>JAHSVA010000001.1:16421500-17758000 GCA_019915185.1 Eucalyptus camaldulensis
TTCATTGAACACCAAAATGAGAACACAAGTTCACAGCCGAGATAAGAACCCCCACATGTCCACAGCCGAGACTCCGAATCATGGAAAAATGAACGCGACCTGAATGAACCGAAGACAATTTTACGATCTTTTTTTGATGAAACGACTATCTCAGCATTTCGATTCAAAACGTTTCCATCAAACGAGAGCACAAGTACTATTTAGACATTATCACTAGCACATGGCAGTCAGTTCGGCTATGCAGCACAGAGACAAGTTCAAGCTAGCTTGACCGAAGCATTTCGTCGAGCGTGTAGTGAGCGTGAAATGAGGAGAATGTAGGCATGCCCGTGACTCATACTCAGACCGAAATCTGCATACAATGAGCAAACGAAATCAATACGAGCATGCAAAACCAACGAGTCTCAGCCATAAACGAAGGACATTAACGCGCATCTAACTTGGGCATTTCATCGAACACTTAGCACACGCTACTGAAATGGGAGCAAAGCCAGGCTGATTGAAGATCGGCTACATACCAACCAAAACAACACGGATGGGTAGATGGGCGTTAAGACAACTGGAGAAAGCAGGGAAAACAATTTACCAAAAGAAGCGTCGGCCGCGAGTCCCTACCCAGCTTGACAACATCGACCAAAAGGCAAGCTCGAAATGGATCAGGCCATGGCCTGCCGCCTTTGTGTCGCCGAGCTAGGGTCCTCAGGAAAGGCAGACTTATGCCAAGGCAAAAATTGGAAACCCACCAGAGGCTTCGCGTCAGAGGAAACGGGAGCCGCGAGATTGAGGGCATCGACCGAGACTCGTCACTCTCAAACTCTCTCTCTTTTCTTAGGCTGCATTCGTTTAACAGAAAATAACTTCTAGGAAAATGTTTTCCGGATTTTCTGGTGTTCGTTTCACGGAAAATCAACTACTTAAGGAAAATGTTTTCCATCAACAGTAAAAATTACCTTCAAAGCTAAGGAAAATGTTTTCCACTTCTAAAAAGTGGAAAACATTTTCCATAACTTCTCCTACCTTTTATCTTTTATCTTTTTTTTTCTTTCTTTCCTTTTCATTTTTCTTCCTTAGCTTGGTCGGTGGCCGGCCCCGACAGCGGCCGGTGACTGGCGACCAGCAACCGGCCGCGGTCGCGAGCCAGCTCGAGCTCCGCCCCGGGCCGGCGAGGCTCCGCCTAGCCCGATATGTGGAAGCCCAGCTCGCCCGAGCTCGGCGAGCTCGATCCTCGCCAGATCGGGCGAGGCAGAGCCTCTCCGGCTTGGGGCGGAGCTCTGGCCTCGCCAGATCCGGTGAGCTGGGCGGGGCTCGGGCCTCGCCCGAGCTCGCCAGAGGTCTGGCAAGCTCGCGGCTCGCCAGAGCCCGACGAACCTCCAGCGAGCTTGGGCGAGATCAGCCGAGCCTCGAGCTCGCCGGATTTGGCGATCGGATCTTGGTCAGTCGCCGGGCAGTCAGCCATCGTCAGGCGTGCGGCGGAGGAGGAAGGAGGAAGGAGGAGGAAGGAGGAGGAGGAAGAAGGAAGGAGAAGGAAAAGAAAAGGAAAAAATAAAAGAAAAAGAAAGAAAAAATAAATGAACGGTGGAAGATAATAAAAAATTGTATTTTTTAAAAATACAAATATTTTTGGTCAATTAAAAATATTAAAATTTAATTTTTTGATAATTTTTTTCTAAACAAAACGAACGGTGGAAAATGTTTTCCACTCAAAATTTAAGTGTCAGCCGAACACCGGAAAATGACTTCCGGGAAAATATTTTCCAGAGATGGCCCATTTTCCGTGAAACGAACGCAGCCTTAGTCTCACTCTCTCGGATCTCGCTCTCCCATGTCCCTCTGACCTAGCCCCCCTACTTATAGGTCGAGGAGGCCGGTTGAGGGAGGGTTGAGGCCGCTGGTCCATGGCGTGCCGACCAGCCTCCCTCGCTCTTGGCCGAATCGACGTCCCATCCCGTCTTCTCCTTGCAGACCTCTCTATGTTGGCCAGGCCTACCGCGTCGAGCTCCTCAGCGCATTGAAGTTGCATCCCATCCGTCCGTTGAAGTTGCGTCCCATCCGTCCGGGTTTCTTAGCGGCCTCCGCATTACTTCTGTCCTTCACCCTAGGGACTTTAGACCGACCCTGGACTGGCTCAACCCTACTGCTCCTGGTCCGATTTCTAGGGAGACTAGGTTAGTTCTTAGTTTTAGGATTCCTGGACCAGCATTGTGCGAATTGGTCTTCGATTATGAGAGTTCAGGGTCGGTTTAACCCGGACCACCCTGACTATATATATTATATCTAATATATTATTTATAATTTTTTTATATAGAGAAAACTTTAAAATAACTTGTGTCAACAATATTAAATAGTTATTTAGTGAATAGTTCAAGTAATTTTACATTATTCTTTAATAATTTAAATTTTTAATGTCTTTTACGACGTCAATAGTCATAATTTACGAAGAAGGAAAATGTTTTTGTGAAGAGTCCTCACGACGTCCAAAAGAGCATAAACAGCTTCTTACGACATCATCCTCTAGTATTCATTTTCTTCTGTCTTATTTGTCCTCTTACTCTTCAATTTGCCAAAATCGAAAGAAACAAATTTTTCACTAGGCACTCGACACTCGCCTCACTCACTTTGGGTTATTTGTGCCACTCGCTACTCGATGCTCACTTGGCTTGTTACTCCCTGCTAGACACTCGATGCTCACTTTGTTTGACACTCACCCAACTTAACCCTCACTGCTTGCCTTTCTTAATTGACCTTGCTCATCATTGATTCCATTAGATTGGTCTAGTCCTCGGTTGCCCTTTCAAAGAGTACAAAAAATAAAATAACAAATTATTGGTTAATTCTGAGTTGATCCTGGAATCGGATTGAACCCATTGGGTTAGTCCGATCCTCAATCGTTTTTTTAAGGAGTACAAAAAATGAAATAAAAAAATATCGGTTGGTCTCGGGTTGACCCTAGAACTGGACCAAACCCACTGGGTCGGTCCGATCCTCGGTCTTAAGCTCAATAAGGTCAGTCCTTGGTCTCAAAAATTGAGGATCAGTACTGTGCGGATTGATCCTAAGGTTAGGGAGTGGATCGGCCCAACCCAGATCATGCTCACCCCTAGTGAGTTACAGAGGAGGGAGGGAGGAAGGAAGGAAGGAAGAAAGGAGAAAGGAGGAGAAGGGAGAGGGTTGGGCCGTGGAGAGTGGAGCAGGCTAGGGGCGAGATGGGCCTTGGGCCTACGCGAGGGGGAAGCAAAGAGAAGGGGGCTGGGGCGAAAGCCCAGCCCCCGAGCCTCCTTTTCTTCTCTCTTTTTTTCTTAAAAAAATGATTTTTAATTTTTTTTAAAGTTAAAGTTTTTATTTATCTGAAATGCAATGAAATAAAAGAAAAATTAAAAATAAAAATTAATTAATGCAAATAATATTAGTACCCATGTGATGTGAAAATCCTTTTTGTTAGGGCCAAATTGGTTCTTAATTTTTTATATAATTTAATTCTAAATATTTAGTCAAAATTTATGTGTCAACATATCTTTTATTAATTTTGGATAGAAAATAATTGATAAGAAATTTAAAGTTACAGAGGCAATCATAGCCTTAGTCATGTAAATATAAGGAAATATAAATTGCAGGAAAGTGAAAGATAAAAATAGAAAAACGTCGAGTTCTATGATTGATGAGGGGAGTTTACAATAAATACATTTGTGGTATAACTATCTATAGACATTTACATTCAATGATTATTGAATTTGAATAAACAAATCTTATTTGCAGTTGCAAGAAATTATATTGCAATCTCCTAGATTACGCAACAATTCTCTATAAGAAGTTATAAAATAACCACTCAACGATTATGTTCTAGCGTCAATTCATCATATGCCTTCGAGTTCCAAAACTTAGTAAAATCTGCATTGACTATTGATGATTTCATCGACTAGTGAAGGTCTCATAAACAATTGATATTTGGTGTTGATGATTATATTAGAGTTGTTGATTGTTTTGACCAAACTGTTTATCGATTCGGTTTGTTATTTGTCATAATAATCAAAACTTAGTTTTTTTTTTATGTCAACAAATGCCCTTTTTTTAAAGAATTGAATGATCAATCAATTATTGAACTTGAGATGTATTACCATCAAAAATGGGAAAAAACATAACGGACTATGTGTAAATGATACAATAGACAGTTTTGCAATACTCAATAACAAATATGTAAGCACTCACTAGTTTTGCAAGTTTCTTTTGATAGCAGTGACTTTGATACATATCTGGTGTCAAATGCTCTTATGATCTTAGACTAGTCTATCCAAGGAAACAATTGTGAACCCAAGTCTTGGTTGCACCAATTAGACTTGATGATAATGTATTTTAAAGTGTACGCTCATGCAAACATCATCATCATCAAGAACTTCCATTTTGGGCAAGATGAATTTACTATTTTCGACTTTGAGGCTGATTTTCCACCACTGGCTTTCAGCAATGGATATTCTATCTTGGATGCGCTTTTGTAAAGTATGAGTACATGAAAAACGAGTTGCCTTCATATTTGAAGACTAAAAAGTGGCCATCACAAATGGAGTAATGCTCCACAAATTTGCTCCAAACCTTGATAACCAAACCATGTCATCCCATACTTCCAATCCCACACTGGCCAAATCCCACCATCTGGAGCCCTTAGAAGCGCTCTTTTTGCTAGATTCTCCCCATACTTTCTCAAGAACTTTTGTGGCATTCCCTGTGGATAAATAACGAAACAGCAACACTTAAGGATCTGTTTCGGGCAACAAAAACGTTCAGTGAAATCCACAATAGGCGCCAAAAACAGGAGTGCTTTGTGACTGTGTAGGAGTGTGTCACACAAGATGATCTTGATGAGGCGGCTCCCGCAGAAAGCTACTCCTGTGACGTCGATCTTCTCTTCAGCAATTGCGAGTCATCCTTGGACCAATACTTGGAAGAAGAAAAGTTGGTGAAAGCAATCAGATATATGAATGGACTCGATCTTGGGTGTAGACCAAGCTGCCTTAAAGTGAAGCATTTGCCTTTCACTCTCTTTTCTTCATTCTTGTGCAGCGATTTGGTGGGATTGAGAACATGATTTTGTGGTTAGCTGAGGGGATAAAACAATTATTGTCAGCTTTTTAGATTCTAACATCGATCTAATTCCGGTTCTCAAGACTGAATAGATGGTGATAGTAACCAGTGAGACAAAGAACAGTGCCCCAAAATAGGCATGATTCTTGTGCTTCGTATGCTAAACAAAAGCTTCTCAGTGTTACGCAACCAGGTTGCACTTGTGCTTTAGCAGATAGAAGCGGCCGGTAGGGGCATGCTGGTGTACCTCTGAGGGCACGAAGAAAGAGGCATAGGTTCGGGGCACAAGCTACGTGCCTATGACCTGCAGGATGATGGAGGTGACACCGTGGAATCTAATGTGGGGCTCGGATTGCCCGTTGACCATAGAGTACATAATTGGTGCGCCACTAATTGTTCCTTAAGTCAAACTAACTGTGTTGTAATCGGCGTCGTAGCAGAAGCGGATCGCGTATTTTGCAATTATGTCGGGAGCTATAGAAATCGATCGAAATAAAACGAAGAACAATAAAAGAAAAGAACGCTAGATATTTACGTGGTTCGGTCCGAATATCGGAACCTACGTCCACAAGGAGAATCAGCAAATCAATCCACTATAAATCGGAGAATTACAGGACTACAATCTCACACATACACTCAAGTGTTTTCCAGCCCTACTTTATACCCGATACTCATGGTGTTTAACAACTCACTCAATGGACTCAACTCAGCACAAAACTTGTCTGAGCTCTCTCTCGTTTCTCACTCTCTCGAGCTCTTTCTCTTCTCGCTCTCTCTCGAGCTCTTTCTGTTTTGCTCTATATCGCATCTTCAGACGTCTTCTCCTTATATAGGGAAAACGACAGAGGACAAGACAAAACAAATGAAAATAAATGGCCTCATTAAATGCTGCAGCGCAGGGGCCCACAAGACAAGCCGCAATCGGCACCGAACGCCCACCATATTTGTAGGCATGCATGCAGATCATGCATGTGCATGGGCAAGCATTTAATGAGGCGGCAGAGATGAGGGATAATAGTCAGAAACGTGTGCCATTGATCCGTGAAATGAGGTGGGCTGCAGTCTTCAAATTTCTTGTTCTCGGAGAGAGGCATGCGTAAAAGAAGTCTTCTTCATGCGTCTTCTTCGTGCACTTGCAGCAGGTGGTGGGTCCTTTATTTAATGCTAAAGATTGTGGATGTCTTCCTCTTTCGGCAGAAGACAATCTCTCTTCTCTGACCTTGCTTGCATGCTTGAAGAATTTAAAACCCCATGCAGCTTTCTTTGGCTTCTTCATTCCACGCATACGCATGAAGAGATGGGATTAATGCCGGAAGAAAATTCGAAGACATCACAGAGTTTCCCCTGAACTTTGTTATTTGGCCAGACTTATGCGTATTAATCTAACGGGCTCAAACTTGAGACACAATATAACAAACTGGTCTAGAAGATCCTGCATAATTTAGATTATGAATGAGTTCGATTCATGGTCACTGTCAAGGACTAAGAAACTAATATGTTAATCTGAAATTAAAGGTAGTCGAATTCGAGTGACTGTTTTAGAGAATGTACATCATATGTAGGACTAGAGGAAACTGGTAACTATAGCAGAGCCTAAAGTTCTCATCTTGAGTGGGCGAGCTCTAATCATTATAAAGAATCACTCCATAATCAATATTTTTGTAGTATTTGAGGCATTCGTATTAGTGCTTAATATATTGACTTTCAGTGCAAATGCTGCGTGACCTGGGAGTCAGAACAACGAAGGTAATGACAAACCACCCATTGAAGTATGTGGGGCTAAAAAGTTATGGCTTGGCTATTGCTGGGGGAGTGCCTCTAGTGATTCCCATAACAAAGGAGAACAAGAGACACTTGGAGAGGAAACGCTCCAAGATGGGGCACATCTATAGAGCAAGTCAATGGCCGTTTCAGCAACCTCATAAGAAAAAAAGAGCAAGCCGAGCAGTGGCGTTTCTTCTTATTTGGCTGTGTCTGACTCATAAAAGCCGTTGGATAGTTCAACTGCTATTGGTTTATTTGCGGCCTTGGGGGGGGGGGGGGGGGGTGGCGGGGAACAAGCAAGTTCACTGACATATGGTGTTATTACCTTATCTTTAAAGCCCCAAGGTCAAGAACATCGGGATACCTGCTGATCTTGAGTTCTGGAAATTTTATGGCCGTGCAGTTCTATAATTATTTTATTTTCATTATAACTGTTCTGAGGCCATTCTCCATTTTGTGTAGCGAAAAGGCGAAGACTAGCCCTCTTATCGAAACTTCCTTTTGTGCTATTGATGGCTTGCAAGATTTATCCTCAATGCAACCTTCCTTAGAATCTGGAGATCAGAATCTGGAGACCACTGCAGATTTCATGAAAGCAGAGTTGGTGCAGGACATTCTTTCTTTCCCTTTCTGTAACCGCCTCAAAGGTATTATAGATCAACTCTCCATATGGGCAATAGGCAAGGATTGCCTTTGACCCTTTATTTTATCAATCCCATGCTCCACATGAGTTCGATCTATAGTTTGTTGAAAAAAGGACGCAATGTACAGGTGCAATATTCACTATTCTTAAAAAAAATCAGGAAATACATCACTATTGGATTACTTGCAGCAGAAAGTTTTGCTTTATTTGATCTGATTAACTAAACAAAACAGAGTGAGGGTGAGATTTTTCTATAGGCATACTAAAGTCTACGCCTAAGGCTTGAAATTCCTCCCGAAGATGGAGACTTCGAGTTCCGTATTATCAATTCTAACAGGCTCGAACACACGGACATCTCCTTCCTTTAGAGTATGATCTTGTAAAAAATGAGTTTGTCTCCAGGTGAAAAGTGCCAGCCGCTGTTCATCTTCTCTCCGACAACAAGTCTTCCCTTGAGCACAATTTGTGCAATAAGCTGTAACATCTGAACCTAAACTAGTTTTGTGAATGAAACATTTAATTAGAGAGAAATTTGTTTGTGGGACGAAAATTTTAAAAACAAATGAATGCTGGAGGAAGCTCAACAAGGAGAACATATAGGGAATCAAATGGACGAAAAGATCGACAACCTGTTATTTGATCAAAATTATATCAAGAATAACGCTAGAGGTACTGAGGCTAAAATCGACATAATTGATCTACGAAGTTATGTGTAATAAGTATGACCAGCACCATTAGTTATTCAGCCCACTAGTTAGAAGGCTTGAGCAATGAGCCGGTTTGAGAGGGTCTAAATCTATGCACCAAGCTAAAGAAGAAAATTGTCTGTCTTGGCCCTTTCATTTGCACCTGCGGCTTGGCTAACCTCGGCAGAGTTTGCCGTGAGGCCAAACGCCTCCTCTAAATGTTAGAGATAATTAGGGCAGAAGAAAAGATAATTCAATCAAACTCAACTGGTCATATCTATAATGTGTAAGCTATGCAATCTTTATTTCGGTTTTTGAGTCCAGATTAGCATTTAATTTATATTGTTGCTGGGAGAGTCAGACTAGCAATTCCTGTAACCAAGAATTGAAGGTAAAACGCTAGGTATCCACTACAAACCGAAGATCTTTAGCCTTTAGCAATTCCTCAGCCGTGAGTCCTGTATTTTTAAGGCGATTAAGTTCAAGTTTTTCAGCTAATATTTAGGTAAGGTTCATGATTATTTAGTTCAATTTTATTAATTTTTGTCAGTTGAAAAGGTGAAAGACTAATCCTCTTGTGGAACTTCCTCCTTCAATGTCAATGCTGGCTTTTGATATTCATCCTTGATTATTTCAGTAAGTCTACTTATTTGAAACTACTTGTGTATTGATCACTACAGACCAATACCTATTAGAAAATTGAAGTCAAGATTCTGACATGCGACGTCAGCAAAACTGGTTGAGTGGTGATCGGGAAGGACTTCACCACATCCATTCAAGACATTTATGGTTTAATCGCACTTTTTCAAAATTTAAAACTTGTACATTAAACAAAACATTTAAGATTTTTTTTTATGCAAGTTCATAAAAAAGAAGAAAAGAAAGAATCAATATATTCATTAGTTAGAATGAGAAGAGAATTGAAGGAAAAGGAAAGGAAATGGGAGGTTGAGTTATGAAAAATGAGGGGGGTGGGATCCAGGCAGTCATGCTGAGGTGGCAAATGGTGAGAGCATCATGTCCTTATTTATCTATCACCAGCAGCTACCTTCCTTCTTTTGCAGAACTGTGACTCTATTAGTGAGAAAGAGAGAAATTGGAAATAGAATCGTTACCTGTATAGAGATTTTCGTCATCTCAACTTTGCATGCACTATGCCTCAGTAACTTCCAGATTTATGTACCACTTGCACCATCTGCCCTTCCCCTTTATCACTGACTAGACAATTTAAAAAGATGAAAAGTTTAGAAACTAAGGTGCTTCAAATGTCAGACAATTTGAGAAGCAGAGGCAAGAGAGAAACAAATGGATGAGAATGACATCAATTGCATCTTACCAATTTTATGTGCATTTGTTTATGTGGTTAACTTTTGTATGGTTGTGTTGAGATCACCCTCCCAATTGCAATTCCAATAGTATTTGAATAGTGTCACCCAATATAGATTTGGTGTGCTTATCGCACCCTTACAAAAGATTTTCATTTTTGGGCACTCTTCTACTTCTATTGAATGCATGAATGGAAACTCGAAGATGCAACTTGTGGTGGAAGAGAAGCATTCTAGGCTTGGCAGATGTTGGAGGGTCAATCTTTTCAGCTTCCCAAGAGAAATCACTTTTCCTTCTCCGTTTTTATCATTTGTCACTACTTCTTTCATTCCTTCACAACCAATTATAATCATATCAGTGAGATGCACCAAATTTGTGATTGCTGAAATTGTAACTAGATGTACCAATCCAGAAGAATTCTTCACCACTAGCTTCGTCAAATTTTGGAAGGATGTGACGGCTGGAAATAATGTTGTCAAACCGGGACAATCCCAAACCTCAAATATGCCAATACTCCGAAGAATTTTTGCCACCAAATAGCTTTCTCTCCAAACACATTTTAGGTTGTGTAGCTTGCTTACCTTGAGTTCTTGCAAATTTTCAAGCACCAAATGTTTTCCCTCATCAACAAGCTCTTCATCAAGGAATATATCTTCAAAAGAACTACATAAGACCTCAAGACTTTGTAGGTTCTTAAATCTTTGTAGAAGGAATATGGGAGGAAAGACAGCATTTTCATCATGAAAGCATGCCAATGTTAGTGCTTTTGGCTTGTGAAAGAAGTCATCAGAAAATTTTCCGCTCTGTATCGTATGAATATCCTTGTCGACTAATAAAAGTCTCTCTAAGGTGGGAATGCCCTACAAAATTTCCAATACAATGAGAGAAGTAAATTCAACAAGGTTTGACAATAAATCATGGGCTCTTAGAGGTAAACTTAAGTTGGTTAACTCCCATAAAAGGAGACCCTATTCTTACATTTCATTAATTTCTAGAGCCATGCATACGAGTCTCAAGTTTCGAAAGTCGAGCTACAAAATGCAAATTGTAAACAAATGCTCCAGTATGGCCATCCGCTAGCCAAGGTAGGCTATACGCCCACATTATAATGATAAGATAGAAGTGAAAGAACTGCATTGACATAGGAATGATCAAATAAACGAATGAGAATTCATTTTACCCAGAAAATATCAAAAGAAAGATGGTTATCCCGTTGCAATTTGAAAAAAAAAAATTGCTAAATGTCAATGCTTGATTCTCAATTTAACCCATAGGAAATTCACATTTTTGATTTGCATTGAAAATTTTTAAGAGAATTTTTAAGTAGAGGCCAGTAAAGTAATCACCCTGACCAAATTCATCTTCTAGGAATAGCTTATCTAGGAAAAAAAAATATACTTCCTTGAAATTTCAGGTGACCAAATATTAAAAACATTTTGGGTGTCCGCTGATGAAAAGCATGCTTAAAGATGTTAGAAATATCTTATGTTGTCCATGAATTGATAGGTAAGGGGTTCATGTTTACTTTATTATCATAATGTGACATGACTATACTGTAGACATAAGATATACCGGATGAATAAAAGAATTAAGAAGAAAGAAAGGAAGAGCAGTTGCAATCATACCTTCTTGAATGAGAGGTGTGCTTCATGGTCTGAAAGGTTGTGTTGATTGTCCCTTTGAGCCCACTTCTCCATGGATGCCACAAAAGACAACATGTTCAGCTTGTCACAATGGGTCACTCGCAATTCCTCCAAGAATTGCCATTTCAAAGTGTGCAAGTCGGGGCAAAAGCCCTTGAGTTGTGGCATGTCATGGAACACTAGAGAAGCTAGTTGCGGAAAAATAATTTGAGTAGGAGTAAAGTGTGAAATGTCATCTCCACTCGCGACTATTTGCTCAATCCCACATGACTCCACTTGAAGTTTCTTAAGTTGGCTTAGACTTGTAGCCACCCAATGCGGAAATAGATTTTCAAGGCTCTTACAATTCTCAACATTCACATTCCGTAAATGTTCAAAAGTGATTGTGTCTTGAGGACTATCAGTCCATATTTTGATTAAATTGTCCATGTGGGAGAGAACCATTGACACAAGCTGAGGAAATTGTACCTGCCATATTGGAAAAATGACACAATAAATTCGATTACATTGAGTGATGACCTCAAAGAAGGAACTTCCAAACTTCCCTTCCTCTCACGAATCATAACATTCTAGAACTTGCTAGTGACGTAATCAAGGAGGGGTTGCTTGATGCTTTCATTCGGTTGATTGATGACTAAGGCTGAGTGCATTGGAACAAACACCAAAGTGGGTGCGACAAAATACATTACATTCCGGTCCATACCACCTATTAACACTCATGCATAAAAAAGAAAAGGAAAACATTTTCCGTTGTGTTACGACCCAAAGAATGAAATTATGATCTCAAATACGACATGAATACTTCTGCACTTTCCTAAAATTTTCATGTCATCTGACATGAAATTTTAAGGTGAGTTTCTTACGCAAACAAGGATACCTAGGCAAATGCAATTAACCTTCATGAACAAATGAAACATGTTATGCCAAAATTAATTGTGATATGAAAAAATGAAACCATTGTACGAGCTGCTTTGAATTGTTCATTTTAATAGCCCGTATGGAATTTTCATTTCATCGTGATAAAATTAATTAAATTATGACATGCTACAATCTCAATTACCAAAGACAAGTTTGTCATACAAGTATCGAATGGTCCACCAAGACATCTGCCTTACCAAAGACATCATGTTTGTTTACAGAAAATCAACGATGTTATGAGCTCTTATAACTTGTCCAATAAGAAGCGGGTATTGACATTTTTTATCTGGTTTCAATAAAATTAACACAATTACAACTTATTACTAGCAAAAAACATAATGACTATTTCCATACTTCCCTAAATCTATTAATATTCTAAGTTGAGGATTATGATGATTTTTTAAATTATTTAAAAATATGTGATGGGTACCTTATATTTGACAAATAAATGAAATAACGCGATTGCAATTTGTCACTAACAAAAATCAGGTGACTAGTTTTATACTTCTTTATCTATTAATATTCTAAAATGAGTAATATGATCGCCTTTTGAAGTATTCTAACAATGTGGGCATATAACAACTCATAAATGACATATTAATGGCATTAGAGGCAAATGCATAATTAGTAGTAATTTCTATCGTTGAAGAGTAAAAAAAAGTGTGGATGCTAATTATGATGCAACGTCTTACTCACACGTGACAATTAAAAAAAAAATAGAGAAAGTATTAGAATAAGAAAAAGCTCAAGCATTTCCTCCATTGGAAAAGAAAGCAATAGTTAAAAGGTCACTTTTTTCACTTTTTATTTGGCTTAGATACTCCATATTACAACGTTTTGACCATATTATATGTTATGTGGCCCACCTTTTGGTGTTATTTTCCTTCGTTTGTATTTCTTTTTCTTTTCCTTTTCTTTTCTTTCCTCATGGGTCTCAATTTTCTATTCTTCTTATCTTTCCCTTGCTATTCCCTCTTTTTCCATTTTTCGCTTTAGACAAGCCTTTCGAGCATGCGTAAACTCTAAAAGGATGATTGCTGGAAGAAAGATTAAGCCAAAATTCCTAGAATTTTGATTAAAAGATGAAGTACGTAGAACTTAAGCTAGCAATTGCATTCACAGAAACAAAAGGAAAAGGACCCATGCACAACATTTATTTTTACTAGCTCCTATAAAGAGATAACTAACGAATCTTGTTGAAGCAACTTGCAAACATTGGTATTAATGGCCACGAGGGAGATTAGAGTCACGGGACACTGATACACGTCATCGAACAAGACGAGGACGTCTATGATTCAGTCACGAGTTGTCCCCTTACCAGATCCTAGCACTGGGACTCCACCCTCATCCTCTCCAAGTGGCTCTCTATCAAAGCTCACTTTCGCCCGTTCCCTCTCACTGACAAGAATGTCATTGAGCTCAGTTGGGCTCCTGGGCTTACTGCGGCTCAGCTTGGGGTCAACCGTGTCATCCTCACTGATGTCGCGCTAATCCTCCCAGGTTGAGGAGAAATGTGGAAGCAAACGGCTAAGGGGAGCAAGTGGAGGTGAGAGGGGTGGTGTGGGGATCAGAGGAGTTAGCGAGGGGTATGGGGGAGAGTTGGACATCATGTCGATGAGCACATGTTCTTAGACGTGGAGGTGGAGATGGGGTTGGGAAGACGCTGTGGGGTTGTGCAGAGAGAGTGTCCCTCTCTATTTCCAAATTGCTTAAATGTAGCGGATAATGAAGTTGCGAATGGTGAAGAGCAGGCAATAAAGCCAACAAGTTCAGTTGACATTTTCTGTCATATTTTGCTCTTCCTTCAGAGCTTTTCTTGGGGATTCACATGAAGCATTTGAATGTTTTTTGAGAAAAAAAAAAGGGAGAGAATGAGACACTAAAGGCATGTCTAAAGCAAAAAAAGAAAAGGAAAAAAGGGAATAGACAGAACGGTATTGTTGACAGAACACTATAGGCATGGAAAGATAAGAAGGGGGAGGAAAGTGGGACCTGTGAAAAAAAAGAAGTAGAGAAAAAAGAGAAGCAAATAATATGGTCAAATTATTATGATGGGGAGTGTCTAAGCCAAAAAGCACAGCCCTGGTTAAAACCTGTAAAGTATTTGTAATAAAATGTAGTGATCGAAAAAAAAAATTAATTGGAACAGTTGGTGTGTGTTTGTTGCCTTTTTAAAGAATGATGGAAATCAAAACAAATTTGGTAAAGATATTAGCTTGTGTTCACTAAATTCAATGAAAATAAATTTGAAAATTGACTTTTATTCTTCAAGAAATTAGATGGTGGCGTGTGCATGTATTTCCTCATTATTCTACTTCGACGACAACCTCTCCTAAATTCAATTTATAATTGATAGTACAGTGAACATTGACTTTTAATTGGCTTATTTGACATTAAATAGTGGCAATGCCTTCTCCCTCTAATTTTTGGAAAGTTGCTGTGATGACTTCTTGGAAATTTCCCTCAATTTGAATATCAAAAGACAAAATGTTGCTTGCAATTAATTTATAAGGTAACAATTCTTTGATTTATTTGCTTCAAGTTGAACATGCAATTGGTTTTCAATTTACCTTAGTAGAGAAAACTAATTCATGATTTGTGATTTCAGTTATTGGGAAGATTTCAGTTTAACTGATTTGTGAATGGGTTTATAGTTATTAAGTTTTACTGGGTGTTGTTGACACCTAACTACAATATCTTTTAGCTTTTAATAGGTAATCAATTTCTTATCCTCGATTGATATTGTGTGTCCAGGATTCGGAGGCAAAAACAAATGAAAGAAAAAAACGGATGTTGCATTGCACTGGTGTGATATCCTGATTTTCAAGTCTGTTTCGATAAGATGAAATGGGCATTTCATCAATGCGCCTATAGTGCTATTTTCTAAGCTATCACTCATGAGATAACTAGACTATCTAGGGAAGTCATTAAGGGATTTTAACGCAATAGACTTGAGAATTCGACTAGGAATCGATTGCTCGACCGTGCTAATCTACAAGGGTCATTCCGGCACAATTAAAAATCAATCAAAGACCGAAGATAGGTCGATTCGACAGAGGTGTGTGATTAAGTATGGGTGGTTCCACCTGATTGCAAAATTTTCATCGATCGGCACTAGACCGATTTTCTATCGTTTTGGGTACCCTGCATCCGTATTTGAAATCTCAAGATTTTCATGACAACCAAGAGTCATCAATGTGTTAAAGATGTACATTGCGGCTCGAAAATAATCGACCACAGGTCAATTGCACTAAAAATTTCTAAAACCTACTCGGTAGATTAGGTCACGCTAAAATCATGTCAAATTGAAATTAACTGCGAATTGAACCCGATTTCAGAAATTGAAAGTTTTGTCATATCACAATTCATTTTAGGAAGGTCGACTCATCCTTCGAAGAATTTTTGGCGATTCCGGGATTTTTACGGAAAATCAATTCGGACGATTCAGAAAAGAACGGAAATTCGGATTGGCCAAATTGAACGGATTTTTGGCCTCCTTAGCGAGTTATTTGATGAAAGGAAATTGTAGAAATAGTGTGGGCTTCTTTCTTAACAAAATTGGACATCAAATTGGAGAATTGATGAAGAAATTGAAGTCTATTTGAGAGAAATTCGAAGCTTGGATGAGGGCAGTAATTTTGGCATCAAAATTTAGTAATTTGGGGAATCATCTACAATAAAGTATTTAGGGGACAAAGCATTTAAATGGTTGGATAAACTTGGTTGACTTTTGTTCCTCCTCTCTTCCATTCTCGCACGCCTTTTCCCCCCTCCTCATCCGTTCTCTCTCTCTCTCATGCTTGCTCCTCTCTCTTCGTGCGCTAGCACCTCCACTGACGCCATTAGCTACTCCCCTCTTCGTTGCCAGCTGCCTCACGCCCCCCTGCCAGCCTCCCACTCACGCCCATCCCCACTAAATCCCTCCATTTCTCTTCCCCCAGCTGCCACTTGCTCGGCATCCATCCCTCTCTAGTCAACTCCCCCTCGTCCAGCAGTAACCAAATCGGCATTCAACGCTGCAGCTGCCACACATCTCCACTTCTGGCCGTGTTGTCCCCACAAAGTTTACTCCTCCAGCAGCAACCGATTCTCCTCTGCCACTTGAAGTCGCAAGTCCAGTCCGCTGCATCCCCACTGAAGCAGCCGCAGAAATTCCTACAGCAACCGCGAGCTTTGTTGGCCCTTTTTGGGCCGCTTCCGAGCCCCCGTTGGCATCGTCACTTTGGAATTTATCGCTCGCCGTCACCGTCGCCGTGAACTCACCGGCTCGCAAATTCGGTGAGTTTACTCACTAAACCTTGCTTATGAGGTTAATTATACTTAGGGGTGATTAGATTAAGTTAATTAAGGATTAGGTGGTTAGTTAGATTAGATTAGTGATTTAATTATCCAATATTGCATGTTAGGTAGTTGGATTAGATTAATTAAGGCCTAGATAGGTTGTATTAATTATCTAGAATGGCTCGGAAATTTTCTGAGCTTGTCTCGGTATTTAATTAGGCATTTCCGGCCTAAGTTAACTATTTTGGTATTTAAATTGAATTATTTAATTAATTTTGGTAATTATTTAATTATTTAATATTTTTCAGAAATTAGACCGGGATAGGCGGTGACCAGAATTTCGTGCTGATTGCAATGGTGTGTTCAGTTTACATAATTGGATGTTAATTTGTGCAAATTGAGTGTTGATTTGATTTTCGGTAATTTATTTCAAAATTTGAGAAATTTCAATATTTATTCAGAAAATCCGGGGTGTCGCATTTTAATACCAAAAATGATTATATGTACTATATAAAACAGTGAGATTTTAACTTAGGTTATGAATTTTTCGGGTTCGATCTGACCGTGTATCCACACACACTTATTTTTACAGAATGTTTTTAATAAGAAGAAAACAGATCAAGATCACCATTTTAATAGAGGTATTTGAGTGCAATGTACGATATCCTAAACCGAGATTTATTGGTCATGTGTTGGTTAAAGAGAACCCGTCTCGAGCTTTTAAGTCAGACGTTACCCTATATGGGATACCCATTCATTAGGACACGGGTCGCAATAGATTCTGGACCTACGCTCCTTCGGGGAAGCTGTCTATTGAGAGACATCGCCATGCTCAATGGGGGTGAGATGATGTCTAGTTATGCCAGAAGACACCGAACTTATGGGTAGGTTGTTCCTCTGAGGGGCAAAATTAACAATTGGAACGCATGGTTGATTGAGTTAGATGCCCCTGATTATGAGAAAAAACTGTGTGGTATGGTATAGGACGTGACATAATGGTTTGGCCTTATAATCGGGACCTTTTATGATTGATTGAGTTGATGAAGTGTTTCAATTGTTGTGTGCATCGATTATATGCATTTGGGATATGAACTATGCTGACATGCAGGAAGGAACTGAGGCGAGGTAAGTCTCCTGTTCTAATTGTGTGGTTGTGTGGCTAGGCCATCCTTGGTATATTTCCTTCTTAATAGGGGTTTAGGGGGTGAATTTGCTGAGACATTATTTCACCCCGTCGTGGGCTTAAATTTTCAAGTCCTTAAATAGTGGTCGTGGAGGATTAAAGCTCTGGAGTCTGTGGAGGTGGAGTATGAAGGATTGGCGTATGTGTCCGACTAGTTGTCGTAGGACAACTTTTTGGGAGCTGATATTTTGTAGACCTTTACCTAAACTCTTTTTGTATATAAACCCCGTTATTTACAAAAGTGTGCTTTTGTAAAATGCTACTATGCTTTCCTATCCCATGCTGTTTGTTGTTAGGGGTTATTGTTTGCTTCTGCATGTGCATTAAAAATGAAAGGGTCGGCAACTAGTCCTGGAAAGTCGTAATTGTATCGATCGTAGTGAGATGTGCGCGTGCTCGAGAGTCAGGGTGTGACAACTAAAATTGAAATTATTTCATGCAAAGCACCGGTGTTCCATTGGTACTTCCATCTGACAAGATAACTAATCTAAAAATTAAAAGCAATGGATTAAGAATGGAAGACTGACCTGTGGGCTAAAAAGTGAAGGACTGCAGTGGTAAATCTCCAACAAGGATTGTCCGGTCAAACTACTCATCTTGGGGCAATGGGCAATGGTCAACTCTATTAAGTTGGGGCATTCCAGTATTTGATTCTTCCTCGAAAGGAAGCTAGTCAAATTGCGTAAGCATTCTAACTTCATCCTCTTAAGATTCAGAAATGTAATCTTCGCCAATGTGCTTCGCTGCCCTTCTTCCTCTTCGATCACTCCTTCCATCCCATCACACTCCTTTATTTCCACCCCCCTTAGATTGGCAAGACACCGAGCCATTGATGGATTGAAAGCATGTCTCAAGTTGCTGCAATTATAAAGTGTTATATAATATAGAAAATTGTAGGGCAGCGATCCTTGAAGATCTTTGTTCCATAGTCGCCTCAACTTTGGTAGATTCACCAAGACCAAAGTCATGGAGGAAGGTAGCATCTGAGTGCTTCCCAAACCGGCCAAGCCTTCAAGATCAAATATTTCTTCTAGAGACTTGCAATCGCAAACTTGCAACCTTGTCATATTGACTAAAAGAAGCATCAATTTGGATGAAATAGCATTAACAAATGATGGACATTTATCCACCACCAATGATTTTAATTGCCAAGATAACTTGATGGGATTGAGTTCGCTATGCCATTTTCTAATTAGCTCGGGGAACTCAAATAGCCGCATAAACTCTACTCTAGCAACCATTTCCTGTAAGAAAAAGCATCATTAATGTAAACTTCTAGTTAGCAAATATAAATTACTCTATTGGTGATGAAGACCATCCAATTGCACAAAATTTGGTAATTGATGCATACCATTTCTTCAAACATATTTTGGATGGTGATGTTGAGGTTTTCCTTCCAAAACCACGTTTTTGTTGATTCTTGTACTCTATCCAACTTTGGCGCCTCTATTGGTCCCCAGGAGAAGAACTTCATGCTGGGACATCTACTCACTATGACATCTTCCAAGAGAGGGAACATTAAAGTGTATTTAATTGAGCTAAAACATCTCAACCTTGTCAACCCATCAAGCTCAATATACTTCAATTGATTGAAAGCCACCATAAGCTCCTCTTCACCTTCCTCATCACAAATGACTTCTGTCAACATTTTACAGTTACTTATCCTTAATTTAGTGAGTTCCACCAAATTTCTAGCTATTGTCGGAGTGAATATATTGGACAACCCATCACAAAATGACATATCTAGAGTCTCGAGGTGTTGAAATTTTTTTGGAAAGGGTAATATTTGGAATGGAGATAATCCATTGCAATATAACACTTCTAGGGTCTTCAAATGTTGAAATGAAAATGGTAATATTACTTCTAGCTCATGACTTGGGCCTGCTATGGCTTCTATACTGATGTTCAGCTCTTCTCGGTAAGATTTGCACAGAACAAGTTTTTCCAAGTTGGTTAAGCTCTGAAAAAAACATGTGGATATTGCGAGTTCCATCGAGAAGTGATGAAGCTCAAGAACTCTAAGCTTGCTGAAGAATTCTCCATCATCAAAATGCCCATGCCATCCGGATAAATCCAATTTTAACTTTTGCAAATTTGAGAATGCACCCTAAGAAATTAGTCAAATTATGATTTAAAATCATCTTAATTAAAAAAGTATTCGTGTACAGTGGTATATCCCCTACATATCATGCACAATACCTACTTCTTAAGATGTTGTGTCTCATGTGATTCAACGGAAGGACATGCAGGCTCATGGAATAGACATCATCCCCAATCTTTTATATTTGACTTTATACCCATATTTGAACTCAAGTAAATCCCTATATTTCCCTTTTCTATAGATACATACCTTGCGAAAATAACTTCTCCATCAATTATAACCATAATTGCACAAATTTTAGAGATTGATGTCAACAAAAACATCACATCTTTCCATTTTTAGCATAAAGTCAGTCATCTCTACATAGTCCAATTTAGATTACACACTTGCAACTCTATGATATCACACCCCATGTCATGTATTTTAAATCTTCATGATGCTTAAGAGAAAGCTGAACCATCGGAATTAAATTAAATCTTTTTTTTTTAAATTAATGGTTGTGCATTACATCAAACATTGACAAGAATTTTCATTCAATATTGGAAGAATATATGATGTTTCCATGTTGTAATAGTTATATTGATTCGAGGAGAGTCATGTAGCTTGAATCTTAATATGTATAGCTACTTGCTTGAGATTTTTGGTTGTGACCTTAATCATCACTTCCAATATTCACCATTGAAGCAAAACATATAATGTTGGGTCGTACCTTTTCTATCAAGAAAAGAGACTGTTTATCAAGTGGCATCTCATTCTCAGGTTGCGATGCAAGTATCTCCACTTTGTCACACTCAAGCACCTCTAGGGTCTTCAATGCTGGCCAATGTGAAGCATGTTTTCCGATGTAGATGCACTTCAACTCTACTAGATGCACAAGCTTGAGGGAGGTTAACTTTGGAAACACAAACCTAGGAACTTGTCCGTCTTCCTTCTCAATGAGTTCCACAATGCCACATTCACTGATCTCCAACTCCTCAAGTTGGGTTAGATGTATTGCTGAGGCCGGAAATAAAGAGGTGAGCCTCATGCATCCAGAAACGGTAACAAAATGGATACATTGAAATTTGACTTGATTATGGAGTTCCTTATCCCATACACACTTTAACTTTGGTAATCCATCTAACCTTAGCCTTTTTAATGGCAAATGAGCAACCGGATGTCCATCTAAAGGATTCAATGGCTGAAGTTTGAAAACAACTTCAAGCGAATCACATAATGCTACCACCAATCTTTCCAAGCTCCTGAGCCGTCCAAGAATGCAAGAAGGAACAATGTTCAATAACTTATTGCAGTCCCACACCTCAAGTGATTTTAGTTTGTGGAAAGAATTTGCAGCAACTTGGTTGTCCCATATTATCTCAATATTATTCATGCTATAGATTCTTAATGTCTCCAAGCTAGGAAATGCAACCTGCAATATTCATTGATGAAATTAGTGATTCTATTAGATTAATAGTTCATGAATTTCCATTACATATAGAAGAGCTCGCTTGAGGAAGAGTATTAGCACTAGAAAGAAAACGATGGAGAGATTGAGATAAAAAAAGGTGACTAATCATTCATCAAAAGGTGCACTACAGAAGTAGCTGCTTGCACTATCCTTGAAATCAAATCATGAGTTTCTTAATTGTCGTAAAGAAAAATTACAAGATGTAAGGAAACACATGGAAGAATCGATGGTCCCAATAATCTTGGTCTATCGATTATGGTCATCTTATTAGATAAACGCACATTTTTTTTAAGGACAATTCAAAAGGCAATATGAAATTTTTGAAAACAAGAAGGACAATATTCCTTATTCGTGGTGGGCCTTAATTTTGGCATGGCTGGTTATGTTGTTTCTCCACGATAACTATTGTACTTCAATAAAGTAATCGTAGTTGATTTGTCCATATTAGCAATTTTCCTTTTTTTCATTTTACAAAAAGTAGTTTCACGTTTCATTTTGGACAAGTCTAGATTCAAAATTAGTGTATTAATGCCCATATTGTCTTTGTTAGTCCGTTAGGTTTCTGTTGATTTTACTAATTTGCTAAAATTAAACACGTGTGATTCGGATACTATTACTATTTACAATCTGTAATATCTCTAAAATATAAGTGAAATATAGCAAGGACATCATCACTTACGGTTAAAGTCAATATCAATTATTTTTATTCACTACTATATCACTCTGAAGCAATTAAAAAGTTAGGCTAAAACAAAACAATGAAAAATGGGATTGGTTGGGTCAAAATGAACAAATCTTCCTTATATCATTTTGCTGTCAAAAGAACTCAATATTATAGTTCATACAAATAATTAAGTCCAATTGTCCAAATTAGTCCTAACTATCTCACTAAAGAAGATTAAAGTCATCATATCAATCCAATTGAAGGGCCCATTTAGTTAAGTCAAAGTGGATCTGCCCATAAACTTCTCTATTTCATTTTCCATTAAAATGTCCTTCCACCGTCCACTCAAGAAGTTATATTAGTCAACTAAAATAGCTACACCGCAAAAACTTAACGAACGTTAGACGAAATTGAAAATCATTATTATGGTTTTCGAGATATCAACAGATCGCGCTTGATCGATTTGATGATATGGGCAAATGCATTACCTCAAATGAGGGGCACTTTGGACAAATTAGGTCGTTCTATATGGTGGCTAATGAACAGTTTAAAAGTTTTAAATCAATGTTTCGAGCCATCTAGCACCTCTCTTTCCCCTCTGTGGACCACCACATCAAGAAGAACGACCTAACCCCGACATGGCATGAAAAGCATCCTTACATTGCCACACAGCAAGGGCTTTCTATAAGAAAAAACCAAATGCAACGCAAAGCCTTAAAGGGGCCCACCGCCCATTTTACCTTTCCGCCAATGGCCTCCTGCGACGTCATAGAACCCCCAACTTTCAAAACAGTACCCCAAGGAGTCCCTAACTATGTGAGGGACAATCCTGTGAAGCGGAGCAATCGACACTAGTCGATTAGTGCCATCAAAGCGCGCTAGGGCCCGCATGACGCAACGGTTGAGATTGCGTCTATGGCTCGTGAGCTACTTGGGATCACGTAGTCTCGTAGAGCAGCAAAACAGTACCCCAGGGGTCGCCTTAAATTTACTAACGTTGACGTGTCGACCACCCCCCACGAACTAGGTCGACAAATCGGAGCCCAACACAGTGCCCGCAGTCAACTCCCCCACCCGCATCCATAAAAATGGTCGAGCAACGGGCAAAAACTAAATTGCGCAATTTGGCATTTAAGATAGAATCGGAGCTTTGGGGGTATGATTAATCTGAAAGCAAGAGCTCCCTTCCATCGGAAAAAAAAATTGTAAAAAAAAAGAAAAAGATCTTGTGTAAATGAAGTCAAGTGAGTGAAATTGTACATGCCCATGAGAACTATTAAATTTTATATATAAAAAATATAAGAATTAAAAGGGCTGACAATTTGTAATACAAATTAACATATTAATAAATGATTATATGAAAAATTCGAAAATGACATGACTTGATATAAACATAATATACGTAAATTTGTAACAAAATCAACAAAAATATGGTGTTGTCCGATGAACAAGAATTGCCAGGTAGTCGATTTTTTATTTTTATTTTGATAGAAAGTACTTATATTTAGTTATGTTTGGAAGAAAGATGCTAACGTGGAAGCTTTAGAATGCTCAAAATACTTCTCTCAATAACCTACACACCTACCCAACAAGCAGAAGCTGACAGACTCCTTTACATGATTCCTCTTCCTTTAATTACTAGGTAATTAGCAACATTCTTGTGTGTTTGCACGGGCGTGGAATTTTTCTTTTTTGAAAATCATAATATGTTTTAATACAAATAATTAACTAAATTGTATCTCATTTCTTATGAATCTCCCTTTTTTTGAAGAAAAAAATGCTAAATTCTTAACCTATATTATGTAAAACATAGGGATTTGATAATATTTAAAAGTTCTTAATTGTCATCGTTATATGATATAGTGTGACTTTTATATAAAATATAACATCATTGTAATAAAGAGAGAAAGTTACAAAACTCATCAAAAGAAACATAGGAAGAGTTACATTGCTAATTTGCAATGCTAAAACTCATTAAAACCAATGGTCTCAAACAAGGCAACCACCTATGAGAATGAGGACTTCGCGTTGGAAGCAAGATGAGTGGAAAATACAAGGAGAGTTTCAATTCCAAGGAGAACAATCTTCTTGCAAATTAAAAGTTTAAGCGATGCTCATTATGGATATTAATGAAGAATACTCTATATTAAATATTTATATAAATTTTCAAGTGAGGTGCCGATTCAGCGATGAAGTGGAAACAATAGCACATTTAGAAAATTAGCCATGTGTCTACCACATTGATAGTTTGCCGGAAAATTTCGTATTTTTTGTCAAAGGACATCATCACTTTCGGTTAAAATCAATATCAATCATTTTTATTCGAAATTATATCGCTCTAGAACAATTAAAAAGTCGGGCTAAAACAAAACAATGAAAAACAGGATTGTCTGGGTCAAAATTCAGAAATCTTCCTTATATCATTTTACACTCGAAAGAACTCAATATTGTAGTTCATACCAATAATTAAGTCCAACTGTCGTAAAAAGTCCTAAATATCTCATTAAAAAAGATTAAAGTCATCATATCAATCCTATTAAAGGGTCTATTTAGTATTTAGTTAAGTCAAAGTGGATCTGCCTGTAAACTTTTCTATTTTATTTTCCATTGAAATGTCCTTCCACCGTCTACTCAAGAAGTTACATGAGTTGACTAAAATAGTTACATCAAGAAAAGTTAATGAACATCTGACAAAATTAAAAATCGTTATTATGCTTTCCAAGTTATCAATGGATCGCTCGCTTTCATTATTGATAGCTCGATCGACTCAATGATACGGGCGAAAGTATTACCTTGAACAAGGGCCACTTTGCGTGTATCAAAGTTCATAAATCGATCTAATTTGATGGATCATCATCTAGAACTCACACAAAGCTCTACCACCACTGTCAATTTTATGTGGTGGCAAATGAACAGTTTAACCTAAGTTTCAAAACAATGTTTTGAGCCATCTAGCACCTCTCTTTCCCCTCTGTGGACCACACATCGAGAAGAAAGACCTAACCCCAACATGGCATGAAAAACACCATTGCAGTCCCATGCAGCAAGACTTTCTATAAGAAAAAACCAAATGCAACACAAAGCCCTGCGAGGGGCCCATCGCCTATTCTCCCTTTCCGCCAATGGGTCTCCCACCACGTAATACTTTCAAAACAGTACCTCAGAGTTCCCCAAACCCCCCCTCCCTTTTTATGTGAGCGACAATCCCGTGCAACCCAGCACTCGCGACCAATCGATTAGCGTCGTCGAGCGCGCTAGGGCTTGCGTGGCGCAACTGCTGAGGTTGTGTCTGTGGCTCACAAGTTACCCGGTGCCCGCAATTCGACCAGGCACACGCACGTGGCGGACTGGGATAGGTGTGATCACGTAGGCTCGTGGAGCAGCGGAACAATACCCAGATCGCCTTAAATTCACATATGTCAAACTTATGTGATCTTCTTTCTCCTCATGCTTTTCTTTCTTTCTTTTTTCTTTTGTTACTTTTCCTTTAACACGCGTGCATTTATGATTGGAATTTCTATCTTTTCTCTTTTGGTTCTTTTCATATGTTCTCTTAATGCGATTTTGCTTACTTCCCGATTGTCTACTTCTTAATAAGGTCTATGTTGTAATAAAACTGTCCAATATTTACAATTTCTTTGTAGCTAGCTTTTGACGAGATCTTGATTTTTGAAACAACTTCAAAAGTGTTGATTCTGAAAGGGGATACTATTATAATTTTATACAAAAAAATTATATATATATATATATATATATATATATATAAGAATCGAAAGAACTGACAATTTGTGATACGAATTAACATATTTATAAATGAGTATCTGACAAATTTGAAAATGACACGAATTGATATGAACATAATATAAGTAAATTTGTAGCAAAATTAACAAATATATAGTGTTGTCCAATGAACATAGATTGCCAGCTAGTCAAATTTTTTTTTTTTTTGTAGAAAGTACTTATTTTAGTAGGGGTGAGCACGGTCCGGGTTGGGCCGGTCCACCCCCTAACCCTAGGACCAACCCACACAGTGCTGGTTCTTAATTTTTTGGACCAATGACCGATCCTATTGAGCTTGGGACCGAGGAACAGACCGACCTAATGGGTTCGGTTTGGTTCTAAGGTCAACCTGGGACCAACCGATAATTTTTTATTTCATTTTTTGTACTCTTTAAAAAAGCGATTGAGGACCGGACTGGCCCAATAGATTCGGTCCGATTTCAAGGTCAACCCATGACCGACTAATAATTTTTTATTTCATTTTTGTACTCCTTGAAACGGCAACCGGAAATCGTACCAACCCAATGGGTTTGATGATAAGTGAGGCCAGTTAAGAAAGGCAAGCGATGAGAGTCAAGTGGGATGATCGTCAAACAGAGAGTATCGAATGTCGAGCGGGGAGTAACAAGCCAAGCGAGCATTGAGCGGCGAGCGGCACGAGTGACCCAAAGCGAGCGAGGTGAGTGTTAAATGGCGTGCAGAAAAATTGTTTCTTTCGATTTTGGAAAACTAAAGACTAATGGGACAAATAAGACAGAAGAGAATAAATACTAAAGGAGGATGCCATAAGATGCCTTTTTGAACGTTGTGAGAACTTTTCACAATAATATTTTCCTCATTTGTAAATTATAACTATTGACGCCGTAAAAGACATTAAAAATCTAAGTTATTAAAGAACAATGTAAAATTACTTGAACTCCTCACTAAAGAGTTGGTTAATGTTGTTGATGTCATTTATTTTAAGGTTTTTTCTATATAGTCAGGGTTGGTCCGGGTTGGACCGACCCAGAATTCTTAGGATTGAGGAGCAACCCGCACAGTGCTGATTTAGGAATTCCAGGACCAAGGACCAACACAGTCTCCCTGGGAACCGGACCAGGACTGGCAGGGTTGGGCCAGTCTAGAGTCTGTTCAGGGTTGACTCTAGACCGATGCTCACCCCTAATATTTAGTTATATTTGGAAGAAAGGCGCTAACGTGGAAGCTTCAGAATGTTCAAAGTAGTTCTCTCGATATCCTATACGCCTAGCCAACAAGCAAAAGCTAAGAGACTCCTTTTGCATGATTCCTCTTTCTTCAATTACTAGGTAATTAGCAGCATTCTGACTCATTTGTACGGGCGTGGAATCTTTCATTTATTTAAAATCAAAATATGTTTATAATACAAGTAAATTAAATTGTATCTCATTTCATACGAATCTCCCTTTTTTGAAGAAAAAAGGCTAAATTCTTAACTTGTATTATGTAAAACGTAGAGATTTGATAATATTTAAAAATTCCTAATTGTCATTGTTATATGACATTGTGATTTTATATAAAAAATATATATATAACATTATTGTAATATTCACAGCAAATTACAAAAATCATCTATATATATTTATAGGAAGACTTACATTGCTAATTTACAACGCTAAAACTCATTAAAACCAATGGTATCGAACAAGGAAACTACCTTTGAGAATGAGGAATTCTTATTGGACGCAAGATGAGTGGAAAGTACAAGAGAAGGAGAACAATCATCTTGCAAATTAATAGTTTTGGTGATTATATTAAATATTTATATAGATTTTCCAGTGAAGTGCTGATTCGGTGATGAAGTGGAAACTACAACACATTTAAAAATTTAGCTACGTGTCTTGCACATCAATAATTCTTTGGAAAATTCGGATTTTGTGTCAAAGTGCATAAATTATAAGGAAATGAAAATTTATTGCCTCAGATGATTAAATAAAAGTTCAATGACTATATTACAACATCTTTTACTATATAGTTACCCCATAATTTTGAGAGTTAAAAGTTGAGCTTTAATGGTGCAGTGATTATGTGGAATGCAATCAATTTTAACCAAAGGGGGCTTTGGCGATTATGCTTGGTCTCCAGTATAACTATTTATTGGTTAATTTTGATTAATTAGCTGTATGTCATAATAATTTTTTATATGCATATATCTTTATTCTAATTTCTTAAAAATTTGATGTGATTGATCCAACTCTTGTTGGTGTGAATTGAAACTTGCCAATTATTTGTAGCGGCATGTGGCAACTTGAAATGCACAGCATGTAAACTTCTAAAATGTTATAACACATAAAATTGATGCCTTTACTCCATCAGATTTTTATTATATCTAATATTTTGACATAAGGTTAATCACTTACCTCTTGATTGAAGAGGACAACAGTGCACGATTTGACGTGATCCTCATCCCAAGCTTTTGGTGTACCTGTGATCAATTTTTCATCAGATGAAAAGAATGACATCTTTTGCATTGCAAGGATGAATTAATCCAAGAAGATCTTCAATGATGAAACCAAAAAAAAAAAAAACGATCTTACACTTTCTATGAGAGAAGCACGTCAAGCTTTTCATCGCTACCAAATTTAACAAGGTTAACATTGGGAATACTAGAGTTTTTGATGTTTCTATTCTCAACTCTTCTTCCTCCATAATGATCGCCTCCATGTTATTGCAATACCATATATGCAGTTCTCTCAATTGTGCAAGAGATTGAACCATAGATGGGAAAAATAGAAACCGGAGGTTGTTACAGTGCCACACCTCTAATTTCTTCAAATTATGGAGTCTCACAATTCCACAAGGGTTCTTGCTCCATATGCACCTCAAGCTTGGTAATTGATATATATATATGGTGTTTAGCTCAGAGAGAGTCTCAATATTTGCACCGGCGCCTAGTCCGTCAAGGTCAAAAATTTCTTGCATTGAAATGCAATCTTCTACCTCTAAAGTGTGTAACTTGTGTAGTTTTATTAGTGACTTGGAGTTGATAACTTTTGAGAGAGATTTGCATGAAGACAGCTTAAGAAATTGGAGATTGCTCAGCTCCAATGAACATTCATCAGTCCATAAATCTTCTAGATTGGGAAGTCCAGCCATTGTCAAGGACTCCAAGGATGGGATTAAAATCTGACGAATAAATCCATTAGCAAAGAGCAACCAAGAAACTTGTGCGCTATAACAGGTATTGCAAATGGTTGCTGAAGGAAATTTACAAACTTACAATAACTTTTGCATTTACATATATCTATGATATGGAAGCTGATTTGCAATCCGGAAAGGTATCAAAAGACAACTAATAAACTTCATTTTTTATTTACAATATACTCATGGATGTTACTATAATTAATTTTCTTGCAATTTACTAATAATAAGGGAAATTACAGTCATCAAGAAATAACAATCATTCATTTTGCTAATGACTATGAAAATTCGCAATCCATATAGCAAAAGAAAGTGCATTCAAGGTAAATTACTTCCTATAAGATAAACCTCTCCCTCTTAGGTTATGTTACTGTTGTGACAATATATGACTCATTTTATTAGATGATTGCAAGAAAGTACTGTACTATCTCACAACGGAGATTACTACAATGAAACAAGAATAAGGAAACTATAGAATGACTGTGGAAAGATATATGCAATTTACGGGAGAAGTACACTATCAGTGCCATAAGTTGTGTACGGCATTTACTTTGATGCCAAAAGTTTCCGTCGGATCACTTAAGTGCCAAATCGGAGGAAAAATGATTACTTTGGAACAAAAGTGAGTGTCGTACACAACTTATGGCATTGATAGTGTACTTCTCCCAGCAATTTACTTATAAAGGAAAATATCTCATTGCAATAACTGATCAATAAGGCAAGATTGCAATCATGAGAAATAAATTATTATGTTGTAAGACCTTAATTACTACCTACCTAAGGAAACTTAGCTCTGGCAAAAATAAAATAAAATAAAATAAAATAAACTTAGCCATTTCAAAATGTAATTTTTGCTACTTCAAAAGGGAGGATTGCTGTCATGATAGTTTTGTTACTAATAACTTCCTATGCCTATGCCACGCACTTTGCCTGCTTGGGCTTATTCATAATCAATCAATTAATGTGTGAAGTATTATAATTTATATAATAAGATCCAATAAAGTATTGTATTTTTATCTAATGACATGACGAGTTTGTCTTTCATAGTTGTCCCATGTCTTCTCACGAATGGCAATACCTTCAATCCTTGATATTAACTAACTGGGCGTGGATAGTCTACTGCAAGCCTTACATCTATTGTCTGCAACATGAATACTTAAACACAAGATGCATTATTTTCTCTTCAGTTTTTTTTTTTTTTTTGTTCATTTTACCAAATTCTTGTTCGCTCTCTTTACATCACTGAAGAATCAACCTCAAGAAAGCACGACCAAGGCTCATGCTAGCGTCGAGTTTGTTGGTCCCACTGAGTTCGTGGGAGAAATAGATAGAGATAGAATTTGCGCTTGGTCCGCAAAGGAGATGACCGAGCGCGAGTGTAGAATCCGTGAGCTGTCGGTGGTGACGTTGACGGAGGTGAGTTGTGGCTGGTCATGGTGGCGACGGTTGGGGCAAGCAGATCTGGCTCTCAGCCCTTCAGCACGCGGTGAGAAGGAGCGAGAGAAGATTCAGACCCCCTCGAGATGCAGAATGTTCGGAGAGAGAGAGAGAGAGAGCCCAAACATAAAGAAAAGCAAGATGACACGTGTCGGCTAACCCCGCGTGTCGTAGACAATGGGTGCATAGTCGGCCGCGAACATCCATACTCGCACTTTCTTTTATACTTCGTAATAGGGCAACTTAAATTTGCAGGAATCTTCATTACGAAATTATAATAGGGCAATCATGTCTAATCAACTAAAAGGCTCTAAGCAATTTTTGTTGTACATAAATAACCAATTTAATCAATTATACATAAACGGCCTCAATTTCAATTAAATGCCATTAGTTGTTGTTGTGATGATCTAAATTATCAACTTCATATTCATAAATTCTCAATTACATAATGCTTTAGAACATTTTCTAAGTCAGATTTCTAGGTGATAAAGGTTTATTATACAAATCAGTTAATTATTTTTCTGGTGAATGTTATAGTCTACTATACAAAATTATACCTTGGAATTATGCTTCAACCAGGTATTCGCTTGAAAATCATTTCGTTTTAATCACTAATTAAGACCATGATTTTGACCATACTGAAGGAATAAAGTACATGAGGTAGTTTAGAAATGAGCAAAAAAAAACTCAATTACATGAATTCATTAATAATTTTAAGCCCAAATTTTGATTAAACAAATCAGGAAAATGACAATGATTTTTCAGGGCTTCGCATAGAATTTTAGAGTTATTTTTCAGTAAATTATAATAATCGAGGTTCCACTCCATTATGGACCAAACCTACGTACATTCCCTTGAGTTACTTCAAAATCATACTTAGTTTCACGAAAAGTAAAATGCTATCATTTCTGTTAATGAAATTTATCAACAGCACTAACATTGGAACTTGATTTTCATCATTTTTTGAAATGTGAGGAATATTCTAAATAATATATTTAGGGCTCAATTGACTCATGATTAAAATGTTAAGACTCCTATGACACTTTCTCCCTAAACATATTTAGGACTCAATTACTTGTTACATGCGATTTTTTATGATAAAGTTGCAATTCTTCTGTATCTGTCTTAGTTAAATCGTTTTTTGGCCTTTGAGTGCACTCAAACAGGTTTAAAAATTTCCAAAATAAATAAAGAAAAATGAGGAAAAAGACGCAATGATCTTAACGGAGATTAAGGCATAAATTACCAATAATACGGTTGACTTCACAAAAAAAGCAAAACATCTAGCGGGCTTTCAAATATATCCCAAGCATATAAAACAATCATGAAAAGGCTAAATTTTTTTCATTTCATTATGCAGATAGCCTCCCAAGCTATTTTAAAAGGACCAATGGATGACGACATCACATAGCTATGCTCCAAAAGTCATAACATATATAAACATATTTTGGAAGTGAATGTGTACCTCTTTCAATCTTCATGGGGGATTTCGTGTTGTTTTTCCTAAAAGCCACTCACTAATGCCTACGACTATGAGATATTAGCATGAGTTGAAGATACATGTTTGTTATGCCAGAAGTGCTTACAAATAAATTTATTTCTTTTACACAATTTCGTATGCTTGCAAGCATGAAAATGCATGACATTGTATACTTTTATAGTAATAGGACCTATGCAATGACAAAGGGCTTATTGAAATACATGATATGGAAAAGAAATGGACCATTTAGATTAGCATCATTGATACTACTTGAAAAGTCAATCCCCTTGCCCATTCTTCTTATTAATTTTTACCTAAGTCACATTGACATTATATTTTATAGATAATAACAAAGATAACTAAATTTAGTGAATCCGTCTCACAAGATTATGAAATCACGTTATTATGGATAATTCTAATGCCAAAATTCCCTTCATTGTTTCCCTATAAAACCCTTTTAAGATAGGTGTACTTGCAGCATGTAAGTTGAAAATTACTTAGATCCTAACACAAACTAAATTTAAATGGATTTCATTCTATTAGTTGGACTTCTACACAATGAAGAGAAACAAAAGATTGCTTTATCTAATTGCAGAGAAGGCATGATTGGATAAGTTAATTAGGAAGAAAATGAACTGAAAATTAAAAAAAAAAAAAAAAAGAAGAATAAGGATTAAAATCTAAGTTAAATCTAAATAGCAAATGAGCAAAAGATTAATAAATTAGTATAATCCTTTGATAGAAACTTACCCATTGCCCGTTGAAGAATGCAACTTGAGTGCCAACTTGGTCATTTGATGTACTACTTGAAGGAGCTGTCCTATTGGTGAAAAAGTTCTTGGTATTTGGCAAGTCACACAATTTCAACACATGCAAATTACGCAACTCAACTTTGCCACAATCATCAACTTCCACGATCTCCCGTAGTAAGTAGCACTTGACAGCTCGAATCTCTTCAAGGTGTGGAAGTTCTCTCAATAATAAAAGAGGAAACAAAATTTCCATCTTGTCACAACTTTCGACTTGTATCACTTTTAATGCACTAAAGGACTTGGAGGAAATAGAGTAGTTGCATATCTTCTCTAAGTTGATGAGATTCTCGAGAAGTAACGACTCCAATGTCTTAAAATATGTATGGGATGGCAATTGGAGGACATAATGGATGGAGGGACTATTCTTGACGTGCAAATGCTTTAATTTTGGAAAGCCTTCTTGGGATAACTGGCAAATACTTCGCTCAATCCCATTTAATCCATCTAAAAATAGATCGCTAGTTTTGCCTAAGAAAGTCTGCATGAATCCTTTCTGAAGAATATTGCTTATTGGATCCAACTTAACCTGTAATGTGCTCGACCCTTTGTGTTTTAGGCCCTCCCATACATTACCTATCCGGATTTTGTACTTGGTTAATTTCTTGACATTTAGATTCTCAGGGAGCCTACTTGGTTTGAGAATGGACACATGCAAAGTGTAGAGATTCTTCAAGTTATTCAACTCAATAAGCTTGGCATTAGTTGGTGGAGTTTGCTTCACAGTATTCCATCGATCAAAGCTATTCTCCATATACAACTCCTCCAATTTCATCAAGCTTCCAAGCACACCCGGTTCAATTATCTCAAGTTGTGAGCAATGGTTTAAGTCTAACAACCTTAGCTCTACCAATTGTCCAATTTCTTTTGGCAATCGTCGAATTTTAGAGTTCACAAAACTGAGAATATGTAGCCCTTTTAGCTTGCCAATCATGGTTACATCGTCTAACGAACAACCATCAAGACACAAAGTGTGTAAATTCTCCAAGAATTGAAACGGCGCAGGTGAATGAGTGAGACATACCCGAGAAAGATGTAAGACCATGAGTTTTTTCATAGAGTTGAAATATGAATTTGGGACCTTGAGAGATTCATTGTTTGTGAACAATAAAAAGATCCGCATTTCGGGGCAATCTAACTCTTCGGGAAGTTCCTTCATGTTAACATAGGGAAAGCATACTGCCGTACAACTTTTGAGCTTGTCCTTTGGTAGCTCTATCACCGACTTATCATTATCTTTCAACACGAGAAGAGGGTCATCTCTTGAAGCAACCGATGCAACAAATCCACGAACCAAGTCATGTATCTTGAAACCATCAACATATTCATCGTCTTTTAACAAAAGAGAGGAGGCTTTCAGGGCTTGGACAAGTGAGCTCATCCTATCTCTAACTTCTTCCATGCTACTATCTTCTCGAAATAACCTTGAACCCACCCCGTACCTCACCAAGTTTTCAAGAGAGGGCCTAGAGACACCATAAACAACACAAAGTCGTAACAATGACTTCACCTCCTTGCCATCCTCTCCTTTGAAACGATTATAACTCAACTGCAGCATCTCATTTATCCTCTCACTGATTCCTTTGTTTGTAGACAACTCTATTTGTCTCAAAACATCCTTCCATTCAGGAAAATCGGCGTCTCTAAAAATATTCGCCATTGCAATAATTAGGAAAGGCAAACCTGCACATTTGTGGAGTGCTTCATCCACCAGGGATTTGAACGGGTCATCATGAACTTTGTCTCCCATCGTTCTCTCAAACAATCTTTTTGCCTCTTCCTCCTTCAGCTCATCAAGGCGGAAGTCCTTCTCACAGACCATTTCCCTTCGCAAAACATCTTGAAATCTTGACGTCAACAACAGCTTGCATCCCATGACTTTGTTGTCATGTCCGCAAGGAATGCCCACTGATTTCAAGTCCAGCCCCTTCCACAGGTTGTCCAGAATTATGAGGACCTTCTTTTTCTCCCTCTCCTCGTCTTTCAACCTATTGTGCAGTAGTTTTGCTCGCCCGCTAATAGTCTCTTTGTTCTTTATCTCAGTAAGGCCCAAGGCGTCCGCAATCTCTCCTTGAATCTTCTTGATGTCTGGATTTTCCGAGACGTCGGCCTTAGTGACCCAATCGAACGACTTCTCTTCCATTATTCTCCTTTCAACATCCGCCAAGAGGGTGGACTTGCCGACCCCGCCCATCCCGTGAACCCCGACCACGTTATTGCTGTCATCGGCAAGAGCGTCCATGATGTCCCGAATGATAGAAGCTCTGGATTCGAAGACACCATTGTCCCCAACCTTATTCAACGTCGTGGCAAAAGAAGGGGAGGCCGTCACAGTGGCCGACTGGACGACATCTTTGCCCTCTCTCTTGGCCGGAGTCAGAGCAGCAACGTTCCCTGGAGCAGGATTGCTGGAGGAGATGCCCTCTCTTTTGGCCGGAGTCAGAGCAGCCCTGTTCCCGGGAGCAGGATTGCTGGAGGAGATGCCCTCTCTTCTGGCCGGAGACAGAGCAGCGATGTTCCCTGGAGCAGGATTGCTGGAGGAGATGCCCTCTCTCTTGGCCGGAGTCAGAGCAGCGATGTTCCCTGGAGCAGGATTGCTGGAGGAGATGCCCTCTCTCTTGGCCGGAGTCAGAGCAGCAACGTTCCCTGAAGCAGGATTGCAAGAGGAGATGTCGTTCAATTCCTTGAATTCCCTGCATATTGGAGTGAGTCGCTGAATGACCTCAATCTTGTCCTTGGCCTTCCTACTGAATTGATAGCGACACTTGGGGTCAGGAAGAGTCCCATAGCAGCAAGTCTTGCTCGCCTCTGGGATGTCGCCCAACAGGTCTTGCGCCTCCTTCAAGGCCTTCTCAGCACTTGCATGCGACTCCGTGACGTGATCGTAGACATTCCGAACATTGTTTCTGGCCTCTTCAGCGAGATTGTGGACCCTATCAACCACGTGCGCAAGCTTCTTAACTTCGTTTTGAAGATCTTGGGCGTGCCTCTTGGAGTAGATCACGTATCCGAATTGACGCTTGATGGGAGCAACTACGGACTTCAAGACATCCCACGCAATAGCAATAGCAGCATCGATCGACATTTCTCTTTTTTCTTGTTCTTTTTTCTTTTTTTGAGAAAGAAAGGGCGAGAAAATAGGGAGACAGAGAGAGAAGACGATGAAAAAGAGAAGCAGATATCGAAGAAGAAGAGGAGGAAGAAGAACGGTTGTGCCGAGGTGAAGAAAGAGGGAAACAGAGCAAGAACGATGAGAGATGAAGAAGCCTGACAGATTTGAGCGCAAGCAAGGATGGAGGAAGGACAGGGAAGAGCAATCAATTTAAGTGTAAAAGAGCTCGGTAACTTAACCGTGGTCAAGGCCTTAACCAGACATTAGTTAATTCCTTGGGTAGCTGAAAACTTGATAACGGATTGCTTCAAGTGAAACTGGCAGAAGATAAAAAATTAAAGAAGACCTCAATCAGGACATGAATAGGATGGTGGACTTATGGACAGTCGAGGTAACAGAAATGGATGATTTTCTGCATTATTTTTTCTTTTTCTTTTTTTGTTGACCGGTCACCATCACCCATGTCTGAGCCTCTCCCGGTAATGCACAAATTGAATTTTCTTTTTGTTCTTTTGGCTAAAAATTTTCTTTTTGTTCGAATACTCAAATTGATTACGCATGAGAAAATTGCAAAAGTAACGAAAGCCAGGCCCGCATAGTAACAAAAGACCAGCTGTCAATATTAAAAAAAAAAAAAAGATCTGACTTGAATCCTCGCCCACGTGACATGTAGTTTTGTCTAGAAGTACCAATTTGGGATGTAAATCAATTTCTTAACTCAATTTTAATGGAGAAATTATCTAATTGATCTTAAAATTTTTAATTTGATTAATTTAATCATAAATAACTACGTAAATTCTTTTGTAATCCTTATGATTAATAGGGGCTGAAAATCTTTGATGTAGTGCCTAGTGATTATTAGTCATCCTATATTGATGGTGAGTGACATAATTTGTTCAACTTTATTAAAAAAGACATGTTTTGCTTCTTCTTTTTTCATTTTTGTTCATTTTCTCTTTTTCTATTATTTTTTCTATTTCTCAAAATGTTCTTAATTCGCTGTTCATCTTCTTCCCTAGAAGCCCTAGCTTTTTGTTGTTTTTAGAAGATGTTGCAGCCACCGTCACCTCCTGAGATTGAGGTGCGACACCTCACTTAAGCTTGCGTGCATCACATATGAGATCGCGCAATGTAGATCTGAGGTCGCTCGAGTGCTTTCATTAATGGAGGTTGACGGTGACCGACAGATGAGGATGATGATGAAGCACCGAATTAGCGCATTTAGGAAGGTAATGTTTTAGCTGGCGTAGCTCGTCCATGCGTGCCAAATGATGCTGCGTCTCTCCTTCAAACCCTCTTCATCTTCACTACCCAATTCGCCTGTGGGGCAGGACCTAGCTTCCCATCCACCGCCCTCGCTGGGAAAGTCTCTTCTACTCCTTGTTTGAAGGATGAGTTCACCTCGCGCTCAATGTGTTTGCGACAATGCATCAACGACCTTGGAGGTGCAACGACTTTGCCAAGCGGCATGCCAGAATCGAGCCAGGCGGTCTCGGCCACCGTCAATCTCAGTCGAGAGTACACTCTCGCTCCTCAAAGAAAATCTTATAACGAGATTCGCTCCGCGATTCACGTTCTTGAATGCGGTCAGGGTAAGCAGGAAGTGCATTCTCAAGAGCAAGCTTGCTACGAGCATGAATTGATTTTGATGGCGGTGGTAGCTTGCGGCAATTAATTAATATGACTAGAAGGAGATTTGGATACTAATGTGCAGCATGCTGAGCCATTTGGATAACTACCACGTGCAAGTTTCTCTAAAAATCATGACTTAATCCAGCGTAGCATAATATAATTTGATAAAATGATGAGGTCAAATTAGCTTCCGAACCCTTTTTACCTGGTGTTCCAAAAATTACATCTTTTGCATAATGTTGCTAAAACCCGCTATGCTCCACTTTCTAAATCCTAGAAGAGAATAAAAAAGTGTCTGAACTCGATATCTTATCTGAATAGGATAAGCTGGCCCTTGGGGTCTAACTCCAGATTTATTGGAATTAAGGGGCTCCAATAATGTGTATTATTTTTAATAAAGGGTGATGGAAAGAATTATATTATGAGTGTTATTATTATTTTTTCCCAGTAAGTCAGATTTTGGTGATGGAAAACCCAACAATGTTTTGCTGGAATTATTGATCATCAGATCTAGTAGTAGTACCAGTTATTCCATAATTAGATTAGCAAAGAACCAAATCACGAGGAAGAAAGAGGAGACGGTTATAGACTATGGAGCTTATTAGGAATTAATACAACATAAGTCAATTTCTCGAGCGCATAAATTAGAAATGGATGATTTTCTGCATTATTGCTGTTTTACATGACCAGTCACTATCGCCAATGTCCATGTCTCCATCCTTTCCTGCACCGCTGATGGACAGATATTGATGAGGTATACATCCTTCTGTCCGTTCCCACTGCAAATGGTCATTTTCGGACAGATATTGATGAGGTATATATCCTTCTGTCCTTTCCCACTGCAAATGGTCCTTTTCTTCCTTTTCCCAGCGCCAAGTGCTGGTCGTTATCCATCCTTTCATCCTTTCCTCCGCAGTTAACGGACAAACATTGATCAGGTACCTTTACCAAAAAAAAAAAAAAAACATTGATTAGGTGCCGTTGCTGAACCCACTCCCGGTGCAGGTCATTGAAACCATGTTAAAATATAGAAGCGACATTAGAATTAAGCTACAGGAAAAAATTTGAAAGTTTAAAGGTCAAAAGGAAATACAAATCGAAATAGTTTTAAAAAGTAATATAGCCATATTGTCGTTTTATATATTGAATAGCAATTTTTTTTAATTATTGACGTAATAGACTTGGGTTGGCTTATCAGTTTGACCAATTAATGTTTTGACTGTTAGTTGATAACTTTCACAGATTTGTTGATACAAACCCCTCAAATCATCCCTTTAAGTGAAAAATGAAAAAATAAACTCGGATCATAAGGAAAAATAAGTTATTTAAATTTTTTGCCAAACATAATAATTGTTATATTAGAAAGTCAAATTACTCCTAACTTTGTGTGTCTTGAATGTTTATCCAAAAATCTTCTGACTAATTAAAGTCATTAGGTACTTTCTCTCTGTGATTAAGTTGATTAAAACCTTTTTGCATTTACAAGTGTTAAAGCATTTTTAAAAAATGACCACATAAGGTAAGCATTTTTTCTATAATCCAAGGATACAGACATCGAGACTAGTCTCGGGCTTTTGGCTAGGAAAAATGGCTCTATCACGAAGCAGTTTACAAGTAGTTCGTGGGATTCAAATGGGTGACATCTTGTTCTTGAACTAGAAATTCCTAACAACCCAATTAATTGCACTAATTTTTTTGGTTAAGCATAGTATTTTTATTGTAAATAATGTGTATTTTGCATTATGTATTATAATTTTTAAATGATAATGCTAATAGTAATTTATCATGTTGTTGATATTCAATGATTGGAAGATAGAGATGTTAAGTAATTATAATATTTTATTGTAAAAAATAATTGTATTTTGCATTATGAATAATTTCTTAACAAAAGAAAATCGATAGTTAAATGATATGGTTTGCTTCTTTTGGTGATTGATTTGCATAAATTTGACAAGGATGGAAAATCCACTGCAATGTTCTTAAATAAAAACATCGCATATTTACAATATCTTAATGATTAGGGAGTGAGGATGAACAACTGGGCCAGTTCAACGGAAAATCGAATTGAATCAATCTTACTCAATAAATTTCAAGTATATTCACACTGAGACTGATTTGATTTCCTCATACAAATTTGAGTTCGGTTCCCTATTCTTAGCCTTCAACTAATCGGTTCTACTTAGGAAGACTAGTTCCCAACTAGAATGGTATTTAATATGTTTCAAGGCTAATTATCAAGTAGAATGCCAATCATCGGTTAGAACCAGTTTTGAATTGATTCAAAATCAAACCCTGCAAGTCTTTTAATGGAGAACTTTTGCAAAAAAAAATAAGGTTGACTATTCCAACATAAACATACATCATGGCGTCCTAATTGAGAAATTCTGAAAAGTATTGAATATGAAAGAATAATTTAATAAAAAATGAAATAGAAAAAAAGTAGGCCAATTCCTAAGCCAGCGTTGGAACTCATTGATACGGTTCTAGGTTGGTTCCAAGCAGTTCAAGCTGGCTCCAAGATCAACCAGTGAAATAAATGTGGCAATTTTACCCTTTTTCGCAGGATAAAAAGTTCATCTCATTTTTACCGACGGCTTTAATCTCTCCCCATCCCCCACTACAAGGGAAATTGCTGCTTTTCTGGTATCATTTTTTCATTGTAAAAGTTCAGTAGTGGTAAGTGAAGATGGACACACTGACGCGTAGTACAACATGGCCTTTAGTGTCAAATGGCAGTTGTCTTAGCCGCGACGTGAAGTCCTTCTTTACACTCTTCCTCTGTAGTTTATGGTGATTTTTTTACTAGGACAGTTCAATAATTTTTCTTTTGAACATTGAAGCCTATCTACTGAGGGGTCTAGCTCTTGGAATAAAGGGGCTCCATTGGTGCGTGTCATTTATAATAAAGGGTGACGGAAAGAAATACATGACGGCTCTTAATGCCTGAGCATTAATTTTTCTTTTCCCAGTAAGTCCAATTTTGGTTCTTGACATGTCAACAATCTTCAGATTTTGGGGATAGAAACACAACTTTTCACCGGAACATTTGATTTTCCGCAAAGATCCAACAATTTAGAATCTGAGCGAAGATCCAAACCATGACGAAAAATGAGAAGATGGATACAGACTATGGAGCTTGTTAGCCAAATCTTAATATAGGCCTTAACTAAAAATCAGTAAATTTATTGGGTATAAAAATGGATGATTATCTGCATTTTTGTTACTTTTGCTGGACTAGTCACCATCACCAATGTCCTTTTCCCTTGCCTAAATAGACAAACATTGAGTAGGTAACCACCGGTCGTTGCAACGTGGATGGTAGATCATTTGTCCTCCATCGATGAGGCCAAGGTTCGAAGCCCCTACGAAGCGAGAGGCTGAAGCACTGTGTGGTGACTTAAGCGTGACGTCGGGGTGGTGGTTTCCCTGCTGGTGACACCTGGGGGTTTACGTGACGGCTATCGGCCGAAGCGGTTCCTCCAGCATAAAAAAAAAAAAAAAAAAAAAAACATTGAGTAGGTATCCATCCTTTCATTTTTTTGCCACCGCAAATGGTCCTTTCATTTTTTCCACCGCTAATGCACTAGTCCTGATCCACTCTTCCGTTCTTTCCACCATCGGTAACGGACAAATGCCAATTAACCCGTTTCGTGCGCAGTCAATACAATCATGTGAAAAATATAGAAGTGACATTATAACTAAGCTATAGTAAAAAAACGAAGTTTAATTTTATTGTTTTATATACTGAATAGCAATTTTATATAATGTTCTGTTTATTGACGTAATAGAGTTGGGGTTAACCTAGATCCATATTTCCAATTAATGTTTTGATTGTTAGTTGAAAGTAAGTACAACTTTCAAATTTTCCCAAAATTGTTGACAAAAAGCCCCTCACATCATCCCTCTAAGTGGAAAAAAAAAACTCGATTCATAAGGAAAATTTATTCCAAACTAATATTTTAATTACGAAAAACCATAAATTGGTACACATTTGATCACCAAAAATTCCAAAATTATACACTTGTGACAAATTCACTCCAAACTAATATTTTGACCGTCAAAAACTCCAAAATGTCATAAATACATCTCCGTTTCATTAGATTAATATCATGAAAAATGACAAAACTAGTATAAATATAACAAACGGAGGGAAAAACTCCAAATTAGTATACTTGTCAACTACCACACGTCATCTAGCTTAACAATTTGATAGTAAAATTAAAAGAAAATTAACGGATGGTAAATTTATCACATGTGTAGTTTCGGGTGAATTTGTAATTTGGGGCTTTTGGTGGTAAAAAATTAACTTTGGGTTTTTTATAGTAAAAAAATTAGTTTGTGATAGATTTGTCACATATGTATCAGTTTAGGGTTTTTTATGGTATTAACCCTAAAAAAATTATCACGTAAAGTAAGCATGTATTTTTTTTATAACGTAAGGATACAGGCATGGAGACTCATCTCCCTAGTAATTCATGATATATCCTACGAACCTCATGACTGGTTAAGATTAGGCTTTTAGCTAGTGAAGGTGGCTTTAACCCAACATAATTTACACGTGGACTGCCTAAGATGGAAATCCCTACCACCCCAATTCGGTAGGCCAACTTATTGGGTTAAGTAAGCATACTTTTTTTTATTGTAAATAATAAGTGTCTTATGCATTCTATATTATTTTTAAAAATATGACAATGTTAACATATAATTATCATTGTTTTTTTTTTTTTTGGTAAAATTATCATTGTTGATATTCAATAATTGCCAATTTAGAGATGTTAAATAAGTATAACCTTTTAAAGTAAGAAATAAGTGTATTATTCATTTTGCATAATTTCTTAAGAAAAGATGGTCTCTAGTTAGATGGTATGGTTTTGCTTCTTTTGGTGATTGATTTGCATAATATCGACGAGGATGAACCCCACTGCAATTTTCTTGAATAGAGCCAATCACATATTCTCGATATTTTAATGATAAGGAGTAGGGGTGAGCAACTGAGTAAGTTCAACTACAGAATCAAACTTAATTGGTCTTAACCAACTAATTTCATGATGATTTACACGAGAACCAATTCGATGTTTGGGTAAAATTTGGGGATTGTTTTTAACCAAATTGCTTTCCTAGGCCTTGAACTGATGGGTTCTCCTTGGGAAGACTGGTTCCTAGCTGGAACTGTTTCGGGTAGAAGTGATTTTAAGGTCAATCATCGGGTAGAATCGGTTTTGAATTGGCTCAAAACCAAACCCTACAAGTCTTTTAATTGAAAAATTTTGTAGAAATAATAAGGTTGAACATTCCAACATAAGCAGGCTGATTTCCTAATTGAAAACTTTTGCAAAAATAATGAATATGATAGAGCAATCAAATAAAAAAATTTAAAAAAAAAAAAAGAAAAAAGAAAAGAGAGGCTAATTCCTAGATCGACCCTAGAACTGGCTAATGTGGCTCCAAGCCATTTTAGGGTCGACCACTTCAATTCATGATTTTAAAAATAGGAAATCGATTTTGACAAAGCTGATTCCAAATTTTTGTTTTGAAACATATCTATTGGGAAACATCACCCCTAATAAGAAGATGTGGATAGAAATATAAGTGAAATATATTGTGATCTTCTTTGAGAGATACCCTTTTTTGCAAGATACAAAGTTCAATTTATTTTCACCGACAGCTTTAATCTCTCATATCATTGTTTCAAAGTCAAAGTTTGATACCGGGAAAGTGAAGATGGACACACTAATAAGTAATACAACATGATCCTTGGTGTCAAATACCAGTTGTATTAGCGGTGACTTGAAGTCATTTCCACACTCTTCCTCTCCGGTGAATTTTAATGGCAGTATAGTATTATGATTTATTTTAAGAACAGTAAGCCTTTTTACCAAGGGGTCTAACTCCAGATTTATAGGAATAAATGAGCTACAATAATGTATCTGTTGTTTTAATTCGAGGGTGATAAAGAGAAATATGTGATGAGTCTTTATAACTGTGAATTACATATTCATTTTGTGGCAAGCCAGACTTTGGTTCTTGACACGATGATCTTTAGATTTTGGTGATGAAAACACAAACTTTTTTTATGAAATATTTGATTATCAACGGTTGAGATTCAGAGATCTAACCATTTAGAACTTTAACAAAGAGACAAACCACGAGGAAGAAAGAGGAGATTGCTATAGAATTTTAGAGACATAAAGGATATTTCCTAAGTCATCAAGAAACAATGAATCAAATTAAATCTTAGTTTTTATTTATTTATGCCGTCATTTTTAGTCATCTCATTTTCAGTAATTTCTCAATTTTATCAACATCATCTTTAGTCATTTAATCTTCAAAGAAATATTTTAAATAATTCTAACACAAAAAATGGAGCTCGGTGACTTATCCTTGGTTTAGGCCTCAGCTGAACACCGATAGGTTTCCTCAGTGATGAAATGGATGATTTTCTGCATTATTATTCCTTTGCTTGAACAGTGACACCGACAATTTTGAGTCTCCATCCTTTCCTTTACCGCTAATGGACAAACATTGATTGTCCACGAGTACTTGCATCCTTTGTCTTTTTGGCCTTTTTTCAAAAAGTATCTTTATTAAAGATGGACTTGAGAGGGAGATAGAAGGGACACCCCGACAGCAAATGTCTATTCGAGTTATCACATCTTCCGAACCTGTTTTAGTCACTCTTCCATTATCGACCCTTATATGAGTTAACGACGTCAGGCATGGGAGAGAAGAAGATACATGCAATTTATTAGTCATCTATTTTTTGTTTTCTGATGAGATGTGATGGATCCTTAACTTAGCCCTCCACGATTTTTCTAAATTAATAAAAGTTGCGAAATTATTATTTCCCTCACTATATACCATGAAGATTCCAAAGGGAACTCTGCCCGCGTAATTATTCTCGGCTCTTGGTGGTATTTGTTAGTTTCAAAAGTAATAATCAGCACCTCAAACTATACAATAGATTGCATAATCTGTAATTAATTAATCTTAACCTATCAAATTTTGTGCTCTTAGACTATACATAACGTAATCTGAAGTCTTAGCCACTCGCAAAAGGGATAAAAGAAAACAAAGTGAAAACTCGAGCTAATAACAAATTATAATACGAGGCAAGATTTCAAATTTGGAGACATGCCACTGATGAATTGAGCTTGGGATCTTTCCATGAATCTCTTAAAAAAGATGGCTACATCACCGCTTTGAAAAATGAATGCTCTTATTCAAATGTGCTGGCTAAGTGAATCTTGCTAAGAATAATGCCTTTGGAGATGATTGAAAAAGTGATGCGATTGTTTGCTTATTCACATCACTTTTATAAATCAATTATTTTAGTTGTCATATATATATGCTCGATAATATTCAAACAATATGCGCATAATATATTATAAAATTTTACCTTGGTTGGTGCTTGGCCAGACACTAGTGTACTCTAAACTCCATACTAAGAAGACATTACAATTTGAAAAATAGGAGTACTTGAAGAAGATGAGTTATTTCGACTCAGGCGGTTGTAAAAATAAGAAGAATAGAAAAGATCAGCTTCACCTTTGACCATAACCAATTAACCATGGCTTAAGAAACTCCATCACACGCTTGAGCAAATGAAGTTCCTTGTTGCCTTTCAGAACCAAATTTTGAAGAAACAAAACGGTTTTGTAACTAGATGAACCCAGTCCACATGAATTGAAATGATCTCGCTCTTTGTATTATGTCATTTTCACTTGAGACCCAAATAACACATGTTGAACTTAAATATTTCCCTCATACCACTCTATCTAATTATTTTAATAGCGTGGAGTTTTTAACATGTGGAAATAGAGTTTCGCGATGAGGGGAGGACATAAAAATTAGATGATCAAACTTTACAAGCGCAAATTATCATTTTATTCGTGTAATCAAGAAATGTACAAGATTAAGATTATGTCGTGATTAATGGGGAGACATACACAAGAATAGACTCATCAAAGTACGGGCAGCTGGAGTTTTACTATTGCAGGAAAAATTGCACAATCAGTCTAAAACTTATTATACATAATGTAATGGAGTCTTAAACTTTTTAATTAAATCAATTTAATCTTAATCCTTTTAGGAAAATTGTAATAAAGTCTTTCCGGACAAGTTTCACTTAATTTATCTGATGCATTAGTCCAATCATAACTAATCGTCCTACATCTAACAGTGATGATGTGCTGTAGACTGAAGTTACAATGAAACCATGCTGTTTTTGTTGATATAAATGGCTACTTTGCTTGGTCGAGCAGCTAAGCTAATGCCCTAAATCACCAAATCTTTGGTTCTAATGTTTGACTTAAATAATAAAAAGCAAAGTGCAGAGGTCCAAAATCGAGAAACCATGACTGAAGTGAATCTACAAAATTAGCAGCTAATAGAAGTAAAGCTGCAACACCCAGACCAGCAAGCAACGTGACCATTTTGAAACAAAAAAACTACCACAAAAGTACACAAAAACAAACTCACCACGAAAGAGGCACACAACAAAACAGGAGCAAATTTCATTTTAATAGCCAAAATTAATATTGCTGACGGACCCCCATTTTGCCCAACAATAAATTAAGTTCTTTTATCGTCAATCATTGGTTTATTTCCGCAATGTAGCAAAAATATCTTGGACGTGACGCTCCACATGCTAAAGGTCAATTATAGATAGAGAGAGTGAGGACACTCCATTGAAACATGTCTTGTCAGATTATTGCATCTTATGGCCTGAGCAATCGTGCGTTGCTTTTTTCCAATGATAAAGCTCTATCAGATGAGAATACATGTGGACCCCATTTTTTGCGCGAACGGTTCAGTCTGGGGATCTCGGTAATAATAATTCATGGCTGCTTTTTTGAAAATAATAACTTTCTTGAGGATATCATAGAAAACGAAAGCATTAGGCAAAGAGCTCTCAAATCATTCCCTACTTAAGTTTGCCAGTAAGTTTCCTAATTACCGTTTGAAAACTTCATTCATGTTGTAAATTATAAATTGGTAGATATTCTTCTCCTAATGCTATAATCATTTGAAAACTGCTATATGTATTGACTTTAAATTTTAGAATACCATAAAATTATGAATTAAAAAATGAGAAAACACTCAATAAAATGTATAATGGCCGTGTGTATATGATGTGTGTGTGTGAATATTTTTTGATAATGTTCTACCTTTGACATGTTAGACTAGGGCTAACTTAGGCTCTTATATCTAGTTAATGAATATGATAGAGCAATTATATAAAAAAATGAAACTGAGAAAAAAGACATAGCCCAATTCTCAAGTCGACCCTAGAACTAGCGGATGTGATTCTAAGCTATAAAAGGGTTGACCACTTCAATTCATGATTTTAAAAATAAGGAATCAATTTTGATAGAGTAAGCTCTAAGTTTTTGTTCTGAAACATATCTATCTTGAAACATAAGATCCTGATAAGATGTATATAGAAATATAAGTGAAACAAATATAGTGATTTTCTTTGATAGCTACTATTTTTGCAAGATAAAAAGTTCAATTTTATTTTCGCCGACAGCCTTAAACTCTTGTATCATTTTTTTAAAGTCAAAGTTTAGTACTGGGTAGGTGAAGCTAGACGCGTTGATGAGCAGTACAACATGATACAAGATGCCAAATGCCAATTTAATCTGTGGTGACTTAAAGTCGTCTTTACATTTTTCCTCTCTGGTGAAAATTAATGGCGGCATGGTGTCATGATTTCTTTTCCGAACAGCAGGACTTTTTATTGAAGGGTCAAATTCCAGATTTATTTAAATAAATGGGCCACAATAAGGTCTTTGTAGTTTTTATTTGAGGGTGGTAAAGAGAAATGCGCGATGAGTCTTTATAACTAAGCATTATATTTTCGTTTGATTTTGGTTCTTGACATGAAGATCCTTAAATTTTGGTTATAGAAACATAGCAACTTTTTTCCGAAATTTTTTTATTATCAACGGGTGAGATTCAATAAGAGAGATCCGACGATTAAGAACTTTAATAAAAACACAAACCACAAGAGAGTAAGAGGAGATTGATGCAGACTGTTAGAAATATTTAGGATGTTTCCTTAAGTCCATCAAGAGAAAATGAATCAAATTAAACTCTAGCCTTTTTTTTATTCCTTTATGTAGCCATCTTTAGTCATTTCATTTTCAATAATTTCTAGATTTTGTCAACGTCATCTCTGGTCATTTAATCTTCAGAGGAAATGTTCTAAATGTTTCCAAAACTATCCAAATATTAATGGAGTTGGGCGTCTTAACCTTAGTTTAGGTCTAAACTAAACACCAATTGATTTCTTAGTTTAGAAGTGGGTGACTTTCGGCATTATTGTTCCTTTGCTTAAACAGTGACCATTGATAATTTCTGGCCTCCATTCCATAGCTAATAGACAAAATTGATTGTCTACGAGTAATTCCATCCTTTAGTCTTTTCAGCTTTTTATAAAAGGGCCTTTATTAAAGGTATTCACGAGAGGAAGATAGATGGGACTCTCCACTGTCAATTGTCTATTCAAATTATTGTATCTTCTCGACCTGTTTTAGTCGCTCTTTTATTATTGACCGTTACATGAGCGGACAACATTAGGCATGGCAAAGAATAAGGTAAATGCATTTCAGTCCTTTACTTTTTTGACAAGATGTGATGGATCTTTAACTTCGCCCTTTATGATCCGTGTGAATTAATAGGAGGTGCAAAATTATTATTTTACTCAATATTTACCTTCAACAATCCAAAGGGAATTGTTTGCATGCATATTTCAACAAGCAATGTATGAATATGAATGAAATACAATAATATAAACATACAGAATGAAAGAAGACACACGATGTATGTATGCTCACGGCACTTGGTAGTATTTGCTAGTTTCAAAATTTATAATCAGCACTCCGAACTGTACGATAGATTGCATAATTTGTAAATAATCAATCTTAACCTATCAAAATTTGTGCTCTTAGATCGTACATGGGGTAAATGATGTAATCTCAAGTAAAGTTGTAGTGAAAACTCGAGCTACAAACAAACTAAAATACGAGGCAAGATTTCAAATTTGGAGACATGCCACCGATGAATTAAGCTTGGGATCTTTTCATGAATCTCTCAAAAAAAGATGGCTACATCACCACTTTGAAAAATGGATGCTCTGATTCAAATATGCTGGCTAATTGAATCCTGCCAAAAATAGTTCATTTGGAAATGCTTGACAAAATGATGCTTTAACCAGACCCCAGCTTATTCACATCACTTTTATAAATTATTTCTTTTAGTTGTAATATAACTCTTCGTAATAATATTCGAACGGTATATGCGTAAAAAATTATAAACTTTTACCTAGATTGGTGCTTGGCTAGACCCAAGTGTACTCTAAACTCTGGACTGAGAAGTCATTACAATTTAAAAAATAGGAGTACTTGAAAAAGATGAGTTATTTTGACTCAAATGGTTGTAAAAATAAGAAGAATAGAAAAGATCAGCTTCGCCTTGACCATAACCATGCCTTAGGAAACTCCATCACGCATGAGTGAATGATGTTCCCTGTTGCCTTTCAGAACCAAATTTTGAAGAAACAAAACGGTTGTTTAATTGCATTAATCCAGTCCTCATGAGCCCAAATGATCTCACTCTTTATATTACATCATTTTTCACTTGAGACACAAATGATGCACGTTGAACTTAAATATTGCCCTAATACCACTTTATCTAATTATTATAATAGAGTGGAGTTTTTAACATGTGGAAATAGAGTTTTGCCATGAAGGGTGGACATTAAATTAGAGGATCAAAATTGACAAGTGCAAATTATCATTTTACCCGTGTAGTTAAGAAATGTACGAATTTAAGATTTCATCGTGATTAATGAGTAAACATACACAAGAATCTTCTATTTTCATCAAAGTACAGGCTGCTAGAGTTGAACTATTGCTGGAAAATTGCACAACTAGTCTAAAACCTATTATATAGAATATAATGAATTCCTAAACTTTTTAATTGAATAAATTTTGTCCTAACACTTTGAGGAAAAGTGTAATCAAGTCCTCTCAACCAAAGTTTTGTTTAATTTATCTCACGTGACAATCCAATCATATCTTACATGTAATGGCGATGGTGTGGCGTGGACTAAAATTACATGAAACGGCTTGTTTGTTCTTAGATAAATGGCATCAGTGCTTGGTCGAACAGCTAAAGCCCCAAGTCACTAAATCTTTAGCTCAAACATTCGACTTAAACAAAAGGGTTGATGGGATACAGCAGCGAGTAGAAGCAAGCCCCAACACCCCTACCAACAAGTGACATGACCCATATGAAACAAAACCATTACACGAGTATGCCAAAACAGAGTCACCTCAACAGAGGCACAAAACAAAACAGAAGCGATTTCAATTACAAAAATGAAAATTGCCTACGAAGCCCATTTTTTCCCATCAATAAACAACTTGGCTTATCATTAATCTATTGGTTTATTTCCACATTGTAGAAAAAATATTTTTGAGTGTGATGCTGCTTATGCTAAGCTATGTAGGAATTATCAATGCTTTCAACTTTTTAGCTTTTTTATAAAGCGTCTTTATTTAAGGTGGACTCGAGGAGGAGCTAGATGGGACACCCCACTATCTAATGTCTATTCACGTTATTGCATTTTTTGGCCTGAAAATTCCATAGCTTTTTTTCTAGTGACAAAGCTCTATCCGACAAAAGAACACGCGTGGACCATATTTTTGCATGAATGATTCAATCCTTGAACTTTTGTAATAATGCATGGCCGCTATTTTGGAAATAATAATTTTGATAAAAATGTCATAGAAAATGAAAGTATAGACTAAGAGCTCTAAATGTTTTACCTTTATGCATTGAGTTATGTAAGGAAGACAAGTCCACATCTTTCTGTTCACTTGAATGCTTTTTTGCAGGCCCTACCCTTTGATTCAATTGCTTACTCGGTAAGTGTTCCTTTTTATCATACAGAGATTTAATTAATGTCATAAATTAGAAAATGTTCCATTTTCTTTTTTAATGCAATAATCAATTGGAAACTTCTCTCTTTATTGACTTTAAATTTCAGAATAACATAAAATTCCAAATTAGAAATTAAGAAAACACTGAATAAAATATAAAATGTTCATGTGATGCATTTACATACATATATAGAGCAATTTCTGATAATCTTCTGCAAACTGACATATTAGACTTGGGCTACCTCAACCTTTTATTTCTAATTAACGTTGACCATTAGTTGAGAATAAGCCTCAACTTTTCATGTATTATCTTTCAAGTTTTTCAGATTTGTTGGCCAAAAGCCCCTCAAACCATCCCTTTAAATGAGGGGGAAAAAACTCAGTTCATAACGAACATTTGAAATTGTTTTATTTTCTTGCCAACTATAACGGTTAGTTCGAATTTCTCCAAAATCCATATATTTTTTTATGACTATTTGAAAAGTTTATGACTAATTTCTATAAAAAAAAATGTTATTCTCATGTTCTCATCCTTTAATAGCATTCTTCCATATTTAGGAATTGTGGAATTTATTAAAGGTAATATTACGGAATTTCGTCGACCAGATCTATATTCGACCTGGTTGAAAAATTTCATACAAGTATTTCAAGTCCTTGCGGTATGGCTTAATGTGGTTCTCAATAAGACCCTCCTGGCATGCACGCAAAGCCTTGGCCCATTTCGATTTTGAAGGTCAAGTTTGAAAGCCCCTTTGAAGCCCGGCCCCTCCCTCCTTCCAACCGTAATGGCAAGGACTTGGGCGTGATTCCTTGGATCACCTTAAGCAAAAGTTCGAATCAAGACATTTCTGGAAGGTGGGGATGCTGAGATTGACAAAGAAAAGGGATAAGTTTCATGCAATTTAAAAAGGGAAAGAATGAATCAAGCCACAACTAGATAGAGCTTGTGATTCATGACCTGACCAGGATGGGGCCTAATGCATTATCGAGATGTGCCATAGTCTGTTGCCAGCATGCATGTGACCTTATTCACAATTGGTCCTAACTTGATCCATGAGCAAAACTTTCTTCACTCCCCTCTCCTCTCTATTAATTGTTACACACTTTTCTGCTCCTCATATCTCAATTACCTTTTTTCATATCATCATGCGACTAGTCCATATAGCTATTTTTTTAATATACTAAAATGCTCTTGCAGGGGAGTGAAATTGAATGATGTGGTGTGGTAATTTTGCAACTCCATGTCAGTCTAGCCTAATCTCATTTGATAAAACAGTGGCACCATGCCGATGTTCAATTGACTTCCTGCACATATTGAGTGGCCTTTGGAATGGACACAATTTAATAGAATTACTTGCTTAGTTTAATTAGTGATTACATTTTTGTACAATTGTACACCATCATAATATCTTCAAAGCACTTTGATCTAATAGTATTAGGTGAAAAAAGCAGTCCCCCTTATATTCAAAAACTATGAGGTGAATATAATCAATGGAGTAAGGCTCTGTGAATTCCCACCACCCTATCAATAGCGAAATACTGTCATTGTTATGCATTTCTAGTTCTATAGTCCAGATTGAACTGCCTTGAACATTGAGAGAAAACCGAGCTTGAGAAATCCTTTCCACATTTTCTTAATAGACTTTTTGGAATTGATTCTCTATCATAAAAAAATAAAAGCTCCGAGTCCATGACGATAACTCATCATAGTCAAACCGAACTGCAGAATAGTAATGTTCAAAGGATGTTGTGGAAACCTAAACCATGGCACAGTTTACTTCATCTCAATTGGTTCAGGACAAAGATGGACTGTTCGGTGACCAAGGCAAAGACGCTTGACAGTGTTCCCCCGGAAGGAAGTGAAACTTGGTCTAAATTTCCTGAAAAATAGCTTTTTATAGTTATATCGGTAACAATCCGACAATATGAAGTTGGGATCGTTCTATTGCTGTCACAAAAATCTGTAAAAAAAAGTGGAATTAAGTCATTCCTAACGATGAACTAAATTGAATTGTGACCAAAATTCAACGTGACCTTTTCAAATTTATTTTATGATGGTTGAGATTGATGAAGCATCAAGTAAGTTTTTATGTGGTGCTGATAATAACTAAAATTATTTGGAATTTGTGTGGGGCGGGTCCCAGGGGGTAAAAATTTTTTAGCATTCAATCAATGATTGAGATTTGCATGTGTAGTGTTTGCATATGGTGAATTAGTATATATTTCATGAATGAGTTTCGGCGATTAAGTCTATTTGTACTGTTCAACTTAGTGTAAGAACTATTATAAAACTATTTTCTTAAAATGTTTAAGCATCAATAGCTAAGATAACAAGGGAGTACATACAAGTACATAGGAGTTCTTGTACATTAGATTATACCTTTTCGTTTGTTGGGCAAAGTAAGTATCCCGTGACAATTTTGGTCAGATCATATCCAGACTTCTAAAGGGACTAAAGGACATAACCAGGAAAGTAGGGACGGTAGACGGGCCATTTCAGCTTGGGCCCACTACGGCCCGGCCCAGTACCTAAACCAGTAAACAATCAACACAAAACCTTCCTTAAGAAGCCGCCTGCCCTCATAGTGATTCAAAAAATAAATTAAACAACACGTCATGTAAAAACTTTTCACTTACAATAGCCCGGTGGTAAAAATTTGGCACTTAATGAAATTATGCTTGTTAGATAACTCTAATTAGAGTTGTCTTAAAATATTCAATTAACTCATTAAAAAGGGTTACTTAATTCAGTAGAAGATATCATTGATGGTAATTAGAATCTTGCCAACTATATGAGTAGGACCTACCCATTATGGTTGCAATTCTTTGTTTGGAAAGAAATTATAGATATTTAGTGATTGTCAAGCATCTTCTCCAACATCTTCTCCTTTCAATATTAGCATTTAAGATTGTTAACACTTAAAAATCAGTTCTCAAATTCTCAGTACCGATTTCTCGATTTTGACCAAAAGACCTTTTATTTTTATTTTTATTTTTATTTTTTTTGGTCGAAGACAAATAAACTTGAATGCACATTAACCGGTACATTCATGTAGATTTGAAGAAGGCTTCTTCAATAAAGTGGTGGGCGTGGCCTTCAATTTGACATTACTTTGAATTGGAGATATAACCTGGTACAGGAATTTGTCATGTACAAATGAGCACTTTGTTGGAGAAATCTTTCCAGAATATTTTGAAGCTGACAAAACGTTTCTTTCAGTCTAAAGTCTGCATGTTCGGAGACCGTCAGTTTAAAGTCTGAAGACTTTGTTCTCTCGAGACCCAAGACTCAAGACTCAAGACTTAAGTCTCAAGACTCAAGACTCAAGACTTAAGTCTCAAGACTCAAGACTCAAGACTTAAGTCTCAAGTCTCAAATCTTAAGACTCAAGACTCAAGACTTTATTCTCACCGACAGTCTTTCTAATCCAGTGTTGAAGGAAATTCAAAGCCAAGGTTTATGGTTGAGGATTCGATCCTATCCTCTGGAATAGATTCTTTGGTTGGATAATCATTTCGGATTCTTTAATTCTTCTCTAAGGTCGATTGAAGATCCGATGTTCAACGAAATAATTTTGGATTATTCTATTCTTGGAAACCGAGATCCTGATTGTATGGGCGAACAGGATTGATGGGCTATCATCAGATTCCTTAAATAGCTCGGATGATCTTCTTGATTGATTCCGTCCAACGGGTAGATTGGAGGAATTCCTTTGGTAAGTGCCAACGGCTATGATGGCATGAAGGAGTATAAAAGGAAGACGTTCTAGTTGTTTTAAGTGCGTGATCGATAGAAAAATTCCAGAGTCTGAAGATCCTTGATTGTTAGTTGAGACTGAGCGAATTTGTATACAGAGAGTGTTTATACTTGGTGACACCTTGAGTGAGTGTGGTAGATCATCTACACCTAGAAATCAAGGAAGATCAACACTGTAACAACTCTTTGATCATAGTGGAATCCAGCCAATCGGCTGTCAGTGCAGAAGAGTGGACGTAGGCTTGAATCAAGCCGAACCACTATAAACCGAGTGTTCAATTCTCTCTTTCCCTTACTTAGTCTTGCGATTGAATTTTTAACTGTTGCAAATACTCTAATTGATATCGTGCAAGCTTCGAGAAATTTTAGTATACCTATTCACCCCCCCTCTAGGTACTCGTACTAGCTATTTCACACTTACCCATGCAAATTTCTCTAAATGTTGATATTTTATATTATTCAGCCATAAAACGGTATAAATATATTGTTGGTAGGCCAAAAGGCAAGGAAAGCAAAAAGCTAATGAATGAACTGCTTTCTTGAAGTGTTACTTTCTTACAAAAAGCTTTGATGTCTAAGACATAACTTTAAGATGTTAAGAAAATACAAAAGAACCTTTTAGGTCAGTTGAGCACCCAAAATCCTCAGAGAAGCGCCAAATCTGAGGGATTCTCGCCAAAACGGAAATACAAAGTCGAAATTAGGTCTCCTGCATTCATATCAGTTCTATGAACGGCCTAGAGTAACGTCCCATGATCACCTCAATTAATGTGAATCAGGTCCTTACCACCATTATTGAAGATGTAGACTTTGAACGCATCTTCCCTATCAATGAGCTAAAAAATGTAGGCATTTCCTACACACAAATGAGTTTCTCTTGCAAATGCAGGCCAACCAGCAGAGAAGAACACTCGGATTTCTTGCGTATATCTTGAGAGCTTCACCAGCCACGACTAAGAGTGCCCTTTTTCTTGTTTTCTTGAATATGTTGCTTGGTGAATTGACTAGGAACATGCTGCGCATGGGCATATGTTTGAATAACCAATGTATGGTGAAAGAAGGACAATAATGTAAGCATGCGCTCTTGGGAGGAGAGCACACAAGGCCAGCTTAAGTCAATAGTCTGAAGAGGCTCATGAAAGCCATCGATCTTAACCCGCAATGTAAAAAGGAATTTTCAAACAAATTACAGCCACTAATTGCCATTTTAGGTTAGTACACAATTCAAGTGACTGTCCATCCTTTCACTCAGATGGTGATGGAGCAGCTTGTCGAGGATATCCAAGTGAATGGATAGTCCGAACCTCATTACAGTCTTTACTACTGTTTTTTCTTCTTTTTTTCCTGATTCCGCGTTACTCCACCATGGGGATGCCCCACAATCACTTCAGGAAAACTAGCACGTCATATGGTTCCCTATACAAACCAAATCAACCTGGGAAAACACAATATTGAGGCAAGATTAGATAGGGATCGTAATTGAACTTGAGAAATGGCAGTGATGGATTAGGCTCAAGATTGTACAATTTTCTTAAAATGAGACTGTTGTATCACCGGTTTGAAGAAGTGAAGCTCCGAATCAAATTCTCTGGCTCAGGAGTAGTGAGAGGCATTGAAGGAGTAGGATCACGAAATACTGGCTCAGAATGGTTCATTTCACATTGAGACTGTTTGTTCCTGCTTGTAGTTAAAATGAGAACTTTAAGATACTTTATCGGTGTGAATGTTTCTTTAATTGACCATGAAGATCGTTAGCATAGAACTCATGTCATGCCATAAACAGCCTAAAGTTTCACTCAAACAACGTAAATGAAGTTTCTACCTGCTCTGCTGAAAATGTAGGCTTTGAACACAATAGCATCCCTATCTATTAGCTCAAACATGCAGACATTTCCTACACTCAAGCAAGTTCCTCTCCCAAATGTGATCCAACCTGAAGAGAGCATCTCCTCACATGGATAGCTCCTAAGCTTCACCGGCTATGATCTGTTGGAATGCTTGAGAGGAGCGATTTCCTTGATTTTCAGAATGTGCTGCATTATGAACCTACGAGGAACATGCCGCCCACACATGTTTGAGCAACCAGTGCTTGGTAAAGAAAGACTGGGGAAGCATCCCCTTATTCAAGCAAGCAAGCAAAATGTAGATTGATATGGTAGTTTTAGTAACTCTAATCAACAGTCTTTGACAGGCAAAAGTCAAAATGTCAAATCTATGCTCTTAGAACTAGCATGAGGGTAGAGAGGATCTTTGCCTATTTAAACAAATAGGCATGAATAGGGCTGAGCGCGGTTCCCGGGTTACCCGGGAACCGGAACCGAATCGGAAGAGGGTCCGGTTCGGTTCCTGGTTCCAAGGGGGACCGGTTCTGGTTCCGGTTCCAAGCGGAACCGGAATCGGAACCAGTTTCGGAACCGGAACCGATTACTTAGGGCAGAAAAAGCTTGACTTTGGATGTTCTAGTGACTTGTATGTGATATTCTAGTTGAAGTTTGGCTTCGGCCTCTAAATAAAAGTTGTAAAGGACTTCTTGGAGTATAATATACTCAAATTTGGGACAAAACAAACAAGTATAAGTGGGTGAAATCGTTATTCTTTGGAAAGACTGGATCTGGAGATTTTGGGACCGACCCTTGATGAATGCATGGACTGTAAGGCAACCTTTTTGTCGAAATTTCACTTTGGTTTCTTAACAAAAGTTGTAAAGGACATCCTGAGGTACAACATATCAAAAATTTAGAGAAAAAAAAACAAGAATAAGTAGGTGAAATCGTGGTCCTTTGGAGATGGTTAGATCTGGAATTACGGTACTACGAACAGGGATTTTAACCATCCATATTTAATTATCTAGGACGAATTTGACTTTGATGTTTTCATGAAGTATCTACCTTATGGTCTTGGCTATCACATAGTCGAATTCCATAATTTTTTAAGGTCATTTGGGTATTTAATCAGAAATGTTTCTAAAACTGTGCAATCTGATGTGTTCGGATCTTGTAAGTTGCAATGCGTGGACTATATCATTTTGTATGAGGTTCTTTTGGAAATGTGTTCTGCATGAAATATCTCTCTTCATGTCTTCCCTACAACATATTTAAATTTCGTAATTTTTATAGTTCATTTGCCTATTTAACCAAAAATGTTTCAAAAACTGTGCAAGTAGAGAATAGGAAAAGTAAATCGATTTTATCTTTTAATCTAGAACGAATTGGACTACGATTTCTTCATGAAACTTGTACCTCTAGGTCTTAAATACGTGTCCAAATTTCAGAATTTTCTGAGTTCATTTAAGGGTTTAATCGAAATTGTTTTCAAAACTTGTACCTCTAGACATTCTTGTTCTAGTGGTGTTTTATTTCTACTTTCTAGTTTGCTATTTGTTTTGAAATTTTTAATTATATTCTATTATTGTTGTGCAGTGCAAAGTTACTGTATCAAGATAACATGTCAATGTGAAGTTACCCTGTAGTATACACGTACATTATAGTTTTTTTTTGGTAACGTGCGCATACGTTATATTTTTTTTTTAGTAACGTGCGTGTACGTTATAGTTTTTTTTTTGGTAATGTGCACATACATTATATTTTTTTTGGTAACGTGCGCATATGTTATAGGTTTTTTTTTTTGGTAACGTGCACGTACGTTATAGTTTTTTTGGGTAACGTGCGCATATATTATAGTTCAAATTTGAAAATAACAAAAAAAAAAAAAAAAGGAACCTGTTGGAACCTGGAACCGACCCTGGAACCTGTGACAGGGTAGGTTCCAGGTTCTCGGTTCCCACGGGTAGATTCCAGGTTCCTCATTTTGAGGAACCTCTACCCGAGGGTAGGTACCAGGTTCCAGACGGAACCGAACCGGAACCTGGAACCGCTCACCCCTAGGCATGAACAGATGCAAGGTAAATGATAGTTTCGTACAGAAATCCAATCAGCTTAGGAAATCTTACTGCTATATCTTGTTTGATATAAGATGGCCAAATCACCACCTTGAAAAAAGGATACTCCGAGTCAAATTCACCGGCCAGTTCAAAACTAGGGAGAGGCCATGATCTCGTAGGACCACCAAAAACCTGCTCAGAATGGCTTGCTTTGAATCTAGACCGTCCGATCTCTTCTGTTCTTCAAAAAAATGAAATGTTTAGATGACGCCAGTTTGAACTTTTCGTTAGTTGATTTACTCACCATAAAGATTTAACACATAATGGAAACTAATACAGTGATGGAAATGAAGATTTAGATAAGTTGACCAAATGAAAAATTTGCTTGGCTTCACCTTAGAAGCTGTAACAACTTCAATCACAATAAGCATTACCGAAATCATTATGCTATCAGTCAACATACACAAGCTTATTAAAAAGTTCCTCAAGCAGTCCAAAAGAAACTAACGAAGATACATGACTTATGAAAAGATAAGTCACACCTTCTAGATCTTGTGATGAACAGCTTGGACACGGCTGAGAACATGGTGAATGTGGTTCGCCTCATTTTTGACGAGGAGCGAAATCCTCCGACTCTTCAACTTCAACGACATCCTCCCTCTTTGGCAAGACAAATACACTCTCAAGGTTCAATATGCTGCTCCACTAATAGTCGATCTCCGAAGCACTCTTATCAAATATTATCACCCAAAAAATGGAGTTCCTTTATATTTGAAAACTACGAGGTGACTGTGACCAATGAAGTAATGCTGCATAAATTCTTTCCACCCTTTCCACAACCAAACCTTGCCATTTTAAAGAATTTCTACCCCTATAGTCCAGATCAAACTGCCCGGAACCTTGAGGAGTACCAAGCTTGAGAGATCCTTTCTCTATCTTCCTAAGAATTTTATTCGGAATTCCCTATTAAGAAAAACTCAAAAGTTATTGGTCCAGGACTCTAATTGGTTGAACTCAGACAGAATGTGCAGGGAAAAACTCAAAAGTTATATTTGAACACTGAGCAAATTTTGCATTCTGTAACATGGTGATGAAAGATCGGTTTGCACATAAGCAGGGTGTCAGCGGGCAACTGTGAATTGAGTTTTATTTATAGTCGCTTCATCTGACGAGAGTAAGGCTAGAGAGACCCAACGCCTTTGTTGAGTTTTATTTATAGTCGCTTCATCTGACGAGAGTAAGGCTAGAGAGACCCAACGCCTTTGTCTAACACTATCCTTAGCCAACCAATCTTCAATTCAAAGTAATAAAGGGGAAAAAAAAACGATTTTTACTTGGAATAATTGAATATAAACACTTTTTGTTCAAGGTTTTGGGCTTTTCTTCCTTTTCGTTGGAATCAAAAGGTTTATTCAAAGCCAAACGCATAGAAAGTTTTGCAGATTGAGATAAATCATGAGAGAAACTCTGCTGACACTTGAGAGCTGAATCCTAAGAAACAGACTGCGAAAATGTGGAACTTACAAGCTTTCCGGATTCAAGGGTGTCGGAGAGAATGATCTTGAAGAAGTGAGGACTCTCAAGATGGGGACCAGTCACCATCTCTGGCTCGACACCTCCACCTTCCCTCCGGCTACGGCGTCCACAAGCCATATACACTCATGTCCGGGAGTCACTCAAGAAAGGTGGTTTGTGCAATTTGCCTCTGTTCTGGAGGCAATCTTCTCATAGAAGATTCTTACAGACGATATGATAAAGCTTTATAATAGTTATGTTCTGATTGATTGTGTACTGTTTGGATAATTTTATAAGGTCTAACGAAATCCTAGAAAGGCACAAATTCTGTACGACAAACGAAAAGAGTCCAAACATCAGTACATATTAAAGAGGGCATATGAAGTTATCCTTTAATCAAAACTTAGCCTCCATTAACCAATTCCCGTGAACTAGGGATTCTCTACAATAACCGTTTCATGCACGTGCGTCGGGTAGAGTCCATTTACAAGATCATAGGCCAGGTCTTCCGACTCTAGTTGGAGAAAACTTTCTCTGGCCGGTTTTATTGAATTGATAAGTTATAAATATTAATATCATGCACATTTATTTACAAGTAAATTGACATGTAAATGATATCCATATTTGTAACTCACCAATTAAAGGCATGGTTAGAAGACTTCCTCCAACTAGAAATGGATTAAAATATAACCTCAAAGATGGGATGGCATTATTTGAAGTGTGGCCTTGTTCTTCAAACTGTAGATGAGATGAGCAGGATCATTTCTGTATTGCTCCATAGTAATAGCAACCCTCTTCCACCACCAAACTATGTCTAATTATTTCCTGAAGAGCAGGTTGAAGTTGAGTCATGATGGATTTGAAACCTTAAGAAGCATCAAATATGGGAGATACTCCCCAGAGAAGGAATGTCATGAACGTGTTGCACTTCTCACTGACACATCAAAAGGTAAAAACTTCTAGTGTGCATCTCCGTCAGCAAAAATGAGTTCTGAACTAAACACTGCGAATGGAGGCTTTGAACATGGAAAAACCACGACTGATGAGCTCTAACATGCAGATGTCTCTTACTCGTAGGCGTGTTCCTCTCGTAAATAGATACCAGCCAGCAGAAAAGAACCCCGCTGGGACATGTCGATAGAACCCTGGCTCCACCGGCCATGATCTGTCAGGATACCCGAGTCACAGTTTGCTTGTCTTCCATAATGTCCTACTTGATGAATCCATGAGGATCACTCTGCCAACGTGATTACGTACTGATAAAAAATTGAAACTTAAAAAGCACAGTATGTAACTCAGGCTTTCTTTCGTTTCATTTCAAATTGCTAATTTTTCAGTTCTACCATCTAATTAAACAAAGTCAATACCTCTTCCTTTCATTTATTTATTTATGAGAGGGGTCGATACTTACATCCATACACACACAGTAATCTTCTTTTCATACATCTGATCAAGTCCAAATAAAGTGACCAAAATATACTCTGATGAAGAAACTACCGTTCATCATTAGACCAAGGTAATATGAGGCAAGATATGTTGTTAGGATTCATAATTGAATTTTAGATAGTACAGTGGTGAATTAACAGCCAAGATCTTACAATACTTCTCCTAATATAAGTTCATCACATCGCCACCTTGAAAAGTGGGTTCTCCAATTCATATTTACTGGCTAACGTGCAGGACGGCATCTAGGTTGTTTGATCTTGGCTATATACTCGGAAAGTGGGAAATTTATCATTCTAAACACACCAGCATGAATGTATCACCGATTGACTTTATATTTAAAGTAGGTGGGTTAGAGATAATTTGACGAATTAAGCCTTGCAAGCAGCCTAAAGTCACACTTTTGGTTTTTGTCTCAATCAACATAAATATGAGATACTTACCAGCAGGATTGCGGTAACTTAGACCCTTAAGTCTAATTGATGGGCGCAGCAAATGCACGGCCTCCCTCTTTGTGTGCGTTGCACTTGTCTAACGTTCACACCACCATCGCCGCTCACTCCCTCCAAGTTACTGGCACATCATGCCAACGTCACGCTTCACCAATCTCCATTGCTCCTATCTCTCTCTTTCAAACAGCGCAATAGGTTTTACAGCTCAGTTACGTTACAACCATAATAGCCATTACGTCATAATTTTAACCGTTAGTGTGATCTAACCAAACATGCAATCACAAATTCGTTTACAAGGGGATACAGTAGAAGACCAGAGGGAAAGCAGTGATCTTGCTTCTCAAGGGGAACACTCTTTATATAAGGGGGAAGATAAGGTAGCTAGGCAAAATTGAAAGGATCTTAGGGAAAGAATAAGAATGATGGCGCTTGATTTCGTTGGTTTTTCCAATTAATGCCACAAGAGGAGATAACAGCCATGACAACTGAGATGATGAACCCGTTACTCCCAGAACTAGTGAGGCTGATGAGGATTAAAATCGAGAAAGGTTCTCCTTGTATAATCTAAGGTGTGGCCATGAGAACCTTATTTTTGAAATAGGAATGATATTTGAATCTGCATCTCAATTTAAATTGGTGATTTAAAAATGTGCAAAGTATGAGATACTTTGGATGTTTTTTGGGGCAACATACATAGAAAAGTAGTGTTACATGGCATAAGATAGTCTCTGCTGTTTGACGCAGAGTGTGCCTATTTTTTGAGCCAACGTGCTGTAAGCATGGGGAGTTAACAGATGGTGAAAATTCCAATTTATTAACATTCCTTGAGGTACACTGTAAGCATGTGTGTACTTTCATTTGTGATGTTGATGAGTGGTTACCGAAATAAGACAGTAATAAGCATCGAGTTTTATTAGTAAAAGGATCCAAGTTTCGTTAGTAGAATCCGAAAGAACTTCTAATCTACCCAACAACAGTACATCGACCGACGCAGATGACTCCTCTCCTTTGTTTTTGATATTGACAGACATGCACTTACTAATCTTCTCTTCAAGATTTGTTTTTTACTCGAGATTCACATTCTCTCTCCCCTCTATCGAATCTTCTGCTTCAACTTCTCCTTTCATGCCATCAACATCTATATAACTTCATTGTTGTGAATAGAACTTTCAAAGATCAAACCATTCGAAAATTTCATTCCATAAAACAACGTACAACCAAGCATCAAAAGCAATTACTAAATTTCATAGAAGGATTCACAATATGCATTGACAACAAATGGGATCCGATGTCCATGAAATAGAACATAACCATCAACAAAATATTAGATTTTTTGACTCATCATGATAGTGTACAAGCAATCGTTAGGTCCTAATATCACAATTGCAAAACCTCTTGGTTGCTTGCAATTTGACATTTTGAGTCGTTACCATCAGTTATGGAGGTAAAAACTAAAAACCCCATTGAAAACCAACCTCACTCACACTTTCAATCGTCGCCATAAGGAGAGAAATTGATAAAATAAAAATATTATTAAGTTCCAACAAAAAATGGAGAATCTATTTGTAACTCGACCAATGGAAATAACACGACAGTTAGGAAGCCTCATCTCTTCGAACTTTCCCAACAGATTAACAATGCAGAGCCCGAACCATTTCGAATTCAGAGCATTGTCGACGGAAAAAAAAAGCCCCAAATCGAAACTCCAATCGGTCAAAGCGTCTTCTCACAGCTGCCAATCTTCAAATTCGACTTGCTCGCAGCCCCTCCTCCACTGAAATGCAAAGCCCTGTCCCCTGGTTTCGCTTCCCCGCTGTCGCCCTCCTCTGGTACTCCTTTTAAAAGTCGTCTATTTTTTTTCTATTTAATGATGTCTGCTTGCTTTTAGGATGCAGAAGAGAGAAGACGACATGGTTTTCTTTTGCCTGGTTGGTCAGCCTGCTGAATAGATATATAGTGACACGTCAGCCGCCACGTATGCAAGTTTCCAACGGTGGTTTCAAAGGACAGAGCACGCGTCTCTGCGATCCATGTTAAAGTTCGTTTGTTTTTCTCTTTTTTAAATTCAGGAAACGTGGCTTAAAAAGAGTGGTCGATCTTGAGTCCCAAAATGACAATTATTTTTAAGCCATTAAATTTTTTTTTCTCGGTATTGCCGAATCTGCCGATATAGAATGTGATTTCGATTCTGGTACTCTAAAGACTGACTAATTTTAGAAGAAAACCAGCATTCCTTTCCATGGTCGTAATAATTTTTTATTTAGCAAAAAAAAATTTCTAAGGAATGCAGAATATAACCGTTAAACAACCAATTCAAGAAGCTATTGTCAGCATAGTTTCTTGGTTTGATCTACCTACTCCACGTCCTTTCCCCACCGCTAAGGGACCATCTAAATATTCGAAAGGGCTGCTTTACATAGGGTGATTGAGAGAGAGAGAGAGAGAGAGAGCAGACGAGGTTCGTTGTGCCAATGCTTGGTAATTTCAGGAAATGGAATCGTCAAGGTTTGAAACTTTACATAGAAAAGACTCAATCGGCAAAAAATCGGAACCTGCTGAAGTTGCGTACCTTGAAAATCAATATCGACGGAGCTTTTTTTTAAAGGCAAAACAGTTGGAGCTATTTCAGAGATTCTTCACGAGGAGTCGGGAGATCTACTGGATGGCTTTGCTACGAAGGTTCCAGCTTCGTCAACGTTTCATACGGAAGCCGTGGCCCTGCTCAGAGATTTGAAACGTTTTCGGTCGAGGAGAGAGAATTTGCTGGAGCTCGGGTCGACGTAATGCTGAAGAAGACGCGAGGTGGGAGGTGCGAAGCTTTAATTGAGGAAGCGCAACTATCTTCGGCCCAATTTCAATTTATCTCCTTTGGCCCAACGTTCGAATACTCCTCCTTCCTCTTGAGTGGGCCGTCCTCTCCAACTTTTATGGAATCTTTTAATAATATCATGAATTATTTCGGAATATATATATATATATATGTGTGTGTGTGTGTGTGTGTGTGTGTGTGTGTGTAGAGGAAAACCATTTTCCTGGATTGTGCAGCTTCTAACCTCCATAAACATGCAGCTTTGATGCTGGGATTGTAAAACACTTGCATTTCTGCTAAAAGATTCCCCACAAATTGACAATGCCAGTGCCCGATCATTCCGAATTTAGGGCTTTTGTCGACGCCCGAAAAAGCCCCAAATCCAAACTCTAGTCGGTGTTCGACCTTCATGGCGAAGATCCGAGCGACCTTGTTTCCTGCCGAGGCTGCCGAAACTCGTAATCCTCCAATTCTGCTGCTTCAGGTCGACCCTTCTTCGCGAATTTGTCTTTCGTTTGATCTAGCTGTGGTGATACCGAAGAGCAAGATAGCTTCGGATTCCAGATTTGTAGTGGCGGTCGGCGATGAGGACAGATGGCATTTCGTTGTGAAGTATGGCACTTTGGGATTGGTTGTGCGAGCATGAAAGAGGGAAGATTTGGAGCGCTTGCAACTTCCTCGGATGCACCATCAGAGGGAGAATGAAGACAAACTTCGGACTGCATTCACCGTGATCACGGTATGTGCTTTTATTCCCCTTAATCTATTTTTCAATCCTTGATTTTTTTTATCAAAACTTAGTTGTAGATAATTGACTGCTACTGGTTCCTTCAGGTAGAAAAAACAAAATTGAACTTTTTGTATCTTATCACATGTATTTGTTGTTATTTTGCTTTCGAGAGAGTAAGACACTTGGGATTGTTACTTGTTCACAGTCAGTAGATAATAAATTTTCGAAAGCAATGATAGATAACATGCAGTCTCTTTCATAGTTCAGTAGAACTATTTTGTTTCCTCGAATTCTTGATTTCCTAATAGCCTTCGATCAGCTTAGTTATTTTCTTTAATCATCTCGTCTCTTGCCTTGTAATGGATGGTAGTTAAGCAATGTTGTTATAGGATGCAAAGCATGGGAGGGCTACAGGCGTATCAGCACGTCACAGGGCAACCACAGTTTTGGCTCTCGCATCTAGAGATTCCCAAGCCTGAAGATTTCGAGAGGCTGGGACATGTTTTCCCATTGAAGTACAGGGAGGGTGGTGTCCTGAAAAGAGCTGGGCATGCAAAGGCTTCTGTCGACCTTGCTGTGTTAGCTGGATTGGAACCTGTGGCAGTCCTCTTTGCGAGGTTGTGGATGGTGATGGCTCCATGACAAGATTACCTAAGCTTCGTGAAATTTGCGCAGCGGGAGAACTTGAAAATTGTATCTACTGCTAATCTAATGAGGTAAGTATTCTCTTCCTAGCAATCCAATGCAAATACTTTTTAAGGACACATAGTTTCCAATTGAATTAAATTTCAGTTGCAACTTTCACTTTTTAAGTAAAAGCGATGACATTGTTTTCAAAAAGATTTCAAACGCAATTCATGAGAGAAACTCATCCACGCACACAAATGTCTGCATGTTCGATCTAATTGATAGCGATGACATTGTTTTCAAAGTCACCATTTTGAGCGGTGATGATCAGGACTTTATTTATGCTGTTTGAAATGAGTTCTCAAAGTGTCACTTTAGGCTGATTATAGAGTGACTTGAGTTTTAGGTTTAGAATTATGCCCCCCTTATTTAATTGTGCTCCTTCATTGACAAGAACTTTCTTTTCTTTGTTATTTTGAAACATGCTAGAAATTGGTTTAGTAATAGTGAGTCGTTTGGAAAAATAATGATTTAGGTGGGAAATCTAGCTAGTTTTTCTTTTTTTGATATGAAGAGAAGTCATGTTTTGTCCGTCAATTTTTTTTAAATTTGGTTTTTAGGTAACTTAATGTCTAAGCAAGTCATAACTTGATTTTTCATGTAATCATAATAAGGCCCTATTTGTTAAAATGTGTTTCTGTTCCCCGGAACAAAAATTTCTGTTCTTTTGTTCTAGGGAACAAAAAAAGAATAGAAACATGTTTAGTAAAAATTTTATTCTCAGGAATAAAAAATTATTTTTTTGTTTTTGTTTTCAGGAATAGATTTGGAACAAAAACAAGAAGTAGAAAAAAAGTTGTTTCTTATTTCCGGGAACAATTCCGAAAAACAATTTTTCTCTCTCTTCTTTTTTCTTCTCTTTTTTTTTTTTTCCTTCTTTTTCCTTTTGGCTGGTTGCCGGCCATGGCCACCTCGTCGGAGCGTCGCCAACCCCGAGCGAGGCTCGGCCTCACCGGGCCACTGCCAGGTCAACGTCACCCAATGGTGGCCCGACGAGGCTCAACCTCGCCAGATCTAGGCGAGCTCGAGCTCACCTAGCCAAGGCAAGGCCGAGTCTCGTTGGCCAGCACGAGGCTCGGCCTCACCAGGCCATCACGAGGCTCCGACGAGCTTATGGCCCTCATGGTGGCTTGGCAAGGCTTCAGTGAGCTCGCCTGACCTTGAGCAGCCATCAAGGAAAAAAAAAGAAGAAAGAAGAAAAAATGAAAAATATAGTAAAAATACTAAAAAAATAAAATAAATAACAAAATTATACAAGTTTACTAAACGTATTTCTATTCCTGGAATAGAAATTTTTTACAGTTACCAAGCACAGTCTTACACTAAAAAAATTGTTCCTGGGATCATAAATAAATAAATAAATAACTATTTCTGTTAAAAAATTGTTTCTTGGAACAGAAACATTATCAAACGCAACATAAGTTTCCCTCCTTTTCTACACCGCCAATGGACAAACATCGATTCACTGGCCATGTTATTGATTTATATATTTTTTTGGTCGGATGTTATCGATCCAATTTTATGAACATTTTTTTACTTATTGACATATTGGACTTGGGCTAACTTAGACCATCATATCTAATTAATATGGACAATTAGATGAAAATACGTGTTCAATTTTCGCATATTTGTTAATAGATAGTGCCTCAGATCATCCCTTTGAGGGGAAAAATGGAAAATTTGGAAGTTTTTTATTTACCAACCGTAATTGTTCCACTAGAATGTCAAATCAATCCTAAGTCTATATATTTATTATGACTATTTGCAAAGGTTATGACTAATTTCTAACGAAAATGATGTTATACTAATTAAAGTCGCGGGTGACATTCTCTTTGTAATTAAGTTGATAAGGGTTCGTTGTTTAATAACTATCTAGATTATGAGGAATAAATGCATACTAAAATAACAATGATATAAAATTAGAATTCTCCTAAAGTAAGCATCTTTTTTTCTTCTTTTGTGTGTGTGTGTATAATCTAGGGGCATAGGCTTGGAAACCTGTCTACAAACAAGCCTATGAAATATCCTGCAAGCCCAATGGATCGGTTAAGCTCAAGCCTTCAGATTGTGTAGGTGACTCAAATCCAAAGTAGTTTCACGCAATGTGTGTAATCCTAACCGGCAATCTCCAATTCTTAAGTTGGAATTCCTTAATTCCCCAACCAACCGCGTCAATCCTAGGGTTTAGTAAGCATAATATTTTATAGTAAAGATAATTCTATTTTCCATCATTTATCATTCTTTAATAAAACGCAAATGATTAAGTATCACATTATTGATGTTCAATAATTGCAAGATATGATGTTAAGTGAACATGATTTTTTTACTCTGACAAAAAAAAAAATGATTATGTTATCATAAAGAGAAAGTGTTCTCGCATTCAATAGAATTTCTTAAGTAAAGATAAACCCTAGTTAAATCGTATGGTTTTGCTTCATTTGATGATTGATTTGCATATGATTGATGTGGATGGGAAGCCCATTGCAATATCCTTAAATAGAGCCAATCACGTATTTGTCATATCTTAATGATAATGCGGTGTAGATATACACAAACATAATATAAGCAATATAAATGTAGGTGGATATTAGATTCTTTCATTGTGACAGGTTAAGGAAAGAAAAAGAGACAGACCAAATTATTTGATGCGGCAAATGATAAGATCACATTGTCTTCTCATGCTTTGAAATGATTCAATATTTACATCTCTATTTGAGATACCATCTGATGGCTTGCTTAGAATATGAGAGTTTATATAAGTCCCATTAATATTTTTCCATCCTTATCAAGCCTTTGATTAGTGTGTTAGAAATATGGGATTGATCAATATCCAAAATTTAAGTAAAAAATAAAGTTCACGTTTGTAACCCCTCCCCCTCCTCCTTTGGAGGGAAATGGCATCTTTTAGTCCACATTTTTGTTTTGGATCATCAAGGAGCGCGAATGCTAGGACCTGTGGCACAACTTATAAGCTCCATAAATCGATTAAGTTATAATAATTTTATTTATATTTTCAATTTTTATTGATTTAATTAATATTAGAAAAAGACACTCACTTTATGTATGAAGGGATATAGTGAGAAAAATCAAAATGCTATAGACTGAAAAATAATCAAATAAAAATACCAGTGATTTCCATGGGTGTGGACCATGGTGCTCGGTCACCTAACCTTAGTTAAGGACTTAATTAAGTTGCTGGTCAATTCTTTGGAAAGGGGAAAACTTGGTAGCACACTACTACAAGTCCAAATTATCCAATGTAAAAATAAAAGAAGACCACCGCCGTCAGCCACCTCAATCAAGATAAGAATGGCGACTTTTAGACAATCGAGTATTGGAAAATAAAAGAGCCAGCCAACATGCTTAGTTATATAGTCATTCTGTTGCTTTCTTGTTAGCATGGATGGATGATTTTTATATTAAAGAAGGCATCAAGTTAGCAATGGAGGCTAGTTTACTTCATTAAGTTAGAAAAATGATTATGTTTATAGAGATTATTTCAAACCAAAGTCTATCATATAGATACTGAGTTGTAAAGAAACACAAATTCAATGACTTGGTGGCATGGTGTGGAGCCCTAGGAAATTTTTCCTCTATATTTTAAGGCAACACGAAAGCATCCTCAAAATACATTACTGATCAAATAGTTAATTTCTAACTTCTAATATTGTGGGAATACATTCAAAGAAACTCTTGAACATAAGAAGGGTTGTTGGAACCTGAATTTTCTTCGATGAATGAAGCATCGGTTGAAAAGAATAAAAAATGAAGAATTAAAATAGAAAGCAGGAAAGTTCAAGAAAAATAGATATTAAATAAATTGACCCAAAAAAAAAGGAAGAAGAAGAGAAAGAGATCAATTCTGATCCAATACATCAGCCCAAGTTCGTGTCTTCAGCCAGCTAGACAATTAGCAGACTCAATTCCTCTTTTAGGCCCATCAAACGCAGCCCAGACATAAGCCCAGTAGTTAGCCCGTTTTCGATGACTGGAGTTTCGCCGGAGGGGATCTCCACCTCGTCGCCGTCGCATCGTCCGACCATCGGACGGTGATCTCCGGGTTTCTCCCGTGGCGGAGCTCTCTGCACCGCGCCTTCAGCCCCGCAGTTGCAAATTGGATCCGTTTCAGGTTGCATCTGAGTATCTCTGTCGAGCGATTCCATCGCTGGATTTCCATAGTTGTCGAGCGTCATCATTGCAAAATCCTCGGAGTCCTTCATTGATCTTCTTTTATTGGCAGTTCAGTAGACTCAAGCAATAGGCAAAGCAAATAGTTTCAGGATTAGGTGGAGCCTGAGAAGCTTGCCAGATGTTCCGAAGCGATGGCGGTAGCAAAATCTTGTGCGTGACTTGGTGCCTAGGCGTGGCGACGATCTCGTCATCGCGCCGACGCTCCGTTGCTGGGTTTTCTCCATCGATGCATCCTCGTCGCCATTTATTCCGATTGAGAAGTTTGAATCTCTTCTCCGATCATAAAGGCCTTACCTCTATCCAGCGGTTGCTCTGTTCTTACGTCCTCATTGTGGTAATCACACGTTTAACGAAATGCCACACACAGAGAGAGAGAGAGAGAGAGAGAGAGAGAGAGATCTGACACGTCTTCAGTTCGGTATTCGCTGTTCCAGCTCTACATTTCACCTCCATCACTACCACTCATTGTCGAGAGTTAAGACATTCAGCTAGTTGCCATGGTCTGTCCTGCTCTGCTTCGCGTGTCACGTTCGTAAACCTTCTTCATCCTTCGGCTTTATGCCATGTGTGGTCAAATGGATAATGCGCGGTGACTCTTTGACGATATGCCCCGGAGAAATAACATCACTGGGAAAACGATGATTGAAGGATACATGAGGCGGGTAAGTCTCTGCATCCCTTAGCTACATGCCGTGCAGGGACGATTTCTCTTGCGACGTAGTGATTTCGTGTTTTGCCAATGAATTGAGCGGATATTAGTTTCCGGGAAGGAGGAATTTGCTCGAAATTTCTGGGACAGAAGAGACATTGATCCATCAGCTTCTAAGGAGTCGCAATCGATCGCACAGTGACTCAACTGAAAATAGCTATTGATGGAGGAGAGTCGCTTCCTAAAAAATTGCTTTCGATTTGCTGGTTAATTAAGATTGATGACTTACATGAGCCTCTTAATTTGATGAAAGCTACCGAGCTAGCGAATTTAGCGTGTTGGAGAGTACGAAGAATGGAGGGCTACTGCGAGGAGGAGTCTCCTGCTCGGCAGCAACTCCGTCTTCTCTCTTGCAAGGACGGGAATGACGATGAGGACGAGCCATGATGTTGAAGGAATTATGACGAGGACAAAAGACGGCGGGCTTCAAGGAGCTGCAAATGCAATCACGTGAGCTTTCAATTGAAGCATACTAATGCCTCTTGTTCTTGAAATTGAATCGATCCGAAGGTCGAGAAATTGATTTTCTTTTTACTTTAGATCTTCTACTTCCACAACATCTTCCGCATTTGCTAAGAGAAATTAGCTCCCAAGGTTTGATGGTTTGCCACTGATTGGCGAATAATTTATCTCTGAAGCACTCTTATTGGATATTATTACATGAAAAGTATAGTTCCCTTCGTATTATGAGAATTATGATGTGACCAATGAGTAATGATTTTCCCACCACCCCTTGGATGATGAAATCATGTAATTATCGCTATGTTATGGCCTACACTAATTCCACCCCCATATTAATGATCACAGAAATTGTAGTTTTTAATTAATAAAGGTCACATAAATCATAATGTTAGTTAACTCCATCATTAGTTAGTCTATTTTAGTGGTGCTTATCCCCCATATTAAAGGTCCATTCTCCAAAAGCTATCTCATCTTAAGAGCAAATCATCAGTAGATAATGGGACAATAATGTGATTACTGATATACCTGACTGCTTCTCGACAAAAAGAATCATTATATGTATTGATTGTGTCACTGCAGGCTCCCAAGACAAGCACAGGTTCTTATCTCAACCTTTCCAAAATCAAATGTAAAAGAAGCCCAATCTATCAAAGTCGAATTAAGCGCAAACTCATATAAGATCAAACCCAGCCCAGATTCACCTCAACAAAGCAAACCCAAAATTTCTAGAACCGAAGCAAACCCAAATTTATTAAACCACAGCTAAGCCCAAGCTCATTAAACCTATTCAAGCCCGAAGTTCATTAAACCTAACTATTTTCTTCATTTTCCATTTGCTAACTAGTAATACTTTTCTTTCTCCCATCATCTTCTTCCTATCGCCTACTCATCACCACCCGAGAAATACAGAAAAACAAAATCAAAGATCACCATACCAACACATTGACAGTCGGGGCTTATCACACAAAGATAACCAAATATCAAATGTATATTCATGATAGTCGATCTCCTATATCACAAGACTTATGCTATTGGCTATTACCTTTCGCCATGACAGACACAACTTCAAAGCTTAGAGAAACATTAATGCCTAATAATCCTCTTTTACAACAAAGATCGTTTTCTCACCCGAAAAGAATGCTCCCCCTTGAGCGTTTGAACTAACGTCCCAAAGAGAAAAATAGTGAATTTGGACATGGGCTAAAGGTCCATTGGACCAAGCCAATTTAAAAATTCCCTTTCCTTTTCATCATTTATTTTGATGCGTGGATTAAAATTAAGGTATCAATAACTTAACGTAATCTCTGTTAAATGCCATCATGAGAGAATAATTTGGATGGAACATGTAGATGATTGCTTATGCATTGACAAAGGGATAGGAATGAAGTTAAGGGCCTGTTGACACCCAAATTTTTGTTGACGTTTTAGATATCTCTATATTTTACAAAAATATAAAAATATGTGTATATAAAAAGCAAAAGAAATCCTAAAAAGAAAAAGAATAAAAGATGAGAACGAAGATGAAAAAATATACATAGATAAATAAAAAAAGCAATTAAAAAACCGAGTTGAATGGGCCGGTGTGGCCGGCCCACCCCTTCAATGAGTTTTCGACCCCATTAAACTCCCTCACTTTCGGCCCAATTTTCATCATTTCTTTGAGCCCACGATTTAAGCCCCAAAGGAGAGAAAATCCTGGGCCCACCCTATGTCTTCCTTTCTTTCTCTGGCATGCCCGCCCACCTGTGACGCGAGGAAGAGAAGATGCGTCTTGGCCGTGACCGAAAAAAAGGCTGTGCCCATGAGCGATCGACAAGCAACGACGTGTGACGACAGCTGATTTGAGAGCCTTGAAGAATGGCAAGTTGGCGCATGAGAGGGCGGAAGCATATTTAGGAGAGTGAAGGTGTCTAAAGCAGATTTGTGAGTTTCATTTCAGTCGAAGGGAGAATCCTCGGAATTTTATTGATCTTGATTAGTTGAAGTTAAAAAATCAGTCTCATCGAGGTAAGAATATATCTTCTATTAGTTGAAGTTAAATGATGTAGCGTTATTATGATCCCTGATTCACTATTTCGGAATCGAAAACCATCACACATGAGTTCGATCCAATCTCGGTCTTCGCTAATCAATGTTAGCTTTTGACTACCTCTTTGCTTCAGCTTATGATAATTTGAACAATAGAAGTTAGTCTCTGTTATGAATCATTTTGAGCGTCCGGATACGTCACAAAGTTGATTTTATGATCATGACCTCGTGCCTTATTTATAGTTTGGAGCACAATCTAAACACATGTGACATGGATTGGATGTAGTGCTCAATAACTTTTACGATTATATGTTCAAAAGTTGGTTCTTCCAACTGTTGCAAACTTTCTTGTTCATTCGCTGTGGGTTTGGTGATGTGGTGATCATGTATATTGACGATTGGAGTCAATATGTTGATCGCTTTGATCTGGGGGTGGTCAGAGGTGATCGATGTCGAGGTAAAATGTATTTATATTGTTCTTGTGTAGGTAATTCTGTATATCATATTCATATGTGCTGATCTTGGGTAGACTGCGGATGTTCATATGCTATTTGTTTTATCTTGAAACGTTGAGCTATAGTGGTTTTCAAGGAACATTGTTTATGGTTGAGAGAATTCTGTTTTGAATGGTTCAATAGACTCTGAATAAGTGATATGTTTGTTACTTGAATGCAAATGGATAAAGATTTGGCCAAGAGTTAGAGGATTAAAAGGGAAGTTTGAGTATACTGGAAATGAGAATGAAGGAATTTTGTCGAAATGAGTTGAATCTTGTCAAAACATTCTTTATTTGATTAGAGGGGTGAGTTTCTACTTTGAAGCATGAGAATGGAGATCCTCTGCCTTGAAATTTTATTGGTGTATCAATTAATTATCAACTGGCAAGATATACAAATGATTATTATATCAATGGTTGCGGTACGTGGACACACCCACAAGAGGAATATGCGGAGTAGACAATTCACATTCGTCCAATAAAATTTCACTCCGATTCAATTATTTTTCATTCCTACAAGGCCATGAAGGATTAATTGTAAGAGACGTACATGAATGTAATCAAAATCTGAAGTTATCAATCTTCTTTTCATACACTTTAATTGGTCATAGAATAATACAAAGCTATCTTGTAACTCTTCAGAACTTGAACTTTTCCTGGTCATTGCATCAAAATGGCCAAACCGTATAATCACAATTGGTCAACCCTCATTGAGTTAGACACACTGTTCTCCTTGTTAATAAGTCCTCATCAACAACGTTTCCTCGTTTGATATACCTCTTACGAATGTGGGCCAACCACTGGACATGTTTGCAGCAAAACTGTATTGATAGGTCCTAAGTACAGGTGAGCAAAAGGAACCGTTCAAACCGGAAACTGCTTGGACCATACAACCGGTTGGTTTTGGGCGGTTCCTAGGGATATTGGTACAGTTTTAGGACTAGGTGCACTGGTTCATGGTTCCTAGGTAGGAACTGTCACACCTTGAACCTCGAGCATGCGAACATCCCTCGGTGGTCGATTAAAAATGCGACGTCTTAGAACGCATCGCCAACATGTTCTTTTTATCTTTCGATTCAACACATGTGGAAGCAAATTAAATAAACCCCTGGTCAACAAACAAACAATAGGAATAGTAAACACTAGGAACAATTTCCCCAAAAACAACAATTTCCTTATCAACTGGTTAACCCAAAGAGTTTAATACTTACAAGTCTTTCTACGGCCACTTCCAATTGACCCTTTTCAAAAACCTTTAGGGACTAGGGTTAACTTAAACTCTACTAACGGCAGGGCCAGCCAAAAGGTATCGCATCTCGCGTCCCCCACATCCGCACTCAACAGATCTCCATGCTACGGCCCTGAAAATGTTTAACCACGACGGAGTAAAATAAAATCTCAGCGAGTCAAACCCTAAGCCTCGATTAGGACACAAATTCATCTCAGAGGCAACCTAAACAGGCACCACAAACAAACTCACATTGTCTCGGCACATCCTTGCAGGTTAGCACATCACATATGCTATTATAAATATAACAAGCATAATTAATAACCAGAACACATAATTATCACCCTCCAAACATTCACAGGGGTCTCAATTATAGGACAAAACTATTATGGCACGTCCCATGTCATGCCCCGATCCTCGGACGCGCGCACATCCTTCTACTTGGTCGATTTTAGAATGCGATATCCCAGGACTATGTATCGCCGACCCTTTCTTTTTATTAAGCATATGCGGAAGCAGTTATAAATCCCCAAACAATAAAACAATGGGATAGGAATGCAAGCCATATTTTTCATATTGAAATTCACAATCACACTTTCCTTAATAGCGCAACTCATAGTATATTTACAATACTATTCACAAGATACTTGTCTCACACCTATCTACGCTAAGACAGGGTTTACAAAAGGGAGGGGATCTCAGTCCACATCTGGGTTATATTCAAGATCCCTCTCTGGATCATCTTCTTCTTCAAAAGTCTTTCTCCCCTTCAGGTTTCTCTTCCTTAGCTTCTCCTCAGGGTCCTGAAATGGTTATTTAATAACCAATGAGACCATGTCTCAGCGAGTCCTACTCCCTAAGACTCGATTAGAAAGCCAATACACTATAAGCTACCTAAACAACGGCACGAGTTGGATGACTTATCTTGGCATCAGATTCCATCTGCATATTAGTACAGTTCAATAGGCATTCAAACAATCACATCACCGATCTAAGCATCGATCAAATCGACCTAGTCGATTTCATGTCAATTGGACCTTTTCTAGGTCGTTCATCCTATTTCAAGCAATTTCTTAGATTTAGTAGCTTTACGGTCTCACCCGACCCTCTCAAGATTTAGTGGCTTTTCGGTCCCACCCGACCCTCTCAAGATTTAGTGGCTTTTCGATCCCACCCGACCCTCTCAAGATTTAGTGGCTTTTCGGTCCCACCCGACCCTCTCAAGATCTAATTTAGGAATAAATCTTAAATTCACTCCTAAATGACTTTAGCACCAAATAAAGCTCAAATAAATAAACGGACTGCACCACGACAATCAACACGAAATTCTGGTCACCGAACATCCCGGTTGAATTTCCGGAAAAATAAATAATTAAATAATTAATTTCGAAAATTAAATAAATAATTATAAAAATCCAATTTAGGCTCGTAATGCCGAATTGGACACCGAGACAAGCCCGGAAAATTACCGAGACTCGTTCCATAAATAACATGGCATGTCTACTTGCTAATGTCTATTTCTACCACCTAACATGCATCATTAAGTTTCTAATTTAATTGATCTAAACTAATCTAACCACCTAATTGCATTTAATTAAATCTAACCAACCTTAAGTATAATTAGCAAACTAAGAAAGCTTTAGTGAGTAAAACTCACTTGACAAAAGCGGAGATCGAATCACCGCGACAGCGACGCGACGGCGGCCGAAATTGGACTTTCGACAACACCGGTGGGCTTAGACCGGGCCTTGACCTTGGCCCAACAAATCTCAGCCCAAATTGAGATTTGTTACCGAAATGGGCCGAGCTTGACTGAAATAACACTTGCTGGGCTTCTTGGGCCGCAGGACTTCAAAGGCTGGGCTGACTTGGCCAAAACTTCTGCTGACTTGAAATTAAACTAAAAATGGGTTGCTCTCTTTGGGCTGAAATAAGCCAAATTTGCTGGGCTTCAATTGAGTTTGAGTGAGCTGGGCCGGCAAGACAAGCAGCCAGGGTTGCTGTTGAGCTGCAATCCACGAAGAGAAAATAGCGTGGGCTGCTTCGGTCTTCGCTGGAAGGTGCTACGGCTTCAATTGACGATGGAGAAAATTCTCGGACAGCTTGTTGGCTTCTGTGGCCGACCAACCTCAGTGGAGAAGGGGCATCCGCTGGCAGCTTTAGTCAACAGAAGAGAAGAAGTTGCTGGTTCCGTTGACTCCGTTGAAGACAAGCCGAAGTGGGGCTGCAGTGTCGACGTGGAGTTGCTGCTGGGGAATTGGTGGCTTCGGTTGAGACAACTTCGGCCCAGCAGAGAGGAGCTCAGCTCGGTGGGTGTGTGAGGGAGGCACCGAATGAAGGCCTCACGGCCAAGTGGCAGCTGAACAAAGCTGCTCGGTCAACCATTGAATTTCGGTGGGCTTGCTGTGGTTGACCGAAGGAGCTCTGGTTGAGGATACGTGGAGGCGCTGGCTAAAGCGAAGGTCTTCGATGGTGGAGACGTGCGGCCGTTCTTGCTTCTGCAGATTTCCTTGCTTCGGTGGTGTGCGAGATGGGGCAACTTCGGTGGGACGCCTAGCAGAAGACATGGATGGAGAAGCAGCTTCAGTTTCTCTCTTCCGCTAGCTGAGGTCGTCGAATGGAGGGTTAGAGGAGAGAGAGAGAGACCGGTTGGTGGGGGTGAGAGAGAGATGGATAAGAGTGAGAAGTGAGGGCTCCACAAAGCCTTGATTTTCCACAACAAATATCTTTCAAGGCTATCCTAAGCCAAGTATAATCCCATGGCCTCCAATGATCCACCAAGACACTCTCCAAGACTTTCCAATTGGTCCAAAATGGCTAGGAATGAGAGAGCTACGAATTTTAAAAATCTTAGCTTCAATTGGACATTCATCCCATCCAAATTTCATCTCAATTGGCCCTCATAAAATCAATTGGTCCTCCATCAATTACCCCGGCATTTTTCCTCACTCAAGTATCCTTCATGCTTCTCAATTTCACAATCGAAAACCATCTTCGACATTTTCTGCACTAAAACAACCCGGCGACGACTTTTTCCCAAAAAGTGTCAGTTGTCAGAAAAATCTTCTGAGACTGAGTCGACACTCCTAGAATTTATTGTGACATGACCGAAACTTCAATTTCTGAAATCGGACTTGAATTTTCAGTTAATTTCAACTTGGCGCGTTTTTAGCGTGACCTACACTACCGGGTAGTTTTCAGAACTTTTTAGGGCAAATGACCCGTGGTCGATTTTCTTCGAACCACTACGAATCCACTTAACTCATTAGCGACTGATGATTGTCGTGAAAATCTCAAGAACTCAAATACGAGCACAGGGTACCAAAATAATAAGAAAATCAGTCTAGTGCCGGTCGACGAGAATTTTCCAATTTAATGGTGTTACCCGCAATTAGCCACACATCTCTGTCGATCCAGTCTATCTTTGATTTCAAATCGATTTTTAACTGTACCGTAATGGCCTCTAAAGATGGACACGGTCGAGAAGCCGATTCTTGATCGAGTTCTCAAGTCTATTGCCTTAAAATTCCTTAATAACTTTCCTAGATAGTCTAGTTATCTCAAGAGTGATCGGCTCTGAGAATAACCCTATAGACACGTCAATGAAATGCCCGATTTATTCAGTAGAAGATAGGGTTGAAAATTTGGGATGTCATATCTCATACCATACCTAACAGTTTTATTCCATAATCAATTGCAATACAGCACAATCATACACACGTGTTCCGATTATTACAGGTGCGCATGATAAAATTTTTGGAACAGAAATTGATTTCTGGCCAGAAATTGATTTCAAGTTAAAAATTTTAGCTTCTGATTTCTACTTCAAATCTATTTCTGGAATAAAAATCTATTCTAGAAATAGAAAAATCAAATTACGTTACCAAACGAATTTCTATTGCAAATCTGTTATGAGGAACAGAGAAATGGAGAAATAAAGAAGTAGAAATTTTATCATGTGCGCCTTACGACTCCTCGACCACGGCCGACACAAAAGTTAGTGGTCATTCGGCGTAATCGGGCATCGTCCTGCCCCATCGGGCACAGCAACGTCTAGCACCCCCTGCCTAGACGACATTCCATAAAGGAGTATCGGTTAGGCCTTAACCGCAACTTGGCATCCCGTTGACTTGGGGGCATCCGAACTTAATCGGGCATCGCCCCCAACTCTCGTCCGGTGACGGGTTCCATTAAGTGACCATACAAACACATATCTAGCCAAGAACACTATGCATTGCGTTCAAATGCCTCATTTTCAAATAATGAACTTGGCCAATTTTTCTTCTTATTAAAATTCCCAGTATAATCGTGCGTGGTCACATATTCGAAATCAAACCGTGAAACTTAGTACATTCCTATTTTAAAACTCCATAGTTTTATCTAGTACATAAAAGTTAGTGTCCAAACCCGACACCTAGCATTTTTCTATTTAATTGCTTATAAAACAAAGTTTTATACTAATAATTGGTATCTACCATCAAGCCATCAATCACATAGTATTGTGCATACAAACTATCAAAATTACGCATAATTCCATCCAAGAGAACGAGTGTAAAATTCTACGTAATATCTAATCCGTCACTAATTACACTAATTGCGATTAATTAAACTAAACCAACTTAATTAACCTAACCATGCTTAATTAACACTAATCTAGCATTAACTAAACTAATCCTCATCAAGACTAATCTAACCACCCCTAAGCGTACTTAATGGCCTAATCAACGATTAGGGAGTTAACTCACAGTTTTTGACGGCGGTGGGCTCGTGGTGACGGCGACGCGACGGTGATGAAAACACAAAACAACCACGGCTCGAATGGAGTTCAATGGTGGTGGTGGCGGACCTCCCAAGCTCTCAGTCAATGGGGGGCTTGGCTCGACTGCTTGGGGGCTAGTCTTAGTGGAGGTGGTGGCGTGAGGCTGTTGTTGGTTGGGACGGGTGGTGAGGATTTGCGCGTGATGAAGTTGTAGCTGTGTTGGTGTTGGTGGGGCTGCAGGCGTGAAGATGGAGCTGCTAGATGGAGTTGGTGGTGCTGGCTGTGGCCTGGAGATGGTGAGCTGGTGGAAGAAGGCTGGTGTGAGGTGGACTGAAGGGGATGAGGCTAGCGGTGCTGGAGTTGGACGGTGGGCTGGTGGGATGTGGTGATGTGGTGGTAGCAAAAAGAAGGATGTTGGATAGTGCAGTAGCCATGAAGAAGAAGAAGCTGGACGTTGGAGAGGAGAAATGGGATGGAAGGAAAATCAAGGGGGTGGAGAGAGACGTGGGGAAGGAGAGAATGTGGGGGAAAAGAAAGAAGAAGGGAAGGAAAAGAAGATGGTCGGCTGAAAGGGGGTGAACGTGCACATGGGAAAGGGAGAACTAAGAAGTCAAAGAAACAACCAATCACAAACTTAGGAAAATATCTACATCATCATCACCTATGCCTCAAAAGACTTCAAAGTCCTAAGCTCATCCAATCACCATTTTTCCCCTAATTTCTCACAATTAAGCCCTTTTTGGAGTAGAAAAATCATATTTTCTCTACCCATCTAAATTTCCTTTTCCATTTTCTTTTTGTTTGAAAATTGTTTTTCTGCAAAACTTCAAACTCATCGAAAATTTTCCGAAAGATGAGATGACGTCTAATAAATAAATTGTGATACGCTCGAACATCTGATTCTTGAAATCGAGTTAAATTTCGTTGTTAAAATCGATCAGACGCGACTTTAGTGCGACCTAATCTACCGGGTAGGGGTTTTAGCACGTTTGACCCATGGTCGATAATTTTCGATCCACATTTGTGCATTTTCGAATTGTAGATGACCCTCGGTTGTCATAAAATTGCGAGGATTCAATTACGTCTCTTGAATATAATATCGATAGAAAATCGGTTTATTGTCAGTTGATGCGAATATCGCAATCGTGCGGAACCACCAGCAATTCGACTACATACTTCCATCGAATCGGCTTATATCCGTTCGCTAATCAACTTATAGTAGTGTCGTATTGACCCTTGCCGATTATTATGGTCAAGCGGTTGATTTCTGATCGAATTCTCTAGTCTGTCGCATTTATATCTCTTAACGGCCTCACCTAATAGATTAGGTTCATGAAATGCAGTTAATTTAGCATTTTCAGCCTAAGTTGGTATTTTTGGTATTTAACTGCATTTATTTAATTATTTTTGGTATTTATTTAATTATTTATTATTTTTCAAAATTTATACTAGGATAGCCGGGGTGACCGAAATTTCGTGCTGATTGCAATGATGTGTTTAGTTCATGCAATTGAATGTTAAATTGTGTAAATTGAGTGATAATTGTGATTTTGGTTATTTATTCCAAAATTGTGAAATATTGATATTTACTTAGAAAAATCCCGGGGATCGGGTTTTGACATTGAAAAATGGTTTTAAGGACTATATCGAAACGTGAGATTTTAAAGGTATGAATATCAATTTTTCTGGTTCAAATTGATCGTGTGATGGTTAAGTAAAACCATCCCCAATGTGAGTTGGTGTGCTAGCTTGCGTGGGCAATAGTCTATCAGCTTGTGTGAGCAATAATCTATATCAACTTATGTGAGCAATAGTCTATCTCAGCTTGTGTGAGCAACCATCTGTCAGCTTGTGCGAGTAACGGTTCATATCAGCTTGGGTGAGCAGTAATCCTTGGCTACGCCAGAGGACTAATGTGTATCGATAGTTCATGCTTGTGCGAGAAATAATCGAATTGAATCGATTGAATGGATCGAATTGAATTGATTGAATATATAAATTATGCTAACATTTAGGAAGGAACTGAGGCAAGGTAAGTCATCTGTCTTGTGTGCATAGACTGCCTTTAGGCGTACTTCCTTCTTAGTTGGAGTTTAGGTGATGAACTTGCCGAGACATTGTCTCATCCCGTTGTAGGCTCAATCTTTTCAAGTTCTTAGATGGCGGTTCTTTCGGGACGTTTTGGTCGGCCCATGAGGGTTACTGAACGAAGTTTTGACTACCCTATTCCCGGGGGTCACTAGGTCTATGAACTCATGGTGACCACCGTCTGGATCGATGAGGGCTTACCTCAAATGGTACCTCATCGATTCAGATCATGGTTTCGCCACGGATTCAATGGACACAGGGAAGGTCCCTTCTAGGGTTTTGAGATCCCCGCTGTGGTAGTAGACGCCACTCTAGGTGAGAGTGCAGTTGACCATCCTAATGGTGCTGTGGAGGACCCGAAGCCCCTAGAGCTTGTGGAGATTGAAGGATCGGCAAATATGTCTGACTAGTAGATCTTGGGACAACTTCTTTCGAGAGTCAGTCTTTTGTAGACTTCTATTTATAGACTAGTGCTGTATATAAACAGGGGTGTTTATATAAGTGTTTTGGCTGTGAATATATTTCCTGCTTTTTTATCTTGTGTTGATCGTTGTTAGGGGTATTGTTTTGCTTTCGTATGTGCATTAAAATGAAGGGGTCGGCGACGCATCCTGGGATGTCGTGATTTTTATCGATTACCAACGGATGGGCACGCTCTCAAGGTTTGAGGCGTGACAATATGACTAATCGTTATAATATATATATATATATATATATATATTATCCCTAAAAGAGGTCCTGTTTAGTTCGTGATGTGCCAACTCGACATTGGGGCTATTGCAGGATTATGTATGTTGGGGTGATTGAAGATCGAGGTCTTGGAATAAAATTGCGTAGGGGAAACTAATGGCGTGTTTGGTAACCATTCTATTCCCGGAAATAATTTCTGATAAAAAAAATAATTCTTTTTTATTCTATTCCTAGAAATAATTTTTTAAGCATTTTAAGGCGTTTGGTAACTGTCCAAAATTTCTATTCCCGAAATAGAATTATGGTTGGCACCGTCTCAAAATTTCTACTCCAAACCATTTTCTTTTAATTTTTTAATAATTTTATCACTTTTTGTTCTTTTTTTCCCTTCTTCTTCTTCTTCAAGCTTTGGTTGATTATCAACCTTGGATGACCCACGACTAGCCAGATGAGGGTTGACGATCTCGTCGGAGCATAACTAGCCCTCGGTGAGGCTGTACCTCGTTGGTTGAGCCTTGCTAGCAGTTGGGTGAGGTTGAGCCTCACCCAACCATGGCTTAGTCGAGCCTCGCCTAGCTAAGCGAGACTCACCGATGGTTGAGGGAGGCCCAGGGGAGGCCCACCTCACCGTTGGCTAGGCAAGCCTCTAGCGAGGTCGCTAGACCTCGCCCAACTAGTCACTGGCGACCGGTAGCTATGGCAGTGGACGAAGAAGAGAGAAGGAAGAAGAACGAGAAGAAAAGAAGAAAAAAGAGAAAAAATGGGTTGACTTGATTATGAAATTGTTCCTAGGAACAAAGAATCAACTTTTTTTTTTTTACTTCTGGATTCTACTACAAATCTATTAATGGGAACAAATTTGTTCCTAGGAACAAAAAATTTACGAAATGAATTTTTATTCTAAATCTATTCCCAGAACAAAAGAATATAAATTGTTACTATTTAGCAAGTTGCCATACAGCCCTTAAGTGGATTTCTGAGTGTTACACTTTTTGTACCAAAGGTAAGTGAAAACTTGTTATTGTTTCCTACCTGCTATGCATCTTTATCAAGAAGACTAATTTTTGTTTATTTTTGAATCTCACGATTTCATTTGCTTCGACGTTTGATTCACAAATCAAGAACTTGAGATATTCGTATTTTGATTTGACAAGATGATAATCTAAAACAAAAAAAATAAAAGCATTGTAATAACAAAAACATAACATTTCCTCTATAAAATAATAATAATAATAATAATAATAATAATAATAACTGACCTATGGATTGAAAAGTGAAGGGGCATCATGATCAATCTCCATCAAATATTGCTAAGTGAAACTTCTCATGTTGGAGCAATGGGTAAGGATCAACTTTTGTAATCCAGGACAATACAACATATAATTATTTCTCAAGAGGAAACTAGTAAAATGGGGCAAGCATTCCAACTCCAACTCATTAAAATTCATGAATGTAATCTTCTCCATGGCACTTCCTTATCCTTCTTCCTCTGTGATTACTCCTTCCATCTGACCACACTCCTTTATTACCATTCGTTCAAGATTGGCAAGGCAATGATCCATTGATGGAGCAAAAGCATGTCTTAAGTTGCTACAATTATGAAGGCCCGGGTATGTTAGAGAATTGAAGCGTAGCTCTTCTTGAAGATTTTTGTTCCATAGTCGCCTCAACTTTGGTAAATTGACCAAGTCCAACAAATCTAACTAAGGCAGCACTTGAGTGTTATTCATAGCCTCCATTCCTTCAAGATTGGATATTTCTTCTAGTGACTCGCAATCGCACACTTGCAATGCTTTCATTTTGCCTAAAACAAGCATAAATTTGGATGGAATAACGTTAACAAACGATGGACATGTATAAACCACCATATATTTTAAGTGCCAATATGAATTGATGGGAATAAGTTTGTTGTGCCATTTTTCAATCAGCTTTGAGAACTCAAACTTTCGCATAAACTTTACTCCAACAATTATACCCTGTTAGAGTCTCATCATTAAATGTAAACTTCTAGTTAGCAAAAAGAAATTACTCTATTGTTGATCAAAACCATCCAATTACATAGAATTTGATAAGTGATGCATACCTTTTGTTTAAACATACTTTGGATGGTGGTATTGAGGTTTTCCTTCCAAAACCACTCCACTTTTGATACTTGTACTCTCTCCAACTTTGGTGCCTCTATTGGTCCCTTAGAGAAGAACTTCATGTTAGGACATCTACTAACAGTGACATCTTCCAAGAGAGGAAACATCAAAGTGTGTTCACCTGAGCTGAAACACCTCAACCCTATCAATTCATCAAGCTCCATATACTTCAATTTTTTGAAGGCCACTACATGCCCCTCTTTACCTCCCTCCTTTGTGATGACTTCTGTCAACATGTGACAATTACTTATCCTCAATTTTGTAAGTTCAACCAAATTTCTTGCTATTGTTGGTGTGAACATATTTGATACATCACAATGTGACACATCTAGAGTCTTTAGATGTTGATTATGTCTTGAAATTGGTAATACTACTTTTAGCTCATGACTTTGGCCTCCTACGGCTTTGACATTGATGCTAAACTCTTCTAGATATAATTCGCATACAACTAGCTCTTCTAAGTTGGTCAAATTTTGAAAAAAACAACTTGCGGACATTGCAGATTCCTTTGAGATACGACAGAGCTCAAGAACTCTAAGCTTGCAGAAGAATTCTCCATTAAGAAAACTCCCATTCCATATCTCCATCCATTTGGATGATTCCAATTTTAACTCTTGTAGATTTGAGAATGCACCCTGGGAAAATAACCAAATCAAAATCCAGCTTAGTAAAAAGAGAATGTTTGTATCCTGGTATAAGCGTTGCATTCCACGCATAATAAGTGCATTGTAAGATACTGAGTCTCATGTGATTCAGAGGAAGAAAATGTGCCCTTAGCAAATAAATATTATCGTTGATCTTTTACATTTGACTTGTATTCATATATGAACTTAAGTAATATCATAATACACTTCTGCTATGTAAGATCACACCACATGTCACGTGTTTACTCAAGAGAGAGCTAAACCATCAAAATTAGCTCCTACATTTTTTAAGGGGGACTAACAAGCATGCATTTGATTCATCGGACATTGACAAGAATGTTCAATCAATACTTGAAGAACATATTTAATATTTCTATGAATTTATGGAGAGCCATACAGTTCATATCTTTGTATACAGAGCTACGTGTATGAGATGCTAGGTTGTGACCTTAATCATCATTTCAAATTTTCACCATCGAAGCAAAAAATAATAATAATCTTGGGCCGTACCTTTTCTACTGTGAAAAGAGGCTGTTTAAGAAGTGGCATCTCATTCTCAAGGTGCAATGCAAGTATCTCCACTTTGTCACAGCCACACACCTTTAGGGTCTTCAATGCTGGCCAATATGAAGCATGTTTTCCGGTGTAGATGCACTTCAATTCTGTTAGATGCTCAAGCTTGAGGGAGGTTAACTTTGGGAACACAAACCTAGGAACTAGTCCTTCTTCCTTCTCAATGAGTTCCACGATACCACATGCATTGATCTCCAACTCCTTAAGTTGGGTTAAATATAGCGCTATTGAGGTTGGAAATAGAAAGGCGAGGTTCTTGCATCCGTAAACGGTAACAAAACGGAGACACTGGAATTTGACTTGACTGTGGAGTTCCTTCTCCCATACACACTTGAGCTCTGGTAATCCATATAACTCCAGCTTTTTTATCGGCAAACGAGTAATGGGATGTCTATCTAGAGGATTCAATGGCTGAAGTTTGAAAACAACTTTGAGCGAGCCACATGCTAGTATGTCCAAACTTTCCAGGCTCTTGAGCCGTCCAAGAATGCAAGAAGGAACAATGTTCGCTAGCTTATTGCATCTTCGCACCTGAAGTGATTTTAAATTGTGAAAAGACTCTGCAGCAATTTCATTGTCCCATATTATCTCAATGTTATCCATGCCATCGATGTGTAATGTCTCCAAGCTAGGAAATGCAACCTACAGTATTCCCTCACGAAATTACTAATTTTGTTAGATTAAAAGTTCATAAAGTTCCATTACATGTAGAAGAGCTTGCTTGAGGAAGAGGGTTAGCACTACAAAGAAAACGATGCAGAGATTGATATTAAAAAGGTGACAAATTATCCATCAAAAGGTGCAATTCAGAAGTAGCTGCTCACACTAATCTTTAAATCAAATTATGAGTTTCTTAATTGCGGTAAAGAAAATTACGAGATGCAGGGAAACACATGGAAGAAGCGGTGGTCCTAACAATCTTGGTCTATTGATCGTGGTTGTCTTATCATATGAACACGTCATCTCACAAAGTTCATACCGAAGATTGGACGGACCACACAAAACAATAAGATGAACAAAGCATTTCTAGTTATGTCTTGACATATATTAGTTTCCCCATATTTTTTAAGGATAGTTCAAAAAGCAATATGAAATATTTGAAAACAAAAAAAGACGATATTCCTTAATAGTGGTGGGCCTTAATTTTGGCAGTTGGTCGTGTTGTTTCTCTACGTTTTTTTTTTTGGTCGAAATTTCTCTACGTTAACTATGCTACTTCAATAGAGTAATCACGGATGATTTATCCATATTAGCAACTTTCCTTTTTCATATTACTAAAAGTAGTTTCATGTTTCATTTTGGACAAGTTTAACTTCCAAATTAGTGTATTAATTCCCAGACTGTCTTTGTTAGCCTGTTAGATTTCTATTGATTTTACTAATTTGCTAAAATTAAACATGTGTGATATGAATAATTTACAATTTATAATCTTTAATATCTCTAAAATATAAGTGAAACATATCAAGGACATCATCACTTCCGGTTAAAGTCAATATCAATTACTTCTATTCAATATTATACCACTCTAAAGCAATTAAAAAGTTAGGCTAAAACAAAACAATGAAACACGGGATTGCTTGGGTCAAAATGAAAGAGTATTTCTTATATCATTTTAGACTTGAAATAACTCAATATTGTAGTTCATACAAATAATTAAGTCCAATTGTCGAAAACAGTCCTAAATATCTCATTAAAGAAGATTAAAAATATCTAATAAAGTCATCATATCAATCCTATTGAAGGGCCCATTTAATTAAGTCAAAGTGGATCCGCCAGTAGACTTCTCTATTTCATTTTATATTGAAACGTCTTTCCACCATCCACTCAAGAAGTTAGATAAGCTGACTAAAATAGTGGCATTGCGAAACTTAACAAACATTTGATGAAATTGAAAATTGTTATTATGGTTTCTGGGTTGTCAATGGATTGCTTGGTTTCATTATTGACAGCTCGATCAACTCGATGATACGGGCGAAAGCTTTACCTCAAATGAGGGATGCTTTGCACGAATCAAAGTTTGCAGATTGATCGAATTTGATAGATCATCATCTAGAACTCACACAAAGCTCTACCACCATCATCAACCTAAGTTTCAAACCAATGTTTCAAGCTATCTAGCATTGACTAGTCGATTAGCGCCATCGAAGCTTGCTAGGGCCGGCGCGACGCGACGGGTGAGATTGCGTCTGTGGCTCGTGAGTTACTTGGATATTCCCAGGATTCGACCTAGACGAGTGCGGGCACATAGGCTCGTGGAGCAACGGAACGAAACCTCCCCGGATCGCCTTAAATTCAAAAACGTTGACGTGTCGACCACCCTAACACAATACCCGCACTCAACCCCCTAGGGTCACCTTAAATTCACAAACATTGACGTAATTGTATATTTCCACGAGAACTGTTAGAATTATATATATATATATATATATATATATATATATATATATAATATAAGAAATGAAAGGGCTGACAATTTGTGATACATATTAACATATTTGTAAATGATTATCTAACAAATTCGAAAATAACACGAATTGATGTGAACATAATATACATAAATTTGCAGCATAATTAACACAAATATAGTTTTGTCCAATGAACATAAATTGCTAGCTAGTAGATTTTTCATTTTTATTTTGATAAAAAGTACTTATATTTAGTTACATTTGGAAGAAAGATGCTAATGTGGAAGCTTCAGAATACTCAAAATACTTCTCTCAATAACCTATATGTCCACCCACCAAGCAGAGGCTGAGAGACTCCTTTGCATGATCCCTCTTTCTTCAATTACTAGGCAATTAGTAGCATTCTCACGCATTTGTACAGGCGTGGAATCTTTCATTTATGTAAAATCAAAATATGTTTTTAATACAAGTGATTAATTAAATTGTATCTCATTGCATTTGAACTTACCTTTTTCGAAGAAAAAAGGCTAAATTCTTAACTCATATTAAACATAGCGATTTGATGATATTTAAAAATTCCTAATTGTCATTGTTACATCACATAGTGTGATTTTATATAGCAAATATAACATTATTGTAATATTGAGAGAAAATTATAAAAATCATCAAAAGAAATATATAATAGAAAGAGTTACATTTTGTAATGCTAAAACTCATTAAAACCAATGGCGTCAAACAAGGCAACCACCTGTGAGAATGAGCAAATCTCGTTGGAAGCAAGGTGAGTAGAAAGTACAAGAAAAGGAGAACGATCATCTTGCAAATTAAAAGTTTAAGTGATGATTATTAAGGATATTAATGAAGAATACTCTGTATTAAATATTTATATAGATTTTCCAGTAAGGTGTTGATTCGGTGACGAAGTGGAAACAGTAGCACATTTAGAAAATTAGTCATGTGTCTGCCACATTGATAGTTCGCTGGAAAAGATTGGATTTTTTGTCAAAGTGCATAAATAATAAAGAAATGAAAATTTATGACTTTAGGTGATCAAATAAAAGTTCAATGACTACATTACAATATATTTTACTATATAGTTAGCCCATAATTTTGAAAGTTAACAATTGAGCTCATTGAAGATTGATTATCCAACTTTTGTATATATAATGACTCTACTTTAAATTTTTTTCATTTCAATTTTAAATCACAATTTGAATAGTAACTCTACTTTGACTTATCTAGATTTCACGGTACGGTGATTATGCAGAATGCAATCAATTTTAACCAAAGGGAGGCTTTGGCAATTATGCTTTGTCTCCAGTGTAAGTATTTATTTGTTAATTTTAATTAAATAGATGGCTGCCATAATGATTACTTATATGCATATATCCTTTTTCTAATTTCTTAATAATTTGATGTGATTGATCCAACTCTTATTGGTGTGAATTGAAACTTGCCAATTATTTGTTGTGGCATGTAGCAACTTGAAATGCACAACAGGCAAACTTCTAAAGTGCTATATAACACATAAAATTGATGCCTAGCATTTTACTCCATCAGATTTTGTAATATTTAAGATTTTGACATAGTATTAATCACATACCTCTTGATTGAAGAGAACAATAGAGCGCAATTTGATGCAGTCCTCACCCCTAGCTTCTAGTGTACCTATCATCAATTTTTCATTAGATAAAAAGAATGTCATTTTTTGCATTGCAAGGATGAATTAATCTAAGGTCTTCAATGATGAAACCCAAAAAAAAAACAAAAAAAAAATCAATCTTACACTTTCTGTTAGAGAAGCACGTCAAACTTTTCAAATTTCCAATAGATAATTTGGTTAACATAGGGAATACTAGAGTTTCTAATGTTTCTACTCTCAACCCTTCTTCCTCCATAATGATCGCCTCCATCTTCTTGCAATCACATACCATTAGTTCTCTCAATTGTGCAAGAGATTGAACCATGGATGGGAAAAATAGAAATCCAAGGTTGTTACAGCCATCCACCAGTAATTTCTTCAAATTTCCACAAGGATTCTTGTTCCATATGCGCCTCAAACTTGGTAAATCCCTTACATAGATGGTGTTTAGCTCAGAGAGAGTCTCAATATTTGCGTTGGTGCCTATTCTGTCAAGGTAAAAAATTTCTTGCACCGAAACGCAAGTTTCTACCGTTAAAGTGTGTAACTTATGTAGTTTTACCAGTGACCTAGAATCGATAATCTTTGAGAGAGATTTGCACGAAGACACCTTAAAAAATTGGAGATTACTCAGCCCCAATGGGGATTCATCAGCCCATATATCTTCCAGATTGGGAAGTCTAGCCATTGTCAAGGACTCCAAAGATGGGATTGAAACCTGACGGACAGACCCATTAGCAATAGCATTTCCATTTACAAAGAGCAGGCGAGAAAATTACGTGCTATAACAGGTTATTACTAATGGTTGCGGAGGAAAATTTATTATAATAATTTTTGCATTTACAAATATCTATGATAAACAAAAGCTAATTGACAATCCGAAAAGGTATTTCGTGACCCCGAAAACAACTAATGAACTTTATTTTTTTATTTGTAGTATATTCGTGGATGGTATTACTATTAGATTTTGTTTACAATTTATTAACAATAAGGGAAACTGCGGTCATAAAGAAATAGCATTCATTCAATCTGCTACTGACTACGAAAATTAGTGATCCATAAAGCAAAAGGAAGTACATTCAAGGTCAATTACTTCCCATAAGTTAAAGTGCTCCCTCTTGGGTTGTGTTACTACTTTGACGATACATTACTCATTTAATCGGATGATTGCTAGAAAGTATTGTACTATCTCACAATGAAGATTACTACCGAGAAAAATAAATAAAGAAACTATAGAATGACCATGATTACGAAAGATATTGGCAATTTGCTAACAAAGGAGAATATCTCGTTGCAATAAGTGATCAACAAGGAGAGACTGCAATCACAAGAAGGAAATTACTATGCTATAAGACCTTAATTACAGAAGGTATGTCTAATTTACTACCTGCCAAAGGAAAATAAACAATTTCAAAAAGTAATTTACTACTTCACAAGAGAAAATTACTGTCCTAAAAGTTAAGTTACTGCAAGTAACTTCTTTTGACGCCTGCGCCAGCCACCTTAGCCTGCTTGGACTTATCCAGACCCAATTAATTTATGGGTGAAGTATTACAATTTATCCAATAAGATCCAATAAATTACTGTATTTTTATCTAATGACATGACATGAAGAGGTTGTCTTTAATAATTATCCTATACTTTGTGTCTTCTCACAAATGGTAGGAATTGGTAGTTCGGCTTAGTACCTTCTATTCTTAATTCTAACTACCTGGATGCGGATCATATGCTACAATCCTGACACCTATCGTCTACGGATCGCACCAATAGTTAGACACGTGGCTCATTATTTTCTCTTTATTTTTTTGCTTTTTACCAAATTATTGTTCTTTCTCTCTTCACGTCACCGAAGGATCAACCTCAGGAAGACGTGACCAAGGCTCGTGCTAGCGTCGAGCTTGTCGGTTGATGGATAGAGAGAGAATGAGTTGTGGCCGGTCATGGTGGTGGCGGATGGACGGTGGGGAAAAGCAGATCTGGTTCTCGGCCCTCTCATTGAACGACTTTCGGATGGAGAAAGAGAGAGAAGGGAGGGGGGGGGGGGGGGCAAAAAAGAAGAAAAGCAAGATGATACGCGTTGGCCGTCCATGCGTCCATGCACCAAAATTGGTTGAAAATTTCCAAAATAAATAAAGAAAAATGAGGAAAAAGACGCAATGATCTTAACAGATATTAAGACAATAATTACTAATAATACGGTTCTTCATGAAAAGAGCTAAACATCTGGTTGGCTTTCAGATATATCCCAAGCATATAAAAGAATAGTAGGAAAGGCTAAATTTTTTATTTCATTATGCATATAGCATCCCCAGTCGGCTATTTGAAAGGACCATTGGATGATAACATCATATAGCTATGCTCCATACGCCGTAATTTATATAATCAAATTTTGGAAGCAAATGTGTACCGTTTAAAATCTTCATCGGGGATTTCATGTGGTTTTTCCTAAATGTTGCTCACTAAAGCCTACGGCTACAAGATATTAGCACAAGTTGAATATTTATGTTTGTTATGCCCAAAGTGCTTACAAATATATGAACACGCATTAAATTGTGCACTTTTATATTAATAGGACCTATGCAATGACTAAGTGATTATTGAAATACACAATATGAAAATGACGTGCATCAATTAGGTTAGCATCATTGCTACTATTTGAAAACCCAATCCCCTTGCTCATTTTTTGTATTGAATTTTACCTAAGTTGCCAAGATATTCTCTTTTATAGATAATAACAAAGTTAGATAACTAAGTTTAGGGAATTCATTTTACAAGATTATGAAATGACATTATTGTGGAATTATTCTAATGCGAAAATTCCCTTCAATGTTGCTCTGTAAAACCCTATTAGTATAGGTATACTTGCAGCATGTAAGTTGTAAATAACTCAGATCCTATCCCAAACTAAATTTACATGGATTCCATTCTATTAGTTGGACTTCTACACAATGATGAGAAATAGAAGATTGCTTTAACTATTATAGGGAAGGCATGATTGGACGAGGTGATTGAGAAGGAAATGAACTGAAAAAAAAATAAAGAATAAGATTTAAAATCTACGTTACATATAATTAGCAAATCAACAAAAAATTAATAAATAGTAGATTCTTTTGATAGAAAGTTACCTGTTGCCCGTTAAAGAAAGCAACTTGAGTGCCAACTTGGTCTTTTGATGTACTACTTGAAGGAGCTGTCCTCGGGGTGAAAAAGTTCTTGATATTTGGCAAGTCACGCAATTCCAAAACATGTAAATTACACAATTCAACTTTGCTACAATCATCAACTTCTACAATCTCCCGCATCAAGTGGCACTTGATAGCTCGGATCTCTTCAAGCTGTGGAAGTTCTCTCAATAATGAAAGAGGAAACAAAACTTCCATCTTGTCGCAACTTTCAACTCATACTACTTTTAATGCACTGAAGGAGTTAGAGGAGATATGGTTGTTGCATATCTTCTCCAAGTTGATGAAATTATCAAGAATTAATAACTCCAACGTCTTAAAATCTGTAAGGGATGGTGATTGGAGGATGTAATGGACTGAGGGACTATTCTTCACATGTAGATGCTTTAATTTTGGAAAGCCTTCTTGAGATAACACGCAAATACTTTGCTCAATTCTATTTGATCCATCTAAAAATAGATCGTCGGTTTTGCCTAGTAAAGTTTGTATGCATCCTTTCTGAAGAATATCACTTCTTGGATCCAACTTAAACTGTAATGTGCTTGATCCTTTGTGAATTGGCCAGCCCTGCGCATCACCTATCTGGATTTTGTACTTGGTTAATTTCTCGACATTTAGATCCTCAGGGAGCACACTTGGATCGAGAATAGACACATGCAAAGTGCAAAGATGCTTCAAGTTATTCAACTCAATAAGCTTGGCATTAGTTGGTGGAGTTTGCTCCGCAACATTCCATCGATCAAAACTATTCTCCATATACAACTCCTCCAATTTCATCAATCTTCCAAGCACACCCGGTTCAATTATCTCAAGTCGTGAGCAATGGTTTAAGTCTAACAACCTCAGCTCTACCAATTGTCCAATTTCTTTTGGCAATTGTTGAATTTTGGAGTTCACAAAGCTGAGAATACGTAGCCCTTTTAGCCCGCCAATCATGACTACATCCTCTATTGAACGACCATCAAGACATAGAGTGTGCAAGTTATCCAAGAACTGAAATGGCGAAGGTGAACGAGTGAGACGTACTTGAGAAAGATGTAAGACCATGAGTTTTCTCATAGAGTTGAAATATAAATCTGGGACCTTAAAAGATTCATTGTTTGTGAAAAACAGAAAGATCCGCATTTCGGGGCAATCTAACTCTTCAGGAAGCTCCTCCATGTCAACGTAGGGAAAGCATACCGCCGTACAACTTTTAAGCTTGTCCCTTGGCAACTCTGTCAGTGACTTATCATTATCTTTCAACACGAGAAGAGGGTCATCTTTTGAAGCGACCGATGCAACAAATCCACGAACCAAGTCATGTATCTTGAAACCATCAGCATCTTCATCGTCTAACAAAAGAGAGGATGCTTGCAGAGTTTGGATCAGTGAGCTCAACCTATTTCTAGCTTCTTTCATGCTACTGATTTCTCCAAATAACTTCAAACCCACACTATACCTCACCAAGTTTTCAAGAGAAGGCTTAGAGACACCATAAACAACACAGAGTCGTAACAATGCCTTCACCTCCTTGCCGTCCTCTCCTTTGAAACGATTATAACTCAACTGCAACATCTCATTTATCCTCTCACTGATTCCTTTATTCGTAGACATCTCAATTTGTTTTAAAGCATCCTCCCATTGAGAAAAATCAGTGTATTTGAAAAGTTTGGCCATCATGATAATCAGAAAAGGCAAACCTGCACACTTACGGAGTGCTTCATCCACCAAGGATTTGAACGGGTCATCATGTACTTTCTCTCCCACCGTCCTCTCAAACAAATTCTTTGCCTCTTCCTCCTTCAACTCGTAAAGGCGGAAGTCTTTGTCACAGCCCATTTCCCTTTGTAAAAGATCTTGAAATCTTGACGTCAGCAACAACTTGCATCCTATGACTTTGTTGTCATGTCCACAGGGAATGCCGACTGATTTCAAGTCGAGCCCTTTCCATAGGTTGTCCAGTATTATGAGGACCTTCTTTTTCGCCCTCACCTCATCTTCCAACCTCGTGCGCAGACGCTCCGCTCGAGGATTGACATACTCGACGTCCTTTATGTCCAGGTCCAGCGCATGCGCAATCTCTCCCTGAATCCTCTTTATGTCTTGATTTTCTGACACATCAGCCTTAGCGACCCAATCAAACCACTTCTCTTTCCTTATTCTCCTTTCGGCATTGTCCAATAGGGTAGACTTGCCGACTCCACCCATCCCATAAATACCGACGACACTATTGTTGTTATCAACAAGAGCAGCCATGATCTCTTGCACGATCAATTCTCTGGATGTGACGATGTGGTCGTCGTTAAGCTTAATCGACATCGAGGCAAAAGAAGCAAAGGCCGTCGTGGTGGCCGACTGGACGACATCTTTGTCCTCTCTCCTGGCCGGAGTCGAAGCAGCAACATTCCCTGGAGCAGGACCGCTGGAGGAGATATCCTTGAATTGACTATATTCTTGAGTGAGTCGTTGAATGCCCTCGATCTTGTCCTTGGCCGTCCTGCTGAACTGATAGAGACAACTGGGTACGGGAAGATTCCCATAGCAGCAAGTCTTGGTTGCCTTTTCGAAGTCGTCCAGCAAGTCTCGAGCCTCGTTCAAGGCCTTCTCAACATTTGCCTGCCACTGCGTGACATAACTGTAGACATTCCGACTATTGTTTCTGGCCACTTCCACGGCATTTTGGACCGTCTCAGCCTCGTATGCCAGCTTCCCAACTTCTTTCTGAAGATCCTGGGCGTAGCTCTTGGAGGAGGTAACGTATCTGAATTGACGCTTGATGGGAACAACCACACACTTGAAGGCATCCCACGCAATAGAAATGACAGGATCAATTGACATTTTTATTTTTATTTTTGCCGGAGAAACAAAGAGCGAAGAGAGAGAGGGAGAGAGAGAGAGAGTATGATGAAAAGGAGAAGCAGATACTGAAGAAGAAGAGGTGGAAGAAGAATGGTAGTGCCGAGGTGAAGAACGAGGGAAACAGAGTGTGTGTGTGTGTGTGTGTGTGTGTATGTGTGATAGAGAGAGAGAGAGAGAGAGAGAGAGAGTGATGAAAAGGGGAAGCAGATACTGAAGAAGAAGAGAAGGAAGACGAATGATTGTGCCGAGGTGAAGAAAGAGGGAAACAGAGCAAGAAGAAGGCTGAGAGATTTGAGTGCAAGGAAGGATGAAGGAAGGGGAGGGAAGAGCAATCAATTTAAGCATAAAATAGCTCGGTAACTTAACCATGGTCAAGGCCTTAACCAGACATTAGTTAATTCCTTGGGTAGCTGAAAACTTGATAACGGATTGCTCCAAGTGAAACTGGCAGAAGATAAAAATTAAATAAGACCTCAATCAGGACATGAATAGGATGGTGGACTTATGAACAGTCGAGGTAACATAAATGGATGATTTTCCGCATTATATTATTTATTTTTAGTTGACCGGTCACCATCACCCATGTCTGAGCCTAATGCACAAATTGAATTTTCATTTTGTTTGAATGCTCAAATTGATTACGCATGAGAAAATTTCTAACCAAAAAAATGTAATAATTAAATAAAGATTATAAGTTGTAATAAGTAAAACCCCGAATTAGTCTACCCTTCAACTACCACATGTCATCCAGCTCAACAATTTGATAGCAAAATTAAATAGAAACTAACGAATGGTAAAATTACTACATGTGTAATTTGGGGTGAATTGTAATTTGGGCCTTTTGGTGGTAAAAAATTAACTTTGGGTCAAATTTTCACATGTATATCAATTTAGAGCTTTTTGTAGTAAAAAAATTAGTTTGTGATAGATTTGATATATGTGTATCAGTTTTGAGGTTTTTTGTGATATTAACCCTAAACAAATTACCACATAAAGTAAGCATGTGTTTTTTTATAATGTAAGGATTGCGAACCTCATGACTGGTTAAGATTAGGCTTTTGGCTAGTGAAGGTGGTTTCAACCCAACATAATTTACACGTGGACTTCCTAAGATGGAAATCCCTACCACCCCAATTCGGTAGGTCAACTTATTGGGTTAAGTAAGCATTTTTTTTAATTGTAAATAATAAGTGTCTTATGCATTCTATGTTATTTTTAAAAATATGACAATGTTAACATATAATTATCATTGTTGATATTCAATAATTGCAAATTTAGAGATGTTAAATAAGTATAACCTTTTAAAGTAAAAAATAAGTGTATTATTCATTTTGCATAATTTCTTAAGAAAAGATGGTCTCTAGTTAAATGGTATGGTTTTGCTTCTTTTGGTGATTGATTTGCATAATATTGACAAGGATGAACTCCACTACAATTTTCTTGAATAGAGCCAATCACATATTCTCGATATTTTAATGATAATGAGTAGGGGAGAGCAACCGAGTCACTTCAACTCCAAAATCAAACTTAATTGGTCTTAACCAACTAATTTCAAGTTGATTTACACGAGAACCAATAAGGTGTTTGAGTAAAATTTGGGGATTGGCCTTAACCAAATTGCTTTCCAATTCTAGGCCTTGAACTGATGGGTTCTCCTTGGGAAGACTGGTTCCTGGCTAGAACTGTTTCGGGTAGAAGCGATTTTAAGGTCAATCATCAGGTAGAACCGGTTTTGAATAGCTCAAAACCAAACCCTACAAGTCTTTTAATTGAAAACTTTTGTAGAAATAATAAGGTTGAACATTTCAACATAAGTAGACTAATTTCCTAATTGAAAACTTTTGCAAAAATAATGAATACGATAGAGCAATCAAGTAAAAAAATTAAAAAGAAAAAGAAAAGAGAGAGGCTAATTCCTAGATCGACCCTAGAACTGGCTAATGTGCTCCAAGCCATTATAGGGTCGACCACTTCAATTCATGATTTTAAAAATAGGAAATCGATTTTGACAAGGCAGATTCCAAATTTTTGTTTTGAAACATATCTATTGGGAAACATCACCCCTAATAAGAAGACGCGGATAGAAATATAAGTGAAATATATTGTGATCTTCTTTGAGAGCTACCCCTTTTTGCAAGATAAAATGTTCAATTTTATTTTCACTGACAGCTTTAACCTCTCATATCATTGTTTCAAAGCCAAAGTTTGATAACAAGAAAGTGAAGATGGACACACTAATAAGTGTGACAGTAAGCCTTTTTACCAAGGGGTCTAGGTCCAAATTTATAGGAATAAATGGGCTACAATAATGTAATCGTTGTTTTAATTCGAGGGTGATAAAGAAAAATATGTGATGAGTCTTTATAACTGTGAATTACATATTCGTTTTGTGGCAAGCCAAATTTTGGTTCTTGACACGATGATCTTTAGATTTTGGTGATGGAAACACAACAACTTTTTTATGAAATATTTGATTATCAATGGCTGAGATTCAGAATCCAACCATTTAGAACTTTAACAAAGAGACAAATCACGAGGAAGAAAGAGGGGATTGGTATAGAATTTTCCAGACATATAGGATATTTCCTAAGTCATCAAGAAACAATGAATCAAATTAAATCTTATTTTTTTTTATTTATGTCGTCATTTTTAGTCATCTCATTTTTAGTAATTTCTCAATTTTGTCAACACCATCTTTAGTCATTTCATCTTCAATGGAGCTCAGTGACTTATCCTTGGTTTAGGCCTCAGCTGAACACCGACAGGTTACTTCAGTGATGAAATGGATGATTTTCTACATTATTATTCCTTTGCTTGGACAGTGACCACCGACAATTTCGAGTCTCCATCCTTTCCTTCACCACTGATGGACAAACATTGATTGTCCACGAGTACTTGCATCCTTTGGTCTTTTTGGCTTTTTCCAAAAAGTATCTTTATTAAAGGTGGACTTGAGAGGGAGATAGATGGGACACCTAGACTGCAAATGTCTATTCAAATTATCACATCTTCCGAACCTGTTTTTATTAAGGGTGAATATGGTCCGAATTAGATCGGTCCACCCCCTAACCCTAGGACTGATCCATAGAGTACCGATCCTCAATTTTTGAGACCAATGACCAATCTTATCGAGTTTATGACCAAGGACTGGACCGACCCAATGGGTTTGATCCGGTTCTAGGGTCGACCAAATGGGTTTGGTCCGGTTCCAAGGTCAACTCAAGACTAATCGATAATTTTTTATTTCATTTTTTGTACTCATTAAAAAAGCGATTGATGATCGAACTCACGTAATGGGTTTGGTCCGGTAACCTATAATTTTTTATTTCATTTTTTGTACTCTTTAAAAAAGCAATTGAAAACCAAACTGACCCAATAGGTTCGGTTCAGTTTCAGGGTCAATCCAAGACCAACCAATATTTTTTTGTTTCATTCATTTTTTGTACTTCTTAAAATGGCAACCGAGAACCATACTGACCCAATGGGTTCAATAATGAGCAAGGTCAGTTAAGAAAGGCAAGCGATGAGGGTCAAGTGAAGTAAGCATCGAACATAATGAGTACCGAATGTCGAACGGGAAGTAACAAGCTAAGCGAGCATCAAGCGGCACGAGTGACCCAAAGCGTGCGAGGCGAGTGTCAAGTCGTGAGCGAATTTCAATTTTGGCAAATTGAAGACTAAGAGAACAAATAAGACAGAAGAGAACGAATACTAGAGGATGATGTCATAAGGGGCTATTTATGCCTTTTTGGACGCTGTGAGAACTCTTCACAAAAACATTTTCTTCCTTCATAAATTATGGCTATTGATGCCATAAAAGACATTAAAAATCTAAATTATTAAAGAATAATGTAAAATTACTTGAATTTCTCACTAAAGAGTTGTTTAATATTATTGACACTGTTTATTTTAAGTTTTTCTTTATATAAAAAAAATTTATAAGTAATATATCATATATATATTTGTCTGGGTTGGATCGATCCGAAACTCTCAGGACCAATGACTCACCTGCATAGTGTCGGTCCAAGAATTTTAGGACCAAGTACCGACTCAATCTCCCTGGAAACCGGACCAAGACCGACAGTGTTGGGTCGGTCCAGGGTCAATTCAGGGTTGACCCTGGACTAATGCTCACCCCTAATGGCCACCAAGAGGCTTTTTCAAGATTTTGGCCATTGCTGCTCTAATTTCGTCGAGCTTGCAGCCATTGCCACTTCAGCTTCCAGGCTTCATTGAGCTTCCTGGCCATGGGCAGTAGCTGCTCAAGTTTTGTCCTAAAGAGAAAGGTGAATATTATAAATTGATTAAAAAAAATTAGTATTAGCAAATTGACCAAAAAAAAATAAAAGTTATCAATGATTCACCGAAGTTATAAAGGGAAAAAAAACCGTTCTAGGTATCGGTTCTCAAGAAAAATAAGATAAATAACTAAGATTTGATATTATTAAGTTTTAATATAGGTGTCGTCTTGCCAAGAAATATCACATAAATTGGTATTTGTGTGGACTCATTGAAGATACGATAAGACAACTTCGTTCAATTTGATAATGCTGATCCACACAATACCGATCCGCATTGAATATATCTTCTATTTCACTTAAAGTACCAATGAATAAAGAATCGGTTAACTATCACTATTTACAATAATATGAAAAAATATAGACTTTAATTTGTGCGATACATAGATATTTTGTTAGTGTTATAAGAATCTTTTTAAACGACTTTTACTTCAACTTCCACTTCCCTCCAACAATGACGCCACCCAAGTCCACACGCACATGTTCGGTACTAATGGAGGACACTTCAATTTCTTGCCGGGAACCTCTTCAAGTCAAAGACGCGAAATATCTTATCCTCCCACGCGGTCACTAAATCTTGTCATGACGGAGAAATTTTCCAAGTATGCAAACCATTCAAGTTAGCTGAGAATTGAGGACATGGAAATGATATTGAAGAAGGCGGGCACCACACTTGATTCGACCACTTTGACATAAAACCAATCAAGTTCTTTGTGGAAATTGAATGTCCAAATAATGTCGGTGGATGCAATAGCGCATTTGGAAATCTATGTAGTTTATTGCATGTGGCGTGGATCACTTGTGCTCAATGGATGTGATCTATTACATTGTGTGGGTCCTATATTGAACCATTTGTTTCATCAATTGGAAGGCAATGATTTTGTATGTGATGGATCCATGTGCAAAAGTTATTGGAAATCTAGTCCACAAATAGAAATAAGTACACTGAGAGTCTTAAACTAATTGTAAAAGTGCAATTGAGTCTTTAAAATTTTCAAAAAAATGGAATCAAATCTTAAAATTTGTCGCATTGGTGTAATCAAATCCCTCAATTCAGTCCATCTCATTTCACTAACGAAAAATACTGACTTGACTTTTTTTTCTATTATTTTCCTAAGAAAGTCCAACAAATGCCACATCAGGAAAAAATTTAAAAATCTTAAAAGAAAAAGTAATAATAAGATTTAAAAAAATAAAATAAAATAGGATAAAGGAAAAAAGTACAAGCATTGAAACAAATGAAAAAGCCAATATATATATAGGCTTCAACTAGTGCGATTCATGGATACTTTGTTAGTGTTATAAGAATCTTTTTAAACAACTTCCACTTCCCTCCAACATCGACACTGCCCTAGTCCACACGCACATGTTCAGTACTAATAATGGAGGACACTTAATTTTCTGCTGGGGACTTCTTAAAGTCAAAGAAATGACACATCTTTTACTCCCACGCGGTCATTAAATCTTGTCATGACCCAGAATTTTTCCAAGTATGTAAACCATTCTTCAAGTTAGTTGAGAATTGAAGACATGGAAATGATGGAGAGAAAGGCGGGCACCACAGCTGATTCAACAACTTTGACATAAAACCAATCAAGTTCTTCGTGGAAATTAAATGTTCAATAATAATGGTGGACGCAAAAGCGTATGTGGAAATCTATTTTGTTTATTGCGTGGTCCGTGGATCAATTGCACTCAATGGATATGATATGTTACATTATGTAGTCACTTGTTTTATCAGTTGAAAGGCATTGATTTTACATGTTCCGAATCCATGTGAAAAGTAATTGGAAATCTAATCCATAAATAGGAATGAGTGCACTAAGAGTTTTGAATTTATTGCAAAAGTGCAATTAAGTCCTACACTTTCAAAAAATACAATCAAATCTTAAATTTTATTAAAAGTGCATTGATTTTGCAATTGATGTGATTTTTTTTTCTATTACTTTCCTAGGAAAATGCAGTGTCCACCAAGCACCACATCATGAAAAAAAATTCAAATTTTAAAAAGAAAAATGAAAAACGAGATTATTTTTAAAAAAGAAAAATAGGATAAAGGAAAAAGTACAAGCATTAAAACAAATAAAAAAGCTAGAAACTTTTGTGGAAAAAAAAAAGAAGAGAGAGAGGCAAGACCTTGCCTCACGAGTTTCTTCAAGCTTGACCATGACCACCAACTTCCAGGCTTCTCAAGATTTAGGCCATTGCTGCTCTAAGTTCATCAGCTTGCATCCATTGCCACTTCATCTTCCAGGCTTCTTTAAGCTCATAGCCCACAATTCGAGCTTGCGGCCATGGCTGCTCGAGATTGGTCTAGCTTCTGGCCATGGGTCGTAGCTGTGCTCAAATTTCGTTAAGCTCAGCCATGAGCACTCTAGCTTCCAAAATTCTTCAAGCTTGCAGTCACAGCCAATCCAGTTTCGTCGAGCTTAACCATGGCTAGGAAAGCTTCATCCAGCTCGATTATTGAGATAATTTTTTAAGCTAAACTGAAGATGAAGAACTTCATATTAATTCTACGTTGGTTTGATTTTTTTAGCTAAACGTAATTCATGTATTTCCTCCAATTTTCAGGGGGAAAAAAACATGATACTATTACTATGCCATTCTAATTCTCTGTCTTTCAATGCTTTCACTGCTTCTCGTGTTTGATTCAAGCACGCTCGATTATTACAAGAGTCGTAAGTTCCTTTTTTGCTTTTTGAATGATCAAAATCAAGAAGTTGGGTAACGTGTTGGGACTTTTTGATTGGCTGTGGAATTACTTCCTCCTCTGTCTTCTTGTCGTTGTTGTTCTTCTTTTTGTCAATTCAAAACGAATTAAATTCAACCATCATTTAAATTATTTATGCAATTGTATTCTATTATTAATTTTCATTCTTTAAATTTCCGTATTAGGGAATGTAACAGTGATCTTATCACGTCGAGTCTTTAAGAGAGTTTCTTTCTATTTATTTTATCCAATCATCTCATGTGAATATGAAAAATAACTTATGAGAAAGAGTTTGGCAATGATATGCAAAATAAAAATGAAAGCTTTATGAATATTAATTGTCTTAAATAGTTGTTGATGTTCAATTTTTATTTGTATTTTTCTTCACAATCAATTCATAAATTTGCTCGACAATGTGAAAAAGAAGTAGGTTTTCTAGAAAATTCTCTCTTCGAGAAAGCTAATAATGTACAGCGGAAAAATTTAAAAAGAAAAATTTAGTGCTTTTTAAATATGCTTTGTAATACCCACTTAAATTTTTTAAGAAAACATATACGTGATATTCTTAATTTTGGCAACTTCTTCGAGCATCGAAGTAGAAAAAAAAAGAAAAAAAAAGGAAAGTGAATAACTTTAGGTCCACCACTTTAAACTTTAGTGAGATGATTAAGGGCGATTTTATCTCTTTTTATCAAATGGGATGGATTTAGGCACATGGAAAGTTGAGAGGACATGATACCTCCATAATAACTTTTAAAGTTAATATGCTGAAAAACCCCAAACCGATATACATGTAACAAATTTACCTCGAACTAATGTTTTGACCACACAAAACTCTAAATTGGTATATTTTTTACAAATTTACCTCAAACTGAAATACTTTTGATAAATTTACCATTTGTTATTTTTTATTAAATTTTATAACTAAGTTTCATGATACGTAACAGTTGACTAATATACCATTTTGTGATTTTACTCTTAATATATTACAGTTGTACAATTTTTGTGGTTTTTTGTAGTACTAATCCAATCTAATGGAGAAGATATTTATCACAAATGTACCATTTTATGATCTTTGGGTGTCAAACAAATTAGTTTGAGATAAATTTGTCACAAATATGCCAATTTGAGATTTTTTTATGATCATTTGGAATACATTTGTCACATATATACCGGTTTAAAGTTTTTCAAGATCAAAAAATTAGTTTTTAGTAAATTTGTCATATGTGTACTAATTTAAGGTTTTTCAAGGTATTAACTAGGGGTGAGCATGGTCCGGGTTGGGCCAGTCCACCCTCTAACCTTAGGACCAACTCGCACAGTGTTGGTCCTCAATTTTTGGGACCGAGGACCGACCCTATTGAGCTTAGGACCGAGGATCAGACCGACCCAATGGGTTCGGTATGGTTCTAGGGTCAACCCAAGACAACCTGATAATTTTTTGATTTCATTTTTTGTACTTTTTGAAAGGGCAACAAAAGACCGTACCGACCCAATGGGTTCAATGATGAGCAAGGCGAGTTAAAAAAAGGCAAGCGGTGAGGGCTTAAGTGGGCTGAGCGTCGAACAAAATAAACATCGAATGTTGAGCGGGGAGCAACAAGCCAAGCGAGCATCGAGTGGCAAGAGGCACTAGTGACCTAAAGCGAGCAAGGCGAGTGTCGAGTGGTGAGTGAAGAAGTTTTTTTCGATTTTAGCAAATTGAAGACTAAGAGGAAAAATAAGACAGAAAAGAAGAATACTAGAGGAGGATACCACAAGGTATCTTTTTGGACCTGTGAGGACTCCTCACAAAAACATTTTTCTACTTCGTAAATTATGACTATTGATGCCGTAAAAGACATAAAAACCTAAGTTATTAAAAAAACAATGTAAAATTACTTGAACTCCTCACTAAATAACTGTTTAATGTTGTTGACGTCATTTATTTTAAGGTTTTCTCTATATATAAAAATTACAAATAATATTATATATATAGTCAGAGTTGGTCTAGATTGGACCGACCTGGAACTCTCAGGACCGAGACCAATTCGCATAGTGCTGGTCCATGAATTCTAGGATCAAGGACCATCCCAGTTTCCCTGGGAACTAAACCAGGACCGGTAGGGTTGGGCCAGTCCAAGATCAATCCAGGGTCAACCCTAGACCGATGCTCACCCCTAGTTTTTAGTCACTCTTTCATTATCGACCCTTATATGAGTTGACGATGTCAGGCATAGGAGAGAAGAAGATACATGCAATTTAGTCATCAATATTTTGTTTTCTGACAAGAGGTGATGGATCCTTAACTTAGCCCTCCACGATTTTTCTAAATTAACAAAAGTTGCAAAATTATTACTTTTCTCACTATATACCATGAAGATTCCAAAGGGAACTGTCTGTCCACATAATTATTCTCGACTCTTGGCGGTATTTGTTAGTTTCAAAAGTTATAATCAGCACCCCAAACTATACAATAGGTTGCATAATCTGTAAGTAATTAATCTTAACCTATCAAAATTTGTGCTCTTAGACCATACATAATGTAATCTAAAGTCTTAGCCACGTGCAAAAGGGATAAAAGAAAACAAAGTGGAAACTCAAGCTAAAAACAAACTATAATACGAGGTAGATGCCACTGATGAATTGAGCTTGGGATCTTTCCATGAATATCTTAAAAAAGATGGCTACATCACCACTTTGAAAAATGAATGCTTTTATTCAAATGTGCTGGATAAGTGAATCATGCTAAGAATAATGCATCTGGAGATGATTGACAAAGTGATGCGATTGTCTGCTTATTCACATCACTTTTATAAATCAATTCTTTTAGTTGTCAATATATATATATATATATGCTCGATAATATTCAAACAATATGTGCGTAATAAATTATAAACTTTTACCTTGACTGGTGCTTGGCTAGACACTAGTGTACTCTAAACTCTAGACTGAGAAGACATTACAATTTGAAAAATAGGAGTACTTGAAGAAGATGAGTTATTTCAACTCAGACGGTTGTAAAAATAAGAAGAATAGAAAAGATCAGCTTCACCTTTGACCATAACCAATTAACCATGACTTAAGAAACTCCATCACACGCTTGAGCGAATGAAGTTCCTTGTTGCCATCCAGAACCAAATTTTGAAGAAACAAAACGGTTTTGTAACTGGATGAACCCAGTCCACATGAACTGAAATGATCTTGCTCTTTGTATTATGTCATTTTCACTTGAGACCCAAATGACGCATGTTGAACTTAATTATTGCCCTTATACCACTCTATCTAATTATGTTAATAGCGTGGAGTTTTTAACATGTGGAAATAGAGTTTTGCCATGAAGGAAGGACATTAAATTAGAGGATCAAAATTGACAAGCGCAAATTATCATTTTACCCGTGTAGTTAAGAAATGTATGAATTTAAGATTTCGTAGTGATTAATGGGTAAACATACGCAAGAATCTTCTATTTTCATCAAAGTCCGAGCTGCTGGAGTTTAACTATTGCTGGAAAATAGCACAATTAGTCTAAAACCTATTATATAGAATATAGCAAAGCCCTAAACTTTTTAATTAAATATATTTTGTCCTATCACTTTGAGGAAAAGTGTAATCAAGTCCTCTCAACCAAAGTTTTGTTTAATTTACCTCACGCAACAAATCATAGCTTACATAAAATGGTGATGGTGTGATGTGGACTAAAATTACATGAAACGGCGTTGTTTGTTCTTAGATAGATGGCATCGGTGCTTGGTCGAACGGCTAAAGCCCCAAGTCACTAAATCTTTAGCTCAAACGTTCGACTTAAACAAAAGGGTTGATGGGATACAGCAGCGAGTAGAAGCAAGCCCCAACACCTCTACCAACAAGTGACATGACCCATATGAAACAAGACCATTACACGAGTATGCCAAAACAAACTCACCTCAACAGAGGCACAAAACAAAACAGAAGCGATTTCAATTGCAAAAATGAAAATTGCCTACGAACCCCATTTTTTCCCATCAATAAACAACTTGGCTTATCATTAATCTATTGGTTTATTTCCACATTGTAGCAAAAATATTTTGAGTGTGATGCTGCTTATGCTAAGCTTTGTAGGGATTATCAATGCTTTCAAGTTTTTAGCTTTTTCTATAAAGCGTCTTTATTTAAGGTGGACTCGAGGAGGAGCTAGATGGGACACCCCACTATCGAACATTCACGTTATTGCATTTTTTGGCCTGAAAATTACATAGCTTTTTTTTCTAGTGGCAAAGTTCTATCCGACAAAAGAACAAGTGTGGACCCTATTTTTGCATGAATGATTCAATCCTTGAACTTTTGTTTTAATGCATGGCCGCTATTTTGGAAATAATAATTTTAATAAAAATGTCATAGAAAATGAAAGTATAGACTAAGAGCTCTAAATGTTTTACCTTTATGCATTGAGTTATGTAAGGAAGAAGTATTTATCAAGTCCACATCTTTCTGTTCACTTGAATGCTTTTTTGCAGGCCCTACCCTTTGATTCAACTGCTTACTCGGTAAGTGTTCCTTTTTATCATACAGAGATTTAATTAATGTCCGAAATTAGAAAATGTTCCATTTTCTTTTTTAATGCAATAATCAATTGGTAACTTCTCTCTTTATTGACTTTAAATTTCAGAATAACATAAAATTCCAATTAGAAATTAAGAAAACACTGAATAAAATATAAAATGGTCATGTGATGCATTTACATACATATATAGAGCAATTTCTGTTGATCTTCTGCAAACTGACATATTAGACTTGGGCTACCTCAACCTTTTATTTCTAATTAACGTTAACCATTAGTTGAGAACAAGCCTCAACTTTTCATGTATTATCTTTCAAGTTTTTCAGATTTGTTGACCAAAAGTCCCTCAAACCACCCTTTAAATGAGGGGAAAAAAACTCAGTTCATAACGAACATTTGAAATTGTTTTATTTTCTTGCCAACTATAACGGTTAGTTAGAATGTCTCCAAAATCCATATATTTTTTATGACCATTTGAAAATTTTATGATTAATTTCTATTAAAAAAATGTTATTCTCATGTTCTCATCCTTTAATAGCATTCTTCCATATTTAGGAATTGTGGAATTTTTTAAAGATAAAATTACGAAATTTTGTTGACCAAATCTATATTCGACCTGATTGAAAAATTTCATGCAAGTATTTCAAGTCCTTGCGGTATGGCTTAATGTGGTTCTCTATAAGACGAGAAAATATTCAGTGGTTAGTGCGCGCCACGTCATCCGCTGACCTGGTGCGCACTAACCAATGAAATACCGGCACGTGTCCCCAAGCGGGACCCGCTGAAAAAGGAAGGCGCTGGTTTTTGATCTCGGCTCGGCTCAGCTCCACGCAGAAGAAAGGACGGTCAGCGCATTCCTCCCGCTCAAAATTTTTCTCTCTCCTCACTTGAATGCGCGGGTTCTCTCTCCTCGTAAAAGAAAAAAGAACGCTCAGAGCCTTCCACTGTTTCCTCCTCCGCCTCCGTCTCCAGCTCTGCCTCCGTCTCCGCCTCCGCCTCGGCCTCCACCTGCCCAAAAGCCTCGCTAGTCATCTGCCTCTGTATCTCGGTCTCGTTCCCGAGCGGCACCAGGCTCCCCGCCGCTGACCAGGCGCTGTCCCTGACGCTGGCCCGCTCGGTCGCGAGGGAGATCTCGGCGGACTTTGGCGGGGTCGACGGCGCGGCGAAGAAGGAGAGGCCTGCTGCATTTTCTCTCTCTTTTTTTTCAACGAAGCGCTTTTTCTTCCCGCTTCTGCCTCTCTCTTCCTCAGCACTCCTCTCCTCTCTGTGCCGAGCCCTCTCACTCGAGCCCTCTCACTCACCCTAAGCGCTTCCCTCCTCGTCGCCGTCATCGACTTTCCAGCCGCGGCTCCAGAAATCGCCGGCTGCCGACTGGCCTCTCGAGCTTCTTTGTCTTCTACTCCTTATTCGGTTCCGATTTCGGGCTCGAGTACGTAGCCAAGGATTTTGAAGCAAAAGAGGTTTGCGAGGCTAGATATACTGGTGGCAGTGCTAAGTTTTGGGGTTTCGGCGACGCCGTGACGGCCGCGAGGGATATTGTGGTGGAGGAGAGAGAGGCGTATGGGTACCGTGAGACCTCTCTTTCTCCTTTTGCCTTTTTTTTCTTTTCTATCGCCTCTGTCTCGCCGGAGTAAGAGCGCGGAGCAGAACGTCGAGCGCAGCGAGGCGAAGCGGGAGAGAGGCACGAGGCGAAGCGGGAGAGAGGCAATGTCTACTTCGCCCGGTGCAGATTCAGTCGACGCCCTTCGCTCCCAGATCCATTCTCTCCAGACGACGATCAACGTACTCCTCTCTCTCTAGCGCGCGCCATTGGAAACGCTTGTTCCTCCTTTCTTTTCTATTTAAAATTCGATTGCCATTTCCTTGAAGCTGTAACTCGATCGAGCGGTTCGTACCCGCGGAGTTTCGATTGCCTGTACGAGCTGCCGCGTGCTAACTCTGTCGGTTTCGCGACTTGGCCCCCATTGCATTTCAGGAGCTGGAGAAGCAGAACGCCGACCTTTCTTCTCGACTCTCTGGATGTTGCTGTCAAAAGGTGAGCCATTTCGATTCTCCCTTTTCACTTTTCGAGAGGATTTCACTGTCTTTACGACTTCTTGAATATCTTTGTAGCAACCCGAAGCCGGTTTCGGTGTTGGGTCGAGCGCGCATTTGAGTTGGGCATGCATTGTTTGTCGGTGGTTTGAGTGAATGCATGCATCTTTTGGTTGGCGCTTCTTTGTTATTGGCCATGCATATAGGGGATAAGCGAAATTCAATGTTCCGTGCTGAATGCGATGTACTTGAGCTTATTGCTTCATTTTGTGCAGATGGAAGACAAGATTGGTTGTGTCGTAGAGGGAGGCGGAGTGGTTGATGGGAATGGCAAATCAATGAAACTGGACAAGAAGACTAGGAAGAAAAAAGGTGCTACTGGTCAAACTTTTTGAGCTCCAATTGCATGTTTAATCTGAACCACTGAGATCTTGTATGTTTATTGCTCTTCAAGTTCCAGTCGAGGGTTTTTCAGTGACTTGGGAGGTCAGTCTGTTTTCAGGAACGGGAGGAACGGTTTAAGTTCAAAAGTCAAACAATAATTAAGTGACCTTCTTGCAAATTTGAGAGGTTACAGGATACTATAGTGCTGAAGTTTCGTGGAGTTGCGTAGCAGGCTGCGTTAGTTGTGACTCCAAACAGTCTAAAGAAAAAACAAGCGACCCTAAGCGCTAAAACTGGACATAATCAAAGACTGTTACTAATCCTAGGCTTTATTTCTTCTTATAGAACATAGTATGTGTGCAAACACCTAGTAGGGTCCATATCTGGACCTGCTTTGATGTTTAGACTATTCTAAATGACACTGTTACTTGTACCCGGCTTTGTTTCCTTCTTTAGAACATCTCATGTATGTCTGTAGATTTCTTGTAGTGTCCACCACTAGAGCTACGTACTTTTCTAATTGTAACTTCACTTTCTCTGACTTGATAATGCAGGAACATCAGCATGCCCAAATGGAAAATTTTATTGTCGGAATGCAGTACATGTTCCTGTCATTATATTTTCTTCGAGAGTAAATGATGGCATTTGTGGTAAGTAGTCCATCGGAACTTTTTCTCCATGGTCTTGGCCTTTCCAAGCATTCGTTTTCCTGTGTTGATTGTGGACCTCATTCTCCCTTCTGATCATCTGTACATAACACATGCATGTAAGTTCATGTACCATCGAACAAGATCCTGCTGCATTTGAATTGCCCAACAAGGTTGCAATTCCTTCTTAGACATAAGAATATCAGATATGATATTATGAACAGCCAGGGCCAGAAGTCCTCTTTGCAGATTTTAATTGCTTCAATGTCAAGGATGTCTCTAATCTTCACTGCAATGAGATGTTCCACGCTTTAGTGTCATGGGGCACTGATTAATCATAATTGTGCAACAACAGATTTATTTACCTAGTTTAGCAACTTCATGTCCTGGATTGTCTTCCTCACCAACAAACATCACTGTTAAAATATTACTTTACAGACTATTTAATGAACCCTAATACCATGAAGACAAGTAAACAAGGGTATATTTCAAGTGATGAACAGATTTGAGACTACTCTTTAGGAACTCTCCAACTTTTGAGGACAAGGACATTGATTGTGAGATATATGCATATGGGAAATGAATGGAAACTATTTTTTCGGGTTTAAATCTTAAGGATTGTTTCAAAAGCTAGACAAGAGTGGCTTCGTCAATTGAGAATTGTTTCAAAAGCTAGACAAGAGTGGCTTCTTCAATTGAGAACAGTTTGCATGCTTGGTCTGGTTCAATCCAGTGAAAAGAAAGTGGTCAAAACTAGGTGAGATGGAGAACTGGTTTAGTTCGGATTGATCTTTTCCTTAATGCTCGTCAATGAACAGTGTTTCTGAGAATACAAGAAAAATTGCAGGAAGGGGGAAAGGTTGGAGAGAAAACAAAAGGTGCATTTTTGAATGAAATCTACGTGCTTATCGTCATATGCAAGGATCTGCAGAGTGATCAATTGTTAGTAAAATGGATGATGAATGTGTGGATTAAGTAACATCATAATATTGTAATAAGATACAAATTAATGCTTAGATTAATTTTCCCTTTTCATTGTTTAGGATTTGTCAATTGGACAATTACTGAATGCTAAGGTCCTATAAAAGATTTATATGCTGACATCATCTGACCTTAATAGGTTGACGGAATTACTAGATCGTTCTGGTTCTTGTAACACTGATTTTAGCATCTGCTGGACAAAGGTTAACTAGCAGGTGGTCATTCTTTTTCTGCCTCCTCATAATGTTTCCTCCTAACATATGTTCTTTGCCTGCTCCATGATACTCAGACTGCTGTGATGGGAGTGACGAATACGGTGATAAAGTGAAGTGCCCGAATACATGTCGGGAAGCTGGAAAAGCAGCACGAGATGAGCTGAATAAAAAAATTGCTGTGTACCAGGAGGGCGTTGCCATATGTAAACAGGAGGTGGAACGGGCTAAAGTAGCTCTTGCAAAAGACAAGAATTGTCAAAACTGAAAAGTGAGGAGTGCAGTTTGAACAGCTTAAAGGTTTGGTTTTTCCTAATTTGGTGGTATCTTGGCAAAATAACTTGAATTTAGTTGTCATGATCTTAAAACGTAGTTGCTGGCTACTGCACATATATATCATCTTTGTTCATACTGCATCCAGTGATAGCAGCATATTATGGTCTATGGAATTGGAAAAACTCACTCTGATGATAACGAACTCATCATAGTATAGCTTATGTATAGATATTTTACAGTACTAACTGTTTGGTAGTTTTACCAAACAATGAAGCATTTTCTGAATGAGTGTGGATGTTGTGACTATTAGATATTGATGTGCCAGATGTATCCCAGCCTTGTAGGTAAATGGATGGAAGATTTGGGAAGCATTTGGTTTACCTTACTAAAGAAATTACTTCATCCCTCTAAACGAGTGTCTACTAGTGTTATGATGTTTGGAAGATTAGCTAGATTTGGGAAAAAATAGTGAAAATGGACGGGATAGGTGGAAAGTCGGGAGATGTTTGAAATTTCTGTGAGAGAGAAATAGAGGGAAATTTTGAATTTTTAGATACTCTCTCCAAATTCTGGCCCTTGGTGCTCTCAAAATAGCCTTAGTGTAATGGTCACTATTTGCTATCTCTGTTGTTGTACATGTGCTTAGACTACCCTTCTTCCATGCCTTTGCACTTTATGATGCTTAGTTTAAGATTTCTTTTACATGCGTTCGTTTTTGTGTTACTATCAATTGTTTTGTTGCTTTTTCATCTCTAAATATAGAGCGCAAAGAACAAATAGAGAAAGCAGAGGAGAAAGAACAAATGAGAAAAGAAAAAAGAAGAGAGGGAAAAAAGAGAAGCTGAGGGGAAAGCTGGCAAAAAGAAAGCAGTTTCAGCAGGGTTGGGTGTTGGAGATCTTGGATCACGTAAGGATGGGAGGAGGCAGGCTAGCAGAGAGGAACAAGAGAAAATCGAGGCTGAGATGAGAAAGAATGCCTACCAATTGGCCTATGCTAAAGCAGAGGAGGCATCTAGGTTACTGTGGGTGGAGCAAACAAGAAAGGGAAGAGATTCTAAGATGTTTTGCTGTTGCTTTTTCTTGAATCTCTTGGGCCTACCAAAAACCCGCAGTGAAAGACTGCAATTCTATTCTGCCAAAAACATACTGGTGGGACTGGATTTCTATCCGAGGACATAGCTTTGAAGTGTCATGGAAATATTTTCAAGGGAAGAGGTGTGATTGCTTCTGCTTTTAAGGTTTGTGACCTGTGGATATGGGTATCATCTTAGTGGTATCTTCCTCTTGCTATGCAAGAAAAACTAATCTCCAAAAAATAATAATGACAAATAAAAAAGGGAAATCTACATTGCATTATTAAGTATCATTTCAGCTTTGAGCTGTAAGTGTGAGTCTAGTTATTAGTATTTTAGCTTCAATAATTCTCCATATTGCGATATATTTCATTTTTTCTATCGGTTCATTTATATCTTCCATTCTAATTGTTTTGGCCGAATTTTAATCTGTAGCTCCCTCCTCATACAATTCATATTCGACCGTCGATGATCAAGGTTGAAAAGGACCCGAAGCTTTCAGATATCAGGACCGTTGATGCACTTGAAATAGTACAAACAAGGTACAATCAACATATTTTGCCAGCAGGCTATCATTGTTTTAATGAATTCTCTTGAGGTTCTTATGGTACCTCTGACCCCTAGTACTGTGATCACAGTGTTATCTGTGGGTTTGTTACCTGGCTATGCTATTGATTTGTTGATCATTGTGTTAAAATTTTCCTTTGGAGTTAGCTGGTTAAAAGACCCTTACATAAACAGACTGAAAAGTTAGCGGCTTTCTTGTTCTTTCAGCAATTTAATTTGAACATGGGACATGTTTTTCTTGTGAATTACTAAATCCCATTGCTTTATGTTTGGAGCTTTTTCTGCCATCAAATTTTACCTTTTCGGAAGAACTGATTAGACCTTGGTCCTCATTGATGCAGTAATAAACCAAAGCCTGCATATCTTTCAAAGATTTTAATTGCACTTTTAAGCTATGGCGGGGTCCCTAATGAATTTCTTTTGGACATGGTGGAGAATGCTCTGGGAGATGCAAATAGTGTCATCTCTAGTAAACGAGCAGCTCTAAGAGGTAGTATTCTTCTGAACATTTGGACTGTTGAAATAATGTCTATTCTTAAAACAGTCCGAAAAGAGATTTTTCTCCAATTTTTTTTTCTATACTTGGATGTGCTTCTTTTTTTTTTTTTCTTGATTCGAAATATGCATAAGTAAAAAAATGCATCTCTATTCATCTTTGCTGCTTTTACTTCCCCTGGGTGCGTATTTCCTTCAATTGCTATTTGATGTGTAAACATTTTCCCTTGTATTTTCCTTTTGTTCTTTTACCGTATGAACAGTTTAGGTGAATCATGGTGAGAAGGATGGTTTGACTGCAGCTAGAATGATCTTATCTGGGATTCCTCTGGACGAAACATACCTACAGAATCGTCTGTCCATCCTGATGAACGATGAAAAGAAGAGTTTGAAAGGAGGAAGGATTCATATTCCAGATTCTTACTATCTAATGGGGACAGCCGATCCCACAGGAATTCTTAAAAGTGCTAAAGAATAACTGTAGCTATGCTTGTCTGGGGCTTAGATGTTTAATTTAGTTACATGCCTCCATATCTGGTCCTTGGATTTAGACATCAATGGTGTTATATTGCTTTGATGACATCCCATCTCTGGTTCTGTTCTTGTTAACCCACGTTTGAGTTTGATATTCACAACTTTGGGGAAAAGGTGTAATTACCTATTGGACTTTGATGTTATAATGCTGTTTCGGGTGTCTTTACTATTTAATAGTTTGCTTGAATCATCAATGCAGTGACAGTGGACAAATTTCAGGGAAGGTATTAGTATACTGCAATCCTGGTTTGCACTTCGGGGATATTCTTGTTTTGAACGCTACATATGTGGAAGCTTTGGAAACAAAAGTTGGAAATTGAAAGTATGCTATATTTTTCCCTACTAGTGGACTGCGCTCCTTGGCCGATGAAATAGCTGGTGGGGATTTCGATGGGGATATGTATTGGGTTTCACGTAGCCCTCAGGTTGGGATATGTATTCGAATGCTTGGTGGCTCCCATTTTCCAAGCAAGAGGTCTTTGAGTGGAGGGAATTCTGTTGCAACACCTGAAGTTCAGCCATCGGAAGGTAAGCCAGATCTGTCCCCAGGAGAGGACCCATGCACCATCAAACCTGGTTGCCCAAGGTATTAGTTTTCCCAATTCTATTCAATTTAAACAACTAATCATGTATTGGTGCATATGTAAATGGCATTTGAGACAGCACATGCATATAAATAATCGAATGTTTGTGCAGATATATCACTTGCTACTGGAGTCACCGAGGGGACGATTAGGAACTCCAAGGATCTGTATCCTCACATTTCGAAGATTAATACCAAGCTGATATGCCAAGAAAGAGGATCTAAAGAGTTTCTGCAGCTTTTGAGTGTGTAGATATACAATCAAAATCGACATTACTTAACTTTCAGTTAGTTTTGCAAATCAGAACAATATTGAATTTGTAATTATTGTTATAAAGAATAAGGTGGTTCTTAATTCTCACTCTTTGTATTGTTAGAAGATATCTTGAAAACTTTGTTATTCAAATATCAAAATGCTGTGTTCGAGTTCTTTTTGGCCCTCAACTACAGAATACCAGTGTCATACAAAATACATTGCTTCGATTTCGCATGATAATGTGGGCAAGCAGACGTAGCATTGTTCCACTCTGACAAGATGTTGGTTTAATAAGTTATTAGTCTGTTCACTTTGGTCCTTTACGCTCTCAATTCAGCTGGTTAAATCTCATTAGTAGTCTCCATACCCGTTCCTTACTTTGATTGGTCATCATAGTAAAACTCAATTTCACCAAGTATGTTTCTATGCGTAAAGAGATAAAACTCTACCCTTTGCAGTCTCATAGTCCTGATTTCGATTAATATGAATCTATAAGAAATTATGCACAAATTAGACAAACTATACGCGCGTTTCCCCTTTTTCCTTTTAAAAGCTTGGCAAAGTTTTAACAATGGCTGTTTATGGTTGCTAGTACTACTCATTATGCAAAATATTCATCACACTACAACTAGCAAATGAACCCTTATTGACATAGAAAAATTGTGATATTTTGACGATACAATATATATGATACAAGCTTTTAGTCTCAAATATCTGAGATCATTTCAAATCCAAAACCACAAGAACTTCAGAAACCAGAAACTCCATAAAAATGAGATATCTCTGCATTGGGCAAGAGGAAGAAAAGTAACATGCAGTCATGTAGACACCTCGAGTAAAGATATTCATTCTCAAACCTATGATATCTACTTGATGGAAATTACACTGAGAAATCAGATTGTTCTTGCCAAATTTTGAAAAAAAAAGTTGCATTTTCTATTAGAAGTCAAAAGTGTAATCAGAATATATTTTTTGATGTTGAGTTAAATCTCATAGAATTTTCCATGACGTGTGAATTATGTTTCATACACTGCCAATGGCAGAAAAGGAGTATGCTTAACCAATTCATTTGCAAGGAATGATGTCAGAGAAAGCAGAGATACCCAAAGCATCGAATGGGATCATATTACATAAAAACACGAGACAAGAGGAGTCCATTAATGAAGGTGATGAGGACGACTATAATTTCTATGGCCAACACGATTTCTATCAGACATTCACTTCCGCCAAGCCATAACATTTTCTGCTATGATTGACTGAAATCAAAGTTTGGTATGAGAACATAAAATTTCATGCATATCGCTGCATTGCAAAGGCAGTACTTGTGGTAAGCAAAAAGCATCTACGACATAATACTTGCTTATGATTGCACCAGATTTAACCAGAGAAATCTAAGGGTTTGCAGTCACATTAAAGTGATAAAATCAAAAGAGTTGAGAAAAAGTACTTCTGCATCTATATAACCATTAGCCACCTTGCTTTCAGCATCAACAATAGGTTCAGATGATGCAATTGACTCTTCCTCATTTGCCGGTGTTAAAAACTCATCTTTCTCTTCCACAGCATGCTATACAGAACAACAAATGTCCAGATTGTTGGAATCATGTTGACTACAGGGAATCAATTGTGTGTACTGCATGATTAAACTTTTGATGACTTGTCGTAATTCCCTTATCTTGGACTCCAGTCGATAGATGATCATGTTCTGCTGCCAAATCTTCTTCCGAATCCTATCGAAAGTGGACACATGTAAAGAACTAGGACGAAGTTTATTGCATAGGAAGTTAACATACTAATATGCATCCAGAACTTTGTAAGCATGGCTTACTATTAGGGAACAAAAGAAAAAAAGAAAAGAAAGGCATTGAATCAACATGCATGTGCAGAGGCACAATAGCTATGATGCCTACGTAACATTATTCAGTCAGTCAATAGGTAATTTTATTTCAACCAAAAAAAAAAAAAAAGTTAGGTCATTTAAGAAATTGTCCATGCAGATCGTATTCTACATGCTACAGAACATGCGGCAAGCAATATAGATCCCACACCAAAACTTTCAAAAATTAAGAAACAACAATTTTCTACAACCATTGACCTACAACTCGTTAAAAAGTTAATAGATAGAGAAATTCTATTGAACCGGGTCAGATGGATAATCATCCACAAGTCGAATCCTTTCATCAAGCATACTCTCTGTAGTTGACATATCACTTTCACCTCCTCCACCCTTTTCAATTCTCTCTTGATCAATTTCCTCAGCTGCTTTGGTTTTCTCTTTGCCGGCTTTCCCCTCAGATTCTCTTTTTTCCCTCTCTTCTTTTTCTTTTCTCATTCGTTCTTTCTCCTCTGCTTTCTCTATTTGTTTACGCTCTATATTCAGAGATGAAAAAGCAACAGACTTGGGTCGACACTGACCTTGCTATCTCCAAGCATGGGTGTTAAGCTCCCGGGATCCTTCTCAATGGTGGATCTGACTTCTTTCTGGGATCACTGTTTTGACTGGAAACACCCCAGAAGAAAAAAGAAAAAAAAACAATTAAATAAACAGGCAGAAAGTAACAAAAATCTAATCATTATTTTATCATTCAATTACCATGGTAGATAGACATTGCATGAAGTCCAGCTTACACTTATTAGATGGTGTCTGATTGTCTTCTCAGATATAGATTTTTTATCATCAATCAAGTTAGACAACTCAAATTTCTATTAAGGTGCCGCCTTGTTAAGCATAAAGATGGAGACATCTATAGGTTGATCTATAATGCTTGGTCATAGGCTATGATTTTTAAGTAAACAAATTCACAAGTCTTGAAACTGGAGATTCCCCTCAAACGTCTGGGGAAATATAATCTGGAAAGAGCCATCCAGGCAGTGATCCATGGAGCTGTACATTAGCAAACAGAAACATCTCCTCAGCAGAGCCCAGGCTCTGAGGGATTTGGGATAAATAGAAAATTTGAAGCAGCAAAGAAAAAGACAGTCGAGCACTTTGGTCATGGAACAAGACATTCCACATTGACATCTTATAAAGTCAGATTAATCTAAAATGCTATGTACTTAAATGCCAATGAATAAAGAATTAGTAACTTCATTTTTTAACACAGGAAAACATACCCAGGCTTAACATGACCACTAAGCGCAAGATTAGGTGTCTTCATTTGAGCTTGAGCTTCCCTCATCCTCTCTGCATACAAGAAGGCGTGTCTGAATTCTTCATCTGCTTCAATTCTTCCTGGTATTGCTTCATGTGCTTCTCTTGCTTCATTTTGCCAGGCCCTTTTCCATGAAATTTATGGGAAAGCAATCAGAAAGCTTCCTGTGGGGTTAACTGTTGCAAAACATTCAAAACAAGAAGATTGGCATAAAAACATCAAAGTAATGAATTGGCGTTTCTTTGACAGAGGCAAAAGATATGGCCAATGGACAATTTAGTATTACAAGGCTTTATGATAAATATCTTTTTTTTTTTGTTGAAAACTTACTATTCGGCCAAATTCATCTGTCCTTTCAATGCGGATCTCTTTCTGTCCATCATCTGCAATGCGTACGAGCTTGCTTTTCTTCTTATCCATGTTTCTACCACCCCACTCAACAGTTTCTTTAAGTGTTCCCTGTTCCTTAAGAGCTGATAGTTTCCATCTTTGACAAGCTTGTTCTAGTAAGATACCCGGCCTCATTGAGTACAGCCAGAACTCGTTTCTGACGAGCAAATACTTCTGCTGCTGCCTTTTTCCCAGGTTCGACAACTAAGAATTTTAGTCGCACTTAGTCGCCAAGAAAAAAGACAGCCAGTTGGATGAATTGATTTAATTTCTTGACTCAGAGAGGTCACACATATTCTCAACAGCAATAAGCCCAAAACATATAGCAATCATCTAATTTAAATAAGAATTATAAGGTAAACTATTTACCAGGTTGATGATAGGCATTAATATTAACTAATGAGGCATATATCTCAACTGCTCGCTCATACAATGCTATAAGAGCCCCCACTGATGTAGGGGTCACTTCTACAACAGTGACTGTTATAGACTCACGATCATTGGCATATAGAGCATAGCCCGTTCCCTACAGAAGTTCACCATATCTAAAAGAGATCAATTGCAGAAAACAACCGAGTGACTATAAGTAAATCATCCACTGAACTCATGTCTCCTTTCCAAGAGAAGTGTGAGATCTTAAACTTCAGAAACAATAGACATAAGAACTTCAAAAGTGTGTGAATGTGTGAATATCCTCATTATGGCATGGTGGTCAGATGCTCCAGTAGAAAAATGTGTGAATGGCGCTTGGGGCATTCAGATTGAGAGAGAGAGAGAGAGAGAGAAGAAACAAGAAACGTTTCTGCTATATGTGTCCATCTGCTTTTATTAAGTGCATTTTATGTCTCCGATTCTGGATAGTCCTGTGACCAAACTAATAGTTAACTTCAATTATTCCGTTGCCTTAAAATCGTGCAAAGGAACACCATATTGCCCATGGTTATATAATCACAACTCTCTTAATTGCTCCAGCAAAAGTAGTTCTCATCCATGCCAATGTAAATGTAATAAAAGTCTATGTACCCTCATGCACATGGACATGGCTGTTTGCATGCATCCATGTGGACTACTCCAGCCAAAAGTTTTGGATAACCCGTGCTATAAACAAATGATCTTGAGTAGCTATATCCTATGTGACATTGCAGGATTATGAAGAGGAAGAATTTGGATGCCATCAGAACATGGTCAACACCTTCTGGCTACTTGATTTTACATACATAAAATTGGTTTTTAGCAGTGTCAAAACACAGCATGTCAAGCAACCATGATGCACAATTTTCGTTTTCACTTCTAGCAAGAACCAAGTCTAAAATTAACTTAAGATATGCAGAGGGAGATACCTGGGCAGGATATCAAAAGAATGGCCAGTTTAGTACAGGCTTCCTAGACAACTAATGATATAACACAATTTGAAGATTCAACCATAATTCCCAACTTATGGGTGAAGCGACCAAGTTTGATTCAAATTTATATCTTCAACTTACTTCCAAACAGGATGTCACAGGATTGAAAAACTACAAAAGTGTTAATAACTTATGCACATGGAAGGAATATGCAATAAGAAGCTATAATAATAATAATGGTCTGTCACAACACTCAAATATCTTGGACTTCTCATATTCATAGCTTCAGTAACACCACTGAAATAATGACATTATTCAAGTTTCCAAGCAAAACTTAAAAAAAACAAAAGGAATTACACAGCTAGTGTGCCTTTCAATCTAACCGAGTTGAGTGTCTACCCATGTAAAACAAAACGAAAAGGAGAATTTCAACCCTTAGCCATCAAGTTTTGATCAAACATAACCTGTATTTACCGTCTTCCATCCGGCGACGATCATCCAGATGAAAATTATTGGACGGAATTAATAAACTCACAAACTATTGAAGAGATAGCAATATAAGAAGCTTAACCCTCCACACTAGAACTTTCCACTTAGATTAATGATAAAAAAGATGACGGTAGAACATACTCCGGTGGGAATGGCGGGACGCGACTTGCTTCAGGAATCAAAAGGGCCGATGAAGAACTCTCCCCCTCAGCCTCCTGATAAGCTATCCAACTCTGCCTCGACCTAGAAGCCAAAGCAGCCACTATCACCAAGCCTCCATGCTTCCTGAAACAGAGGCAATAGAAAAGAAAAAAAAGCCAAAGGACAAAGAGAGGTCTCACAGTACCCATACGCCTCTCTCTCCTCCACCACAATATCCCTCGCGGCCGTCACGGCGTCACCGAAACCCCAAAACTTAGCACCGCCACCAATATAGCCTCGCAAACCTCTTTTGCTTCAAAATCCTTGGCTACGTACTCGAGCCCGAAATCGGGACCGAATAAGGAGTAGAAGACAAAGAAGGTCGAGAGGCCAGTCGGCAGCCGGCGATTTCTGGAGCCGCAGCTGGAAAGTCGATGACAGCGACGAGGACAGAGGCGAGGAGGGAAGCGCTTAGGGTGAGTGAGAGGGCTCGAGACAGAGAGAAGGGGGGGCGCTTGGGGTGAGTGAGAGGGCTCGGGACAGGAGATTCTTTTTGTGGAGGAAGCGGTGGCAGAAGCGTTAGTCTCTTATCTCCATTCAAAACGAGAATTGGAAAACCATCCTTGACATCTGTGTTCACCTGTGTGAAAGAATATTTTTAACCCCATTAACCATAGAACTTTGAGCTGAAAAGAGAAGTGACAGGCAACACTATTTGTGATTATGGTATACATCATCCCTTAATCACCATTTTTGACTAGTCCATTGTGTCACAAACCAAGATAGATCGCGATAGGGGACGGAAAAAAAAAACAAGACTTGACGCATTACAAAGGAGTGATCCCAGACAAATCCATAAAAATCAAGCTTTGGTTCCACCAACGGGCATTGACACTCAGTATACCATCTAACGGGAACAACACAGCAATAGACTTCAGTGAACGTGAAAACACACTCTTGGGAAAATTCCACAATGATTCAAACTCGTCGTAATTAGACGGACAGACACAACCCGAGAGCCAAGCAACGGTGATCGATCCAAACCAACGCAAAGCATCCCTCCAAATCACAAAACCCAACAACCGGTGAGTGATCATCGCTAAAACAACCGCCAAACAAGCAACTCATAACACCCAACCTCTCCAAACATAAAAAAAATTCACAGAATTGAGAAACGAACACCGTCCCTCCCATAAAAAACCAATGAACCAAAAAGGGACGAAAAAAAGATGGAAAAACAGCGGCTTTCCTCTACCTGACGGAAAATGGTAGAAGGGAACTTCAAGAGATAAACCCAGAAGCAGAAAAGCAAGGACCCATCTTCTCCTTCTGCTCCTTCATCTCGTTCTTGTTCTTCCTCCTTCTCTGCTTCGACGTCGAGCCTGAAATCACCGAGAAAGAGAGAGAAAATGCAGCAGGCCTCTCCTTCTTCGCCGCGCCATCGACCCCGCCCAAGTCCGCCGAGATCTCCCTCGCGACCGAGCGTGCCAGCGTCAAGACAGCGCCCGGTCAGCGGCGGGGGGCCTGGTGCCGCTCGGGAACGAGACCGAGATGCCAGAGGCAGATGACCAGCGACCCAGGCGGAGGCGGAGGTCCGGAGGCGGAGGAGGAGGTCCGGAGGCGGAGAGAGGTGGGATGCGCGGAGAAGGAAAGGAACCGAGGCGAAGGCGGAGGCGGAGGCGGAGAGAGGTGGCACAGAGAGACTCGGAGGTCGCGTCCTATTCGTCGGAGAGAGAGAGAGGGGGAGGGAAGAGTGAGAAAGGCGAGAGAGGAGACCGAGAAAAACCCTGCAAATTCGAGTGAGGAGAGAGAAAAAATTTTGAGCGGGAGGAATAAGCTGACCGTCAGTGGAGCCGAGCCGAGCCGACCAAAAATCAGCGCCTTCCCTTTTCAGCGGGTCCCGCTCGGGGACACGTGCCGGTATTTCATTGGTTAGTGTGCACCAGGTCAGCGGATGACGTGGCGCGCACTAACCACTGAATATTTTCTCCTATAAGACCCTCCTAGCATGCACACAAAGCCTTGGCCCATTTCGATTTTGAAGGTCAAGTCTGAAGGCCCCTTTGAAGCCTAGCCACTCCCTCCTTCCAACCGTAATGGCAAGGACTTGGGCGTGATTCCTTGGATCACCTTAAGCAAAAGTTCGAATCAAGACATTTGTGGAAGGTGGGGATGCTGAGATTGACAAAGAAAAGGGATAAGTTTCATGCAATTGAAAAGAAGGAAAGAATGAATCAATCCACAACTAGACAAAGCTTGTGATTCATGACCTGACCAGGACGGGGCCTAATGCATTATCGAGACGTGCCACAGTCTGTTGCCAGCATGCGTGCGACCTTATTCACAACTGGTCCTAACTTGATCCATGAGCAAAACTTTCTTTACTCCCCTCTCCTCTCTATTAATTGTTACACACTTTTCTACTCCTCATATCTCAATTACCTTTTTTCATATCATCATGCGACTAGTCCATATAGCTATTCTTTTTTAATATACTAAAATGCCCCTGCAGGTGAGTGAAATTGAATGATGTGGTGCGGTAATTTTGCAACTCCATGTCAGTCTAGCCTAATCTCATTTAATAAAACATTGCCGCCATGCCGATGTTCAATTGACTTCATGCACATATTGAGTGGCCTTTGGAATGTACACAATTTAATAGAATTGCTTGCTCAGTTTAATTAGCGACAATTGTACACCATCATAATATCTTCGAAGCACTTTGATTTAATAATATTAGAAGAAAAAAGCAGTCCCCTTTATATTAAAAAATTATGAGGTGAATATGATCAATGGAGTAAGGCTCCATGAATTCCCACCACCCTTTCAACAGCAAAATACTGTCATTATCACGCATTTCTAGTTCTATAGTCCATATTGAACTGCCTTGAACATTGAGAAAAAAACTGAGCTTGAGAAATCCTTTCCACATTTTCTTAATAGACTTTTTGGAATTGATTCTCTATCATAAAAAAATAAAAGCTACGAGTCCATGACGATAACTCATCATAGTCAAACCAAACTGCAGAATAGTAATGTTCAAAGGATGTTGTGGAAACCTAAACCATGGCACAGTTTACTTCATCTCAATTGGTTCAGGACAAAGATGGACTGTTTGGTGACCAAGGCAAAGACGCTTGACAATGTTCCCCCGGAAGGAAGTGAAACTTGGTCTAAATTTCCTGAAAAATAGCTTTTTATAGTTATATCGGTAACAATCTGACAATATGAAGTTGGGATCGCTCTATTGCTGTCATAAAAATCTGTAAAAAAAAGTGGAATTAAGTCATTCGTAACGATGAACTAAATTGAATTGTGACCAAAATTCAACTTGACCTTTTCAAATTTATTTTATGATGGTTGAGATTGACTAAGCATCAAGTAAGTTTTTATGTGGTGCTGATAATAACTAAAATTATTTGGAATTTGTGTGGGGCGGTCCCGGGGGGGTAAAAAAAATTTAGTATTCAATCAATGATTTAGATTTGCATGTGTAGTGTTGGCAAGTTTATGGTGAATTAGTATATATTTCATGAATGAGTTCCAGCGATTAAGTCTATTTGTACTGTTCAACTTAGTGTAAGAACTATTATAAAACTATTTTCTTAAAATGCTTAAGCATCAATAGCTAAGATAACAAAGGAGTACATACAAGTACGTAGGAGTCCTTGTACATTAGATTATACCTTTTCGTTTGTTGGGCAAAGTAAGGGGCTGTTTGTTTGTGTTCTTTCTTTCTATTCATGAATGCAATTTGTGTTTTTTTTGTTCTGGGGAACAAAAAAAGAATAGAAACACATTTGTTTGTGTTTTTGTTCCAAATCTATTTTTTTGTTGCCAAGAATAAAATTGGAACAAAAACAAGAAATAAGAAAAATTTGTTTCTGGAACACTTCTGAGAAACAATTTTTCTCTCTCCTATTTTTTTTCTTCTCTTCCTTTTTTTCTTCTTTATTCTTTGGCCGGTCATCGGTCTCGGCCATGGTCAGCGACCAACCGTCGAGGGCCAACAACCTCGCCGGAGCGTCGTTGGCCCCTGGCAAGCTCGAGCTCGCCCAGATCCGGTAAGGCCGACCTCGCCTAGCCACCGGCGAAGCCCGAGCTCGCCTAGCCAAGGCAAGGCCGACCTCATACCAACCGACGAGGCTCGGCCTCGCCTTAGCTGGGTGAGCTCAAGCTCGCCCAGATTCGATGAGGCCGAGCTCGCCCAGCCAAGGCGAGGTTGCCAGCCCTCGTTGGCCATGGCCGAGGTTAGCGATTGGCCAAAAAGAAGAAAAATTAAAAATTAAAAATTAAAAAATTAAATTAAAAAATTAAAAAATTAAAAGAAACAAAAAAATTATATAAGTTTACCAAACATATTTATGTTCTTTTTCTATTCTAGGAATAAACTTACCAAACACGTTCTTCTGTTCAAAAATTGTTCCTCAGAACAAAAATAGTTTTTTCTATTTCTGTTCCCTGAAATAATTTTTAAACAGAAATATTACCAAACACACTCTAAGTATCTCACGACATTTTTGGTCAAATCATATCCAGACTTCTAAATGGACTAAAGGACATAACCAAGAAAGTAGGGATGGTAGACGGGCCATTTCAGTTTGGGCCCACTACGGCCCGGCCCAGTACCAAAACCAGTAAACAATCAACACAAAACCTTCCTTAAGAAGCCGCGTGCCCTCATAGTGATTTAAAAAATAAATTAAACAACGCGTCATGTCAAAACTTTTCACTTACGATAGCCCGGTGGTAAAAATTTGGCACTTAATGAAATTATGCTTGTTAGATAACTCTAATTAGAGTTGTCTTAAAATATTCAATTAACTCATTAAAAAGGGTTACTTAGTTAATTCAGTAGAAGATGTCATTGGTGGAAATTAGAATCTTACCAACTATATGAGTAGGACCTACCCATTATGGTTGTGATTCTTTGTTTGGAAAGAAATTATAGATATTTAGTGATTGTCAAACATCTTCTCCTTTCTATATTAGTATTTAAGATTGTTAACACTTAAAAATCAGTTCTTAAATTCTCAGCACTGATTTCTCAATTTTGACCAATAGACCTTTTTATTTTTATTTTTTTTGGTCGAAGACAAATAAACTTGAATGCACATTAACCGGTACATTCATGTAGATTTGAAGAAGGCTTCTTCATAAAGTGGTGAGCGACCGTGGCCGTCAATTTGAGATTACTTTGAATTGGAGATATAACCTAGTACAGGAATTTGTCATGTACAACTGAGCACTAACCCATGCAACTTTCTCTAAATGTTGATATTTTATATTATTCAGCCATAAAACGGTATAAATATATTGTTGGTAGGCCAAAAGGCAAGGAAAGCAAAAAGCTAATGAATGAACTGCTTTCTTGAAGTATTACTTTCTTACAAAAAGCTTTGATGTCTAAGACATAACGTTAAGATGTTAAGAAAATACAAAAGAACCTTTTAGGTCAGTTGAGCACCCAAAATCCTTAGAGAAGCGCCAAATCTGAGGGATTCTCGCCAAAATGGAAATAAAAAGTCGAAAGTAGGTCTCCTGGATTCATATCAGTTCTATGAACGGCCCAGAGTAACGTCCCATGATCACCTCAATCAGTGTGAATCAGGTCCTTACCACCATTACCGAAGATGTAGACTTTGAACGCATCTTCCCTATCAATGAGCTAAAAAACGCAGGCATTTCCTACACACAAATGAGTTTCTCTTGCAAATGCAGGCCAACCAGCAGAGAAGAACACTCAGATTTCCTGCGTATATCTTGAGAGCTTCACCAGCCACAACTAAGAGTGCTCTTTTTCTTGTTTTATTGAATATGTTGCCTGGTGAATTGACTAGGAACATGCTGCGCATGGGCAGATGTTTGAACAACCAATGTATGGTGAAAGAAGGACAATGATGTAAGCATGCGCTCTTGGGAAGAAAGCACACAAGGCTAACTTAAGTCAACAGTCTGAAGAGGCTCATGAAAGCCATCAATCTTAACCCGCAATGTAAAAAGGCATTTTCAAACAAATTACTGTCATTAATTGCCATTTTAGGTTAGTACTCAATTCAAGTGACTGTCCATCCTTTCACTCAGATGGTGATGGAGCAGCTTGTCGAGGATATCCAAGTGAATGGATAGTCCAGACCTCATTACAGCCTTTGTTACTGTTTTTTCTTCTTTTTTTCCTGAGTCCGCGTTACTCCACCATGGGGATGCCCCACAATCACTTCAGGAAACTAGCACGTCATATGGTTCCCAATACAAACCAAATCAACCTGGCAAAACACAATATTGAGGCAAGATTAGATAGGGATCGTAATCGAACTTGAGAAATGGCAGTGATGGATTAGGCTTGAGATTGTACAATTTTCTTAAAATGAGACTGTTGTATCACCAGTTTGAAAAAGGGAAGCTCCGAATCAAATTCTCTGGCTCAGGTGTAGTGAGAGGCATTGAAGTAGGATCACAAAATACTGGCTCAGGATGGTTCATTCTGCATTGAGACTCTTTGTTCCTGCCTGGAGTTAAAATGAGAACTTTAAGAGACAGTATCGGTGCGAATGTTTTTTTAATTGACTATGAAGATCGTTAGCATAGAACTCATGTCATGTCATAACCAGCCTAAAGTTTCACTCAAACAACGTAAATGAAGTTTCTACCTGCTCTACTGAAAATGTAGGCTTTGAACACAAAATCATCCGTATTAGTTAGCTCAAACACGCAGACATTTCCTACACTAATGTGATCCAACCAGAATAGAGCATCACCTCACGTGGATAGCTCCTAAGCTTCACCAGCTATGATCTGTCGGAATGCTTGAGAGTAGTGATTTCCTTTATTTTCAGAATGTGCTGCATTATGAACCTACGAGGAACATGCCGCCCACACATGTTTGAACAACCCGTGCTTGGTAAAAAAAGACTGGGGAAGCATTCCCTTATTCAAGCAAGCGAGCACAATGTAGATTGATATGGTAGTTTTAGTACCTCTAATCAACAGTCTTTAACAGGCAAAAGTCAAAATGTCAAATCTCTGCTCTTAGAACTAGCATAAGGGTAGAGAGGATCTTTGCCTATTTAAACAAATAGGATTGAACAGATGCAAGGTAAACGATAGTTTCGTACAGAAATCCAATCAGCTTAGGAAAGCTTACCGCTATATCTTGTTTGTTATAAGATGGCCAAATCACCACGTTGAAAAAAGATACTCCGAGTCAAATTCACTGGCCAGTTCAAAACTAGGGAGAGGCCACGATCTCGTAGGACCAACAAAAACCTGCTCAGAATGGCTCGCTTTAGATCTAGACTGTCCGATCTCTTCTGTTCTTAAAAAAAAAATGAAATGTTTAGATGATGCCAGTTTGAACTTTTCATTAGTTGATTTACTCACCAAAAAGATTTAACACGGAACGGAAACTAATACAGTGATGGAAATCAAGATTTAGATAAGTTAACCGAATGAAAAATTTGCTTCGCTTCACCTTAGAAGCTGTAACAGCTTCAATCACAATAAGCATTACCGAAATCATTATGCTATCAGTCAACATACACAAGCTTATTAAAAAGTTCCTCAAGCACTCGAAAAGTAACTAACGAAGATACATGACATATGAAAAGATAAGTCACCTTCTAGATCTTGTGATGAACAGCTTGGACTCGGCTGAGAACTTGGTGAATGTGGTTCGCCTCAGTTTTGACGAGGAGCGAAATCCTCCGACTCTTCAACTTCAACGACATCCTCCCTCTTTGGCAAGACAAATCCACTCTCAAGGTTCGATATGCTGCTCCACTAATAGTCGATCTCCGAAGCACTCTTATTGAATATTATCACCCAAAAAGTGGAGTTCCTTTACATTTGAAAACTACGAGGTGACCGTGACCAATGGAGTAATGCTGTATAAATTCTTTCCACCCTTTCCACAACCAAACCTTGCCATTTTAAAGATTTTCTACCCCTATAGTCCAGGTCAAACTGCCCCGAACCTTGAGGAGTACCAAGCTTGAGAGATCCTTTCCATATCTTCCTAAGAATTTTATTCGGAATTCCCTATTAAGAAAAACTCAAAAGTTATTGGTCCAGGACTCTAATTGGTCGAAGTCAGACCGAAAGTGCAGGGAAAAACTCAAAAGTTATATTTGAACACTGAGCAAATTTTGCATTCTGTAACATGGTGATGAAAGATCGGTTTGCACACAAGCAGGGTGTCAGCGGGCAACTGTGAGTTGATTTTTAGTTATAGTCACTTACTTTGACGAGAGTAAAGGTAGAGAGACCCAACGCCTTTGTCTAACACTATCCTTAGCCAACTAATCTTCAATTCAAAGTAAAAAAGGAATAAAAAACGATTTTTACTTGGAATAAATGAATATAAACACTTCTTGTTCGAGGTTTTGGGCCTTTCTTCCTTTTCGCTGGAATCAAAAGGTTCATTCAAAGCCAAACGCATAGAAATTTTTCCAGATTGAGATAAATCATGAGAGAAACTCTGCTGACACATAAGAGCTGAATCCTAAGAAGCAGACCGCAAAAATGTGGAACTTACGAGCTTTCCAGATTCAAGGGTGTCGGGGAGAATGATCTTGAAGAAGTGAGGATTCTCAAGATGGGGACCAGTCACCATCTCTGGCTCGACACCTCTGCCTTCCCTCGGGCTACGGCGACCTTAAGCCATATACACTCGTGTCCAGGAGTCACTCAAGAAAGGTGGTTTGTGCAATTTGCCTCTGTTCTGGAGGCAATCTTCTTAAAGAAGATTCTTACAGACGATATGATAAAGCTTTATAATAGTTCTGTTCTGACTGATTGTGTACTGTTTGGATAATTTTATAAGGTCTAATGAGATCCTAGAAAGGCACAAATTCTATACTACAAACGAAAAGAGTCCAGACATCCATACATATTAAAGAGGGCATATGAAGATATCTTTTAATCAAAATTTAGCCTCCTTTATCCGATTCCCATGAACTGGGAATTCTCTACGGTAACCGTTTCATGCACTCGTGTCGAGTAGAGTCCATTTACAAGATCATAGGCCACATCCTCCGTCTTCAGTTGGTGGAATCTTCCTCCAGCCAGTTTTATTGAATTGATAAATTATAAATATAAATATCATGCACATATATTTACAAGTAAATTGACATGTGAATGATTTCTATATTTGCAACTTACCAATCAAAGGCACAGTTTAAAGACTACCTCCAACTAGAGATGGACCAAAACATGACCTCAAGGATGGGATGGCATTTAGTTGAAGTCTACCTTTGTTCTTCAAACTATAGTTGAGATGAGTAGATCATTTTAGTACTACTCCATGGTAATAGCCTAAGAAGCACCGATACTCTCTGTAAGCCTTCGTGTCGTGTCTGACATTTCGACACGTGTCCGACACATTCCAACATACAGTCAACAAGTGTTGGAAAATCCGACATGTGGTCAACTCTTCCCGACACTCTCTGACACGTGAATCCGAAATTCTGACATGCAATTCCGACACACACGAGATCAATTTTAAAAATTTTCAATACTTGAGAGGTCAAAATATAAGTATATGAAAAAAATAATGAAAATAACAAAAATAAATGGGAAAGAAGAAAATTCTTACTCTCAAGTTTTTCACTTATAAGTTTTGATCTTCCCGTGAGTTACGATGGAACGCCCCTCTTCTCATCGGCATTGTTCCGTTGCCCCCACATACTTATAATTTTTTTTGCTTCTTTCCACCTCTTGCAAGCATCGCTTGCGAGTTATCTCTTTTGGTTTATGTTATTGGCTTGTGAGTTATCTCTCACATTTTCCATGGCGAATCTAGTGATTTCCTTTTTCTTTTGGTCATACTTTAAGAGTTCTTGTCCCGGATTTTTATTTTTCTCGAACCTTGTTTTGCAGAGGAGCTCTAAGCTAGTCTATATCATGAACTCCGAACTTTGTCTAGGACTATAATAAATCTCACTAATCTCTGACAAGTATAAGAAAACAAAACATGTTTCTTCAAGTTTACTCTTTTGTTTTTTTTTTTTTTTTTGGTGACTAAGGACTTCGCCACATGCCCCCCATGCCTAAACGGCTCCTGAGAACCGGGCCCCTATACCTCGAGGAAGACTAGCGCATCAACTCACCACCATGGCCCCCTACTTAAATTGCTAACAACGCAGGGTTTCGAACTCTCGACCTTAGCGATGAGAGAGGGAGTCTCAACCAACTACGCTACCCATGGATGGGTTCAAGCTAACTCTTTCATGTTTGCAATTTTTGAATTTTTCGTTCAATCTCTATCAAATTAAAACATTGAATGATATTAACAAATGTTGGATTAATATATTTAGTATAAATTAATTCTATGCTATTTTTATTATTATTTATTTTTTTGTATTTATATATAAAAATATATATTTAATATATAACATGTTGGAACGTGTCGAAATTTTTTAATTTTTGAGAAATGACATGTTGGTGTGTCGTGTCGTGTCGTGTCGCGTGTCGCGTGTTTGTATTGATATTACATAGGTAATAGCAACCCTCTTCCCCAACCAAACTATGTCAAATTATTTCGTGAAGAGCAGGTTGAATTTGAACCATGATGCATGTGAAACCTCAAGAAGCATCAAACATGAGAGATACTCCATAGAGAAGGAATGTCATAAACGTGTTGCACTTCTCATTTGATACATCAAGAGGCAAAAACTTCTAATGTGCATCTCCGTCAGTGTAAATGAGTTCTGGAACTGAACACTGCGAATGGAGGCTTTAAACATGGAAAAACCACGACGGATGAGCTCAAACATGCAGATGTCTCTTACTCGCAGCGTGTTTCTCTTGTAAATAGATACCAGCTGGCAGAAAAGATGCCCAACAGGGCATGTCGATAGAACCTGAGCTCCACCGGCCACAATCTGTCCAGATACATGAATCACAGTTTGCTCGTCTTCCATAATGTCTTAGTTGATGAATCCATGAGGAACACTCTGCCATGTATGATGAAGACCAGAATCATCTATACTTGCGTGCGCTCACGAGAGAAGCACACAAGATGAAGGCTCATGGCTTTGTAATTGCTAGTTCAGACGTGGATAACTGTCAACTCGAATATGTACTGATAAAAAATTTAAAACTTAACAAACGCAGCATGTAACTCAGGCTTTCTTTCGTTTCATTTCAAATTGCTAATTTTTCAATTCTACCATCTAATTGAGAAGGGTCAATACCTTTTCCTTTCTATTTAATTATTTATGAAAGGAGTCCATACTTAAATGCACACACAGTAATCTTCTTTTCATAAATCTGATCAAGTCCAAATAACAGTGACCAAAATATAATCTCATGAAGATCCTACCGTTCATCATTAGACCAAAATAATATTAGGCAAGATATATAGTTAGGATTCATAATTGAATTTAACAGCCAAGATCTTACGATGCTTCTCTTAATATAAGTTGGCCACATCGTCGCCTCAAAAAATGGGTTCTCCGATTCAAATGTACTGGCTAACGTGCAGGACAGCAGCTAGATCGTTTGATCTTGGCTATAAACTCAGAAAGTAGAAAATTTATCATTTTAAAGACGCCAGCATGAAGGTTTCATCGATTGACTTACTATTTAAAGTTGGTGGGTCAGAGATAATTTGACGAATTAAGCCTTGCAAGCAGCCTAAAGCGACACTTACGGTTTCCATCTCAATCGACATGACTATGAGATACTTACCAGCAGAATTGCAGTAACTTAGACCCTTAAATCTAATTGATGGGCGCAGCAGATGCGCGGCCTCCCTCTTTGTGTGCGTTGCACTTGTCTAACCTTCACACCAACATCGCCGCTCACTCCCTCCGGTTACTGTCACATCATGCCAACGTCACGCTTCACCTATTTCCATTGCTCCTATCTCTCTCTTTCAAACAACAATAGGTTTTAGAGCTCAGTTAGATTACAACCATAATAGCCATTACATCATAATCTTAACCATCAGTGTGATCTAACCAAACATGCAATCACAAATTCGTTTACAAGGGGATAGAGTAGAAGACCAGAGGGAAAGCAGTAATCTTGCTTCTCAAGAGGAATACTCTTCATATAAGAAGGAATATAAGGTAGCTAGGAAAAATAGAAAGGATCTTAGGGAAAGAATAACAATGATGGCGCTTGATTTCATTGCTTTTTCCGATTAATGCCACAAGAGGAGATAACAGCTATGACAACTGAGATGATGAATCCGTTACTCCCAAAAACAGTGAGGCTGACAAGGGTTAAAATTACGAAAGGTTCTCCTTGTATAATCTAAGGTGTGGCCATGAGAACCTTATTTTTGAAATAGGAATGATATTTGAATCTGCATCTCAATTTAAATAGGGTATCTAAAGATATGCAAAGTTGAGATATTTTGGATGTTTTTTTTAGGCAATATTCATAGAAAAGTGGTGTTACATGGCATAAGATACTCGCTGCTTTTTGAGGCAGAGTGTGCCTAGTTTGAGCCAACGTGCTGTACGCATGGGGAGTTAACATTCCTTGAGGTACACCGTGTACTTTCATATGTGATGTTGAGGAACGGTTACCGAAATAAGACAGTAATAAGCATCGAGTTTTATTAGTAAAAGGATTGAAGTTTCGTTAGTAGACACCGACATCAAAACAAAGGAAGAAGCTGCCATTGTTTTCAACTACAAAGAACTTCCAATCTACCCAACAACACTACATCAAGCGACACAGATGACTCCTCTCCTTCGTTTTTGATATTGACAGACATGCACTTACTAATCTTCTCTTCAAGATTTGTTATTGACTCGAGATTCACATTCTCTCTCCCCACTATTGAATCTTCTGCTTCAACTTCTCCTTTCATGTCGTCAGTATCTATATAACTTCATTGTTGTGAATAGAACTTTCAGAGATCAGGCCAATCGAAAATTTCATTCCGCAAAGCAACATACAACCAAGCATCAAAAGCAATTACTAAATCTCATAGCAGGATTAACAATATGAATTGACAACAAACAGGATCCGACGTCCATGAAACAGAACATAAGCATCGACAAAATATTAGATTTTTCGGTTCATCATGATAGTATACAAGCAATCGTTAGGTCCTAATATCGCAATTGCAAAACCTCTCGGTTGTTTGCAAATCCGAATTATGTTAATTGAAGCATCTCTCACAATCTGACATTTTGAGTCATTGCCATCATCTATGGAGGTAAAAAGTAAGAATCCCACTAAAACCAACCTCACTCACACTTTCAGTCGTCACCATCAAGAGAGAAATTGATAAAAAAAAATTACTATGTTCCAACAAAAATGTAGAATCTACTTGTAACTCGATCAGTGAAAACAATGCAATAGTTAGGAAGTCTCATCTCTTTGAACTTCCCCCACAAATTAACAATGCAGAGCCCGAACCGTTTCGAATTCAGGGCATTGTCGACGGAAAAATAAAATAAAAATAAAGCCCCAAATCGAAACTCCAATCGGTCAAAGCGTCTTCTCGCAGCTGCCAATCTTCAAATTCGACTTGCTCGCAGCCCCTCCTCCACTGAAAAGCAAAGCCCTGTCCCGTGGTTTCGCTTCCCCGCTGTGGCCCTCCTCTGGTACTCCTTTTAAACGTCGTCTATTTTTTTTCTATTTAATGATGTCTGCTTGCTTTTAGGATGCAGAAGGAGACATGTTTTTCTTTTGCCTGGTTGGTCAGCCTGCTGACTAGATATTTAGTGACACGTCAGCCGCCACGTATGCAAGTTTCCAACGGTGGTTTCAAAGGACAGAGCACGCGTCTCTGCGATCCATGTTAAAGTTCGTTTGTTTTTCTCTTTTTTAAATTCAGGAAACGTGGCTTAAAAAGAATGGTCGATCTTGAGTCCCAAAATGAAAATTCTTTTTAGGCCATTAAATTTTTGTTTTTCTTGGTTGTGCCAAATCTGCCGATGTAGAATTTGATTTCGATTCTGGTACTCTAAAGACTGACTAATTTTAGAAAAAAAAAAAAAAAGAGCATTCCTTTTCGTTGTCGTAATATTTTTTTATTTAGTGAAAAATATTTCCAAGGAATGCAGAATATAACCGTTAAACAACCAATTTAGGAAGCTATTGTCAGCATAGTTTCTTGGTTTGATCTACCTATTCGACATCCTTTACTCCACCGTGAAGGGACCGCCATCTAAATATTCAAAAGAGTCGCTCTACATAGGGTGATTGAGAGAGAGAGAGCAGACAAAGTTAGTTGTGGTGCCTGAGATGGCTTGTTTCGAAGACAACCAACAAATCTGAAATCCCTAATTGAATTGGCGAGGACAATGCTCAGTAATTTCAGGAAATGGAATCGCCAAAGTTTGAAACTTTACATAGAAAAGACTCGGTCGGCGAAGAATCGGAACCCGCCAAAGCTGTGTACCTTGAAAATCAATGTCAACGGAGCTTTTTTTTTTTAAATTTTTTTTTTTAAGGAAAAACAGTTGGAGCTATTTCGGAGATTCTTCGCTACGAGACGGGAGCTCTACTGGATGGCTTTGCTACGAAGGTTCCAGCTTCGTCGGCGTTTCATACGGAAGCCATGGCCCTGCTCGGAGATTTGAAACGTTTTCAGTCGAGGAGAGAGAATTTGCTGGAGCTCGGGTCGACGTAAATGCTGAAGAAGACGTGAGGTGGGAGGTGCAAAGCTTTAATTGAGGAAGCGCAACTATCTTCGGCCCAATTTCAATTTTATCTCCTGGGCCCAACGTTCGAATACTCCTCCTTCCTCTTGAGCGGGCCGTCCTCTCCAACTTTTTATGGAATCTTTTAATAATATCGTGAATTATTTCGGAAGAAAAAAATATGTACCCTGAGGGAAACCATTTTCCTGGATTGTGCAGCTTCTAACCTGCGTAAACATGCAGCTTTAATGCTGGGATTGTAGAACACTTGCATTTCTGCTAAAAGATTCCCCACAAATCCAAACTCCAGTCGGTGTTCGACCTTCATGGTGAAGGTCCGAGCGGCCCTGTTTCATGCCGAGGTTGCCGAAACTCGTAATCCTTCAATTCTGCTGCTTCGGGCCGACCCTTCTTCGCGAATTGGTCTTTCGTCTGATCTGACTGCGGTGATTCCGGAGAGCAAGACGCTTCGGATTACGGATTTGGAGTGGCGGTCGGCGATGAGGACGGACAGAATTGAGGGTGATCTTATAATTGCAGTGCCTTAGGCTATGGCATTTCGTGGTGAAGTATGGCGCTTTGGGATTGGTCGTGTGAGCATGAAAGAGGTAAAATTTGGAGTGCTTGTAACTTCCTCTGATGGTGAATCAGAGGGAATTGACTGGTACTGGTTCCTTCATGTGGGAAAAAAAATTTGAACTTTTTGTTTCTTATCGCGTGTATTTGTTGTTATTCTGCTTTGGAGAGAGTAAAGACACTTCGGATTGTTACTTGTCCACAGTCGGTAGATAATCAATTTTCGAGACCAATGATAGATAAGGTGCACTTTCTTTCTTAGTTCAGTAGAACAACATTGTTTTCTTGAATTCTTGATTTCCTAATGGCCTTCGATCAGCTTAGTTATTATCTTTAATCATCTCTTACCTTGTAATGGATGGTAGTTAAGCAAAGTTGTTATAGGATGCAGAGTATGGACAACTATGGGCGTAATAGCGCGTGACAGGCCAATGACAACTTTGGCTGTTGCGTCTAGAGATTCCAAAACCTGGAGATTTCAACAGGCCGAGACATATTTTCCCATTGAAGTACGGGGAGGGTGGTATCCTGAAAAGAGCTGGGTGTACAGAGGCTTCTGTCGACCTTGCTGTATCTGCCGGATTGGTGCCTGTGGCAGTTCTCTGTGAGTTAGTGGATGATGATGGCTCCATGGCAAGATTACCTAAAGTTTCGCGAGCCTACACAGCAGGAGAGCTTGAAGATTGTATTTCTTGCTGATCTAATCAGGTATGTATTCTCTTCCCAGCAATCCAATGCAAGTACTTTTTAAGGACAGGTAGTCCCCAATCGAATCCAATTTCAGCTGCAACTTTCACTTCTTAAGTATTGGCTTTTTTGGCCAAGATGTTGTCCCAGTGGCATCGCCCCTTTTTGGGAGTGGATAAATGAAGAGTAGAAAACTTGGAACCCTGGGTGGTGTAGGAAAAAAGAGTCTCTTATGGGTGGCTGTTGGGCTGTTGTTTTACTTGGCAAAAGGAGAGAAGCATAGCTATATTGGTCTATTAATGTCTCGACTTTATTTTATGCTTTAAGCTTGTGGTTGTTATTCCCGCTTGTCGACACCATGCGGATCAATGATTTTGGATTCTGAAGAGTTTTCTCTCAATTTTTTTTCAGCGGTGTCGTTAGATTAGTATATGGTTATAAATGGCCAGGATTCTTGCCAAATTATGTCAATGAGCCTCTGACCGCAGTTACTTTTATGTACATTTTCTTGTATTAACCTCTTTCAAAACTCATGTCTGAATGTCAGTTGACCGCTAACTGAGGCAGACTTTGAGGTGTATTCTCAGCAATATCACCAGGAAATAGGGATAGAACATCTAGATTGTTTTCTGACTTGTATATTGAGAAGCTTCTTATACTGTGTGATTAAGAAAGTTTCACTGCTCATAAATTTATGGGTACCGCCAAAAAAGAGATAAATGAGTTAAACGTGCTGCTGCTGCAAGATTACCAACAATGTCAGGCCTTTTACAGCCCATTGCTGTAGGTCGATATTAGATGGAATTAAGCAAATTACAATGGTCAAGTTGAGATAAATTATGAATTAATTGCTAAAACTGTTTTGAGAATTCAGAAACTAATGAACAGAGAGTTTTGTATGGGTTAATTGTAAACTTTGAAGATCTTGTTTGTAGCAGTCCAATTTTTCAACTCAACTTACATTTGCACTTCATCTCATGTACTTCCATCGCATGATTTGTTTGACAATGATTTTACTAGAACAGGCTGTCAAGTTCTAGAGTTGAATAATCACACCACTGAAAAATTGATGGTATCTTTTGGGTGGAACTCCATCAAATGTATTTTGAAGCATGTAAAAAAAATGTCTGATCATGTGCCAATCATAATTTGAAGTACCAAATTTATCTTACTTGGATAACAACGTTGTCTGGACAGGAAAGTTAACATCAGAAGAAATGATTTTTAGGATATTAGTGAACTGCTGGGAACAATAATTCTTTCTTATAGTTCCTGTATGTGTCTGCAATTGATATAGCAATGCCATGACTTTGATTAAAAGCAGTATCTTAGTTTTTCCTATTTTAGGTCCTCTTACAGACAGCAATATTTCCCATCATGTGATTCTTACTTTATTGTTTATCATCTGAACAGGGCAACATTGGAGATGATTGGGATGTCCTTGTTGGGGTACACTCGGGATGCATCCCAGGAGACATATCTGGATCTGCTAGATGCCACTGCAGCAACCAGCTTGCACTGGTGATGTAACAAATAGAAGCGGCGGCAGGGGCATGTGGTCCACCTCCGAGGGCACGAAGGAAGAGGAATAGGTTTAAGGCACATATTACGTGCCTATAACATGCAGGAAGATAGGCGTGATGCCTTGGAAGCAAATGTAGAGCTTGGTTTACCCGTTGACTACAGGTAGTATGGAATTGGCGCTTGGGTATTTTTCCCTTAAGTCAGAAACTATACTAATGTGAGAGGCAACTGCTCCAGAGATTGTAAAACATTTTATAGGACTACTAGACGAAGCTGGTGACTAAAGCAGAGCTTCAAGTTCCCGTCTTAGAAAGACATGATCTAAATTAATCTAAAGAACCACTCCATCGTTAATCTTTTTATAGCATTTGTATTAGTGTTTAACATATTGACTAATACTGCAGATGTTGCGTTACCTGGGAGTCAGAACTATGGAGCAGATGAAGTACATCGGTCTTATGGCTTGATTATTGCTGAGAGAGTCCCTCTAGTAACTCCCGCAACAAAGGAGAACAAGAGATGCTTGGAGACAAAATGCTCCCAGATGGGCACATCTATGGAGCGGACAATGGCCTCTTCAGAAATCTCATCAGCAAAAACGGCAAGGCCAGCAGCCCTGTCTCTTTCGATCCAGCTGTGTCTGACTCATAGAACCTGAGGAGAACAAGAGATGGTTGGAGACAAAACGCTCCAAGATGGGCACATCTATGGAGCAGACAATGGCCTCTTCAGCAAATCTCATCAGCAAAATCAGCAAGGCGAGCAGCCCTGTTTCTTTCGATCCAGCTAAGTAGTTTGACTGCTAATGATTTACACGGGGGGTCACAAGCAAGTTCACTAACAGATGGTGCTATTACTTAATTTTAAAAGCACTAAGGTAAAGAACATTGGGATACCTGCTGACGATGAGTTATGGAAATTTTATGGCAATCCAGTTTTATAATTAGTCTAAGATTCATTATTGTTCTATTGATGTCATTCATCCATTTTGTGAAGTGAAAAGGTGAAGATTAGCCATCTTATCTAAGATTCATTATTCTTGGACAAAAAATGAACTTTGTGGATTAAGATTCCAAGATTTTAAATTTTATGAGGATGGAAATTAAATGGTGGATGGAGGAATCATTTTCAACGTCAGATACAATTTTATTGGAAATTTAAAAAAAAAAATGGAATGAAATGACAGTTTCACATATTTGGATGAGAAAAAAGAACGGAAATGGGAGATGGTTAGAGGATGGTGTGCTTTAGGTTGTTATGCTGAGGTGGCAAATTGTGAGAAAATTATGTATTTACCCTATTTGTCATCTTTGTCATATGACAGAGGATTTGCTTAATTGCCACAATTTTTTTTTTTTGGTCAGTGCTTAATTGCCACATCAATGGCCAATCAATTAGCAATGGGTTAGTCATGTTAGAATTCATTTATCCACTTGCCTAATTTTATTAGCTAATACGAACCACTTTTTTACCATGTAAAAAGAAAAACCCGTTACTGGAAATTTAACTGTAACAGATTATGGGATGATCTATCTTCACAGCCCACGTGACTAATCCTTGGTTGCATCTTGGATCCTTTTCGCGTCGCATCTGAGTATCCCGGGCGATTCCATCGCTGGATTTCCATCGTTTCCTAGCGTCGTCATCATTCAGTGGATTCAAGGAATCGACGAAGCAAAATGGTTTCGAGATTAGGAGCCTGAGAAGCTTGCCAGAGGTTCCCAAGTGATGGCGGTGGCAGAAACCTCGTGTTCCGATCCTATTGTGTGACTTGGCGCCTGGGCGTTGCGATGATCTCGTCGTCATCCCGACTATCCGTTGCTGGGTTTTCTTCATCAACGCATCCTCGTCGCCGTTTGTTCTGATCGAGAAGTTTGAATCTCTTCTTCGACCATAAAGGTCTACCTCTGTCCCGCGCGGTTGCTCTGTTCTTATGTCCTCACTGGGGTAACCACACGTTTGACGAAACGCCGGAGAGAGAGAGAGAGAGAGAGAGAGAGAGAGAGAGAGAGAGAGAGAGAGAGAGAGATCCAACACTTCTTCAGTTCGGTATTCGCTGTTCCAGCTCTAGATTTCACCTCTGTCGCTGCCACTCATCGTCGAGAATTAAGTTGCCATGGTCTGTCCCAATTTGCGGTTGGTTATGAAGGCCTCCTTATGCTTTGTTCCTACGTGCTTTTTCAAGAGAAGGTAATTAGTCTCTCGAAGACTCGAACTGCACCGTCATGCTCGCAAACCTTTTCTTCCTTCGCCTTTACACCATGTTCGGTCAAACGGATAATGCATGGTGACTGTTTGACGATATGCCTCATAGGAATAACTTTTTTTTTTTTTTTGGTCGAAACTCATAGGAATAGCTTCACTCGGAAAACGATGATCGGAGGATACATGAGGATGGGAGCGGTGGGTGAGTCTCTGGATCCCTTGGTTACATGCCGTACAGGGATGACTGCTCTTGGAACACTGAAATCGTGTTTCGCCTATAGAACGAGCAAGTGTTATTCCGGGAAGAATGCATTTGCTTGAAATTCCATGATTCATGGTTATGGCAAGAATAGGACACCCATGGAAGCCCTTCCTTAGGTCGTGTTAAGGACATGAATTTGGATGCTTTTGAGAGATGATCGGTGCATCAGCTTATGTGACTTAACTGAAAATAGCTATTTATGGACAGTCACTTCCTAAAAAAAATGATTTTGATTTGCCGGTTAATTAAGATCGATGACTTTCATGAGCCTGTTAATTTGATTAAAGCTACTGAACTAGCGAATCAGCGTATCAGAGAGTATGAAGAAGGGAAGGCTACTACTTGGAGGAGTCTCCTGCTCAGTAACAACTCCGTCTTCTCTCCGGCGAGGACGAGGATGAGGAAAAGGACGAGCCATGACGTTGAAGGAATTATGACAAGGACAAAAGACGATGGGCTTCAAGGAGCTGCAACCTGCAAGTGCAATCACATGAGCTTTCAAATGAAGCACACCAATGCCTCTTGCTCTTGAATTTAAATCTATCTGGAGCTCGAGAAAGAGATTTTTTTTTTTTTTTCACTTCATATCTTCTGCTTCCACGACATCTTCGGCTTTTGCTGAGAGAAATTTGCTTCCGAGGTTTGATAGTTTGCCGCTGATTGGCAAATAATCTATTTTCGAATCGCTCTTGTTGGATATTATTTTGCGAAAAATAGAGTTCCCTTTGTAATTGAAAATTATGAGATGACCATGACCAATGAGTATTGCTTCGGGAATTTCCGCCACCCTTTCAACAATGAAACCATGTAATTATCACTTGGTATGGCCTATACTAATTTCCCAACCCCATGTCAATGATAACGGAAATCATAGTTAGGCACAAACTTAGACGGGCATCCTCCTTTTTCTATTAGTAATTAGTTAATGGTCACATAAATAAATCATAAGGTTAATTAACTACATCTTTGGGTGGTCTAATTTAGTGGTGCTTATCTACGATCTTATCTTAAAAGGACATTCCCCAAAAATATGTTATCTGAAGAATGGACCACCATTAGATAATGCGACAATAATGTGATTATTTAAACACCTGATTGTTCCTTGAGAAAAAGAAGTGAATTAACCACTCATTTGATCTCATTTTCTATTCTTTTTCCATTAATATATCTATCACTGGTTTCAACTGTGCTGCCACAGACTCTGAAATTACTGATTAGCATGTGAAAGTTTATGTAATTGGTATATCGAAAATAATAATAGTAAAAAAGGAGACTTTGAGTTCAATATTATCAATGCCAACGAGCTCGAACACGCGAACATCTCCTTCCTTCAGAGAAGTTCCTCCTTGAAATGTGGCCCAACCGGCAAAGAGCTTTTTTCATGCCATTTTGAGGGTAATAAAGGAGTTTCACTGGCCATGATCCGTCCAAATATTTAAGACTTGCGGTTTGCATTCTTCCATTGATGCATACCTTTAAAACCCCGCCCGGGAAAATCCACGAAGTTGATTTTTGATCAACAAATGATCTATGAGTAAGAACATACTAGGTAGTATGACTAACACAAGAAATGTTAACCAGACCACATGTGCATAATCTCATAGGCAGACCCAAATCATATAGGAATATGATGAAAAGACTATTGACATGTCCAATGAAAATGGAGATCCTCTGCCTTGAAATTTTATTGGTGTATCAATCAATTATCAATTGGCAATTTATATAAATGATTCTTGTATTAATGGTCACGGTACGTGGACACACCCACGATAGGAATATGTGGAGTATAGAATTCACATTCATCCAATAACATTTCTCTCCACTTCGACTATTTTTCATTCTTATAAGGCCATAAAGGATTAATCGTAAGAGATGCACATGAATGTAGTCAAAAATCCGAAGTTATCAATCTTCTTTCAATACACTTTAATTGGTGATAGAATAATACAAAGCTATCTTGTAACTCTTCAGAACTTGAACTTTTCCCGGTCATTGCATCAAAATGGCCAAACCGTATAATCACAATTGTTCAACCCTCACCGAGTTAAACACACTGTTCGCTGGGTTAATAGGTCCTCATCGACATAGTTTCCTTGTTTGATTTATCTCTTATGAACGTGGGCCAACCATTGGATATGTTTGCTGCAAAACTGTGTTGATAGGTCCTGAGTAGGTGTGAGCATGTGAAATTTTGTGAAACTACTGGTGACTGTTCTAAAAATTTAAACTGTTAGATAAATGCATGATTTATTTTATTATTTAAATATTTTAGCGATCCCCTCATGCTTGGTCTGGTTTTTTTACCTAGTATGAAGTGTGGAAATTGAGGAGGCAAATGGGGCACGGTAAGATTTGAACTCAAGATCTTCAACTTTGATATTATGTGGGATTTTATGGGACTATTGTTGTTCTAAAAGTTTAAGTTGTTAGATGAAGGCGTGGTTTATTTTATTATTTAAATATTCTAACAAACCAAAAGGAATTGTCCGAACCGAGAATTGGTTGGACCCTACCAACTAGTTAGTTTTGGACGATTCCTTAGGATATTGGTTCGGTTTCAGGACTAAATGGCTAGTTCATTGTTCCTGGGTGGGAATCGAGCACCCCTAGTCCCGAGCTGGCTTGGCCACAATTTGTCTAAATACCTAAAAGTCTCGATTTACCAATTCATCTTAATGTCATCTCTTTACAAATTCACAAATAACACTATGCCGAGTGGATATTATGGCAACCAATATACGATGAGAAACTGGATAAATAGAAGCAAACACCAAAGAAGAAAAGGCCAACTAAATGTACATTATGCTGCTTTTTTCTAGCATAAAAATCTAAAGTCCTCGATCCCAATCCAGCAATTTGAAGCCAAAATGCCATCAATATTGTGTCCTCAAACTCTACAATAGCGTACACTATTTTTGAACTCTCATGGTAACGCTTCATGGGTTACGAACACTGATCGCCTCTACTACATCCTCTCGGTTATAACGCAGTGAAAACAGAGCAGGCACGTCAACATGATATCAGATTTGTCGATTATAAAACAGAGCATGAGCATCGCCATCCACGTGCGTCTCTTCGAATTTCCCCAGAAATTGACAATGCAGTGCCTGATCTTCTTAGTTAGGGGGCCCTTTGTTGACGCAAAAAGAGGCCTTGTCTCATGCAGAGTCTGCAGAAATCTCAAAATCATCCAATTGGCTGCTTCAGGCCCACCTAACTGCGGTGATAACGGCCGGTGGTGAAACCTTGTCTTACCCTGGCAATGTTGCTGTCAGCGAGACTCTGCTTGGGGATGAATTAGTCGGCATTGAATTGCAACCCGATGCAATAGCGCTTGGAGCGCTTTCAGCTGATACTGCGCCCCATGAGGACTTGTTTCCGCATCCAAGATAATAAATTTGAATTGGACCGACCCAAGGCAGGCATTGCTTCTTTTCTAGGAGCGATCAAGGATATCCGCCAAGGAAAGATGGGTGTGCTTTTTGCATTACATTTATATTATCAAGTGCATTTTAATTGTTCATCCATAACTGACAATGTCATAGTCGGAACTGAATTCCAAATTGTAGCGGAGGTAGACAATGAGGGAAGAGAGAATTGAGGGTGATCTTATAATTGCAGCACCTTAGGCTATGGCATTTATTGTGGGGTACGGCACTGGGATTGTTTGTGTGAACATGAAAGGTAAAAGATTTGAAAAGCTTGCAACTTCCTTTGATGGTGATACAGAGGGAGAATAATGAGAAGCTTCACCGTGACTGTGATATGTGTCATAAGATGCTTAGTAATTATTCTTCAATCATCTTTTCTCGTACCTTGTAATGGTTCTCGTTGCGAAGCCAGAGACTTTGCCCGATGGAACAATCAATCTGATGGTGTGGTGTTGCTTAATCCCTAGGAAAGTCGAGGTAAGTGTTGTCTCTTGCCTTTAGATTCTCAAATCGAAGTGGAATGGATGCTGATTCAAGTCAATTTTGGGTTTGTGCAGTTGTTTTGGTGGTGAGAGTGAATATGATCAGCGTGAGTAGTTTGTTTGGTCCTTGCTTTCGCAGGCTCTAGTTTGATAGAATAGATTTGCATGACTAATTTTTTTGGGCGAGGCATTGTCTCTCACGAGGGAGTAGCACCTACGGCGGTGATGAGAGGGAGAATGACACGTTTTAGGAGGTTCACAGAAAAGGGGCAAGGGAGAAATTTTGGCGTTGCCATCATCTTAATCCAGATGAGTACAACTGTAAATTGGTCGATAATTTTCAATGATTAAATTTTTATGTATCGTTTAAACATGTGTATATCTAAATATGATTGATTTGTCTAGTCTAATAACTTAATGTAATAACTATCACAAAACTATTATTTTAAAATGTTCAAAAACTATATATTAGATAGTACAGTAAAGGAATACGTCTGAGTACACACGAGTTCTTGTACATTATATTCATGCATTTTTTTTTTTTAAATGTCACATCTTCTCAGGGCAGCGTCTCCGGGCGAGTGTGTATAGATGAGTGCAGGAAAGTAGGGATGGCGGAAGGGCGGTTCAGTCGGGCCCAGTACAACCCAGATCATTTTGTGCCACCTCCTTTTGTATTTTTTGTTAATTTTTTGGAGCCCAGTAGAAATTTTCTTTTAATCATTAATCTTTGAAAAAATAATAATTCTAAAGTGGAGACTCGTCGTCGTCAAGGGAGAAGAGAAAGACTCTTCTTATTTTGTAAAGTCCGTTGCGGTGAGCTCAGCCATTGCAAAGCCTAGAGCCCGTTCCCGCCTCTTCTTCCCCCACCTCCCTCCATCCATCTTCTTTCCATCACCACTTCAAATCTGGAGGGAGAAGATGGTCCAAGTTGATATCACTGGAGAAATTGCTCTTTTATTGTCTCGTCATATTCTAATCTCCATCGGATAAAGACTCTCCAAAAAGCGACCTTGATCAAACGCTTGCATTTTCTGCTGAAAGATTCCCCACAAATTGACAATGCCAGTGCCCGATCGTTTCGAATTCAGGGCTTTTGTTGACGGCCGGAAAAGCCCCAGATCCAAACTCCAGTCGGTGTTCGACCTTCATGGCGAAGACCCGAGCGGCCTTGTTTCCTGCCGAGGCTGCCGAAACTCGCAATCCTCCAATTCTGCTGCTTCAGGCCGACCCTTCCTCGCGAATTGGTCTTTCGTCTGATCTAACTGCAGTGGTACTGGAGAGTAAGACGCTTCGGGTTCCAGATTTGTAGTGGTGGTCGGCGATGAGGACAGACGGAATTGAGGGTGATCTTATAATGACGGCACCTTAGGCTATGGCATTTCGTTGTGAAGTATGGCGCTTTGGGATTGTTTGTGCGAGCATGAAAGGGGGAAGATTGGGAGCGCTTGCAACTTCCTCTGGTGCACCATCAGAGGGAGAATGAAGACAAACTTCAGACTGCATTCACCGTGATCGCAGAATGTGCTTTTATTCCCCTAAATCTAATTTTCAATCCTTGAGTTTTTTTATTTATTTATCAAAACTTAGTTGAAGATAATTGACTGGTACTGGTTCCTTCAGGTACAAATATATATATATATATATATATATATATATATATATATATATTTGAACTTTTTGTTTCTTATCGCATGTATTTGTTGTTATTCTGCTTTGGAGAGAGTAAGAAACTTCGGATTGTTACTTGGCCATAGTCGGTAGATAATCAATTTTCGAAAGCAATGATAGATAATGTGCACTTTCTTTCATAGTTTTTTTTTTTTTTTGTCAGTCCTACTCTATTCCTACTCTACACTCACTCGCAGACTTGTGCCCTGCCTCGTGCAGGGCGTGAGAGTCGTAACCCACTCTCGAAACTTACTTGTCCCTACCCCCATCCCCTCCTGAAAAGGTGGGGATTTGAACCCCTTAGGTGTATTCTCAGCATGTCATGAGGAAATAAGGATAGAACATCCAAAAAAGCGCCTTATTGAGAAGCTACTTGAACTGTGTGATTGAGATATGATCTCATGACTCATTAAATGCATAAATCTACAAGTACCACCAGAAAAGAGAGAAATTATTGAACACGCTGCTGCTGCAAGATTACCAACAATGTGGGGACCATTCACAGCCCATTGCTATCGATCTATATTATATGGAATTAAGCACATTGCAATGGTAAGGGTGAGATACATTATGAGTTAATTGCCAAAACCGTTCGAAGAATGCGGAAACTAATAAATGGGGAGTTTCGAATGGATTAATTGAAAATTTCGAGTCTTGTTTGTGGTAGCACATATATTCAGCACAACCTTGATTCACGCTTCATCTTATGTACTTCCAGTGCATAATTTTTTAGAATAATTTTACTGGAACTGGCTTTCAAGCTTTAGATGTGAATAATTGCACCACTGAAAAATGGATGGTATCTTATAGGTAGAAGGCCAATAGATTTATCTTAAAGAAAATGTCTTATCAAGTGTCAATCAAAATTTGGAGTATCAAATTTATCTTTACTTGGATAACAATGTTGTCTGGACTGGAATTTTTGACATCAGGAGAAATAATTGTTAGGATATTAGTGAACTGATGGGCTGCGTACTACCCTCGATGGATATATGAAATAATTGTAGTTTATAAAATGATTGAAAAGGGGCCTGCATGTGTCTGCAATTGATATAGGAATGCCGCACTTTTGATCAATAACAGTATGCTTCTGATTGCAATAGTTCCCATCATGTGATTCACACTTCATACTTTGTCGTCTGAACAAGGTGACATTGGAGATGGTCAAGATGTCCTTATGAGGGTACACTTGGAATGCCACACCGGAGACATAGTGGGATCTGCTGCAGCAACCTGCTTGCACTTGCGATGCAGCAGAGAGAAACGGCTGGTAGGGGCATGGTGGTATACCTTTGAGGGCACGAAGGAAGAGGCATAGTTTTGGGACACAAACTACGTGCCTATAACCTGCAAGACAATGGGCATGACACCGTGGAAGCAAATGTGGAGCTCAGATTGGCCGTTGACTTTAGAGAGTACAGAATTGATGCTCAAGTATTTCTTCCTTAAGTCAGAAACTATACTGATGTGAGAGGTCCTGCATAATTTGGCTTCTTAATGGGGTTGATTCGTGGCCATTGTCATTGACTCATTATGCTTTGTGAAATTGAGAAGGATCGGTAAACTAGTGTCATTAATCTGAAATTAAAGGTAGTTGAATTTCAGTAACTGTTTCAGATATTGTGCATCATCTGTAGGACTGCTAGAGAAGCTGGTGACTAAAGCAGAGCTTCAAATTCTAGTCTTAAAAAGGTGAGATTTAATTAGCATAAAGAATCACTCCATCAATCTTCTCATAGCATTTGATGCCTTTGTATTAGTGCTTGACATATTGACTTATACAGCAGATGCGGCGTGTTCTGACACCACTGGGTGTCAGAATGATGACGCTGATGATGAACAACCCGTTAAAGTACGTGGGGCTTAAAAGTCATGGCTTGACTATTGCTGGGAGAGTCCCTCTAGTGACTTCTATAGCAAAGGAGAACAAGAGATACTTGAAGAAGAAACGCACCAAGATGGGGCAGCTCTATGGAGCAGAAGTCGATGGCTGTCCAGCAATCTCATTAGCAAAAATGGCAAGCTGAGCATTATCCAACCGTGTCCGACTCATAGGAGCTGCTGCATGGTTCAACTGCTAATGGTCTATTTGGGGAGATACGAGCAAGATCACTGACGGATGGTGTTATTATTTTATCTTTTAAGCCCTAAGGTCAAAATGCATTTGGATATACCCGCCAACCATGAGTTCTGGAAATTTTATGGCGATTCAGTTTCATAATTATTATAAGGTTCATTGTTGTTCTATTGATGTCATTTCCTAAGAAGCACCTACATTCTTCGAGAGGCTTCGTGTCGTATCGGACATTTTCGGACATTTTCGGATACTCTCCGACATTCAGTCAACATATATCGGAAAATCCGACATTTAGTCAACTTTCTCGACTCTCGAGTTGGAATTTCAATACGCGAGTTTCTGACTTGTGATTGACATGTGAGGTCAATTTTAAAAATTTTCAATAAATAATGGGTTAAAATGGATATATATGTTAAAAAAAAAACTATAATAAAAATAATAATAGAAAAAAAAAACTTAGTCTTTCTCTTTGTAGACTTTTACTTCTCGTGATATATAATTTACCTTTTTTCTCTTATCTTTCGACACGTCTGACACGTGAGTCTAGAATGTGAATTGCTTGTTTTCTTACATAAGTTTTATAAATTCATTTTCGGATTTTTTACTATTTATTTATTTATGAGTCATCAAAATAATCATAAAAATAATAAGTTATTATGTATATATAAAAATGTATATACAACGTATCCCAATGTGTCAGAATTTATATTTTTTGAGAAATAATGTATCGGCATGTCGTATCGTATGTCACGTGTCGGTGTTGGTATTACTTAGATCACTCCTCCATTTTGTAAGTTGAAAAGGAGAAAGACTAGCCCTCTTATTGGAACTTCCTTGTGTTATTGATGGATGGCAAGATTCATTTATTCACCTTTCCTTGAATCTATATCTATTGATCTCTAGAGACCATTGCATATTTAATGAAAACAGAGTTGGTACAGGACATTTTTTCTTTCCTTTTCAGTGACCACCTCATTGGTGAAAGAAATCACTTCAGGAAACATATTAAAGTCTGTTATTGATCAACTCTCCATATTGGTGTTAGATAAGGATTGCTTATGACCTTTTGTTTTATCGATTCGATGCTGTGCATGAGTTCGATTTATACTTAGTCGAATAAAGACGCAATATGCAAAGGGGTTGAAAATTAGGCACCCTGGTACCCGGAATTTTGGAAGTTCCAATGTTCAGATGTGATAATGTTCACCACTCTCCAAAAAAATCAGGAAATACGGCACCATTCAATTACTTGCAGCAGAAATGTTTGCTTTCTTGATCTGATTAATTGAACAAAATACAATGAAGCAGAGATTTTTCTATAGGCATAGCGAAGTTCACCTCGATGTCTTGACATTCCCTTTGAAAATGGAGACTGAGTTCAATATTATCAATTCTAACAAAGCTCGAACACACAGACACCTCCTTCCTTTAGAGAAGTTCCTCTCTGAAATGCGCCCTACTGGCAAAGGGTTTACTTGAGTCATGTTGGCCATGATCCATCCGAATATGTAAGAGTTGCGGTTTGGATGCTTCCATTGATGCATCCCTTTAAAACCCCGCCTGGGACAGTCTGCCAAGTTGATTTTGGATCAACAAATGATCAATGAGGAAGAACATTAAAGGTATGATTAAAACACAAAGTAATGTTAGCTAGAACACGTGTATAATCTCACAGGCAAACCCAAATCATGTGAGAATACGGTGGTACCTTATGAGAAGGGAATGGATTTCATTTCTATTCAAATTCTGCACATAAGAACTATTAACTCAGGGTCTTTTCTTACCACATTTTGCTTCGCTAGATTATGCGACCGAATAACTGCTGTGAAGAAAGGATACTGCAGCTCGTACTTGTTGGCTGCTTTGAGAGTCGTAATTTACTCATGAACGTTTAGAACTACGAGAAGCTAGCATGGCGGGGCTCACCTTGCGTTCGAAGTTTTCGATCCTACCATAATTAGTAAGACAGAGAGCATAAGAAAAATGATACAAAGCATATGCATTACCAACAGGCTGAAATTCGCACGCCTTCTAAATCTTGTCGCAGAAGCTTTGCTCGTTGATCAGTTTGGAAGCCTTTCGATTTGGAACCTGAGCCGATGACAATTGCATTTGAAATAATACCATCATCGACATAACTAGCGATATCAGATTTCATCACCTTGGAAGGCTTGTGATGATATGGTTTTAGATGCAATTCATCCTTCTCTTTTCTCTTCAGCAAGAAGCCATCAAGACTGTGAAGTCCAACTTAGAGATTATGGTGATCATCAGCATATGCCATTTTAGGGAGGACAAATTCGATAGTGTCGAGGTTCTGTCAATGTTCATTGGCAGATAATCTGTTTCCGATGCGCTTTTGTCAAATATGAGTATGTGAAAATCTAAGTCCTCTATGCATCTGAACACTAAAAGGTGGCCCTCACAAATAGAGTAATGCACCACAAATTCCTTCCATCCCGTTGATAACCAAACCATATTATCCCATTTTTCCAATTCCACTTTCCAACTTCCACCATTTGGAACCCTCAAATGCACCGTCTAGGGAAGATTCTCGCCTTACTTTCTCTCAAACCTCTTCGAAATACCCTAGTGTTATGCATGTTAATTCATCATAAAGTTCATACAGGATATATTATAACTTGAACTAAATCAAAGTGAAAGACTAAAGAGGTGTGCTTCGGCCTTCCAAGCCTTGGTATGTCAATGGAATTAAAAAAAAAAAGAAGAAGCTTACAAGCCTTTCAATTTGAAGTGTTTGGGAGAGTATGATCTTGGAGAAATGAGCTGTCTCCAGTGCAAAACTTGGCTGGCGCTTTTCATCTTCTCTTTGGCGATAGGAAGTCATCCCTTGAACGCAAGTTGTGTATTAGGCTGTAACATCTGAATCTAACACTGTTCTGTGGCTTTATATGAGCCTACTTCATTAAATGAAGCATTTAATTGGAGAAGACCTTCCTTTCAGAAATAACAGCTAGCTCTGGGAAGCTGTTCATCTTCTATAGTGATGTTAACGAGGAGCAACAGCTAGCTTAGCTCATCATTACCATGTAAATAGTTTATAAACAAGTGAATGCTTTAGGATGCTAATTAAGAAGAACACATAGGGAATCGAACAGAGAGAAAAATAGATGATTTGTTAGTTGATCGAAATTGTATTAAGAATGATGTTGGAGATGCTAAGATTAGTATGTAGTGTTGGATATACTAAGACTGAATCTAATAGAATTGATTTACAAAGTGACGTGCAAGATTTCAATTGATTGTTTGAATATGACCTGCTTACTCTATGCCTAGTACTCGTGATATCTTTAGCATGATTTTTGCATTAAAAGAAAAGACAATTTGCTCAAACTCAACTAGTCCTATCCATAACGTTTAAGCTAGTCAATCTTTTGTTTCCTATGTTGAGTCTAGATTAATTGAGGCATTGCTATATTATTGCCAGGAGAGTCTACAAACTAAAGATCTTTAGTCTTTCGAAATTCCTTAGCCGTGAGTCCTGCATTTTTAAGGCGATTAAGTTTAATTTTTTCCAGCTAATAGTTTGGTAAGATTCATGATCATTGTCGTGACTTAATCTCAGATGAACTATCTAGGTTTGGTTGATGGATTACTAAACCTAAACTTAGCTTGGGCTCTCCCAAGTCCATACTAATTCACTACTTAGATTTATGTTTTTAGTATGCAAATGATTTTTTAATTATGAGTCGTCACTAATCTATTTTTATTGGGTCGATTAGAAACGCAATAGTCGCTACTAATCTACAAACCAAAAATTAAATGAGTTTGATGACTTGATTATGCTAGATCTCTCTAACGCCCTTTCAATACTTTTTTCTCTTTTATTTCAAAAGAAAATATTTTGTAGGTACCTTGAATTGATTTTAATTTACTTTCCTAACATGTGACGTAATCATGCAAGTGCACAAACCACCGATTTAATAACCAATAAAGCGATAAATAAATTACGAGACTTAACTCGTAGCAACAAAGGCATCTGCAACTCATCAATAGGCAGCTAAGTTGGTTCAGCTTTGGGCACTTCTTTGTAGAGGTCCCAAGGTCGAAACTTCGCAACTGCTAACACTTCTTAAGTGGAGGGCTATGATAGTGAGGTCCTGTGCTAACTTCCCCCCAGGTATTGACGTTTAGTCTGAGGTGCACTGCGCACTGTACAGGCCGTGAGTTGCTGATTAGTGTAGCGAAAGGTGAGCCATGGTTTCGTTTTTGATGTTATCCATTCCATGCGCTTGACAGGTGAATCCAGTGCTGAGAAGATCTTCTCTCATCATGTCTACAGAACCAGAAACCCTCGAAGCACCAGTGTCCCTAACACCTTCGTCTTCATCCTCAACACCTCCTGAGTTTCGTATCTCTAATGCTTCTAAGATAGACTATCTTTATGAAGTATCTCTTAGTGATGAGACTAAGATTTCTGAAACACAACTTCCTCTCATGAACCCTTATTCTGCTTTCGCAAAACCAACCTCGTCATTTTCACCTATTCGTTCCATCCGCCAACTTATTCACCAAACCCCAAAGCAAGTAAAGGAGTACGTCCAGTCCTCCAAATTCGACCAGCATCCTATTCCTGCTACTGAAAAGGAGTATTTTATTACTCTCCAGATCCCTCCAGAATTTCCCAGACAATGGGCTCAACAGGGATACACTCATGTCCATTATGGAGCTGTTCGTCTTGCTCTGACCTTCCACGGTCGAAAAGGTTTGCCAGTTGTGGCAAGAATAGCTTTGCTAGACACCAGGTTTCTACAATACCAGCATGCTTGCATTGGTACTGTTCAAACTACTTTGAATGCAGGAACCGTCTTTGTCACACTTTATCCCAACTTCAACATTGCTCTTTCGGATCCTCAGTTGCTTTCTTTTATGAAAGTTCAAGTCCAACTTACTGGAGCCCCTCAAACTGCTGACTCTGTAGCTGCGACACTACATTACCAGATGGTCTATCGAGTGCAGAACCATGCACTTGACCTCAACTTCAACAATGGTAATGAAGACGCCTTGTTCATTTCTATGCAGAATGATCAGGCATCCTGTATCCATGTTCCTAGGCAGATTCCAAAGGATACGTTGGCCAAACTCCTTCCAGAAACTTGGATTACCAATTATGAAAAGCTACATCAGCACAACAAGCCTTTCCAGTCTACGGACTCAGAATTCGTAAGGAAAAAAGATGGAACTGTTTCCATCAAATTTGGCAAGGAAAATGAAGAAAGCCCTTCTATCTTCCAAACCCTCTTTATGATTGAACCATGTGTCCCTCAATCTACTTCTGAGCCAGATCCAAAAAAGCTTATCAGGCACTTTAATGGTAATGGACATCCTGTTCATTACTACAAAGACAAATACGGTCATTGCTTTTGGGACCCTTTTTGTCAATGTTCCTATTGCACAAATTCCCCCGATGAGGTAGATCCTTTTGCAAAACCCCCACCTCCACGAAAAAGGCCCAAGGACAAGATGTTCCAGAGGTATTTGGACGGAGACTCATCCGTTGGTACTCTTGGTGAATGTGACAAATACCAATTCATGGTTTCTTATGCACCACCTCCACCACCAGAGTCTAGTACTCCATCTCAAGCCTCACCACAATCACCAAAAACACCACCACCATCTCCTCCCCAGAAAAAGCAAGTTCTCTCTCCATTTTATAAGCCAATCCTTAAGTGGGCTAAGAAACATTCCTACCCGCTTGAAGTTCCAGCAAAAGTACCATCCACTTCTTCAATAGCCATGTTCCAAGAAACTGACTTTCCTCCCCTTGTCAAGGAAGAATCAAAACTCTCGTTCCCTGCTACGGAAGAGTTTATTGATACTCATGGCAGATACCGCCATGTTCCTAAAGTTCCTACTCCCACTGATGTGGATGAACATGGGAGACAGAAAAAGACCTCTGCCGCTGAAGCTGTTCTAAACTGGCAATCAGAGACTTTGTTAACACAAAACAATGCCTTCAAGGCTATTGATTCCCAGATCGGAAATGTGCAACAAGATCTCCAAAGATATGATGAGAGTACCAAGAAGATACTTTCTGAGTTCCAGAAAAGGCTTCATGCCTTGGAATCAGGACAACATCTTGGGTACCACTACCTTGAAAGTCCAAAACCAGAGATAGAGAAGCTCAAGAAGCAAATTCAACTTCTTGAAGAAGGAAGGTTCAGACCTTTTGATCCACTAGCACCTCCTGTTCGAACTGGGTACGTACCTCCAGCACCACAAGTATCTGTTTTTGCCAATATTCCAGAAGATACCTCCAGAAGAGAACCCGATATGGCAGAAATACGAAATCGTCTCAAAGCCCTGCAGAAGGAAAAAGGGAAACAAAAAACACCACCTACATAATCAAGCTCAATTGTTATAAGAGAAAAGCTAGGCCAGATGATGTTATCAAATCCATTAGAATCCTTTTTAAAGGATTTGGGTAAGCAAGAAATTGATCCTAATACCCAAGAGCCTGATCCTGTTATCCCAAAAAAACAGATTATGCTAGCTGAGCAAACTTCTTCTACTACATCAGACTCATCATCCCTTTCCTCTTTTTCATCCTTCTCAGACCAAACAGCTGATTCCTCCCCTATTGTTCCACCAACCTCACAAATATTTATGGCAGATACTCCCCCAGACTATGACTATGAAATGGAATCAAACTATGCTGATCCAGAATTTGGACAGACAAGTAATCCCAACAGAAACGATTCCACTAGACATGTGTCTATGGCATCAAAACAATTCTTTTCCATTGACGATATCCCTTATCCAAAATGGCCAGAAAGACTTGAAGAGTTTCATACTTGGTTGAGTACACAGTCCATTACCAACCATAATATGAATGATGTCCTTTACAACTTCGTTACAAGATTCACAGGGAGCCTTAAATTCTGGTGGCAGTCACTCTCGGAACAAGACCAAATTACGTTCCTAATGTCACCCAATTTCAGCCATGCCCTGACTTATTTATATCATGTCTTTGTGGGAACCCCGGGAGATCTCAAGGAGCTGAAAAGAAGAGAATTTTTCGAAAGAAGATGCTGCTCCCTCCAGAAAAGGCATCTTGATAAGCATTATCGACTAATGCTTCAACTCTTTTACCAAATTGGAGCAGATCCAAATTTGAAGCATGTCTTCCTTACTTCTATCCCCAAAGAGCTATCACAAATGGTTGAAAGATCTTTCTTTGGAAAGCAAAGAAGAATACAAGATATTCCTCTGGGAGAAATCCAGCAAGAAGTCCATCTATGTCTTGAAGAATTATGCTTAAAACGTCGAATGGTCCGAACATACATCACAGATGACAAGCGTCTTGAAGGAGCTTGTTCCTCTCAGAAGTTAAAGATCAAATGCTCCAAACAAGATTGTGATGGTACTTGTGGCCAGTATTCCCGAAAGAAAAAGCACTACAGGAAATACTCGATCAAGAAATCCAAACATGGCTCCAAGCATTTCCGAAAAAAGAAGAAATGGAGATACCTACGCAAAAGAAAGGATCGCACAGGCCATAAGAAGTCAAGTCGTTGCTACATTTGCAACAAAAAAGGACATTTTGCCAAAAATTGTCCTCAGGCGAAAAAAGGTCAGAATCACCTAATAGAGAATGAAACAGGTTTTTCACTTGAAAATGATGATATTGAATCCTTATTCTCTGCTGATGATGAACCAACTGAACAAACTCTTTGTGTCATTCCTTTTTACCAAACTTCTAGTGACACTGAGTCTGACTCAGAATCTGAAGATATTTTTCACATATCTCCCACAACTTCAGAACCAAATCCTGACATATTTTCAAGTCATACTCACTGTCCCCATTTCCCTGTTAAAATCCTCACTTCGAAGTTTGCTAAACCCATCAATGTCATTGCTCTTATTGACACGGGAGCAAGTTGTTCCATTATAGACACGAAAGTTCTACCTGAAGAATTCTGGACTCCTTACATCCGATACTTCAATTCTGCCTCAGGAGATACTTTCTCCACAAATGTCAGAACCACACCAGTCACTGTCCAGTTTTTTCCTCAGTGTTCCATAACCACAAGAATTTTTGGATCAAGCCTTCCCAATAAAGATTTGATAATTGGGTGGGATATCATGACTCAAATCTCTCAGCTTCTAATTATTCCTGGAAAAGGTCTCAGATTTAAAGACCAATTATCTGAGTTTGTCAATATTCAAAGGCTCTTTTCCATTGAGATGAGTCTACTCGATCCAATCATGCAGAAGTTGCTTGAATCTTGTTCAGAATCTCATTCAGAATTTGCCCAGAAATGTTCTCATCCTTTATGGAAAAACCCCGAGTTCTTTGTTCGTCTTCCTTTAAAAAAAAATGAAGACATAAATCCAACCAAGGCGAGCCACATGGGAATGAAACCAGAACATTTGGCTTTAGCTCAAAGGGAATTCTCGGAACTTTTGCAACAAGGCCTTATTGAACTTTCCGACTCACAATGGGCTTGTGAAGCCTTTTATGTCAATAAGCGAGCTGAGCAAAACAGAGGAAAAATGAGATTAGTGATCAACTATCAACCTCTCAACCTCTTTCTCCAAGATGACCAATTCCCTTTACCATCCAGAGATTCTCTCTTTACTGGTTTGACCAAAGCCCACATTTATTCCAAATTCGATCTCAAAGCAGGTTTTTGGCAATTGGGCATCCATCCTGAAGACAGATCCAAAACAGGATTCTGTATCCCAAACCAGCACTTCCAGTGGAAAGTTCTTCCTTTTGGTTTAAAGGTAGCACCATCCCTTTTCCAAAAGGCTATGTGCCGTATTTTCCAACCAATACTATCAAGTGCAGCTGTGTATATCGACGATATTCTGCTCTACAGCCCTGATGAACAGTCACACTGTCAACTCCTCGAACAGTTTGCAGAAATAGTGAGAAAGCATGGCATTATGCTCTCTCAAAGAAAGATGAACATTGCCCAAACAGAGATTGAATTTCTTGGTATGCACCTCAACAAAGGTACATACTACCCCGGGCCACATATTGCTCAAGAATTATTGAAGTTTCCTGAAGACAACTTCACGACGAAACAAGTCCAGCAATTTCTTGGGATAATTAATTATCTCAGGGATTTCGTCCCCAATATTGCAAAGCTTCTGATCCCTTTGCAATCCATGCTAAAAAAGAACTCCCCACCTTGGGGAAAGACTCAGACCAAAGCAGTCGCTGAGCTTAAGGAGATTATGCAGAATCTCTCACCACTACAAATACCATCAACAGGTAAAAGAATTCTTCAAACTGACGCCAGTGATGAATACTGGGCAGCCGTTCTATTCGAAGAAATTGATGGTAAGAGACTCCTTTGTGCCCATAAAAGTGGAAAGTTTTCTCAAGCTGAAATGCATTATCATTCCACTTTCAAAGAAATCTTAGCAGTCAAAAATGGAATCAAAAAATTTGAGTTTCATCTCATTGGCCACCACTTCCTGGTGGAATTAGACATGGCATCTTTCCCTCAGATGACCAAGTTTAAACAAAAACAGATTCCAAATTCTCAACTGCTTAGATGGGCTGAATGGTTTTCAAAATACTCCTTTGAAACAAAGCATATTCCTGGAAAGAAGAATGTACTTGCTGACTTCTTATCAAGACCAAAGGCACCAGCCGAGATCAACATGTATATCAAAAGGCCTGCTTTTCATATGCTCAACCATGGAGTAAAATACAAAATCGAGAACATCAGAGATCTACAGAGCTGGAAATATCCCCAGGAGATTATTCAGCAGATTCAGAATGACAGCCTTGCTGAAAACATGGAGAACCTTATGTGGCAAAGTCACACAAACCTATTCAGATTCAATGGAGGTTCGATTCTTTATCCTTTTGGGTTAAATATGAATTATCCATTCATTCATCCTCTTATCTGGAAGGAAGATGATTTCCCTGAACAGCTCAAAACGTTATTATGGTACTTAACCAATAAGTATCTGATAGCTTTTGAAATCCCAACCAGAAGATTCATTGCTAACCTCACAAGGATATTCTTGCTCGGAAGAAACATTGATAAAGAATGTGATAGAAATCTTTTAGAATTTCTAAATTGGTTCTATCCTCCTACATGTTGGAAACAAGACTTAGAAAGAGAACTGAGATCGACGACGCCAAACCCCGAAGTCCACACTATCCTGTTCTTTCGACGTCCTTGCAATTTTTGCAGAAATAATGGTAGTATTCTCGATGCGCCACTAGAAATAGGGACCACATCCTATAAACCTAACTTGAACAATCGAGAAGCTCGAATTTACAGATCTTATCCTAGATCTGTTCGACTCTGTGAAAATGAATATCGAGAACTCCAGAGAATCCTGTGCCAGGAAAACAAGACCATTCCCGAAGAGATTTGGAATAATGCACCTACTACGTGGGAACATTATGACCTAGCCCCAGAAGCTAAGGAAGCACTCGGACAATACAGACAAGCCTCATCGTCCCAAGAGCCTGAAATGACAAGTGAAGATGACATTGTCCAGTCCACCCAGGACCCCTATGCACGCTTTGGAGGACCCCTGTCCCAGGATCCCTATGAACAATTCCAAAGCATGGACACATCCTTCTATGCAGAACCATCCAATTGGCCTCAGCCAAGAATTCCCGACCTCGGGGAAGATGAAGATACAAACTGGGCTGAAGAAGAAGCATCACATTGGGCTCATGAACAAGCATCCTCATCACGAGGATTGAACCAAATCCTTTCACCAGAAGACCTTGAAGCCCTTGAACAGAAGTACGAAGCACATCTCCTAGAAGACAGCACGGATGACTCAGTGTGTAGCTACAATGCTCGTGACGGACGAGACCGTTGAGTCCGTACATTTTCACTGTAACAAATCACTGTTCACTTTTACTGTAGCACTAGGCTAGGGAATGTACTGTTTACAATACAGTTACTGTTCATAGTGTGCGAATAATTCCCTTTCGGTGCCCTTGTTTGTTCCCGGACCCGTGAGCTAGGTCCCTTTGTTTCCTTGTGACCTCTTAGTTGCCTATATAAGGCAAGGAGGGTGTATTGTTTTGGGCAGAGTCCCCTGAAGTAAAGTGTGTGCTTTGTAAAAATCTCTCCATGGCTTTCTAAAGTTCCCTCTTCTTCTCCAGCCTGGTAGGATCCTTCAAGAAATGCAGCTTGGGTAGGTTAGAAACGTTTCCATCCTGACATCTCTGGGTGTCTCTAGGCTCTGAACTAAAGGGCTGAGTGGTTTTCTGCTAAAAGGCTGTCCCTGAAGGGCTTGAACGGGGTTGTTCGCCCATGTGGGATGCATACCTGCAGAAATACTTACTCTCCTTCCCTGGTTCTAAGTCTAGGTCCATTCATGGTGGGTCACCAAAAAAAAAAAAAACAAAGGTGTCTGCAATGTTAGTTTAGAATTTACATTTATAGTCCTAGATATAATTTCTAATTAACACGCAGTGATTCTCTTATTTAATAAAACCTAATCTACGTGCAATAAAATGATGAAGAGATGGATGAGTTAATGGCAGAAATCCTCATCAATGATGTATGAAATATGTCTACGGTAAATGGCATACAACATACAATTAAATAAATCTAATATGTAAACTATATGTTACGCGACATTAATTAAATGATCTAATCTAATGACGGGTAAATATTAAATGAAACTATCTTGATGTGTTGCATATTTAAATGATCCTAATCATGCAATGACTAGATGGCGTGCAAAAAATGACCTAATTCTAGGTGATACACGCATGATATTTTTTATGTTTTCTTTTCCTTTTTTACAAAATTCGAAATTAAAATTGCCTAATAATTGAACATGCAATTTAAATTAATGAAAAGAAAATCTAACATCCTAAACTAGTGTTCTTGGATTTTTTATTTCAAAAATTCAGAATAAATAAAATGCCTAATCTAAATATGCAAATTATCCTAAAACAAGCAATATTCTAGAATGAACCTAGTCCAACTCAAATATATTTATTATTTTTTTTAGGTTTTCTTTTACTAAAGCAAAATCAATTCAAGCAAAGGCATAAAAAATGACACGGCAACAAATCTCACAAGATATGATCGATGCCCATATAATTTTTTTTTAATGAAGTCACGAATCATATCTTAGGCATAAGATTGAATTGACAATTTTTCCGTGCGATCGCAAGTTATATTTCGGGCATGAAATTAAACTGTCAACCATATGCACATTAGAAGATTAGGGAACAAATCTCTAACTTAAAAGGCTACTCGATATTTTGTGGATATGACAGCATCATTTAAAGATTCATATGAGATAGCGATTTCACGAATTAGGCAATAAAAATGCATGAAGATCAAATTGATGAAAATTATTACCTGATTTGCGATATCACTTGGATACCATTTCCAAACTTGGACGAACAACAAATCATGGGCTTGGGATCAACGATAGTTCGCAGTAGTGCTCGACAGTACAGCTGACTCACAAGGAGCGATATCCGACCACTCACAATGGTGGCTTAATGGACAGGTGAAGCAAGGATGTTGGAACTGAGGATGTAGGACCAATTTCACTTGGTCTTGTCTTCTTGAGAATCTCAAAGTTTGTCCTTGATTGAGAAGCAAAAAGATGGGGCAAAAGTACACCCTAAGTGCCACCAAAAATTTGGAAAATGACACTTAAGTGCTAAAATCGAAGTAAAATGGACCACTTAAGTGCTACTCTGGCCAAAATCCGGCCAAAATGCCAACGTGACGATTATCCGGCGAAGGAAGTGCAAAACGACGCCATTTTGCACGCTAACGTGGTTAGACAATGCAAAAATGGCGTCGTTTTGGTGCTGATGTGGTAAAAAAATTAATTAAATTAAATTTAAAACTAAATTTATTTAAAACATTTAAAAATAAAATGAAAATATTTAAAAAATTTAAAAAAAAAAAGGCGAGTAGGCGGCTGAGGGCTGAGCCCTTGTCACCGCGGCAGCGGCGGAGAGGGTAGGGTCGGCCGGGGTCGCTAGGCCCTGGCTAAGGGCCGGCAACCCCAGCCGACTGGCGGCAAGGGCCCATGAGCCCTCACCCCAGATCTGGGCGAGGGTTGCCCCAGTCGCCAGCAACCCTTGGCCCGGCTAGGCGAGGGCCGACGACCCTCACTGGATCTGGGCGAGGGCCACGCCGCCAGTCGGCCCTCCCCCCTCTGCCGCTAACGCTTTCGCCGGGCAGCGGCGAGGGCTCAGCCCTCAGCCGTCTCCCCCCCCCCCCCCTCCTTTTATTTTAATTTTAGTATTTTAATAGTTTAATTTTAATTTTAAATGTTTTAAATAAATTTAGTTTTAAATTTAATTTTATTAATTTTTATATTAATTTTTTTTACCACATTAGCACCAAAACGACGTCGTTTTGCACTACCTTCGCCAGAAAATCGCAATGTCAACATTTTGACCAGAGTGGCATTTAAGTGATCCATTTTACTCCGATTTTGGCACTTAAGTGTCATTTTCTAAATTTTTGGTACTTAAATATCCCTCCTTACCAAGTTTTGGCATGACACTTAAAGTGTCACTTTCTAAACTTTTGATACTTAAGTATCCCTCCGTGCGAAGTTTTGGCACTCCAAGTATCCGTACCTCAAAAAGATGAACTACTCTGTCTCTCCCTCCATGGAACGTCTCTCCCAATTGTAACTATTTTGACCACTGCTTGACTCCACGTGTTTGGCGGATGATCTGGACAAGTGGAGCACGTTGTGGGCTGTAATGGCAAGCGGTAATCGCTGGAAGACCTACAAAAGGTTTGACAAGGAGATTCCACTTGTGGATGTCGAGGCTCAAGAAAGAACGATGAAGAACTCTTTTCGAACCTCTCCCTGACACTCTCTCTTTTCTTACTTTTTTTTTTTATGCACGTGTGTTTCGCGGATATTTTGGATTTGCGATTCGCCCACCCCCCCCCCCCCCTCGAAACCCCCCCTCGAAGCTCTTTCTTTTTCTCTTTTTTTGGTCAAAAGCTCCCCACGGATGATAACAAATTCTCTCTTCCTCTCACACTCTCTAGTTTCTTTGCTCTCTCAATGGCTATCTATATCAATATGTGTGGCCTCCTCCTTTTATATGCAAAGTAACGAGGCACCCACCAAGGAAAGAAAATACCAAAAAATATTCTATAACTTTCATCCTTTCCTTTTCAACTCTCGCACGAAATCTTCATTAACCATCCAACCTTTCTTGTTTTGAGATAGAATATATCGCTCAATACATGCCCCACATGCAATATTCCCTCTTATTATTTTGATTTTTATCCGAAATATTCCAATCTTTTTTCGAAAATATCAAATCATCATTCCTCATAAATCAATTTTCGGTCTTCAAAGAATAATGGGCTTGAAACAATTCACTCTCTCCATGGACTTAGTTTAACTCGTCAAATTAAAGCTCAGAATCATTAATTCAAACTCATTTGTTACCAAGCCAATGCAAATGTAATAATAAAAAAATGCTCCTAAAATTATATGCTACGCAATTTAATTCTAGTTTTTTTTTTTTGGGTTTAAAGGTTGAAAATTAATTTTTAATTTTCTATGCAATAAATAAATAATCAGGTTAACAAAATTTTGGTATCAACGATCATTTTTATCAATTTGATTCATTGTCACATGAGTTGAAAAGGGGAAAAACAAGTCCTCTCATGGAACTTCCTCCTTCAAATGTTAAGCTTCATGGATAAGTTATGATGAATTTGTCTCTTGAGGGATCCACAAGGACTACTCTGCCCATGCACGTTTTCAAACAGCCAGTGTGATAAAGAAAGACCGTGTATACTCACGAGAGAAGTACACAAGATGTAGATATAGGACAATAATTGCAAGTTCGAGGGCTTGTGCTTTTAGACACTGAGGTAGCCTACATGATATGAAGTCACAAAAATAAAAGCTCCATTTCTTTTGAGGATTGTGAATGATTTGAAAAATATTTTCCAAAAAATAATCACTTATATCTTTTACAAAAATGAATGAACAAAATTTTTTATCATCCACGAAAATATTTGAACATAAATTATTTGCAATAATAAAAATATATTTTATTGACTAATTATTTTAAGCGATACAAGAAATCATTTTAAATAAAATGTTGTCCAAATCATTTAATTTTTGCAAAACAAATGGAGTCTAAGATGACTATAATGTGGAATCAATCTAGTCAATTTCTTTAATGACAAATAGTGTAGAAAATTGGTCTTAGAAAGAGAAATTGTTTTCTCCTTTCTTTCTTTGAAAAAAAGTTGTACTTTTGTAAAGACAATTAAGCCCCTATCTTACCTCCTCTCTTCCACGAGGGCTTTAATGATAATATCTAGCTACCTAATCCCCATTGTTCAACTCGAATTTGGTTCCATGTATTTGTTTTTATAAAGGATTCCTCCCAAGCGCGATTTGTTTGTTTAGCAATGACCTTTTCTTTTTCTCATTGTGAATTAGGGTCTGCAGGTCCACATCTCGCAGAACAAAATAGAGCCCGCATTGCCAACATTATGGGTGAGCTAGTAGTTTTCAAGAAGCAGTGGGCTGAGAAATTTCTCCTCAAACTGAAGAGAGAGAGAGAGAGAGGAGCTGAAGAAGACAAACGATCGAGGAAGGTTTATAAAACCATCTTCTAGCTTCAATTGATACATGCTAAATTAGGGAAAAATTTCAGTAGATTATAGAGATAATGTGTGAACAAGCGTGAACTTACGAGTTTTCTTGTTTCAAGTGTGGGAGAGTATGATCACGATGGAGTGAAAACTATTCATGTTAGAAAATTCAATCTAAAGTTTAAATTGTTAGGTATGTTGACACTTAAATCTTCGTGACCCGTTTAATCATTTACTAAATGTATAGAAATTTAGAGATTAATTTTTAGTCCTTAGCAAAAGTAACATCCGTTAAAATTGCATCATATATAGACATCAGAAGTATTTGCATTAGTAGTATTAAAAAAATTATTATTAAAAAAGAAAAAGAAGAAGAAGAAGAAGAAGCAAAGCAATTGGGCCTATGACAGGCCAACCCGGCCTTCTTTCCTTTCCCTTCTTTTTTGTCTCTCTCATTTGGGCCCAGCTCATTATTTCTTTCTTTTCCCCTAGGCTTGGCCTTCATCCAGCATCGAGAATCCCTCGTTCAGCGTCGCATGCCACCAGCTCAACAAAATGCCCGAATGAGATCGAGAGACGTATCCTGATTTTTGGTCAAAAGCAAGTCAATCATGCTTTGTCTTGCTCCATGGCAATGTCCCTAGGCTGCGTTTGGTAGTTCGGATTTGAGTCCGGATAGGATAATTTGTTATCCTATCCGATGTTTGGGAATGTCCACCGAATCGGACAAACCTAGATATATCCGGATAAAACGCCGAATAAAAAATCCGGGGGAGGGGGTGGGATAAGCCTGGATTGGATAAGATTTTTTTTTTTAAGGAAAGAAAGAACTTAACAAAAAGAGAATATATCACTTGCCGTTTTCAATGGTGGCCACTGCGGAGGTGGCCACAATTCTTAGATCTAGGGTTTTTCCATGGCCTTTAATTAATTGAATTTTCTATTTTTTAATTTTATAATTTAAATGAATATCATATTTATTTATTAATCTTATCCTGAAGTGCACCAAACACTTGATAGGATTACATATGTCTGCCTTTATTATCCAAAGGATTTAATATCCTACTTTATCATATCCTATCCCGATTATTATCCGGACGACCAAACGTAGCCCTATTGTGTTTGGTGCTACCTAGTCCATGTCCTTTAGGGTGAGTGAGTCTAGATTCCTTACAGGTTCCGCTTGAAACCTGGATCTTACCCTCGGATATAGGTTTATCATTTTTTGAAATCTATAACCTATTAGTGGGAACCTCAAACTTGAAACCTACCACCCTCATATACAAGTTTCTTATTTTTCAGAATTTGAAACCTATTTGTCGGAACCTGGAACTTGCAACCTACCCTGTCACAGGTTCTAGGTAGGGCTGTGCAACCGAACCAGGTATACCCAATTCTCGGACCGACCCACCCGGAAAACATGGTCAGGAACCGGTGAAACCGGTTCCTAAATTCAGATTCGATTTAAACCAGTTTAGGAATAAGTTCTGAGTGATTACCCACCCTGGACCGGTTCCTAGACCGATTTTGGAATTGGTTCTCGGACCGGTTTTGTAAGTAGAGGTCCAAAACTCTTTTTTTCTCTCGATTTCTATTCTTATTCCCGCAATCACACGACGTTTTTCCTCTTGGCTCTCTCAAAAACACGACATTCCTCCTTTGTCATTCCTCTTCCTCACTTGCTTCCCTTTGTCACCGGCTCCCTCTCGCACCGTCTGATGGACGTACGATGTTCGTTACTGCCAAATTCTTGTGTATCATATGGATTGATTCACCTAATTTCTCTTTTGTATGAGAAGTTATGCTTGCATAAATGAGTAATTTCTATAACCGTTGTGGGAATAAAACTAATATTAGACTCATGTTTGTTGCTAATTCTTTGCCTTATGATTTTATTTATTATAATTAGCCCTCTGAATCCTTAATTTTTCATTTAGTCAAAAAGTTCATGTATTTATTTATTACAAGTGCTTAATGTTCCAATACAAATTAAGAGGATTATGTTATTTTATCGCATATTAATATAAAATTCGAAATCATATAAAATATCGGGAGATTGCAAAACAGGTTCAGTGGAAATAGGGTTGACCATGGAACCGGATTGACAAAACAGGGTGGGTCGGGTACAAGGTCCATTACAAACAGGGTCGGGTATAAGGTCCAGAAAAGGGGAACCGGTTATAACAGGGTTGGGTACAGGATTTAGGTGTAGACCCTACCCACCCTGGACCCGATCACCCCTAGTTCTAGGGACGGTTCCAAGGTCCACTAGGTTCTTTTTTTTCATTTTTAGTTAAACAAAACAAAAATGAACGCAATAATAATAAACAAGCTAGTCATTTATCAAAGAGAATACAAAATGATCAAAACTAAACAGCAGCGACATCATCGATATGTGGGACTCTTTTCCATGGTGGCTCATCAACATGGGGATTGCTCGTTGTCAAAGTCTAAACAGTGGCGACCTCGTCATGCAATAGAGCCCAACTAGCAATAGCAAGACAACACTCAACTTATCCAGACAAACTAATATAGATGCCGTGCATTTTCCTTTTCTTTCTATCTATTTTGCATTTTATCCTCACACAAGTTCTCATATCAAACTACAATGTAAGCTTCTTATAATTTCAAAGTCTTAAAAGTGTACGCGTGAAGATTTTGATTTCATCTTGTGCTTCCTTCTAGGCTATTGTATGCACAAAGACAATATCAACATGGAGCTTCTTTCAGAGCACTAGAATATTGCATACATAAGTAACACTATGTCCTCATGTTGCACCAACGCATTGGGTAAATTAATAAAGCAACCTTTGTAGATGCTCTACAAAGGTTTTCCTTATTAAGGTTGAAGCAATAAACTGATATTAACAGTGTTTCACACCTTCCAATACGTAGATACCTTCGATAGCCATAAAATGTTCCTTTGTTAGAGTTCATCATAGATTGTCAATCTGTCCAAAGAAGATAACAAGCAGGGCTAAGAATAACATTTGAAAGCACTCCATTTGAGAATAAGGACTCGATCGAAGATATAATGAACTTCAAAATTGAAAGTCTCTTATCACATTGTAACAAGCGAAAGAAACCAAGTGAAAGTCCATGAGAATTTCAAAGACTAATATCCTCTTAAATGCCACTAAAATCTAAAAGGAGCTGGAGACCACCTTAAATGATAGAGATAGGAGAAGTAATCCAACATCTTCTTGAGATAAGGTGTATGGAAGGAAAGCTAAGATTAGTAATTGTCCAGGGGTTTCCATAGTCAATGACTTGAAGTTGCAGAGAGCACAAGGATGCAAATTCATATTTGGCCAACCAACATTTTGGAATGTTCAATGTACAGTGGAAAATAGGTGATCAACATGCACTATATTCAAAGTGGATAAAACATAGTGGTGTGTCGCCGTTGGATGGTGGAGAAAACAGGCAGCGTGGATTATTTGATGCCGCTGATGGAACCAGAAACATCCAACTGATGATGGTACACAATCATAAGAGAGAAATGTAGATGCAAACGAGATCAAGTAATGTGAACAAAACTCTGTAATCTATCTTAACATTTTGAATGTACAAAGACAGAACAATTTGCTGAATCAATTTGCAAAGACCAAGGACAGCGCCTATGTATGCCACTTCTCCAGCATAAAAAGTATAAGGCACAAGCACAAGATAGAGTGCATAATGAAGATTTTGTAAATGATGTTGATTTATCGCCAAAAACAGTAGTATGAATAGAATACATTGTGACATGTGACAATGAGAATGCTATTTGAAGTTTTTCCACCGACTTAGCTTCATTCCGGCGTGTAGATTATTATCATAGGTTATGGTCTCAAACTAATATGGCAGGTGAGAAGGACTAAAATAAGCTGCTCTGCCACACAGGATTTTAGTAGCATAAATATTGAATTCACCGAGAGATGTATTGCCAGCAAAAATTGAAGTAAGTAGACCGACGTATCGACTCCATTTGCAAAGGATTTTTTTTTTTCTAAATAAGATTACAATGCCTTACACCAACAAATCAGAAACTCGAGAATGCATCACCCAGACTGTCTTGAAGGGGAATTTGAGTATTTCATCAACTGCATTGTAATAATCAAGCGCAGGGAATAGGCATGGAATTTATTGTCCAGAAGGCATGTGATAAACCTATCTTTAAGAGAAAGAATAGGAAAAAAAAAAAGATTTAAGTATATTCTCAAATCTCACAAAATAAACTAAAAAACACATCCTATCTTGAAGGGGAATCCGAAAACTCAAGCTTGCATCACCCGTGCTGTCTTGAAGGGGAATCCGAGTTAATTCTTCATGTGCATAGGTTTCCCTCTTGGTGAAAACAAAAAACACAATCCAATTTTGGACATATGTCATTGGCCACCAATGCAGCTGTTCAAGAATTCGGCATCCTTAATATACTCTTGTGGCCAATCCCCATTATAGGAAAATACTTACGAATTGACCAACAAAATGAATGACAAAAAAAAGTCCTCACTATTTTGGTGGTGGGCAAGGCATGGATTATATTTTTGCAGGGCAAACAAAGATAGAGAGAGAGGGCTTACGAAGAAGAGATCAAGGAGGACGTGATCGGGGAGCAGGGAGAGATTAGATAAGTGGGCGACGTTGAGGACTGCTGCCGGTAGACCAATAGCAGCATTGCGATGGCGGCCCAACAGCAGCTCGTTGTTGGGAGGCAGCACGCGCGATGACAAGAGTTTGCAGCGTTGTCAAACGGAGCAGAGATACGGGCGAAGAACCACACGGACCTCGTTGTAGTAGTAGAACCTTCGAGTGCGGAACGACTTTGGGGGATGAAAGTAGCGACGGCATGCAGGTTCTGAGCCGTAATGATCACCTGCCTACAAAGATCGCACCATGCGAAAAAACCCACCAAATATCAGAAGGACCCAATTGAATCCCAGGTCCCACAAGCTACAAATTCAGGGAAACATTGATCGAAAAGTTGAAAGTTAAAACGATGCAATCAATCAAGAGAGGGAAGAGAGAGAGGGACGGACCCTTCCTTGACAAGCTTGGCGTCGGCGGCGGCATCGTGGGTCGTGACGGCGACGTTGGCGGTGACGTCATGGGTCGTGACAGAGGTGTCGAGAGCGGCGAGCAGCAGCGTGGGGTCGTCGAGGGCTCGGGAGTGGAGCACTGCAGTTGCAGAGGAAATAGAAGGAAGGGAAATGGGGAAGGTGAAGAGCAGAACAAAATGAGGTTTCTATGTTAGGAACCACCGGTCCGGCTTTCCGAAACAAATGGAACCGAGAATCAGAACCATCTCATAGGACTGGGAACCGAATTGGACCCACCGGTCCGGCTTTCTGATTCTCGGTTCTACCCAAAACTACACCCACCCCTAGCATCCACCATCGTGGACACCCGTAGAAGCTGCGGATCTAGTGGTGTAGGGCATCCCGCGTACGTCTCATCATGGCCGTCGGTAGGAGTTGCCGACCAGAAGATGGTTCGACCTTCGGCTTGGCTTGCCCGAGAGTAACACCGGTTTTTGTTGAGTTTCATTCTACGTGTTCGGTTATGCGTGTGATGTTTGATTTACGGTGTAACCTGCGATTTTCAGTCTAATGATGTTGGTTTGGACTGAACTTGGGATTGGGCTTTAGGATTAACTTAAGATTTTTTTTTTCGGTGGCTTAGTTTGGTGTTGGAAGTTTGGGCTTGTTAATTCGGATTTGGTTGAGCTTGATTTGTTGGAGTTGAGCTTAGTTAAATGCTGGAGGCATTGAGCCTAATTCGCCCAATTAGTTTTTATTAACTAAAGCCTCCCGATGTATAAAGCCCATTACGTAGGGGTTGGGGCAGCCCATTTTTGGACTGGGCCCGAGGGCCAGGACCATTTTCGGATTAAAATTAGGAAAATTTTAAAAGTTTTAAAGAATATTTTTAATTGTAAAATATTAAAAATTGCGAAAATCCAAAAAATTGGAAAAAGCTTAGAAATTAAATTTGAACTAGTTTTATTTAGGGGTGTGCAACGGGAACCGCCCGAACCAAGAACCGGCCGGTTTTGGGCGGTTCCCACAGTCGGCGGTCCGGTTCCCGGTTCCTAATCTTGGAACCGGTGGCCGGTCGGTCCGGTTCCCGGTTCTAAGGTAGGAACCGGACCGAACCGGACCGACCGGACTGAAACAAACTTTTTTATATATAATTTATATACATAGAATTAATAAAATATATAAACATGATAACTTATTGCAACTAAAATTGCAATTTGAGGTAGCATCATCTTATGTGGCCAAGAGACCATTAAAACTATTTTTATTACTCTTTTATTTATAGAAAAAAATCTCCTTGTTAGTTTTTGTTGGAAATATGATTTTTTTTATTCTAATTATCTAAATACGGTTAATTGATTCTATGAATCCATGAGATTGGATATTAGAACAGTAGTATAGGAAACAACATATTTTGTATATTCTTTCCTATCGTACTCTTTTCTTGTATTATTAATAGGTGTGTAATACATGTACAAACACAGCAATACACAATACATAAAATTCCTCCAATTCCTTCTCAGTTTTTGTCAATTTTCTTTCTCATTTTCTATCAGTTTCATCTTCTACTTGATGTGGGACTAAGGTTCCAAGAGACCCACAAGGCACTTCAAGCCTCCAAGAGTCCCACATTGACTAAACATTTAAAGAGCAGAGATTGTCTATAAAATCTAAGCCATACATAACTTTTAGCCAAATTATTCACGGCTTTCATGGTTAAAGTTAAGTGTTAAGTGTGAAACACACGAAGTGCAAATCACATTTGAATATTTTGCACGTGGAAACATGTGTGATTAGTTTTGTTGAATTGCTCGAGAACCGAATTGGATTGATCGGTCCGGAGCGCGGTCACTTTTTAGTGCAAAAAAGTAGAGCCGATTTTGTTGGACCGGATCGGACCGGACCGGAACCGATGGTCGGTCCGGTTCCCGGTCCTAGGACCAAACAGTCCGGTCCACGGTTTGCAATTTTGGGAACCGGTGCTCCCGGTCCGGTTCCCGGTTCCAAGGTGGAACCGGCCCGAACCGGGAACCGATCACCCCTAGTTTTATTAGATTCTTCATATTAGTTAGAGTTTAGAATTAGTTTAGCACAAAAAAGTGAAAAGCCTTTGATCCAAAAACAAATTGTGCTAAAAAAATGAACAGCTTCTTAGAACTTTATTGTAGGGTTTGAATGTTCCTTTTTTTTTTTTTTCAGACCAATGCTCTTGGTTGCACACTTTTAGTATGTTGATTAAGGTTTCCCTTTAATTCAGTTATGATTGGCATGTTCCTTATTTCATAGGGTTAGATTCTTGTTTTCTCTTGTAATTTATTCAATACTTCCTTAATTGCTGACTATTATTTCAATGATTGCGCACCTACATAATCGCTCCACATGTTAGTGGCTAGTTTCAATGCATATTGCCTAATAAAAACCTTTTTAAAATGAGCAAAATTAGATATTAAAAGGGCAATAGTTGATCAATTAGTATAACCAAGTCTCCGGCTTTAAATTTTTTGATTGCGTAGGAAATGAATATACTTTCGTGCCTCACTTAATTTCTAGTCAACCCCAATAAATTAGTGGCGATTCATCATTAGAAATTCCTATAGCATCAATTTAAATACCCCAACGTCGCCTTAGGAGAGCTCTCATCTAAAACCGTGGGCCATATGCCTACTTTTTAGATAATACCTTTAAACTTATGTCTTTTTCTCTCGGGACAAAAAAAGGTAGGTTGCGACATGGCAGAGGGATCTCATATGAATACAAAAGACATTTAGGATATTAATCAAGTGATATGGGATAATAATTTAACAATCTAGACTTGGTAGCGGGTGTTGCACTTTCAATTTTCTCCCTGTGGACCATGATGACCGGAAGCCATGATCTTTGCGGAATGGTAAGACTGCGCACTGTTTTGCCTTTGGTGATTTATAAAAAGCCCTTCTGACAAGAAAAAATCTCTGTTTGGATGAACTTTCAGTGATGGAGGCGGGACCGACGGGATTGATGATGCCGCTCAGACGTATAAATTTCGCCCGATTGAAGGAAAGAAACCAATGAGTACTGAAATTTACGGAGAAGCCCAAAATATAGGAATCAGCTCACACGGGGCTGGCATTTATTTCTCTCTCTCCGTCTACTGTTCGGGACAATCAAGAAGCATTTGGGCCATCGCATACCGCAGCATGAAAGTCCTAACTTAACGTGCATATATCAATTTTACTCCAAACTTTTCAACTTTAACAATTTAGTCCTAAATTATGTGAAAAAATTAGCGGAAAGAGCACATTGGAGGTTCGCACAAAGATTTTTGATTAAATTGTTGAAAATTTTAGAGCCAAACATGCACAATTTCATCCAAACTATTTAACATGTTACAATCGGATTACCTTATCCCATCCATAAGGATAAATTGCTAATTCAAAGCACACGACTTACAAAGTTAAATTTCTAGTTATAGGCGTGACCCGCCTTCCGATGATTGCAAGTAAATTACGAAAGAATCTTGAAAAATTACTGCTGGACCATTTGCCAGGGTGGCCACCATTTTCACACGCGCGAAAAGCTCCACCCGCTTTGTTGGTCAACACCACCCGTGCGAGTTCAACACGCAAGTCTTTACCCCCGTGAACATGTGCTCTTATCTTCACCTGCGGGAACATTTCGATTAGCCTCCTGCACTCAATTAGGAAAGGTTCAAGTGAGTGATTGTCATAGAAGGATTTATATAAAGCAATGTATAGCATTAACGGCATCCTTTGTCCCTAGGTCATTATTCAGAGAAAAGTATGTAGGATAATGCAGACTCTTGATCGGTCAATATTCACATGCTTTCTTCAGACATTTCTCACGTGAGGCCAATTAAGTTGCAGACTAGATCGCCAAAATTCAAGAATTTGTTTAGATCATCTCTTATTGATCCCAAAAAAATAGAGAATTACCTAACCAGAAAAATTAGTGAGAAAGAGGGAAATTGGAAATAGAATCACTACCTCAAAAAAAGAGTTCCTCATCTCAACCTTTGACTGTGCCCTAATAACTTCCAAATCTCGGTACCAATTACATCAGCTGCCCTCTCCTTTTATAAGTGAATAAACAAGTTAAAAAGATGAAAGATATATAAGTTATGGTGCTTAAGGTGTTGAAAAATTAGAGAAGCAGAGGAAAGCGGGGAAAAAAAATGATGACAGTGACAGTAATTGGATCTTACTAATTTTTCATGCGTTATGATGATAACTTTTGTATGGCTGTATTCAGATCACCCTCCAAGCTCACATCCCATAGGTGTCGAAACAGTGTCACATAACGAAGTTTTGGTGTGCTTAGTATGCCTTTAGAAAATATCTTCATTTTTGGACACTCTTCCACTTCAATGCTATCTAATAATGGAAACCTGAAGATGCAACTTTCAGTAGAGGAGAAGCATACCAAGCTTGGTAGATCTTATAGTCTTAATGTTTCTAGCTTCTCAAGAGAAATCACTTCTCCTCCTCCATTTCCATCGTTTGCCATTACTTCTTTCATTCTTTCACATCCTATTATTGTCATCTCAGTAAGAAGCGCCAAATTTGTGATTGCTGAAAATTTTGTTAGATGCACCAACCCAAATAAATTCTTCACCACTAGCTTTGTCAAATTCTTGAAGGATGCCATTGATGGAAATACTGCTGTCAAATTAGGGCAATCCCAAACCTCAAATGTAACAATACTCTGAAGAATTTTTTCTAGCAAATAGTCTTCTCTCCAAATGCATTTTATGTTGTGTAACTTGCTTAACTTAAGTTCTCTTAAATTTTCAAGCACTGGATGTAATCCCTCATCCACAAGCCCTTCATTAGGGAATATATCTTCAAAAGAGCAACAAAAAACCTCAAGGCTTTGTAGATTCTGAAATCTCTCTAGAAGTAATTTAGGAGGAAAGACAGCCTTTCTATCATGAAAGCATGCCAATGTTAGAGCTTTTGGCTTGCCAAAGATGTCATAAGGAAATTTTCCATCCAATAGCATCTGAATATCCTTATCAACCAATAAAAGTCTTTCTAAGACGACAATGTCCCGCCAAATTGCCAATACAATGAGAAGTAAATTGAATAAAAGTTACGCAATAAAGCATGTGCTGTAAAAGGTTAACTTTAGTTGGTTAATTGCCATGGAAGGTAGCCATCTTCTTACAGTTCATTAATACAGCCGTAAAGTCATGCTACAAAATACAACCATAACCAAATGCTCTACCATGGGCCATGGCCATTCGCTTGCAGGGTTCGCTGTGCGCTCATGTACGCTTAGATAGAAAGGACAAAAACTGTATTGGCATATGAATGATCAAACAAATAATTGAAATTCCATTTCACCCAAAAAACATCAAAAGAAAGTTGGTCATCCCACTACAATTTGAAAAGGAATTGCTAAATGTCAACATGGTCAAGTCGGCCCCGTTAGTTCAAGAACCGCCCTGACCAAATTCATCTTGTATTAACAATATGTTTTGCTGTTAATGAAAATATGTAGTTTTTTTAGTCGGGTAATGGAATGTGCTGATAATGTTACCACAAGATCTGGGTGTCCACAAATGAAAAGTTTGCTTAAAGAGAATAGAAATATCTTTTGTTGTCATCAAACTGAAAGGTAAGGACTTCATGTTCTATATAATATCAAATTGTGACATGTCTATGCAGCTGACATGAGATATAGCAAGTGAATGAAAGAATAAAGTAGAAATTGAGGAAGAGCAATTGCAAACATACCATCTCAAGCGAAAAGTGTGCTTCGTGATCCGAAAGGTCGTGCTAATCATCTCTTTGAGCCCACTTCTTCATGAATGCCATAACGGAGAATGCGTTCAATTCGTCACAGTGAGTCACTTGCAATTCTCTCAAGAATGACCAGATCAAAGTAGGGAAGTTTGGGCAAAAGCTCTTGAGTTGTGGCATATCATGTAACACTAGAGATGTTAGTCCTGGAAAAAGGAATTGGGCAGCAATAGAGGGTGGATCTCCTCTCGCAACTAGTTTCTTGAGCCCACAAGACTATGCGAAGTTTCTCAATTTGGCTTAGACTTCTAGCCACCCAATACGGAAATAGATTTTCAAGGCTCTTGCAATTCTTAGCCTCTATTTTCTTTAAACAATCAAAGGTAAGAAATGCGGTCCATATTTTGCTTAAGTCATCCAAGTGGGAGAGAACCATTTTCTTAAGTTGGGGAAATTGTACCTGTCATATTGAAAAACAATGACCCAATGAATTTAATTACATTGAATTATGACGTCAAATCCTAGCTCTCATAAATGATGACAATTCTAGAGCTTGTTAGGGACATAAAGGGGGACGAGTTGACTGATGCTTTCATTTCAGTGGACCGATGATTAACGTCGAGTTTGTTGCATTACAACAGGCATGAAATGCGGTGCTAGAAAATAAGTTACCTTACTGTCCTTTATACTTATTAATACTCACGTGCATAAAAGAAAGGAGAAAATTTTTCATTTGAGTTATGATACAACGAACGCAATTACAACCTCAAATACCAAATGAATATTTTTGCAATTGCCTAAGTTTCACATGACATGAAATTTTAATGCTAGTGTCACACACAAAATAAAGGACCCCTAGACAAATGCGATTAGTCTTCGTGAACAAATGAAATATGTTAGTGGTACGAAAAACATAAAACCATTGCATGAGCTATTATGAACTGTTTATTTAAGTGCCCACCTGGAATTTTCATCTCATTATGAAGAATTTAAAGAATTACGGCACGCTACAACCTCAGTTACCAAATGTATATTTCCTTACTTCTCCTAAGTCCATGGACCATGGAAAAAGACAAACTTGTCATGCAAGTATTGAACGGTCCACCAAGATATTCCCCTCCTTTTACCACACTCTGTTAATTTGGAGAAAAACAATTGTGTCACGAACTCTTATGACTTGTCCGTGGAGAACCAAGTAATATATATTTTTAAGCTGGTTGCAATAAAATAAATGCAATTACTACTTGTCACAAACAAAAAAAAAAAATCACTATTTCCACACTTCCCTAAATCAGAATTATAAATTAAGGATTACCGTGAGTTTTTTTTTAAATATTTTAACAACGTGGGGAACACCTATTACTACATGATAGCTCATATATGACAAATAAATGAAAATAACATGATGACAATTTGTCACAATAAGAAAATGGTATGACTATTTTTGCGTTTTTTACAACCTATTGGTATTCTAAATTGAGTATGACGGTTACTTTTTGAATTACGCTAACAACATGGGGTATACCATTACATGACAATTTACGCATGACAAACAAATGACACTAGAAGTAAATGCATAATCAGAGATGACTCTTATGATTAAAGAGTAAACATGTGGATACTCGATATGGTGAAATGTTCTCCTCACAAACAACAATAAAAAATTTGGCAAAAGCATTAGCATAAAAAATAAAAAATAAAAACACACGCACAGACAAGCATTTCCTCCGTTAGAAAAGAAAGCAACAATTGAAACCTCCATAGAATCTGTAGCTTAAAAAGCCCACAAAAGGGAAACAAAAAAGACTGCCTCGATCGGTCAGTATGCGTTAATTTCCAATTTAAGAAGTGACGGTAAAGATATTAGCTTCTGTTTACTGAATTTGATCTAAATAAATTTGAGAATTGATTTCCGTACTTCAAAAGATTATACGATGGCGTGTATCTGTGTGTCCCTCAACATTCTACATTGAGGGCAACTTCTCCTAAATTTTGTCAAATGAATAAAATAATTGTCAAATTTTCAAATTGTATTTTGTTTGATTTTTAAAATCAATGGTACATTACACACTAGCTTTTAATTGGCTGAATTGACAAATAATACTGGCAACACCTTCTTCCTCTAATTTTTGGAACGCTGCCGTGACGACTTATCGAATTCTCCAACTTTCATGTTTGCCTATCACAAATAAATGCGCCACTTTAAAGGAAAATTTTGAGCGCTCCGATTAAAAAAGGCCGCTCTCTCCAATTTCTCCATTTTCTTCTCCAATTGTCTACCCTTTTTTAATAATGCAACATTATAAAAGGAAAGAATTCTTAGATCTATATGCTTCAAGTTGAAATTGAACATGCAAAACGGATGTAGTTTTGCCATATCTTAGATGATATCCTATATATAGTACTTTAAAGTTCAAATTGTAAGAAGGGAATTTTTTTTTATACGGTTATTTTGGTAAAAAAATTTAGAACCTTACTGCGCATGATGTGATCTTATGAGCTGACACTAAAACAACTCTTCTAGAACGGTACGGATAAACAAAACTAAAGTTTTCTTCTTCTTTTTTGGCTTTTTTGAGGATTAGAAAATTTTTAAATCTTTGTACTAATTATTAAAAGATTATGTACATATATCCATACAAAGCACATGAATATTACTAATCGTTAGCTTTTTTTAATTTTTTTCATCCCTAAAATAAATCTCGTTCAGTTCATGATGTGCCAACTCGACATTAGGGCTATTGCAGGATTGCGTAGGTTGGGGAGATTGAAGATCGGGGTCTTGGAATAAAAAGGCGCAGAGGAAGCTAAGTGGATTTCTGAGTGTTATACCTTTCGTATTAGAGGTAGGCGAAAACTTATTTATTGTTTCCTACCTGATATGCATATTTATCGAGAGAACTAATTTTTGTTTATTTTTGAATCTCACGATTTCATTTACTTCAACATTCGATTCACGAATCAGGAACTTGAGATATTCGTGTTTTGATTTGACAAGATGATAATTTAAAACAAAAAAACAAAAACATCGTAATAACAAAAACATATTTCCTGTGGGAAGAAAAAAAAAAAGAACTGACCTGTGGATTGAAAAGTGAAGGGGCGTCATGATCAATCTCCATCAAAGATTGTTGAGTGAAACTTCTCATCTTGGAGCAATGGGCAATGGTCAGCTTTTGTAACCCAGGACAATACAAAATATAATCGTTTCCAAGAGGAAACTAGTAAATTGGGGCAACCATTCCAACTTCATCTCACTGAGATTCATGAATGTAATCTTCTCCATTGCACTTCCCTGCCCTTCTTCCTTAGCAATTACTCCTTCCATCTGACCACATTCCTTTATTACCATTTGCTCAAGATTGGCGGCAAGGCATTGAACCATCGATGGAGAAAAATTATGCCTTAAGTTGCTGCAATTATAAAGGCCCAGGTATGTTAGAGAATTGAAACGTAGCTCTCCCTAAAGATTTTTGTTCCATAGTCGCCTCAACTTTGGTAAATTGACCAAGTCCAAAGACTCTAACTCAGGTAGCACCCGAGTGCCTTTCATAGTATCCCTTCCCTCAAGACTGAATATTTCTTATAGTGATTTGCAATTGCACACTTGCAATGCTTTCATTTTGCCTAAAACAAGCATCAATCTGGATGGAATAGTGTTAACAAACAATGCACATTTATACACCACCAGATATTTTAAGTGCCAACATGAATTGATGGGAACAAGTACGTTGTGCCATTTTTTAATCAACTTTGAGAACTTAGACAGCCGAATAAACTTTACTCTAGCAATTATACCTTGTCAGAGATTCATCATTAAATGTAAACTTCTAGTTAGCAAAAAGAAATCACTCTATGTTGATCAAAACCATGCAATTACATATAATTTGATAAATGATGCATACCGTTTGTTCAAACATACTTTGGATGGTGGTGTTGAGGTTTTCCTTCCAAAACCACTCCACTTTTGATACGTGTACTCTCTCCAACTTTGGTGCCTCTATTAGACCCTAAGAGAAGAACTTCATGTTCGGACATCTAGTAACGGTGACATCTTCCAAGAGAGGAAACATCAGAATGTGTCCACCTGAGCTGAAACATCTCAACTCTTTCAATCCATCAAGCTCCATATACTTTAATTTTTTGAAGGCCACTACATGCCCCTCTTTACCTCCCTCCTCCGTGATGACTTCTATCAACATGTGGCAATTACTTATCCTCAATTTTGTGAGTTCCACCAAATTTCTTGCTATTGTCGGTGTGAACATATTTGATACATCACAATGTGACACATCGAGAGTCTTTAGATGTTGAATACATCTTGAAATTGGTGATACTACTTTTAGCTGATGACTTTGGCCTCCTACGGCTTCGACATTGATGCTCAGCTCCTCTAGATATAATTCACATATAACTAGCTCTTCCAAGTTGGTCAAACTTTGAACGAAACGACATGCAGACATTGTAGATTCTTTTGAGATACAACAAAGCTCAAGAACTCTAAGCTTGCAGAAAAGTTCTTCATTAAGAAAATTCCCATGCCATATCTCCATCCATTTGGATGATTTCAATTTTAACTCTTGTAGATTTGAGAATGCACCCTGGTAAAATATCCAAATCAAAATCCAGCTTAGTAAAAAGAAAATGTTTGCATCATGGTATAAGTGTTGCATTCCACGCATAATAAGTGCATATTAAGATATTGAGTCTCATGTGATTCAAAGGAAGAAAATGTGCCCTCATCAAATCAATTATCATTGATCTTTTACTTTTGACTTGTATTCAACTGTGAACATAAGTGATATCTTAATACACTTCTACCATGGCAAGATCACACCACATTCCATGTGCTTTCAATCTTTGTGGTACTTAAAGAGAGAGCTAAACCATCAAAATTAGCCCCTACTTTTTTAAAGGGGGATCGACGAGTGTGCATTTGATTCATTGGACAATGACAAGAATGTTCAATCAATACTTGAAGAACATATGATGTTTCAATGTTGTAATATATCTATGGATTTATGAAGAGCCACATAGTTTACATTTTCGAGTATAGAGCTACTTGCATGAGATGCTAGACTGTGACCTTAATCATCATGCAAATTTTCACCAACAAAGCAAAAAATAATAATAATCTTGGGTCGTACCTTTTCTACTATGAAGAGAGGTTGTTTTAGAAGTGGCATCTCATTCCCTAGGTGCGATGCAAGTATCTCCACTTTGTTACAGCCACGCACCCTTGGGGTCTTCAATGCTAGCCAATGTGAAGTATGTTTTCCGATGTAGATGCACTTCAACTCTATTAGATGCTCAAGCTTGAGGAAGGTTAATTTTGGGAACACAAACCTGGGAACTAGTTCGTCTTCCTTCTCGATGAGTTCCACAATGCCACATTCACTTATCTCCAACTCCTCAAGTTGGGTTAGATGTATTGCTACTGAGGCTGGAAATACAGAGTTGAGGCTCTTGCACTTGAAAACTGTAACAAAATGGAGACACTGGAATTTGACTTGACCATGGAGTTCCTTATCCCATACACACTTTAGCTCTGGTCATCCCTCTAACTCTAGCCTTTTTAATGGCAAATGAGCAACAGGATGTCCATCTAGAGGATTCAGTGGCTAAAGTTTGAAAACAACTTCAAGCAAGTCACATGATCTTACTACCAAACTTTCCAAGCTCCTGAGCCATCCAAGAATGCGAGAAGGAACCATGTTCAATAGCTTATTGCATGTCCACACCTCAAGTGATTTTAGTTTGTGGAAAGACTCAGTGGCAACTTGATTGTCACATAGTATCTCAATATTATCCGTACCATCGATATATAATGTCTCCAAGCTAGGAAACGCAACCTGCAATATTCGCTTGCGAAATTAGTGATTATGTTAGATTAAAAGTTCATGAAGTTCCATTACATATAGAAGAGCTCGCTTGAGGAAGAGTGTCAGCATTAGAAAGAAAACAATGAAGAGATTGAGATTAAAAAGGCAACTAATCATCCATCAAAAGATGCAGTACAAAAGTAGCTGCTCACACTATCATTGAAATCAAATCACGAGTTTCTTAATTGTCGTAAAGAAACATTACAAGACGCAAGGAAACACATGGAAGAAGCGGTGTCCTAACAATCTTGGTCTATCGATTGTGGTCGTCTTATTAGATGAACGCATACTCATCTTGTAAAGGTCATGCGAAAGATTTGATTTTACTAATTTGATAAAATATTGATTTTACCAAGCAGAAGTTGAGAGACTCCTTTGCATGATCCCTCTTTCTTCAATTACTAGGTAATTAGCAGCATTCTCGTGTGTTTGCACAGGCATGGAATTTTTCATTTTTGTAAAATCAGAATATGTTTTAATACAAATAATTAATTAAATTGCATCTCATTTCTTATGAATCACCTTTTTTTTTAAGCAAAAAGTCTAAATTCTTCACTTGTATTATGTAAAACATAGGGATTTGATAACATTTAAAAGTTCTTAATTGTCATTGTTATATGATATAGTGTGATTTCTTATATAAAATACAACCTTAATTTAATAATGAGAGAAAATTACAATACTCATCAAAAGAAACATATAACAGGAAGAGTTACATTGCTAATTTGCAATGCTAAAACTCATTAAAACCAATGGTCTCAAACAAGGCAACCGCCTATGAGAATGAGGACTTTGCGTTGGAAGCGAGATGAGTGGAAAGTACGAGGAGAGTTTCAATTGCAAGGAGAACAATCTGCTTGCAAATTAAAAGTTTAAGTGATGGTCATTATGGATATTAATAAAGAATACTTCGTATTAAATATTGATATAAATTTTCCAGTGAGGTGCTGATTCGGCGATGAAGTGGAAACAATAGCACATTTAGAAAATTAGCCATGTGTTTGCCACGTCGATAGTTTGCCGGAAAATTTTATATTTTTTGTTAAAGTGCATAAATTATAAAGAAATGAAAATTTGTTGCCTTAGGTGATTAAATAAAAGTTCAATGACTATATTACAAAATCTTTTACTATATAGTTACCCATAATTTTTAGAGTTTACATTTGAGCTCATTGAAGATTAATTATCCAACTTTTGTATATGTAGTGACTCTACTTTGAATTCTTCATTTCAATTTAAAATCACAATTTGAATAGTAACTCTACTTTGACTTATCTAGATTTTATGGTGCTGTGATTATGCTGAATGCAATCAATTTAACCAAAGGGGGGCTTCAGCGATTATGCTTTGTCTCCAATATAATTATTTTTTTGTTAATTTTAATTATTTAGCTGGCTAGCATAATAATTAATCACCACTTCCAATATTCACCATTCAAGCAAATCATTTAATCATGGGCCATACCTTTTCTATCAAGAAGAGAGGTTGTTTATCAGGTGGCATCTCATTCCCTAGGTGTGATGCAAGTATGTCCACTTTGTTACAGCCACACACCCTCAGGGTCTTCAATGCTAGCCAATGTGAAGTATGTTTTCCGATGTAGATGCACTTCAACTCTGTTAGGTGCTCAAGCATGAGGAAGGTTAATTTTGGGAACACAAACCTGGGAACTAGTCCATCGTCCTTCTCAATGAGTTCCACAATGCCACATTCACTGATCTCCAACTCCTCAAGTTGGGTTAGATGTACTACTACTGAGGCTGGAAATAGAGAGGAGAGGCTCTTGCATTCGGAAACTGTAAGAAAACGGAGACACTGGAATTTGACTTGACTGTGGAGTTCCTTATCCCATACACACTTTAGCTCTGGTAATCCCTCTAACTCTAGCCTTTTTAATGGCAAATGAACAATAGGATGTCCATCTAGAGGATTCAGTGGCTGAAGTTTGAAAACAACTTCAAGCAAATCACATGAACTTACTACCAAACTTTCCAGGCTCTTGAGCCATCCAAGAGTACGAGAAGGAACCATGTTCAATAGCTTATTGCATGTCCACACCTCAAGCATTTTAGTTTGTGGAAAGACTCCGTAACAACTTGATCGTCACATAGTATCTCAATATCCATGCCATCAATATATAATGTCTCCAAGCTAGGAAACGCAACCTGATTGTCACATAGTATCTCAATATTATCCATGCCATCGATATATAATGTCTCCAAGCTAGGAAACGCAACCTGCAATATTCGCTCGCGAAATTAGTGATTCTGTTAGATTAAAAGTTCATGAAGTTCCATTACATATAGAAGAGCTCGCTTGAGGAAGAGTGTTAGCAATAGAAAGAAAACAATGAAGAGATTGAGATTAAAAAGGCGACTAATCATCCATCAAAAGATGCATAATAGAAGTGGCTGCTCGTACTATCGTTGAAATCAAATCATGAGTTTCTTAATTGTCGTAAAGAAAAATTACGAGACGCAAGGAAACACATGGAAGAAGTGGTGTCCTAACAATCTTGGTCTATCGATTGTGGTCGTCTTATTAGATGAACGCATACTCATCTTGTAAAGGTCATACAAAAGATTTGATTTTACTAATTTGATAAAATATTGATTTTACTAAGCAGAAGTTGAGAGACTCCTTTGCACGATCCCTCTTTCTTCAATTCCTAGGTAATTAGCAGCATTCCCGTGTGTTTGCATGGGCATGGAATTTTTCATTTTTGTAAAATCAGAATATGTTTAATACAAATAATTAATTAAATTGCATCTCATTTCTTATGAATCACCTTTTTTTTTAAGCAAAAAGTCTAAATTCTTCACTTGTATTATGTAAAACATAGGGATTTGATAACATTTAAAAGTTCTTAATTGTCATTGTTATATGATATAGTGTGATTTCTTATATAAAATACAACCTTAATTTAATAATGAGAGAAAATTACAATACTCATCAAAAGAAACATATAACAGGAAGAGTTACATTGCTAATTTGCAATGCTAAAACTCATTAAAACCAATGGTCTCAAACAAGGCAACCGCCTATGAGAATGAGGACTTTGCGTTGGAAGCGAGATGAGTCGAAAGTACGAGGAGGGTTTCAATTGCAAGGAGAACAATCTCTTGCAAATTAAAAGTTTAAGGGATGGTCAATATGGATATTAATAAAGAATACTCCGTATTAAATATTGATATAAATTTTCCAGTGAGGTGCTGATTCGGCTATGATGTGGAAACAATAGCACATTTAGAAAATTAGTCATGCGTTTGTCACATCGATAGTTTGCCGGAAAATTTCTTATTTTTTGTTAAAGTGCATAAATTATAAAGAAATGAAAATTTGTTGCCTTAGGTGATTAAATAAAAGTTCAATAACTATATTACAAAATCTTTTACTATATAGTTACCCCATAATTTTGAGAGTTAACATTTGAGCTCAATGAAGATTAATTATCCAACTTTTGTATATGTAGTGACTCTACTTTGAATTCTTCATTTCAATTTAAAATCGCAATTTGAATAGTAACTCTACTTTGACTTATCTAGATTTTATGGTGCTGTGATTATGCTGAACGCAATCAATTTAACCAAAGGGTGGCTTCAGCGATTATGCTTTGTCTCCAGTATAACTATTTTTTTTGTTAATTTTAATGATTATGCTTTATTTAGCTAGCTAGCATGATAATTAATCACCACTTCCAATATTCACCATTGAAGCAAAACAATAAATCTTCGGCCATACCTTTTCTATCAAGAAGAGAGGTTGTTTATCAAGTGGCATCTCATTCCCTAGGTGCGATGCAAGTATCTCCACTTTGTTACAACCACACACCATTAGGGTCTTCAATGCTGGCCAATGTGAAGTATGTTTTCCGATGTATATGCACTTTAACTCTGTTAGATGCTCAAGCTTGAGGGAGGTTAATTTTGGGAACACAAACTTGGGAACTAGTTCGTCTTCCTTCTCGATGAGTTCCACAATGCCACATTCACTGACCTCCAACTCCTCAAGTTGGGTTAGATGTATTGCTACTGAGGCTGGAAATAGAGAGGCGAGGCTCTTGCAGTCAGAAACTGTAACAAAACGGAGACACTGGAATTTGACTTGACTGTGGAGTTCCTTATCCCATACACACTTTAGCTTTGGTAATCCCTTTAACTCTAGCCATTTTAATGGCAAATGAGCAACAGGATGTCCATCTAGAGGATTTAGTGGCTGAAGTTTGAAAACAACTTCAAGCAAATCACATGATCGTACCTCCAAACTTTCCAAGCTCTTGAGCCATCCAAGGATGCAAGAAGGAACAATGTTTAATAGCTTATTGCATCTCCACACCTCAAGCGATTTTAGTTTGTGGAAAGAATCTGCGGCAACTTGATTGTCCCATATTATCTCCATATTATCCATGGCACCGATTTCTAATGACTCCAAGCTAGGAAATGCAACCTGTGGTATTCGCTTGCGAAATTAGTGATTCTCATAGATTAAAAGTTCATAAAGTTCCATTACATATAGAAGAGCTTGCTTGAGGAAGAGTGTTATCATTAGAAAGTAAACAATGAAGAGATTGAGATTAAAAAGGCAACTTATCATCCATCAAAAGTGGCAATACAGAAGTAGCTGCTTGCTTCAACCTTGAAATCAAATTATGAGTTTCTTAATTGTGGTAAAGAAAAATTACGAGATGCAAGGAAACACATGGAAGAAGCGATAGTCCTATCAATCTGGATCTATCAATTGTGGCTGTCTTATTAGATGAACGCTACCTCATATTGCAAAGGTCATGCCAAAGGATGGAAGACCATACAAAACAATAAGACGAACAAAGCTCTTCTGTTTATGTTTTGACACATATTAGTCTCCCCATATTTTCAAAGGACAGTTCAGAAGGCAATATAAAATATTTGAAAACAAAAAAGGACAATATTTCTTAATCGCGGTGGGCATTAATTTAAGCATGTTTGGTTGTGTTGTTTGTCCGCAATAAACAAGCTACTTCAATAAAGTAATTGTGGTTGATTTCTCCATATTAGCAACTTTCCCACTGCCCATTCAACCTTTCCGCCAATGGCCTCCTACCACATCATGGAAAGTCCCCACTTTCAAAACAGCACCACAAAGTTTGCCGACCCCACCCTCCCCCATGCCCACGTGAGTGACAATTGCGCACTCTACCCGGCATCCCACCCGACACACAGAAAAAAAAAACAAAAACAAAAACAAAATCATCACCACCTCCTCCATAAAAATGGTCGAGAAATTAGCAAAAACTAAATTGTGCAGATTGACCTTTAAGATAGAATTGGGCCTTTAGAGGTATGATTAATCTGAAAGCAAGAGCTCCCTTCCATCGGCAAAAAAATTGTCAAAGAAAAGAAGATATATATATGTATATGCATGTATACATGTCAAACTTTTGTAATCTTCTCTCTCCTTGTGTTTTTCTTTCTTTCGTATTTCTTTTATTACTTTCCCTTCCACACGCGTGCATTTATGATTGGAATTTCTCTTCTTCTTCTTCTTCTTCTTCTTCTTCTTCTTTGTTCTTTTCATATGTTCTCTTGATGCAATTTTGCTTACTGCCTGATAGTCTACTCCTAATAAGGTTTATGTTGTGATAAAACTGTCCAATATTTACAATTTCTTTTCAGCTCGCTTTGACGATATATTGATTTTTGAAACGACTCCAAAAATGTTGACTCTAAAAGAGAATATTGGAGATGTGTATAATCTACCTTATGACGGAACATACATTTCTATCATATTAACAAAATGGTAGCATGTTCTTTTTTCGTCACTTGAGTAATGTTATTTGTGTTTATTACCAAATTTTTACATCCATTGAGTTTCAAAGTACCCAAAAGCTTGTACATGCCCATGAGAACTATTAGAATTTTCTATATATAAAATATAAGAATTGAAAGGGCTGACAATTCATTATACGAATTAACATATTCGTAAATGATTATTTGACAAATTCGAAAATGACACGAATTGATATGAACTTTAATATACGTAAATTTGTAGCAAAATTAACAAAAATATAGCGATATCCGATGAACATAAATTGCTAGCCAGTCGAATTTTTTTTTTTAATTATAGAAAGTACTTATATTTAGTTACGTTTGGAAGATAGATACTAACATGAAAGCTTCAGAATGCTCATAAATAACCTATATGCCTACCCAATAAGCAGAAGCTAAGAGACTCCTTTGCATGATTCCTCTTTCTTCAATTACTAGGTAATTAGCAGCATTCTCACACGTTTGTGCATACGTGGAATCTTTCATTTATGTAAAATCGGAATACTTTTTAATACAAGTAATTAATTAAATTGTATCTCATTTCATATCAATCTACTTTTTTTTTAAGAAAAAAGGCTAAATTCATAACTTGTAGTATGTAAAACATAGAGATTTGATAACATTTAAAACTTTGCAATTGTCAATGTTATATGACAGTGTAACATTGTTGTAATATTGAGAGAAAATTACAAAACTCATCAAAAGAAATATATAATAGGAAGTGTTACTTTGCTAAATTGGAATGCTAAAACTATATTAAGGCCAATGGCCTCGAGCAAGGCAATCACATATGAGAAAGAGGAATTCTCCTTGGAAGCAAGATGAGTGGAAAGTACAAGAAAAGGAGAATGATCATCTTGCAAGTTCTTGGTGACTCTATTAAATATTTATAGTAGATTTTCCAGTGAGGTGATGATTCGGTAGTGAAGTGGAAATAGTACCCCATTCAGAAAATTAGCCACGTGTCTTGCACATCGATAGTTCACCGGAAAATTTTGGATTTTTTTTGTCAAAGTGCATAAATTATAAAGAAATGAAAATTTATTGCCTTAGGTGATTAAATAAAAGTTCAATGACTATATCACAAAATCTTTTACTATATAGTTACCCCATAATTTTGAGAGTTAACAATTGAGCTCATTGAAGATTAATTATCCAACTTTTGTATTTGTAGTGACTCTACTTTAAATTCTTCATTTCAATTTAAAATCACAATTTGAATAGTAACTCTACTTTGACTTATCTAGATTTTATGGTGCCGTGATTATGCTCAAGGCAACCAATTTTAACCAAAGGGAGGGGCTTCCGATTATGCTTTGTCTCTAGTACAACTTTTTTTTTTGTTAATTTTAATTATTTAGTTGGCTAGTATAACAATTAATCATGACTTCCAATATTCACCATCGAAGCAAAAAATAATAATATTAATCATGGGTCATACCTTTTCTACCAGGAAGAGAGGTCGCTTATCAAATGGCATATCATTCTCAGGGTGTGATGCAAGTATCTCTACTTTGTGACAGCCCCACATCTCCAGGGTCTTCAATGCTGGCCAATGTGACACATATTTTCCGATGTAGATGCACCTCAACTCTGTTAAACGTTCAAGCTTGAGGGAGGTTAACTTTGGGAACACAAACCTAGGAACTAGTCCGTCTTCCTTCTCGATGAGTTCCACAATGCCACATTTATCGATCTTCAATATCTCAAGTTGGGTTAGATGTATTGCTACTGAGGCTGGAAATAGAGAGGCGAGGCTCTTGCACTCGGAAACTGTAACAAAACGGAGACACTGGAATTTGACTTGACTGTGGAGTTCCTTATCCCATACACACTTTAGCTTCGGTAATCCATCTAACAGTAGCCTTTCTAAGGGGAAATCAACAATAGGATGTCCTTGTAGAGGATTCAGTGGCTGAAGTTTGAAAACAACTTCAAGCAAATCACATGATACTACCACCAAACATTCCAAGCTCTTGAGCCGTCCAAGAATGCAAGAAGGAACAATGTTCAATAGATTATTGCATCTCCACACCTTAAGCGATTTTAGTTTGTGGAAAGAATCCGCGGCAACTTGATTGTCCCATATTATCTCAATATTATCCATGTCATTGATTTCTAATGTCTCCAAGCTAGGAAATGCAACCTGCGGTATTCGCTCGCGAAATTAGTGATTCTGATAGATTAAAAGTTCATAAAGTTCCATTACATATAGAAGAGCTTGCTTGAGGAAGAGTGTCATCATTAGAAAGTAAACCATGAAGAGATTGAGATTAAAAAGGCAACTAATCATCCATCAAAAGTGGCTGTACAGAAGTAGCTGCTCACTTCGACCTTGACATCAAATTATGAGTTTCTTGATTGTGGTAAAGAAAAATTACGAGATGCAAGGAAACACATGGAAGAAGCGATAGTCCTATCAATCTAGATCTATCAATTGTGGCTGTCTTATTAGATGAACGCTACCTCATATTGCAAAGGTCATGCCAAAGGATGGAAGACCACACATAAGGCGAACAAAGCTCTTCAGTTTATGTTTTGACACATATTAGTCTCCCCATATATTTGAAGGTTCGAAGGACGGTTCAGAAGGCAATATAAAATATTTGAAAACAAAAAGGACAATATTTCTTAATAGCGGTGGGCCTTAATTTTGGCTGTGTGGTTTCTCTACGATAATCAGGCTACTTCAATAAAGTAATCACGGTTGATTTGTCCCTATTAGCAACTTTCCCACTTCCCATTCTACCTCTCCGCTAATGGCCTCCCGCCACATCATGGAAGGTCCCCACTCTCCAAACAGCACCACAAAGTGTGCCTCCCCCAGCCCCACGTGAGTGACAATCCCGTGCACCTCAAAGCACTCGAGAGCAGTCAATTAGCACTATCGAAGCATGCTAAGGTACGCGCGACACAACGGCTGAGTCTATGGCTCACAAGTAACCTGGATATCCCCAGGATTCGACCTAGACGGGTGCAAAAAAAAAAAATCGATATCATCACCACCTCCTGCATAAAAATGGTCGAGCAAATAGCAAAAACTAAATTGTGCATATTGGCATTTAAGATAAGATCAGGGATTTAAAGGTATGATTAATCAGAAAGCAAGACCTCCCTTCCATCGGCAAAAAAAATTGTAAAAGAATATATTACTCATTTTGTCGGATGATTGCTACTATCTCACAAGGAAGATTACTACGATGAAAAAAAAATAAAGAAACTATAGAATGACCGTGATTATGAAAGACATAGGCAATTTACTAACAAAGGAAAATATATCATTGCAATAAATGATCAAACAAGCGAGATTGCAATCACAAGAAGTGAATTAATATGCTATAAGACTTAATTACGGAAGGTTTAATTTACTACCTACCTAAAGAAATTTAGCAATTTTGAAAAGTAATCTATTACTTCACAGGGGAAAATTACTATTATAAAAGGTTAGTGTCTACAAGTAACTTCTTTTTTTTTTCCTGGGCAACCTACCTAAGCCCACTTGGGCTTATCCAAACCTAATCAATCCATTCATGAAATATTATAATTTATTCAGTATGATTTGATAAAATTTACACGAGGGGTTTCTCTTTAACAATTATCCTATAATATGTATCTTCTGACTAATGTAGTACCTTCAATCCTTAATATTAACTATCCGGGTGTGAATGGTCTATTGCGTTCCTCGCACTTATTGTCTATTGCTCGCACCAATAGTTAAACACACAGCACCTTATTTCCTCTCTCTTTTCTTTTTTTTTCATTTGACCAAATCCTCATTCTCTCTCTTCCCATCACCGAAAAATCAACTTCAAAAAAGCACAACCAAGGGTCATAGCAGTGTCAACCTTGCTTGTCATGCTGAATTCGTGAGAGAAACAAATAGAGATAGAATTTGCGCCTGGTCTGCAAGGGAGATGACGGATCGCGATGAGCGTGTCGACGGTGTCAGTAAGCCGATTTGGCTCTCAGTCCTTCAGCGCGGGGTGAGTGGGAGTAACAGAAGACGCAGCCCCTCTCGCAATGCTGAACAACTTTCAGACGGAGAGAGAGAGAGAAGGGGGGAGGAGAAGAGCATGATGACACGTATCGGCCATCGATATGTGCGGTAGCACAATAGGCCGCAAACGCCGATACTCAAACTTCCGTTTTATACTTCGTAAATCTAGTATGGCAATATAAATTTCCAGAGATCTTTATTACGTCATTATAATAGGACAATCATGTCTAGTCAACTAAAAGGCTTTAACAAATTTTTGTTGTACAAAACGGCCGTGCGTTTTCCTTAATTGGACCACTGCTTATCCATAGTTTACTTCTCTTACTAACAATAATCAATTTAATCAACTATACATAAATGGCCACAATTTCAATAAAATGCCATTAATTGTTGTTGTGATGATCTAAATTATCAACTTCATATTCAATATTCTCAATTACATAGTGCTTCAGACAATTTTCTAAGTCCGATTTCTAGGAGATAAAGGTTTATTATACATAATCATTTAATTAATTTTATTATGAATGTCACGGTCTACTATATATCATCAATTGCCATTTTATATGCTCAAGCCTTGACCATATTTTGGAATAATGCTTCAACCCAAGAATTTGCTTGAAAATCATTTCATTTTAATGTTTCACCAATTAAGACCATGATTTTGACCATAATGAAGGAACAAAGCACATGAAGTAGTTTAGAAATGAGCAAATAAATGAATTACGAGAATTAATTAATAAAATTAAGCCCAAATTTTGAGTAAACAAAGCGGCAAAATGAGAATGATATTTCACCGCTTAACATAGAATTCGTGAGTTATTTTTCTGTCAATCATGATAATCAAGGTTCCACTCTATTAGGGACCAAATCTATGTACATCCCCTTGATTTAGGTCAAAATTATACTTAACTTCATGAAAAATAAAATGCTATCTTTTTTGTTTGTCAACAACACTAACATTAGAACTTGATTTGCATGTATTTCAAATTGCCTATACGACAATCTTAGAACTCCTCTCTCAACAAGCCACTCGTTATTAATTGCTTTCCCCTCCTCTCTTTCTCCATAATTTCACTATTTAATTTTAACACTCATATTTTTCCTCATTCTTGAATGATGCTAATTTACATAAATAGAACATTTATTTACTTACAAAAGAACATAAAAATTACGGGGAAATTACCCAACCCATACATGAACTTTGAGGGGAGCACACCTTTACTCCTAACCTTTTAAATATTACATGAATTTGTTCAACTTCGATTTTATTGCAGATGTCAACCCTTTGGGCATTTTACCATTTGCATGTTACATGTGATCTTTTACGATAAAGTTGCAATTCTTTTGTATCTGTTTTAGTTAAATCATCCTTTGGCCTCCGAATGCACTAAAATGTGTTAAAAATTTCCAAAATAAATAAAGAAAAATGAGGAAAAAAACGAAAAGATCTTAAAAGAGATGAAGACAAAAATTACTAATAATATGGTTGACTTCATGAAAAGAGCTAAACATTAACTAGTCTTTCAAATATGTCCCAAGCATATAAAACAATCATAGGAAAGGATAAATTTTTTTATTTCTTTTTGCAAATAGCATCCCCAATCAGCTATTTAAAAGGACCATTGGATGATAACATCACATAGCTATGCTCCATACACCATAGTTCATATAACCAAATTTTGGCGGTAAATGTGTACCGCTTAAAATCTTTGTGGGGGATTTCATGTAGTCTTTCCTAAAAGTCGCTCACTAATGCCTACGACTATGCGATATTAGCACAAGTTGAATATTTTTGTTTACTATGCCAAAAGTGCAGGCAAATATATCTATACCTTTTATACAATTTCATATGCTTGCAAGCATGAACGTGCATGAAATTGTGCACTTTTTTTCTTATAGGACCTATGCAATGACTAAGTGCTTATTGAAATAAAAATATGGAAAAGACACACATCAATTAGATTAGCACCGTTTCTACTATTTGAAAACCCAATCCCCTTGCCCATTCTCCATATTAATTTTTAGCTAAGTCACCTAGATAATATATTCTATAGATAATAACAAAGTTAGATAACTAAATTCAGTGAATTCATTTCACAAGATTATGAAATCACGTTATTATGGATTATTCTAATGCCAAAATCCCTTCAACGTTGCTCTATAAACCCTATTAAGGTAGGTGTACTTGCAGCATGCAAGTTGAAAATTACTCAGATCCTTTAACAAACTAAATTTACGTGGATTTCATTCGATTAGTTGAATCTTCTACACAATGAAGAGAAACAGAAAATTTATTTATCTAATTACAGCGAAGGCATGATTGGATAAGGTAAATAGGAAGAAAATGAACTACAAATAAATAATAAATGAATAAGGATTATAATCTATGTGACGTCTAATTAGAAAATGAACAGAAGATTAATAAATAGTTTTTTTTTTTTATAGAGTTACCTGTTGTCCGTCAAAGAATGCAACTTGACTGCCAACTTGGTTGTTTGATGTGGAGGGACTATACTTAATGTATAGATGCTTTAATTTTTGAAAGCCTTCATGGGATAATGAGCAAATACTCTCAATTCCATTTGATCCGTCTAAAAGTAGATAGTCAATTTTGCCTAATAAAGTTTGTATGCATCCTTTTTGAAGAGAATTGCTTATTGAATCCAACTTCAGTTCCAATACCCTCGATCCTTTGTAACATCGATAGCAGTACGCTCCACCTATTCGGATATTGTACTTGGTTAATTTCTCGACGTTTAGATCCTCTGGGAGCATCCTCAAATCGGGAATGGACACATGCAAAGTGTGGAGATTCTTCTTGTTATCCAACTCAATAAGCTCGGCATAAGTTGGCGGAGTTTGCTCCATGGTATTCCACATATACAACTCCTCCAGTTTCATCAAGCTTCCAAGCACACCCGGTTCAATTATCTTAAGTCCTGAGCAGTTGCTTAAGTCTAACAACCTCAGCTCTACCAATTGTCCAATTTCGTTTGGTAATCGGTGAATATTGGAGTTCTCAAAGCTGAGAATATGTAGCCCTTTTAGCTCGCCAATCATGGCTACATCCTCTAACAAACAACCATCAAGACACAGAGTGTGTAAGTCCTCCAACAACTTAAACGGCGAAGGTGAACAAGTGAGACAAAGCTGACAAAGATGTAAGACCATGAGTTTTCTCATAGAGTTGAGATATGAATCTGGGACCTTAAGAGATGTATCATTTGTGAATAACAAAAAGATCTGCATTTCAGGGCAATCTAACTTTTCGGGAAGCTCCTTCATGTCAACAAAGGGAAAGCATGTCGCTGTACAACTTTTGAGCTTGTCCTTCGGCAACTCTATCACCGACTTATCATTATCTTTCAACACAAGAATAGGGTCATCTCTTGAAGCAACCGAGGCAACAAATCCACGAACCAAGTCATGTATCTTGAAACCATTGACGTCTTCATTGTCTTCTAACAAAAGGGAGGTCGCTTTCAATTTTTTGATCAGTGTGTTTAACCTATCTCGAACTTCTTCCATGCTGCTATCCTCTCGAAATAACCTCAAACCCACGCTGTACCTCACCAAGTTTTCAAGAGAAGGCTTAGAGACACCATAAACAACACAAAGTCGTAGCAATGACCTCACTTCTTCGCCATCCTTCCCTTTGAAACGATCATAACTCAACTGCAACATCTTATTTATGCTCTCGCTTATTCCTATGTCTGTAGACTTCTTGATTTGTGTCAAAACATCCTTCCATTCATAAAAATCAGCGTCTTTAAAAATATTCGCCATTGCAATAAGGAGGAAAGGCAAACCTGCACATTTGTGGACTGCTTCATCCACCAAGGATTTGAACGGGTCATTATGGACTTTGTCTCCCACCATGCTCTCAAACAATCTTTTTGCCTCTTCATCCTTCAGCTCTTCAAGGCGGAAGTCCCTGTCGCAGCCCATTTCCCTTCGCAAAACATCTTGAAATCTTGACGTCAGCAACAACTTGCATCCTATGACTTTGTTGTTATGTCCGCAAGGAATGCCCACTGATTTCAAGTCCAGCACCTTCCACAGGTTGTCCAGTATTATGAGGACCTTCTTTTTTTTTCCCTCTCCTCATTTTCCAACCTCATGTGCAAACTCTCGGCTCGCACGCTGACAATCTCTTCATTCTTTATGTCCAGGCCCAAGGCGTGCGCAATCTCTCCTTGAATCTTCTTGATGTCTGGATTTTCCGACACGTCGGCCTTAGCGACCCAATCGAACGACTTATTTTCTATCATTCTCCCTTTAACATCCGCCAAAAGGGTGGACTTGCCGACCCCGCCCTGCCCGTAAACCCCGACCACGCTATTGCTATCATCGGCAAGAGCGTCCATGATGTCCTGAATGATAGAAGCTCTGGATTCGAAGACACCATTGTCCCCAACCTTATTCAACGTCGAGGCAAAAGGGGAGGCCGTCACAGTGGCCGGAGTCAGAGCAGCAACGTTCCCTGGAGCAGGATTGCCGGAGGCGATGTAGTTCAATTCCTTGAAATCCCTGCATTTTTGAGTGAGTTGCTGAATGACCTCAATCTTGTCCTTGGCCTTTCTGCTGAATTGATAGCGACACTTCGGATCAGGAAGAGTTTCATAGCAGCAAGTCTTGCTCGCCTCTTGGAAGTCGCGCAACAGGTCTTGCGCCTCCTTCAAGGCCTTCTCAGCACTTGCATGCCACTCCGTGACGCAACTGTAGACATTCCGGAGATTGTTTCTGGCCGCTTCAAAGAGACTCTGGACCCTAACAACCTCGCACGCAAGCTCCTCGACTTCCTTCTGAAGATCTTGGGCGTGCCTCTTGGAGTAGATCACGTATCCGAATTGACGCTTGATGGGAGCAACTACGGACTTCAAGACATCCCACGCAATAGGAATAGCAGAATCGATCGACATTTCTCTTTTTTCTTTTTCTTTTTTATTTTTTTGAGAAAGAAAGGGCGAGACAATAGGGAGGCGGAGAGAGAGGACGATGGAAAAGAGAAGCGGATACCGAAGAAGAAGAGAAGGAAGAAGAACTGTTGTGCCGAGGTGAAGAAAGAGGGAAACAGAGCAAGAACGATGTGAGATGAAAGAAGGCCGAGAGATTTGAGCGCAAACAAGGATGGAGGAAGGAGGGGAAGAGTAGTCAATTTAAGTATAAAAGAGCTCGGTAACTTAACCATGGTCAAGGCCTTAACTCGACATTAGTTAATTCCTTGGGTAGCTGAAAACTTGATAGCATATTGCTCCAAGCGGAAACTGGCAAAAGATAAAAATTAAATAAAACCGTTCCCGGTCGCCTCAATCAAGACAAGAAAAAGATGGTGGACTTATGAACAGTCGAGGTAACAACTCGACCACCACCGTCATTATTTTGCTTATTTTTCTCATTTTTTTGCTAAATTTATCTTTTTCTATTATCTTATCTTTTTTAAATGCTCTTGATTTGCAGTTGATCCTCTCCCTTAGAAGCCCTAGTCTTTTGTTGTTTTTAGAAGATGTTGCCGCCATCGTTACTACTACCGCAAGCCGCCACTGCCATCACCAACAACTCGACCACCACCGTCAAGATCAAACTCAGCCACCGCCACTGCAATCACCATCATACAGAAGCCGCCATCGGGTTTCTCTCTCTTGCCCTCACTGTATGGCTGACCTACATTAACAGAGCTCATGTCCTAGGATTGAGGTGCAACACCTCGCTTGAGGTTATTACGTATGAGGTCGCGCGATGCAAATTTGAGGTCGCTCGAGTGGTTCCCTTAAGGGAGGTTGATGGTGATCGACAGATGATGATGATGATGAAGCACTGAATTACCGCATTTAGGAAGGTAGTGCTTTAGCTGGCGTAGGTCGTCCATGCGTGCAAATGATGCCGTGGCTCTCCTTCAAACCCTCTTTATCTTTACCAACCGAATTCGCCTATAGAAATGGAAGACCTGTGAAAATGGATCATTTTTTGCAATATTTTATAATGTTCTAATTATCGATATATTAGACTCGGAGTATATTGGACCATTATATCGAAGAAAATGAGCAAATAGTATGTTGTTATGATTTATCTGTTAAGCTTGATTATAAATAAAGAAAGGACAAAGTCCGACTAATTGAGCTAAAGCAAAACTTTAGCACGGCAATATGAGCATCAACTCTTGCTATATAAAATCCATATTCAGGCTCTATTTGTTTTCCAAAAAAAATGAATGATTTGAATTTTTTTTAAATGATCATTTGTATTACTTAAAGTAATTAATTGTTAAATATTTTCATTATTGATAATAATTTATGTTTAAAAATATTTGTGTAAACAATGAAAATAGTTTTCGTTCATTTCTTTTTGTAAGCAATATAAGTGATCGTTTTTTGAAAATATTTTTAAAATCATTCATTTTGCCCAAAACAAACCACCCTTAGTAAAACACTGATTTCAATTTACTCAACAAAAACAATGAATTTTATATGGTCAACAAGTTGAATCAAACAATGATCTTCCTTCCTTCTTTTGTTTACCAACAACTTTTATTCTCGAGATCATTATAGGGATGCAGTGAGGCAATCCAATAAAAAAGCTCAAAACGAAACTTGTACCCAACAATCTTCCAAGTTTTCCAGCATTATAAATACATAATATCCAATTTAATGTCTCAAAACCATTGTCTATAACCATTTGAATAAAGAATATTATCTTTAAGTTCACTAACATATGAACTCATCTAAATCAAATCTCATACCAAATTAACTTGTGGAAATCTTCCACGAAATAATGGAAGTTCAAATATGAAAAATCTAAAAAACTGGAGTTTTGGACATGATATTTAAATATATATAGCTAAAGATTGATGAAGGCATAAATGTAATTTGATATTCCGGTACATGCATATGCTAGCGATTTTTTTATGATTAATAGGTTGAAGATGTTTTTTAAAATAAAATTCTTATATAAACTAAATTTTGAAATCAGAAGAGTAGGCGGGAAGAATTAAATCAGAATTTCCCATCTTGTCCACAGAGAATGTGAATAGATACAAGACAATAAATGAGAGAGAAAATGGAAAAGGCAGATTTGTTTATTTTTTTTAAATAAAACGCAGGTCTTTTAATGCTTGAAAGGATGTGTCAAGGACATCTTCGTCATTTTAATACAAACGATGCGATTTAAGCTAAATTCGGTGCCTAAATAGTCCCACCCAACGTGAAAAATACCAAATTATCAAAACAACTTTAAAAAAATCTTCCTAAATATTTTTCAAAAGTTATGGTGGAAAGGAAGGCTCGGGGGAGGAATATTTCTCAGTGGAGCATCCAAGACGAATTGATGGAGCTACTAGACAAGTGGACGAAGGAAGAGTAGCGTCGAAACGCAGCAACTTTTTGCTGGAATCATTCTTTACGTATTGGTTCCATGGCGAAAGTAGAAAGAACAAAAGTATAATTGTCGAATCCACACTGTAGCGAAAGTCTCTCGAGCGTGATGCTCCTTATGCTAAGTCATTCTCGAATAATCAAGGCATTTTGTCTTTTTAGCTTTTCTTATAAAAACATCTTTATTAAAGGTGGACTCGAGGATAGCCCCATTATCTAATGTCCAGTTAAAGTATTACATCTTTTGGTCCCGAGCAACGTGCATTGCTTGTTTTTCAATGACAAAGCTCTATCGCACAAAAGAATACATATCGACTCCATTTTTGCATGCATAGTTCAATCATGGGATTCTGGTGATAAAGCATGGCTGCTTTGTTGGAAATAGTGACTTAAATAAGGATGTCATAGAAAAGAAAATATAGACAAAGACTACGTTTGGTCGTCCGGATTTCTAATCGGGATAGGATTGGATAGGATAGGATATGAAATCTTGGGATTTTTTTATATCCCGTCAAGTGTTTGGTAAATCGCAGTATTAAAGTCGGATATGTTCACATTATGTACATTTTTTTTTATATAATCGACATATTATTATAAATGAACATAAATGTTCATAAATAAAGACGGTGAAAATATCTTGTAACACTATTCCTTAATTTATTATTATTTATTATTTATTTTATTTTTTCTCTTTTTTATATTATTTTCATTATTATTTCTTTTTCCCCTTTCATCATTCTTTAATAAAAATTTATCAAATAGTAAACTGCACTAACATACCTAAAATATAAAAATACCTAAAATATATAATAAATATAAATATTTAATTTATAGGTTGAATGTTTATTATAAAATATAATTAAAATTGAATATAGAAATTAAAATAAGATTAATTAAAAATAATTTTTTATTTTTTTATTTTTAATTTCTTAAATTAGAATTCAAATATTATTTATATTGAAATATAATTTCAATTTTTTTAATTTAATAAGTTTGTTATTCAAGAAAAATAAATTTCTTTTTATGGACATTAGAAATCCTATCCACCTTTATCCCACCTCCCTCATGGGATAATTTTATCCTGTCTATATCCCTCTTATATCCGACTTTATCCTATCCCGAGTGAGCACCAAACGTAGGATAGGATAAATTATATCATATCCCGAATTTTATCCTGACTGCCAAACGCAGCCAAAGAGTTCTGAAAATATGAACTTGTGTGCTTCTTTGCAGGCCCCGCCCTTTTGATTCAACCGCTTAGCCAGAAAGTTTTCTTATGGACCATATCAAGACTTTGTGATGGATTCTTTAATTAGTGATGGGCCTAAGTTGGCCCGTCCGCCCATGCTGGGCCCAAAAGGCCCGGCCCACGGGAATAGGGCTCGTGGAGGGGGAAGGTATAAAAGGGAGGAGAGAGAGAGATGACACAAGGAAGGAAAAAACACACATACGTCTCTCTTTCTTTTCAACGTTCTCTCTCTCCCTAAGAAAGAACAGTACGCTTAAGGCGACGCCGGTTTCCCTTTTCAAGGCAAATTGACATCATCGGATCAGAATTTCTTCCTCGATCTTCAGCATTGGTGTCTAATCTGTGGCTAACAAGGTATGCTCAAATCTGTGGTGTGCTTTACGATCGGTGATACGTGTTTTCCCGAGCTTCGTCTTCCGCATTGATTTAGGGGTTCGATTAAGTGTCGAATCCGGTTTTTCGGGGATCAATCATTCCCAACATTGGTATCAGAGCCCTAGTTCACGTTTTCCACATCAATTTGATGTTTTTTGATTGATTTTTCGCGAAAAATTTTCGACCGTACGGATCGAGGATCGGGGCTAGAACTCCCGACACCCGAGCATTGTTCGGCCATTTTTCTGAGTTTTCGTAAATCGAAATCCTTTTCTGAACACATGGGGAGAAAGCCGACGTCGAGACGAGTCCAGCGACACGTCGCACGCCGCCGCGAGACGCCGCACGCACCCACACGGGCGGCCAGAAGGCGCTACGCGTGGGCGCGACGCGCCCGAAGCGCTGGCAATGGACAGCGCGTGCGCCACACACACCAGTGACGAACCGGCACGTGCACGCCGGCGACCGGCGAAACGGCACGCGTCGGTCCGCGGACCGACGCGTGCTGACATCACTTGATGACACCATCGCCGACGACGTTTCGCCGGGCGGTCACCGGCTGGCGACCCAATCGGCGACCCAATCGGCGACCCGACCCAAACCGCGATGCCCGGCACGCGCGCGGCACGTGCAGGATGACGTCTGCGTGACATCATCCCGCGCACGCGCGCGGCACATGCGGGCGGTTCGCGGGCCAGCCCGACCGGTCCAACGACTTGGCTGTTGACCATTGACGACCGTTGACCGTTGACCGTTGACTTTGACCGTTGACCCGAAAAAAGAAAAAAAGAAAAAAAAAAGGAATTTGTTTCTTTTTCAATTATGTCTGTGTGGGTTAGAGGTAATCCATTTTTTATTCTGCATTTGTTGCATGAATTATGAAAAATTATGTATTTTTCATTTTGTTTATTATGGATTAAAAGTGATCCATTTTAGTTCTGCATTTGTTGCAGGAACTATGATGCGTTATGCACGGATACCTGCAATCCCGAGAACGGACGAAGGAAGAGCTAGACTGAAAAGGCTGATAAAAGAGTTAGCTGATTATCGGTGGCTTGATGGTGATTTAGTATCACATATGGTCAAGATCAATCACATGATACAGGAAATTATCTGGAATGGTTATCTTATGCCGGACTTTGAGAAGGTGCCGGCTTTGATGAACACTCTTCCACCTAAATGGCAAGCAGTGTTAGATCGGCTATGGGAGGTCAACGTGGTCTCAGGTTATAGGGGGCTAGTGGAAGCTTTTGTAAGAGAATACTATAGGATTGAGTTGGCCAAAACTTCAACCCTTAGATTGAGCGCCACATGGCGCAGAGCGAATGCGCCTTGGTGGCGACATAAGAGCTCTCCAAAAGTTTTTCCATGGTTGGCAAATGTGCCTTCGGTTTTCTCAGATGTTTTGACTGATAGATTAGAAGGGACTTTCCCTAATTATTTCTTAGATTAGTTTGAGATGTTTTTGAGTGTTAAATATCTCTTTCTATGTTGATATTTCTTTTTGGATATATTACTTAGTGTAATGAATTGTTGTATTAGTTGAAAGCATTATTATTTTAATGGATGTAAATTATCTGTTGCTTTCTGTTAATTGCTGATTGTTGTGGGTAATTAGCTGTGGGTAGTTTAGAAGTTTTTGTAGCTTCATAAGAATTGATTTTGCATATGACAATCATATTAATGATAGTTTTAAGTTAGGATTTTTGGAGGATGATTGGAAACGTAGTGACCTTTTGATTCTAAAACCTTACTTAAAATTATTCATTAATATGATGGGTCTGTGCAAAAGAGGATGCATAAATGATAGGCATTAATTATTCGTGCACATATGTCTGATGTGTTCAAATCGATGTTTTCAGCAACTAAGAATGTGATTGCTGATATGAACGGCAACAATTGTGAAATATTGAATATGAAGATTAAATATGTGCTGGAAAAGCAAGAAGCACTAGAAGCTCTTGACCATATTATGGAAGATCTTGAGGGTGCCGTGCGCGACCTTGAGCTAGTTGAGAACTGCCTAACGGCATTTGAGCTTAAAATAGACATTTGCAATGCTGGTTCTAGCTCAAAAAGGGCTTTGAGCTCTAAGCGCAAGCGTATTAATTCGTTCAATATGTGGGAATGCAAAAGATCAAGTCCTTATTGCAAGAGATCAAGAGTTAACCAACACAAAAGAGGAAAACATTCTCAAGTTAAGAAAATGTCAAGGGTGAGGTGTTACAATTATGACAAGAAAGGTCACTATGCTCGCGACTGTCGTGAGCCAAAGAATGTAAACACCTCTTGTACATTTGAGAACTTTACTTTTGTGTCAAGTTCTGCATTATTAGCTGAATCCAATCCTTTATGGACTGTAGATTCAGGAGTAACAGACGATGTAGCGAAGGATAAAGGATCCTTCGTGGAATTCCGACGATACCAACTGGAACTAAGTGGATCTATGTGAGATATAACTTTAGAGATGAAGTTAAAGAGATTGGCACCTGCCAATTAAACATGCGTGGTGAACGCACCTTGTACTTACATGATGTTCTAAATGCTTTGGAGATTCGTCGAAATTTAAGTGTCTGTTTTGATGTTGGTTAAGCTTGGTTTTGATATGAACTTCCATAATAAAAGTGTAGATTTGTGTTTAAATATAAACTACTATCGTTGTGGTCACTTTCTGGATGGTTTTATTGTACTAAATGTTGACTGTGGTGATGTCAATATGTTATTCCCTTGTTTCACGTCTTTTACTTCATGTGATAATGATGTGAATGTGTGGCATGCTAGACTTGGTCATATTGGCCAACAACATATGAATAGACTTGCCAAAGATGGCTTGTTGGGCAATATTGAATAAGTCGATTTGTCCATATGTAAGCATTGCTTAGAAGGGAAAACGACAAGGAAACCATTTGGAAAAGGTAAAAGAGCTGACGTTCCTCTGCATTTAATCCATTATGACGTTTGTGGTTCAATGAATGTAAGAGGAAGGCATGAGACTGTTTATTTCATCACTTTTAATAGATGATTATACTCGATTCGGATGTGTCTATTTGATTTCTCATAAATCTGAAGCATAAGTTGTTTCAAAAGGTTTATGAACTTGGTTGAAAATCAATTAGACAAGAAAATAAAAGCATTGAGATCTGATCGAGGTTGAGAATATTTATCTGATAAGTTCAGAAAATTATGTGATGAAAAAGGAATAGAAAGACAGTTGTTTATTCCATATACTCCTCAACAAAATGGTGTTGCAGAGAGAAGAAACAGAACCCTACTGAAAATGGTTAGGTCCATGATGGCGCATGTTAACTTACCTATCATTTTTTGGAGTGATGCGTTGTTAACTGCTACCTATATACTTAACCGAATGCCTTCCAAATCAGTTAGTTCCACTCCATATGAGTTATGGATAGGTAGAAACCGGACTTAAGTTTACTTAAGCCATGGAATTATGCTACCTATACTCATATGTCCTCTCATAAGTTTGGGAAATTGAGTCCTAGATAAAAGAAGAGTATTTTCATGAGATACTCCGAACACTCGAAAGGGTATATGTTCGTAGGTCAGCAGGAAAGTGGGAGTATAACTGAATTTGAATCACAGGATGTCACATTCTTAGTGGATGAATTTCTTAAGAAGGGCGAAATAGGGGAAGATTACTTCCTATTTGAAACCTTGGATCAAGATAATGATATTGGCAGGTTCATCCAAGTGGGAGTAATATGAGAAGTGATGAAATGAATTCAACTAATTCTCAATTGCAACCACATGATGAGACGATATCATCATTACCTAATCCAAGTGGGAGCATAATGGGGAATGATGTGCTAAGTGTACAATCTCCCATATAGCGAACAAGTCACCAAAGTATTCCCCGTCGACGTTTTGACATTGAAGGGGAAACTTTTATGGTTGCTCCGCAAGATGAGGATGAGCCAAGAAATATTAATGAGGCTCTTAAATGCCCTAGTAAGGAAAAATGGATTTATGCAATGAAAGAGGAGATGGAGTCAATGAAGTCAAACCAAGTCTGGGAACTGGTTGATCTTCCAAAAGGGACGCAGAGCTATTGGGAACAAGTGGGTTCTCAAAATAAAGCGAAAGGCTGATGGCTCGATAAAAAAGCATAAAGCTCGCCTTGTGGCGAAGGGCTATAATCAACATGAAGGAATTGATTATGTAGAAACATTCTCTCCTGTAGTGAGATTTACCTTGATTCGCATAATTCTGGCAATAATGTTTGATATGGATCTTGAGTTACATCAAATGGATGTAAAGACTGCTTTCCTCAATAGAGAATTAGATGAAGAAATAAATATGGAACAACCTGTTGGTTTCATAGTAAAAGGCTAAGAAGAAAATGTATGTCGACTTTGGGGGTCGATATATGGCCTTAAGCAGTCGTCAAGACAATGGTATATACGATTTCATAATGCCATAATAGCATATGACCTTACAATGATAGATGAGGATCATTGTATATATATCAAAATATCCAAGGATCAATTTTGTTTCTTACTGCTCCAACACATGGTGCCATATGCTATTGATCACAAATTGATCACCGGACTGCGTCAATCCTAGGGTTCATCACCGGACCACCGCCGCCATTGGCCACCACCCATCCTCAATTATGACTCCACACTGATGCTTATTGCGCAGCATACAAAATGGAACATACCTAGTAAAGTTAAGTCGAGGATCGTAAGAAATCAGTGTTCATCAAGAGTCTCCCGTTCATTTCCTCGCCAGTATCCACCATGAGAACAATGCACAAAACTAAACAACACACGAGTTACTCTCAGTCTTAGATTCTAATTTCACGAAATAGGAGTAGTATAAATGAATTGAAGATGCCATTGTGGTTTTAACGTGTGATGAGCATCCGCATCTACAGATTCAAGTGGCTTTTCCTCAAAGATATTTCGCAACTTCGTTGGAGCATTTTCACAAACAGTTGCCTAGCATTTCGATGGGTAAGCTTAACTGTAACAACGAAACAGAGTCTCGTCCCCTGACTATGATTGGCTTATCAAAGAACGTACACCCCACTGACAAACACGCGTTTAGAGTCAGTTTTCATACAGATCGTGTATCTAAATTCTCAGCCACAGAACTATGAAAAGACAGAGCATGGAAGAACTCACCTTGAAGATGGAATTTCTCAACACGAGCGAGGATCAAATGAAGAACCGTGGCCTCAGAAACCCGTCTCTGGTGATTCATGCTGATGAATAAGCTTAGAACGACAGGTTGAGCTTATCGGACGCACGGACAGCGTGTCTCGAATATGGTCCGATTGTAATGGGGGGCACGAATGTCGCCATCATCGTCAAGGCCACGCAGGCTCTTGCTGTTGCTTGCCGACCATAGGTACCGCAGCTGGAAAACTCCGTCCTCAGAAGAAGCTGACGCCAACTATTGTCCAAGCCCAAGCCATCGTCGCCTGAAGTTCTGCTGCTGAACAGGAACCATTCGACTAGAGAGAACACTAGCCTAACGACAGCGCAGGCAAAGATGTCGAGATGAAGGAGGCGGCGACGGTGAAAGGAGAAACCGAGAAGGAGCGGGAGGTCATGAGGTGTTTTTCGCGGGCGAAAAGGCCTCAAACGAAGGCTCAAACTTCTCTTATGCACTAACGGTAAAACAGGGCAAGACAGAGGACTTCTCGCCATCGGTGGGGAGGTGATCGCTGGTGATGATGGAGGACGTCCCACAACGAAAGAGAAGGAAAGGAATTTTTCCTAGATTCAGTCTTATGAGATTTTTCCTTTTGCGTTTTTGTTTGGTCACTAGTGAGGGTGAGTTTAAGGAACTCAAATCTTAAGGTGTCAAGTGTCATGCTCTAAATGATTGACCGGTCTCATAGATTAAAATTTCTTTAATTGAATCCAATGTCTCTTTCGCCATCTCTAAATCAAATGTCTAAAAAAATTTAGAAACTAAGGAAATTCCAATTTCTATTTTGAGTCTGGTTAAATTCTTCCATTTAACCAAAATGTCGACCTTCGGCCATTTGTATGAAAATTTAAGATTTAAAGAACAATATCGACACCTATATGAAATTTTTTTACGTTTAGAGCTGACCTTTTCTATAAGTTTGACAAAAGAATCAATCTAAAAGTCAATTCTTAATTTATAGACAAATTGATGCCTAATTACTAATGGAGTTAAATGCTCCTAATCTCTACATGCAATTAAGGTACTAAAGACGCTAGTCTAATTTTTTTTTTTCAAGAAACGAGTCTTCACACATTCATAGATCACAAGTTTTGAATTTTCTAACTTTAACTTTCAAAAAATATTCAAGTACCAGCATCATTGAAAATCTATCTTTGAATTCTCAACATAGTAAAAACAAAAAATAGAGTGCATGTCTGATTTTCATGTTTGTAACCCCCATGGAGCAGAACATGGCTTCTTCTAGTTCACATTTATTTTGGACCATCAAGGAGGACGAATGCAGAGGCCTAACTACTTAGAAGCCTGTGCCACGGCCTATTAAATTTCAGAGATTTTATTTATATATTCAATTTTTTGTTTAATTAATATTATAAGAAGAGCACACACTTTGTGTGTGAAGAGATATAGTGAGAAAATTGAAAATGTTATAGACTAAATAATAATCAAATAAAGATACTAGTGAATTGCTTGGGTGTGGACAATGGACCTTGGTAGTCTAACCTTAGTTAAGACCTTAACTAAACAACGATCAATTCCTTGGGAAGTTTCAACTTGTTATTGCTACAAGTCCAAACTATCCAATATAAAAGAAAAAAAAAATGAAGATCACTGTTGGCCGCCTCAACCAAGATAAGAATGGCGACTTTTAAACAATCGAGTATTAGGAAAAATAAAAATAAAAAGTGTTGGTCAACTTGCTTAGTTATATTGTCATTCAGTTGCTTTCATGCTAACGTGGATGGATGATTTTTTTGTATTGAAGGAGGCATCAAGTTAAAAGTGAAGGTTAGTGTACTTCATTAACTTAGAAAAAATGATTATGTTTTTTTTTTCTCTTTTTCTTTTTTCAAATATGATTATATTTATAGAGGCTATTTCAAACCTAACTCGATCATATAGATACCGAGTTGCAAAGAAGCACTCATTCCATGACTTGGTGGCATGGTGCATGAGTCTTAGGAAATTTCTCCTTAGTACATTAGAGTAACATGAAAGTATTTCAGAATAGTTTTGACGATCGAATGGTTAATTTCTAATTTCTAAATGTGTGGAAGTATGTTCGAAGAAACTCCTAAAAATAAGAAGGGTTGTTGGCACCTGAATTTTAGTCGACAAATCAACCATCGGTTTAAATGAATAAAAATGAAGAATAATAGAAAATAGGAAGGTACAAGAAAAATAGATATTAAATAAATTGACAAAAAGAAAAACAAGAAGAAGAGAGACCAATTTGGATCCAATACATCAGCCCAAGTTCGTGTCTTCAGCCCGCTAGACGATTAGCAGACTCAATTCCTCTCTTAAGCCCATCAAACATGACCCCGTTTTCACCGACCGGAGTTTCGCTGGAGGCGGTCTCCGTCGCGTCGCCGTCCCTTCTTCCGACCTTCGGACGGTGATGTCCGGGATTCTGCCGCGGCGCAGCTCTCTGCATCGCGCCTTCAGCCCCGTCGCTGTAACTTCGATCCGTTTCGTGTCGCATCTGAACATCTCTGTCCGGCCATTTTCCGTCTTTGGATTTCCATCGTCGCCAAGCGTCATCATCGCGAAATCCTCGGAATCCTTCACTGATCTTCTTTTGTTTGCAGTTCAGTGGATTCGAGCAATCGACGAAACAGATAGTTTCGGGATTAGGAGCCTGAGAAGCTCGCGAGAGGTTCCGAAACGATGGCTGTAGCAGAAATCTCGTGTCGTCCTCCGACCCTCAGTTATGCCGATCTCGTCATGTCGCCGACACTCCGTCGATGGGTTTTCTCCGTTGATGCATCCTCGTCGCCATGTGTTCTGATTGAGAAGTTTGGATCTCTGCTCGACGAAACGCCAGAGAGAGAGAGAGATCCGACACGTTTTCAGTTCGGCATTCGTTGTTCCAGCTCTAGATTTTGCCATGGTCTGTCCTGCTTTGCGGTCGGTCTGCGTGCTTTTTCAAGAGAAGGTAATTAGTCTCTTGAACTGCACCATCACGCTTGCGAACCTTCTTCTTCCTTCGGCCGTGTTCAGTCAAATAGATAATGCACGTTGACTGTTTGACGATATGACTCACTGGGAATAAATTCACTGGGAAAACGATGATCGAAGGATACATGAGGATGGGAGAGGCGCGTAAGTCTCTGGATGTGTTAGTTACATGCCGTGCAGGGATGATTTCTCTTGGAACGCGGCAATTTCTTGTTTTGCCAATGAAATGAGCAAATGTTAGTTTCTGGGAAGAATGCATTTGCTTGAAGCCTGGTGTCCACCTCCCCCGGGATCGTTCCGAATCAACCTCGACGCCTCTTTCGAACCAGATCTGGACAGAAGTGAAGCACTCAGCAAAGCCAGAGAACGTCCCCGGCACAGAGCTGCCATCGCCAGCGTTTGCCGAGATCACAGGGGGCTCCTCGTAGATGGATTCGCCAAGCCAGTTGAGGCCACTTCGCCTCTTCACGCGGAAGCCATCGCGATGGAAGAAACCCTAACATTCGCACGAAGCCATGGATTTCTCTCTCCTCAAGTACACTCTGACTGTTTGCCTTTACTGCACGCGTTGAAGACTTCAACAGAACTAACTTGGGAACTGGAACCGCTTCTGAACCGGGCCCGAGCACAACTCAAACTTCTACCGGGCTTATCTTTGGCCCACTGCAAGAAGAGCACCAACCAATCCGCGGATTGGATAGCAAAGGCATGCTGAACAAATCCCCCATATTAAAAGTACATTCCCCGAAAGCTATCTCATCTTAAAAGCAAATCATCATTAGATAATTGGACAATAATGTGATTACTAATATACCCGATTGCTTCTTGACAAAAAGAATCATTATATGTATTGATTGTGCCACCGAGGCTCTAGGATTATTTATTAATATGTAAAAACATACGTAATTGGTATATCAAAAATGATTTTAAAAAATCAGCATTGTAATGTATATGTGAATGTGACTATTTCAATATATTTTTATTCATGACGGAAACTAGCGGACATTTCGAGGTCTCATTTGAATGACCTCGGAAATGATTTTATGATAAAATGAAAGTTTGAATTTTGGAACAATGTGCTACTTCCACAAGAATTCGATATTTATTAACTGACTTGGGCCGGATCCAAACATGGGCCAACTCGGTCTCACGGGCTTCGCCCAAGACAAACACAGGCTCTTATCTCAGTCTTTTCAAAATCAAATGCAATGGAAGCCCAATCTGTCAAAGTCGAATTAAGCGCAAACTCATATAAGATCAAACCCAGCCCAGATTCACCTAGACAAAGCAAACCCAAATTTTCTAGAACCGAAGTAAACCCAAATTTATTAAACCAAGCTAAGCCCAAGCTCATTAAACCTATTCAAGCCTGAAGTTCATTAACTTCATTTTCCGTTTGCTAACTAATAACACTTTTCTTTCTCCCATCGTCTTCTTCCTGTCGCCTTCCTCATCACCACCCGAGAAATACACAAAAACAAAATCAAGGATCACCATACCAACGCATTAACAGTCGGAGCTTATCACACAAAGATAATATTGAATGTATATACATTACAGTCAATCTCCTATATCACAAGACTCATGCTACTGGCTATTACATTCGGTCACGACAAACACAACTTTAAAGCTTAGAGAAACTTTCGATGCCTAAGAATCCTCTTCTACAACAAAGATCGTTTTCTCACCCCAAAAAGAATGCTCCCCCTTGAGCGTTTGAACTAACGTCCCAAAGAGAAAAATAGTGAATTTGGACATGGACTGAAGGTACATTGGACCAAGCCAATTTAAAAATCCCCTTCCTTTTCATCATTTATTTTGATGCGTGGATTAAAATTAAGGTGTCAATAACTTATAGTAATCTCTACTAAATGCCATCATGAGAGAATCATTTGGATGGGACATGTAAATGATTGCTTATGCATTGACAAAGAGATAGAAATGAAGTTAAGAGCCTGTTGCCACCCAAATTTTTGTTGACGTTTTAGATATATGTTTATTTTACAAAAATAGAAAAATATATGTATATAAAAAGCCAAAGAAATCCTAAAAAAAGAATAAAAGTTGAGAACGAAAAAGAAAAAATATATATAGATAAATAAAAAAAGCAATTAAAAAAACCGAGTCGAATGGGCCGGTTTGTCCGGTCCACCCCTTCAATGAGTTTTCAGCCCCACTAAACTCCCTCTCTTTCGGCCCAATTTTCATCATTTCTTTGAGCCCACGATTTGAGCCCCAAATGAGAGAAAATCCTGGGCCCACCCTATGTCTTCCTTTCTTTCTTTGGCATGCCGTCTTGGCCGGGACCGAAAAAAAGGCTGTGCCCATGAGTGATGGACAAGCAATGGCGTGTGACGACAGCTGATCCGAGAGCCTTGAAGAATGGCAAGCTGGCGCATGAGAGGGCGGAAGCATATTTAGGAGAGTGAAGGTGCCTAAAGCAGATTTGTCAGTTTCATTTCAGTCGAAGGGAGAATCCTCGGAATTTTATTGATCTTGATTAGTTGAAGTTAAAAAATCAGTCTCATCGAGGTAAGAATATATCTTCTATCGGTTGAAGTTAAATGATGTGGCCTTATTATGATCCCTGATTCACTATTTCTGAATCGAAAACCATCACATGCGAGTTCAATCCAATCTCTGTCTTTGCTAATCAACGTTAGCTTTTGACTACCTCTCTACTTAAGCTTACGATAATCTGAACAATAGAAGTTAGTCTCTGTTATGAATCATTTTGAGCGTCCGAATATGTGACAAAGTTGATTTTATGATCATGACCTCCTGACTTATTTATAGTTTGGAGCACAATCTAAACACGTGTGACATGGATTGGATGTAGTGCCCAATAATTTTTATGATTATATGTTCAAAAGTTGGTTCCTCTCACAGTCGCAAACTTTCTTGTTCATTCGTTGTGGGTTCGGTGATGTGGTGATATGTATATTGACGATTGAAGTTGATATGTTGATCGTTTTGATCTGGGGGTGGTCAGAGGTGATCAATGTCGAGGTAAAATGTATATATATTGTTCTTTGCTTAAGATTTGTGTAGGTGATTATGTATATCAGATTCATATGTGCTGATCTTGGGTAGACTGTGGATGCTCATATGCTGTTTGTTTTATCTTGAAACGTTAAGCTGTCGTGGTTTTCAAGGAACATTGTTTGTGGTCGAGAGAATTCTGTCTTGAATGGTTTGATAGACTCTGGATAAGTGACTTTGTATGTTTGTTACTTGAATGCAGATGGATAAAGATTTGGCCAAGAGTTAGAGGATTAAAAGGGAAGTTTGAGTATACTGGAAATGAGAATGAAGGAATTTTGTCGAAATGAGTTGAATCTTGTCAAAACATTCTTTATTTGATTAGAGGTGGTGAGTTTCTACTTTGAAGCATGAGATAAAAAGACTATTGACATGTCCAATGAGAATGGAGATCCTTTGCCTTGAAATTTTATTGATGTATCAATCAATTATCAACTAGCAAGGTATACAAATGATTCTTGTATCAATGGTTGCGGTACGTGGACACACCCACAAGAGGAATATGTGGAGTAGAGAATTCACATTCGTCCAATAAAATTTCACTCCGGTTCAACTATTTTTCATTCCTACAAGGCCAAGAGGGATTAATTATAAGAGATGCACATGAATGTAATCAAAATCTGAAGTTATCAATCTTCTTTTCATACACTTTAATTGGTCATAGAATAATACAAAGCTATCTTGTAACTCTTCAGAACTTGAACTTTTCCTGGTCATTGCATCAAAATGGCCAAACCGTATAATCACAATTGGTCAACCCTCACTGAGTTAGACACACTATTCGCCTTGTTAATAAGTCCTCATCAACAACATTTCCTCGTTTGATATACCTCTTACGAACGTGGGCCAACCACTGGACAGGTTTGCTGCAAAACTGTATTGATAGGTCCTGAGTACAGGTGAGCAAAAGGAACGGTCCAAACCGAGAATCGCTTGGACCGTACAACCGGTTGATTTTGGGCGGTTCTTGGGGATATTGGTACAGTTTTAGGACCAAGTGCGCTGGTTCATGGTTCCTAGGTGGGAACCGAGCATGCCTAGTCCCAAGCTGGCCCGGCCATGATTTGTCTAAATACCTAAGAGTCGCAATTTATTGGTTCATTTGAATGTTATTTCTTTATGAATTCATAAGCAACACTCTACCAAGTGGATATTCTGCAAACCAATATACGATGAGAAACCGAATAAATACAAGCAAACACTAAAGAAAAAAGGAAAACAAAATGTACATTTATGCTACTATCTTCTAGCAAAATACTCTCAAGTCCTCACTCTCAACCCGGCAATTTGAAGCCAAAATGCCACTAATATTGTTCCTCGGACTCTACAATAGCGTGCACTATTTTTGATCTCCCATGGTAATGCTTCATGGGTTACAAACACTGATCGCCTCTACTGCATCCTCTCGGTTTATAATGCAGTGAAAGTAGAGGATGCACATCAACATGATATCATATTTGTCCATGAAAACAAAGCATGAGCATCGTCAACAGTGTGCGTCTCTTCCAACTTCCCCAGAAATTAACAATCCAGTGCTCGATGGCTTCGAAGTTAGGGGCCTTTGTTGACACAAAAAGAGGCCTTGTATCATGCAGAGTCTGCAAATATCTAAAAATCATCCAATTTGCTGCTTCCGGCCTACCTAACTACGGTGATACTAGCCGGAGGTGAAACTTTGTCTTACTCTGGCGATGTTGCCATGAGCAAGATTGCTTGGGGATGAATCAGTCGGCATTGAATTGCAGCTCAATGCAGTAGCGCTTGGAGCGGTTTCGGCTGATACCTCGCCCCATGAGCACTTGTTTCCATGAGCGAGAAGATAAATAGGACTTGGACCGACCACGGCAGGCTTTGCTTCTATTCCAGGAGCGGTTGAGGACATCCGCCAAGGAAAGGTTGGTGTGCTCTCTGCATTACATTGTCGAGTGCATTTTAATTGTCCATCCATAACTGACCATGTCACAGCAGTCGGAACCGAATTCCAGATTGTAGTGGAGGTAGACAATGAGGGCAGAGAGAATCGAGGGTGATCTTACAATTGCAGCACCTTATGCTATAGCATTTGTCGTGGGGTGCAGCACTGGGATTGTTTGTGTGAACATGAAAGGTGAAAGATTTGAAGAGCTTGGTTCCAAAGCTCTATTATAATTTCTTACCTTTTACCAAAAGAAAAAAAAAAAAAGATTTGAAGAGCTTGCAACTTCCTTTGATGGTGAATCAAAGGGAGAATGACCAGAAGCTTCACTGTGACTGTGGTATGTGTCATAAGATGCTTAGTAATTATTCTTCAGTCATCTTTTGTCGTACCTTGTAATGGGTTTCATCGCAAAGCCAGAGACTTTGCCCGATGGTACAATCAATCTGATGGTGTGGCGTAGCATAATCCCTGGGAAAGCTGGGGTAAGTGAGTCTCGTGCCTTTTGATTCTCGAATTGAAGTGGAAGGAGGTGCTGATTTGAGTCGATTTCGGGTTCATTTGGTTGTTTTGGTGGGTGGGAGTAGATATGATCGGCGTGAGTAGTTTTTTCCATGATCGTTTTCACAAGCTCCGGTTTGCAGTGTTTCGATTGAGATCGTTTGCCGTGGCATCTCATGCTGTATGAGAGTGCCCGGGTGTTTTTCGATGGAATTGGAGTGTTGATGCGTATGCCCATGATTGGACTTTCTTGTTGTCACGTTGAATGGACCTGTAGCCTTAGGGATGCAATTCGTGGGGCGCTAATATTTGATAGGACGGATTTGCATGACCGATTTGTTTGGATGAGGCATTGCCTCTCATTAGGGAGTGTGGCACCCAAGGGAAAATGACGCGTTTTAGGAGGTTCACAGAAAGGGGGGCAAGAAAGAAATCTTAGTGTTGCCATCTTGATGCAGAATTTAGAACAAGTACAACTATAAATTAATCAATAATTTTCAGTGATTAAATTTATATGTATCGTTTAAGTACGTGTATAAGAGAAAATGACACGTTTTAGGAGGTTCATAGAAAGGGAGGCAAAGAAAGAAATCTTAGTGTTGCCATCTTGATGCAGAATTCAGAATAAGTACAATTATAAATTAATCGAGAATTTTCAATGGTTAAATTTATATGTATCGTTTAAGTACGCGTATATCTAAATATGATTAATCTGTCTAGTATAATAATATAATGTCTTAAATATTACAAAACTATATTTTTAAAACGTTCAAAAACTACGTGACGGCTAATATAGTAAATGAATACGTAGGAGTACACATGAGTTCTTATACATTATATTATGATTTTCTTTTGTTTTTTCCTTTTTTTTATGCCACACGTCTTCTCGGAACAGCTTCTCCAGGCGAGTGCATGGATGAGCGCAGCAAAGTAGGGATGGCTGGAGGGCGGTTCAGGCGGGCCCATTACGGCCCAGATCATTTCCTGCCAGCTCCTTTTTATTTTTGTGTTAATTTTTTGGAGCCCAGTAGAAATTTTCTTTTAATCATTAATCTTTGAAAAAAAAAATTCTAAAGTGGAGACTCTCGCCGTCAAGAGAGAAGACAAAGACTTCTTCTTGTTTTGTAACGTCCGTTGCGGTGAGCTCAGCAATCGCAAAGCCTAGACCCCGTCCCCTCCTCTCCTTCCCTCACCTCCCTCCATCCATCTTCTTTCCACCACCACTTAAAATCTGAAGGGAGAAAAATGGTCCAAGTTGATATCACTGGAGAATTGCTCTTTTATTGTCTCCTCAGATTCTAATCTCCATTGGATAAAGACTCTCCAAAAAGCAACCTTGATCAGACGCTTGCATTTTCTGCTGAAAGATTCCCCACAGATTGACAATGCCAGTGCCCGATCGTTTCGAATTTAGGGCTTTTGTCGACGCCCGGAAAAGCCCCAAATCCAAACTCCAGTCGGTGTTCGACCTTCATGGCGAAGATCCGAGCGGCCTTGTTTTCTGCGGAGGCTGCCAAAACTCGTACTCCTCCAATTCTGCTGCTTCTGGCCGACCCTTCTTCGCGAATTGGTCTTTCGTCTGATCTAACTGCGGTGGTAACGGAGAGTGAGACGTTTCGGATTCCAGATTTGTAGTGGCGGTAGGCGATGAGGACGGACGAAATTGAGGGTGGTGATCTTATAATGGCAGCACCTTAGGCTATGGCATTTCGTTGTGAAGTATGGCACTTTGGGATTGTTTGTGCGAGCATGAAAGAGGGAGGATCTGGAGCGCTGGCGACTTCCTCTGATGGTGCATCAGAGGGAGAATGAAGACAAGCTTCGGACTGCATTCACCGTGACTGCGGTATCTGCTTTTACCCCCCTAAATCTATTTTTCAATCCTTGAGTTTTTTTCTCAAAACTTAGTTGAAGATAATTGACTGGTACTAGTTCCTTCAAGAAGGGATGATTTGAACTTTTTGTTTCTTATCGCGTGTATTTGTTGTTATTCTGCTTTGGTTTCTTAGACGTTCATGTACTTAAGAAATGGCCCTTTAGAGATTAAGACACTTTGGATTGTTACTCGTCCACAGCCAGTAAATAATCAGTTTTCGAAAGCAATGATAGATAGCCTGCACTTTCTTTCATAGTTCGGTAGAACAATATTGTTTTCTCGAATTCTTGATTTCCTAATAGCCTTCGATCAGCTTAGTTATTTTCTTTAATCATCTCTTCTCTTACCTTGTAATGGATGGCAGTTAAGCAATATTGTTTTAGGATGCAGAGTATGGGATAACTACAGGCGTAACTGCACTTGGTAGGGCAATGAGAGCTTTGCCTCATGTTATCTGGATCAGAACCTGCGGCAGTTCTCTTTGTGAGGTAGTGGGTGATGGTGGCCCCATGGCTAGAGTACCTAAGCTTCGTGAGTTTGCGGGAGAGCTTGAAAATTTCATCTATTGCTAATGTAATCAGGTAAGTATTCTCTTCCCAGCAATCCAAACGCAAATATTTTTTAAGGACACATAGTCCCCAATCGAATCAAATTTCAGCTGCAACTTTCACTTCTCAAGTATTTGGCTTTTTGGCCAAGATGTTGTCTCAGCGGCATCTCCCCTTTTTGGAGTGGATAAATGAAGAGTTGAAACTTTGGATTCCTGGGTGGGATGGGAAGAAGAGTCTCTCATGTAGGGGTGAGCATCGGTCCAGGGTCAACCTAGGACTGACCGTAACCGGCTGAACCCAGCCGATCCTAGTCCGGTTCCCAAGAGGACTGGATTGGTCCTTGGTCCTAAGACCCTTGGACCCTACATTGTGCGGGTTAGTCCTCAATCCTAGGAGTTTAGTGTTAGTCCTACTAGGACCAACCCAGTAATAATATATACTATGTATTATATATCTAATATATTATATATTATATGCTTTTCCCTAGTCTAAATTCTAGCACCTCCTCCTCTATTATTTCTGTAGTTCAGTTCGTCATGTGAATTAGAAAGTAGAATGAAACCCAACCCTAATTCGACCAAGAGAGAGAAGAAGGAAAAAAAAAAAAAAAAATCTTCGCTTGTCTTGACCTTGCTTGCTCGCTCACCTTATTCACCGCTTACCTCGCGGCTTGTTTTTTCACTTGCCTCTCTACCTGCCTTTGTTCCATTGTCTCACGTCTTTGTTTTTATGGTTTTTTGCTTTTAGAAAATGTAAATTTCTATTGTTACCTTAATAATTATGTTTGATATGTATTGCCTTCATAGTTTAGTTACTCAATATCGCATTGTTAGTAGATATGTAATTTGAAATAATATGTTTGTCGTTTTAGATAATGCAACAAGTGAAACAAAAAATAAATTGGTTGGTCTCGGGTTGGCCCTAAAACTGGACCGGGCCGGTTTTTGGTCCTGGGCTCAACGGGGGCAGTCCTCAGTCCCAAAAATTGGGGACCAAAACTATGCGGGTTAGTCCCTTGGGTTAGGTGCTGGATCTGCCTAATCTGGACCATGCTCACCCCTACTCTCATGGGAGGCTGATGGGCTGTTGTTTTACATAGCAAAAAACGAGAGAAGCATAAGCTATTTTGGTCTATTCATGTCTCAAGTTTACTTTATGCTTCAAGCTTGTGGTTGTTATTCGGCTTGTCAATACCATGCAGATCAATAGTTTTGGGATCTGAAGAGTTGTTTCTCACAATTTTTTATGCACATGTTGTTGTTAGATTAGTGTTTACAGTTCATCTATTACCCGATGTTTAACTTTAGAAATTGGTTATGACTGGTCAGGATTCTTGTTGAGTCATATCCATGAGCTCATGACTGTTGTTATCTCTGTGTACATTTTCTTGTATTTACCTTGTTTCAGAACCTATGTCTGAATGTCAGTTGCCATTAACTGAGGCGGAGCTTGTGGTGATTCTCAGCATTATCACCAGGAAATAAGGATAGAACATCTTGTATATTGAGAAGCTTCTTATACTGTTTGATCGAGAAGTGATTTCACGACTCATTAAATGCATAAATTTACAGGTATTGCTGAAAAAGAGATAAATTAATTGAGTGTGCTGCTGCTGCAAGATTACCAACAACGTGGGGGCCATTCACAGCCTATTACTATAGATCAATATAAGTTGGAATCCACATTGCAATTCAGAAACTATTCAAAGAATTCAGAAACTAGCAAACAGTGAGTTTCGAATGGATTGGTTGTAAACTTCAAGAATCTTGTCTGTGGCAGTGCATTTTTCAACACAACTTCAATTTGTACTTCATCTTATATACTTCCAGTGCATAATTTTGTTTCAGTATAATTTTACTGGAACTAGCTGTTAAGCTTTAGAGGTGGAGAGTTACATCAGTGGGAAATTGATGGTATCTTTTAGGTGGAACGGCATTAAATTTATCTTAAAGTCTCTGAAAAAAAATATGTAATCATGTGTCAATCATAAATTGGATTACCAAAGTCATGTTACTTGGAGAAGAATGCTGTCTGGACAGGAATGTTTTGACATGAGGAGAAATAATTCTTAAGATATTGGTGAACTGATGAGCTGCATCCTACCATAATTATATTTTATGAAATGATTAACAACGGGCCTAAATGTGTCTGCAATTGATATAGGAATACCGTAATTTCGGTTAAAGATAGCATCCTTAGTTGCTTTTACTTTATGTCCTCCCTTCAGACAGCAATATAATGTCATTCGATTCATCTTCCATACTTTATCGACTGAGCAGGGTGACATTGGAGATGGTCAAGATGTCCTTGTGAGGGTACACTCGGAATGCCTCACAGGAGACATTTGGATCTGCTAGATGCGACTGCAGCAACCAGCCTGCACTTTGATGCAGCAGATAGAAGGGGTTGGTAGGGGTGTGTTTTTGTACCTATGAGGGCCCGAAGGAAGAGGCATAGGTTAGGGGCACAAACTACATTCATGAAACCCGCAGGATGAGGAGGGTGACACTGTGGAAGCAAATATGGAGCTCAGATTGCTCATTGACCCTAGGGAGTACGGAATCGTTGCTCAGTTATTTCTTCCTCAATTCAGAAACTATACTGATGTGAGAGTCCTTCATAATTTAGATTCGGAATGAGGTTGATTCATAGTCATTGTCACTATGCTCTATGGAATCGAGAAAGATCTGTAAACTAATACCATTAATTTGAAATTAAAGGCAGTTGAATTTCAGTGACTGTTTCAGATATTGTACATAATTTGTAGAACTACTAGAGGAAGCTGGTAACTAAGGCAGGGCTTCAAATTCTAATCTTAGAAAGATGACATCTAATTCGTATAATCACTCCATAAACTTTCCATTGCATTTGATGCCTTGGTGTTAGCGCTTGCCATATTGACTAATACTGCAGATGCTGCCTGACCTGGAAATCAGAACGAAGATGCTGATGACGAACACCCATTGAAATATGTGGGGCTTAAAATTTATGGCTTGACTATTGCTGGGAGAGTCCCTCCAGTAACTCCCATAACAAAGGAGAACAATAGATACTTGGGGGACGAAACGCTCCAAGACGGGGCACATCTATGGAGCAGAAGTCAATGGCTGCTTCAGCAATTTCATCAGCCAAAAAAGGCAAGCCGAGCAGTCCTGTTTCTTCTGATCTAGTCATGTCTGACTCCTAGGAGCCGCTGGATAGTTTGACCGCTAAAGGTTTTTTTTTTAGGGGGGGGGGGGGGGGGGGGGGGATACAATGGTGTTATTACTTTATCTCTAAAGCCATTTCACTGAAAGACTAGCCCTCTTATTGAAACTTCCTTTTGTGCTGTTGATGGCTTTGCAAGATTTATCCTCAATACAACCCTCCCTTAAAATCTGGAGACCATTGCATATTTTTGAAAACAGAGTTGGCGCAGGACGTTCTTTCTTTCCTTTTCTGTGACGACCTCAATTGTGACAGATATTAATTGAGGGCATATACTTAAAAGTCTCTGTTATAAATCAACTCTCCATATGGGCAATAGATAAGGATTGCTTTTGACCTTTTATTTTATTGATCCCATGCTCCGCATGAGTTCGATTTATACTTTGTTGAATAAGGATGCAATATGCTAAGAGGTTGAAAATTAGGCACGCATGTACCTGAAATTTTAAAGGATGCAATTTCCCTTTTTAATGTTCACTACTCTCCAAGAAACATCAGGAACTACATCACCATTCAATAGATCGCAGCAGAAAGTTTTGCTTTCTTTGATCTCATTAACGAAACAATTAATAGCGAAGCAGAGATTTTTCTATTGGCATACCAAAGTTCACCCCTAAGCCTTGACGTTCCTTCTGAAAATGGAGACTTTGAGTTAAATATTATCAATTCTGACAAGCTCGAACACAGAGACATCTCCTTCCTTTAGAGAGAGTATGATCTTGAAGAGATGAAGTGTCGCCAGGTGCAGATTGCCAGCCGCTGTTCATCTTCTCTCCAACGACAAGTCTTCCCTTTGGAGCACAATTCGTGTAGTAAGTTGTAATGACCGAACCTAAACTAGTTTTGTGAATGAAGCGTTTAATTAGAGAAGATATTCATTAATGGGAGGAACAGTTAAGAAAACAAATGAATGCTGGAGGAAGCCCAATGAGAAGAACATATGGGGAATCGAATGGATGAAAAGATAGACAAATCTGTTAGTTGATCAAAATTGTATCTAGAATAATGCTATTGGTACTGAGGCTGAAATTGACAGATTTGATTTATAAAGTGATATGGAATAAGTATGACCATTGCCATTAGATATTCAGCCCACTAGTTAGAAGTCTAGGTCTACGCACTGAGCTAAAGAAGCAAATTGTTTGTCTTGGCCCGCTTCTGGGCCCCTGCGGCTTGGCGGACCTCGGCAGACTATGCCGTGAGGCTTTACACCTCCTCTAAATGTTAGAGATATATAGGGCAAAAGAAAAGATAATTCACTCGAACTCAATTGGTTGTATTTATCATGTTTAAGCTATCCAATCTTTATTTCCTTCTTTAAGTCCAGATTAGCATTTAATTTGTATTGTTGCTGGAAGAGTCAGAATAGCAACTCCCGTAACTAAGAATTGAAGGAAAAACATATAGTACCCACTACAAACCGAAGATCTTTCGCCTTCAAAAATTCCTTAGCCGTGAGTCCTGTATTTTTAAGGCGATCAAATTTAAGTTTTTCCAGCAAATATTTAGGTAAAGTTCATGATTATTTTATTCGATTTCATTCATTTCTTCGTAAGTTGAAAAGGTGATTGACTAATCCTCTTATGGAACTTCCTCCTTTAATGTCAATATCACTAGAGAGCAATTTCTATTGGAAAATTGAAGTCCGATTCCAACACGCCACATCAGCAAATTTGGTTGAGTGGGACACCAGGAAGGACTTCATTGCATTTAATTCAAAACGCTTATGACTTAGTCACAGTTTTTAAAAATTTAGAACTTGATTGTACATTAAGCAAAATGTCGAAGATCTTCGTGTGCAAGTTCCTAAAAAATAAGAAAATAACGTATCGACATCTTTATTTGTTTGAATGAGGAGAGAGTTGAAGGAAAAAGAAAGAAAATGGAATGCTTCATTAAGTTATGAAAAAACGAGGATAGGGTGATCTCGGCAATTATGCGGAGGTGGCAAATGGTGAGAGCATCATGTCGTTACCTATTTATCCATTACGGACAAGCTACCTCCCCTTCTTTTGCAAAATTGCAATTCTATTAGTGAGAAAGAGAGAAATTGAAAATAGAATTGATACCTCAATAGAAAATTTCATCATCTTGACTTTTGGCTATGCCTTAGTCACTTCCAGATCTCTGTACCGCTTGTATAATCTGCTCTCCCCTTTATCACTGACTAGACAAGTTCGAAAGATGAAAAGTTTAGAACTTACAATGCTTCAAATGCCAGACAATCTAAGAAGCAAACGCAAGAGAGAAACAAATGGATGAGAATAACATCAATTGGATCTTACCAAATTTATGTGCACTTGTTTATGCGGTCAACTTTTGTATGGTTGTGTTGATATCACCCTCCCAGTTCCAATCCCAATAGTATCTAAATAGTGTTACCCGTTGTAGTTTTGGTGTGCTTATCGTACCTTTACAAAAGATCTTCATTTTCGGGCACTCTTCCACCTCTATTGAATACATGTTTGGAAACCTAAAGATGCAATATGTGGTGAAGGAGAAGCATTCTAGGCTTGACAAATGTTGGAGTGTCAACCTTTCTAGCTTTGTAAGAGAAATCACTTTTCTTTCTTTGTTTTCATCGTTTGCCACTACTTCTTTCATTCTTTCACATCCAATTATAGTCATGTCAGTGAGATGCACCAAATTTGTGATTGCTGAAACTGTCACTAGATGTACCAATCCAGAAGAATTCTTCACCACTAACTTCGTTAAATTCTTGAAGGATGTCACGGCTGGAAATAAGGTTGTCAAATTGGGACAATCCCAAATCTCAAATGTGCCAATACTTTGAAGAATTTTCGCCACCAAATAGCCTTCTCTCCAGACATGCTTTAGGTTGTGTAGCTTGCTTAACTTAAGTTGTTCCAAATTTTCAAGCACCAGATGTTTTACCTCGTCAACAAGCCCTTCATCAGGGAATATATCTTCAAAAGAACTACAGAAAACCTCAAGGCTTTGTAGGTTCTAAAATCTTTGTAGGAGGAACATGGGAGGAAAGACGGCATTTTTGTCGTGAAAGCATGCCAATGTTAGCGCTTTTGGCTTGCCAAAGAAGTCATCAGAAAATTTTCCATTCTGTATCGTCTGAATATCCTTGTCGGCTAGTAAAAGTGTCTCTAACGTGGGAATGCCCTACAAAATTGTCAATACAATGAGAGAAGTAAATTCAACAAGGTTTGATAATAAATCATGGGCTCTTAGAGGTAAACATAAGCCGGTTAACTCCCATGGGAAGGGACCCAGTTCTTACATTTCATTAATTTCCAAAGTCCTGCATACGAGTTTCAAGCTTCTAGAGTCAAGCTACAATATGCAAACTGTAAACAAATGCTACACTATGGCCATCCACCAACCAAGGTTGGTTGTGCGCCCATATTGTAATGATTAGGTAGAAAGGGAATGTAAGAATGATCAAACAAACAAATGAAAATTCTTTTTACCGAGTAAACATCAAAAAAGGATGGTCATGCCACTATGATTTGAAAAAAAAAATTGCTAAATGTCAGTGCTTGATTCTCAATTTAGTCCACAGGAAATTCACATTTTTTATTTGCATTGAAAATCTTTAAGAGAATTTTTAAGTAGAGGCTGGTACGGTAATCATCTTGACCAAAAATATGTAGTTCCTTGAAATTTCAGGTGACAAGATGCGTTATAGTGTTACTAAAAGCATTGCATGTGTCCACAAATGAAAAGCAGGCTTAAATATGTAAGAAATATCTTATGTTGTCAGCGAACTGATAAATAAGGGGTTCATGTTTACTATATTATCATAATGTGACATGACTATGCTATGCACATCAGATATATTGGGTGAATAAAAGAATGAAGAAGAAAGAGAGGAAGAGTAGTTGCAGTCATACCCTCTCAAATGAGAATTCATGTTGATCGTCATTCTGAGTCCACTTGCTCATGGGCGCCACAAAGGACAACATTTTTAGTTTGTCACAGTGAGTCACTCGCAATTCCTTCAAGAATGGCCAGTTCAAAGTGGGCAAGTTTGGGCAAAAACTCTGGAGTTGTGGCATATTATGTAGCACCAAAGAAGTCAGGTTGGGGAAAAAAAATTCAGCATCAATAGAGTGTGGAATGTCATCTCCGCTCGCACTCATGACTATTTCCTTGAGCCCACAAGACTCCATTCGAAGTTCCTTAAGTTGGGTTAGACTTGTAGCCACCCAATGCGGAAACAAATTTTCAAGGTTCTTACAGTTATGAGCCTCCACACTTTGCAATTGTTCAAAAGGGAAACTTCCTTGAAGACCATGGGTCCATATTTTGCTCAAGTTGTCCATGTGGGAGAGAACTATTGACTCTAGCTGAGGGAATTGTACCTGTCATATTGAGAAAAATGACAACTAATGTGATAATGTGATTACAATGAGTTATGACCTTAAAGAAGAAATTTCCAAACTACCCTAGCTCTCACAAATCATGAGAATTCTAGAGATTGATAGTGACACAACCAGGGAGGGCTGGATAGATGCTTTCATTTCAAATGATCGACAACTTTGATGATTAAAGAGTGAAAAAATGTGCGGTACTTGTGATGATGAAACTTTCTACTTACAAATAACAGTAAAAATAATAATTGGGCAAAAGAGTATGTAACAAAAAAGGCCAAGAAAAGGAGAAAAAAGAGTGACTTGATCGGGTGGTACATGTTAATTGCCTTTTGAATAAATGATTAGAGTTATAGCAAATTTGGTAAAGATATTAGCTTGTGTTCACTGAATTCAATCAAAACAAATTTGAAAATTGAATTTTTATTTTCTTCAAGACGGCAACCTCTCCTAAATTATATGGAATATATAATATGATTTTTGAAACTAAAGAATGTATTTTGTTTCAATTTATAATCGATAGTTCATGGAACGTTGGCTTTTAATTGGGTTACTTGGCTTTTAATAGGCAACATCTTTTCCATCTGATATTTGGAAAGTTGCCAGATGACTTCTCGGATTCTCCAATTCACCGATCACATATAAATGCGCTATCTTACTTCAGTATGTTGGTGAATATTTCAAAATAAAAAGTTGCTTGCACTAATCATTATCCAAGTCTAGAGCACTCTAATTTCTCCAATTTCTTATAAACCCTTTCTTGGAAAATGCAACATAGTATAAGGTAAGGATTCTCAGAAAAAATAGATGACGGTGTGTACATGTATTTTCTTTATTATTTCACTCTGACGGCAACCTCTCCTAAATTCTATCGAATCAATAAAATAATTATTGAGCATTGGCTGTTCATTGGCTTAATTGACATTTAATATTGGCAATGCTTTCTCCCTCTAATTTTTGAAAAGTTGCCATGATGATTCTTGGAATCTCCAACTTTTAGGTTAGCCGATCACAAATAAACGCCTTCTCCCTCTAGCAATGCGGATATAAGGAAATTGAAAAATTGCTTGCACCAATCATTATACAAGTTTAGAGCCCTCCAATTAAAAAAGGCCTCTCTCTCTAATTCCTCCAATTTCTTTCCCATACATTTATTTCGAAATAAAAAGTTGCTTGTACTAATCATTATCCAAGTCTAGAGCACTCTAATTTCTCCAATTTCTTATAAACCCTTTCTTGGAAAATGCAACATAGTATAAGGTAAGGATTCTCAGAAAAAATAGATGATGGTGTGTACATGTATTTTCTTTATTATTTCACTCTGACGGCAACCTCTCCTAAATTCTATCGAATCAATAAAATAATTATTGAGCATTGGCTGTTCATTGGCTTAATTGACATTTAATATTGGCAACGCTTTCTCCCTCTAATTTTTGAAAAGTTGCCATGATGATTCTTGGATTCTCCAACTTTTAGGTTAGCCGATCACAAATAAACGCCTTCTCCCTCTAGCAATGCGGATATAAGGAAATTGAAAAATTGCTTGCACCGATCATTATACAAGTTTAGAGCCCTCCAATTAAAAAAGGCCTCTCTCTCTAATTCCTCCAATTTCTTTCCCATACATATATATGTGTATGCGTGTACGCCCCCCCCCCCCCCCCCCCCAAAATAAAGTTGTCTACCCAATTTTTGATATTGCAACATTATATAAGGTAACAATTCTTTGATTTATTTGCTTCAAAATTTATTTTCAGTTGACCTTCTTCAAGAACTTGATTTCGATTTCACTGACTGGGTGGATGATTATGGTACGATCAATTGTAATTGGTAACGACTTGTGAATTGGGTTTAAAATTATGAAGTTTAGTTGGAGTTGACACTTTTTTTTGCAGCCAAAAGTTGGTCTTGACACTCAACTGCAATATCTTAAAGCCTATAATAGGTAACCAGTTACTTACTCTTAGTTGATGCCATGTGTCAAGAATTTTAGAGTTGTGTTTGGGTGTGTGGAGGCAAAAACAAAAGGTAAAGAAAAAAAAAATGGATGTTGCATTGCATTGGAACTTGAAATGGTTTTGTGTGATAAGTGCAACACACCATTCTATTTTCAAATTTTAAAAACTAGCATTGCATTAATATTTCGATTTGACAAGATAATTGATCTAAAAGGCAAAAGCATTATAATAAGAAAAAGAAGACTAACCTGTGGAGTGAAGAGTGAAGTGGTGTCGTGGTCAATCTCCATCAAAGATTGCCAAGTCAAACTTCTCATTTGGGGACAATGGGCAATGGTAAGAGAAGTTAACTTGGGACATTCTAGCACGTGATTCTTCCCTGAGAGGAAGCTTGTCAAATGGGGCAAGCATTCTAGCTCCATCCATAAGAGCCCCGAGAAAGTAATCTTTTCCATCGCGCTTGCTTGACCTTCTTCCTCTGCGATCAATCCTTCCATCTGACCACACTCATTTATTTTAATCCACCATATATTGGCAAGAAACCGAGCCATCGATGGAGTGAAAGCATGTCTCAAGTTGCTGCAATTATAAAGGGTCAATTGCCCTAGCCCATTGAAGTGCAATGCTCCTTGAGTATTTTTGTTCCCTAGTTGCCTCAATTTCGGTAGATTGACCAAGTTTATGCTCCTTAGATTAGGCAAAACCCGAGTACTTTCCACATCATCCAACCCTTCAAGATCGAAGATTTCTTCTAGTGACTCACAATCAATCACTAGCAATCTTTCCAAATTGTCCAGAACAAGCATCAATCTAGATGGAATAACGTTACTAAATGATGGACATTTATCCACCACTAGTGATTTTAACTGCCAAGATGACTTGATGGGATTAAGTTCGCTATGCCATTTTCCAATCAATTCAGGGAATTCAGAAAGCCACATAAACTCTACTCCAGCAACTGTAGCCTGTTAGAAAATGCATCATAAAATGTAAACTTCTAGTTAGAATAATGCAATTACTCTATTAGTGATCAAAACCATATAATTACATAGAATTTGGTAACTGATGCATACCATTTCTTCAATGGTGATGTTGAGGTTTCCTTTCCAAAGCCACATAGCTGTTGATAGATGTACTCTCTCCAGCTTTGGTGCCTCTATTGGCCCCTCAGAGAAGAACTTCATGCTAGGACATCTCGTCACAATGACATCTTCCAAACTAGGGAACTTCAAAATGTATCCACTTGAGCCGAAGCATCTCAACCTTGTCAACCCATCAAGCTCCATATACTTCAATTGATTGAAAGCCACTACATGTCCCTTCTTATCTCCCTCATCGCAAATGACTTCTATCAACATTTTACAATTACTTATCGTCAATTTTGTGAGTTTCACCAAATTTTCAGCTATTGCGGGTGTGAACATATTTGATAACCCATCCCAATGTGACACATTTAGAGTCTCGAGATGTTGAAAATATCTTGAAATGGGTAATATTACTTTTAACGATAACCCATCACAATGTGACATAACTAGGGTCCTCAGATTTTGAAAATATCTTGAAAAGGGTACTATTACTTTTAGCTCATGAATTAGGCCTTCTATGACTTCCGCATTGATGTTCAGCTCTTTTAGATAAGATTCACATACAACTAGATTTTCCAAGTTGGTTAAACTTTGAACAAAACGACATATGGATATTACAGATTCCACTGAGAGATGATAAAGCTTAAGAACTCTAAGCTTGCAGAAGAGTTCTTCATCATGAAAATGCCCATGCCATATCTCCATCTGTCCGGATAAATCCAATTTTAGCTCTTGTAGATTTGGGAATGCACCCTGAGAAAAAAGTCAAAATCATAGTATGAAGCCAACTTAGTTAAATGAGTATTCATGTGTTATGGTATAAGTCTTCCATATCACGTGCAATAAATGCATTATAAGATGTTGAGTCTCATTCGATTCAACATAAGGAAAAGCGCCCTCATGTAGTAGACATTGTTACTAATCTTTTATATTTTACTTGTATCCATATTTTAACTTAATTAAATTTGTACATTCCTGTTTCCATAACCACATCCCCTACTAAGATAACTTCTCTATCAATTATAATTATAATTCCACTAATTTCAGAGAATAATGTCCAAAATCTCACAATTGTCTGTTTTTGGGATAACGTCAATCATCTTTATAAGGTTCAAACTAGAAAACACATTTGCGCCTAGGTAAGATCACACTAGATGCCACGTGTTCACAATCTTCATACTACTTACGAGAGAGCTAAACCATCAGAATTAGCCTAAATCTTTTTAAGGGGATCTACGAGTATGCATTTGAAACATCGAACATTGACAAAAATGTTTAAGTCAATACTTGAAGAACATATGATGTTTCCATGTTGTGACATTTCTATAGATTCAAATAGAGCCATGCAGTTTACTTCTTTGTATGTAGAGTTACTTATATGATATGCTTGGCTATGACCATATTTATCACGTCAAATATTCACCATCGAAGCAAAACAAATAATATTTGGTCGTACCTTTTCTACCAAGAAGAGAGATTGTTTATGATATGGCATCTCATCCTCAGGTTGTGAAGCAAGTATCTCCACTTTGTTACAACCACGCACCTTCAAGGTCTTCAATGCCAACCAACGTAAAGCATGTATTCCTTTGTAGATGCACTTCAACTCTGATAGATGCTTAAGCTTGAGGGAGGTTAACTTTGGGAACACAAACTTGGGAACTTGTCCTTCCTTCTCAATGAGTTCCACGATGCCACAATCATTGATCTTCAACTCCTCAAGATGCATTAAATCTTTGGCCATTGAGGCCGGAAATAGAGAGGTGAGACTCTTGCAACCCCAAATATTAACATTACGTAGACACTGGAATATAACTTGATGGTGAAGTTCGTTATCCCATACGCACTTTAGCTGTGGTAATTCCCGCAAACTAAAGTTTTTTAATGGAGAGCGAGCAATAACATGCCCATCAAGAGGATTCAATGGCTGAGGTTCAAAAACAACTTTAAGTGAACTGCAAAAATCTACACTCAAACTTTCCAGGCTCTTGAGCCGTCCTAGAATGCAAGAAGAAACAATTTTCACAAGCTTATTGCATGCACGCACATAAAGTGATTTTAGATTGTCAAAAGGATCTGCAGCAACTGGACCATCCCATATCATCTCGATGTTATCCATGTAATAGATATTTAATCTCTCCAAGTTGGGAAAAACAACCTGCAATGTTCACTCACAGATAAGATATTTAGATAAGTTACAAATTCATGAACTTCCAAGATGTAAAGATGTAAATGAGTTGCCAAGTGAAGAGGATTATTGAATTGTACAAAAGGGGAAAAAGGGAACAAAATTCTTTTTTTTAAATAAAAAAGGATTAAAAAAACCACCGTAATAATGCCATTTCTAATTTCCTTGAATATTTCATATAAATAACAATTTTTTTTTTAAAGTCTTGCTAAAAAATATAAGGAATCTTTCTCCTGTCTTTCCTTGAGAAAATAACTTTGAATTGCAGAGCTTAATTTGATTAGTGAGCTAGTTTTATTTTCATAGGAGAATTTTCATTCAAAAGAAATCTGGTGAGTAGAAATAATGAGGCCGGAAGTGGGTTAGCAAGTGGAGAAGTCAAACAATACGTAATAAAGCAAACGCAACTAATGAGAACCAAGCAAATATTTTTTACAATGGACAAAATGGTAATTTAGATATGCCCATATATTGTATTGGACAGACCACTCGGAAAAAAAAAAAAAAAGGCTTTTCTGTTTATGTTTTGACATATAAATGCAAAAAGGAATATTTGAAAACAAAAAGGACGATATTCCTCAATCTTGGCAGGCCTTAATTTTGACATATTGAATTCGATCAATTACTGTTGATTCTCCTGTTTCTCTATGACAATTATGCTGCTTCAATGAAGTAATTGCGGTTCATTTGGCCATATTAGCGATTTTCATTTTTTCATTTTACTGAAGTGGTTAGGTGTTCCATTTTGGACAAGTTTAACTTCTAAATTAATCCATCAAAAAAAAACTTCTAAATTAATCTATTAACTCCAATACTGTCTTTGTTAGCCCGTTAGGTTTCTCTGAATTTTACTAGTTCAATAGAAATGAACCCGTGCTGTAAACGTAACGTTATAACATTAATGAAATTGCAATCTATAACATCTGTAGAATATACGTAAAACATGTCAAGGACATCATTACATCTGGTTAACGTCTATTTTAATTCAATATTATAGCAATAAAAAATTTAGGCTAAGAAAAAAGCAATCAAAATAGGAATTCTTCATGTCAGATGAACAGGTCTTTTTCGTATCATTACACACTTGAAAGAAAGAAATATTCTTAATTTCCAGAATTGCTGAAGAATTTTTGTTGAATGGTCAAAAGCGAAATCAAACTTTTGATTCAGTTTTGAAATTGATAAAAAGAACTGATTTTATTTTCCAATTTGATAAAGATATTTAAAAACAAAATTAGTCTTAAAGATCGCCTATCAACTCCAATACAAAAAATAAAATAAAAATAAAGATATGAAATACTAATGAGAACTTACCTACCAAATCTCTACCTCAATGAAAACATGAAATGAAAAATTGTGGGCTATGTTTTCACTTTTTACTATTGCCATCCCATTGACTTTAATATAAGAATTTCGATTTAAGGAATTGCTATATCAAAACTCATTCTTGGACTCGCATATAGAGGTTGATTACCATGCAAATTACGTGATTTTTTTTGTCCTCGTGTTCTGTTTCTTTCTTTATTTTTTTTTTCACTTTCCCTTCTACATGCGTGCATCTGTGATTGGAGTTTCTCATTTGGTTTTCCTTTGTTCTCTTAATGCGATTATGTCTACTTTGTGATTGTCTGCTTCTTAAAGGGGGCTATGTTATTATAAAATTGTCCAAAATTTACCATTTCTTTTTAGCTTGCTTGAGTGATAACTTGATTTTTCTGACTCCAAAACCGTATACTGGGATGTGTACAATGACATGACAAACATTTCTGTCATATGGACAAGAAGGTAGCATGTTCTCTTTTTCCATCACCTGAGTAATGCTATTTAAAATTCATGCATTCCCTCAGTTTCAAAGTACCCAAAAGCAATCTTGCACAACTGTGAGAACTAGCAAAATTATATAGAAAAAATGACGAGTGAAAGAGCTAACAATTTCTCACAGAATTAACATGTTTATACATGATTATATGGCAAATGCAAAAGCAAAACAAATTGACACAAATTTAATATACATAGGTCTTATATCATGATTAACAAAAGTATGGCGTTTTTTAATGACTCAATAGCAAAACCCGATTATGACACGTGAATTTGAAATGCCCGCCAGTCAATTTTTTTATTTTTTTATTTTTTTATAGAAAGTGCATTGATAACGTCTAGATTGAGCAAGAGGAGATAAAAGTACGAGTAATCCTGTTCTCCCCCAGACATAAGACCGGAGGGGCAAGTTAGAAGCTGATGTGTAAGCTAGTTTGAAAAACAGATGCTAACGTGGAAGCTCCGGAATGCTCAAAATTCACCTCTGAATAACCTACGCTTATCCATCTGGCAGAATCTGAGACATTTTCGCGTGATTACTCGTTCTTTAATTACCAGGTAATTAGCAGCATCCTCATGCATTGCAAGGGTGTAAATTTTTTATTTCTGAAATATTTTGTATTTTAGTATAAATAATTAGTTATACTCTCTCTCTTTTCATATGAATCTCCCCCTTTTTTTAAGAAAATAAGAAACGGAATTCTTAACTTGGTAACAGTATAAAATCCCAGCTGTCGTCATTATATGACATAGAGATATTTTATATCGATAATATAATTGTAATATTGAGTGGAGAGTGCAATAATTTTCTCCTTGCAAGAGAATGACCAATATCTTGCAAATTAGAAATCTAAGTGACACTCATTACGGACTTTTTACGGAGTACTATATAATAATATATTTATATAGATTTTTCAGTGAAATGTTGATTTGATAAAGACGTGACGATTGCGGCTCGTTCAGAAAATTGGCCACACTGTCTGCCATAACAATAGTTGGCTAAAAAATTTCGGATTTTTGGTTAAAGTTGCATAGCTTGAGAGATGAAATTTATTACCTTTGGTGATTAAAATTAATGCTCAAATTATAAAATATATTACTATTTAGTTACCTGGATTGAATTTAACCCCGTGATTCGGAGTTAACAATTGAGCTCATTGGAGATTATTTGTAGTGACTCTACTTTAAATTCTTCAATTTAACTTAAAACACAATTTGACTTGTAACTTTATTTTGAAGTATCCAGATTTAGGGTGCAGGGGTTACGTGGAATGTAATCAATTTTATAAAACTAGGCTTTGTAAGTAATAGGGTTAGTTTTTATTTTGGCTATGCTCCATCTCTGGTATTATTATTTATTTGTTCATTTTAATTATTTAATTAGGCGGGTATAATAATTATTTATACTTCTATACCTTAACCGCAAGGAGGGGGATGCCGAAGGCAGGGCTAGTGACTGGAGTGAAGTCGTAATAAGGTAGCCGTACTGGAAGGTGCGGTTTTTGTGTATTTTTTATTAATAATTCGTGTGATTGATCCGACTCTTACTTTCTATGAATTCAAACTTGCTAATTGTTTGTAGCCCCGTGTGAGATGCCTAGTGTTTTACTCCAACAGTTTGTCATAATTGTCATATTTAATATTTTGACATAACTTTAATCATGTACCTTTTGATTGAACAAAGCAGTAGAGTGTGATTTAACATCATCCTGACTTAGAGCTTCTCGTGAACCTGCCATCAATTTTTTATAGGATGAGAAGAATGTAATTATTTGTATTGCAAGAAGATCATTAGTGGTGAAAAAAGAATAATCAATCTTACACTTCCTGCAAAAGAAGCACGTCAAACTTCCCAAATTTAAGAATATATGGGTTAACATTGGGAATGCTAGAGCTTCTGAAGTTTCCATTTCCAACCCTTCTTCCTCCATAATGATTGCCTCCATCTTCTCGCAATGCCATACCTTTAGTTCTCTCAATTGTGCTAAAGATTTAACCATGGATGCGGAAAATAGAAACCTGAGGTTGTCACACTTAGACACCTCCAACTCCTTTAAATTATGGAATCTCATTATTCCACAAAGATTTTTATTCCATATGCGCCTCAAGCTTGGCAACCTCTCTAAGTGGAAGTTAGTTAGCTCAGAAAGAGTCTCAACACCTCCACTAGCGTTTGGTCTGTCAAGGTGAAAAATTTCTTCTACTGAAATGCAATTACCAATTGTTAAAGTGTGTAACTTATGTAATTTTATTAGTGACCTGAAGCTGATAACCTTCGAGAGAGATTTGCACGCCTCCACCTTGAGAGACTGGAGATTGCTCAAACCTAGTGGAGATTCATCGTTCCATATATCTTCCAGATTGGGAAGTCTAGATATAGTCAAGGTCTCTAATGACGGGATTGAAACCTGGCAGGCAAATCCATCAATGATAGCGGCACGATAGACAAGCTGGAAATATACGTGCTATAGTAGATTATTCATAATTTTTGCATTTGCAACAATCTTAAAAAACAAAAGCTATTTTTTCAAGCTAAAAGGATATTTTGCGACCCCAAAAGACAACCAATGAGCTTTACATTTTATTTACAAAATAACAAGGAATACTGTTACAGTTAGATTTTGTTTGCGATTTGAGGGTATTACAGTCATCAAGAATTAGCTCTCATTTAATTTACTAATGACAACGAAAATTAATGGCCCACAAAGCAAAAAGTACTTTCAAGGTAAATTAATTCTTGTAAGGTGAACTACTCCTCGTAGGGTATGTAACTACTTTGAAGATACATTACTGATTTCATAGGACTTGCTAGAAGGTAATTTACTATCTTACAAGTGCAGATTACCAACATGCAAAAAGTAAAGACACTATAGAATGGCCGTGATTAAGAAAGGCAAAGGCAACTTACTGCCGAAGGGTAATTACTCATTGCGATAAGTTATTGACCATCTAAACAAGGAAAGATTGCAACAACAGAAGGTATATTTAATTTACTGCCCACCTTGAGGGAATTTAACAAATTCGAAGAGTAAATTACTCATTCACAAAGGAAAAATACAATATTATCATAAAAATACCGCAAGTAACTTCCACCTGTGCGACTGGACCCACCTAAGCTCGTTTGGGCTTGCCCACACCAAATTAATTTATGCAGGAAATATTATATTTTTAAACAACCATGTCTTTCGACCAAAAAAAAAAAAAACAAACAACAATGGCTAAAAAAATTTATGTGATCCAATGACACAAGTATGTTCTCATTAATAATTATCCAATATTGTTGTATCTTCTCACGTATGGTAATAATTAGTAATTCATTATGGCTTCGTACTTCCTATGATAAATATTAACTTCCCGGGGCACTGATCGTCTCCTACAATCCTTACATCCACTGTCTAAGGCTTGCCCAAATGGTCAGACACGTGGCACATTTTCTTTTCATTAATAATTAGTACGTTACCTCAAGCTCTTGTAAGGGTGAAAGCCCTAGAGATGCCAACTTTCCTTGAGAAATTGTAAACAACTAGAGATTATCGTGAATTCTTTCTCCCTATCCTTAGAAAATTACGTTGGACGTTCATTTAAAGTCTATAAGCTTTTTAACCTATCCACAGCCTACATGTATAAAACTACAACATTTTAGGTGAAGGGACTGCAACTGTCCCTGATGACAATGGAAAGATTTATTTTCTCATCTTTTGTTTTGTTGTTTTGAAAAGAGTAACTCGTCTTTTTCAAAAGATCATTGCTTGAACTCAGAAAATCCTTCATCTCTAAAGTTGCTCGAAATCTTCCTTTCATCACCTGTCCCTCCCATCCATACAACAAATTTAACTTGGATAAATTGTCCAAAAATTATAAACCTATTATAGTTTTGCCAATTCAGTCTTAAATATTTTAATTTTGTCGATTGGATTATAAATCTTTTAACGTTTTGCCACTTGAGTCCTAAACTTTTTCGCATTTTGTCAATTGAGTTCATTCAATCAATTTTAGTTAAAAATTACCGATATAGACATCGGCCGTTCTATATAGCACGGCTTAGGATGGGTGGCATCGACGTAGACAAATTTTAATATTTTTTCTATTTATTTATTCTTTCTTTCTTTTTTCTTTCCTCTTTTTCTTTTCCTTTTCTCTGTTTTTTTTTTTTTTTTTTACAACTCTGACCAACAAGGGTTATTGATCTCACCCACATTTGGGCAAGGCCATTGAGGCCGCAAGCAAGGCAGCCTTGCTCATAGCTGTGACGGTTTGGGCGAGGTTCGCGACCCCAAATGGCCATTGGGCAAGAGCCTGGTGACCCTGACCGGCCATTATAAAAAAACAAAGAAAAGAGATTAAAAATTGAAATATTATTAAAACCCCAAAGCCTATGGCCACAAAAAACCAAAGCCCCAAGCCTCTTTGCAAACTACTCCAATCTGGTTTCTCCATTGTTTTTGAAAGCTTGATTTCTCCGTCGAAACTTGAAGCATTAGAAGAAGAAGAAATCGGCGTTGAAGTGGAGATACTCGAAGACACGATCTTGTGGATCCATTACTTAAATTTCTACGACTCTTTAAATAACCTATTGCTGAGTCTAGGATCTACCAACAAATTTAGTCATAATCGTGTTATGATTTTTTTTTTTATAAAAAAAAGCAAGCAATTACCTTGAAAGAAAAAATTAAGACAATATTAATTATATCACGCTCGACTTCATGTAGAGCTACATTTTTAGTAGGCTTTTAAATATAAACCAAGCATTTAAAACTGTCATGGAAATGCCTAGATATTATTGTATTTCACTTTGCATCACCAACAATTAGGATAAGCACGGAACTGGAAGCTTCTTGGTCTCCAAAGTTAGTTATTCAAAGGACCATTGATGATAAAACCACATAACTATGCTTTATTGTAATTTTTCAACACAAGACGCCATAATATATCTAAACGATAAAGAAAATTAAAATAAGAGTGAAGAAAAACTAAAGAATTGAAGAAGGGCTTACGTAATTAGAAAAAGGAAATTTACGAAGAAATCAAATTGAGCCATCATTCCATTAAGCAGTAAATAGTGTACATAACTTGGATAAATCAAACCGTTTTGGTGACCATGGGGAGCAACAGCAACTTCGCGAGGGGCAATCAGTCATTTTCATTAGAAAATGCAAAACACGATAACCAGTTCTAGGATTAAAGGAAACTAATTATAATCAAGCAAAGGTAGAAAATAAAAGGAAAGATTACTATTGTAATCATCGCCATCGTTGACATCATCTTTTTATTGATTTTTTCTTTTTGTCATCGAATTGTTCTTTTACTAGAATTAAAAGGATGTAAAGATCTAAAAATTATTATACTGACAAGAAATAAAATCGAAATAACAAAAACAGCAATAACAATAATATGAACTCGGTTAATGAGTGCTCGTGCTATTAAGAATACTTTATTTTGAATATTTCAATTATCAAGGAACAGATTATTTAATTATTTATGACATGAAGACAATCAATGCATTGGTTATAGAGTTTTCTTAATTAGTTTCTCAACCAGTACCCCTGACCCCCTAAGCCACTCTTTAACAAAATCTTAAAATTAATTATAATAATAAAAATAATAACAATAACTTTATTGAGTCTTGATACATTCATTTAGCAATTTTTAATTTATTTTAATTCTTATGTGGGCAAAATAATGAATTGAATAAAAACACATTAAATTACAATTACACGGTTGAAAAATCACATGTTGGCGTGCTTAATCCTATCTTTTAAATAGTAACAAAGTTTTACATAACTATGTTTATTGGAATCCATTTAACAAATTTATGAAATTACGTTATCATTGGATGCTTTATTGCCAAAAAATTCCTTTCGATTTTGCTTCATGAACCCTAATAATATAAGTATCCTCATAAAATGCAAGTTGAAAGTGACTCAGAATGTATCACAACTAAGTTTATACGGATTTCATACAATCAGTTGGAAGAGAATACAGAGTGCAACTTGGTCATTAATAAATACCACATGCTTTTGATAAAAAGTTACCTGTTGTCCATTAAAGAATGCAGCTTGAGTGCCAACTTGGTTGTTTGATGAACTACTTGAAGGAGCCATCTCGGCTGTTAAAAAGTTCTTTATACCTAGCAAGTCACACAACTCCAGTATATGCAAATTATGCAACTCAACTTTACCACGATCATCAGCTTCTACAATCTCCCGCATTAAGTTGCAATCAACAACTCCAATCTCTTCTAGTTGTGGAAGTTCTCTCAGTAATGAAAGAGGAAACAAAACTTCCATCTTGTAACAACATTTGACTCGAACTACTTTTAATGTACTAAATGATTTGGAGGAGATATGGTTGTGGCATATCTTCTCAAGGTTGACGAGATCCTCGAGAAGTAACGACTCCAACATCTTGAAAGCTATGTGGGAAGGCTGTTGGAGGATGTAATGGATGGAGGGACTATTCTTGACATGTAGAAGCTTTAATTTTGGAAAACCTTCTGGGGATAACTGGCAAATACTGTGCTCAATTCCATTCAATCCATCCAAATACAACTCGTTTGTTATGTCCAAGGTAGTTTGTACACATCCTTTCTGAAGAATATCGTCCTTTGGATTCAACTTGAGCTTCAATGCCCTCGATGTTTTGTACTCACTTGACTGGTGCCACGTACTACCTATTTGGATTCTGTACTTGGTTAATTTTTGTATGTTTAAATCCTCTGGCAGGACACTTGGATCAGGAATGGATACATGTAAAGTGCAAAGATTCTTCATGTCATTCAACTCAATAAGACTGGCATTAATTGGCGGGGTTTGCTCCATGGCATTCCATTGATCAAAGCTATTCTCTACATACAACTCCTCCAATTTGATCAAACTTCGTAGCACACCTGGTTCAATCACCCGAAGCCTTGAACAGTGGTTCAAGTCTAACAACCTCAGCTCTACCAATTGCCCAATTTCTTTTGGCAATTGATGAATTTTGCTGTTCACGAAGCTGAGAATATGTAGCCCTTTTAAATTGCCAAGACTGGCTACATCCTCTAACAAACAACCATCAAGACACAGAGTGTGTAAGTTCTCCAAGAGTTGAAACGCCAAAGGCGAATGAATGAGACGTATGCCTGTAAGATTTAAGACAGCAAGTTTTCTCATAGAGTTGAAACATGAATCTGGAATATCAAGAGATTCATCATTTGTGAACATTAAAAAGATCTGCAATTCGGGGCAATCTAATTCTTCGGGAATTTCCTTCGTGTCAATGTAGGGAAAACATACTGCCCAACAACTTTTGAGCTTGTCCTTCTGCAAATCTATTACCCACTTTTCTTTATCTTTGAAAACGAAAATAGGGCGATCTCTTGAAGCAACTGAGAAAACAAACTCACGAACCAAATCATGTATCTTGAAACCATTAGCATCTTCATCGTCTAACAAAAGAGAGGAGGCTTGAAGAGTATGCATCAGTGAGCTCAACCTATTTCTAGCTTCTTCCATGTTGTTAACATCTCGAAACAACTCCAAACCTACGCCATACCACACCACGCTTTCAAGAGAAGGCTTAGAGATGCCATAAACAACACAGAGTCGTAACAACAACTTTGCCTCCTCTTCGAAATCATCATAACTCAATTGCAACATCTTATTTATCACCTCATTAATTTCTCTGTCTTTGAACGTCTCAATTTGTTTCAAAGTGTCCTTCCACTCGGATAAACTGGCGTCTTTAAAACGTTTCGCCATTGCAAGAATTAGGAAAGGCACACCTGCACATTTGTGGAGTGATTCATCCACCAAGCGTTTGAAGTCGTCATCACGAACTTTGTCTCCCACCATCCTCTCAAACAATCTTCTTGCCTCTTGCTCCTGCAGCCGGTCAAGGCGGAAGACCTTCTCGCAACCCATTCCCCTTCGCAAGACATCTCGGTTTCTCGATGTCAACAACAACTTGCACCCCATGATTTTGTTGTCATATCCACAAGGAATGCCAACTAATTTCAAGTCAAGCCCCTTCCACAAGTTGTCCAGTATTATCAAGACCTTGTTTTTCTTTCTCTCCTCATCATTTTCCTGTTTCGTCCTCTCCTCATATGCCAACCTCTTGCGCAGAAGATCCGCTCGCACGTTGATGAACTCTTCGTTCTTTATGTCCAGGCCTAACGCATGCGCAATCTCTCCTTGGATCCTCTTGATGTCTGGATTTTCCGACACCTCGGCCTTAGCAACCAGACTAAACAACTTCTCTTCCCTTATTTTCCTTTCGGCATCTGCCAAAAGGGTGGACTTGCCGACCCCGCCCATCCCGTAAACCCCGACCACACTTTTGCTGTTATCGGCAAGAGCACCCATGATATCCCGTATGACCGAAGCTCTGGATTCGAAGACGCCATCATCCCTAAGCTTAAATGACGTTGAGGCAGAAGAAGCGGAGGACGTCATGGTGGTCCGTTGGACGACACATTTGCCTTCTCTCCTAGCCGGATTCGGAGCAGCTACATTTCCTGGGGTAGGATTGCTGAAGGAGATGTCATCCAATCCCTTGAATCTACTACATTTTTGAGCGAGTTGCTTAATCTCCTCGATCTTGGCCTCGGCCTTCTTGCTAAACTGATAGCGACACTTGGGATCGGGAAGAGTCCCACGGCAACAAGTCTTGCTTGCCTTCTCGAAGTCGGCCAACAGGTCTCGCGCCTCCTTCAACGCCTCCTCAGCTTTTGCCTCCCACTCCGTGAACTCATTGTAGAACCTCCGATTATTGTTTCTGGCGACTTCCGCAGCAATGTGGACCTTCTCAGCCTCGTTCTCCAGATTCCGGACTTCCTTCCAAAGACCAACGGCGAAGCTCTTGGAGGAGATCACATATCTAAATCGACGCTTAATGGGAACGACTCCATAGCTCTTCAAGACGTCCCATGCAATGGAAACGACAGAATCGGCCGACATTTTTCTTTGATTTTTTTTTTTCCGATAGAGAAAGAGCAAGAAAGTAGAGACACCGAAAGAGAGGATGATCAAAAAAGCAGCAGAAGAAAAGCAGGAAGAATGATTGTGCCGAGGAGAAGAACGAATGAAATAGCAATCAACCGTTGAAAGTGCAGAGAAGGTTGAAGGAGCGGAGTGTCGAATAGCAATCAATTGTTGAGATATAGGGATCTAACAATTTATAACCTTAATGAAGACCCAAACCACGAGCATCATTGAAGTCTCCACATCTTTGCTTGATTTCTTTGCATTTGAAAATTTTATTTGCACGCGCGTCAAGTGGCTTAAAAAAATAAAACACAATATGATTAGACTTAAATCATAGCCCTCGGAGTAAGTATTTTACACAGTGTGTCGGCACCAATATAATAAAATGTAATTAGCAAAAGGAATAAGGGCACGTTTGGTAACGTTTCTGTTCAAAAATTGTTCCAGGGAACATAAATAGAAAAAAGTATTTCTGTTCCGGGGAATAATTTTTGACCAAAAAGATGTGTTTGGTAAACTTATTCTAGGAATAAAAAATAAATAGAAACATGTTTGGTGCGTTTGTTTGCGTTTCTGTTTAAAAATTGTTCCAGGGAACAGAAACAGAAAAAAGTGTTTCTGTTCCGGGGAATAATTTTTGAACAAAAAAACGCGTTTGATAAACTTGTTCTGGGAATAAAAAATAAACAAAAACACGTTTGGTAAATTTATATAATTTTTTTATTTCTTTTATTTTTTCTATTTTTTTCTATTTTTTTCTATTTTTTCTTTTTTCTTTTTCCTTTTTTCTTTTTTCTTCTTTTGGCCATGATCGGCGACCGGCCGATGAGGGCCGGCGGCCTCACCCAGCCACGGCGAGGCTCGCCAGCCGTTGGGCGAGCTCGGCCTCGCTGGGGGACGGCGAGCCTCGCCGTGGCTGGGCAAGGCCGCTGGCCCTCGTTGGCCGGTCGCCGGCCATGGCCGAGGCCGGCGACCGGCGAAAGAAAAAAGAAAAAGAAAATAAGAAGAAAATAGAAAAGTGTTCATCAAATGTGTTTCAGGAATAAGAAACACAAATTTGTTGTTTCTTATTTCTGCTTCTTTTTTGTTCCTGGGAACAAAAGAACAAAAAAAGAACAGAAACGCACCCAAACGCGTTTTTGTTCCTTTTTTGTTCCTGGGAACAAAAAAACAGAAAATGTGTTCAAAAACAAAAAAAAAAAATACACAAACAAACATAGCCTTATATTCTTTTTTTGTTTCTTTTAATTTTTTAATATTTTATTTTATTTTTCATTTTTTCCCTTTTTTATTTTTTCTTCTTTCGACCGGTCGCCAGCCGACGGGGCTGGCAGCCTCGCCCAGCCACGGCGAGGCTCGCCCAAATTCGGCAAGGCCGTGCCTCACCGGTGGCTAGGCAAGCTCGAGCTCGCCTAGCCAAGGCGAGGCGCCCGCGCCGGCGATGCTCCGGCAAGATCGTCGACCCTCGACGGCGTCGCCAGTCGAAGAAGAAACGAAGAAGAAAAGAGGAGAGAGAAGAAAAGTGTTTCTTCAAAAGTGTTTCTGGAGCAAGAAATAATTTTTTTTTTGTTTCTCATTTCTGTTCTTTTTGTGTTCCGGGAACAAAAAATATGATTTTGAACAAAAACGCAAACAAACGCGTTTCTGTTCTTTTTTTTTTTTTGTGACCTAGGGAACCTCCCTGCGCCACTTCGTGGCGGAGTAAACCCTAGGATGAACTGGGTCCCCACCACTGACCCAACCACAAGTGAATCACGCGTTTGCACTAAAGCATCGACCACGCGAAGTTTCGAACTCCTCCCCCAGCGGTGGGGTACTAAGCTCTCAACCAGCGCGGCCACCGAGGGCGATGGTTTCTGTTCTTTTTTTTTTTTGTGACCTAAGGAACCTCCGTGCGCCACTTCGCAACGGAGTAAACTTAGGGTGAACTGGGCCCTCACCACTGACCCAGCCACAGGTGAATCGCACGAATGCGGACGCGGAGTCTCGAACCCTTCCCCTTGGCAGACCCTTCCCCTTGGCGGATGGGGTACCAAGCCTTAACCATTGCGGCCACCGCGAGCAGTGGTTTATGTTCTTTTTTTTTTTTTGTTTTCGGGAACAAAAAAATAAAATTTATGTTCATAAAAAAAAAAAAAGGAACGAAAACATGCCGCCCCTAAATGAACAAAGATTGGCCACACCCGACGTGACATTGTCCTTACTATTAGGCAGCGATCATTGTCACCTAGCGTGATTCTTTAAACGATTTAAATTTCAAAAACTGGTGACAATTGAGAGGTCGTTCATGTATTTTTTTTTTTTTTTGGTAAGGTAAGAATATATAAGCTAATAACCAAAATATACAAGAGGCTCGACTCCAAAAACTTACACTCATAAAGACAACAAGTCAGGACGAGTGGAAGGGAGCCGAAAAAAAGAAGAAGGACCGCAAGACAAGCGGACCAACCAACAAAAGCAAAACAGCCAAACAAAAGACAACAAAACCGTAGCTAGGGCGGCAGCACAGCAGCAAAATGGCCGGAACAACTCAGGAGCAAGCAATCGCCAGATCGCCAAAAGGAAGACCACGAAGGAGTCGCAACAGCAAGAGCCCACCTACGTAGGCTCAAAAATAGAAGTATCAAATCCCCAGCATCTTTGAAGTCTTCTATTCTTGTACGAGTTGGGCACATTCTTGTGAGTCAGAGCTTTGTCCTTGACAACCTTAATAAGATGGTTCTTTAACGCTGAGATAACCACAATTTCACCACGGAAGATGATATCATTCCTTTTCTTCCAAATAATATGGCACACAGCCCCAAAAGAAAACCGAGCCAAGGAATGGAAAAAATCATTTCCTGAGAGGTGCTTCATAAGCCAAAGGAGGTTGTTCATGTATTGCTGCTTGCCAAGCAGTACAATGATTTTATATAAGCAAAAAAAAAGAAAGAAAATACACGATTGTAATAGGTTTGGTAAGGGTAAGTGAAGAAGGACACGGCGTAAGAAGTATAACCTGGCCCTTGATGTCAGATGCTGATGTATCGAGAAAATATTGCATACCCTAACAGTGAGAAAGAAGTGCTGAGTCGAGGAGAGAAGAAAGAGCAGACGTAGCAGGCCCTCAGGACAGGTGTCGACGCGCGTGAATAGTTCAAAGCACAAATGATGTGGCATTGTATAAATATGCAATATTTTCTCCGGATGGCAATCGTCTTATCTGTCACGTGAAGTCCATTTTTACACTCTTCCTCTGCGCTTGCGGTGTATAATAATAGCGGGACGGGACAGTACAATGATTTTTCTTATGAACTGAAGCCTTTTTACTAAGGGCGCGCATGGAAACACTTCTGTTCTTTTTTTGTTCCTGGGAACAGAAACAAAAAAAAGTGTTTCTGTTCCGGGGAACAGTTTTTGAACAAAAGAACGTGTTTGGTAAGTGTAAAAAAAAACTGTTCTTGGAATAAAAAAAGAACAGAAACACGTTTGGTAACTGCAGTCAATTTCTGTTCCTAGAATAGAAAAAGAACAGAAACACGTTTGGTAAACGACAAAAAAATTTTGTTTCCAATTTTTTTTTAAAAAGCTTTTATTTAATAAATTTTAAACTTAATATTGAAATGCTCATTAATTTTATTTTGTTCATGGTGAGTGAAGACAAACATTTTATATGGGTGATCATATGGCATATTTCGTAAAAAAATTTGTAAGTAAAGTTTGTATTAATTTTTTTTCAAGTACTTTTTAATTTTTTAGTTTTAAAGCATGAGTAAATGAGTGAGTTTGGACTAAATAACTTGATTTATAATGTGAGAAAAGAACCTAGAATAAGCTGGTAGGCGGAAACTCAAGTTACAAGGAAACAAATGATGATTAGAACTATGTTATAGAAAGATATCTCGAGACACCACATGCATTGTACGAGGAGGAAAAATTCCACCAAATAAGAAATTTTACCCATTGCCAAATAAGAAATTCGCAGAAAAAGATATCTACATTTTTTAATGAGTGCCATTGCCAAACTTTTAGTAAGAGAACATATCTAACAAACTAAAAGCTATTCGGTTTGTAAACAAAAAACATTTGAAGGTGCATAGTAAAGGCTGAAGCTATCAGAATTGAATGCAATTAACTAATTCATCCAATGCAAACAGAGTTTAATGTTTCATGTGCTCACATGTCACTTTCTAACTTTTTCTGCATCAGATGGAAAAAAGAGTGATGGTCCACACGGATTGCAGCTTCGTTAGATATGTCTTCTTATGAACAAGGTGATCAATAAGACAGATACGCCGCCACCAAGTCCTCTTGATAACCTGAGATGACGTCAATGCTCTTACAAGTCTGTGCCATAATCTTTCTCTACACCTGATCTTGACTAAAGTTGCAGAGATAGACAACTAGAAAACAAAAAGCCCATGACACATGCAGGTCAATATGCTGGAGTCTTTTCATCTACAAGCTCGAGCAAAGTAAAAACAAACCCAAGTGGGCCGTTTGAATCAAGAATAAGGAATCCATATCCAGGAAACTATAAACCACTGAACTCATCAACATGAAATGCCTCCTAAAGCAGCAAATTTAAAGAAATAACATAAAATCCTTCAGAGCCATCTACAAAACCAGTAATAGTCAGTTATTAGACATAAGATGAATCAGTAAATAGTAATAATCTCTCTGCTGGTATGATGACATTTGATTAGAAATCTTTTCTCATTTTGTAGAACCAGGACCCGTGCATATCAGCTCCACGTGTGCTCATTTGCTTGAAAAATTGCAGACCGCAGTTTCCACTAAATCATAATTAATAGTCTGGTACTCTCGGTGATAAGAAAGATCATAAGCAATTAAGTTTGGATTAAAATAAAATTTCAGCCCTGTAAAGGCAATTATACAACCCTAAGCATCAATCACCATGACATCTAAAACCTAAGGTGTTGCTAATACCCACAGCAGCACAACAAGTGCCCCGACAAAGAAGTATGTCAAAGAACGTCGATGAAAAGATAGTCCACGCATCTTCGGAGGCTTCTGCAACATACAAAGTATCGTATCTCTCAGAGACCAGCTCCAGTAAACTGCAGCTTCCTGAACAGCACGCCAAGGAGCCAGAGACGACGATCGAATCGTCCTCGGATTAACAAGGTCATGAAAGGAACAAACGGGGTCTAAGTAGCTAATCAATGTCATGGACTCAGATTGGAGATGATGCCAGTTAAATACCCATAAACTGTAGCCCGGCACATAACACTCCTGAGCATCGAATCCAATTTCCACAACACCTCCCAAAATCAGATGCAAGATGCCAGTGAACAATGCCCGACATCAATTTGGGATCTCGGTTCAACCATTAAAGGCAGGTGCCATAACTCTCACTGTCAGGATGGATCAGAGTCAAAGCCCACTCATCAACAGCATCAGAATGCTTAATACCAAACACAAACTCGACCAACGCATTCCGATTCGCTGAGCTTCTTCTCTTCCTCTACACTAAAACGTCCATCCCGGACACATTTCAGCTTCAATTCCATACCCAAAAAGGAGGATTCCGACATTATACAACGAAGGAAGAACACGAACCAAGTCGCCTAATTCGCCTCCTGTCCGGCCACGCTGCGCTTCGACTGCAACCAAAACACGACAAAATCCCAAAAAAAAAAACTTAAGAATAGATAATGTGCCATTGCGCCAATCAGGGAACACTGACCAGAGATGGCGACTCGAGCTCGGAGGGGAAGATTGTCGGCCAGCCGCCGTCGGTGGCTCGTCGCCGGCCACGGAACGTGAAGCTCCCCCCACACGAAAGCACGCTGGAGCAGAAAGCACGCTGGAGCAGGAATAGGGACTGAAGTGGAATTAAATAAGAGTTCGGGGGTCTGCCGCTCTCCCAGCTCGCTCGAGCAGCTCGAGCTGCTGCAGCAGCTGCTGCTCGAGCAGCAGCTGGAGCTGCAGCAGCAGCTCGCTCGAGCAGCAGCTGGAGCTGCAGCAGCTGCTGCTCGAGCAGCTCGAGCTGCTGCAGCAGAGCTCACTCGAGCAGCTCCAGCTGCTGCAGCAGCTGCTGCTCGAGCAGCAGCTGGAGCTGCAGCAGCAGCTGGAGCTGCGGCAGCAGCTCGCTCGAGCAGCTCGAGCTGCTGCAGCTGCTGGAGTCGAGCTGCAGCTCGCTCGAGCTACTGCTCCAGCAGCTGCAACTCCAGCTCGCAGCAGCTGCTGCTCGAGCAACTCCAGCTGCTGCAGTAGCTGCTGCTCGAGCAGCTGAGCTGCAGCTCGAGCTGCTGCAGCTGCTGGAGTCGAGCTGCAGCTCGCTCGAGCTACTGCTCTAGCAGCTGCAACTCGAGCTCGCAGCCGCTCGAGGCAGCAACTCGAGCTCGCAGCAGCTCGAGCGAGCGAAGGGGGAGGCAATGACGAGATGCAGCTCGAGTGAGCATTGCTCCCCTTCGGCGCGGCAGATCTGGGCGAGCAACGCTCGCTCAAGCCTTGAGCGAGCAATGCTCGCCAATGCTCGCCAATGCTCGCCCAGATCTGCGGCAGATCTGGGCGAGCAACGCTCGCTCGAGGGACGGCGCGCCGCGCCGAAGGGGGAGCAGTGCCGACCGGAGAAGGAGCGCCGAAGGGGGAGCGACGCTGACCGGAGGAGGAGGGCCGAACGGAGAGCAACGCTGACCGGAAACGTACCTGGAGTCGCCGGAGTGAGGAGTCGCCGGAGAGTTAGCCGAGTGGGAGCCGCCGGAGAGATGGAAGACACGCCGGAAATGGAAGAACGAAGCTTCAGCCGAGAGGAGCGACGACGAGCACGCACGAAGAGTTCTTCGCTTTGTTCCGAATTTGTTCTTTTGTTTCTTTCGTTTTTGTTCCTTTGTTCCGTCGAAGAAGTGTTTCTTTTCAAAAGAAACAACTTTTTTTGTTTTTTTTTTCTATTCCTATTTCGTTTCAGAAACAAAAAAATAAAAAAGGAACAAAAACGCAACCAAACGCGTTTCTGTTCCTTTTTTGTTCCTGGGCACAGTTTCCGTACAAAAGTGTGCCGGAAATGTTTCTTAGAAACGTTTCCATGCACGCCCTAAGTGGTCTAGCTCCAGATATATTGGAATAACGAAGCTCTAATGATGGGTATCATTTTACATAAAGAGTGATGGAAAGAAATGCATGGACGGGTCTTAATGCCTAAGCATTATTTTTTCTTTTCCCAGTAAGTCAGATTTTGGTTCTTGACATGTCGAGAATCTTCAGATTTTTGTGGTAGAAACACAACAACTTTTTGCTGGAACATATTATAAGCGGCTGGGATTTAGTACTACACATCCATCATTTTAAAACATTAACAAAGTTAACCACGACGAAGAAATAGGAGAATGGTACATGCTATGCTATGGAGCTCTCATCCTTTCCGCCGCCCTAGTGGACAGACATTGGGTAGGTATCCATCCTTTCATCATTTGCCACTGCAAATGGTCCTTTCGTCCGTTTTCACCGCCAATGTACTAGTCCCGATCCATCCTGTCATCCTTTCTACCACCATTAATGGACAAACGCTAATTAGGCACTAGTTTTAAACCCGGTCCATGCGCAGATCAATGAACTCATATTTAAAATATATATTTAACATTATAATTAAGCAATTTGTTGTATTAGAATGTCAATTTTAATTTTTACATTAGACATAACTTCAAGTAAAAATTGCAGGATCAGAACTCCTAAGAAAATTAAACTTTTTCTGTTCTTGCTTCTTGGATACTGCTACTCCATACATGACAAAAATAAATATGGGAATGACTGTGAGCAACAACTAATGTTGCTTCGTGGCCTCTCATTATGATTCTAATTATCACAAATGCTTGGGTCTGTTTGGAGTTATTTTACCTCTAACATCTATTATCCAAATATTGTAGTTATCACAAATTGATTTTCAAAGCCTTCAAAACTATAAAATTATTGACAAATAGAGTTATTTGTTGTTCATAATTTATAAAACCTAATTATTATCATTTTTAACTTTTTGAGCGAAAGCAAAACGCAGAAAGTGGTACTCAAAAAGTTTAAACAAGTAGAGCAAGTTAACTATAGAAGTCACTAAAAAAAAAAAAATGATGATGGAATGTTGTATGGAGTCTTTTCGGAATCCCTCTTGCATATTCCTAATTCGTGACAATCATTTTGAACAAGGTGATCAAAATGAATATAGATCTATGGAAAAAAAATGACTGGGAAGATAATGACAGAGTAAGTCCGAAGTTGTTGTTTTGAAACATATCTATTGTGAAACGTCACCCCCTAATAAGATGTGGACAAAAATGTAAGTGAAATATAATATGGTTTTTTTTTTACAGCTACCATTCTTGCAAGATAGAAAATTCAATTTTAAGTTCACCCACAGCTTTAATCTCTCGTATCATTTTTTTTTAGCCAAAGTTTGGTACAGGAAAGTGAAGATGGACCCACAAATAAGTAGTACAACATAGTCCGTGGTGTCAAATGCCAGTTGCATTAGTGGCGAGTTGAAGTTATTTTCACACAATTCCTCTCCGAGGAATATTAATGGCAGGATAGTATTATGAAAAGAATTCCTCTCTGGGTAATATTAATGGCAGGACAGTATCATGATTTCTTTTCAAAATGGCAATACTTAATAGTAGAGGTGTTAAATGGGTTGTGCAACCCATTTATGGACCCATTTATGGTTAAATGGGTCATTAATGGGTCAAGCTTTATCTTATAAAGCACCCATAATAAATTTTAGTGGGTAAACACTAAGATATATAGGTTTTAAATGGGTCAGCTCTCTGACCCGTTTATGACCCATTTATCAACCCATTTTTCACTCAAAACCTCATTATCTCTCTCTCTTCTCTTTAACTTTACAATTTTTTTTATAAAAACCGAAATTATAATTATTTTTTCTTTTTTCATTTTTCTTTCCTTTTTTTTTCTTTCTTCTTCCTCCGGTCGCCGGCACAGCGATGGCCAGCGACCGGCCAGGCAAGCCTCGAGCTCGCTGGATCTGGCGAGGCGGAGGCTCGAGCCTCGCCGATCTGGCGAGACGCGAACTCGCCGGCGTCGGCCGAGGGGCGAGCTTGAGCTCGCCCGACGCCGGCGAGCCTCGAGCTCGCCGGATCTGGCGAGGCGAAGGCCTCGCCGACGTCCGACAAGGCTCGAGCTCGCCGGATCTGGCGAGGCGGATGCTCGCCGCGTCCGCTGAGGCCTGAGCCTCGCCGATCGGGCGAGACTCGAACTCGCTGGCATCGGGCGAGGCTCCAACCTCGCCAGATCCGGCGAGGGGCGAGCTCGAGCTCGCCAGCGTCGGCGAGCCGGGAGAGCCAGCTCGCCTGTGGCCGGTCGCCAGCCGTCGTCGTGGCCGGCGGCCGGCTAAAGAAGAGGAAGAAGAAAAAAGAAAAAAGAAAAGAGAAAAGTGAAAAATAAAATTAAAAATAATTAATAATTTTAATTTTTTAAAAAATAAAAAAAATTAATTTTTAAAAAATAAAAATAATTAAAATTCGATTTTTTTAAATAATTATTTTTTAAATTTGTATTTTTATAAAATCATGTTAGCAATACCATTTTAATATATATATATATAAGCTTTTTTATGTTTCGTTAAATGGGTCGGGTATGGGTTAGGTATAGGTTGGGTCGGGTATGGATTAAAAAATTTGCACTACAATAAATGGGTCATAAACGGGTTAAATGGGTCGATTTGGGTCGGACCATTTATGACCCGACCCAAACCCGACCCGACCTACCCGTTTAACGGGTATACTTAATAGTGAGGGGTCAACTCCAAATTTATTTAAAGAAATGTGCTATAATAATGTCTCTATTGTTTTAATTTGAGGATGATAAAGAGAAATATGTGATGAGTCTTTATAATTGAGCATTAAATTTATGCTCGATTTTGGTTCTTGACATGACGATCTTTAAATTTTGGTGAAAGAAACATAGCAACATTTTTGTGAAATATTATGAGATTTAACAGTAGAGATCCAATGATTTAGAACTTTAACAAAGACACAGACCTTGAGAAAGAAAGAGAAATTGGTTTACATACCATTAGAGATATTTAGGATTTTTTTTAACCAATCAAGAGAAAATGAATCAAATTTGACCCAACCTTTTATTTCTTAATGCCGCCATATTCAGTTATCTCATTTTCAATAACTTCTCGCTTTTGTCAATACTGTCTCTAATCATTTTATTTTCAGAAAAATATTCTAAATATCTCTAGAAAATATCTAAATATCTCTATTACAGAAAATGGAGCTCGGCGTCTTAACCTTAGTTTAGGCCTAAACTAAGCACCAGTCGGTTTCTTTAGTGCGGGGATTGTTCTCTGCATTATTATTCCTTTGCTTGAACAGTGACCACCGACAATTTCTGGTCTCCATCCTTTTTCCTCCACCGCTAATGGACAAACATTGGTTGTCCACGAGTACTTGCATCCTTTGGTCGGAACTCGAGAGGAATATTAGTGGGACACTCCGATACAAATATGTATTCAAATCATTGCATCTTCTGGAACTGTTTTAGTCTCTCCCTTATTATTGACCCTTATAAGAGTTGACGACGTCAAGCATGGGAGAGAGGAAGGTACAAGCAATTTAGTCATCTATTTTTTTTTTTTAACAAGATGCTATGAATCCTTAACTTGGCCCTCCACGACTTTTTCTAAATAAATAAAAGTTGCGAAATTATAATTTCCCTCAATATATACCATGAAGAATCCAAAGGGAACTATCTGCCCGCGTAATTATTCACGGCACTTGGCAATATTTGTTAGTTTCGAAAGTTACAATCAGCGCCCCGAACTATACAATAGGGTGCATAATATGTAATTAATTAATCTTAACCTATCAAAATTTGTGTTCTTAGACCATACACAGGGTACATAATGTAATCTCAAGTCTTAGCCACGTGTACGATGGATCAAAGCAAACAAAATGAAAACTCACGCTAAAAGCAAACTAAAATACGAGGCAAACTTTCAAATTTGGCATGTTGAGCTTGGGGTCTATCCATGAATCTCTAGAAAAAGATGGCTACATCACCACTTTGAAAAATAAATGCTCTGATTCAAATGTGTTGGCTAAGTGAATCCTGCTAAGAATAATGCATTTGGAGATGATTGACTAAATGATGCGATTGTCTGCTTATTCACATCATTTTTATAAATCAATTCTTTTAGTTGTTATATATCTCTTGCTTGATAATATTCAAATGATATGTGCGTATTAAATTATAAACTTTTACTTTGATTGGTGCTTGGCTAGACACAAGTGTACTCTAAACTCCAGGCTAAGAAGGCATTACAATTTAAAAAATAGGAGTACTCGAAAAAGATGAGTTATTTCGACTCAAATGGTTGTAAAAATAAGAAGAATAGAAAAGATGAGCTTCACCTTTGACCATAACCATGGCTTAGGAAACTCCATCAGCTTGAGCGAATGAAGTTCCTTGTTGCTTTTCAGAACCAGATTTTGAAGAAACAAAAAGGTTTTGTAATTGCATGAACCCAATTCTCATGAACCGAAATGATCTCGCTCTTTGTATTACGTCCTTTTCACTTGAGACCCAAATGATGCATGTTGAACTTAAATATTACCCTTATACCGCTCTATCTAATTATTTTAATAGTGTGGAGTTTTTAACGTGTGGAAATAAAGTTTCGTGATAAGGGGAGGACATAAAAATTAGATGATCAAAATTGACAAGCGCAAATCATCATTTTACTCGTGTAATCAAGAAATGTACAAGATTAAGATTCTGTCATGATTAATGGGGAGACATATACAAGAATGTTCTATTTTCATCAAAGTACAGGCTGCTGGAGTTTTACTATTGCTGGAAAAATTGCACAATCAATCCCAAACTTAGTATACATAATGTAACGGAGCCTTAAATTTTTTAATTGAATCAATTTAGTCTTAATCCTTCAAGTAAAATTGTAATAAAGTCTTTCCGAACAGGTTTCACTTAATTTATCTAACACGTCAATCCAATAATAAATAATCATCCTACATGTAACAGCAAAGATGAAGATGTGACGTGGACTGAGGAATAATGCTGTTTTTGTTGATATAAATGGCGACTTTGCTTGGTCGAGCAGCTAAGCTAAAGCCCTAAATCACCAAATCTTTAGTTCTAATGTTCGACTTAAACAAAAGGGTGCGACCGTACGTAGAGTCTCGAGGTTCAAAATCAATAATTCATGACTGAACTGAATCTGCCAAAAAGTAGCGAATAGAAGCAAAGCCGCAACACCCAGACCAGCAAGCAACACGACCCTTTTAGAACAAAAAACTACCACAGAAGTACACAAAAACGGACTCACCACGAAATAGGCACACAGCAAAACAGAAGCAAATTCCGACCAAAAAAAAAATACAGAAGCAAATTTCATTTCAACAGCAAAAATGAAACTTGTTTTATCATCAATCATTGGTTTATTTCCACGTTGTAGCAAAAATATATTGGGCGTGATGCTCCACATGCTAAAAGGCAATTATAGATAGAGAGAGTGAGGACACTCTATTAAATGATGTCTTGTCAAATTATTACATCTTGTGGCCTGAGCAGCGTGCATTGCCTTTTTCCAATGATGGAACTCTTTTAGACGAGAATACATGTGGACCCCTTTTTTGCATGAATGGTTCAATTTTGGGATTTTGGTAATAATAATTCATGGCTGCTTTTTGGGAAATAATAACTTTCTTGAGGATGTGATGGAAAGCGAAAGTATAGGCTAAGAGCTCTGAACATTATTTGTCGAATCATTCCCTACTTAAGTTTGCCAGTAAATTTCCTAATTACCATTTGAAAACTTCATTCATGTCATAAATTATATATTGGTTGATATTCTTTTTCTAATGCCACAATCAATTAAAAAATTCTATCTCTGCTGACTTTAAATTTTAGTATATCATCAAATTATAAATTATAAATTAAGAAAATACTCAATAAAATGTAAAATGGCCATATGTATATATGTGTGTGTGAATAATTTTTGATAATGTTCTACCAATTAACATAGTAGACTTGGGCTAACTTAGACCTTTATATCTAATTAATGGATATGATAAAGCAATTAAATAAACAATGAAATGGAAAAAAAGATATAGGCCGATTCTCAAGTCAACCCTAGAACTAGCCGATGTGATTCTAAGCTATAATAGGGTCGACCACTTCAATTCATGATTTTTTGCAAGATAAAAAGTGCAATTTTATTTTCGTCGACAACTTTAATGTCTTGTATCATTTTTTAGAGTCAAAGTTCAGCACTGGATAGGTGAAGCTAGACACGTTGATAAGTAGTACAACATGGTCCATGGTGGCAGATGCCACTTTAATTAGGAGTGACTTGAAGTCATCTTTACATTTTTCCTCTCCAGTGAAAGTTAATGCAGGACAGTATCATGATTTCTTTTCAGAACAGCAAGACTCTTTACTGAAGAGTTAAACTCCAGATTTATTTAAATAAATGGACTACAATAATGTCTTTGTTATTTTTATTCGAGGGTGATAAAGAGAAATATGTGATGGGTCTTTATAACCGAGCATTACATTTTCATTTGATTTTGGTCCTTGACATGACGATGTTTAAATTTTGGTTATGAAACATAGCAACTTTTTCTGAAATTTTTGATTATCAACGGGTCAGATTCAATAGTAGAGATCCTACGATTTAGAACTTTAATAAAGACACAAACCACAAGAGAGTAAGAGGAGATTGATGCAAACTGATAGACATATTTAGGATGTTTCCTAAGCCATCAAGAGTATCAAATTAAAATCTAGCCTTTTTGGTTCCTTTATGCAGCCATCTTTAGTCATCTCATCTTCAGTAGCTTCTAGATTTTGTCAAGATCATCTCTAGTCATTTAATCTTCAGAGGAAACATTCTAAATATTTCCAAAAGCTATCCAAATATTAATGGAGCTCGGCGTCTTAACCTTAGTTTAGGACTAAACTAAGCACCAATTAATTTCTTAGTGTAGAAGTGAGTGAGGGCGTGCATGGAAACGTTTCTTAGAAACGTTTCCGAAACACTTCTGTACGGAAAGTGTTCCCGGGAACAAAAAATGAACAGAAACGCGTTTGGTTGCGTTTCTGTTCTTTTTTTGTTTTTTTTGTTTCTGGAACGAAATAAGAACAAAAAAAAGAAACAACAATTTGTTGTTTCTTGCTTCAGAAACATTTCTTGAAGAAACATTTCTTCTCTTCTTCTCTTCTTCTTTTCTTCTTCTTTTTTTTCTTCTTTTTTCTTTCGCCAGTCGCCGGCCTCGGCCATGGCCAGCGATCGGCCGTCGAGGCTCGGCCTCGGCCATGGTCGGCGATCGGCTGTCGAGGCTCGGCCTCGCCGGATCTGGGGGAGCCCGAGCTCGCCCAGCCAAGGCGAGGCCGAGCCTCGCCCAACCACGGAGAGGCTCGGCCTCGCCGAGGGCCGGCGAGCCTCGCCATGGCTGGGCGAGGCTGCCGGGCCGGTCGCCGGAGGCCGGTGACCGGCCGAAAAAAAGAAAAAAATAAAAATAAAGGAAAAAATAAAAAATAAAATAAAAATGTTTAAAAAATTAAAATAAACAAAAAAAGAATAAAATTTACCAAATGTGTTTCTGTTCATTTTTTATTCCCGGACCAAACGTTATCAAACGCGTTCTTTTGTTCAAAAATTGTTCCCTGGAACAAAAGCACTTTTTTTTGTTTCTGTTCCCTGGAACAAAAAAAGAACAGAAACGTTACCATTCGCACCCTGACTTTCTGCATTATTGTTCCTTTGCTTAAATAGTGGTCATCGAGTATTTCTGGCCTTCATCCTTTCCTCCATAGCTAATAGACAAACATTGATTGTCCACGAGTACTTCGATCATGTTTCTCGATTTCTTTGTTTCTCTGTTCCCCGAAACAGGTTTGGAACAGAAATCCGTTTCGTAACACAATTTGATTTCTCTATTTCTGAAACAGATTTCTATTCCAGAAATAGAGAAATCGAAGAAATCAGAAGCTGGAATTTTTAGCTTCTCAGTTTCTGAAATAGAAATATAAATTTTTTTTCTCAACTTTTCAATTTAGTTAATTTAGTCCAAATATTTTAATGATTTTTTAATATAATCATTTCAATCAATATTGATTGAAAATCTTAACCATTGGGCTAGATGGTGGGAATTGAATGAACAAGGCTTCATTTGTTGCACGCAAGAGATTTCACGCATGGTAATAGTCAACTTGCCATATTCATATCTAACGAGTCTTTCTTCACCTACTCTTCCGTAGTACGCCAGACAACGACTCTATCCAACTAACTATTTTTTAATCATAAACTTCATATTGAGGCGGTAAAAATGTGTCAAATCATTAGGGTTTCATCCGATTTTTCTTTTATATAGTGTCCTCACTTATCAAGACGCGGGTAGAAAGAGATCTAATAAGGAATCTGTTGTTCTTGTAAGAGTGTTGATGAAAATACAGATTTTGATAATAAATTTTTAAATAATCATAGTGTTGATAATTTTAAAAAAATTGGTGATGATTTTTGAACATGGTGAGGATTTTTTTAATAAAATTTAGAAAGAAATTAGAATTAGACTTGAAGTTAGGATTTCTTTTAGGAGATTAGACTATTATAATCACGGCTATCATTAGACTTATTTGATTAATGAGAAATCAATTTTGGCAAAAACATAACGACATATTCACTACAATTGAATTTCAATTGATTTTTCTTTTTTGCCACGTTGTTTATTTTTCGAAAGAAAATATTATGTAATAGGAAATGTAAGCACATGTAATAGGAAATTCCATGAAAATGTATTTTCAACTTTTGTAATGTATTAGTATTATTTCGACTATTATTTTGTATTTGAGGATTTCCTATGTTGTTTTAGTTTTTCAACTATTATTTTGTATTTGATAATTTCTTATGTTGTTATCTAATCAATTTCTATTCCTAGAAATTAAAATTTTATTCTGTTATCAAACGGATTTCTGTTTCAGAAATAGAAATTTTGAATCGTTATCAAACAGGTTTTTTTGCTTAGAAACTTGTCCCGGGAATAGAAATTGAAAAATCAATTTCTGGCCAGAAATCAATTTCTGAAATAGAAATTTTATCATGCGAGCCCTTGGTCTCTTCAGCTTTTTCAAAAAGTACCTTTATTAAAGGTAGTCACGAGAGGTAGATAGATGTGATTCCCCACTGTCGAATGTCTATTCAAATTATTGTATCTTCTCGACCTGTTTTAGTCGCTCTTTTATTATTGACCCTTACATGAGTAGACGACGTTAGCCATGGCAGAGAACAAGCCAAATGCATTTTAGTCCTCTATTTTTTGACAAGATGTGATGGAATCCTTGACTTCGCCCTCCACGATCTGTCGGAATTAATAGGAGGTGCAAAATTATTATTTTACTCAATATATACCTTGAACAATTCAAAGAGAATTGTTTGCCTGCATACATATTTCAACGAGTAATGTATGAATATGAATCTGTTAAAAAAAAAAAAGTATGAATATGAATAAAATATCATACTATAGACATAAAGAATGAAAGAAGACATAAAATGTATGTATGCTCACAGCACTTGACAGTATTTGCTAGTTTCATGAGTTATAATCAGCACCTCGAACCGTACAATAAATTGCATAATTTGTAAATAATCATTCTTAACCTATCAAAATTTGTGCTCTTAGATCATACATGGGGTAGATAATGTAATCCCAAGTAAAGTGAACAAAGTGAAAACTCGAGGTAAAAAAAAACTAAAATATGAGGCAAGATTTCAAATTTGGAGACATGTCACCGATGAATTAAGCTTGGGATCTTTCCATGAATCTCTCAAAAAAATATTGCTACATCACCACTTAAAAAATTGGCGCTCTGATTCAAATGTGCTGGCTAATTGAATTCTACTACTAATAGTGCATTTGGAAATGCTTGACAAAATGATGCTATAGCCACTTTTATAAATTATTTCTCTTAGTTGTAATGTAACTCTTTCTCGATAATATTCAAATGATATGTGTGTAAAAAATTATAAACTTTTACCTTGATTGGTGCCTGGCTAGACGCAAGTGTACTCTAAACTCTAGACTGAGAATACATTACAAATCAAAAAGTAGGAGTACTCGACAAAGATGAGTTATTTTGACCCATGTGGTTGTAAAAGTAAGAAGAATAGAAAAGATCAGCTTCACCTTGACCATGGCTTAGGAAACTCCATCACGCGTGAGTGAATGATGTTCCTTGTTGCCTTTCAGAACCAAAATTTGAAGAAACAAAACGGTTTTTCAATTGCATGAATCCATCCTCATGAGCCCAAATGATCTCACTCTTTATATTATATCATTTTCACTTGAGATCCAAATGATGCATGTTTAACTTAAATATTTCCCTAATACCACTCTATCTAATTATTATAATAGAGTGGAGTTTTTAACATGTGGAAATAGAGTTTCACATTGAAAGGGGGACATAAAATTAGAGGATCAAAATTGACAAGCACAAATTATTATTTTACCCATGTAATCAAGAAATATACGAGATTTAAGATTTCATTGTGATTAATGGGTAGACATACGCAAGAATCTTCTATTTTCATCCAAGTACAGGCCGTTGGAGTTTAACTATTGCTGGAAAATTGCACAATTAGTCTGAAACCTATTATATAGAATATAATGAAGCCTTAACCTTTTTAATTGAATAAATTTTGTTCTAACAGTTGAGGAAAAGTGTAATCACGTCCTCTCAATTACGTTTTGTTTAATTTGTCTCGCATGACAATTCAATCATATCTTACATGTAATGGCGATGGTGTGACATGGACTAAAATTACATGAAACAACGTTGGTTGTTCTTAGATAAATGGCGTCGGTGGTTGGTCCAACAACTAAAGCCCCAAATCACCAAATCTTTAGCTCAAATGTTGGACTTAAACAAAAGGGTTGATGGTATACAGTAGTGAATAGAAGCAAGCCCCAACACCCCTCCCAACAAGCGACATGACATGCATGAAACAAGACTATTACATAAGTATGCCAAAAAAAAACTCACCACAAAAGAGGCACAAAACAAAACAGAAGCGATTTCAATTGCAAAAATGAAAATTGCCTACAAACCCCATTTTTTCCCAACAGTAACCAACTTGGCTTATCGTTAATCTATTGATTTATTTCCACATTGTAGCGAAAATATTTTGTGTGCAATGCTACTTATGCTGAGATATTTAGGAATTACCAACGCTTTCAACTTTTTAGCTTTTTTATAAAGCGTCTTTATTAAAAGTTGACTCCAGAAGGTGATGGATGGGACACCCCACTATCAAATGTCTACTCACATTATTGCATTTTTTGGCCGTGCATAGCTTTTTTTCTGGTGACAGAGCTTTATCCGTCAAAAGGGTACATGTGGGCCCTATTTTTGCATGAATGATTCAATCTTGGACTTTTGTAATAATGCATGGCTGCTATTTTGAAAATAATAACTTTAATAAAAATACCATAAAAAACTAAATTATAGACTAAGAGGTCTAAATGTTTTACCTTTATGCATTGAGTTGTGTAAGGAAGAAGTATTTATCAAGTCCATATCTTTCTATTCACTCGAATGCTTTTTTGCAGGCCCTACCTTTTGATTCCACTGTCGGTAAGTCTTCCTTTTTATCATACAGAGATTTAACTAATGTCATAAATTAGAAAATGTTCCATTTTCTTCTTCTAAGGCAATAATCAATTGGAAACTTCCCCTTTATTGACTTTAAATTTCAGGATAACATAAAATTCCAAATTAGAAATTAAGAAAACACTAAGTAAAATATAAAATTGTCATGTGATACATTTACATACATATACAGAGCAATTTCTAATAATCTTCTACAAACTGACATATTAGATTCATACTAACTCAAACCTTTATTTCCAATTAATGTTGATCATTAGTTGAGAATAAGCCTCGACCACAATGGTTAGTCAGAATGTCTCCAAAATACACCCACACCCACACACATATGTATATTTTTATGACTATTTGAAAAGTTTACGACTAATTTCTAACTAAAAAAAAATGTTATTCTTATGTTCTCATTCTTTAATAGCATTCTTCCATATTTAGGAATTGTAGATTTTTTTTAAAGATAAAATCATGGAATTTTATTGACCAGATCAATATTCGACCTGACTGAAAAATTCCATGCAAGTATTTCAAGTCCTCATGGTATGTATTAATGTGGTTCTCAATAAGACCCTCCTAGCATACATGCAAAGCCTTGGCCCATTTTGATTTTGAAGGTCGAGTTTGAAAGTCCTTTTGAAGCTTGGCCCCTCCCTCCTTCCAACCGTAATGGCATGGACTCAGGGATGACTCCTTGGATCACCTTAAGCAAAAGTTCGAGTCAAGACATTTGTGGAAGGTGGGGATGCTGAGATTAACAAAGAAAAGGGATAAGTTTCATGCAATTGAAAAAGGGAAAGAATGAATCAAGCCACAGCTAGACAGAGCTTGTGATTCATGACCAGGACGGGGCCTAATGCATTATCGAGACGTGCCATAGTCTGTTGTCAGCATGCATGCGATCTTATTCACAACTTGGCGTGACTTGATCCATGAGCGGAACTTTCTTTTACTCCCCTCTCCTCTCTATTAATTGTTACACAATTTTCTTTTCCTTATATTTCAATTACCTTTTCTCATATCATCATGCGACTAGTCCATATAGCTATTATTTTAATATACTAAAATGCCCTTGTAGGGGAGTGAAATTGAATGATGTGGTGCGGTAATTTTGCAACTCCAAATCCATCTAGCCTAATCTCATTTAATAAAACATTGGCACCATGCCGATGTTCAATTGACTTCATGCACATATTGAGTGTCCTTTGGAATGTACACAATTTAATAGAATTGCTTGCTTAGTTTAATTAGTGATTACATTTTTGTACAATTCTACACCATCATAATATCTTCAAAGTACTCTGATTTAATAATATTAGGCGAAAAAAGCAGTCCCTTTTATATTAAAAAACTATGAGGGGAATATGATCAATGGAGTAAGGCTATGTGAATTCCCACCACGCTTTCAACAGCGAAATAATGTCATTATTATGCATTTCTAGTTCTATAGTCCAGGTTGAACTGCCTTGAACATTGAGAAACACCGAACTTGAGAGATTCTACATTTTCTCAATAGACTTTTTGGAATTGATTCTGTGTCATAAAAAATTAAAAGTTACAAGTCCATGACGATAACTGATCACAGTCAAACCGAATTGCGGAATAGTAATGTTCAAAGGATGTTGTGGAAACCTGAACCATGGCACAGTTCACTTCATTTCAATTGGTTTAGGACAAAGATGGACTGTTCAGTGACCGGGGCAAAGATGCTTGACAGTGTGCCCCTGGAGGAAAGTGAAACTTGGTCTAAATTTCCGAAAAACAGCTTTTTATAATTATATCGGCAACAATCCAAGAATATGAAGTTGGAGTCGTGTATTGCTGTCATAAAAATCTGTGAAAAAATGTGGAATTAATTCATTCGTAACGACGAACTATATTGAATTGTGACCAAAATTCAACATGGCCTTTTCATATTTATTTTATGATGGTTGAGATTGACGAAACACCAAGTGTTTATGTGGTGCCCATAATAACTAAAATTATTTGGAATTCGCGTGGGGCGGGTCAGGGGGTGGGGGTAAAAATTTTTTAGCATTGAATCGATTATTTAGATTTGCATGCATAGTGTATCCAAGTTTTTGCTGAATTAGTATATATTTCATGCATGAGTTCTGGCAATTAAGTCTATTTGTACCTTTTAACTTAGCGTAAGAGCTATTATAAAACTGTTTTCTTAAAATGCTCAAGCATCAATACCTAAGATAACAAAGGATTACATACAAGTACATAGGAGTTCTTGGACATTAGATTGTACCTTTTCGTTTGTTGGGCAAAGTAAGTATCCCGTGACATTTTTGGGCAGATCATGTCCAGACTTCTAAACTAAAGGACATAACCAGGAAAGTAGGGACGGTAGACGGGTCATTTAAGCTTGGGCCTAGTACGGCCCGGCCCAGTACCTACCTAGTAAACAATCAACACAAAACCTTCCTTAAGAAACCACGTACCCTTATAGCGATTTAAAAAATAAATTCAACAGCACGTTATCGCAAAACTTGTCACTAGTGATAGCCCCAGTGCTAAAAATTTGGCACTTAATGATATTGAGCTTGTTAGATAACTCTAATTAGAGTTGTCTTAAAATATTCAATTAACTCATTGAAAAGGGTTACCTAGTTAATTCGGTAGAAGATATAATTGATGGTTATTAGAATCTTCTCAACTATATGATTAGGACCTACCCATTATGGTTGTGATTCTTTGTTTGGAAAGAAATTATAGATATTTAGTGATTGTCAAACAACTTTTCCTTTCTATATTAGCATTTAAGATTGTCAATTCTTAAATTCTCGGCACTAATTTCTCAATTTTGACCAATAGACTCTTTTTTTTTTTCCCGAAGACAAATAGACCTGAATGCACATTAACCGGTACATTCATGTAGATTTGAAGCATTCATGTAGATTTGAAGAAGGCTTCTTCAATAGAGTGGTGGGCATGGCCTTCAATTTGAGATTACTTTGAATTGGAGACATAATCTGATATAGGAATTTATTATGTACAATTGAGCACTTACCCATGCAATTTTCTCTAAATGTTGATATTTTATATTATTTAGCCATAAAACGATATAAACATGTTGTTGATAGGCTAAAAGGCAAGGAATACAAAAAGCTAACGAATGAACTGCTTTCTTGAATTGTTACTTTCTTGCAAAAAGCTTTGATGTTTAAGACATAACTTTAAGATGTTAAGAAAATACAAAAGAACCTTTTAGATCAGTTGGGCACCCAGAATCCTCAGAGAAGCACCAAATCTGAGAGATTCTTGCCAAAATGGAAAAACAGAATCAAAATTAGGTCTCCTGGCTTCATATCAGTTCTATGAACGGCCTAGAGTAACATGTCCCATGATCACCTCAATCAATGTGAATTAGGTCCTTACCACCATTACTGAAGATGTAGACTTTGAACACAACATCTTCCCTGTCAATGAGCTCAAAAACGCAGGCATTCCCATACACAAATGAGTTGCTCTTGCAAATGCAGGCCAACCAGCAGAGAAGAACACTCGGATTTCCCGCATATATCTTGAGAGCTTCACTGGACATGACCTATCTGAATACCTAAGAGTTCCCTTTTTCTTGTTCTCTTGAATACGTTGCCTAGTGAATTGACTGGGAACGTGCTGCGCATGGGCAGATGTTTGAACAACCAATGTATGGTGAAAGAAGGACAATAATGTAGGCATGTGCTCTTGGGAAGAAAGCACACAAGGCCAGCTTAAGTCAACAGTCTGAAGAGGCTCATGAAAGCAATCGATCTTAACTCGCAATGTAAAAATGCTTTTTCAAACAAATTACTGCCATCAATTGCCATTTTAGGTTAGTGCGCAATTCAAGTGACTGTCCATCCTTTCACTCAGATGGTGATGGAGCAGCTTGTCGAGGATATCCAAAAGAATGGATAGTCCGGACCTCATTACAGTATGTACTACTGTTTTTTCTTCTTCTTTTTTTTTCCTGATTCCACGTTACTCCACCATGGGGATGCCCCACAATCACTTCAGGAAAACTAGCACATCATATGGTTCCCAATACAAACCAAATCAACCTGGGAAAACACAATATTGAGGCAAGATTAGATAGGGATCGTAATCGAACTTGAGATATGGCAGTGGTGGATTAGGCTCGAGATGGTACCATTTTCTTAAAATGAGACTGTTGTATCACCACTTTGAAGAAGGGATGCTCCGAATCAAATTTTCTGGATCAGGAGTAGTGAGAGGCATTGAAGGAGTAGGATCACGAAATACCGGCTCAGAATGGTTCATTCCGCATTTAGACTGTTTGTTCTGCCTGGAGTTAAAATGAGAACTTTAAGAGACATCATCGGTGCAAATGTTTCTTTAATTGACTATGAAGATCTTTCGCATAGAACTCATGTCATGCCATAACCAGCCTAAAGTTTCACTCAAACAACGTAAATGAAGTTTCTACCTGCTTTGCTGAAAATGTAGACTTTGAACACAATATCATCCCTATCAATTAGCTCAAACACGCAGACATTTCCTACATGCAAGTGAGTTCCTCTCACAAATGCGATCCAACCAGAAGAGAGCATCAGCCCATGTGGATAGCTCCTAAGCTTCACCGGCCATGATCTGTCTGAATGTTTGAGAGTAGCGATTTCCTTGATTTATAAACTGTGTTGCATTATGAACCTACGATAACATTCTGCCCACACATGTTTGAACAAACCGTGCTTGGTAAAGAAAGGCTGGGGAAGCATTCCCTTATTCAAGCAAGCGAGCAAAATGTAGATTGATATGGTAGTTTTAGTAACTCTAATCAATAGTCCTAACAGCCAAAAGTCAAAATGTCAAATCTCTGCTATTAGAACTGGCATGAGGGTAGAGAGGATCTTTGCCCATTTAAACAAATAGGAATGAACAGATCCAAGGTAATCGATAGTCTCGTACAGAAATCCAATCAAAATCTTACCGCTATATCTTGTTTGATATAAGACCAAATCACCACTTTGACAAAAGGATACTCCGAGTCAAATTCACTGGCCAGTTCAAAACTAGGGAGAGGCCACGAACTCGCAGGACCAACAAAAACCTGCTCAGAATATGGCTCGCTTTTAATCTAGACTGTCTGATCTCTTCTGTTCTTCAAAAAAATGAAATGATTAGATGACGCCAGTTTGGACTTTTCATTAGTTGATGTACTCATCATAAAGATTTAGCACAGAATGGAAACTAATACAGTGATGGAAATCAAGATTTAGATAAGTTGACCAAATGAAAAATTTGCTTCGCTTCACCTTAGAAGCTGTGACCACTTAAATCACAACAAGCATTACCAAAATCATTGTGCTATCAGTCAACACAAACAAGCTTACCAAAAGAAACTAACGAAGGAGAGAGTGATGTAAGAAGATACACGACTTCTAAAAAGATAAGTCACACTCTCGAGATCTTGCGATGTGCAGCTTGGACTCGGCTGAGAATATGGTGAATGTGGTTCGACCCTCATTTTTTGACGAGGAGCGAAATCCTCCGACTCTTCAACTTCAACGACATCCTCCCTCTTCGGTGAAATAAATCCACTTCTGATGTTCGATATGCTGCTCGACAAATTTTGCATTCTGTAGGGGCAATGTAAGATCGGTTTGCACACGAGCAGGCTGTCAGCGGGAACCCGCGAATTGAGTTTTAGTTATAGTCGCTTCACTGGACGAGAGTAAAGCTAGAGAGACCCAACGCCTTTGTCTAACACTATCCTTAGCCAACCAATCTTCAATTCAAATTAATAAAGGAAAAAAAAAAAAGATTTTCACTTGGAATAATTGAATCTAAACACTTTTTGTTCAAGGTTTTGGGCTTTTCTTTCAAAAGGTTTATTCAAAGCCAAACGCATAGAAAGTTTTCCAGATTGAGATAAATCATGAGAGAAACTCTGCTGACACTTGAGAGCTGAATCCTTAGAAGCAGACTGCGAAAATGTGGAACTTTTCGCAGTCTGCTTTCTGGATTCAAGGGTGTCGGAGAGAATGATCTTGAAGAAGTGAGGACTGTCAAGATGGGGACCAGTCACCATCTCTGGCTTGACACCTCCACCTTGCCTCCGGCTACGGCTACCACAAGCCACATTGATAATGCTAGTACGAGTACCTAGAGGGGGGTGAATAGGTTTATGAAAATTTTCTTGAAGATTGCACAATACTTAGACAGATGAAGTATTAAAAAATCAATCGTAAGACTGAGTAAAAGAAAGAGAGAATTAAACACGAGGTTTATAGTGGTTCGGCTTGATTCAAGCGTACGTCCACTCTTCTGCACTGACAGCCGATTGGCTGAATTCCACTATGAACAAAGAGATGTTACAGTGTTGATCTTCCTTGATTTCTCGATGTAGATGATCTACTACACTCGCTCAAGGTATCACCAAGTATAAACACTCTCTGTGTATACAATTTTGCTCGAACTGTATCGACTAATAATCAAGGTTCTTCAGTCTGGAATTTTTCTATCGATCACACACTTAAAACAACCAGAACGTCTTCCTTTTATACTCCTTTATGCCATCATAGCCGTTGGCACTTACCAAAGGAATTCCTCCAATCTACCCGTTGGACGGAATCAATTAAGAAGATCATCCGAGCTATTTAAGGAATCTGATGATAGCCCATCAATCCTGTTCGCCCATACAATCAGGATTTTGGTTTCCAAGAATAGAACATTCCAAGAATGTTTCGTCGACCATCGGATCTTCAATTGTTCTTAGATAAGAATAAAATAATCCGAAGTGATTATCCAACCAAGAGATTTTTTCCAGAGGATTGGATCGAATCCCCAACCATATACTTAGGCTTCGGATATCCTTCGCCACTGGATTAGAAAGACTGTCAGTGAGAATAATCTTGAGTCTTGAGTCTTGAGTCTTGAGTTACAAAGTCTTGAGACTTTAAACTATCGATATCCAGACTAGACTGATAGAAATGTTTTGTCAGCTTCAAAATATTCTGGAAAGATTTCTCCAACAATCTCCCCCTTTTTGATGGTGACAAAACTTTCTTGTAGATTTGAACAACTTTGACCTGCAAAAACATTTTTCAAGCACTATGGCTAACTCATAAAGATTAATAAACAACCAGACTCTGCATCCACAGCAAATTGGTTAGTCTTTCATGAGTAATATCATATAACAATACTTGATATAAATGCAACCAGTCAAGCATCAAAATCCACAGCCAATTCAGTCTCACACCCAAGTTCAAGTTCTCAAGTCATACTCAAAAATAAACATAACCACAAAAGTTAAAGTTTTAAAATAATGTTTGTTCAAATTGGTTCTCCCCCTTTTTGTCATCATTAAAAAAGAGGGTGAGAAAGGAGTCATGTTTGCTTGGGAATACGCACGATCTGGAATTCTCCCATTGACTGGACTACGCCTTCTAGCCTCTTCAAGTCCTCCCTTAGATGAGCTACCTCCTCTCCTTTGGCATTGGCTTGAATTTGCAGAGCGAGGTCTTTCATTTTGTCCTCTAGGCTGACTAAAGATGCTTGTCCAGCATTCTTCATGGCTTGAATTTCACAATCCAGAGCATATATTTGGCCACGCATTTCCAGAAAAATATCCATGATGCGATGAAAATCTGCAGAATTGTCTGTCTGCGCACTGGCATGAGCTTTTTCCGATGGAGTAAGAGTATACGATGGCGCTTCTGTATAGGCTTGCAGATTTGGTGTCAACGTATCACCTTCTTCAGGCAATTAAGAAGCCTGAAATTCTTCTGGGTCTGCTGGAGATTGTCTTGGACCTTCACTATCCGCAGCATGAGGTGTAGACCTTTCTTGCTCGCCAACTCCCCCTGTCTCTAGGACATCCAAAGGGGAAGAGTGATGATCATGCTCTAGATTTCCCTTCTCTCCAGATTCAGCAGACTTTTCTTTCTCTTCTTCAGCTTCTTTCTCCTTTTCTCTCTGCTCTTTCTCTTCTCTTTTCTTAGATTGCTCTTCTTCTTCTCTCTGGTTCTTCTGAAGTTCTGTCGGCTGAGACACAGAATGTCTGGTTCTTGTCAGTGCTTGGATAGTAGGATCTTCATCCTCTTCATCTTCATCCTCCAGGATGAGAGATCTTTTCTTCTTTTTCGATGGGGCTCCAATGGCCTCCTTTCCTTTTCTCTTTGAAGCAGACTGAACAGGAGATTTCACTCTGAATTTCTCCATTGCCTTGGAAAGTTCTTGCAAACGCATCTTCGTTAACATCTTCAAACCTACCACCATCTTATCACACGGTTGAACACAAAGAGTTTGAGGCGGTTCAATATTCATGTGTCTGAAGATCTTGGTCACCAGATCAGGATAAGGCAATTGTCCTTTGTCTTTCGACATTGATCTGTACATATGGAAGAGAATAGTGTGCAGGAGAGAGAACTTCCGTCCTGTGTTGATCGCGTACATCAACTTTGCTTCAGAAAGAGACACAGAAGTCTTTGACGTAGACTTTGGTCTAAGACAGTTGATCACAATCTTATGAAGCACAATGTTGATGGCATTCATCCTGGAATAGGTAACTTTCTTCTCTGCGTCCCTATCTTTGACCAGTTCCAGAGAAGTGCGAGCAGGTGAGACTTTGATTGGTAGATAGCGTCCTCGTTCAACTCCAACTATATCAGCCAACATATTCACATCTACCACGTAGACTTTGTCTCGTACACTAAATGATATTCTATTCGCATCCAGAAAGCTAAGATTTGAATAGAAATAAGCGGTCAGATGAGCATACCCGTCCGTAGAGTCAGAGCAAAAATTTTCAAGTTGAAACAAATTCAACTTTTCTCTTAAGTTTATGTTGATGGCGTCCAGGAAGTCAAAATCGACACTTCTAGGGTTTATCACCCCTCTTTTCAACAGCCTGGAATACACTTTTTCTTGATCCTTGGATTTGAACAAATCCATCCGATTTCCTTTCACCTTTGCTGCCACTCCCATTTTCGGTTGAAATTCAAGGAACATTCTGTCATCATCGTTCCCTTCAATTAAATTTTGTCCTGGCATACGAGGATCACTTGGAATGTTCGCAAGTGCTTCCTCTGCTTTTCTTTTCGGGGCAATTCCCAATTCATCCATTTTCTTCAGAAAAAGATACTCATTCCCATAATTTTTGTCCTTAAGGAAGTCATCTATATAATTCAATGGAGTACCTGTTCTTTTCAACGCACGATAAATTTTATACATAAAGGAGGGCTTTTGGACTCTTACTGGATCGGCATCCTCGATTATCTCTTCTTCCAGATTATGACTTGCACCTTGTGGGGCAGGAGGCGTTGAATGACGTGGATGAGAGCGAATCGGACTTTGTCGCTGACTTGTTAAGTCTTCTTCCTCAGTGAGATCGAAGTGAGTCGGTCCCTTCTCCATTCTTTGTGGTCCCCTGCTTGCGATTCTTGATGATTTTCTCGAAGAAGACATCTTTCTTTGTCGATTGGAAGATTCCTTCACTTGCTTTCCCAAGAAAAATGACCACTTTCTCGACGACGAACAAGCAGTAGAAACAGTATGGGGAGGAGAGTGCCTTTTAGGGTTTTGAAGATTGGGGAAAAGAAAAACTGTATATATATAACTCAGTTTTGAAAAGGGAAGTTCAATCGGTGCAAGGAAAGTGAACGATCACTTCTTTTCAAAATCAATAACTGCCAAAATTATTCTTTTTAAAAAAATCTTCAAATTTCATGCTGATTATAGAATAACTGAACAAAAGATCGTACCTTTTCGAGTTAAAATAACTAAATGAAAATTCGTACCTCTTAGATGAAATACAACTTACAGTCTATAGCCACGAATGTCTGAGTCTGAGGATTTAAAGTCTGAAAGATTAGAGTCTTAGAGTTGGTGAGTCTCTAGACTTTAACTTCTTCAGGCTTCAAAATATTGAGTCTTGATCGGATAAAGTCGAATTGATTTTTCTCCAAAGGCTTTGTGAATATATCCGCTAGTTGACTCTTTGAATCAATAAATTGAATCGAGATTTCTCCATTTTGAATATGATCTCAAATGAAGTGATGTCGAATCTCAATATGCTTTGCTCTTGAATGAAGGATTGGATTTTTGGTGAGATTGATCGCACTGGTGTTGTCACATCTGATTTTTGTGCATGAGTTTTCAATCCCAAAGTCTTGTAGCTGTTGCTTTATCCATAGAATTTGCGAACAACAGCTTCCAAGAGCTACATACTCTGCTTCTGTCGTTGAAAGAGCTACAGTGCTTTGCTTCCTCGAAAACCAAGACACCGTTCTGTTTCCAAGTAGTTGACAAGTTCCAAAGGTGCTTTTTCTATCGACTCTGCAACCGGCCAGATCTGCATCTGAGTATCCTAGAAGATTAAAGTCTCCCTTCTTGGGATATCAGAGACCGATGCTTGAAGATGAGGCAACGTATTTGATAACACGTTTTACAGCACTGAGATGGGATTCTCTGGGATCTGATTGAAACCTAGCACAAATGCAAACACTCAACAAAATATCAGGTCTAGAAGCAGTAAGATAAAGAAGTGAACCGATCATGCTCCTGTACAGCTTTTGATCTACTTTCTTCCCTTCTTCATCCTTGTCTATCTTCTGAGAACATGACATTGGTATGTCGGTCTTTTTGCACTTTTCCAATCCAAACCTTTTGACAAGGTCATTCGCATATTTTTCTTGATGAATAAAAGTTCCTTCCTTCATTTGTTTCACTTGGAGTCCAAGAAAGAATGTTAACTCTCCCATCATACTCATTTCAAACTCATCCTGCATAGACTTAGAAAATTTCTTGCATAGACTTTCATTAGGTGATCCAAAAATAATATCGTCCACATATATTTGAACAAGTAAAAAGCTTTTGCTTTCCTTTTTTGATAAACAAAGTAGTATCTACTTTACCTTTGACAAAACCATTCTGTAATAAGAACTTACTTAGTCTGTCGTACCAAGCTCGAGGTGCTTGCTTTAAACCATACAAGGCCTTTTTCAGTCTGAAGACTGAGTCTAGCTTCTTTGGTTCTTCAAACTCAGGTGGTTGTTCCACATAGACTTCCTCATGGATGAATCCATTTAGGAATGCACTTTTGACGTCCATTTGAAATAACCTGAAATTTTTATAACAAGCAAACGCAAGTAATAGACGAATAGCTTCTAACCTTGCTACAGGAGCGTAAGTCTCATCATAGTCTATTCCTTCTTCTTGCGTATATCCTTTGGCCACGAGTCTTGCTTTGTTTCGTACGACTTTTCCTTCTTCATTCATCTTGTTCCTAAATACCCATTTGGTTCCAATAACAGTTTTACCTTTTGGTTTAGATGTCAATTCCTAGACATCATTGATGTTGAATTGTCTGAGTTCTTCTTGCATAGCTTCGATCCAACTTTCATCAGATAAAGCTTCTTCTATGCTTTTTGGTTCGATTTCAGAAATGAGAGCCACAGCACTAGATTCTTCACGCCTTTTTGATTTGGTGCAGATTCCTTCATTGATTTCACCAATAATGAGATCTTTAGGATGACTGGATTTATGCTTCCAGTTACTGGTTGTTCTGCCTGGTTGAAGATCTCTTTCTTTGTTTGAATCTTCATGTGCTTCTTGATGTTGGACTTCCAGAGACTGGGATGCTTCTTGAGTTGTAAGCATTGGAAGGTCTGGAGTAGGTTCAGACTCTTCATACTGAGTCTGGTTGGATTCATCTTGCATTGAGTCTTGGAATTTAACATTCGTTGATTCCTCCACTGACTGGCTTTTCTTGTTATAGACTCTGTAGGCTTTGCTTGATGTAGAATATCCAAGGAAGATGCCTTCATCTGATCTTTCTTCAAACTTACCAACTCGATCATTTGCATTTTTCAAAATAAAGCATTTGCAACCAAACACATGAAAGTATGAAACAATAGGTTTTTTACCTTTGAACAATTCATAGGGGGTTTTCTCTAAAATAGGTCTTAAAAAGACTCTATTTATAATATAGCATGTTGTTGAGACAGCTTCAGCCTAAAATCGTGAAGAAATTTTGCTTTCAATTAAAAGTGTTCTAGCCATTTCTTGAAGAGATCTATTCTTTCTTTCCACAACTCCATTTTGCTCTGGAGTATATGGAGAGGAAAACATATGATTAACACCAGATTTATCACAAAATTTCGTAAAATCTTGATTTTCAAATTCACTTCCATGATCTGTTCTTATGCTTGAGATTGCACATCCTTTTTCATTTTGAACCTTTTTGGCAAATTTTTCAAAATACGAAAAGGTTTTTGACTTACTTGTAAGAAAATATACCCAAGTAAAGCGGGAGTAATCATCCACAATTACTAGGCAATATTTCTTACCTCCAATGCTCTGGGTTCTGGTTGGTCCGAAGAGATCCATATGAAGCAACTGTAGTACATGATTAGTAGAAACATGGTTTATTTGCTTAAATGAATTTCTTACCTACTTTCCCAGAATGCATGGAGTGCATGAATCAGACTTTTGGTATGGCAATTTAGGTAGACCTCGAACAAGCTTCTTTGATGAGATTTTGGCTAATTGTTTCATGTTGACATGGCCAAGCTTTCTGTGCCATAAGACTGCTTCATCTTGAATTGAGATTAGGCATTGTGCTTCATTTGGTTTTACATCAAGGAGGTAGATATTTCCATGCCTTCGACCCATGAAAGACTGAGTTGAGTCTTTGCTAATTCTAGAACATATGCCTTCTTGAAAGGAGATCTTGAAACCAGTATCACACAATTGGCTAATACTTAGAAGATTGTAGTTGAGTCATTCCACTAGAGAGACATTGCTTATTGTGAGATTTCCAATTTTCACAGTTCCAAATCTCACAATGCTTCCTTTACTGTTTCCTCCAAATGAAACTTTTCCACCATTCACTTGAACAAGCTTTATGAAGCAATTTGAGTCTCCTGTCATGTGTCTTGAACATCCGCTGTCAAGATACCACTTAACTTTCTTTTTGACAGAGACCTGCATTCAAAAGAGAGTCTCAAGCTTTCTTTGGTACCCAAATTTTCTTGGGTCCTTTGGCGTTAGTGGAATAAGCATTACTAGGCCATACTTTCTTAACAGGCTTCCAAACCATAGAACACTCTTTTTCAAAATGATCCTGACTGTTACACTTTGAACACCTTAGAGCACTTCGACCTACAGACTTTACAAAAACTTTCTTGAAATGATTTTTGTAAGCCTCTTTTGACGGTCTTTTCTTAATTCTCTTTTTTACTTTTGGAAAATCAATCAAAGGAATTGTTTCTGCTGTCATACCCAAACCAGACTTGTTAAAGTAAGGTCTTTGGACTGAAAGAACTTTTTCAAGTTTTTCAGACCCTATTGAAAATTTCTTTGAAATATTTGATAAGTCAGTTTTTAAGAAAGCATTTTCTTTTGAAAGTTTATCTTCATTCTCCTTAAGAGTAGAAAAATTCAAGTCTAAACTTTTCACTTTTTCTTCTAAAATATTTTCTTTTTGTTTTAAAACTGAGTTTTCCTTTTTAAGTTCGGAAATCCTTTTTAGAGAAGTCTTAAGACTAAAACATAGTTCTTCAATGTATTTAGAGACTTTGACAGGGATTTTATAATCACTTACCTCAAATTCACTGTCTGAGTCTGATCCAGAATCTGAGTCTGATTGTGCCATTAGACACAGGTTGGCATATTCCTCATCACTTTCTTCACACTCTGTATTGCTCCAAGTTTCGGCTTTGAGAGCTTTTCGAGACTTTTCAGCTTTTCCTCTTTTCTTCTTCAGGAGAGGACAATTTGGTCTGATGTGTCCCTTTTTCTTACATTCGAAGCAAACTACATCTTTGTTTGGTTCCTCATTATCAACAAACTTGGTTTGCTGTTTCTGAAGACTTTGTTTCCTTGAGTTGAACCTTCTTCCTTTTCTATTCAGCTTTATGAACCTTCTAATCATAAGAGCAAGCTCCTCATCGTCCAGATCTTCTTCAGAGTCTGTATCATCAGAATCATCGTTAGATTTTAATGTAATGGATTTCTTACCTCTTGGATCTTCGTCTTCATTAATTCGTTCCACTTCATAAGACTGAAGAGTTCCAATCAGCTCGTCTACAGATAATGGCATAATTCTTTGCGTCTCTCTTATTGAAGTCTTTATATGATTCCAATCCTTGGAGAGTCCACGCAGTAGCTTGTTCACCTTCATAGGATCATAAATTTTCTGTCCTTGATTCTCAAGGCCATTGACAATATCTGTAAAACGGCTAAACATGTCAGTTATAGATTCTCCTTGTTTCATTTTGAAGGCTTCATATTGACCAAGGAGAATGTTAATTCTGGTCTCCTTCACTCGGTCTGTCCCTTCATAAGTGATATGTAATCTGTCCCAGACTTCTTTTGCTGTATCACAAGAAGATATTCTGTTATATTCAGTTGGTGATAAAGCACAATATAAAGAGTAAATTGCTTTTGCATCGAGTGCTTGTCTCTTGTTTATCTCTTCTTGAGACATTCCGCTAGTTTCAACAGTTTCTTTCCCTCTTTCGGATGCTGATGCAGTAGTAGGAGTAATTCCTCTTTCCACCACATCCCATTCCAGAGGATCCTTTGATCGTAGAAAAGCTTTCATCTTGTTTTTCCAGATGTTGTAATCCTTTCCATCAAAGTAGGGTGGTCTGGTATTGCTTTGCCCTTCCACCAGCCCTGGTGCTAGCATACTAGCCATGGATCTTTTACTCTGAAGTAAAACACTTCAAATAAAGTAAGAACACAGGCTCTGATACCAATTGATAATGCTAGTACGAGTACCTAAAGGGGGGTGAATAGGTTTATGAAAATTTTCTTGAAGATTGCACAATACTTAGACAGATGAAGTATTAAAAAATCAATCGTAAGACTGAGTAAAAGAAAGAGAGAATTAAACACGAGGTTTATAGTGGTTCAGCTTGATTCAAGCGTACGTCCACTCTTCTACACTGACAGCCGATTGGCTAGATTCCACTATGAACAAAGAGATGTTACAGTGTTGATCTTCCTTGATTTCTCGATGTAGATGATCTACTACACTCGCTCAAGGTATCACCAAGTATAAACACTCTCTGTGTATACAATTTCGCTCGAACTGTATCGACTAACAATCAAGGTTCTTCAGACTCTGGAATTTTTCTATCGATCACACACTTAAAACAACTAGAACGTCTTCCTTTTATACTCCTTTATGCCATCATAGCCGTTGGCACTTACCAAAGGAATTCCTCCAATCTACCCGTTGGACGGAATCAATTAAGAAGATCATTCGAGCTATTTAAGGAATCTGATGATAGCCCATCAATCCTGTTCGCCCATACAATTAGGATTTTGGTTTCCAAGAATAGAACATTCCAAGAATGTTTCGTCGACCATCGGATCTTCAATTGTTCTTAGATAAGAATAAAAAAATCCGAAGTGATTATCCAACCAAGAGATCTTTTCCAGAGGATTGGATCGAATCCCCAACCATATACTTAGGCTTCGGATATCCTTCGCCACTGGATTAGAAAGACTGTCAGTGAGAATAATCTTGAGTCTTGAGTCTTGAGTCTTGAGTTACAAAGTTTTGAGACTTTAAACTATCGATATCCAGACTAGACTGATAGAAATGTTTTGTTAGCTTCAAAATATTCTGGAAAGATTTCTCCAACACACATACACTCGTGTCCAGGAGTCACTCAAGAAAAGTGGTTTGAGCAATTTGCCTCTGTTCTGGAGGCAATCTTCTTAAAGAAGATTCTTACAGACGATATGATAAAGCTTTATAATAGTTATGTTCTGACAGATTGTGTACTGTTTGGATAATTTTATAAGGTCTAATAAAATCCTAGAGAGGCACGAATTCTGTACTACAAACGAAAAGAGTCCACACATCCATACATATTAAAGAGGGCATATGAAGATATCTTTCAATCAAAATTTAGCCTCCATTATCCGATTCCCATGAACTGGGAATTCTCTACTGTAAACGTTTCATGCATGTGTGTCGAGTAAAGTCCATTTACAAGATCATAGGCCACATCCTCCGTCTCTAGTTGGTAAAACCTTCCTCCAGCCAGTTTTATTGAATTGATAAATTATAAATATAAATATCATGCACATATATTTACAAGTAAATTGACATGTGAATGATTTCTATATTTGCAACTTACCTATCAAAGGCGCAGTTTAAAGACTACCTCCAACTAGAGATGGAGCAAAACATGACCTCAAGGATGGGATGGCATTTAGTTGAAGTCTACCTTTGTTCTTCAAACTATAGATGAGATGAGCAGGATCATTTCAGTATTGCTCTATGGTAATAGCAACCCTCTTCCCCAGCCAAACTATGTCAAATTATGTCCTGAAGAGCAGGTTGAAGTTGAACCATGATGCATGTGAAACCTCAAGAAGCATGAAACATGAGAGATACTCCATAGAGAAGGAATTTCGTAAACGTGTTGCACTTCTCATTTGATACATCAAGAGGCAAAAACTTCTAGTGTGCATCTCCTTTGGTGTAAATGAGTTCTGGAACTGAACACTGCAAATGGAGGCTTTAAACATGGAAAAACCATGATGAATGAGCTCAAACATGCAGATGTCTCTTACTCGCAGCACGTTTCTCTTGTAAATAGATACCAGCCGGCAGAAAAGATGCCCAACAGGGCATGTCGATAGAACCTGAGCTCCACCGGCCACAATCTGTCCAGATACATGAGTCACAGTTTGCTCGTCTTCCATAATGTCTTAGTTGATGAATCCATGAGGAACACTCTGCCATGTATAATGAAGACCAGAATCATCTATACTTGCATGCGCTCACGAGAGAAGCACACAAGATGAAGGCTCATGGCTTTGTAATTGCTAATTCAGACGTGGTTAACTGTCAACTCGAATATGTACTGATAAAAAATTTAAAACTTAACAAACGCAGCATGTAACTCAGGCTTTCTTTCGTTTCATTTCAAATTGCTAATTTTTCAATTCTACCATCTAATTGAGCAGGGTCAATACCTTTTCCTTTCTATTTAATTATTTATGAGGGGAGTCCTTACTTAAATGCACACACAGTAATCTTCTTTTATAAATCTGATCAAGTCCAAATAAAAGTTACCAAAATATAATCTCATGAAGATCCTGCCGTTCATCATTAGACCAAAATAATATTAGGCAAGATATATAGTTAGGATTCATAATTGAATTTGAGATAGTGTAGTGGTGAATTAACAGCCAAGATCTTACGATGCTTCTCTTAATATAAGTTGGCCGCATCGTCGTCTCAGAAAATGGGTTCTCCGATTCAAATGTACTGGCTAATGCGCAGGACGCATCTAGATCGTTCGATCTTGGCTATAACTCAGAAAGTAGAAAATTTATCATTTTAAAGACGCCAGCATGAAGGTTTCATCGATTGACTTACTATTTAAAGTTGGTGGGTCAGAGATAATTTGACGAATTAAGCCTTGCAAGCAGCCTAAAGCGACACTTATGGTTTTCATCTCAATCGACATGAATATGAGATACTTACCAGCAGAATTGCTGTAACTTAGACCCTTAAATCTAATTGATGGGCGCAGCAAATGCACGGCCTCCCTCTATGTGTACGTTGCACTTGTCTATCCTTCAAACCACCATCGCCGCTCACTCCCTCCAAGTTACTGGCACATCATGCCAACGTCACGCTTCACCAATCTCCATTGCTCCTATCTCTCTCTTTCAAACAGCGCAATAGGTTTTACAGCTCAGTTACATTATAACCATAATAGCCATTACGTCATAATCTTAACCATTAGTGTGATCTAACCAAACATGCAATCACAAATTCGTTTACAAGGGGAAAGCAGTAATCTTGCTTCTCAAGGGGAAAACTCTTCATATAAGGGGGAATATAAGGTAGCTAGGCAAAATAGAAAGGATCTTAGGGAAACAATAAGAATGATGGCGCTTGAATTCGTTGGTTTTTCCAATTAATGCCACAAGAGGAGATAACAGCTATGACAACTGAGATGATGAACCCATTACTCCTAGAAATAGTGAGGTTGACGAGGTTTAAAATTGAGAAAGGTTCTCGTTGTATAATCTAAGGTGTGGCCATGAGAACCATATTTTTGAAATAGGAATGATATTTGAATCTGCATCTCAATTTAAATAGGGTATCTAAAGATATGCAAAGTATGAGATACTTTGGATGTTTTTTGAGGCAATATACATATAAAAGTAGTTCTACATGGCATAAGATAGTCTCTGCTTTTTGAGGCAGAGTACGCCTATTTTTTGAGCCAACGTGCTGTATGCATGGGGAGTTAACATTCCTTGAGGTACACTCTGTAATTTCATATGTGATGTTGAGGAACGGTTATCGAAATAAGACAGTAATAAGCATCAAGTTTTATTAGTAAAAGGATCGAAGTTTCATTAGTAGACGTGCTGTATGCATGGGGAGTTAACATTCCTTGAGGTACACTGTGTAATTTCATATGTGATGTTGAGGAACGGTTACCGAAATAAGACAGTAATAAGCATCAAGTTTTATTAGTAAAAGGATCGAAGTTTCATTAGTAGACGCCATCATCAAAACCAAGGAAGAAGCTGCCATTGTTTTCAATTAAAACACCACGTCGAGCAATGCAGATGACTCCTCTCCTCTGTTTTTGATATTGACAGACATGCACTTACTAATCTTCTCTTCAAGATTTGTTACTGACTCGAGATTCACATTCTCTCTCCCCTCTATCGAATCTTCTGCTTCAATTTCTCCTTTCATGCCATCAACATCTATATAACTTCATTGTTGTGAATAGAACTTCCAGAGATCAAACCATTTGAAAATTTCATTCTGCAAAGCAACGTACGACCAAGCATCAAAAGCTTTTACTAAATCTCATAGAAAGATTCACAATACGCAATGACAACAAACAAGATCCAACGTCCATGAAACAGAACATAAGCATCAACAAAATATTAGATTTTTCAGTTCATCATGATAGTGTACAAGCAATCGTTAGGTCCTAATATTGCGATTGCAAAACCTCTCGGTTGCTTGCAAATCTGAATTATGTTAATCGAAGCATCCCCTATAATTTGACATTTTGAGTCGTTACCATCAGCTATGAGGTAAAAAGTAAAAACCCCATCGAAAACAAGCCTCACTCACACTTCAGTTGTCGCCATCGGGAGAGAAATTGATTAAAAAAAAAAACTATGTTCCAACAAAAAATGAAGAATCTATATATAACTCGATCAGTGGAAACAATGCGACAATTAGGAAGCCTCATCTCTTTGAATTTCCCCCACAAATTAACAATGCAGAGCCCGAACCGTTTCGAATTCAGGGCATTGTCGACCAAAAAAAAAAGGCCCCAAATCGAAACTCCAATCGGTCAAAGCGTCTTCTCGCAGCTGCCAATCTTCAAATTCGACTTGCTAGCAGCCCCTCCTCCACTGAAAAGCAAAGCCCCGTCCCCGCTGTCGCGCTCCTCTGGTACTCCTTTTAAAAGTCGTCCACTTTTTCTATTTTATGATGTCTGCTTGCTTTTAGGATGCTGAAGACGACACGTTTTCATTTTGCCTGGTTGGTCAGCCTGCTGAATAGATATTTAGTGACACGTCAGCCGCCACGTATGCAAGTTTCCAACGGTGGTTTCAATGGACAGAGCACGCGTCTCTGCGATCCATGTTAAAGTTCGTTCGTTTTCTCTTTTTTAAATTCAGGAAACGTGGCGTCGATCTTGAGTCCCAAAATGACAGTTAATTTTAGGCCATTAATTTTTTTTTTCTCGATAGTGCCGAATCTACCGATATAAAATGTGATTTCGATTCAAATACTCTAAAGACTTGACTAATTTTAGGCTCCGTTCGTTTCGCGGAAAATATCATGTTTCTAGAAAATATTTTTCTGGAAGTCATTTTCCAGGAAAATGACTCTATTTTCTGGTGTTCGGCCAAAATCTAAAATTTCAATGGAAAATATTTTCCACCGTTCGTTAGCTCATTTAATTATTTGGAAAAATTTATCAAAAATTGAATTTTAATATTTTTAAATGACCAAAAAAATTATTTTATTTATTTATATTTTTTAAAAATGATTTTTTAATTATTTATATTTTTAAAATTGAAATTATTATTATTATTATTTTCTTTTTCTTTTCCTTCCTCCTTCCTCCTTCCTCCTCCTCCTCCTTTCTCCTTCCTCTGCCGTCGCCTCCTTCCTCCTCCTTCTTCCTCCTCCTTCCGCCACCGCCACCTCCTTCCTGCCTGACAATGGCCAGCTGCCCAGCGGCTGACCAAGATCCGGTGGCCAGATCCGGCGAGCTTGAGGCTCGGCCGATCTCACCCGAGCTCGCCGGATTTGGCGACAGAGCTCGAGCTCGCCTGGATCGACGAGCCGCGAGCTCCGCCGCCAGATCCAGCGAGCCACGAGCTCCGCCGCTAGATCCGTGACCTCATCGCATCACCCAAGTCACGAGCTCCGCCACCAGATCTGGCGAGCCACGAGCCGTGAGCTCCGCCGCCGCGGTGCTCCCTCTTGAGCCGGACCCTCCCTAGCGTCTTCAAACCGCCGGGGAAGCGGAGCGCCGCAACGGCGGCAGCGCCGCAGCTGGAGCAGGCGGGTAGGAGCGGCTGGGGAGGGCGGAGAATGAGGGATGCTTCGCCCATCGTCGGCGTCGAAGGAGGAGGAGGAGATCATAAACCCTAAGCGAGAGTGCAAAAATGAGAAGGAAAAAGGAGCGCGTGGGCGAGCGTGAGAGGCCAGCAAAATGTTTTCCTCTTTTCAAAAGAGGAAAACATTTTCCTCAAAGTCAAGAGAGAATTTTCCGTTGACCGGAAAATATTTTCCTTGACCATGAATTTTCCGTCCACCGAACACCGGAAATCCAGGAAAATATTTTCCTGAAAGTTGTTTTCCGCGAAACGAACGGAGCATTAGAAGAAAATGGGCATTCCTTTCCGTGGTCGTAATAATTTTTTATTTAGTGAAAAATATTTCTAAGGATGCGGAATATAACCATTAAACAACCAATTTAGGAAGCTATTGTGAGCATAGTTTCTTGGTTTGATCTACCTATTCGACGTCCTTTCCTCCACCGCGAAGGGACCGCCATCTAAATATTCGAAAGAGTTGCTCCACATAGGGTGAGAGAGAGAGAGAGAGAGAGAGAGAGAGAGAGAGAGAGAGTAGACGAGGTTAGTTGTGCCAATGCTCAGCAATTCAGGAAACGGAATCGCCAAAGTTTGAAACTTTACATAGAAAAGACTCAATCGGCGAAGGATCGGAACTTGCCGAAGCAGCATACCTTGAAAATCAATGTCGACGGAACATTTTTTGGAGGTAAAACAGTTGGAGCTATTTTGGAGATTCTTCACGACGAGACGGGAGCTCTACTGGATGGCTTTGCTACGAAGGTTCCAGCTTTGTCGGCGTTTCATACGGAAGCCATGGCCCTGCTCGGAGATTTGAAACGTTTTCAGTCGAGGAGAGAGAATTTGCCGGAGCTCGGGTCGACGTAATGCTGAAGAAGACGTGAGGTGGGAGGTGCATAGCTTTAATCGAGGAAGCGCAACTATCTTCGGCCCAATTTCAATTTATCTTCTGGGCCCAACGTTCGAATACTCTTCCTTCCTCTTGAGTGGGCCATCCTCTCCAACTTTTACGGGATCTTTTAAGAATATCGTCAAATATTTCGGAAGAAAAAAAATTATGTAACCCTGAAAGAAAACTTCTTCCTGGACCTTGCAGCTTCTAACCTGCGTAAAAATGCAGCTTTGATGCGGTGACTGCAAAACACTTGCATTTCTGCTAAAAGATTCCCCAAAATTGATAATGCAATGCCCGATCATTTCGAATTTAGGGCCTTTGTTGATGCCAAAAAAAGCCCCAAATCCAAACTCCAATCGGTGTTCGATTTTCATGGTGAAGATCTGAGCAGCCTTGTTTCATGCTGAGTTTGCCGAAACTCATAATCCTCCAATTCTGCTGCTTCAGGCCAACACTGCATCGCAAATTAATCACTCATCTGATCTGACTACAATGATGCCGGAGAGTAAGACCGCTTCGTATTCCAGATTTGTAGCATCCATCGGCAATGAGGACAGACAAAATTGAGGGTGATCTTATAATGGCAGGCACCTTAGGCTATGGCATTCGGTTGCCTAAGCATTATTTTTCTTTCCCCAGTAAGTCAGATTTTGGTTCTTGAAATGTCAAGAATCTTCAGATTTTGAGGATAGAAACACAAACAACTTTTCGTTGAAACATTTGATTATCAACGGCTGAGATTTAATATTAGAGATCAAACAATTTAGAACCTTAACAAAGATCCAAATCGCATCGAAGAAAGAGGAGATGGGTACATACATATCACGGAGCTTGTTAACCAAAGACCTTAACAGCAGTCAATTTCTCGGGTATAAGAATGGATGATTTTCTACATTATTGTTCCTTTGCAGGACCAGTCGCCATCACCAATGTCCTTTCTCCATCCTTTTCTCCGCCCTAATGGACTAACAAGAGTAGGTATCCCTCCTTTCATCCTTTGCCTCCACATATGGCCCTTTCATCCTTTTGCCATTGCTCATGTATTAGTCCTGGTCCATCCTTCCATCCTGTTCCACCCCAAATAGTCCTTTCATTCTGATTCTAGTTATCACAAATGCTTGTGTCGGTTTGGAATTTTTTACTTGCAACATCTATTGTCCTAATATTGCAGTTATCACAAATTGATTTTCAAAGCCTTCAAAATTATACAATTATTGACAAGTAGAGTTATTTGTTTTTCATAATTTATAAAACCTAATTTTTTTGGCAAAAGCAAAATGCAGAAAATGCTACTTAAAAATTCTAAACAAATATAACGAGTTAATTATAGAAGTCAACAAAAATGATGATGGAATGTCGTATAGTCTTTTTGGAATATACTTTTGTATATTTCTAATTCATGACAATCATTCTTAACAGTGTTATCAAAATGAATATAGATCTATGGAAAAAAAATGACTAAGAAGATACTTGGACAATAAAGACATCTTAAGCGGAGTGCCACTGTGCCATGTGGATCGCTGGCTTGATAATTAATGTGCAGCTTGCTGAGCCATTCGTATAACTACTATGCGCAAGTTATTCATAAAAATCATGTCTTAATCCAACGTAGCATAATATAGTTTGATAAAATGATGAGGTCAAATTAACCTCCATGCCCTTTTTATTCTTTTTTCAAAAATTATATCTTTGGCCTAACGTTGTTAAAACCCATTCTGCTCCTCTTTCTTACTCGTATAAGATAATGACAATGTGGATGAACTTGAGATCGGATCCAAATAGTAATTATCAAGACCATTCTATTAGTGCATTACCATAAATAAAGACGGCATACATGCAGCTCCTCTAATTGGTGCATTAACACTTTGTTCTACTTAAACCAAACAAAAGGCATAAGATGTAAGTACCAACGCTCCATCTCATGCCCAAGTTTCTCCTCCTCCGCTATCTCCTCTGTTATTTACAGTCCCAGAGTTTGGTGTCTTCTTCGCCGGCTTGCTCAACTGGAATGCTGGGCGTCTGCACAACTGCCTCACTCCTTTTCCCAAGCTCAGCCATGATTGATAGATCAGAATGTCAAATTACTCCCAAATCTGTATATTTGTTATGACTATATGAAAAGGTTATGACTAATTTCTAACAAAGAAAATGTGATCACTAATTAAAGCTATGAGGCATGTTCTCTTTCAGTCAAGTTGACAAGGATCTTTTGCATAAATTATCATCCTCCCAAAGTAAGTAACATTATTTTTTGCAATATGGGGGCATGAGCATGTAGATTTGTGAGGCTAGAATCTTGTGAAACATCCCGTAAGCCCTGTAAAATGGTCAAACTTAGGCCTTCCACCTATATAGGCTTACTCTAGCTAGAGCTATTTGCATGTATTTGTAAAATTCAAACCGACAACCTCCAATTCCTAAGCTAAAAATCTCCAATATCCCAATTAAATGCGCCAATCCTAGAGTATATAGTAAGCATAATTTTTTTATGTTAAAGAGCAAGTGTATTTTGCATTATGTATCATTTCTCAAGAAAATGAAAGTGTTAACGTAAATCCATCATATTATTGACAATTGAAAATTTGCCTAATAGAGATGCTAACCTAACCTCAATTTTGGTCTTAACCAAATACCGATCAATTCCTCGATTATAGGAATTGATGATTCTCTGCATTGTTCCTTTACACTAGTCATCATCATCAATTTCCCTGCCTCCATCCTATCCTCCACCACCGATGGACAGACATTGATCAACAAATGGTCCTTTTCATCTTTTTCCACTGCTAATGTGATAGTCCCAATCCATCCTTGCATCCTTTCTTCCACCGTTAATGGACAAACATTTGAACTAACCCTAAACCCTCTTCTTGGGCAGTCGGTGAAATCATGTTAAAAATATACAAGTAACATTATAACTAAGCTACCACTAAGCTACCATAAAAGAAAAAAAAAAACCTGAATTTTAATGTTATTTTTTTTATATACTGATAGCAAATTATTATAATTTTCTGTTTATTAATGTAATAGAGTTAAATTAAATTAGATTTATATATCCAATTAACATTTGATCATATAGTTGATTAAATTAAATTAGATTTATATATCCAATTAACATTTGATCATATAGTTGAAAATAAGTACTATCTTTCAAATTTTCACAGAATTGTTGACAAAATGCCCCTCAAATCATTTCTTTAAGTGAAAAAAAAAATCGGTTCATAAGGAAAATTTGAAGCTAAATTTTTTTTACCAACTATAATTCTTAGATACTCATAACTCTCTCTCTCTCTCTCTCTCTCTCTCTCTCTCTCTCTCTCTCTTTCTCTCTATTCTGACTATTAAAAGGGTAATCATAATTTTCTAACCAAAAAATTATATAACTAATTAAAGTCATGTCCTCCCTCTTTGTAATTAAGTTGATAAGAACCTTTTGCATAATAACTTCCGAGTTTACGAGGAATAATGCATATAAAAAAATACCACATAAAATAAGCATATATATATATATATATATTATAATGTAAGGATACAAGCATGGAGATTGTCTACATAGTAACTCATAAAATTTCTTACAAATCCCAAGAACTAGTTAAGCTCATGCCTTTGGCTAGCGAAGGTCACTCAAACCCAAAATATTTTACATTCATTTTGTTGGATTCAAACCAAATGACACTTCTCCTAAGATGGAAATCCCTACCACAATAAGAGTGTTTTGCATTCTATATTAGTTTTAAAAAATGACAATGTTAACATATGATTATCATATTGCTGATATTCAATAATTGCCAAAGTAGAGATGCTAAGTAAGTATAATCTTTTATAGTGAAAAATAAGTGTATTATGCATTCTACATAATTTCTTAATAAAATATGGTATCTAGTTAAATGGTATGGTTTTGCTTCTTTTGGTGATTGATTCGCATAAAATTGACATGGATGAACCCCATTGAAATGTTCTTAAATAGAGCCAATCACATATTTACAATATCTTATTGATAAGGATTAGGGGTCAGCCACCGAGTCGTTTCACCACAAAATCAAACTTAACTAGTCTTAACCAACTGATTTCAAGTTGATTTATGCGAGGACCACAAGGAAGAAATATGAGATCGGTACAAACTATCAGAGATATTTAGGATATTTCCTAAGCCATCAAGAGAATGAATCAAATCAAATCCCAACCTTTAATTCCTTTATGCAACCATCTTTAGTCATCTCACCTTTAGTAACTTCTCAATTTTGTCAATGCCATCTTTAGTCATTTTATCTTCAAAAAAAAAAAAAATCCTAAATATCTCTAACACATATAATGGAGCTCGGTGACTTAACCTTAGTTTAGGCCTAAACTAAGCACTAGTTGATTTCTTAAGTATAGAAATGGATGATTGTTTACATTATTATTTCTTTGCTTGAATAGTGACCACCAACAATGTCTAGTCTCCATCCTTTCCTCCCACACTAAAAGACAAAACATTGATTGTCTAAGAGTACTTGCATCCTTTGGTATTTTAACCTTTTTAAAATGCATATTTATTAAAGGTAGTCACAAGTAGGGGTAAGTATCGGTCCAGGGTTAACCCTGGACCGACCCTAAACTGGCCCAATGCTACCGGTCTTGGTCCAGTTCCTAGGGAAACCGGGTCGGTCCTTGGTCCTAAAATTCCTAAACTAGCACTGTGCGGGTTGGTCCTCGATCCTGAGAGTTCAAGGTCGATCCAACCTAGACCAACCCTGACTATATATATAATATATTTTTATAATTTTTTTCATATAGAGAAAACCTTAAAATAAACGGCGTCAACAACATTAAACAACTATTTAGTGAGTCGTTCAAGTAATTTTACATTATTCTTTAATAACTTAGATTTTTAATGTCTTTTAGGCGTCAACAGTCATACTTTATGAAGGAGGAAAATGTTTTTGTGAGGAGTCCTAATGGCGTCCAAAAGGGCATACACAGCTCCTTATGGCATCCTTCTCTTTTGTCTTATTTGTCTTCTTAGTCTTCAATTTGTCAAAATCGAGAGAAACAACTTCTCCGCTCGTCACTCAACACTCGCCTCGCTTGCTTTAGGTCACTCATGCCGCTTGCCGCTCGATGCTCGCTTGGCTTGCTCCCCGCTTGACACTCGATACTCACTCTATTTGACGCTCACCCCACTCGACCCTCATCGCTTGCCTTTCTTAGCTGACTTCGCTCGTCATTGAAACCATTGAGTCGACTTAGTTCTCAGTTGCCATTTCAATGAGTAAAAAAATGAAATAAAAAATTATCGGTTGCTCTTGGATTGACTCTGGAACCGAACCAAACTCAGTAGCTCAGTCCAGTCCTCAATTGTTTTTTCAAGGAGTATTAAAAATGAAATAAAAAAACTATCGATTGGTCCCGGGTTGACCTTGGAATCGGATAGAACCTACTGGGTCGGTCCGGTCCTCAGTCTCAAGCTCAATAGGGTCGGTCCTCGATCCCAAAAATTGAGGACTAATACTGTGCGGGTTGATCTAAGGGTTAGGAGGTAGACCGGCCCAACTCGGACCATGCTCACCTCTAGTCACGAGAGGGAGATAGGTGGTACACCCCGCTATATAATGTCTATTCAAATTGTTGTATCTTGATTGGTTTTAGTCACTCTCTAATTATTGACCCTTATATGAGGGGACTATGTCAGGCATGGCAAAGGACAAGGTAAATGCAATTTGTATTTTTGACAAGATGTGATCCTTAACTTCGACAATTATTATTTTCCTTGATATAGACCTTGAAAAGTCCTAATGGAACACTTTGCCCGCATGCTTATTTGAACAAGCAATGCAGGAATATGAATTTAATATCATAATATAAGCACACAAAATGATAGAAGACACAAGATGTATTCACAATTCCTGACAATATTTGCCAATTTCAAGAGTTATAATCAGCACTCTTTGCTTGGCCGAGTGGCTAAGTTAAAGCCCCAAATCACCAAATCTCTAGTTGTAACACCTGACTTGAACAAAAGGGTCTGACGGTACGTAGAGTCTTTAGGTTCAAAATTGAGAATCCATTACTAAATCCACCAAATAGGGGCGAATAGAAGCAAAGTCGCAGCACCCACACCAGTAAGCAACGCGATTCTTTTGAAACAAGAACTCCCATAGAAGTACACAAAAACATATTAACCACGAAAGAGGCACACAAAAAACAGAAGCAAATTTCATTTCAATGGCAAAAATGAAAATTCCCGCCCAACTATAAATCAACTTGGTTTATCAATAATCATTAGTTTATTTCCACATTGTAGCAAAAATATCTTGGGCGGGTTGCTCCTTATGCTAAAGGTCAATTAGAGATAGAGGGAGTGAGGACACTCCATTAAAAAATATCCTGTCAAATTATTGCATCAGATAGCCTACGCAACATGCATTGCTTTTCTCCGATGACAGAGCTCCATCAGATGAGAGTACATGTGAACCTCATTTTTTCCACGAATGGTTAAATCATGGGATTTTTGTGGATGCTTTTTGGGAAATAATAACTTTCTTGAGGATGTCATAGAAAAGAGAGTTTTCCTATTTACTGTATAGACTTTATTCATGTCATATATTATACATTAGCTAATATTCTTCTTCTAATGCCATAATCAATTGCAAACTTCTATCTCTATTGACTTTAAATTTCAAAATACCATAAAATTTTAAATTAAAAATAAAGAGAACACTCAATAAAATGTAAAATGGCCGTATGTATATAATGTGTGTGTGTAGGAAGAAATTTTTATAATGTTCTACCTATTGACATATTAAACTTGGGCTAACTTAGACTCTTATATCTATTTAATGTTGTCCATTAATTCAAAATAAGTCTTGACTTTTCATGCATTATCGCTCCAATTTTCACAGTTTGTTTCTTTTTATAGAATATCCCTCATATCATACTATAAACGCCAAAAAAAAAAAAAACTCGTTTTATAAGGAAATTTTGAAGCTGTTTGTTATTTTTGCCTAATTGTAAGATTAGAATGTCGAATTACTTCTTAATCTGTATATACACTATGGCTATTTGTAAAGGTTATGACTTCTTTTTAACAAAAAAAAGTTACAACTAAACAAAAATATCCAAGCTAAATATTCTCATGCTTTCATTCTTTAACAATATTTTTCCAAGTTTAGGAATTATGGATTTTTTTGGATAATACCACGGACTTTTGTTAACCAGATCGATATGCGATCTTATTCAAAATTTCATGCAAATATTTCAAGTCCTCACGGTACATATGAATTTGGTTTTTCAATAAGACCCTCCTATCATGCACATGAAGCCTTGGCCATTTCAATTTCGAAGGTTGGGTTTGAAAGACCTTTTGATAGCCTGGACCCTCCCCCCTTGTAACCGTAATGGCATGGAATCATACCATCCTCGAGCATGATTCCTTGCCACCCTTGGATCATCTTAAGCAAAGTAGGAATATAAGGCATGTGTGGAAATTGACAAAGGAAAGGGATAAGTTTCATACAACTGGAAAAGGGAAAATGAATCAAGCCACAACTAGACATAGCTTGATTCATGACTGAGATGAGGCCTACCATGTGATGCACACGTGCCCTGGTTTATTGCCAACATACATGTGATTGGGCCTAGCTTGATCCATGACTGAATGTTGAAGTATGGGGCCATCAATATTTCTCTATCTTGACATGAATGTCTGTATAACTTATTAAATATAGTAATGAAGTAAAAAATATACTAACTAATAATCATGATACTCTCCAAAACTCGAGTTAGAATTTTAACATACAAGTTTCCGACATGTGATTCCAATATCGAGGTCAATTTTAAAAATTCAATAAATAAGAGGTCAATATATATATATATATATATATTTAATGTTGTCCATTAATTCAAAATAAGTCTTGACTTTTCATGCATTATCTCTCCAATTTTCACAGTTTGTTTCTTTTTATAGAATATCCCTCATATCATACCATAAACCCAAAAAAAAAAAAAAACTCATTTTATAAGGAAATTTTGAAGCTGTTTGTTATTTTTGCCTAATTGTAAGATTAGAATGTCGAATTACTTCTTAATCTGTATATACACTATGGCTATTTGTAAAGGTTATGACTTCTTTTTAACAAAAAAAAGTTACAACTAAACAAAAATATCCAAGCTAAATATTCTCATGCTTTCATTCTTTAACAATATTTTTCCAAGTTTAGGAATTATGGATTTTTTTGGATAATACCACGGACTTTGTTAACCAGATCGATATGCGATCTTATTCAAAATTTCATGCAAATATTTCAAGTCCTCACGGTACATATGAATTTGGTTTTTCAATAAGACCCTCCTATCATGCACATGAAGCCTTGGCCATTTCAATTTCGAAGGTTGGGTTTGAAAGACCTTTTGATAGCCTGGACCCTCCCCCCTTGTAACCGTAATGGCATGGAATCATACCATCCTCGAGCATGATTCCTTGCCACCCTTGGATCATCTTAAGCAAAGTAAGAATATAAGGCATATGTGGAAATTGACAAAGGAAAGGGATAAGTTTCATGCAACTGGAAAAGGGAAAATGAATCAAGCCACAACTAGACATAGCTTGATTCATGACCGAGACAAGGCCTACCATGTAATGCACACGTGCCCTGGTTTATTGCCAGCATACATGTGATTGGGCCTAACTTGATCCATGACCGGATGTTGAAGTATGGGGCCATCAATATTTCTCTATCTTGACATGAATGTCTATATAACTTATTAAATATAGTAATGAAGTAAAAAAATATACTAACTAATAATCATGATACTCTCCAAAACTCGAGTTGGAATTTTAACATACAAGTTTCCGACATGTGATTCCAATATCGAGGTCAATTTTAAAAATTCAATAAATAAGAGGTCAATATATATATGTGTGTGTGTGTGTGTGTGTGTGTGTGAAAATATAAAACAAAATAACAAAAATAATAAATGGAGAAAAAATAAAAATTTAGTATTCTTTTCCGTCTTACTCCCACTTCCCGTGATACACAATTCTTCCCTTAAGTTTTTTTTTTTCTCATCTTCTAACATATCTAACATGTGAGTTTAGGATATGGATCGCTTGTTTTTTCTCCATGTTTTATGAATTATTTAAATAGAGTTGAATTTGTTAAATTGAAACAATGAATGATATTAATATTTGCGGATTAATGTTTTTAATGTATATTTATTCAAGGATTATTTATTCTTTTATGAATTTGATTTAAATTAATTTGATTGAAATAATCATAAAAATGATAATTTAATACGCATATATAAAAGTATATATTTGATATACAACGTATCCCAACGTGTCAGAATTCTCTGTTTTTTGAAAAATGACGTGTCGGTGCGTCTTGTCGTGTCGTGCCGTATATTGCGTGTTGGTGTCGGTGCTACTTTGGTTGCAATCAATGCAGAACATCGAGACAAAGTACCCCAAAACTGTCTATAAATAGAAGAGCCTCATACCAATTCAAATGCAAGCCAACTAAAGCAACGCCACACACACGTACGAGAGAGAGAGAGAGAGAGAGAGAGAGAGAGAGAGAGATGGAACTCACGGGTGAGATGGAAGTCATGCAAGTACTGCACATGAATGAAGGAATGGGAGAAACAAGTTATGCTAACAACTCATTGCTTCAGGTACATCTCTCATTGCCCCTCGTGGGCTCTGAAAATCTTGGATTAATCTGCATTTAATGTTTGATTATTTCAATCTTATGTGCACCGTAACATGATTTCTTCATTTTATAGCAAACTAGGATTCTTTTTGTTTTACCAAGATTCGAAATTCTATATGCAGAAAGAAGCCAATTTACCATGCCCTTTGAGATTATGTGACTTATTATTCAATAATTGAAATTATGACCCTAATTCGTAGATACACTTTTCAATCAACAAGATTTCTCTTGAAAAAGAATGTACACCAGAGGCTATATGAAAGTACTAGATCTGGCAAAATCATTGCAATATTGGACAAGCCCTTTCCGATGATGTTCTAATTTGAATTTACAAAGAAATTGCATGGAATCTGCAATATTATTTCACTTTATTTGGACTGCCCGCGGATATATCGCTGGATATATTGGCTAGTTTTGGGATTTATTACTTTATATACGAAAATTAAAGACACGACTTTTTTCTTTATATTGAGTGAATGCTATCCTTTTCTTTTTGTAGAGAAAAGTGATATCGATGACGAAACCCATAATGGAGGCAGCCATCACAGCTCTCTTCTCCACTGTTGCTGCCACCTTACCGACGAGCCTTGCCATTGCGGACTTGGGTTGTTCCACCGGTCCCAATGCTCTTTTCGCTGTGTCCGAGATCATCAGCATCGTGATTGATCTCTGCAAGGCAATGAAGCACGAGCTGCCGGAGTTCCAAGTGTTCTTGAACGATCTCCCAGGGAACGACTTCAACACCCTCTTCAGCAGCTTCTTGCCAAGTTTCCAAGGGAAGCTCAGCGAGCAATTGAAGAGCAAGTATGGAGTGTCAGCAACGTTGCCGTGCTTCATCAATGGCGTTCCTGGTTCATTCTACGGAAGATTGTTCGCTCGAGAGAGCCTGCACTTGATTCATTCTTCGTATAGCCTCATGTGGCTATCTCAGGTAATTTTTTGTCTCATAGTTTGTAAACCTAATGAAAAAATATGTCGAGAAACACTATTTTTATCATTGTTATTATTGTTGTTTTCTGGAAACTTTTGTCTAACTCTTTTCTAAGGGTAGAGTCAAGCAAATAATAGTCGAGACACCCATAAAGTCTATTTTGGGGTTCTAGGAAATTTATACTCTTTTATGAAGAAACAAGGGGTGTGCTTGGAAATCAAACTCACTCACTTTTTTCCTCCATCCCTCCCTCCCTCCTCAGGTCCCACGAGGACTAGAGGCAAACAAAGGCAACATTTACATGGCGAGATCGAGCCCTCCAAAGGTGCTTAGGGCATACTACGAGCAATTTCAGAGGGACTTCTTGACGTTCTTGGAGTGTCGTGGGCAAGAGTTACAGGTGGGAGGACGTATGGTGTTGACCCTCCTAGGTCGAAGAAGTGACGATCCTTCAAGTAAAGAGTGTTGTTACATTTGGGAGCTCTTAGCTATTGCTCTCAGTCAAATGGTCTCAGAGGTAACAAATAAAAAAATCAAAATAGTACTCGAATCGTAGTGGAAACATTAAGTTAAATTGGAGGTTAGTTTTGTTAGCCCTTTGTGAATAATTTTTATCATATAAAAAATTGTCACATCCTACCACGCCAGTGAAATTTGCCAGTCCCTTAGAAGTAATTTTTGTTTCTGCACTCTGTAAAATCAAACATACTCCCTGATCATGTTAGATAACATCAAGAATTTTCTTGAAAACCTATAGTTAAGATTTGCACATGAATTCTCTGATCGAAAGCAAAATTCCAATCTGAAAATCTTAAAAGAATAATCCCACTTCTCTTGCTTAGGAATGTATTTGAGAAAATCAAGGGAAAATTACAAAAAAAAAAAAAGTTTTAAACTTATTACACTTGTGCCATTTAAGTTCTATATTTTTCAATTTAGTCAATTTAATCCTAAACATTTTAATTGTGTCAATTTAGTTATAAACCTTTTGCATATTTACAAATTTAATCCTAATTTTTTTAAATGATTTGCCAATTTAATCCTTCCGGCTAATTATGACTATAAATCGTTGACGTAGCGATCTATCAAACACCAACTATGCTAAATAACACTACTATCGTTAAAGTGAGCATATCTTTTTTTAATTTTTTTTATAATTTTATAATTTTTTTTCCTTTTTCACTCCACTGGTCATTGCTAGTCTTCAGCAATGGCTGATGGAGGTTGCCAGCCCTAGGTGATGGTTACCCTAGCAAGGGTTCTCCCTCACTAGCCTCAAGCAAGGGTCCCCATCATTGACCCCTGGCGAGCGTAACCCTTACCTAGGCAAGGGTTGCCCTCATTCAGGCCCGTGGAGGGAAAAATGGGAAAAAGTAAAAGAAGAGGAAGGAAAAAAGAAGAAGAAAAAATTAAGAAAATTAATAAAATTGTCGACATTAAGATAGCTAGTGCCGATTAGATTGTCACATTAGCAATTTCCGCCCAAAATAGCTAGAATGACTAAATTGATACATTATCAAAAAGATTTAAGATTAAACTAGCAGGATTGAAAAATTTATTACTAAATTAGCTGATCATTAAAAAATTTATGTTTAAATTGGCAAAATTAAAAAATTTAGGACTAAATTGGAATAAGTATAATGGGTTTTGGACTTTTTTGCTAATTTCCCAAAAAATCAGAGAATGAGAGATAAAATTATGAGGTGCTTCGAACGCACTCTTATTCCCTCTTAGGCTAATGTAGACTTTATTAAAATGGAATCAACATTTACATGATAAGAAACTTCATGTATTATCACTGTGCAATAATAACATAGACAAGTAACTGTGAATTTTGTTATATATTGCGGTAACAGCTAATGTTTTTGCAGTTGTCACTTCTTTGGTTGGAAAATCTAAAATTCTACATCTGCACTAATCCAGGGACTTGTAGAAGAACATAAACTAGACTCCTTCAACATCCCTCAGTACACACCCTCACCAAAAGAAGTACAAGGAGAGGTCCAAAAGCAAGGGTCATTCTCAATTGATTGTTTGGAAGCGTCCGAAGTGAATTGGAGTATACTTGCCACCGATTCTAACTCTAATATTGTCTTGAAGGATGGGGGACACAATTTGGCCCGGTGTATGAGAGCCGTCGCCGAGCCCTTGCTCATTGATCACTTTGGTAAAGAGATTATTGATGAGGTCTTTAAGAGGTATGAGGCTCTACTTGCTGATCGCATGTCCAAGGAGAAGAATGCATTTGTCAATGTTGTCATTTCGCTAAAGAAAATGACCTAGAAGAATTGCCAAGAAATTACAAATAATTACTTTGCAGATATATGTACTTTATGGTGAAGTTGGAATATCAATGTCACGGGTGCGTTCATAATTGTTCGAAGAAGACGTGCCTGTCTTACCTGTATTACTTCTTATGTCTTATCTTGAGTAAAGAACAAGAGACTTGCAAGTTGAAGGGCTTGACATTTGGGATTTAGTTTGAAGGATTTTTCTTTCCCCCAATTTTCCATATCTCTTGAGATGTTGCATCTAATTTGGAGACTCTTCATATTTTCTCGGTTGGCTCTATAGTTTTTATCTTCACACAATCCCATTGATCCGCACGGTGCATGGATCGATCCCCTCACCATGCAAATCGATCTTGATCGAGGGCCTTGGTCATGTGGATTGATCATGGATTGTTCCTGGTCAGCGGAGATTGATCGTGGTTGAGGGCCTTGGATGTGTGGATCAATCCATGCACCGTGCGGATTGACTGTGGATTGATCCATGCACCGTCCGAATCGACCATGGTCGAGGGCCTTGGTAGTGTGGATCGATCCCGGCCGGCCGAGATTGATCATGGTTGAGGGCCTTGGACGTGTGGATCAATCCATGCACCGTGCAAATCGACTGTGGATCAATCCATGCACCGTCTAGATCGATCCCAATTGACCCATGCATCGTGCAGATCGACCATGCATCAATCCTTGCATTGCGCAAATCGATCGTGGATCGATCCCGGTCGAGGGACTCGGTCATGTGGATCGACCTCATGCACGATGCGGATGGATCCGAGCTGAGCGAGATCGATCACTACACAATGGGGATCGATCCTTGCACCATGCGGGTGGATCATAGATCGATCCTTGGTCGAGCAAGATCGATCGTGGTCAAGGGTCTCAACCGTGTGGATTGATCCATGCACCATGTGAATTGATCTCAGTCGAGTGGGATCGGTTCCTGCACCGTGTGGATCGATCATGGTCAAGGGCCTTGGTCAGATGGATTGGTCCATACACCATGCGGATCGATCGTGGATCAATCCCAGTCGAGCGGAATTGGTCCTTGCACTATACGGATCGATTGTGGATCGATCCATGCACCGTGCGAATTGATCGTGGATCGATCCATGCACCATGCATATTGATGTCTAGAGACCATTGCATATTTCAAGATAACAGAGTTGGAATAGTGGCACACTATCCAGCACTGATAATCACCTAAACAAAGTCGGAAGTTCGCCTCCAGGGTTTTGCTATAGCAGTCCAATCCTTAAGGCGAACTAAATGATCAGCCCTCCATATTTTTCCTTATGCGAAATTCCGACTTTGTTTAGGTGATCTCGTTTTTGGAAATGATATCAAATTACCCTTCTCACCAAATCTTGTTTTTGTTTCGTTTTTTTTTCTATGTTCCACAACATTAATAATTGTTGAAATATCCCACATTACTTAACAATAGATCTTATATGCTCTTTATACATATAAGATTTTTCTGCACCTTATAATTTAAGTGTTAGAAGTAAATTTTCTAACATAATACATGTCAAATTCCAGCCAAAGTATGACTAAAAACAAAAGTCTAGGCAAAGAAAATATACGATAAAAAAACAAACAAAAAAAGTGTTGGATGGAAAGGATGCCATTCGGAATCTATGACCCCTGACGACCCGGTTGACCCGAGCCCCCTTGGCAGGACTCCATACATCATGCTGGCATCACCCTTACGTCATAAGTCATTCTATTTCTTTTTTAATCGACAAAAAGGGAAAAATGAATCGAGTGATGATAGAAATGGCAAAATTTGGGGCACGGCACGAGCGAAAATAAATCAAGTTACTCTCAAGTTATTACTTGAATCCCTATTGTTTTTTTTTTCGACGTATTTAATAGGCATAAAAATTGATCTGAAAATTGTTAAGAGTTGATATAATACTTGACCTTAATTAATACGAGTACACTGGATTTGCGTTCCGAGTTAGGTCTCTTCAATGATTTTGCCGTACACCGGATTGTGTTCTGAAAAAAGGTCCAATCACATAAAATTTGTAATTTTTCTTTTCGAAAAAGAAAAGGCCAAGGAGAGGCGATCCACGTTGGTTGTCCTTCTAAGTATTGTCGTGGAGATCCCATTCTCGTTCACGATATTCAGTTCATGTCGCAACTATTTGGAAGAAGAAGTTATTTGCTGTGAACTCAGTCCTACTCTCTCTAGTCTTCAAATTGGCTAGACATTAGGAGCACGCATGATAAAATTTATATTTCTTTATTTCTCTATTTCTCTGTTCTTCGAAATAAATTTGGAATAGAAATTCGTTTGCTAACGCAATTTCATTTTTCTATTTCTGGAATAGATTTCTATTCCAGAAATAGATTTGAAGAAGAAATCAGAAGTTAAAATTTTTTACTTTTCAGTTTCTGAAATAGAAATTAAGAAATTAATTTTTGGTTAGAAATCAATTTCTATTCAAAAAATTTTGTCATGTGCACCTTAGGGTTCTATTTGTTAATTGGTCAAATAATACCTAATTATATTTTTTTATTCTCCAAAACAAAATAAAAAAGAATAAAAATCTGTTTTGTAAATTTTTTTATTTTTTAGGACAAATTTGTTCCCGACGATAGATTTGGCATAGAATCAAGAAGTAGAAAAAATGTATTCCTTTATTGTTAGGAATAATTCCAAAATCAAGCCATTTTTTTTTTTATCTTTTCTTTTTATCTTTTCCTTTTCTCTTCTTCTTCCTAATTGTCGGTCGCTAGCCATGGTGATGATCGACGATTGGCTAGGAGAGGTCTGGCGAACTCACTGGAGCCTAGTCGACGATTGGTTCTTGACATGATGATCTTTAGATTTTGGTGATAGAAACTAAACAACTTTTTTTCTAGAATATTTTATTATCAACCAATGAGATTAAATAGCAGAGATCCAACTATTTATAACCTTAACAAAGACACAAACCATGAGGAAGAAAGGGGAGATTGGCATAGACTGTTAGAAATATTTAGGATATGTCCTAATCCATCAAGAGAAAATGAATCAAATTTAACCCGAGCTTTTTGTTTCATTATGCCGCCATCTTTAGTTATCTCATCTGAAGTAAATTCATTTTATTTCAACACCATCTTTAGTCATTTTATTTTCCGAAAAAATATTCTAAACATCTCTAATATAGAAAAATGGATATTGGTAGCTCAATCTTAATTTAGGTCTAAACTAAGCACCCATAGATTTCTTTAGTATAGAAATGGATGATTTTCTGTATTATCATTGCTTTGCTAGAACAGTGACCACCGACAATTTCTAGTTTCTATCTTATCCTCCACCTCTAATGGACAAACATTGATTGTCCATGAGTACTTGCATCCTTTGGTCTTTTTAGCTTTTTCAAAATGCACCTTTATTAAAGGTAGTCACGAGAAGGAGATAAATGGGGCATCCCAATATCTAATGTCATTGTCTATGTCAAATTGTCCCGTTTTAGTCATTGTCTTATTATTGACCTTTATGTGAGGGGACCACGTCAGGCATGGCAGAGGACATGGTAAATGCAATCTTGTCCTCTATTTTTTCAATAAGATGTGATGAATCCTTAATTTCAATAATTATTATTTTCCTCAATATAGACCTTGAAGAGTCCAAACGGAATTGTTTGTCTGCATGCTTATTTGAACAAGCTGTTAAATTATGTCTCGAGTTTGAGCGTTTGCAAAACGTGATTCGCTTGGATAAAAGTTTTTTTGTTATTTGATCATGGGATGGATTTACAAAAGAATAAAATAAAGAAGAAGGAATCCCTACAGTTTCGAATTCCTTTGAAAAAGGAAATTTGAGCGCACGTATTATACTAAAATAGGTTTCCCTTTTGGCGTGAAGTCCCTCCGTGAAGATTGAACTTGGTGGGGCCAAGGTCAAACTTTTGACCTTGGGCATACTTATATATGTAAGTGCGGACGGATCAGAGAGGTCTTCTTTTTGTGCGGCTACTACACCCGTATGAGAGAAGGAAGAAACCCTACAAAGCCGCAAGTCCTCCGCGCGAAGCTTTGAAGAGATATGTGAAGCCATACATAGAGCATATTGTTTTGAGCTTGAACGCGCGGTACCTTTGTGCCGTGAGTTTATACTAAATGAGTTGTTTATTTATAAACACTTTATCTTTGGGGTTAAATTGGGGTTTAGGAAACACCGAGAGAATGTTTCAGTGACTTGACTGTGTAATATCCTTGTATCGCTTGATTTATAGTGAAATTCACTGTTGCTCTCCCCGTGGATGTAGGTCTTTACGACTAAATCACGTAAATCTGGTGTCCGATATATTTTCTTCTTTGGGCTATATTATTGTTCAATCGCTTGCCCCATCGCAACACAAGCAATGTAGAAATATGAATTTAATATCATAATATATGAGATAGCTAGTATAAGCACCTAGAGGGGGTGAATAGGTGCACAAACAAATTTTCGAGATACAGAAGCAATTCTAGGCAATCGATAGAAAGGAAAATACGATCAAAGTAAAGTAAAGGTTAGGGAAGAGAGAAATGAACACAAGATTTATAGTGGTTCGGCTTATTCCAAGCCTACGTCCATTCTTCCGCACTGACAGCCCACCGGCTGGATTTTACTATGAATAAAAGAGAAGTTACAGCACAGCTTTTCCTTGATTCCACAGTGTAGATGATCTACCACACTTCATCAAGGTTTCTCACGAATATAGACTCTATTTTGTTTACACGATTTTGCTCAACAAATGAATTGACTGAGAACAAGAGTCTTTAGACTTTGGAATTCTTCTATCGTGTATACTCTTGAACAATTGGAACGTCTTCCTTATATACTCTTTCATGCCATCATACCCGTTGGCACTTACTAAAGGAATTCCTCCAATCTACCCGTTGGACGGAATCAATTAGGAAGATCATTCGAGCTATTAAAGGAACATGTCGATAGCCCATCAATCCTATTCGCCCATACAATTAGGATCTCGATTTCCATAAGTAGAACCTTCTAAGTATACTTTGCCAATCAATGGATCCTTAATCTTCGAATCAATTATGATCAAATAAAGGATTCCGTCATGTCATATCCAGCCAATAGATCTTCTCCAGTCGATAAGGTCATATCCTTAATGAAACATCCAGTTCTGGATAGCCTTTCTACAACGGATTAGAAACTGTCAATGAGGATAGATTTTGAGTCTTGAGTCTGGCTGTCCGGAGGTCTTCAGACTTTAAATAGCAGACTCTGCAAGCCTTCAGACTAGACTGATGGAAACATTTTGTCAACTTCAAAATACTTCACGAGGATTTCTCCAACAATCTCCCCATTTTTTTATGGTGGCAAAACTTTCCTACAGATTTTGAAAACTTTGACCTGCAAAACATTTCTCAACCACATATGCATATCTTATAGAGATAAATGGCTAAATAAATAACACTAGAATCTGCAATCACAGAAAATAGGTTAGTCTAGTATGCAGTAGAGCCATCCATAAGATATCAATAGTAGTTAATAATAAGCAGTCAAATCCAAATCCAAATTTAGTCCACATCCAGACACACATGACTCAAAAGTCAAGTCAAAACAAACCACAAACCAAACAAGCCAATAATTCGACATATTTAAGTTCAAAGTTTTTCAAGTCTCACAACTCTCCCCCTTTTTGTCAACATAAAAAGATTGAGATGAAAATGAAGTCAAGGATTCTTGGGAACACGAATAAGCTGGAAATCTCCCATCGATTGAACGATGCATTCCAGTCTTTTTAAGTCTTCCTTCAATTGTGCAATATCCTCACCCTTAGCATTAGCCTGAATCTGAAGAGAAATGGCTTGGATTTGATCATTTAATGAACCCGAAGAGACTTGTCCTGCATTCTGCAAGTTCTGAACTTCACATCCCAATGCATATATCTGACCTTGCATCTCCAAGAGAATATCCATCACTCTGCGAAAGTCTGCTGAATTGTCGGTCTGCGAACTGGCATTAGCACGATTTGATGGAGTAAATGCAGACGATGGTAGATCAGCATAATCACCCAGATTTGGCGAAGAGACCTCATGACCTTCCTCAGGAAACTGAGAGGCAAAAACCTCCTCTGGATCTGCTGGGGATAGACTGACTCCCTCACTGGTTGTAGGATTTGAGGACATTTCTCTTTTCTCTTGGTCTCCCCCTGTGTTCATGCCTTCAGGTGGAGAGTGCTCCTCATGTTCTCCTTCTTCTTGATCTCTTTTCTCTTCTTCTTCTTTCTCAACTCTCTCTTGCTCAGCATCTCTTTCTTCTTCTTCTTCTCTTTCCTCCGTTTCTTTTTCCTCTACTTCTTTCTCTGCTCTTTCTTCTGTCTGTTGTTCTGACTCTTTATCTGGAATAGATTGACTGAGATTCTTCAAAGCAGAAATAGTGATGTTTTCCTCATCATCTTCATCATCAACGAGAAGAGCTTTTCTTCTCTTGGATGGAGCACCCATGGGCTCCTTCCCTTTTCTTTTTTCTGCATAAGAAAATTGATGAGTTTTGACTGGAGTCTTCTCTTTAAATATCTCCAATGCCTTGCTTAGTTCCTTCAGACGCATCTTGGTCACCATTTTCAGTCCTACCACTATATGATCGCATGATCGAACACAAAGAATTTGCAGAGGTTGAATGTTCAGATGTCTGAATAACTTCATCACAAGACCTGAATAAGGAAGTTGTCCTCTGTCCTTTATCACAGCTCTATACATATGGAACATAACAGTGTGAGGAAGTGAAAACCTTTTCCCAGAGATGATAGCATACATTAGCTTTGCCTCTGAACTTGAGACATCAGTCTTGAAAATTGATTTCGGTCTGAGGCAATTGATTACAATTTTGTGCAGTAAGATGTTAAATGCACTCATCCTTGAGTAGGAAAGCTTTCCCTCTGTTCTCCTGTCCTTAACAAGTTCCAGAGTAGTACGAGCAACAGAAACTTTTATCCGTTGATATCTTCCTCTCTCAACTCCTAACATATCTGCCAGCATATCCATATTCACAATAAAGTCTTGATCTTTGACACTGAAGGAGAATCTATTCGCATCCAAGAAACTAAGATTTGAATAGAAATATGCAGTTAGTTGAGGATAGGCCTCTGTTGTGTCAGAGCAGAATTTCTCAAGTTGAAGATGACCGAACTTTTCCCTTAAGTTCACATTTATAGCATCCAGAAAGTCAAAATCCATACTCCTAGGGTTTATCACCCCACGCTTCAGCAATTTTGAGTATAGATCCTTCTGTTCCTTCGATCTAAACAACTCCCCCATTTTTCCTCAATTTTCCGCCGCAACTCCCATTCTTGGTTGAAATTCGCTGTATAATTTATCATCATCATTTCCATCCACCGGATTAACTCCCCAATCACGAGGGTCACTTGGGATATTCGCAAGGGTTTCTTCTGCCACCCCCTTACGAGCAATTCCCAAACTTTCTATTTTTCGCAAAAAGATATATTCATTTCCATATCCTTTGTCCTTAAGAAAATCATCCACATAGTTCAATGGAGTACCAGTCCCTTTTAAAGCACGATACAACTTATAAATAAAGGAGGGCCTTTGAACTCTTATAGGGTCTGCATCTTCAATGATTTCTTAATTTTGATGGTGATCAACATCTTGAGGACTAGATGGAGGAGAATGGCGCTGCTGAGAATGTTGTGGGCTCTGCTGCTGATTTGGAGACACTTCGTCTTTAGTGAGATCGAAGTGCGGAGGCCCCTCACTCATTCGCCATGGTCCCTTACTTGCGATCCTCGAAGACTTTCTTGAAGGTGACATCTTTCTTAAACTTTGAAAGATTTCTTGCTTAACTTTCCCAAGAAAGATGACAACTTTTCGAAGATTAAACAAGAGAAGAAAACAGGAATGGAAGATTGGTGCTTTTTAGGGTTTTGGAGTTAAGCGAAGGGAAACTAACCGTATATAAGATAGTCGAAAGGAGGGGATACCAACCGTTGTAATGGTAAGTAAAAAGATGCCTTTTAAAAAAATAACTACCTTTTTCGAAAATTGGTCATATCAACATAACTTCCTTTTCAAAATGATGCAATAATTTCGTCAATTAAAGATACCAATTGAGATAGCGTTTGAGATAACAATAATCGTACCTTTTCAAAATGAGATTAGAGAGAGAGAATAACTTACAGTCAAAGTCTTGTAGTCAAAGTCTTATTTGTCTAAGTCTGAGAGTCTCTAGACTTTAACTTCTTCAAACCTCAAAATGTTGAGTCTGGAACGGATAATTTCAAATTGATTTTTCTCCAAAGGCTTTGTAAATATATCCGCCAGTTGGTTCTTTGAGTCAACAAACTGAATCGAGATTTCTCCATTATGAACATGATCTCTAATGAAGTGATGTCGTATTTCTATATGCTTTGCTCTTGAGTGAAGAATTGAATTTTTGGTGAGATTGATTGCGCTGGTGTTGTCACATTTAATCTCTGTGCATGAATCTTCAATTTCAAAGTCTCTTAGCTGTTGTTTTATCCACAGAATTTGTGAACAACAGTTTCCAAGAGCTACATATTCTGCTTCTACTGTAGAGAGAGCTACTGTACTTTGTTTCCTTGAAAACTAAGACACTGTCCTGCCTCCAAGTAGTTGACAGGTACCTGAGGTGCTCTTTCTATCAACTCTGTATCCGGCTAAGTCTGCATCTGAGTACCCAAGAAGAGTAAAGTCTCCCCTTTTAGGATACCAAAGACCGAAGCTTGAAGTTGATGCAATACATTTGATAATACGCTTTGCAGCATTCAAATGTGATTCTTTAGGGTCTGCTTGAAATCTGGCACAAATGCAAACACTAAACAAAATATCAGATCTAGAAGCAGTAAGATAAAGAAGTGAACCGATGATACTCCTGTATAATTTTTGGTTGACTTTCTTTCCTTCTTCATCTTTATCTATCTTCACGGAGCTTGACATTGGTATTTCAGCCTTCTTGCAATTGTCCAGTCCAAACTTCTTCACAGTATCATTAGCATATTTTTCTTGATAAATAAAAGTTCATTCCTTCAGTTGTTTCACTTGAAGTCCAAGGAAGAAGGTTAACTCACCCATCATGCTCATTTCAAATTCATCCTGCATAGTCTTAGAAAATTACTTGCACAAACTTTTATTAGAGGATCCAAAAATAATATCATCGACATATATTTGAACAAGTAGAAAACTCTTGCTTTCTCTTTTAATGAAAAGAGTAGTGCCTACTTTACCTTTAACAAATCCATTTTCAATTAAAAATTTACTCAATCTGTCGTACCAAGCTCAAGGTGCTTGTTTCAAGCCGTATAAAGCCTTTTTGAGTCTGAATATTGAGTCTGTTTCCTTGGGTCTTCAAACCCAGGTGGTTGTTCCACATAGACTTCCTTTCGGATGAATCCATTTAGGAATGCATTTTTGACATCCATTTGGAATAACCTGAAATTCTTATAACAAGCAAAAGCAAGTAATAATTGAATTGCTTCTAACCTTGCTACTGGTACGTAAGTCTCGTCATAGTCTATCCCTTCTTTTTGTGTGTATCCCTTGGCCAAGAGTCTTGCCTTGTTTCTTATAACTTTTCCTTTCTCGTTTATCTTGTTCCTAAAAACCCATTTAGCTCCAATAATATATTTACCTTTTGGTTTATGAGTCAATTCCTAGACATCATTAATATTGAATTGCCTGAGCTCTTCTTGCATAGCTTCAATCTAGCTTTCATCAAATAAAGCTTCTTCTATGCTTTTGGGTTCTATTTCAGAAACAAGAGCCACAGCACTAGACTCTTCGCGCCTTTGGGATCTTGTGCGAATTCCTTCATTGATATCTCCAATGATAAGATCTTTGGGATGACTGGACTTATGTTTCCAGTTGCTGGTTAATTTGTTAGATTGATGGTCACTTCCTTCACTTGAATCTTCAACAGTCACTTGTTGCTGGTCCTTCAAAGTCTGAGCTATTTTAGACTTTGTAGAGTCTGGAGCAGGTTCAGGTTCTTCAAGATGAGTCCGAATGGATTCATTTTGCATAGAGTCTTGGAATTTAACATTCATTGATTCTTCCACTGTTTGAGTCTTCTCGTTGTAGACTATATACGCTTTGCTTGTGGTTGAATATCCAGGAAGATGCCTTCATCTGACTTTTCTTCAAACTTACCAACTCGATCATTTGCATCCAAATACATGAAAATATGAAACAATAGGCTTCTTTTCTTTGAATAGTTCATAGGGGGTTTTTTTTTTCCAGAATAGGCCTTAGAAAAACTCTATTTATAATATAACATGCTGTAAAAACTGCTTCAGCCCAAAAACGTGAAGAGATATTACTTTCGATTAAAAGAGTCCTAGCCATTTTTTGAAGAGATCTATTCTTTCTTTCCACAACTCCATTTTGCTCTGGAGTATATGGAGAGGAGAATACATGCTGGAAACCAGATTCATCACAGAATTTTGTCAAATCATGATTTTCAAATTCACCTCCATGATCTGTTCTTATACTTGAGATAACATACCATTTTTCATTTTGAACCTTTTTAGCAAACTTTTCAAAGTAAGAGAAAGTTTCAGACTTACTTGCCAAGAAATATACCCAAGTGAATCGTGAGTAATCATCCATAATTACCAGGCAGTATTTCTTACCTCCAATGCTTTGTGTTCTGATTGGTCCAAATAGATCCATATGCAGAAGCTGCAGTACACGGTAAGTGGAAACTTGATTTATTGGTTTAAAGGAATTTCTTACCTGTTTTCCCAATATACATGGTGTACAAAGTTCAGACTTTTGGTATGATAAATTGGGTAGACCACGAACAGGCTTCTTTGCTGAGATTTTGGCTATTTGCTTTATGTTGACGTGCCCAAGCTTTTTGTGCCATAAGTTTGCTTCGTCTTTGTTGACACCTAATATTTTAAAAAATAATAAATTGAATAAAATTCAGTTTTTTAAAATCTTTGTTGTTGAAAATATATTCTCATTTCAAAATTTTAAAAAAATTAACCATTTGATTTTTGGAGCCATTTCTTTGTTGAAGAAGTTGAGTGAATATCACTGCATCTGCAACAATTTCAAGTCTTTCCTCTATAAAAGGGAATGCTAGGTTTCGGAACCGAGGGGGGGAGGAATTCGAAAAAATTCAGAGCAAAAAAAATTCTGTCGTTCGGGGGGCTTCTCTTCATCTTTCGTTGAAGGAAAAAGAAAACACAAAAAAAAAAAAAAAAGTCAAGAGAAGCTTTCGCTTCTGCAGAGAGAAGGAGAAGAGAAAAGGAGAAAAATTAAAAAAGGCAAAAAGGGAGAAAAGTGAAAAGAGAGCAAAAGGGAAAGAAGGTGATTGGACATTTACTGTTCATCACCCTCTTCCCTCTACTGGTTCCGTGTCGGCCCTCCTCCTGCCGGCTCCAATTTTTACTCCTCTCCACTGCGACGACCGGCTCCGTTTCTGCTTCAATCCGGCGATGCTTGAGTTCAACACCGGAACCCGACGGAAAGCCCTCTGATTCGGCGGCCCGTGTTGCACTGACGCCGCCGAACGGCACGACGACCCGAGCGACCACCACGCCGCGACTACCCAGTGCCGATCTGCCTCTGTATTGACACTGTTGCTGCTCTAGCCGAGCCTGAGTCGAGCCATTCCACCCTCTGCCCGACGAACTGCTCCTCCGTTGCAGCCCAACGACCGCGCCTCTACAACCCGCAGCCTAGCCAATTCCGAGCAGACCCGCCGCCTCCGCCGCTGCTCCAGCATCACTCAACACCGGTGGACCTCCATCGCAGCAGCCCGCTCCCCTCGACGCCAGACCCGCACCCGACACCGTCCGCCGCTCGTGCCCTCCCCTCGCGACGCCGAACTCGCACCCGAAGCCCCGCCAACGACCCGACGACGCCGGAGCCCCTCTGCAGATCCCACAATGGCCCCGCTTCCGATCAGCGCCTGCACCTGAAGTTTCCCCGCACTGCTCTGCCCCGTGATGCTGCAGCACCTCTGTTCGTGACCACCCCCTGCGACGCTAGCAGATCCAGTGCCCACCGTCGCGCCACCTCTGTTCCGCTGACGAAACCGCTCCTGTACTGATTCGAGCCACCGCCGATTCACCTCTTCACCGCTCGCCCACCGCCGGTTCACCTTCGTCGGAACCCCCTGCTGGTCCGACGTCGTGCTGCTCCCCAGTGACCCAAAGACTCACGAGCACGTGACTAGAAAAAAAAAAGAAAAAAAACAAAAACAAAAGAAAAAGAGAAAAGCAAATTAGGTAGTTTGCTTTTCTTTATTTTATTTATTTTGTTATTATTGTTCAATTTAGAATATTGAGATGTGCTTTTCTTTTATAAATCTCGTAGGTATTAACTGCAAGTACTTTATCTCAAATTATGGTAATTATTAATTTGACCCGTAAGACGTCAGGTCATTTTTTTTAATTACTTTAATTTTTAGGAATTTTGATAGTATTTCAATTGTTAAATCGTTATAGAGTTAAACTAATTGTTAATTTAATCCGTGAGACAACAAATTATTTTTTCGGTTATTTTAATTCTTGTCTTCATTCTTTTAAAATAATTACTTGTTTGGAAAAATTAAAAAATAAAATAAAAATCAAAAAGTACATAAAAATCTAAATATTGCATTAGAGCATTTAGGGTTAGTAAATTAGAATTTGCATTTATAGGATTATAATTTTTAGGTTATACTTTTAGATGGGTGGTTTTTGTTAGGGCTAATTTTAAATAATGTTGGCATGTCTTGATTTTTTATATAGCTTTTAGGATAAAATATAGTTTAAGTTAAATTGATTCCTAAAATAAATTAGAATATAACTCACTTTAGCTTTTAGGAACAAAAAAAAAATGTTATGCATGCCATGTGAGTTATAGTTTAATTGTTTTTTTTTTAATAAAAGGAAAATGCTAAAAGAAAATCATTGCACCATTAAGTTACTTTCTTTTCAATAAAAAACATGTCATTAAAAAATAAAAAAATAAAAATCATTTCATTGGTTAGTTAATAGGTTAATCATAATTAATCTCACATCATCATTATTTAGCATAGGTTGCATATATGCATTAAAAAATGAATCATCATAAAAAAAAATCATAAAAGAGCATGCATGTAGAAATATCATGTCATTCACCCCATATCACGTAGCATATGCATATTTAGGATTATATAAATTAGATTGCATACATATTGTGATAAGTTTAAGTCATACCATATGAATTGCATCTCGTATGTCATTAAAATAAATTCATGCATATTAAGTTAAATTAAGATTGCATATAATTAACATTTTTTAAAAGAAAAAGAAAAATTAGGTGTCATGTCATTTAGAAATCATGTTTAGGACAATGCATTTTCTATTGGCATTTTTTTATTTGAATATTATTTTATTGATTGTGCACCCGCATGACCACCATTTGCATGTTAGTAGCTTAAGTTTAAATTAATCAACACTGCCTGCAAAATATTTTTAAAATTAAAGGTACCGAAAGGGCGTTAGACTAACCTAGCGTAACCATGTCCCCGGACCTACTGAATCTCTGGTTCGCAAAAGTAAAGTATTCTCCCATACTTTACTTGGGTTTCTAACCAACCCTAATTGGTTAGTGGTGGCTCCAAATTGAATATAATTGCATGTTTAAAAAGATTAATTTCAAGTCGCGATTGGTAGGACTTGGGAGGGTCCGAGCCAAGTCTTTAGACTTAGTAATCCATTAACCTAAACTTTAGGATTGACCCTGAAAATTTTAGGTCGCGACAGTCTTGGATTGAGATTAGACATTGTGATTCATCTGGTTTCATATCCAAGAGGTAGATATTTCCATGTCTTCAACCCATGAATGACTGAGTAGAATCTTTACTAATTCTAGAACATATTCCCTCTTGAAAGTTGATTTTGAAACCAGTATCACATAGCTGACTAATACAGAGCAAATTGTAATTGAGCCCTTCCACTAAGGAAACATTGCTGATTTTGAGATTTCCAATCTTTACAGTTCCAAATCCCACAATTTTTCCTTTGCTATTTCCTCCAAAAGAGACTTTTCCACCATTTACTTGAACAAGCTTTATGAAGTAATTTGAGTCTCATGTCATGTGTCTTGAGCATCTACTATCTAGATACCATTTTACCTTTTTCTTGATAGTGACCTGCATTTAAAAAAGAAACTCAAACCTTTTTTGGTACCCATATTTTCTTGGGTCCATTGGTGTTAGTATGATATGCGGTTTCTGCCCATACCTTCTTAACAGGTTTCCAAATCATGGGACATTCTTTTTCAAAATGATCTGCACTATTGCACTTTGAGCATCTGAGAGCATTGCAACCAACTGGTTTTACAAAGATCCTTTTAAAATGATTTTTGTAAGCATTTCTTGTGGGTCTTTGTTTGATTCTTTCCTTCACTTTAGGAAAATCTATTAAAGGAATGGTTTCAGCAGTCATTCCCAAACCAGATTTATTGAAATAAGGTCTTTGAATAGAGAGAATTTTTTTTCCAGTTTCTCAGATCCTATAGAAAATCTTTTGGAAATATTTGAGATATCATTTTTCAAGAATGCATTTTTCTTTTAACAAATTATCTTCACTTTCTTTAAGAGAAGAAACATTCTTGTCTAAACTTATCACTTTTTCTTTCAAAATATTTTCCTATTGTTTTAGAGTAGAATTTTCTTTCTTGAGTTCGGAAATTCTTTTAAGAGAAGTCTTAAGACTAAAACACAATTCATCAATATACTTTGAAACCTTAATAGGGATTTTGAAGTTACTTACCTCAAATTCGTTTTGAGTCTGAATCTGTCTCGGAATTTGAATCTGAATCTGATTGAGCCATCAGACATATATTGACATATTCATCATCACTTTCTTCACACTCTGTATCACTCCAGGTTTCAGATTTAAGAGCTTTTCGATACTTTTAAGTTTTTCCTTTCTTCTTCCTCAGAAGAGGACAGTTGGGTCTGATGTGTCCATTTTTCTTGCATTCAAAACAGACTACATCTTTGTTTGATTCATCATCCTCAACTGACTTAGTCTGTTGCTTTTGAGAACTTTGTTTCTTTGGATTGATCTTCTTCCTTTTTTGTTCAGCTTTCTAAATCTTCTTATCATGAGAGCAAGTTCCTCATCATCCATATCGTCTTCAGAATTTGTAACATCAGAATCATCATTAGATTTTAATGCAATGGACTTCTTATCTTTAGGGTCTTCGTCTTCATTGATTCGTTCCACTTCATAAGACTGAAGACTCCCAACCAACTCATCAACAGCTAGTGGCGTGATTCTTTGGGTCTCTCTAATTGAGGTCTTTATGTGATTCTAATCCTTGGAGAGTCCACGCAGTAGCTTGTTTACTTTCATGGGATCAGAAATTTGTTGACCTTGGTTTTCAAGACCATTCACGATTTCTGTAAAGCAACTGAACATATCCGTTATAGATTCTCCTGGTTTCATTTTGAAGGCTTCATATTGACCGAGGAGAATGTTGATTCTAGTCTCTTTCACTCGATCGATTCCTTCATAGGTAATATGTAACCTATCCCAGACTTCTTTAGCTATAACACAAGAAGATATTCTGTTATATTCAGTAGGGGATAGAGCACAATATAAAGAATAAATTGCTTTTGCATTAAGAGCTTGTCTCTTTATTTTCTCTTCCTGAGTCATTTCGCTGGACTCAACAACATCTTTTCCTATTTCTAAGACAGATGCAGCTTTAGGAATGATTCCTTTTTCTACAACATCCCATTCTAGAGGATCCTTTGATCTTAGGAATGTTTTCATCTTGTTTTTCCATATGTTGTAATCATTTCCATCAAAGTAAGGTGATCTGGTATTGCTTTGCCCTTCTATCAGCCTTCGAGCCAACATACTAGCCATGGATCTTTAACTCTGAAGTAAAACACTTCAACAAAAGTGAGTACACAGGCTCTTATACCAATTAAGATAGCTAGTATAAACACCTAGAGGGGGTGAATAGGTGCACAAACAAATTTTCGAGATACGGAAGTGATTCTAGGCAATCGATAGAAAGGAAAATACGATCAAAGTAAAGTAAAGGTTAGGGAATAGAGAAATGAACACAAGATTTATAGTGGTTCGGCTTATTCCAAGCCTATGTCCACTCTTCCGCACTGACAGTCCACCGGCTGGATTTTACTATGAACAAAAGAGAAGTTACAGCACCGCTTTTCCTTGATTCCAGTGTAGATGATCTACCACACTTCCTCAAGGTTTCTCACGAATATAGACTCTCTTTTGTTTACACGATTTTGCTCAACAAATGAATTGACTGAGAACAAGAGTCTTCAAACTTTGGAATTCTTCTATCGTGTACACTCTTGAACAACTGGAACATCTTCCTTATATACTCCTTCATGCCATCATACTCGTTGGTACTTACCAAAGGAATTCCTCCAATCTACCCGTTGGACGGAATCAATTAGGAAGATCATTCGAGCTATTAAAGGAACATGTCGATAGCCCATCAATCATGTTCGCCCATACAATCAGGATCTTGGTTTCCATAAGTAGAACCTTCTAAGTATACTTTGCCAATCAACGGATCCTTAATCTTCAAATCAATTATGATCAAATAAAGGATTCCGTCATGTCATATCCAGCCAAGAGATCTTCTCCAGTTGATAAGGCCACATCCTTAATGAAACATCCAGTTTTGGATAGCCTTTCTACAACGGATTATAAACTATCAATGAGGATAGACTTTGAGTCTTGAGTCTGGCTGTCCGGAGGTCTTCAGACTTTAAATAGCAGAGTCTGCAAGCCTTTAGACTAGACTGATGGAAAGATTTTGTCAACTTCAAAATACTTCACGAGGATTTCTCCAACAATATACGCACACGTAATGAGAGAAGATATAAGATGCATTCACAATTCTTGACAGTATTTACCGATCTCAAAAGTTATAATTAGCACTCTTTGCTTGGTCAAGCGGCTAAGTTAAAGCCCATATCACCAAATCTCTAGCTCTAACGCTTGACTTAAACAAAAGGGTCCAACGATACACAATCTCTAGGTCCAAAATCAAGAATCCATAATCCAATCTACCAAATAGCAACGAATAGAAGTAAAGTCGCAACACCCACACTAGCAAGCAACGCGACCCTTCTTAAACAAAACTACCATAAAAGTACACAAAAACAGACTAACCATGAAAGAGGCACATAAGAAAACAGAAGCAAGTTTCATTTCATCAGCAAAAATTAAAATTGCTGAAGGACCCTCATTTTTGCCCAACTATAAATTAACTTGGTTTATCATAAATCATTGGTTTATTTCCACATTTTAGCAAAAATATCCTGGGTAGAATGCTCCTTATGCTAAAGGTCAATTAGAGACAGAGAGAGTGGGGACACTCCATTAAAACATGTCTTATCAAATTATTGCATCGAGAAGCCTGCACACAACGTGCATTGCTTGTTTCGATGACAGAGCTCTATCAGATGAGAATACGTGTGGACCTCATTGTTTTTTTCCTTTTTTGGCATGAATGGTTCAATCATGGGATTTCCGTGACTGCTTTTTGGCAAATAATAACTTTCTTGAGAAAGTCCTAGAAAACGAGAGTTTTCCTATTTTCTACATAGACTTCATTCATGTCATTAATTATATATTGTTTGATATTATTCTTCTAATGCCATGATCAATTGGAAATTTCTATCTCTATTTACTTTAAATTTCAAAATACCACAAAATTTTAAATTAAAAATAAAGAAAACACTCAATAAAATGTAAAATGGTCGTATGTATATAATGTGTGTGTATGATTTTTTTTTATTATAATGTTCTACCTATTGACATATTAAACTTGAGCTAACTTAGACTCTTATATCTATTTAATGTTATCCATTAATTGAAAAAAGTCTTGACTTTTCATGCATTATCATTTTATAAGGAAATTTTATTATTTTTGCCAAATTGTAAGATTAGAATGTCAAATTACTCTTTAATCTGTATATATACTATGGCTATTTGCAAAGACCATGACTGCTTTTTAACCCAAAATAAAAATGTTTTGACTAAACAAAAACATCCAAATTGAATATTCTCACGTTCTTATTCTTTAATAGCATTCTTCCAAGTTTAAGAATTATGTATTTTTTTGAATAATACCACATAATTTTGTTAACCGGATCGATTTGCGATCGTATTCAAAGTTTCATGCAAATATTTCAAGTCCTCACGGTATGAATGAATTTGGTTTTTAAATAAGACCCTCCTATCAAGCATGCAAAGCCTTGGCCCATTTCAATTTTGAAGGTCAGATCTAAAAGACCTTTTGATAGCCCGGCCCCTCCCCTAGCCTGGCCCCTCCCCCTTTATAACCGTAATGGCATGGAATCATACCATACTCAAGCATGATTCCTTGCCTCCCTTGGATCACCTTGAGCAAAGTAAGAGTCAAGGCATTTGTAGAATTTGACAAAGTAAAGGAATAAGATTAATGCAATTGAAAAGGGGAAAGAATGAATCAAGCCACAACTAGACATAGCTTGATTCATGATCGGGATGAGGCCTACTACATGATCCAAACATGCCTTGTTTCGTTGCCGGCATACATGCGACTGGGCCTAACTTGATCCATGACCAGGACTTTCTTTACTTGCCACTCCCCTCCATTGATTGTTACCGCAGTTTTTCCATTCCTTATATTTTTGTTACCTTTTTTCACACCACAATGCAATTGGTCCATATTGCCATTCTTTGATTTACTAAAATGCCCTTGCGTGGGAGTGAAATTGAATAATGGAGTACCGTAATTTTGCAACTATATGTTGATCTAGGCTAATCTCATTTAATAAAACGATGGCACCATGTCGATGCTCAATTGAATTTATGCACATATTGAGTGGCCTTTAGAATGTAGACAATTCAATTGAAGTGCATGCTTTAATTTAAATTAACGATTGCATTTTTGTATAATTGTATGACATCATAATATCTCCGAAGTACTAGCTACATGAATTCTTGCCACCCTTTCAACAATGAAATGATGTCATGACTACGCATTTCTAGTGCTATAGTCCAGGTTGGTCCACTTCGAACATTGGGAGGCACAAAATTTAGAAGGCAAGAGATTCATTGATTACTGGCGATCTTCTTAAATATATGCATAGGTCTTTCACAGAAGTTTCTTTGTAAAAATGTGAGGTTGAAGAGGTCATTGATTTTTGTTATTTGATAGAGTAGATTAATATTCTAAAGCATATATACAGCATCATCAATTTCAAAGTATAGTTTGTATCAGTCTTCAAGTTTTATTTTAGCAACCTTATTTTAACTTCTAAAGGAATACCTTACATTATTGTTTAATTTCATACCAATTTTACTCATAGGCATGTTAAAGTATGGGGCCATCAATAGTTCTCCATCTTGACATGAATGTCTATATAACTTATTAAATTAGTAATGAAGTAAAAAATATATTAACTAATATCATTATACGACCAAATTAAAATTTGAAAGGTTGAGTAAAATAATTAACTTAAAATATGAATAAAGGAAAAATAGAATTAAACTAACATTTAGAAAAATATGTGGAAACTATAATCTTGGAGCCGTGCAACAAACATGTATTTTGCTAGTTCTATGTAGACTTCATCTGCAATTACCGCCAACTATTTTATTTTATCAATAGAGGGGTAAGATGGCCACATCAACACATGAATTCACCAGCTCATAAACATCTCACTCTGCAATTAGACTAATTAGGCCTGCGCAAAGATAGGAGAATTCTCGTAGACAATGGCAAGAACTTTCTATCATTCTACTTAGTTGAAATTAAAATGTTGCCTGTGTATCAAAATATGTGATCTAGGAAACTATAGATTAAGAAAGGCGTATCGTGAAATGGTTATGAACTAGAAAAGAGATTACTGAAAAAATGATCTCTCATAGAAACATGAGAAGCACTGATGTTGAGAGATTCTATTCATAAACAAAAACTAAAAAAGGCTGATAAATTGCAATTAGCTCGAAAAGGGAAGAAAATAAAAGTAGAAAGAGTACACTTCTTCATCCATTCATCACAATTCCACAAAGAAGGCATAGTTAGGAATTCTAAATTCAAGTCAGCAACGCAAAAGGCCTAAAATGACATTTTTAGTGTTTTAACTCAATCAACTATTGGATTAGTGGTATTTGCTCCTTTGCCGTTTCTTCTTTGGTTAGGTTTCTTTACCAAGTGGAGTATAAATATGTCCACCCGATTCTGAAGTTGTCCTTATCAATAAATCCCGGTTTAAGGGATTGAACCATGAAAGCTCTGAAGAAAATGACATATCACATTCTTCCTACACTACACCAAATCCACTTGGCAAAAGAAATTAGCATGCGAGGCAACGTTAGGCGACATTTATATTGGAATTTGAGATATGCTAGTGATGAATAAAGCTCTGGATCTAATCCCCCCCTCGCCTCAGGAGGGGGATGGAGGGCATCTCTTCATATGAGTTGGCTACATCACGAACTTGAGAAAACGGATGCTCCAATTCGAATTTGACAGCTAATTGATGAGGATTGACGAGGGGGGAGACATGTTGGACATGGATTGACCCTACATCTAGGCTGTTTGAACTCATATGTACTGTCGCGACCTAATTTTCGCGGATTCACCACCTAAAACTAGGTTAATGGATTACTAAGTCTTTAAGCTTAGCTCGGGCTCTCCCAAGCCCATACCAATTCGCGACTTAGGTTTGAATTTTTGAACATGCAAATTGATTTTATCTAGGAGTCGCCACTAATCAGTTTATAGTAGGTCGATTAGACGCCTAAGTAAAATAACGGGAAAATTACTTTACTCCTACGAACCAGAGGTTAAGGGTACGAGGACTTGATTACACCAGACTATCATAGTGCCCTTTTGGTACCTTTTTATTTCATTTTTAAAAAAATGTTTGGCAATTGAATTGATTTTAATCTAACTTCCTAACATGTGAGGTGATCATACGTGTGCGCATACCACCAATTTAACACTCAAGAAAGCAATTTAATATTGCAAAACATACATAGAAGCAATGAAAGCATCTACATTGTTAAATCAAAAATCACATCAACAGCCCTAGATATGATTTCTAATTAACACGCAATTTCAATTTTTTTTTTGGTAAAGCGCAATTTCAATTTTTTGTTTTCACTTTATTTAATGAAAATCATGACTTATGCAATGCATCTAATATGACATGGCAGCATGACCTAAACTATATGACATGAAGAAATGCAAGAATTAAATGCCATCTAAATGACCCAATTCTAATGACATGTAATGCGATGCAATGACATACAAAATTATTTGAACTAAGATGACATGCCGCATATAATTTAGCACGCGAGTTATATGTCATGCGACATTTATTAAATGATTTAGTTTAATGACGATGAAGTTCTAATGAACCTAATAAAAACTAAATGACGTGCATTTGATATTTCTATTTAAAAATGCGAAAATGATCTAGCTAGATTAAAATTCAATCTAATTTAAACTAAGGATTAAGTCATATTAAATCCTAATTTAAACTAAGATATTATCTTAATCTAACATGTAATTGATCTAATATGCAATGACGTGCGGAGCAAGCCCTAATTCTACATGACATATGCATGATATTTTTTATCTTTTATTTTTTATTTAAAATTCAAAATTTTAAAATTGCCACGTAATTAAACATGCAACTAAAATCCTAAATTAATGCATTTTTTATATTTTTCGAACTAAAATCCCTATCCTAGCTATGCAAGATAACAAGAAATATTCTAAAACAAACTGAATCCTAATTCAAATATTTTTTAGATTTTTTTAGTGATTCTCTAAAACAAGTCATTATCAACTAAGCAGTAAATCTAAACAATCAAGATATGCAATCAAATAAAGGATCAAAATAATCGAAAAAAATAACCTGTTGTCTCACAGGTTAAATTAACGATTATCCTAACCCTAATTATCACGACGAAGAGTTCAAAATAACTAAAAATCTAATCCGAATTCTTACGGATCAAATTAATAATTATATTGATTTAGTACTTAAAAACTATCAACAAACCCCAAAAATTAATGTACTTAAAAAAAATAACCCGACATCTTACGGGTCAAATTAATAATTACAATAAGTTTAGGGATAACTCTTGCGGATAATGCCTACAAGATTCATAAAGTGAACATTGGGATCCAATTAAGTAAATAACTAAAGAATATAAACAAATAAAGTAAAATAAATGAAAAAATAAAAACAACCTAATTGATTTTGCTTTCTCTGTTGTTTTTCCTTTCCTTCTGAGCAAGGCAGCACGTGGTGGTCGGTCCGGTGAGGAGTCGCTGGCAAGGCAAGGCAGGTGGATTGGGTGGCAGAAACACGTCGAGGCAGAAGCAGCTTCGTGGGTTGCTGCAAGGGCGTCGGCTCAGCGTCCGGTGGGGCTTCGAGCGAGGCGGTCGCGAGTGAGGTTGATCGGCAATGATGCAGGCGCGGCGAGAGGGAGGCGTGGCGGTGCGGATCCGGCAGGCTTAGGCGTTGGGCATTGCAGGTGGAGCTTCGGATTGAAGTCGGGTTAGAGCAGAGGGCACAGAGCGGCTTCACGGGGGCAACGCCTCTCGATTGCGGACTGCAGGTCGTCAAGTGCGATGAGGGTGGCGACAGATGCGGCACAGCGTCAGGCAAACAGGGACAGGGGCAACAGAGACGAGCGGCGCGGCGGAGAGGCAGGTGCGGGTGAGTGGGGCTTCGGCGCAGTGGCGTGGGTCGTCGAGGCTTGCGGACGGAGACCGGCGGCCACGTCGGCGCGGGGAAGGAGGCTCGGCTACGGCACTGCTCAGAAGCCTCGCAGATGGAAGTTGCAGAGGAGGGGCAGCGATTTGGGGAAGATGATGAACAGTAGGGGTCAAATCACCCCTTTACTTTTCTCCTCTCTCTCTCTCTCTCACGTCACTCTCCCTCTTCCTTCGCTTTTCTGCAGAAGCTTTTTGCTTTTTTCTTTTTCTCTTCTTTCCTTTAAACCTCCACGGATGGCTTCTCTCCCCTTTCACTTTTTTTGATTTTTTTTTAAAAGAAGCTCCCCTTTTTTGGTCATCGTACACAGTTGCTTTTATAGGGGGTAAGAGATAAGCTTTCGATTTTCCCTTCAAATCTACAATCCGCGATACATTTTCACCAACCAATCACTATTGATAAAGATTTAAGATTACGATGAATATTTTCTCAAAAATCCAAATCTCGCAAAAGATAAGTCGCAATATTTTTTTACACATGTGCCCTATCCAAAAGACTCACATCCCGGAATAATTTCAAAATTTTTATTTTTCACGAGATAATTAAAACACATGGGATTGGGCCAACCAGCTTGCTTCGTGGGCTTAGTCCAACTAATTTGAACCCATTCGCACTAATCCGATAAATAAAATGCCAATAACAAAATAAATGCAAATATAAATCTATATGCTATAAAGTTTAACTCCTAATTTCCTATGCATTAAATAAATAAACTAAATCATCAAAATTTAGGTGTTAATAGCTGCCCCTCTTTGAAGGTGGGCTCGAAGAGGTTGCCTTCAAAGATAAATTGAGACCTAAATTTTGGTTATGTGTATGCAATGGATGATTTTTTGTCGGAAAATGAATTCCATTTTTTAATGCAATTTATATGATGCATGGAAATGCTAATGCATATGATAAAAGACTTACCTGGAATGACTTACCTTTAAGGAGGGTAGAGTGATTCAAGATAGTTGGTGTTACATGTTCAGGACTCGTATCATTCTACGGTCGCCCAGAATAGTAACATGGTTTTGCAAAGAGACTGCTTCCTAGGACTCGTACCATTCTACGGTCACCCAGTATGACAGTGTTTGGTTGTGTCTAGGACCCGTACCATTCTATAGTCGCCTAAACGGGGATTTACCTTTCAAGACCCGTACCATTCTACGGTCACCTGAATAGGGAAATAGGTTTTGTCTAGGACCCGTTCTATTCTACGGTCACCTAAACGGGGGTTTACCTTCCAGGACCCGTACCATTCTACGGTCACCTGAATAGGGAAATAGATGTTGTTTAGGACCCGTTCTATTCTACGGTCACCTAAACGAGGGTTTACCTTCCAGGACCCGTACCATTCTACGGTCGCCTGAATAGGGAAATAGATGTTGTTTAGGACCCGTTCTATTCTATGGTCACCTAAACGAGGGTTTACCTTCCAGGACCCGTACCATTCTACGGTCGCCTGAATAGGGAAATAGGTTTTGTCTAGGACCCGTTCTATTCTACGGTCACCTAGACTAAGGTTTTGCTTGGCTAGGACTCGAACCATTCTTCGGTCGCTCAACCTTACAAAAGAGATCAACTGACCAGGACCCGAACCGTTCTTCGGTCGCCTTAATCAGATTGGCTCTGGAGGAAAATTTTTGGGGGACAACTCAGTCGAGTGTCGATTAAAAGGGACTCTGGGCTACAAAAGCACGCCAGGTCGATAAAACTGGACAGCTTGACCAAGTCAAGTGTCGATACACTTAAGAGAGAATACCTGCACAATGACAAGTATTTTAGAATATGGTAGAGATATACTTACCTGGTGATATCTCTAATCCCTGGGGATATGTCTTTTGGAATTTAGATATCCTATGGAGGCTTCTCACCTCCTGAATATCAAGAGCTCTTGGGTTTTTGAGAAAACATTATCTGTCAGACATGATTAGAGCCAAAATGCATTTACCAATGAAATAGGCATTTAAGGCTATTCAAGAATGCATACTTTAAAATCTATTGAAGCCTTTATCGATTCAATGAAGATTCATGCATAATGACTTCTGCATCATCCAAATTTTCACTAGAGAGAATTATCGTTCAAGACAACTTTCACTCATGACATGGATTTATTAAAAATACTAAATGAGAGACTTTCAGTTAGAAAGGAATTTCACTCACTCTCATTTAGAATGGTTATTTTATGAGAATCACTCAATTTTATCATATCGACATGGGTTCGAGTATTCTCGCAAGCGATACGATCTTACCAATCTGAGAGGTCTTTAACAGGGACCATAATGTGGGCTTGATCAACGGCTTAACAAATGGACTCTTTGAGTCAAGGCTATTGAATGAACAGTCTTGTAATGATCTCCGGGTTTACAAGTCAAGAACCCTGCAAAAAGAAATAATCTTGCTCGCACTTCTTCGAGTGATACTTATAAACATGTGAACTCCTATGTTAATTCAAGTACCCTAATCTGAAGAGACTTTGTAAGGGACGTAACGTAAGTTGGGTTCATGGGTTGAGAAATGAAAGGATCATTAGGCTCAAAATGTGTGTAAAAGGTGAGAGTTGATGATCATCTTGGCATTGCCATCAATTTTCTTTTTCACCATCAGGGATTGTCTTCATGAAGTGCCCCATTGATTGTAAAAACTCAGCATTTGAGTTTTTTGACTATTGCTCCATTGGGATTCAATTCTTGTAATTGACAATCACCTATCTTGACTCTTTTTTTTTTCATCTATGGGCATTGGCCTTGCTTTTACCAGGCACACCGCTTTTTCATGCCCCTAGTTCTCATGCATTTTTTCTTCACTTCTTTTCATGGGCATTAGCCTTACTTTTACTAAGCAAACTACTTTTTCATGCCCCTTAATTATATTTTTGAATTCAATTCTTGCGCACAATGCATGCGTCAAGCAATTACACTTTGAATGGCACTTGAACTTTTCAGAAGTCTTCATTTGCCTTTTGTCTTGCCCCAATGTGGGGGATGATCACCAACTGGGTTTAAAGAAATGAAATTGCAGGCTCAAGTGGGCTATGCAAAGGGTATAAGTGTATATGATAGAGAAAGAAATGCTCTTCATCATCCTAAGGCACTTAAATTAACACATGAATTCAATGTAATAGCATAACTTGAAGATTGATGCAAGTGAGAGCAAGAAAATTTCAATTCATTTTTCTCACCTCATGATGCCATTTGATCTCTTAGTTGCCCCGATGTGGGGTGATTCTTGACAGGGGTGATTTGAAAAATATTCATAAGTGTATGGGCTCAAAAGGGTTAAGCAACGGATCACCTGTAGTGTTTGGGATAGAGATATGAATTGCCTCTCATCATTTCAGTTGCCGTACCTTTTGCGAGAGAACTCTTTACCTTATAGATATGAACCTTCCTACACTCATCTCACAAGTGTATGAATATGGGATTGTGTATAAGATAGGGTTTGCCTTTCATCATCCCGACTCGTCTCATTTAGTATGCTCAATCAATTCCACATCATTCATTAAATTAGTCTATCTTGATGTTCTTTAGTAGAATTGGTGGATAAAACATGTAAGAGTCATCATGCAAAACCCTTTTTTTAAAAAAACTCAACAGCTTTAAGCATGTCAACAATTTTCTATACTACAAAATGGTTTTAAGCATTCATTCAAGGATTCCTCTATAATGGAAATTGCCTCAGCAGTTGATGTCTTTAGATTGTTCCTATCATTCAAGATTGAAAATCCACTTTTGCCCCTGCACAAGAGAACGTGCATCAGTATGATACTATGCATCATTAAAGTAAATTTGAACTGCACATCCATTTTGGCTCGGGTCGAGACTTTATCCTAGTTGGATCACTACCAAAATCTGTTATGTCCCAAATTGGTCATCTCTTCCACCAGGGAATGATGGTTCTCTTTTACTTGCCGCGGATCTGTTGTTTTACTGCAAGTGCGCTCTAAGCCTGTTGATCACAAGTCAAGTTTATGATCGTTGAAACTTGATATGCTATTTTCAAATGTCCCTTGTCATAACAAGTTATAGAATCATGTTCTGAGACAAGAAGCAAATTAGTCAAACAAACAAACAAGTTTAATCTACTACAAGTTTGGGAAAATGTTTTTTTTGTTTTATTTTATTTTTTTACAATGAAATGCTTTTTTTTTTCGAAAAAGTTTTTAGGAGGAAGCATGAGAAAGTCCAACCCTCAGGATTTCTCCATGGGTGATATTTTCTTTTCATGACTAGATATCGTCATTGGACTGGTTTGGTATACCCCATCATGTCCTCAAAATTGGAAATAAAATTGTAATTTCATCAAATGAATTACATTATTGGAATGGAAACTGTGATTCCTAAACCCCCTAAAAGAGAAAAAATCGAAAACGATTCTTAAAAAGCGAAAACTAATTCCTAAAAAGCAATAAGAATTCCCATGCAGGGGAAGATGCAACTGAGCATGCCCCTAATTAAACAAGGAAAGTGAACTACTTAGGACTATGAATCATGTATGCTCGAGTTCTTCACCCTCCTTGCTCGTGTGATGCGAACCCTTCAAGTCAAAGATTCTTCCTTCTAAATATGTCACGAGTCTTTTCATGGTGGCATCAAATTCAGCCACCTCGGGAAAGTGAGACGGTTCAAAAGTTCTCTTGGCTCTCTTCTTCGAGTCGCAAATTCTTGTTGAAGATGGAGTACCTATGTCATCGCAACCTTTTTGCTTGATGAGAAAAGTCACAGTAGTAGACAATTCATTGACTTGATTTTGGTGGTGTGCAATTTGCTTGTTCATATTGTCAATGATACGGTCCAATGCCTCATTTCGATCCGCCATTTTAGCTCTCGACCGTGTACGGATGGGTGAGCGAGATCGCTTCATAATCACCTAATTGAATAAAAGTAATGTAAGAACCAATGACAAGATAGGAAAAATGGCCCATGACAATGGTCTAATGCCTGGTTTTATTTGAAATTTGAACCAAGTTCCCTAAACATTGAACTAAGAATTAAAATCCAAAGTCCCTAAACATTGAATCTAAAAAAAAAAAAATGAGCTAGAAATCAAAACCCCTAAATATCGAACTAGGAATCGAAATTCAAGACGTCTCATTTTATATGCCTTCGGGATTTCAACGCCTTACGAAGCTTCTTATTTTCTGCTTCAATCATTTCCACTTTCCGCTTAAGATGCTCAATTTGTGCTCGTTGGGTTGGCTTCTCAGTCACATCAAGGACTACTGGACGCAGGGTGGCAGAAATCCGATGTTGTTGGATGTAGAATGTTGATGCATGGTGAATCTCCTCCTCGCCTTTCAGTCTCTTGGGCACCAAAATCTTCTCTGGGTGGCATTCATTCCATGCAGCAATGATCATCTGGATCTCCTTGAAGTAGTCATAGTTTGCTCGAATAAAACGAACCTGGAACAACTCTGTCTTGAGTGGCGGAGGAATTTCTTGAAGAGCTTGGTACTGACGGGCCACCCCATACGGGTAGTAAGAAGTCGCACCAGAAAAGCCCAACAATGGAATTGGCTCATCATACTTGTATGAGAAACGAGCTTCCTCAACTCGAAACCATTTAGTATGCCATAGAAATGCCTTAAGATCAGGATTTTTCAAAAAATTAATCCAACGAGCATACTATTTATTTGGGGAAAAACGTTCTAAGACCGCAAACTTTTGTATGGGGTGCCTAAAATCATCAATCTTAAATTGCTTCATAAGGTGCCCAAATCCTGTTATGTGGGAGAAAAACCATATTTGCAAAAGTTCGGGGAGGGCACGCATGGTCTTTTCCTCATTTTGTTTGAAACGAGTTAATGATAAAAATGTTTCGGCTAAAACCATATTAACATAATTCAATCCGTCGCAAACACGATTAACCACCCATGAAATTGAAGGATTAATGACATTTTTTCGATAAGGAAAAACGATTAGCCCAAAAAATGCTAACATAAAGATCCTGACTTTTGAAATCATTGGTTGGTTTGCAAAACACTTTTCTAAGAATGAAAATGGATATGCAAAACAATTGGCTTTGACAACTTTCCTTACTCTTTCAGCTTCAATTTGTAAAAATCGGGATAATTCAAAGATAGAATCTATACCGATAGGCGGTCTAACAAGTTCCTTTTCCAGGGGCATTCCGATGGCAACACTATATTCTTCAAGTGTTGGAGTCAATTCAAACCTACCAAATATAAAGGTGGAAGTTTGTGGATACCAGAAGTGAGGGAGTGCCTGAATCACACCAGAGTGGACGTTGATCTCTAATAATGGAAGAAGTCGGGCAATCCTGGCTTTCACATATCTCTAACCATCTTGATCTAATTGATCTAACCACCTCTTGAGCTCTATTTTTGGAGTGGAAATAAATTGTGCATCGGTTTCCCCATTGCATACAAGACCGACGACAAAACCTAATTGTCATGGACCGACAAAATTACAATAAAGTAAATAAATTGCGAAAAATTTAAACAACTTACTTTCACTGGAAATGGATGACAATCACATAGACATGCGCATGAAATGTGAGGCTCGATTTCTACCTAGACGGCTTAACAAGGTAGAGCTAAGAGGATGATCTGACCGTTGTAGTCTCGCATTAACGTGTCAGGTCCCCCTAACTCCGGCTTAGTCGAATGGAATACCCAATAATCACGCAGTCTCGCGGATATGGATAAACACATTTGACATCATGAAAGAAATTTCGGGGAAGAGAAGGTCAACCTCTACATAGCAGTCTCGCTTTGGAGGAAGTATCCTTCTCAACACCATACTAGAAATCCTATCGCAGCCCAGGTCCAACCGCAGGTTGTGTGTGCAAATAGTGTGGTGCTAAAGCAATAAAACATGCACAACAGTTTAAATGCAAACAACACTTCTATAGTTTTAATTTAAACATTCATCCCTAACTCCAACCTGCAAAACAAGGGTTAGCAAAGACTACTCCCCTTATACCTCCTATCTGCAAGAACATTTAACACCTTAGGAATGTCAGGGACATACCTGGGATCCTCGCTGCCAAACAAAAATATTTTTTTAAAAAGAAATTGGCCTAAGTCCACTAAGAGTTTTAACTCTAATTGTCCCCAGCGGAGTCGCCAAGCTGTCGCGACCTAAATTTTCGCGGATTCACCACCTAAAACTAGGTTAATGGATTACTAAGTCTTTAAGCTTAGCTCGGGCTCTCCCAAGCCCATACCAATTTGCAACTTAGGTTTGAATTTTTGAACATGCATATTGATTTTATCTAGGAGTCGCCACTAATCAGTTTATAGTAGGTTGATTAGACACCTAAGTAAAATAACGGAAAAATTACTTTACTCCTACAAACCAGAGATTAAGGGTACGGGGACTTGATTACACCAGACTATCATAGTGCCCTTTTGGTACATTTTTATTTCATTTTTAAAAAAATGTTTGGCAATTGAATTGATTTTAATCTAACTTCCTAACATGTGAGGTGATCATATGTGTGCGCATACCACCAATTTAACACTCAAGAAAGCAATTTAATATTGCAAAACATACATAAAAGCAATGAAAGCATCTACATTGTTAAATCAGAAATCATATCAGCAACCTTATATATGATTTCTAATTAACACGCAATTTCAATTTTTTGTTTTCACTTTATTTAATGAAAATCATGACTTATACAATGCATGTAATATGACATGGCAGCATGACCTAAACTATATGACATGAAGAAATGCAAGAATTAAATGCCATCTAAATGACCCAATTCTAATGACATGTAATGCGATGCAATGACATACAAAATTATTTGAACTAAGATGACATGCCGCATATAATTTAGCACGCGAGTTATATGTCATGCGACATTTATTAAATGATTTAGTTTAATGACGATGAAGTTCTAATGAACCTAATAAAAACTAAATGACGTGCATTTGATATTTCTATTTAAAAATGCGAAAATGATCTAGCTAGATTAAAATTCAATCTAATTTAAACTAAGGATTAAGTCATATTAAATCCTAATTTAAACTAAGATATTATCTTAATCTAACATGTAATTGATCTAATATGCAATGACGTGCGGAGCAAGCCCTAATTCTACATGACATATGCATGATATTTTTTATCTTTTATTTTTTATTTAAAATTCAAAATTTTAAAATTGCCACGTAATTAAACATGCAACTAAAATCCTAAATTAATGCATTTTTTATATTTTTTGAACTAAAATCCCTATCCTAGCTATGCAAGACAACAAGAAATATTCTAAAACAAACTGAATCCTAATTCAAATATTTTTTAGATTTTTTTAGTGATTCTCTAAAACAAGTCATTATCAACTAAGCAGTAAATCTAAACAATCAAGATATGCAATCAAATAAAGGATCAAAATAATCTAAAAAAATAACCTGTTGTCTCACAGGTTAAATTAACGATTATCCTAACCCTAATCATCACGACAAAGAGTTCAAAATAACTAAAAATCTAATCCGAATTCTTACGGATCAAATTAATAATTATATTGATTTAGTACTTAAAAACTATCAACAAACCCCAAAAATTAACGTACTTAAAAAAAATAACCCGACATCTTACGGGTCAAATTAATAATTACAATAAGTTTAGGGATAACTCTTGCGGATAATGCCTACAAGATTCATAAAGTGAACATTGGGATCCAATTAAGTAAATAACTAAAGAATATAAACAAAATAAAGTAAAATAAATGAAAAAATAAAAACAACCTAATTGATTTTGCTTTTTCTATTGTTTTTCCTTTTCTTCTGAGCAAGGCAGCACGTGGTGGCCAGTTCGGTGAGGAGTCGCCGGCGAGGCAAGGCAGGTGGATTGGGCGGCAGAAACACGTCGAGGCAGAAGCAGATTCGCGGGTTGCTGCAAGGGCGTCGGCTCAGCGTCCGGTGGGGCTTCGAGCGAGGCGGTCGCGAGTGAGGTTGATCGGCGATGGTGCAGGCGCGGCGAGAGGGAGGCGCGGCGGTGCGGATCCGGCAAGCTTAGGTGTTGGGCACTACAGGTGGAGCTTCGGATTGAAGTCGGGTTAGAGCAGAGGGCACAGAGCGGCTTCACGGGGGCAACGCCTCTCGATTGCGGACTGCAGGTCGTCAAATGGAGCGATGAGGGTGGCGACAAATGCGGCACAACGTCAGGCAAACAAGGACAGGGGCAACAGAGACGAGTGGCGCGGCGGAGAGGCAGGTGCGGGTGAGTGGGGCTCCGGCACAGTGGCGCGGGTCGTTGAGGCTTGCGGACGGAGACCGGCGGCCACATCGGCGCGGGGAAGGAGGCTCGGCTACGGCACTGCTCGGAAGCCTTGCGGATGGAAGTTGCAGAGGAGGGGTAGCGATTTGGGGAAGATGATGAACAGTAGGGTCAAATCACCCCTTTACCTTTTCTCCTCTCTCTCTCTCACATCACTCTCCCTATTCCTTCGCTTTTCTGCAGAAGCTTTTTGCTTTTTTCTTTTTCTCTTCTTTCCTTTTAACCTCCACGGATGGCTTCTCTCCCCTTTCACTTTTTTTGAATTTTTTTAAACAGAAGCTCCCCTTTTTTGGTCATCGTACACAGTTGCTTTTATAGGGGGTAAGAGATAAGCTTTCGATTTTCCCTTCAAATCTACATCCGCCATACATTTTCACCAACCAATCACTATTGATAAAGATTTAAGATTACGATGAATATTTTCTCAAATATCCAAATCTCGCAAAAGATAAGTCGCAATATTTTTTTTACACATGTGCCCTATCCAAAAGACTCACATCTCGGAATAATTTCAAAATTTTTATTTTTCACGAGATAATTAAAACACATGGGATTGGGCCAACCAGCTTGCTTCGTGGGCTTAGTCCAACTAATTTGAACCCATTCACACTGATCCGATAAATAAAATGCTAATAACAAAATAAATGCAAATATAAATCTATATGCTATAAAGTTTAACTCCTAATTTCCTATGCATTAAATAAATAAACTAAATCGTCAAAATTTAGGTGTCAACATGTACCAACACTCGAATTTTTTTAGATCATTCGGATATCCATTTTTTGTCAAAATATAAAAATACAAAAAAAAAAGGTAAAAACGACAAAAATATAGTAATAAGAAAGAAAAATAAATAAATATATAAACAAGAAGAATAGATAAAAAAAAATAAAATAAAATTCGGGTAGGCCATTTATGCCTGGTCCGGTTTCTAAGCAAAATTTCCGGCCCACTCGGGCTTAATCCCTGAATTGGCCCAATTTTGCTCTTATTTTTCCTATTTTGTTCCAGCCCAACCCTTTTCCTCTGGTTTTTCTTCTTCCTTTCTCAGCCCATTTTGTTTCCTCAAAATAGAAAGATCTTCCGCCGTTCGCTGCCACCTACTGGAGTTCTCCGTTCTTGAGCTAGGCCACGTTTTGCAAAAAGAGCTGGTGTGGCTCTGTTCGTGGCCGAGTAGATTCAAGGAAAAGCAAATCTCCTGCGAAAACTCTTCACGAAGCTGAAATCCCGTTCATTGGTAGGACGTGAAGGATTCGGTAGCCGATTCGAGTTTTTATCACAACACGAACATTTCAAGTCGGGTAATCTCTGCTCTGTTTCGTTCGGTTTTGCTGAAGTTTAGAGTATTAAACTTAGCCATCCAACTCACGAGAAGACGTTACTAAACTGATATCATTTTCGTCGTGATTTGTGCTGATCTAGAGGTTGATGCACTGCGTTTAGACCGAGTACAGCATCAAATATGGTCTCGGAACTTATATACAAAAAACGCACGCCACCTGGTCGATGATTTGCGCATTAGACGTTTTGAATCTGACTTTGCATAATCGGATGCTTGATAATGTTTACATCTGTAGTGATTCGTGTCTAGCACACTAACTGCTGCATTCCTTTCCTTTTGGATGCATATCATGCTCATGGTGTAGTTTGAACGTGGTCAGAGTCTCAAATCCATCCTTGTTTATTTTGGTGACGATCGCGATTAGCTACGGCCGTGTTGGATGCCTCCACCTCTCTTTCAAGCACTTGTGTTTCGTCCGGTTCTGGATTGGTGTGTGTGACTGTTAAGTTAGAAAGGAATTCTTTTCCGGTGGAGGATGTGTTGGTGTTACCGCAGGGTAAGCCATCGTCGGCGAAGGTTTGACGACGGTCGGAGATGATTGGCAGTGACGGTTTGGTGACGGTGGGCGAGGTTGGCTGCCGACGTTGGAACGGTTGAGATTTTGAAGTGCGTTGATGTGGTGAGCTTTGAGTTTTTCCATAGAGAAGATTCGGCAAGTTGCGGGGGGAGAGATTGGCTTCGGGAAGAAGACGACTCAAGAAGGGGATGAAGGAATTTTATTTTATTTTTTACAAAAGAAAAAAGAGCTTTAAACATTAAGGTTTTATCCGACACGGGTTGGGTCCAGATAGACGGATCGGGTTAGCGGGTCGGGCCGGGTAAACATGGCCCGAAATCCTTTCGCGAATATAATAATAATGAAAATCAGTAAAAAAATCTTTAAAAGCATAATAAAATCATAGAAAATCATAAAAATAAAAAATAAAAAAATTCACAAAATTCATAAAAACATAATAAATAAATAAATAAATAAATAAATAAATAAATAAATAAATAATAAAATCATAAAATCGTAAAAAAATTTAGAAAACCTTGAAAAATCATAAAAATTTAGAAAATTGGAATTCCTAAGAAAATTTGCTAGCTCTTCAAATATTTTTTTCTCTTAAAGTTTGGAAAATCCTTAAAAAGATTAAAATCCGAAATTAAACAAGCTTTTATGGATTTACAATAGGGATTTTTGGATTGCCATTTTCTTTTATAGACAATATTAATGTTTTTTCTTCAATTACACATGATTGGGCAGGAAGAAGAAATGAGGGAAAAATAAAGAAAAAACAAAATAAATAAAAACTGAAAAATGAAATATTATTAAAAATTGTCTACGTTAACATTGACTGAACGATTGGCATTCATTTCAGCACTGGTCAGCCAAATTTGGTTATATGAACTAAATTGGTATGATTGCAAAATGTTTATGACTAAATTGGCAAAATAAAAATGTTTAGAATTAAATTAACAAAATTGTAAAAGGTTTTGACCTTTTTGATAATTTTTCTTGATGGTAGAACATGATTTATTAGTTCTGGTGTAAGCTATGGGACGATGGGGGATTGTCATGCCAAATCCAACGATGGACATCAATTTATCTTTGATTGCATAGTTGAGATGCTTTGTCATCGAACGGTTGACATCAATTTGCGATAAGTGAGCACACGACATTTAGGAAGGCATTATGCTACTTATCTAAGGCAAATAAAATCAATTCTCCACTAGTCTAGTATTCAATCTACTACTTTATGCTTTCAATTGTTAATTTAGTTGTCACGTCATTCTTGTGTTGTTAGCTATCACGTTAAGTTTGGTTGAAAAAAAAAAGGACAATCAAATGCTATTATATCACTGACGTATAATTAGTAAAATTTTTGCAATTAAGCCATGTACAAGGACAAATTAATTCAAATTCTATAGATCCAACCAGATTTTAATGCTTTCAGGTTATGTAATAAAATCCTAAAATTTGTCTAAATTATTATCAAGTACTCCACATTATCTCCTCTAATTTAAGTGACAAAGTCCAATGCGGTCTTTTCAAATATTTTTTTATGACAGCTGAAATTGATAGTGCACCTAACTATTTTTTTTTTTTAATGTAAGATCTTAAAGCTCTCATGTTGTGGTCTTTTCCTCTAGCTCCCATGGGATAGTGGCACACTAATAGCACGAGGACCTAGGACCAAAAGCATCGCGTGATTGATCCTTATCGGTGGTCATGGGCAGGGTGCCACCATATTTTGCTAATATTGGCGGTATATTTCCCGAAAGTAGTTAAAAGTGGCGGCATTATTAGGTTATATTGTTCATCATAATTTACAAAACTAACTAAGCTATTTGGTTGTGCCTGCTAAATAAAATCTAGAATTTGATTACAATTTCATTAAAAGTTTTCAAAGTTTCCAGAGCATTTATCTCCATTCTACATAGAAGCATTCCTTGTATGGACATAAAAATCGTGGATGATAAATTTGCATATATATATATATGTGTGTATATATATTAAAATGTCATGTGTTTAAAAGATATATAGTCCATTTTTTTTTTTTGACAAAAGATATATAGTCCAATTTACTTAGTCGATTCTCTTCGACTTTTTTTAGTATCTTATCAATTGGTTAGATATATGCAAGCCATCGTCGCCTGAAGTTCTGCTGCCGAACAGGAACCATTTGACTAGAGAGAACGCTATCCTAACAACAGCGCAGGCAAAGATGTCGAGATGAAGGAGGCGGCGACGGTGAAAGGAGAAACCGAGAAGGAGCAGGAGGTCATGACGTGTTTTTTGCGGGCGAAAAGGCCTCGAACGAAGGCTCAAACTTCTCTTATGCACTAACGGTAAAACAGGGCAAAACAGAGGACTTCTCGCCATCGGTGGGGAGGTGATCGCTGGCGACGATGGAGGACGTCCGACAACGAAAGAGAAGGAAAGGGATTTTTCCTAGATTCAGTCTTATGAGATTTTTCCTTTTGCGTTTTTGTTTGATCACTAGTGGGGGTGAGTTTAAGTAACTCAAATCTTAAGGTGGCAAGTATCATGCTCTAAATGATTGATCGGTTTCATAGATTAAAATTTCTTTAATTGAAACCAATGTCTCTTTCACCATCTCTAAATCAAATGTCTAAAAAATTTTAGAAACTAAGGAAATTCCAATTTCTATTTTGAGTCTGGTTAAATTCTTCCATTTAACCAAGAACTTGACCTTCGGCCATTTGTATGAAATCTAAAATTTGAAGGATTAATATCGACACCTATATGCAATTTTTTTATGTTTAGAGTTGACTTTTTTCTATAAGTTTGACAAAAGAATCAATCTAAAAGTCAATTCTTAATTTATAGACAAATTGATGCCTAATTACTAATGGAGTTAAATGCTCCTAATCCCTACATGCAATTAAGGCACTAAAGACACTAATCTTATTTATTTATTTTTTGTCAAGAAACGAGTTCTGACACATTCATAGATCACAAGTTTTGAATTTTCTAACTTTAACTTTCAAAAAATATTCAAGTATCAGCATCACTTAAAATGAATCTTTGAATTCTTAACATAGTAAACAAAAATCAGTACATTCATTTATAGCAAATAATGCTTAAATAGAGTGGTAGGGTCATTGCCTCCAACTCAAAATAGCTTGGAGTTGGAAATATAATTCAATTAGCAATCTGTCGCGTACAAACAAGTGCTTCATCATACAACTTCCTAACAAATTTTTTTTTTTTTTCATTTAGCCGTAAAAAGTAAACGCATGGACTACTTTCTTTGTATTTCACTTTCTTGCAAAAGCTTTGGTTAAACAAAAAATGTTAGGACCTTAAGAAAATACATATTAAACCCATTAGGGCGGTTGAGCAACCAGAAACCTTAAAGAAGCGCCAAATTCGAGGGACTCTTGCCAAAATGAAAATATAGAACCAAAACTAGCACCAAGAAACAATAAAACATAAACAGAAAAGGATCTCATTTTCATCAATTCGCAACAGCCGAATAAAGGAAGCATAATTAGATATCTTGAATTCATATTGACGCTGTGAATGGTCTAGAGTAACACGTCCGATGGACATCTCAATCAATGTGAATCTGATCCTTACCACCACTGCTGAAGATGGAGACTTTGAATACAACATCATCCCTATCAATGTGTTTCGTCGCAAAGCTTGAGACTTTGCCCGATGGTACAGTCAATCTAGTGGTGTGGCGTTGCATAATCCCTGGGAAGGCCGGGGTAAGTGAATCTCTCGCCTTTTGATTCTCGAATTGAAGTGGAAGGAGGTGCTGATTCGAGTCGATTTCAGGTTTGTTTGGTTGTTTTGGTGGGTGGGAGTGGATATGAACGGCGTGTGAGTAGTTTGTTCCGTGATCGTTTTCACAGGCTTCAGTTTGCGGTGTTTTGGTTGAGATCGTTTGCGGTGGCATCTCGTGCTGTATGAGAGTGCCTGGATGTTTTTCAATGGAATTGGAGTGTTGATGCGTATGCCCATGATTGGACTTTCTTGTTGTGATGTTGAATGGACCTGTAGCCTTAGGGATGCGATTCGTGGGGCGCTGCTATTTGATAGGACGGATTTGCATGACCGATTTGTTTGGGTGAGGCATTGCCTCTCATTAGGGAGTAGCACCCATGGCGATGATAAAAGGGAAAATGACACGTTTTAGGAGGTTCACAGAAAGGGGGCAAGGAAGAAATCTTGATATTGCCATCTTGATGCAGAATTAAGAATAAGTACAGCAATAAATTGATTAAATTTCTAGTGGTTAAATTTATATGTATCGTTTAAGTTCGTGTATTGTCTAGTATAATAATTTAATGTATTAAATATTACAAAATTTTTAAAATGTTCGAAAATTACATGATAACTAATATGGTAAATGAATACGTAGGAGTACACATGAGTTCTTGTAAATTATATTATGCTTTTCTTTTTTTCTTTTTTCTTTTTTATGCCACACGTCTTCTCGGAACAACGTCTCCAGGCGTGTGCACGGATGAGCGTAGGAAAGTAAGGATGTCGAGAGGGCGGTTCAGTAGGGCCTAATACGACCCAGATCATTTGGTGCCACCTCCTTTTGTATTTTTTGTTAATTTTTTGGGGCCCAGTAAGAATCTTTGAAAAAAAAAAAAAAATTCTAAAGTGGAGACTCTCATCGTCAAGGGAGAAGAGAAAAGACTTCTTATTTTGTAACGTCCGTTGCGGTGAGCTCAGCTCAGCCATCGCAAAGCCTACACCCCGTTTCCTCCTCTTCTTCCCCCCACCTCCCTCCCTCCATCTTCTTTCCATCTCCACTTCAAATCTGAAGAGAATTGCTCTTTTATTGTCTCGTCAGATTCTAATCTCCATCGGATAAAGACTCTTGCATTTTCTGCTGAAAGATTCCCCACAGATTGACAATGTCAGTGCCCGATCGTTTCGAATTTAGGGCTTTTGTCGACGGCCGGAAAAAGCCCCAGATCCAAACTCCAGTCGGTGTTCGACCTTCATGGCGAAGATCCGAGCGGCCTTGTTTCCTGCCGAGGCTGCCGAAACTCGTAATCCTCCGATTCTGCTGCTTCCGGCCGACCCTTCTTCGCGAATTGGTCTTTCGTCTGATCTGACTGCGGTGGTACCGGAGAGTGAGACGCTTCGGATTCCAGATTTGTAGTGGCGGTCGGCGATGAGGACGGACGGAATTGAGGGTGATCTCATAATGGCAGCGCCTTAGGCTTATGGCATTTAGTTGTGAAGTATGGCGCTTTGGGATTGGTTGTGCGAGCATGAAAGAGGGAAGATCTGGAGCGCTTGAAGACAAGCTTCGGACTGCATTCACCTTGATCATGGTATGTGCTTTTATTCCCCGAAATCTGTTTTCCAATCCTTGAGTTTTTTTTTTTTTTTTTTTTTATCAAAACTTAGTTAAGATAATTGACTGGTACTGGTTCCTTCAGGTAGGGATAATCAACTTTCAAAAGTAATGATAGATAACGCGCACTTTTATAGTTCAGTAGAACAATATTGTTTTCTCGAATTCTTGATTTCCTAATAGCCTTCGATCAGCTTAGTTATTTTCTTTAATCATCTCTTCTCTTACCTTGTAATGGATGGTAGTTAAGCAATATTGTTATAGGATGCAGAGCATGGGACGACTACAGGCGTATCAATGCGTGACAGGGCAGCGACAGCTTTGGCTCTTGCGTCTAGAGATTCCAAAACCTGAAGATTTCAACAGGCCGGGACATGTTCTCCCATTGAAGTACAGGGACGGCTGTGTCCTGAAAAGAGCTTGGCATACAGAGGCTTCTGTCGACCTTGCTGTGTTCGCTACCCTGTGGCAGTTCTCTTTGTGAGGTAGTGGGTGATGATGGCTCCTGGCAAGATTACCTAAGCTTCATGGGTTTGCACAGCGGGAGAACTTGAAAAATGCATCTATTGCTGATCTAATCAGGTAAATTTTCTCTTCCCAGCAATCCAATGCAAAATACTTTTTAAGGACGATCAAATCCAATTTCAGCTGCAACCGTCACTTCTTAAGTGTTGGCTCTTTTGGTCAAGATGTTGTCACTGCGGCATCTCCCCTTTTTGGGAGTGGATAAATGAAGAGTAGAAACCTTGGAACCCTGGGTGGGGTGGGAAAAAAGAGTCTCTTATGGGTTACTGTTGGGCTGTTGTTTTGCATAGCAAAAGGGAGAGAAGCATAAGCCATTTTGGTCTGTTGATGTCTCAAGTTTAGTTTATGCTTTAAGCTTGTGGTTGTTGTTCCGTTCGTCAACACCATGCATATCAATGGTTTTGGGGGTTCTGAAGAGTTGTTTCTCACAATTCTTTTGTGTGTATGGTGTCATTAGATTAGCATATGGTTATGAATGGCCAGGATTCTTGTCAAATTTTGTCAATGAGCCTGTGACTGCAGTTATCTTTATGTACATTTTCTTGTATTTACCTCATTTGGAAACCCATGTCTGAATGTCAGTTGACCGCTTACTGAGGCAGAGTTTGAGGTGCATTCTCAGCATTATCACCTGGAAATAGGGATAGAACATCTAGATTGTATTCTGACTTGTATATTGAGAAGCTTCTTATACTATGTGAGTGAGAAATGATTCACTGCTCATTAGATGCATAAATTTATAGGTACGGCTGGAAAAGAGATAAATGAGTTGAACGTGCTGCTGCTGCAAGATTACCAACAATGTGGGGCCTTTTACAGCCCATTGCTATAGGTCGATATTAGATGGAATCGAGCAAATTGCAATGGTCAATTTGAGATAGATTATGAGTTAATTGCTAAAACTGTTTTAAGAATTCAGAAACTATTGAACAGAGAGTTTTGAATTGATTAATTGTAAACTTAGAAGATCTTGTTTGTAGCAGTCCAATTTTTCAGCACAACTTCAATTTGTGCTTCATCTTATGTATTTCCATTGCATGATTTTGTATGACAATGATTTTACTAGAGCAGGCTGTCAAGCTTTAGAGTTGAATAATCACACCACTGAAAAATTGATGGTATCTTTTGGGTGGAACTCCATTAAATGTTTTTGGAAGCTTGTAAAAAAATGTCTAATCATGTGTCAATCATAATTTGGAGTACCAAATTTATCTTAGTTGGATAACAAATTTTGTCTGGACAGGAAAGTTAACACCAGGAGAAATGATTCTTAGGATTTTAGTGAACTGCTGGGAACAATAATTCTTTCTTATAGTCTATGAAATGATTGATAAGGAGCCTGTATGTGTCTGCAATTGATATAGGAATGCCGTAATTTTGATGAAAAGCAGTATCTCTAGCTTTTTGTATTTTATGTCCTCCCTTCAGACAGCAATATTTCCCATCATGTGATTCATACTTTATTGTATAACTTCTGAACAGAGTGACGTTGGAGGTGATCAAGATGTCCTTGCGAGGGTATCCTCAGGATGCATCCCAGGAGACATGTTTGGATCTGCTAGATGCAACTGCGACCAGCTTGCACTTGCGATGCAGCAGATAGAAGTGGCTGGTAGGGCCGTGCTGGTCTACCCCTGAGGGCACAAAGGAGAGGAATAGGTTCGAGGCACATATTACGTGCCTATAACCTGCAGGATGGTGGGCGTACTTCCATGGAAGCAAATGTGGAACTTGGATTGCCTGTTTATTCTCAAGAGTATGGAATCAGTGTTCAGGTATTTCATCCTCAAGTCAGAAACTATACTGATGTGAGAGACAACAGTTTCAGAAATTGTACATCATTTTGTAGGACTATTAGAGGAAGCCAGTCACTAAAGCGGAGCTTCAACTTCTTGTCTTAAAAAGATGAGATCTAATTACCTTAAAGAATCACTCCATCATTTCTTTTTACAGCATTTGACGCATCTGTATTAGTGCTTAACATATTGACTACGAGGGAGTCAGAACTATGAAAGCTGATGAAGTATGTGGGGCTCAAAGATTATGGCCTGATGATTGTTGAGACAGTCCCTCTAGTAACTCCCATACAAAGGAGAAGAGATGCTTGGAGACAAAACGTTCAAGATGGGGCATATCTATGGAGCGGAAGTCAATGGTCGCTTCAGCAATCTCATTGGCAGTAAGGGGAAGCCTAGCAGTCCTGTTTCTTCTGATCCGGCTGTGTCTGACTTATAGGAGCTGCTGGATAGTTCTACTGCTAATGATTTATTTGAGGGGAGACAAGCAAGTTCACTTACGGATGGTGTTATTACTTTATGTTTAAAGCCCTAAGGTCAAGAACATTGCGATACCTGCTGACCATGAGTTCTGGAAATTTTATTGCGATTCAGTTTTACAATCATTGATCTGTCGATGTCATTCATCCATTTTGTAAGGCAAGAAGGTGAAAGACTAGCCCTCTAATTGAAACTTCCTTTTGTGTTATTGATGGATGGCAAGAATTATCCTTAATTCAACTTTCCGTAAATCTTTGTGTATCGATCTCTAGAGACCTCCCCAAATTTCATGAATACGGATTTGGTGCAGGACATTCTTTCTTTCCTTTTCTGTGACCACTTCAATTGTGACAGATTTTACTTGAAGGAATATACTTCAAGGTCTCTGTTATAGATCGACTCTCCATTTGGGCAACTGATAAGGATTGCTTTTGACCTTTTATTTTATTGAGCCCATGCTCCGCGTGCTCCTCGTCTTTTCGAATTTCCATCACAAATTAACAATGTAGGGCCCGATGGCTTTGAATTTAGGGAATTTGTCCACAAAAGAAGCCCCGAATCGAAACTCCAATCGGTTTGCCAATTTTCAATTTGGACTTGCTGGTAGACCCTCGTCCACTCAAAAGCAAAGCCCTATCTCCTGATTTTGCTCCCGCTCTCGCCCTCACAGGAGAGGCTTTCTCTGCTACTCCTATCAAAGAAGGGTCGACCTTGAGTCCCAAAATGACAATTATCACATGCAAATTGTTGTTTCACAGATATCAAAGTGAGGGACACGTCGACAAGGAGAACTTCCAGAATGACAATTAATAGACAACACATCTCATTTTCATTTAATGATACTTACGTAACAACAACAATTGGAGTGCATCGATGTTAAAACGGAATTCGAGAGGATAACAGAGCTTGAAAGAGCCAGAACTCGAGGATTAGAGGGAGAAGATATTCCAAAGATAGAATTGCTCCTTCTTGTCTACCAGACTCCAATATTTTCTGAACAAAGATTGTCCTTATCAGGTTCCGATACTTCAAGGAGGCATTTATACTTAAACTGAAAATCATTAGATTGCTAAATTATGGTTTTTACTGCCTTTTTCAACCCTCCGACCTTGTGTCTGCAGCCCTCTGTCAATAGGGTTGATAGACAGCCTCAAGTGACACTTCCGATGTTCGTCTCAATCAGGCCTAAATGATGTTTGTCTCAATCGGTCCTTACCAGCATTGCTGAAGATCGAGACTTTGAACACAAGATCATCCCTACCGATGTGAGCTCAACGCATACAGACGTTTGATGCAGACAAGCTTCTCTCGCGAATGTGGGCTAACCGTGTTGATAGGTCCTGAGCTGCCCTAGCCACGATCCGTCTAAATACTTAAGAGTCGCAATTTCTCGGTTCTTTTAAATGTATCTCTTCACAAATTCACAAGTAACACTCTCCCAAGTAGAAGTTCTGCAAACCAATATATGATGAGAAAAAAAGAATAAATAAGAGCAAACCCTAAAGAAAAAGGCAAACAAGATGTCCATTTATGCTAGTATTTTTTAGCTTAAAAATTTGAAGTTCTCAATCCCAAGCAGGCAATTTGATACCTACATGCTATTAATATTGTGCTCTCAAATTCTATAATAGCATACACAATGCTTCATGGGTTACTAACACACTAATCATCTTTATCGCGATTAGGGGTGTCAAAACCGAATTAGAAAATTGAATCGAAGCTTGAACTGAGCCGAATGAGCCGAATTTTTGCATATTTTCTTCTCAGTTTAGGTGAATTAGGTATGATTAACAATTCACACAATCTCTCTCATTTTTCCGTAAACCTCTTTTTAATATTTCAAAAAAGAAAACCGAAAAATCAAATCGATTGGAACCAAACTCATTTCAAGGCGTGGTTCAGTTCAAATTTGTTGCACACCCGAACGGTTCAGTTAAGTTAGACGCCCCTGATTGCAACCTCTCAATTTATAAATAATAGTTATTTTCTTTCTATACACATCCAATTAGATTTAAAAAAAGAAAGAAAAAGAAAAAAGGACGCTGTCTTCTATTAGAATTGGTAATCTGATGAGCCCATAAATTTAAGAAAATGAAATTTCAAAATCACACCTGTGATCTCTCCATGAATTAAGATTGACAACGCGCGTAAATTTAGTTACGAAGCCTCGCCTCTTCGAATTTCCCCCCAACTTGACAATTGCAATGCCCGATTTTTTCGAAATTTAGGACTTTTGCTGACGAAAAAAAAGCCCCAAATCACAACTCGAAATCATCATGAGTAAAAAGCCAAGCGGCAACTCGGAATCGTCCAATTTGCTGCTTCAGGCCCACCCTTCTTCCTCATCGAAGATGATGAATTTGACTTGGATCAACCCAGAGCATGCTCTGCTTCTATTCCAGAAGCGATTTGGGACATCCCCTGAGGAAGGTTTGGTATGCTTTCTGCATTGCGTCATCGAGCGCATTTCAATTGTTCGTCCATTAATGTCATTGTCATGTTTGGAACTGAGTTCCAGATCGTAGTGATCTTATAATGGCAACAGATGAGGATTGCCTTCAACCTTTTATTTTATCGATCCCACGCTCCGCATGAATTCGGCGTATAACATACCCGGAATTTTGGGAAGATGCAATGTCCAGGTGTTACGATGTTCACTACTCTCCAAAAAAAAAAAAAAAAAATCTAGAAATACATCACCATTCAATCTGTTGCAGCAGAAAGTTTTGCTTTTTTCGATCTGATTAACTAAACAAAACATTGCGAAGCAGAGATTTTTTTGCAGGCATACCAGAGTTTATGCTCGAGTCTTGACATTCCTTCTGAAAATGGAGACTTTGAGTTCAATATTATCAATTCCAACAAGCTCGAACACACAGACAATCTCCTTCCTTTAGATAGAGTGTGATGTTGAAGAAATGAGGTGCCTCAAATGCAAAACTTTACCGGTGCTGTTCATTTCTCTCCGGACACGAGAAGTCATCCCCTGAGCATAATTTGTGTAGTAAGTAACGTCTGAACTTAAACTAGTTTCATGGCTTTATATTTGCTGACTTAATTAAATGAAGCATCTAATTGGAGAAGCAATTCATTTCCGGGACAAAAAGTTAAAAAAAAAAAAAAATTCTGGAAGAAGCTCATTAAGAAGAGCATATACGGAATTGAATAGATGAAAAGATGGACAATCTATTAGTTTATCAAAATTGTATCAAGAATAATGTTAGGTACTGAGGCTAAAATCCATAGATTTGATTTACAAAGTGATGCGTAATTAGTATACCACTGCCATTAGATATTCAGCCTACCAATTAGAAGACTTGACCAATGAGCAGATCTAGCTCTAAGTACCGAGCTAAAGAAGAAAATTGTTTGTCTTGGCCCGCTTATTTGCACCTGCGGCTTGGTGGACCTCGGCAGACTATGCCATGAGGCCAAACACCTCTTCTAAATGTTATAGATAATTAGGCCAAAAGAAAAGATAATTCACTCAAACTCAACGGGTCGTATCTATCATGTTTAAGCCAGTCAATCTTTATTTCTTTTGTTGAGCTCAGATTAGCATGTAGATTATATTAACTAGGAGAGTCTCACTAGCAATTCCTATAACTAAGAATTGGAAGAAAAACACTGGTACCTGCGACAAACCGAAGATCTTTAGCCTTTAGAAATTCCTTAGTCGTGAGTGCAGTAATTTTAAGTCGATCAAATATAGGTTTTATCAGCTAATATTTAGGTAAGGTTCATGATCATTTCGCTCAATTTCATTCATTTTTTCTAATTTGAATAGTTGAGCGACTAGTCCTCCTATGAAACTTTCCCCCTCAATGTCAATGCTAGCTTCTAATATTCATCCGTGATAATTTAAGTAAGTGATTAATAGACTTTAGTCTGAATCTACTTGTGCACTGATCACCAGAGAGCAATACCTATTTGAAAATTGATGCAGGATTCCGACATGCCATGTCAGCAAATTTGGTTGAGTGGTCATTAGGAAGACCAAGTGGTTGTTGGGAAGGATTTCACTACATTTGATTCAAAACCTTTATGACTTAATCGCACTTCTTAAAAATTTAGAGCACGATTATACATTAAGCATAAAGTTTGCAATATTTTTAAGAAAGTTCCTCGAAAAAAAAAAAACAACAGATTAACATGCTTATTCGTTTGGATGAGAAGAGAGTTGAAGGAGACAGAAAAGAAATGGGGTTTCAGTTATGAAAAAAGAAGAGCGTGCAATCTAGGTAGTTATGCTGAGGTGGCAAAACGTGAGAAAATCATGTCGTTACCTATTATCCATCACCAGCAGCTCTCCCCCCCCCCCCCCCCCCCCCGGCGCCATGGGCCAGTGGGGGGTCCCTTGCAAAACTGCGATTTTATTAGGGAGAAAGAGAGAAATTGGAAATAGAATCACTACCTCAAGATAAATTTTCTTCATCTCCACCTTTGATTGTGTCTTGGTAACTTTTAAATTTCCACGCCACTTTCAAGCATCTACCGTTCCCCTTATCAATGACTAGACAAGTTACAAAGATGAAAAGTTTAGAACCTATGATGCTTCAGCTGATGGAAAATTTGAGAAGCTGAGGCAAGCGAAGAAAAAAATAATAAATGAGAATGACCTTAACTGGATCTTACCAATTTTGTGTGCATTTATTATGCTGATAACTTTTGTATGGTTGCATTGAGATCACCTTCCCAGTTGTCATCCCACTCGTATCTGAATAGTGTCACCCATTTTAGTTTCGGTGTGCTTAGAGTACCATTGGAAAAGATCTTCATTTTTGGGCACTCTTCCATCCCAACATATTCCAAGGATGGGAACCTGAAGCTACATCTTGTGGTGGAGGAGAAGCATTCTAGGCTTGGTAGATGTTGGAGGGTCAAATTTTCTAGCTTCCTAAGGGAAATCACTTTTCTTTCTCTGTTTGCATCATTTACGACTACTTCTTTCATTCTTTCACATCCAATTATAGTCATGTCAGTGAGATGCATTAAATTTGTGATTGTTGAAACTGTCACTAGATGTACCAATCCAGAAGAATTCTTCACCACTAACTCCGTCAAGTTCTGGAAGGATGTCACGACTGGAAATAATGTTGTCAAACTGGGACAATCCCACACGTTAAATATGCTAATACTCTGAAGAATTTTCGCCACCAAATAGCCTTCTCTCCAGACACGCTTTAGGTTGGGTAGCTTACTTAACTTAAGTTCTTTCAAATTTTCAAGCACAGGATGTTTTCCCACTTCAACAAGCCCTTCATCAGGGAATATATCTTCAAATGAACTACAAAAGACCTCAAGGCTTTGTAGGTTCCGAAATCTTTGTAGGAGGAATATGGGAGGAAAGACGGCATTTTCATCATGAAAGCATGCCAATGTTAGTGCTTTTGGCTTGCCAAAGATGTCATCGGAAAATTTTCTGTTCTGTATCATTTGAATATCCTTGTTGACCAACAAAAGTCTCTCCAAGGTGGGAATACCCTACAAAATTGCCAATACGATGAGAGAAGTAAATTCAACAGGGCTTGGAAATAAATCATGGGCCGTTAAAGGTAAACTTAAGTTGATTGACTCCCATGGAAGGGGGCCCTATTCTCGGATTTCATTAATTTCTAGATGCCTGCATACAAGTCTCAAGCTTCTAAAGTCGAGCTACAAAATGCAAACTATAAATGAACGCTCCACTATGGCCATCTGCCAACCAAGGTAGGCTGCACCCATATTATAATGATTAGATAGAAAGGGAAAGAACTGTATTGGCATAGGAATGATCAAACGAATGAATGAAAATTCATTTTACCCAAAAAAAATCAAAAGTAAGATGGTCATCCCGTTGCGATTTGAAAATATATCGCTAAATATCAATGCCTGATTCTCATTTTAGTCCATAGAAAATTCACATTTTTAATTTCGCAACAAAATTTTTTTAGAGAATTTTTAAGTAGAGGTCTGTATTGTAATCAGCCCTATTAGGAATATCTTATCCTGTCAACAAAAATATGTAGTTCCTTAAAATTTCAGGTGATGAGATAGATGCACTCACGTTGTTATTAAAACATTTTGGGTGTCCACAAATAAAAAGTGTGCTTAAAGATATTTTAAATATCTTTTGTCAACAAAGTGATAGGTAAGGAGTTCATGTTTTTTATAGTATTGTAACGTGGCATGACTATGTGGTGCATGTGAGATATAGTGTGCGACGTAAAAAATAAAGAAGAAATTGAGGAAGAGCAGTTGTAATCATACCCTCTCAATTGAGAAGTGCGCTCTGGGGTCTGAAAGGTTGTGTTGTTCGTCTCTCTGAGCCCACTTAATCATGGATGCCACAAAAGACAACATGTTTAGTTTGTCACAGTGGGTCACTCGCAATTCCATCAAGAATGGCCAGTTCAAAGTGAATGTGATAGAGCAAAAGCTTTTGAGTTGTGGCATATCATGTAATACCAAAGAAGTAAGTCCTGGGAAAAGAAATTGAGTAGTGGTAAAGTGGAGAGTGTCATCTCCACTCGTGACTATTTCCTCGAGCCCACAAGACTCCACTTGAAGTTTCTCAAGTTGGGTTAGACTTGTAGCCACCCAATGCGGAAACAAAATTTCAAGGTTCTTACAGTTCTTAGCCTTCACTTTATGCAAATGTTTAAAAGTGGGAGTTTCTTGAGGACTGAAGATCCATATTTTGCTTAAGTTATCCATATGGGAGAGAATAATCCAGTGAAGGCAAGGAAATTGTACCTGCCATATTGAAAAAATGATATAATGAATATGATTACATTGAGTTATGACCTCAAAGAAGGAGTCACAAATCATGAGAATTCTAGAACTTGTTAGTGACAAATAGGGAGAGGTTGATTGATGTTTTCCCTTCAGTTGACCAATAAGTCTCGTGATTAAAGAGTAAATAAATGTGCGGATACATGTTATGATGAAATTTTCTACTAAAAAATAACAAGAAACAAGCAGTGATTGGGCAAATGAATGTGTTAGAAAAAAGGGCAAACGAGTAGGGAAAAAAAGATTGACCTGATCAGTTGGTATGTTTTAATAGCATTTTGAAGAAATGATGTAAATTATAACAAATTTGGTAAATATATTGGCTTGCGTTGGATCAATTCAATCAAAATATATTTGAAAAATGATTTTTATTCTTTTAAAAATTAGATGATGGTGTGTACATGTATATTCCTTGTTATTCTACTTTGATGGCAACCTCTCCTAAATTATATTGAATCAATAAAATAATCATTGAAATTAAAAATGTAAGTTGTTTCAATTTATAATCGATAGCACATGGAACATTGACTTTTAATTGGCTTACTTGACATTACGTATTCGCAACGCGCCTTCTCCATCTAATTTTTGGAAAGTTGCCATAATGACATTTCGAAATCTCTCATTCTTTGATCACATATAAATGCACTATTTTACTTCAATGTGTTTGTGAATATAAAGAAATAAAAAGTTGATTGGATCATTAAAGCCTAAAGAGCACTCCAATTAAAAAAGACCATTGATGCAACATTGCATTCTCGGACTTATTTGCTTCAAGTTGAAGTGCAATTGAAAATTAATTCTCGATTCGTGATTTCATCTATTGAGAAGATGATTATGGTGCAATGAGTAGTATTTGGTAACCAATCTGCGAATTGGATTTACAATTATGAAATTTTTAGTTGGTGTTGACACTTAACTCCAATACCTTATAGCCTAAAATGGGTAACCGATTTCTTATCCTTGATTTATGCTGTGCATTGATGATTTAGGAGTTTTGTGCATGTGGAGGCAAAAACATAAAGAAAAAAAATTAAGTTGATGTTGCACTGCGTAGGAATTCAAATTTTTTTTTCTTTAATGTGACATGTGCAAAGCAACATTCTATTTCCAAATTCCAATTACTGGCATTGCATATTTCGATTTGACAAGATAATTGATCTAAAAACAAAAGCATTGTATTAAAAAAAGAAGACTAACCTGTGGAGTGAAAAGTGAAGGGGTGCCAAGGTCAATCTCCATCCTAGATTGCCAAGTCAAACTTCTCATCTTGGGGCAGTGGCCGATAATTAGATATTTTAAGTTGGGACAATCCAGCATATGATTCTTTGCTGAGAGAAAACTAGTTAAATTGGGCAAGAATTTCAGTTCTATCGATACAAGTTTCGAGAATGTCATCTTCTCCATCGTGCTTCCTTGCCCTTCTTCCTCTGCGATTACTCCTTCCATTTTACCACACTCATTTATTTTCATCCATTCAAGACTAGCTAGGCACTGAGCCATTGATGGAGTGAAAGCATGTCCCAAGTTGTTGCAATTGTAAAGGGTCAAACTAGATAGAGATTTGAAACAAAGCATCTCTTGAAGATCTTTGTTCCACAATCGCCTCAACTTTGGTAGATTGACTAAATCCAAACATTGTAGTTGAGGCAGCACTCGAGTGCTTTCCACACCCCCTAGCCCTTCAAGATTGAAAATTTCTTCTAGCAACTCACAATCGTACACTTGCAAGTTGCTCATATTGTCTAGAACAAGCATCAATTTGGATGGAATCACATTAATAAATGATGGACATTTATCCACCATCAGTGATTTTAATTGCCAAGATGACTTGATGGGATTAAGTTCGCTGTGCCATTTTCCAATAATCTCTGGGAACTCAGATAGCCTCATAAACTCTTCTCCAGCAACTGCAGCCTATCAAAAGATGCATCATTAAATGTAAACTCTTAGGTGGCAAAAAGCAACTATTTTGTTGGTGATCAAAACCATTCAATTGCATAAAATTTGAAAACTAATGCATACCATTTCTTCAAACATATTTTGGATGGTGATGTTGAGATTTCCCTTCCAAAACAATGCTGCTGTTGATGTATGTACTCTCTCTAGTTTTGGCATCTCAATTGGCCCCTCAGAGAAAAACTTCATGTTGGGACATCTTTTCACAATGAAATCTTCCAAGACAGGGAACATCAAAGTGTATCCACATGAACTGAAACATCTTAACCTTGTCAAACCATCAAACTCCATACACTTCAATTGATTGAAAGCCACTACATGCTCCTCCTTACCTCTCTCGTCACAAATGACTTCTGTCAACATTTTACAATTGCTTATCCTCAATTTTGTGAGTTCTACCAAATTTGCAGCTATTGTCGGCGTGAACATATTTGATAACCCAACACAACGTGATACATCTAGAGTCTTTAGATGTTGGAAGTATCTTGAAAAGGTTAATATTAGTTTTAGTGATAACCCATCACAATCTGACACACTAAGGGCCTCCAAATGTTGAAAATATCTTGAAAAGGGTAATATAACTTCTAGCTCATGACTTGGGTCTTCTATGGCTTCTACATTGATGCTCAGCACTTCTAGATAAGATTCACATACAACTAGTTTTTCCAAGTTGGTTAAACTCTTAATGAAATGACATGTGGATATTGTAGTTTCCTTCGAGAGATGACAAAACTCAAGAACTTTAAGCTTGCTGAAGAATTCTTCATTATGACAATGCCCATGCCATATCTCCATCTGCTCGGATAAATCCAATTTTAATTCTTGTAGATTTGGGAATGCCCCCTGAGAAAATAGTCAAATCAAAATCTAAAGTCAGTTTGGTTGAAAGAGTATTCGCGTGTTATGGTATAGGTCATTCATATCGGACATAATATCTGCATTTTAAGATGTTAAGTCTCATGCTATACAACAAAAGTAAATGTGCTCTGATGCAATTAACATTATGGTTGATCTTTCATATTTGACTTGTATCCTTATTTGAACTTAAGCGAACCCCCAAATTCCCATTTCTATAGATACATTCCTTATGAAAATAACTTCCCCCTCAATTATGGCCGCAATTGCACTGATTTCAGTGATTAACGTCAACCCATCTTTCCTTTCTTCGCATAACAAATGTTATCTTTGTAGGGTTCAAATTAATTACACACTCATGCCATGGTAAGCTCACAACACATGCCACGTGTTTTCAATCTTTGTGGTACTTAGGAGAGAGTTAAACTATTGGAATTGGTCTAAACCATTTTTAAAGGGGGATCAACGGGTATACATTTGATAAATCAGACATTGACAAGAATTTAGAGTCCATACTTGAAGGACATATGATCTTTCCATGTTGCAATATTTCTATGGACTCAGAGAGTTGTAAAGTTTACATCTTCATATGAAGAGCAACTTGTATGAGATGCTTGGCTTTGACCTTAATCATCACTTCAAATATTTACCATCGAAGCAAAACAAATAATCTTGGGTCATACCTTTTCTACCGTGAAGAGAGGCTGTTTATGAATTGGCATCTCGTTCTCAAGTTGTGAAGCAAGTATCTCCACTTTGTTACAGCCATGCACCTCCAAGGTCTTCAACATTGGCCAATGTAAAGCATGTCTTTTGTAGATGCACTTTAATTCTATTAGATGCTCGAGTTTGAGGGAGGTTAGCCTTGGGAACACAACTTTGGGAATTAGTCCTTCCTTCTCGATGAGTTCTACAATGCCACATCTATTGATCTTCAATTCCTCAAGTTGAATTAGATTTCTAGCTACCGAGGCTGGAAACAGAGAGGTCAAGCTCTGGCATCTAGAAATGCTAATAGAACGTAAGCACTGGAATTTAACTTGATGGTAGAGTTCCTTATTCCATATACACTTTAGCTTATTGCACGTTGCCACATCAAGCGATTTTAGGTTGTGCAAATAATCCACAGCAACTTGATTATCCCATATCATCTCGATGTTATCCACGTCAATGATTTCTAATGTCTCCAAGCTAGGAAATGCAACCTGCAGTATTAGCTCACAAAATTAGTGATTCTATTAAATTACGAATTCATGATCTTCCAATATGTAAATATAGATGAATGCCCAGGGGGATCATTAAGTTGCACAAAAGGAAAAAAAAAAAAAGAGAGAGAGAATAAAATCAAAAAAAAGAGTAACAAAATCTCCATACTAATGTGGTTTCAAATTCCTTCAGTATTTCATAGAATCATGTAAAGTTTTCTACATTCTCATTAAAAAAAGATAAGGAATCTTTCTCCAGTCTTTTCTTTCGAAAAAAACTCGCATTGCAGGGCTTACTTTGAGCGTCAAGAGTCCCAAATAATAATCATCATTTTCACGTTTATTTGAAAAGGTATACTGTTTGTAATTCGGCCGCAACAATACTTATGGACATATTATCTTTGAATAATTTTTCTTGGATGGTCAAATGCGAAATCAAATTTTTAATTTTAGTCTTGACATGGGCAAAAAGAACAATGGCAAGATTTTATTTTCCAATATTGATAAAGGATATATGAAAACAAAATTCGTCATAAAGATCGCCTATCAACTTTAATACCCAAAATAAAAGGATAAACATGGTGAGAAGAACTTACCTACCAACTCTCCACCTCAATGGAAACACGAAGTGAATATTGTGGACTAAATCATCACCCTATATACTTTAAAGTCGATGGGATGGGGATAGAATTTTTAATTAAGGAATTGCTATATCAAAGCTGATTCCAGGACTCGGATATAGAGGTTTTTTCTTTTCTTTTTTTCTCTTTTTGTCGAAGATATGGAGGTTGATTACCATGCAAACTTTGTGATTTTTTTGTCTTCATGTTTTTTCCTTTCTTTATTTCCTTTACTTTCCCTTCCAGATGCATGCATTTGTGATTGGAGTTTCTCATTTATTTTACCTTTGTTTTCTTAATGCGACCACGTTTACTTTCGGGTTGTCTACTTCTCAATAGGGTCTATGTTGTGACAGAACTGTCCAATTCTTACAATTTCTTTTTAGCTCGCTTTAAGGATTCTTTTAAATAAGTATAAAAGTGTTGATTCTAAAAGAGTGTACTGATCGACCGAAAAAAAAATTAAACAATTGTACTAAGATATGGATAATCTACCTTATAACATGACATATATATATCTATCATAAGAACAAGAGGGTAGCATGTTCTTTTCTTCGTCACTGGAGTAATGCTATTTGAGTTTACCTCCATATCCATCCATCCACTGAGTTCCAAAATATCCAAAAGCAATCGTGCACGCGAGTGAAAACTTGTAGAATTTTATTGAAAAAATGAGGAGTGAAAGGGCTAATAAATTCTGACATGAATTAATGCATTAATATACGACTTTATGGCAAATTCCGAAAGTGACACGAATTGAAACAAAATATACACATAAGTTTTAGCATATTTAACAAAAATATAGTGTTTCAAATGACACAACTACAAAATCCAATTATGACACATGAATACGAATTACCGGCCGGTTAATTTGTTTAATAGAAAGTACACATTGGGTAACCTATAGATTGAGTAGCTGTTACAAAGGAGATAAAATTAGAGTAATCCCATTCGCCGACGGAGATAAGAGCAGAGGGGCAAGCAAGAAAATGTTCGAGGAATCAATGAAACATGCAAGCTTGTTTGAAAAACAGATGCCAACATGGAAGCTCCAGAATGCTCACCATTTATCTCTGAATAACCTCTGTTTATCTACCTGGCAGAAGCTGAGACTCCTTTGCAGGGTTCATCTTTCTATAATTACTAGGTAAGTGCCAGCGTGAATTTTTTCACTTAAGGAGAACGGTTATGTGTATTTTGGTGTAAATAATTAGTTAAATCGTCTCTTTTCATATGAATAGCCCTTTTTGAAGAAAAAACTTAACTTATATTATGTAAAACGTAGAGACTCGATAACAGTATAAAAAATTAATAGTCATTAATATATGGCATAGGTAGATTTTTTATGCGATCAATGTATTAGTTTAAAATTGAGTGGAAAGCTCAAGAGAAGTTCTCCTTGCAAAGAGAATGATCAACATCTTTCAAATAGCAATCTAAGTGACATTCAGGAATGACATTTTAAGGAGTACTCTACAATGAATATCTATATAGAGTTACCATTGAAATGCTGATTTGGTGACAAAATGGCACGTTCAGAAATTTGGCCACGTGTGTGCCACAACAATAATTTGCGGGAAAAATTTCGATGTTTGATTGAAGCGCATAACTTGTAAAGAAATAGAATCTAATCCCGTAATTTGAGAGTTGACAATTGAGCTCATTGAAGATTAAGTATCCAACTTTGGTATATGTAGTGACTCTACTTTAAATTCTTCATTTCAACTTAGAATCACAATTTGAGCGGTAACTTTACTTTGACTTCCAGATTTTATGGTGCAGTGATTATGTGGAATGTAATCAAATTTAACCAAAGTAGGCTTTGTAAGTAACTTATTTTATTTTTGCTATGCTTTCTCTTCGGTATAACTATTTATTTGTTAATTTCAATTATTTAATTAGGTGAGCATAATAATTGTTCAATAGGCCTATATCTTGTACTTTTTTTAATAATTTGTTTGATTGATCCAACTCTTGCTTTCTAGGGAATGGTGTGAATTGAAACTTGCTTTCGGTTTATAGTGCCACGTGGCAACTTGAAAGGCACAGCATGGGAACTTCCAAAGTACTATAACACAGAAAATTGATGCCGAGTATTTTAATCCAACGGTTTTATGTTATATTTCATATTTTGACTTAACGTTAATCACGTACCTCTCGATCAAAGAGGACAATAGAGCGTGATTTGACATGGTCCCGACTTCGAGTGTCTTGTGAACCTGCCAATGATTTTTCATTAGATGAAAAAAAATGTCACCATTTGTATCGTAGGAATGAATCTGTCTACATGAAGATCTTCAATGATGAAAACAACAAATCAATCTTACACTTTCTGCGAGAGAAGCATGTCAAACTTTCCAAACTTTGAAACCTTATATTGGTTAACATTGGGAATTCTAGAGTTTCTATCGTTTCCATTCCCAACTCTTCGTCCTCCATAATAATTGCCTCCATCTTGTTGCAAAACCATACCTCTAGTTCTCCCAATTGAGCAAGAGATTGAACCATGGATGGGAAAAATAGAAACTCGAGCTTGGGACAGCCAAACACCTCTAGCTTCTTTAAATTATGGAATCTTACTATTCCACATGGATTCTTGTTCCATATGCGCCTCAAACTCGACAAATGCACTAAATCGAATTTAGTTAGCTCAGAAAGGGTCTCAACATTTCCATTGGCGCTTGGTCCATCAAGGTCAAAAATTTCTTGCACCGAAACGCAATTTTGTATACTTAAGGTGTGTAACTTGTGTAGCTTTACTAAGGACAAGAAGTCGATAACCTTTGAGAGAGAGCTGCACCTCAAAACCTCTAGAGTTTGGAGATTGCTTAGTCCTAGTGGAGATTCATCGCTCCATATATCTTTCAGATTGGGAAGTCGAGACATAATCAAGGACTTCAGGGATGGGATTGAAACCTGGAAGATAGATCCATCAACATTAGGATTTATAATAACAAAAGACAGGCCAAAAATATCCGTGCTAGTGCAATCATTGACAAAAATCTTTTATCAACAAAATCTACTTTACAATCTAAAAGGGCAGTTTACGACCCCAAAAGACAACCAATGGCTTTACTTGTTATTTACAATATAACAAGGGATGTTAATATGATTAGATTTGGTTTGCAATTTACTAACAATAAGCGGAATTACGGTCATCGAGAATTTTTCTCTCATTCAGTTTACCATAATGAAAACTAATGACCTGATAAAGCAAAAAGTACTTTGAAGATAAATTACTTCCTATAAGGTGAACTACCCCTTAAGGGTATCTAGCTGCTTTCAAGATACATTGCTCATTTTATAGGATTATTACTAGAAAGTAATTTAGTATCTCGTAAGTGGATATTACTGCCATGAAAAAAAGTAAAGAACTGTAGAATGATTGTGATTAGGAAAGGCATAGACAACTTATTATCAAAGGAAAATCACTCATTCCAACAAGTGATTGACTATCTCAGTAAGGCAAGATTGCAATCACGAGAAGTAAATTACTGTGCTATAAGACCTTACTAACGGAAGGTATATTTAATTTACTACCTAAATAAGGAAATTTAGCAATTGAACAAATAATGTATTAATTCACGGGGAAAGTTACTATCATAGAATTCTAATTACTGCAAATAACTTCCTCCTGATAAGCTTAAACCCACCTACTTAGGCTTGCTTGGGCTTGCACAGACCCAATTAGTTTATACATGAAATTTTATAACTTTATCCAATAATATCCGATAAGATATCGTATCTTCTCACATATGGTAATAATTAGTACTTCATTACGGCTACGTACTTCCTTCTATCATTGATGTTAACTTCCAGGGGCATGGATCATCTCCTACGATCCTTACAACCATTGTCTGCAGATCGCGCAAATAGTCACGTGGCACATTGTGTTCTTTGTTTTGATCTTTTAACACAAATTCGTGTTCTCTCTCTCCCTCATCGATTTCTCTTTCTTTTTTTCCTTTTTTCCAAACTCGTGTTCTCTCTCTCTAAACCTCAGGAAGACGCGGCCACGGCTAATACTAGAGTCGGATTCATTGGCCGCGCCCACGCTCGCTATGGCAATTGCAGGGAAAGAGAATTTGCACCACTTCGCAAGGGAGATGAATGAGGGGTCGAATCCATGAGCTGTTAGTGGCGACATCGATGGAATTGATTGGGGGCTGGTCACCTTGTTGGCGGATGAGTGTTGAGACGGCGGAGGCAAGAGATCTGGTTCTCAACCCTTCAACGCGTGGTGAGAAGGAGAGAAAGAAGATGTAGGCCCTCTCATGATGTTGAGCAACTTCTTGATGGGGAGAGAGAGAGGGAGAGAGAGAGATAGAGATAGAGAGAAGATGATACGGTACAGCCGTTCATGCGGGTCGTCGACAATGGGTGTATAGTAGGCTGGAAACAATCCATACTCAAATTTCCTTTCATTATTCGTGACTCTTCGATGGCATCACTAAGTACTCAACATTGCTGTAATTTTCCTCAGTAGGCCGTAACTTCTAACTACAATTATTAGTAACTATACCTCTAACCATAATGTGCCTAAAGTCATCCAACTCTCGACTGGATCTCTATCCTATGGTTTAACTATAGAGATCGTAACATAGGATACTACCACTTAGTAAGTACCTATAACAAAGCAAGTTAACTCAAATTGTCATAAAGTTATCGCGTTTAGTAATTAACTGAAGCATTGTAAATTTCCTACAAGTCCTTGTTAAAGACAGTAATCTATCTTAGGGAGAGCACATTACCTCTAAGTTTTTGTAAGTATGAAATTTCTAGAGATCTCAACTTTTCATGAATAAAAATAAACAACTTGAGATTATCATGAACTTATTTATTCCTATCATTAGTAAAGTACACTGGACATTCTTTTAACGTATATCAGCTTATCTAACCTGTCCTATTAATTGTCCTTGTTATCGTAATTTTCTTAAGGTTCTAAATCCACAGCCAAGATGTCTAAAACCACAACTTTTTAGGTGAAGGGACGCAGTTGTCCCTTATTACAATGGAAAGCTTTATTTTTCTTGTCTTTTCGTTTGTTTAGTTTTGTTTAGTTTTGTTTTGTTGTTTTTGTTGTTTTTTTTTTGTTTTTTTGTTTTTTTTTTTTTTTTGGGTGAAGAGCAACTCCTTTTTCAAAAATTAACTGCTTTAACTTAAGAAAATCCTGCGTCTGCAAAGCTAGTTTAACTGGCAATCTTTCATCTGCCTCGCCACCAACCGTCGCTCCCATCTTTACAGCTAGTTTAACTTCTCTGTGTTTTGTTCATTGGATAATCGTCATTCCCGGCAAACCAGCCATCAACTCCCACGCTCGTCGGCTGCCACCTCTTTACTATGTTGGAGAGTTTTGTTACAGTTAAAAAGAGGTACGTCATTATAATCCCACGTATATTTGCAGATCTGGATTGTAAGCAAAAATGGAAGAATGAAGTATTTACGCGAGAGTAATTCTTCAATGAAGATTTAGAACCCTAGAAAGTTAAATGCCTCACGACCTCTTTGCAACCAATCTAGTTCCTCTATTGTCTTTGAAAGCACTCTCTCTCCATGTGAAGATAGTCAGGCACACTACTTTGTCGGACCCACAACTTAATTTCCACGACTCTTTCTTTATTGAGAGGGAAACTAACGTACCCCCTTAGTCTTGGGCCCCACCATCAATATCGGTGACGACCGCTGCCGATTATTAAAGGCAATCTTCTCAGTCAACTGAAAGGCTCATCTAGCAGCAATTTTTGCTGTACAAGATAGTTGGCCCTTTCTTTATGAAAGGGCAATCCTTACTTTACTAACTTCTCTTTCTTGTCAGGAAATTATCTCAGACAGTTCTCTAAGTCAGATTCCTGGGTGATAAAGGTTTATTATACAGAATTATTAATTATTCATATTATGAATGTTATGGCCTACTATATCTCAATTGCTATTTCATATGCTCGAGCCTCAACTATATCAAGATTTTGCGACAAGCTTTGAGCATTCGTCTACAAATTGTTTCATTTTAAAATTTCAACAAATTGGAAGCATGATTTTGACCATAATAAAGGAACGAAGCACATGAAGTTGTTTGTAAATGAGTGAACAGCTTGATTAAGAGAATTAATTAATAAAATTAAACCCAAGCTTTTTTCTAGACAAAGCAAGAAAATGTTAAAATTGATCTTTTACCGCTTCGCATAAAATTTGAGTTATTTTTCAGTAAATTATGATAATCAAGTCTGCACTCAATCATGGACCATATATATTTACATTATCCCTTCATTTAGGTCAGAGTCATACTTAATTTCATGAAAAAAAAAAGAATGGTATGATTTCTGGGGATGAAATCTATCATCGACATTAACATTATAACTTGATTTGCATGTATTGCGAAATGTCGGGACTCAGCCAAAATAAAATATTTAGGACTCAAACAACTCACGACTAAAATGTTACGACTCCTATGACACGTTCCCCACAATCATATCTATATCTTTCTTTTATGTTGACTACATCAGTACATATAATTAAACATAATGCCATGTAGCAATCTTAGAGCTATAGATGAAAATATGATATTTTTGGAAAATATTTTCCAGAAAATTATTTTTTAGAAAAATAGCAATATTTTTTGGTGTTGGGCTTAAACCTAAAAATGAACTAAAAATTACTTTACAAAATTTTGTATGGAAAATCTGATTTGATTTTCCTCCGTGCGCTTCTTTTAATGATTTTCTATTACTAGTTTTTCTTTTATTTATTTTTTTTAAAAAAGTTAATTTTTATATTGTTTCTAAATTTTTCTTTTTCTTTCTTCTTTGGCTAGTCACCGGCCACAGCAGTGGCCAACGACTGACCACAAGCAAGATTGCCTCTTGCCTTTGGCCGGTTGCCAGTCGTCCCCGTGGCCAACCAAGGAAAAAGGAAAAAGAAAAAAATAAAAAATAAAAAATACAACAAAAAATTAAAAGTAATAATAATAATAATTAAAAATTCAAATTTATAAGAACAAATGTTTCATTAATTAAGGACCAAAGCTCGAACACTGAGGACTCACGCACGGCCTTTATGAACCGAGGTCTAACTGCCGGGGACCAAAGCTCGAGCGTTAGGGACCTGAGCACAACATTTATAAAGCCAGGCTCAAGTGTCGAGGCATCGAGCTCAACCTTGATAGATCTGAGTGTGGGTGCTAGGGCGCCAAGGTCCCACGCTTGGCTTCGTGGACCCGAGCCTGGGCACTAAGAGACCTAATCTTGAACGCCAAGGACCCAAGACCGGCGTTTAGGTTTTTGTGCCTACGTGCAAAGTTTTAAATCTAAGCACTAATACCTAGTTAGATTTTGGAAAAAGTTTTCTAGTTTTTCAAGGAAGAAATCATTTTCTTAAATTGAAGCACAAGTTTTTATTGAATAAGAATATTTTTTGTTGACGCATTTTTCTAAGTAAACCAAACATCATAAAATAAGAAAAAAAAATTTAAAAATATTTTTTGCAAATTAAACGGAGCTTGCTAACCTTTTTTCCATTATGCATGTTCGGCAATATTACAACTCCTCTCTCAACAAGCCACCCGTTATTTATTGCCCATCCCCTAGTCTCTTTCTTCATTATTTCACTATTTAATTGCCACACTCATATTTTTTTTTTCCTCATTCTTCAATGATGCTAATTACATCAGTATAGTAATCATTTATTTCAAGAAAATAAAAATTAAAGAGAAATTACACACTACCCCCTATGAACTTGTACACCAGTACTCCTAAACTTCTAATTATCACATATATTACTTCAACTTTTATATTTTGCGGATGTCAAACCTTCATGTATTTTACTATTTGCATGTGATTTTTTAACTGAAAAGTCGCAATTCTTCTGTATTTATTTTAGTCAAATCATCCTTTGGCCTTTGATTGCGTTAAAATAAAATAAATTTTCCAAAACAAACTCACACAAAATGAGGATAAAAAACGCAATCATCTCAAAAAAGAAGAGAAACGGAAGATGGCTTTATCTAATTAGAAGGAGGCACGAATGGATAAAGAAAATAGGAAGAAAATGAACTGAATTCAACAAAAGAATATGCATCATAATCAATGTGACATCTAATTAACAAAGGAAGGAAAGATTAAAAAAAATACTACATTCTTTTGATAAAAAGTTACCTGTTGTCCATTGAAGAATACAGCTTGACTACCAACTTGGTCGTTCGATGTACTGCCCGAAGGAGCTGTTTTGGCGGTGAAAAAGTTCTTGATATTTGGCAAGTCGCACAATTCCAATACATGCAAATTATGCAACTCAACTTTCCCACAATCATCAACTTCTACAATCTCCCGCATTAAGTTGCAATCGACAACTCTGATCTCTTCTAACTGTGGAAGTTCTCTTAGTAATGAAAGAGGAAACAAAACTTCCATCTTGTGACACCCTACGACTCGTACTACTTTTAATGTACCAAAGGGCTTGGAGGAGATACTATGGCATAGTTTCTCCAAGCTGATGAGATTCTCGAGACGTAATGACTCCAACTTCTTAAAAGTAGTTTGGGAATGCCATCCGAGGATGTAACGGACGAAGGGATTATTCTCCATGTGTAGATGCTTTAATGTTGGAAAACCTTCTAGGAATAACTCGGTAATACTTTGCTCAACTCCATTCAGCCCATCCAAATATAGATCATCGCTTCTGTCTAAGGTGGTTCGTACACATCCTTTCTGAAGAATGTCGTTCATTGTATCCAACTTGAGTTTCAACGCCTTCGACCCTTTGAACTCGCTTGACCAACCCCTCGCGTTACCTATTTGGATTCTATACTTGGTTAATTTCTCAACGTTTAGATCCTCTGGCAAGGCACTTGGATCGGGAATGGATACATGCAGAGTGTACAAATTCTTCATGTTATTCAACTCAATAAGATTGGCATTAGTTGGTGGAGTTTGGTTCACAACATTCCATTCATCAAAACTATTCTCCATATATAACTCCTCCAATTTGATCAAGCTTCCAAGCACACCCGGTTTAATTACCCAAAGCTGTGAACAATGGTTCAAATCTAATAACCTTAACTCTGCTAGTTGCCCGATTTCTTTTGGCAGTTGGTGAATTTTGGAGTTCACAAAGCTGAGAATTTGTAGCCCTTTTAAATTGCCAAGACTAGCTACATCCTCTAATAGACAACCATCAAGACATAAAGTGTGTAAGTTCTCCATGAGTTGAAACGATGAAGGCGAATGAGTGAGATGTATCCCTTTAAGATTTAAGACTGCGAGTTTTCTCATAGAGTTGAAATATGAATTTGGAATAATAAGAGATTCATTGTTCGTGAACAACAAAAAGATCTGCAATTCAGGGCAATCTAATTCCTCAGGTAGCTCCTTCACATCAATATAAGGAAAGCATATTGCCCTATAAGTTTTGAACTGCTCCTTTGACCACGTTGTTACTGACTTATCTTTATCTTTTAACACAAGAAAAGGATGATCTCTTGAAGCAACTGAGGCAACAAAATCACGAACCAAGTCGTGTACCTTGATACTATAAGCATCTTCATCCTCTAACAAAAGGGAGGAGGCTTGAAGAGTACTTATCAATGATGTCAAACTATCTCTAGCTTCCTCCATGTTATCTTCTAGAAATAACCCCAAACCCACGCCATACCTCACCAAGTTTTCAATAGAGGGTTTAGAGACGCCACAGATGACACAGAGTCGTAACAATGATTTCACATCCTCGCCTTTTAAATGGTCATAACTCAATTGCAGCATGTTATTTATTTTCTCACCAATTCCCTCGTTTTTGGACAACTTGAGTTGTTTCAAAACATTCTTCCATCCGGATAAATTAGCGTGTTTAAGAAGTTTTGCCATTTGGACAATTAGGAAAGGCAAACCTGCACATTTGTGGAGTGCTTCATCGACCAAGGGTTTGAACTCGAAATCGTGAACTTTGTCTCCCACATACCTCTCAAACAATCTTCTTGCCTCTTCCTCCTGCAACTCACCAAGGTGAAAGGGGTCGTCGCAACCCATTTCCGTTTGCAAGACATCTCGCTTTCTCGATGTCAACAATAATTTGCATCCTCTGACTTTGTTATCATGTCCGCAAGGAATGCCGACTGATTTCAAGTCGAGCGCCTCCCACAGGTTGTCCAGTATTATGAGGACCTTCTTTTTCTTCCTCTCCTCATCATTTTCATGTTTCATCTTCTCCTCTCTTTCCAACCTGCTGCGAAGAAGATCCGCTCGCACGTTGACATACTCTTCGTTCTTTATGTCCAGGCCTAACGCATGCGCAATCTCTCCTTGAATCCTCTTGATTTCTGGATTTTCCGACACCTCAGCCTTAGCGACCAGATTAAACGACTTGTCTTCCCTTACTCTCCTTTCAATATCTGCCAAAAGAGTGGACTTGCCGACGCCACCCATCCCGTAAACCCCAACCACACTTTTGCTGTTATCGGCAAGAGAGGCCATGATATCCCGTATGATCGAAGCTCTGGATTCGAAGACGCTATCATCCGTAAGCTTAATTGAAGTCGATGCAAAAGAAGTGGAAGCTTTCACGGTGGCCTGCTGGACGACATCTTTGCCTTCTTTCCTAGCCAGATTCGGAGCAGCTACATTTCCCGGAGCTGGATCACTAAAGGAGATGTCGTTCAATCCCTTGAATCCGCTGCATTTTTGAGTGAGTTGCTTAATGACCTCGATCTTGCCCTCGGCCTTCCTGCTGAATTGATAGCGACATTTGGGGTCGGGAAAAGTCCCGTAGCAGCAAGTCTCGCTATCTTTTTCAAAGTTGCCCAACAGGTCTTGCGCCTCCTTCAAGGCCTTCTCAGCATTTGCCTCCCAATCCGTGAACTTGTCGTAGAAATTCCGAAGATTGTTTCTGGCCACTTCCGCTTCAACGCGGACCTTCTGAGCCACGTTCTCCAGATTCCGGACTTCCTTTTTAAGATCCAGGGCGTAACTCTTGGAGGACATCACGTATCCGAATTGACGCTTGATGGGAGTAACTACGCACTTCAAGATATCCCATGCAACAGAAATGGCAGAATCGATCGACATTTTCCTTTAACTTTTTTCCGGGAAAGAAAGAGCGAGAAACAGAGAGACGTAGAGAGAGAAAGAACGATGAGAAAAGGGCAGCAGACAGTGAAGAAGAAGAGGAGGAGGAAGAAGAATGCTTTTGTGGAGGAGAAAGAGCACGACGCAGCAAGAACGATGAGAGACAAAGGCGGTGAAGATATTTGAGTACAGAAGAGGATGAGGAATCAAAGGCCGAGATTCAGTACCGGAGATCCAACGATTCACTATAAAAGTCAGTTCGCTGTTGGTCGCCTCTATCAAGTCACCAATGTGGACTTTCAAGCAATGGAGTAATGGAAATGGATGACCCATTTCATCGTTCCCAGACTTGATGTGTCACCGTCACAATGTTTAAGTCTCCATCCTTTCCTTCACTAATAATGGATAAATATCTAATTAATGTTGGCCAGTAGGTGAAAACATGTCTCGAGTTTTCATGTATTATCTTTCTAATTTTCATAGGTTTCTTAACAGAAAGCTCCTCAAATCAATCCTTCAAGTGAAAACAAAAAACTCATTTCACAGGGAAAAATTGAAGAAGTTTACTTTTCTTTTCTTTTTTTCTGCCAACCATAAGTGTTAGATTAGAATATGTCAAATTACTCAATCAGTACAATTGATAAAGTAAGCTTTTTCTTTTTTTTAATAATCTAAAAGCATCGATGTGGAAGTTAAACCCATGAAATATCCGTAAAGCCAGTTAAGCTCAAGCCTTGGCCGGTGTAGGTGACTCTAACCCAAAACAGCTTGCACGCAACTTGTGAACAAATGAGCGATTCCCCACTTTCAAGCTGAAAATCTCGCAATGCCCCAACCAAATACACCAATCTTGGGTTAAGCAAGCATAACGCTTTATTATAATGAGCGAGTGAATTTTGCATCCTGTATCATTTCTCAAGAAATCGACAATGTTGACATAAAATTATCGTACTAGGGACATTAAATAATTGTACAATAGAAATGCTAAATAAATATAACAATGAAGTAATAGTATTATATGATAGATATTCATATTATTAACCTCGGAGATAGTTGAATGTCAGCTGGCCAAAATTCTATGCGTTTATTGGTCTCACATGACAAACATGCCCATCATAATTAGTAGGTTGGAAAGGTGAATTTACCCCAAATTCGGTAGATGCATTATGGCCGTTTGAAAATATTTTGACTAAGTACAAACAATTAATTTCATGAGGCAAATATTATTTGTAATTAGGTTGAGTAGAAACTTTATCTAGTTAATAAGGAATTAATGCACATAAGAATATTATCGTATCTGAATAATCTATCTAATCAGAAATGCATAACGTTAGCTTAAGTGGAGCCTAGGTGGCCACTTTTTTCACTGGAGAACGTGGCAAATCCAATTCTTGGGATAAGGAGAAGTCCTTTTTAAATTCTGTTATCTAGAATGCTAGGTGTCAATCTTAGATGCAGCCCATATGGAGGAAACTATTATTATATAATTATAAATAGAGATTCTCACATTGATTTTTGCAGGGGGAGTTAGTGCATAAATATTCTTTTTATAAAAAAATACAATTTCTTAAAAAGAAAAATTACACCCAACAAAAATAATGATAACATAAACAAATTCAGAGTCGTCTCCCACAGATACTGTTATTTATATAGTTATATCGATCTATATCTTCACTTTGATTTTCTATGTGAAGTTAGTACATAATTTTAGGTGAAAAAGTTTAATTTCTCAAAAAGAAAATTTACAACCAACAAACACAATGATAAACATAATCAAATTAAAGACTCCCTTCCCACACAGAGAGATATTGTAGGTGAAAATGGAAAACAAAAGAGTTTTCATTCAGCATTTTATTCTTTCTGGTCTCTTGAGGAAATATTACATAGGGACAAATTTGGAACAAGCCCAACAAAGTATCACGCATAAAATCTAATCGCATCCAGAAAAAACCAAAGAACCCTTTATTACATAGGGACAAATTTGGAACAAGCCCAACAAAGTATCACGCATAAAATCTAATCGCATCCAGAAAAAACCAAAGAACCTTTGAGGTTGGTCGGTTTCCTCAAGAACTTTTTTATATTTGAAGAGGGGCTTCCATCGTTAACTAATTTAATCATAAAATTAGATGTTTGCCGTTGAAAAGCAATCCGTACCTATCAATTTTTAATATATCGATAATATTGTGTATTACTCTCAATAAAAGCTACTTGTACTTGCCAAATGTATCTATTATTTGGATAAATGACTTTCATATATGGTAATATTTTCATATGTTGTAAAAACATGTTATTTTTAGCGATATTTCCTTTTTATTAATGAAATATCAACAAAATTCAATCAATTCAACCAAATAGTGATTATCCAAAAGAAAAGCCTAAAACAAGATAACAAAATATATCAATTTAGAATAAAAACATATTTCGGGGCAGTTGTAACGGTCAAATCAATTAAGGTTCGTTGGCTTAATTTCCAATTCTCGGCAATTGAAATTCAAGAGAAGAATACAATTGAAATTCAGAAAGGTTTAGTGAAGTGTATATCAGTTGGGGCAAGTCCAGTAGCTATGGCCTTTAACGTCAGAGATTCCAACTTTAACCACCTCTCCCAAGATTCGTCTCTGTTAAAGATGTGTAAAAGAACTGGGAACTACTCAAATCGCCTAGAATGGAATCAGACGGGACTGGATTAGATCGGACCAAAATCGGCGGTTTCCATGGGGGCTAGTTTGGTTCCCGATTCTAATTTAGTGGAATCGGTAAATACTTATCTGATTCCCGATTCTAGGTATGGAACCGTCTACCCACCCACCTGAATCGGACGAAAATATATATATTTAAGAAAAATTATTTCAAATATTTAATAATTTTGTAATTTTTCGACCAAATATATATGTACATATATGTTAATTCGTAGTTATTAGACATTATTAACTAATTTTGTCTTTTGGGTGTGTAATGGGATTAACCCCTTACTTTTATTTTTCATTCTAATAATCCATTTACTTGTTTTCTCAACTAAAACAAAATAAACAAACGTAAAAGAAGCAGAGGACCCATCGGAGATGTCTATAAGAGCCAATGACTCATTTTAAGAGTATAATTAGGTCTTTCTTTAGCCATTCCATGATTAAATTAGGTTGACATTGAAAAGATTACGAATCAAGTGATTAATGTTTAAACTTTTGTTAGGTTCGAGCTTTTAATGTGGAATCTAATTTTTCACTTGTTTTCGACGTCAGGAGATCTTAAAAGGACCAAACTATAACCTTCGAATAAATAAAGTTTTTAGCTAATAAATATTATCTATTCATTTTGCCCTATAATTTTCAATTCTTAATCAAAATAAATGATTCATAATTCAATCCAAATATAAGGCTGAAAATAAGTTTTGTAAGAATTTGGGACTAGTTCTATTGATCCATCCGAGAACCAGATCGGACCGGCGGTCTGCTTCCTAAGTGAATCCATATAATCAACGGGCGAGTCACGGTTTCAATTTTTTGGAATTGGTCCTTAAGTCTCATGGGATTACGCCCGGACTATGCTCATCCCTAGCCTCTATAGTAGTTTTCGGTCAAAGTAAGCAACATCTATTTACTCTTTCGAGCTCCACACAACGTCATCACCTATTCCTGTACAGTGCAAACGAGGCCCCTTCTCCGGAACTTGCATGGGGTGATTTTCTGGACAGCTGCCCTTTATGCAAAATAAATAGATTTCATCTTTTATTGACTCGATCTCGCTCTCTCCCCCTCTCCCTCTCTTTCTCTGGCAAGTGAAGATGGACTCACGGATACGTAAGTACAGCGTCGCCTTTGGTGCTAGATGCCGGTTGTATTAGCGGTGACTTGAAATTTTCGTCACCTTCTTCCCCTGCAGTGCATATTAATAGCGGGACCAGTATTATGACTTTTCTCCGAACGCCAAGCCTTCACTAAGGGGTGTAACTCCAGATTTATTGGAATGAAGGGCGCCAACAATGTCTGTTATATTTTAACCAGGGAGATAGGAAGAAATATACGATTGGTCTTTTACACTTGAGCATTAATTTTTCTTTCTCCGCTAAGTCAGAGTTTGATCTTTAAAATTTAGAACCTTAGCAAATACTCGAATTGGACCTCAGCAAGTTCTTAAAAAGCTTATGGGGAAGAAACAAGCGGGAGATCCACTCTAAGGTGGGAGACCCTGCAATGTCACCTCATATTCCCTCCTCATCGAGAAGACAAAATTAGAGAAAGAATTTAGGGGTCTTATGATGGCAAAGGTAGACACCACATCAAAATATCTATCTTGACTACCGCCGGATAGGTTAGTATGATAACTAGCTACTCTTGAGGTGAGTAAGGACAGGTGAAATGCCTGTCGTGACCTAGCTATCTTTAACGATAAAGTCTACAACCGATTGCCAATAATGGTCCCACTTTGGTCTTCAAAATTTAGAACCTTAGCAAAGACTCGAACCACGAGGAAGAAAGAGGAGATGGTTACACATCATGGAGCCTGTTAATCTTAGTTTAGGCCTCAATTAAACACCGCTCAATTTCTTAGGTATAAAAATGGATGATTTTCTACATCATTGTTCCTTTGCTGGACCAGTCACCATCACCAATGTCCTTTCTCCTCCTTTTCTCTGCCCTAATGGACAGACATTGAGTAGGTATCCATCCTCTCGTGCTTCGCCACAGCTAAGGTACTAGTCATGATCCTTTCAGCCTTGCATCCTTCGCCCCCGCAACCACTGCAAATGGTCCTTTCATCCTTTGCCATAGCTAATGTATTAGTCCTGATCCTTTCATCTTTTGCCACCGCAAATCGTCCTTTCATCGTTTTCCACTGCTAATGTACTAGCCCTGATCCATCCTCTCTTAATTTACACCACTGGTAAGGGACAAACGCTAATTAGGTACTAGTCTTAAACACACTCTTTGTACGGATCAATGAAATCATATTTAAAATATAAATTTAACATTAAAATTAAGCAAATTGTCATATTAGAATATGATTATAATTGTTACATTAGATGTAACTTCAAATAAAAATTGTTGGATCAGAACTCCTAAGAAAATTAAACTTTTTTTATTCCTATTTCTTAAATATTGCTACTCCGTACATGACAAAATTAATATGGAAATGATTGTGAGCAACGATTAACATTGCTTCGTGACCTTTGATTCTAATTATCACAAATGCTTGGGTTTACTTCTAACATCTATTATCCAAATATTGCGGTTATCACAAATTGATTTTCAAAGCCTTCAAAACTATACAATTATTGACAAATAGAGTTATGTGTTTTTCATAATTTTATGAAACCTAATTATTTCCATTTTCAATTTTTTTGAGCAAAAGCAAAACGCAGAAAATGATACTTAAAAAGTCTAAACAAATAGAATAAGTTAACTATAGAAGTCAATAAAAATGATGATGGAATGTCATATGGAGTCTTTGTGGAATCACTCTTGCATATTCCTAATTCATGACAATCATTCTGACCAACATCATCAAAATGAATATAGATCTATGGGGAAAAAATGACTTGGAAAATAACGACAAAGTAAAGTCCTAAGTTCTTATTTTGAAACATATCTACTGTGAAACATTATCCACTAATAAAAAGATGTGGATGGAAATATAAGTGAAATATAGTATGGTGATTTTTTTTTACAGTTACCATTTTTTGCAAGATAAAAAATTCAATTTTATTTTCACCAACAGCTTTAATTGCTCGCATCATTTTTTAGAGTCAAAGTTCCGTAGTGCGTGGGTGAGGATGGACACACTAATTAGTAGTGCAACATGGCCCCTGGTGTCAGATGGCACTCGCATTAGCGGTGACTTGAAGTCGTTTTCACACACTTCCTCTTCGGTGAATATTAATGACAGGACAGTTTCATGATTTCTTTTCTGAACGGCAAGTTTCTTTAGTGAGGGGTCGAACTCCAGATTCATTTAAATAAATGGGCTACAATAATGTCTGTTATTCTAATTCGAGGTGCTAAAGAGAAAAATATGTGATGAGTCTTTGTAACCAAGCATTACATTTTTCGTTTTGTAGTAAGACAGATTTTGGTTCTTGACGTGATAATCTTTAGATTTTGGTGATGCAAACACAGTAACTTTTTTCTGAAATATTCTATTATGAACGGCTGAGATTCAATAGTAGAGATCCAACAATTTAGAACTTTAACAAATACACAAACCACCATAAAGAAAGAGAAGATTGGTACATATTGTCAGGGATATTTAGAATATTTCCTAAGCTATCAAGAAAGAATAAAGCAAATTAAACCTTAGCTTTTTATTCCTTTATGCCGCCATTTTTAGTCAGTTCATTTGAAGTAACTTCTCAATTTTGTCAAACATCATCTTTAATCATTTCATTTTCAGAGGAAATATTTACCTCTAACACAGATGATGGAGCTCCGCAACTTAACCATAGTTTAGGCCTAAACTCAGCACCGATAGATTTCTTTAGTGCGGAAATGAATGATATTCTGTATTATTATTCCCATGCTTGAACAGTTCCATCATCAGTGTCTGGTCTCCATCCTATCCTCCACTGCTAATGGACAAACACTATTGTCCAGGTTACATCTCCGCTCTTTTCCTTGTTAGAGGGTGTGAGGGTCGGTGGTCCTGCCTGAGGACGGGTCGTTCGATTTGTTGTGTGAGTTCTTTCTGGTGGGCTTGTTTGCCTTGAGGTTTTACATCGGATCCCCTCCACTTTTGCTTCTTCGCAAGAGTGTAGGTTTTGGACCCGATCTTTTGTACGTTTCCCCTAATACTATTATTACCTTCAAAAAAAAAAAACACTATTGTCCACGAGTACTTGGGTCCATTGGTCCTTTTAGCTTTTTCTAAACGCATCTTTATTAAAGGTGGAGAGGGAGATAGATGGGACATCCTGCTAGCAAATGTCTAGTCAAATTAGGACCTGTTTTAGTCACTCTTTTATTATTGACCCTTATTTGATTGTTCGACGACAGGCATGGGAGAGGAGAAGGCACATGCACATGCAATTTAGTTCTTTATTTTTTGACAAGATATGATGAATCATCAACTTCACCGTCCACGATTTTTCTTAATTAATAAAACATGTAAAATTATTATTTCTCTCAATATATACCTTGAAGAATTTAAAGGGAACTATCTGCCCGCATAATTATTTAAACAAGAATGTTTGAAATATGAATGAAATACCATAATATAAATGCAGAATGAGAGACATAAGATGTGTATTCATAGTACTTGGCAGTATTTGCTAGTTTCAATAGTTATAATCAGCACCCCAAACTATATAATAAGGTACATAATATGTAAGTAATCAATCCTAACCCATCAAAATTTGTGCTCTTAGACTATACATAGGGTGCATAACATAATCTCAAGTCTTAGCCACATGTACAAGGGATAAAAGCAAGCAAAGTGAAACTAAAACAAACTATAATACAAGGCAAGATTAGAAATTTGGAGACATGCATGATGAATTAAGCTTGGGATCTTTCCATGAATCTCTAAAATAAGATGGCTACATCACCACTTTGAAAAATGAATGCTCTTATTCAAATGTGCTAGATAAGTTAATCCTGCTAAGAATAATGTGTTTGGAGATGATTGGCAAAATGATGCGGTTGTCTCACCCTAGCTTGTTCACATCACTTCTATAAATCAATTATTTTAGTTGTTATATATCTCTTGCTTTATAATATTTAAACGATATGGCGTAATAAATTATAAACTTTTACCTTGATTGGTGCTTGGCTAGACACGAGTGAACTCTAAACACTAGAAGACATTGTAATTTAAAAAATATGAGTATTTGAAAAATATGAGTTTTTTCGACGCAAACAATTGTAAAAATAAGAAGAATAGAAAAGATCAGCTTCGACCATGGCTTGGGAAACTCCATCACGCATGAGCGAATGAAGTTCCTTGTCGCCTTTCATAACCAAATTTTGAAGAAACAAAACGGTTTTGTAATTGCATGAACCCAATGCTCATGAGCCCAAATGATCTCATTATTTGTATTACATCATTTTTAATTGAGACCCAAACGATGCAAGTTGAGCTTAATTATCAGCCTACTACCACTCTATCTAATTAGTTAAATAGTGTGGAGTTTTTAACATGTGGAAATAAAGTTTCGTAGGGGAGGACATAAAATTAGAGGATCAAAATTGACAAGTGCAAATTATCATTTTTACTCGTGTGGTCAAGAAATATACGATACTAAGATTTGATTGTGATTAATGGGTAGATATACACAAGAATCTTCTATTTCATCAAAGTACAAGTTGCTGGACTTTTACCACTGCTGGAAAATTGCACAATCAGTCTAAAACTTATTACACATAATGTAATGGAGCTCCAAATTTTTTAATTTGATTAATTTAATATTAATCCTTTGAGCAAAATTGTAATCAAGTCCTTTCAACAATGATGTGACGTGGACTAAGGTTGCAATGAAACCACGCTGTTTTTGTTGAAATTAATGGCATCTTTGCTTAGTCAAGCGGCTAAGCTGAATCCCCAAATCACCAAATCTCTAGCTCTAAGGCTTGACTTAAACAAAAGGGTCGAGGGTAAGCAGAGTCTCCGAGTCCAAAATCGAGAATCCATGACTAAATCTACCAAATAGCAGCGAATAGAAGCAAAGCCGCAACACCCACACTAGCAAGCAGCTCCACCCTTCCGAAACAAAAACTACCACAGAAGCACACAGAAACGAACTAACCACAAAAGAGGCACACAACAAAATAGAAGCAATTTCATTTCAACAGCAAAAATGAAAATTGCCGACAGACCCCCATTTGGCCCAACTATAAATCAACTTGGTTTATCATCTTGGTTTATTTTCGCATTGTAGCAAAAATATCTTGGGCGGGATGCTCCACACGCTAGAGGTCAATCAGAGATAGAGTGGGGACCCTCCATTAAATAATGTCTCGTCAAATTATTGCATGTCAAATTATTGCATGAGTATTCTGAGCAACACGCGTTGCTATCAGAGAGGGTACATGTGGAGCCCCTTTTTTTAGCATTACTGGTTCAAACATGGGATTGTAATTATAATTCATGGCTTCTTGAGGATGACATAGAAAACGAAAGTATAGATAAGAGTTCTGAACGTTATTTTTCAAATCATTCCCTACTCAAGTTAGCCAATTGATAATGCTAGTACGAGTACCTAGAGGGGGGGTGAATAGGTATATAAAAATTTTCTTGAAGATTGCACAATACTTAGACAGATAAAGGAATAAAAAATCAATCGTAAGACTGAGTAAAGGAAAGAGAGAATTAAACACGAGGTTTATAGTGGTTCGGCTTGATTCAAGCCTACGTCCACTCTTCTGCACTGACAGCCGATTGGCTGGATTCCACTATGAACAAAGAGATGTTACAGTGTTGATCTTCCTTGATTTCTAGGTGTAGATGATCTACTCCACTCGCTCAAGGTGTCACTAAGTATGAACACTCTCTGTGTATACAATTTCGCTCGAACTGTATCGACTAACAATCAAGGTTTTTCAGACTCTGGAATTTTTCTATCAATCACACCCATAAAACAACTAGAACGTCTTCCTTTTATACCCCTTTATGCCATCATAGCCGTTGGCACTTACCAAACGAATTCCTCCAATCTACCCGTTGGACGGAATCAATCAAGAAGATCATCCGAGCTATTTAAGGAATCTGATGATAGCCCATCAATCCTGTTCGCCCATACAATCAGGATTTTGGTTTCCATGAATAGAACATTCCAAGAATGTTTCGTCGACTATCGGATTTTCAATTGATCTTAGAAAAGAATTAAAGAATCCGAAATGATTATCCAACCAAGGTATCTTTTCCAGAGGATTAGATCGAATCCCCAACCATATACTTCGGCTTCGGATATCCTTCTCCACTGGATTAGAAAGACTGTCAGTGAGAATAGTCTTGAGTCTTGAGTCTTGAGTCTCCAGTCTTGAGTCTTCAGTCTTGAGACTTCAGTCTTGAGACTTTAAACTATCGATATCCAGACTAGACTGATAGAAATGTTTTGTCAGCTTCAAAATATTATGGAAAGATTTCTCCAACAATCTCCCCCTTTTTGATGGTGACAAAACTTTCTTATAGATTTGAACAACTTTGACCTGCAAAAACATTTCTCAAGCAATATGGCTAACTCATAAAGATTAATAAACAACCAGACTCTGCATCCACAGCAAATTGGTTAGTCTTTCATGAGTAATACCATATAACAATACTTGATATAAATGCAACCAGTCAAGCATCAAAATCCACAGCCAATTTAGTCTCACACCCAAGTTCAAGTTCTCAAATCATACACATAACCACAAAAGTCAAAGTTTTAAAATAATGTTTGTTCAAATTGGTTCTCCCCCTTTTTGTCATCATTAAAAAGAGGGTGAGAAAAGAGTCATGTCTGCTTGGGAATGCGCACGATCTGGAAATCTCCCATTGACTGGACTACGCCTTCTAGCCTCTTCAAGTCCTCCCTTAAATGAGCTACCTCCTCTCCTTTGGCATTGGCTTGGATTTGCAGAGCGAGGTCTTTCATCTTGTCCTCCAGGCTGACTGAAGATGCTTGTCCAGCATTCTTCATGGCTTGAATTTCACAGTCCAGAGCATATATCTGTCCTCGCATTTCCAGAAAAATATCCATGATGCGATGAAAATCTGCAGAATTATCTGTCTGCGTACTGGCATGAGCTTTTTCAGATGGAGTAAGAGTATATGATGGCGCTTCTGTATAGTATTGCAGATTTGGTGTCGACGTATCACCTTCTTCAGGCAATTGAGAAGCCTGAAATTCTTCTGGGTCTACTGGAGATTGTCTTGGACCTTCACTATCCGCAGCATGAGGTGTAGACCTTTCTTGCTCGCCAACTCCCCCTATCTCTAGGACATTCAAAGGGGAAGAGTGATGATCATGCTCTAGATTTCCCTTCTCTCCAGATTCAGCAGACTTTTCTTTCTCTTCTTCAGCTTCTTTCTCCGTCTCTCTCTGCTCTTCTTCTTCTCTGCTCTTGTTTTGCTCTTCTTCTTCTCTCTGATTCTTCTGAATTTCTGTCGGTTGAGACACAGAACGTCTGGTTCTTATCAGTGCATGGATAGTAGGATCTTCATCCTCTTCATCTTCATCTTCATCTTCCAGAATGAGAGATCTTTTCTTCTTTTTCGATGGGGCTCCAATGGCCTCCTTTCCTTTTCTCTTTGAAGCAGACTGAACTGGAGATTTCACTCTGAATTTCTCCATTGCCTTGGAAAGTTCTTGCAGACGCATCTTTGTTAACATCTTCAATCCTACCACCATCTTATCACATGGTTGAACACAAAGATTTTGAGGTGGTTCAATATTCATGTGTCTGAAGATCTTGGTCACCAGACCAGGATAAGGCAATTGTCCTTTGTCTTTCGACATTGCTCTGTACATATGGAAGAGAATAGTGTGCGGAAGAGAGAACTTCCTTCCTGTGTTGATCGCGTACATCAACTTTGCTTCAGAAAGAGACACGGAAGTCTTTGACGTAGACTTCGGTCTAAGACAGTTGATCACAATCTTGTGAAGCACAATGTTGATGGCATTCATCCTGGAATAGGTAACTTTCTTCTCTGCGTCCCTATCTTTGACCAGTTCCAGAGTAGTGCGAGCAGGTGAGACTTTGATTGGTAGATAGTGTCCTCGTTCGACTCCAACAATGTCAGCCAACATATTCACATCGACCACGTAGACTTGGTCTCGTACACTGAATGATATTCTATTCACATCCAGAAAGCTAAGATTTGAATAGAAATAAGCGGTCAGATGAGCATACCCGTCCGTAGAGTCAGAGCAAAAATTCTCAAGTTAAAACAAATTCAACTTTTCTCTTAAGTTTATGTTGATGGCGTCCAGGAAGTCAAAATCGACACTTCTAGGGTTTATCACCCCTCTTTTCAACAGCCTGAAATACACTTTTTCTTTATCTTTGGATTTGAACAAATCCATCCGATTTCCTTTCACCTTTGCTGCCACTCCCATTTTCGGTTGAAATTCAAGGAACATTCTGTCATCATCGTTCCCTTCAATTAAATTTTGTCCTGGCATATGAGGATCACTTGGAATGTTTGCAAGTGCGTCCTCTGCTTTTCCTTTCGGGGCAATTCCCAATTCCTTCATCTTCTTCAGAAAAAGATACTCATTCCCATAATTTTTGTCCTTAAGGAAGTCATCTATATAGTTCAATGGAGTACCTGTGCTTTTCAACGCACGATAAAGTTTATAGATAAAGGAGGGCTTTTGGACTCTTACTGGGTCGGCATCCTCGATTATCTCTTCTTCCAGATTATGACTTGCACCTTGTGGGGCAGGAGGCGTTGAATGACGTGGATGAGAACGAATCGGACTTTGTCACTGACTTGTTAAGTCTTCTTCCTCAGTGAGATCGAAGTGAGTCGGTCCCTTCTCCATTCTTTGTGGTCCCCTGCTTGCGATTCTTGATGATTTCCTCGAAGAAGACATCTTTCTTTGTCGATTGGAAGATTCCTTCACTTGCTTTCCCAAGTAAAATGACCACTTTCTCGACGAACAAGCAGTAGAGACAATATTGGGAGGAGAGTGCCTTTTAGGGTTTTGAAGATTGGGAAAAGAAAAACTGTATATATATATAACCCAGTTTTGAAAAAGGAAATTCAATCGGTGCAAGGAAAGTGAACGATCACTTCTTTTCAAAATCAATAACTGCCAAAATTATTCCTTTAAAATAAGTCTTCAAATCTCATGCAGATTATAGAATAACTGAACAAAAGATCGTACCTTTTCGAGTTAAAATAATTAAATGAAAATTCGTACCTCTTAGATGAAACACAACTTACAGTCTATAGCCACGAATGTCTGAGTCTGAGGATTTAAAGTCTGAAAGATTAGAGTCTTAGAGTTGGTGAGTCTCTAGACTTTAACTTCTTCAGGCTTCAAAATGTTGAGTCTTGAACGGATAAAGTCGAATTGATTTTTCTCCAAGGGCTTTATGAATATATCCGCTAATTGACTCTTTGAATCAACAAATTGAATCGAGATTTCTCCATTTTGAATATGATCTCTAATGAAGTGATGTCGAATCTCAATATGCTTTGCTCTTGAATGAAGGATTGGATTTTTGGTGAGATTGATCGCACTGGTGTTGTCACATCTAATTTCTGTGCATGAGTCTTCAATCCCAAAGTCTTGTAGCTGTTATTTTATCCATAGAATTTGCGAACAGCAGCTTCCAAGGGCTATATACTCTGCTTCTGTCGTTGAGAGAGCAACAGTGCTTTGCTTCCTCGAAAACCATGACACTGTCCTGTTTCCAAGCAGTTGACAAGTTCCAAAAGTGCTTTTTCTATCGACTCTGCAACCGGCCAGGTCTGCATCTGAGTATCCTAGAAGATTAAAGTCTCCCTTCTTGGGATACCAGAGACCGATGCTTGAAGATGAGGCAACGTATTTGATAACACGTTTTACAGCACTGAGATGGGATTCTCTAGGATCTGATTGAAACCTAGCACAGATGCAAACACTCAACAAAATATCAGGTCTAGAAGCAGTAAGATAAAGAAGTGAACCGATCATGCTCCTGTACAGCTTTTGATCTACTTTCTTCCCTTCTTCATCTTTGTCTATCTTCTGAGAACATGACATTGGTATGTCGGTCTTTTTACACTTTTCCAATCCAAACCTTTTGTCAAGATCATTCGCATATTTTTCTTGATGGATGAAAGTTCCTTCCTTCATTTGTTTCACTTGGAGTCCAAGAAAGAATGTTAACTCTCCCATCATACTCATTTCAAACTCATCCTGCATAGACTTTTGGTTTAGATGTCAATTCCCAGACATCATTGATGTTGAATTGTCTGAGTTCTTCTTGCATAGCTTCGATCCAGCTTTCATCAGATAAAGCTTCTTCTATGCTCTTTGGTTCAATTTCAGAAATGAGAGCCACAGCACTAGATTCTTCACGCCTTTTTGATCTGGTGCGAATTCCTTCATTGATTTCGCCAATAATGAGATCTTTGGGATGACTGGATTTATACTTCCAGTTACTGGTTGATCTGCCTGGTTGATGATCTCTTTCTTTGTTTGAATCTTCATGTGCTTCTTGATGTTGAACTTCTAGAGACTGAGATGCTTCTTGAGTTGTAAGCGTTGGAAGGTCTGAAGTAGGTTCAGACTCTTCATACTGAGTCTGGCTGGATTCATCTTGCATTGAGTCTTGGAATTTAACATTTGTTGATTCCTCCACCGACTGGCTTTTCTTGTTATAGACTTTATAGGCTTTGCTTGATGTAGAATATCCAAGGAAGATGCCTTCATCTGATCTTTCTTCAAACTTACCAACTCGATCATTTGCATTTTTCAGAATAAAGCATTTGCAACCAAACACATGAAAGTATGAAACAATAGGCTTTTTACCTTTGAACAATTCATAGGAGGTTTTCTCTAAAATCGGTCTTAAAAAGATTCTATTTATAATATAGCATGCTGTTGAAACAGCTTCAGCCCAAAATCGTGAAGAGATTTTGCTTTCAATTAAAAGTGTTCTAGCCATTTCTTGAAGAGATCTATTCTTTCTTTCCACAACTCCATTTTGATCTGGAGTATATGGAGAGGAAAACATATGATTAAAACCAGATTTATCACAAAATTTCGTAAAATCTTGATTTTCAAATTCACTTCCATGATCTGTTCTTATGCTTGAGATTGTACATCCTTTTTCATTTTGGACCTTTTTGGCAAATTTTTCAAAATATGAAAAGGTTTCTGACTTACTTGCAAGGAAATATACCCAAGTATAGCGGGAGTAATCATCCACAATTACTAGGCAATATTTCTTACCTCCAATGCTCTGGGTTTTGGTTGGTCCGAAGAGATCCATATGAAGCAACTGTAGTACATGATTAGTAGAAACATGATTTATTTGCTTAAATCAATTTCTTACTTGCTTTCCCAGAATGCATGGAGTGCATGAATCAGACTTATGGTATGGCAATTTAGGTAGACCTCGAACAAGCTTCTTTGATGAGATTTTGGCTAATTGCTTCATGTTGACATGGCCAAGCTTTCTGTGCCATAAGACTGCTTCATCTTGAATTGAGATTAGGCATTGTGCTTCATTTAGTTTTACATCGAGAAGGTAGATATTTCCATGCCTTTGACCCATGAAAGACTGAGTTGAGTCTTTACTAATTCCAGAACATATGCCTTCTTGAAAGGAGATCTTGAAACCAGTATCACACAATTGGCTAATACTTAGAAGATTGTAATTAAGTCCTTCCACTAGAGAGACATTGCTTATTGTGAGATTTCCAATTTTCATAGTTCCAAATCCCACAATACTTCCTTTACTATTTCCTCCAAATGAGACTTTTCCACCATTCACTTGAACAAGCTTTATGAAGCAGTTTGAGTCTCCTGTCATATGTCTTGAACATCCGCTGTCAAGATACCACTTAACTTTCTTTTTTACAGGGACCTGCATTCAAAAGAGAGTCTCAAGCTTTCTTTGGTACCCAAATTTTCTTGGGTCCTTTGTCGTTAGTAGAATAAGCATTACTAGGCCATACTTTCTTAACAGGCTTCCAAACCATATGACACTCTTTTTCAAAATGATCCTGACTATTACACTTTGAACACCTTAGAGCACTTCGACCTACAGACTTTACAAAGACTTTCTTGAAATGATTTTTGTAAGCCTCTTTTGACGGTCTTTTTTTAATTCTTTCTTTTACTTTTGGAAAATCAATCAAAGGAATTGTTTCTTCTGTCATACCTAAACCAGACTTGTTAAAATAAGGTCTTTGGACTGAAAGAACTTTTTCAAGTTTTTCAGACCCTATTGAAAATTTCTTTGAAATATTTGATAAGTCAGTTTTTAGGAAAGCATTTTCTTTTGAAAGTTTATCTTCATTCTCCTTAAGAGTAGAAATATTCAAGTCTAAACTTTTCACTTTTTCTTCTAAAATATTTTCCTTTTGTTTTAAAACTGAGTTTTCCTTTTTAAGTTCGGAAATCCTTTTTAGAGAAGTCTTAAGAGTAAAACATAGTTCATCAATGTATTTAGAGACTTTGACAGGGATTTTATAATCACTTACCTCAAATTCACTGTCTGAGTCTGATCCAGAATCTGAATCTGATTGTGCCATCAGACACAGGTTGGCATATTCCTCATCACTTTCTTCACACTCTGTATCGCTCCAAGTTTCGGCTTTGAGAGCTTTTCGAGACTTTTCAGCTTTTCCTCTCTTCTTCTTCAGGAGAGGACAGTTTGGTCTGATGTGTCCCTTTTTCTTACATTCGAAGCAAACTACATCTTTGTTTGGTTCCTCATTATCAACAAACTTTGTTTGCTGTTTTTGAAGACTTTGTTTCCTTGAGTTGAATCTTCTTCCTCTTTTATTCAGCTTTCTGAACTTTCTAATCATTAGAGCAAGCTCCTCATCGTCCAGATCTTCTTCAGAGTCTGTATCATCAAAATCATCATTAGATTTTAATGCAATGGATTTCTTACCTCTTGGATCTTCGTCTTCATTAATTCGTTCCACTTCGTAAGACTGAAGAGTTCCAATCAGCTCGTCTACATATAATGGCATAATTCTTTGCGTCTCTCTTATTGAAGTTTTTATATGATTCCAATCCTTGGAGAGTCCACGCAGTAGCTTGTTAACCTTCATAGGATCAGAAATTTTTTGTCCTTGATTCTCAAGGCCATTGACAATATCTGTAAAACGGCTAAATATGTCAGTTATAGATTCTCCTGGTTTCATTTTGAAGGATTCGTATTGACCAAGGAGAATGTAATTCTGGTCTCCTTCACTCGGTCTGTCCCTTCATAAGTGATATGTAATCTGTCCCAGACTTCTTTTGCTGTATCACAAGAAGATATTATGTTATATTCAGTTGGTGATAAAGCACAATATAAAGAGTAAATTGCTTTTGCATCGAGTGCTTGTCTCTTGTTTATCTCTTCTTGAGACATTCCGCTGGTATCAGCAGTTTCTTTTCCTCTTTCGGATGCTGATGCAGCAATGGGAGTAATTCCTCTTTCCACCACATCCCATTCCAGAGGATCCTTTGACCGTAGAAAAGCTTTCATCTTGTTTTTCCAAATGTTGTAATCCTTTCCATCAAAGTAGGGTGGTCTGGTATTGCTTTGCCCTTCCACCAGCCCTGGTGCTAGCATACTAGCCATGGATCTTTTACTCTGAAGTAAAACACTTCAAATAAAGTAAGAACACAAGCTCTGATACCAATTGATAATGCTAGTACGAGTACCTAGAGGGGGGTGAATAGGTATATAAAAATTTTCTTGAAGATTGCACAATACTTAGACAGATAAAGGAATAAAAAATCAATCGTAAGACTGAGTAAAGGAAAGAGAGAATTAAACACGAGGTTTATAGTGGTTCGGCTTGATTCAAGCCTACGTCCACTCTTCTGCACTGACAGCCGATTGGCTGGATTCCACTATGAACAAAGAGATGTTACAGTGTTGATCTTCCTTGATTTCTAGATGTAGATGATCTACTCCACTCGCTCAAGGTGTCACTAAGTATGAACACTCTCTGTGTATACAATTTCGCTCGAACTGTATCGACTAACAATCAAGGTTTTTCAGACTCTGGAATTTTTCTATCAATCACACCCATAAAACAACTAGAACGTCTTCCTTTTATACCCCTTTATGCCATCATAGCCGTTGGCACTTACCAAAGGAATTCCTCCAATCTACCCATTGGACGGAATCAATCAAGAAGATCATCCGAGCTATTTAAGGAATCTGATGATAGCCCATCAATCCTGTTCGCCCATACAATCAGGATTTTGGTTTCTATGAATAGAACATTCCAAGAATGTTTCGTCGACTATCGGATTTTCAATTGATCTTAGAAAAGAATTAAAGAATCCGAAATGATTATCCAACCAAGGTATCTTTTCCAGAGGATTAGATCGAATCCCCAACCATATACTTCGGCTTCGGATATCCTTCTCCACTGGATTAGAAAGACTGTCAGTGAGAATAGTCTTGAGTCTTGAGTCTTGAGTCTCCAGTCTTGAGTCTTCAGTCTTGAGTCTACAAAGTCTTGAGACTTTAAACTATCGATATCCAGACTAGACTGATAGAAATGTTTTGTCAGCTTCAAAATATTCTGGAAAGATTTCTCCAACACCAATAAGTTTACTATTACCGTATGAAAACTTCCTTCATGGGGTAAATTATACATTGGTTGACATTCTTCTTCTAATGCCATAATCAATTGGATATGATAGAGCAATTAATAAAAAAATAAAACAGAAAAAACAGAGATGGCCAATTCTCGGGTCGACCATAGAATTAGCCTTTGCGATTTTAAGCTATTATAGGATCGACCACTTCAATTAATGATTTCAAAAATAGGGAATTGATTTTCACATAGTAATTTCCAAGTTTTTGTTTTGAAACATATCTATCATGAAACACATCTAAGAAGATGCGGATAGAAATATAGGTGAAATATATTGAGCGATTTTCATTGACAGCTACCGTTTTGCAAGATAAGTAGTTCAATTTTATTTTCACCGCCAGCTTTAATCTCTTGGTTATTTTTTTAGAGTCGAAGTTTGGTATTGGGTAGGTGAAGATGGACACAATGATAAGTAGCACAGCCTGGTCCTTGGTATCGGATGCCAGTTGTATTAGTGGTGACGTGAGCCCTTTTTTTCGCTCCTCAGCAGTGTACATTAATGGGGGAACAGTGTTATGTCTTTTCTTTAAACGCCAAGGCTCCACTAACAGGTCTTAATCTAAATTATTTAAATATATGGGCTACAATAATGTCTCTGTTGTTTTATTTCGAGGGTGATAAAGAGAAATACGTGATGAGCCTTTACAATTGTGCATTACATTTTCGATTTGTAGTAAGCCAATTTTGGTTCTTGACATGATGATTTTTAGATTTTGGTGATAGAAACTAAACAACTTTTTTCTGGAATATTGGCATAGACTGCTAGAAATATTCGGGATATTTCCTAATCCATCAAGAGAAAATGAATCAAATTTAACCCCAGCTTTTTGTTTCTTTATGTCACCATCTTTAGTTATCTCATTTTCAGTAACTTCATGATTTTTTTCAACACCGTCTTTAGTCATTTTATTTTCACAAAAAATATTCTAGACATCTTTAATACAAACAATGGCTCTCGGCAGCTCAACCTTAATTTAGGCCTAAAATAAGCGCCGACAAAATTTTAATATAGAAATGGATGATTTTCTGCATTATCATTCCTTTGCTCGAACAGTGACCACCGACAATTTTTGGTCTCTATGGGCATGTTTGTTTGTGTTTCTGTTCAAAAAGTGTTATAAAGAATAGAAATAGTAAAAACTATTTCTGTTCCGGGGAACAATTTTTGACCAGAAAGACGCGTTTGGTAAACTTGTTCCGAGAATAAAAAATGAATAGAAGCACGTTTGGTATATTTATATTCTTTTTTTGTTTCTTTTAATTTTTTAATATTTTTATTTTATTTTTCCTTTTTTCCTTTCTTTTTTCTTTTTTCTTTTTCTCTTCTTTTGGCCGATCGCCAGCCTCCGATCGGCCGACGGGGGCCTGCAGCCTCGCCCAGATCTGGCGAGGCCGAGCGTCGCCGGCGCGGGCGAGGCCGAGCCTCGCTAGGGACTAGAGACGCTCGGCCTCGCCAACGACGCTCCGGCGAGGTTGCCGACCCTCAATGGCGTCGCCAAACCTCGACGGCTAGTCCTCGGCCATGGCCGAGGCCGGCGACCGGCCAAAGAAAAAAGAAGAAGAAAAGAAAGGAGAGAGAAAAAAATATTCTTCAAAAGTGTTTTTGGAACAATTTTTTTTTTTTGTTTCTCATTTCCGTTCCAATTTTGTTCCGGAAACAAAAAGATAGATTTCGAACAAAAACGCAAACAAATGCGTTTCTGTTCTTTTTTTGTTCTCGGGAACAAAAAAATAAAAAATTTGTTTATGAACAAAAAAGAAACAAGCAACCATGCACGCCTTATCTATCCTCTACGGTTAATGGACAAATATTAAGGGCGCGTTTGGTAACATTTCTGTTCAAAAATTATTCCAGGGAGCAGAAATAGAAAAAACTATTTCTGTTCCGGGGAACAATTTTTGACCAGAAAGACGCGTTTGGTAAACTTGTTCCGAGAATAAAAAATGAATAGAAACACATTTGGTAAATTTATATTCTTTTTTTGTTTCTTTTAATTTTTTAATATTTTTATTTTTTTCAACCGGCGGAGTCGGCAGCCTTGCCCAGCCACGGCGAGGCTCGTCAGCCCCCAGCGAGGCCGAGCCTCGCCGTGGTTGGGCGAGGCTCAACCTCGCCTTGGCTGGGCAAGCTCGGACTCACCTAGATCCAACGAGGCTGAGCCTCGCCGGTGGCTAGGCGAGCTTGGCCTCGCCCAGATTCGGTGAGGCTGAGCGTTGCCGGCCCCTGGCGAGGCTCAGCCTTGCCGGATCTAGGTGAGCTCGAGCTCGCCCAACCAAGGCGAGGCCGAGCGTCGCCGGATCTGGTCGAGCTCGAGCTCACCCAACCATGGTGAGGCTTGAGCTCGCCCAGCCAAGGCGAGGTAGAGCCTCGCCAGGGGCCGGCGACGTTCCGGCGAGGTCGCCGACCCTCGATGGCATCGCCGGCCATGGCCGAGGCCGGCAACCGGCCAAAGAAAAAAGAAGAAAAGAAGAAGAAAAGAGAAGAGAAAGAAAAAAAAATGTTCTTAAAAAGTGTTTCTAGAACAAAAAAAACAACTTTTGTTTTTCTCATTTCCGTTTCAATTTTGTTCCGGGAATAAAAAAATAGATTTTGAACAAAAACGCAAATAAACGCGTTTTTTTTTGTTCCTAAGCAAGAAAAAATAACATTACCATGCAGGACCTAATTGTCCATTAGTACGTGCATCCTTTGGTCATTTTAGCTTTTTCAAAACCCATCTTTATTAAAGGCCCTACCATCTAATGTCTATGTCAAATTATTACATCTTGTGGACCTGTTTTAGTCATTGTCTTATTATTGACCCTTACATGAGGGGACCACTTCAGCCATGGCAAAGGACATGGTAAATGCAATTTTGTCATTTATATATATTTTTTTGACAAGATGTGATGAATCCTTAATTTCGATAATTATTGTTTTTATTAATATAGACCTCGAAGAGTCCAAATAGAATTGTCTGCCCGCATGCTTATTTAAGCAATATAAGAATATGAATTTAATATCATAATATAAGCACACAGAATGAGAGAAGACACAAGATGTATTCACGACTCTTGAGAGCAATTGCCAATCTCAAAAGTTATAATCAGCACTCTTTGCTTGGTCAAGCGGCTAAGTTAAAACCCCATATCACCAAATCTCTAGCTCTAACACTTGACTTAAACAAAAGGGTCCAACGACACACAATCTCTAGGTCCAAAATCGAGAATCCATAACCCAATATATCAAATAGCAACGAATAGAAAAAAAGTCGCAACACCCACACAAGCAAGCAACGCGACCCTTCTTAAACAAAACTACCATAGAAGTACACAAAAACAGGCTAACAATGAAAGAGGCACACAACAAAACAGAAGCAAGTTTCATTTCATCAGCAAAAATTAAAATTGCCGAAGGACCCTCATATTTTCCCAACTATAAATCAACTTCGTTTATCATAAATCATTGGTTTATTTCCACATTGTAGCAAAAATATCCTGGGCGGAATGATCCTTATGCTAAAGGTCAATTAGAGACAGAGAGAGTGGGGACACTCCATTACAAGTCTTTTAATGGAGATCCTTTGCAAAAATAATAATAATAATAATAAGTTTGAACATTTTAACGTAAACATGCCATTATGGTGTCCTAATTGAGAATTTTTGCAAAAATATTGAATATGAAAGAGCAATTTAATAAAAAAAAATGAAATAGAAAAAAAAGTAGGCCAGTCCCTGAGCGGACCTTGGAACTCATTGACGCGGTTTAAGGCTGGTTTCGGGGTCCACCAGTGAAATAAACGTGGCAATTTTCTTTGACAACTACCCTTATTGCACGATAAAAAGCTCCTCTCATTACCGATAGCTTTAATCTCTTTCCCCCTCCCTCGCCACGAGGGAAATTGCTGCTATTCTTGTGTCAAAGTTTGGTAATGATCTTGACAAAAAAAAAAAAAAAAAAGAAATTGTTTGGTAATGATAAGTGAAGATGGACCACACAGATGTGTAGTACAACATGGCCTTTGGTGTCAGATGGCAGTTGTATCACCCATGACGTGAAGGCCCTTTTTACACTCTTCCTCTGCACATGTAGTGTAAACAGTGGTGGGACAGTACAATGATTTTTCTAATGAGCAGGAAGCCTTTATACTGAGGGGGTTTAGCTCCACATTTATTGGAATGAAGGGCTCCCACGACGTGTGTTACTTTTAAGTAAGGGTGATGGAAAGAAATACATGACGAGTCTCAATGCCTAAGCATTTTTTTTTCCTAGTAAGTCAGATTTTGGTTCTTGACATGTTGAAAATCTTCAGATTTTGAGGATAGAAACACAACTACTTTTTGTTGGAGCATTTGATTATCAATGGCCAAGATTTAGTACTAGAGATCAAACAATTTAGAACCTTAGCAAAAATCCAACACACAACGAAAAAAGAGATGGGTACATATCATGGAGCTTGTTAACCGAAGGCCTTAACGCTCGTCAATTTCTTGGGTATAAAAATTGGATGATTTGTTGCATTATTATTCCTTTACTAGACCAGTCGTGATCACCAATGTCCTTTCTCTGTCATTTTCTTTACCTTAATGGACGAACAAGAGTAGGTATCCATCCTTTCATCCTTTGCCACCGCAAATGGTCCTTTCATCCTTTGCCATCGCTTATGTACTAGTGTCCTGATCTATCCTTTCATCCTTTGCCGCCGCAAATGGTCCTTTCATCCTTTACCACCACTTATGTACTAGTGTCCTGATCTATCCTTTCATCCTTTGCCACTGCTTATGTACTAGTGTCCTGATCTATCCTTTCATCCTTTGCCGTCGCAAATGGTCCTTTCATCCTTTGCCATCGCTTATGTACTAGTGTCCTGATCCACCGCAAATGGTCCTTTCATCCTTTGCAACCGCTTATGTACTAGTGTCCTGATCTATCCTTTCATCCTTTGCCACCGCTTATGTACTAGTGTCCTGATCTATACTTTCATCATTTGCCGCCGCAATGGGTCCTTTCATCCTTTGCCATCGCTTATGTACTAGTGTCTTGATCTATCCTTTCATCATTTGCCGCCGCAAATGGTCCTTTCATCCTTTGCCACCGCTTATGTACTAGTTTCCTGATCCACCGCAAATGGTCCTTTCATCATTTGCTATCACATATGTACTAGTGTCCTGATCTATCCTTTTATCTTTTGCCGCCACAAATGGTCCTTTCATCATTTTTCATCATTTGCCATCGCTTATGTACTAGTCCTGATCCATCCTTTTATCCCGTTCCACTGCAAATGGTCCTTTAATTCTGATTCTAGTTATCACAAATGCTTGGGTCTGTTTGGATTTTTTCACTTGTAACATCTATTATCCTAATATTGTAGTTACCACAAATTGATTTTCAAAAACTATACATTTATTGACAAGTGGAGTTATTGTTTTTCATAATTTATAAAATCTAACTATTTCCATTTTCAAATTATTTGAGCAAAAGCAAAATGCAGAAAATGATACTTAAAAAATGTAAACAAAAAGAACGAGTAAACTATAGAGGTCAACAAAAATGATGATGAAATGTCGTATATAGTCTTTTTGGAATCGCTCTTGCATATTCCTAATTCATGACAATCATCCTGAACAACGTTATCAAAGTGAATATAGATGTATGGAAAAAAAATGACTAGGAAAATACATGGACAATAAAAGACATCTTAAGTGGAGTGCCACTGTGCCACGTGGATTGCTGGCTTGATAATTAATCTGCAGCTTGCTGCCATCCGTATAACTACTACGCGCAAGTTATCCCAAAATATCATATCTTAATCCAACGTAGCATAATACAGTTTGATAAAATGATGAGGTCAAATTAACTTCCGAACCCTTTTTTTTCTTGTTTTTCATAAGTTATATCTTTGGCCTAACGTTAAAACCCGTTACGCTTCTCTTCGTTACTTGTATAAGAGAATGTGGATGAACTTGAGATCTGATCCGACTAGTATTTATCGGACCATTCTATTAGTGCATTACCATTCATAAAGACGACACGCATGCAGCTCCTCTAATTAGTGCATTAACACTTTGTTCTACTTAAACCAAACAAAAGGCATGAGATGTAAGTACCAACGCTTCCATCTCATGCACAGGTTTCTCCTCCTCCGCCATCTCCTCTGCTATTTATAGTCCCAGGGCTTGATGTCTTCTTCGCCGGCTTGCTCTACTGGAATGCCGGGCGCCTGCACAACTACCTCACTCCTTTTTCTCAAACTCGGCTATTATTGATAGATCAGGATATCATATAACTCCCAAATCCGTATATTTGCTATGACTAATTTCTAACAAAGAAATTGTGATCACGGATTGAAGTTACGAGGAATGTTCTCTTTCTAATTAAGTTGACAATGATCTTTTGCGTTATAACTACCTAGTTTTATGAGGAATAAGTGCATACGGACAAATTTTTATGTGAAATTATCATTCTCCGAAAGTAAGTACGTTAGGCGTGCCAAAATTTTTATGTGAAATTATCATTCAAAATCTCTGGATCCAGTGATTCATATCCCTGAGAGATCGGTTTCCCCTTCTATAGCGGACCCTCCTACTCAGGATGACTCCCTGGCTTTAATTGATAGCTCCAACGAAATCAGTAATTCTAGTATCCAAGAAGACCCGATTGGAGAAGCTTCTCAAGTTGGGGATATTCCTGACCCCAAAAGGCTCACCTCACCGTTAATGGCAAACTTCCAGGAAAAGCTTCGTATGCTCCTATCTAATGGTCCAGAAGATCTGAAGAAGGAAGTTGCTGCTTCAAAGGCCTCTAAAAAGAGGTAATTTTGCTCCTTGTTTTTTGATGATTGTTGGTTTTTGGAATATTAGAGGTATCTTAAATTCTCTTAGGCGTGCCGAAATAAGACGTTTTGTCGAGGTAAATAAGCTTTGCTTTATTGGCTTGATTGAAACTAAAGTTCCTTTAGAGCTTTTTGAGTCTATTTCGGCCACCCTTATCAGAGGGTGGAATTGGCGTGCTAACTATGATTATGCTCCGCGTGGAAGGATTTGGGTTGGATGGAACCCAGATCTCGTCGCTTTTTCTACCATCTCTATTAACGACCAAGTGTTGCATGGCAATTTAAAATGTAATCTATCTGGAAGAAGTTTCTATATATCGGCTGTATATGGGGAACATACTTTTACCCGTCGTAGACCATTATGGGAAAATCTCCAGCTTTGCAGTGAACGCTTTCTCGATTCACCATGGCTAGTTGCTGGTGATTTCAATGCTATCAGACATCCATCGGACAGAGTTGGGGGTGCTACCAATTGTATTCCGTATTTTGATGAATTCCACCATTGCTTGGAGCAAACGGATCTTTCGGACCTCAGATATGTCGGGCTCCGTTACACTTGGTCCACCTCATCTGGGACCGGGAGGAAAATGAGAAAGATAGATCGTGTATTGGTTAATAGCAAGTGGAACCTTGATTTCTCATATTCTGAGGCGTCTTTTTTGAACCTTGACATATCTGACCACACTCCGATGGTTGTGAGAGTTGTCCACCCGACCTTGAGGAGGAAACCCTTCAAATTCTTTGATTTTTGGACAGATCACCCAAAGTTTAAGGCAATCGTGCAACGTGTCTGGAATACTCTAGTTTCAGGCGTCCCTATGTTTAAACTGGTTTCTAGATTGAAGATTTTGAAAGCTCAGCTCAAGACCCTCAACCGAGATGCTTTTTCCAACATTTCACTTAGAACTGCGGAGGCAAGAGAAGCTCTTAACGTCACTCAAGTGCAACTTCAATCAAACCCGACCAGCCTCACTCTTGCTGATCAAGAAAGGAGTCATCGCCGGCAGTTTGTTGATTTGAGGAATCAAGAGGAATCTTATTATAGACAGAAGTCCAGAATTAGGTGGCTAAAGCAGGGTGACCGAAATACGAATTTCTTCCACCAATCTGTGAAGAGGAGACAACTATTTAACAGAATCCTTTCTGTGAAGGATCCCACCGGTTCTCTGATTTCTGACCAGGAGCTGGTTCCGCAGGTGTTCATTAATTACTTCTCTTCGTTGTATTCCCCCCAAGATGCGTTAATTAGGCCATCCATCCAAGAGGTGGAGCGGGTTATTCGACAGCCTTTAACTGCTGATCAGATGTGCTTTCTCTCTAATCCGGTTTCTGATGCGGAGATCAAGTCTACGCTGTTCTCCCTAGCCAAAGGTAAGGCCCCTGGACCTGATGGATTCTCGGCTGATTTCTTCAAGTCCAACTGGGAGATCGTTGGTCCATTGGTATTGGAAGCGGTTCATGACTTCTTCCACACCGGCCGGCTGCTGAGAGAGGTAAATGCAACTATCCTTGCTCTCGTCCCTAAAGTTCCTAATGCCAGTGTTGTTTCGGACTTTAGGCCGATTGCTTGTTGTAATACTATATATAAGGTGATTACCAAGATCATGGCAAATCGTATAGCGGCAGTTTTAAATGGTTTGATAAGTCCATCACAGAATGCGTTTGTTAAAGAAAGGAGAATCAGGGATAGCATCCTCTTGGCTCAGGAGTTGTTTGCGGGGTTTCATCTCCATCCATACTTGCCTAAATGTGCGGTTAAGGTTGATTTCCATAAGGCATATGACACAGTAGATTGGGAGTTCCTTGAACTTGTTCTTGCAGCCTTCCACTTCCAGGAGAATTTTATTAAGCTAGTGATGGCTTGTGTTCGGACTCTTAAATACTCCATTTCTATAAATGGCGATCTCCATGGTTTTTTCTCGGGAGGTCGTGGTTTGAGGCAGGGAGATCCTATGTCACCTTACCTCTTCACTTTAGTTATGGAAGTGTTTTCCGGTTTATTAGTGTCTTAAACTTCAAATCATGAATTCAGGTATTATTGGAGGTGTAAGCCGGTCCAACTATCGCATCTATTCTTTGCTGATGATGTGTTCCTTTTCTGTCAAGCTAACTGGCCATCAGTATCCATGCTCAAAGGAGGATTAGATATATTCTCATCCTGGAGTGGACTGGTACCTAACAAAAACAAGAGCGAGATTTTTATTGCAGGTGGTGACCATTCTATTCGGAATAGAATCCGGAGAGCATTTGGTTTTAAGGAAGGGAAACTCCCTGTTCGTTACCTTGGGGTACCTATCATATCTTCCAGATTGAATAAGGGGGATTGTATTGCATTGACAGAGTGTATTACGGCTAGGATTCAATCCTGGGCGCATCGTTTCCTATCTTTTGCAGGGAGATTGCAGCTGATTCGGTCAGTTCTTCATTCGATCCAATCATTCTGGGCGAGTGTCTTTATGCTTCCCGCTTCGGTTTTGTCGGACATCGAGCGAATCATGAGGCAATTTTTATGGAAGGGAACGGCTCTTGGCCGTGGAGGAGCAAAAGTAGCGTGGGAGGAGGTATGTCTTCCGAAACATGAAGGGGGTCTTGGTATTAGGAATTTGAGAGACTGTAACAAAGCCTCTATGCTCAAATTCATATGGATCCTCTTCCCAGATAAGGAATCGATGTGGTGCCGGTGGATTCATTCCGTTTTCTTGGCAAAGAAGAATTTCTGGACTTCATCACAACCTGGGACTTGTTCCTGGGCGTGGAAGAAAATCCTTCAGCTTAGAAAGCACTTCAGAACTTCGTTTAAGTGGAAAATTGGAAATGGGATGTCGGTATCTCTATGGCATGATTACTGGCTTCCATGTGGCCCTCTTGATGGATTCATCCCGCCCTCGTTTAGGGAAAATATGTGGCTCCCTGATTATGCAGTAGTTGCTGACTTATACACCCCGTTAGGCGACTCATTCTCTCGGATATTAATCAGATGGGGCGTAGCTTTACCGACTCTAGAGTCTCACAATGACAAGTTTATTTGGTGTAGCGATCCATCAGCCTCCTTCTCGGTCGCATCCGCATGGAATGCCATTAGAGTCAAGAGAGATCGGGTGGATTGTGCTTCTTTGATTTGGGATATCGATATAGTCCCTCGCCATCAGTTTATTCTGTGGCTTATATCTAAAAACCGTCTTCCCACTCAGGTAATGTTGATTAATCAGGGCCAAATTGATTTTAATCTATGTCCCTTTTGTAGTGAAGTACCGGACTCAATCGAACACCTATTCTTCCGATGTCGCATCTCCGCCTCACTGGCCTTCTTTTGGGCTGCCAGAAGTAACTTGCCATGGAGGAATAGATGTTGGAGAGAGGTGCTCAATTGGGCCAGGAAATTCCTTATGGGGAAGGATTTCTACCACAGGATAGTTCGATTCTCTTTCGGTGCTTTGTGCCATCTCATTTGGAAGAAGAGGAATGCGATTATCTTCAGGGGTGAATCCTTGGCGGTCCCTGCCCTTAAAAATCACCTAATCAAGGTGGTTAAGGACAAAGCGTTCACATTCACGGAAGTTCTTCCTTCTCCGAGGAACAAAAGACTACAAAGGGGGTGGGGATTCGACCCCATGATCTTCTCCTCTGTAGCTGATTCTCCCTAATGTGCTGTTGTTTCAGTTTGCTCTTGTTCTTGTAGTTGCAGGGTCCTTCCATCTCCGTTCTTCACCTTCAGCTTTTGAGGGCTAGAGGGTTGGGGAGGGTAGGGTTCCGGTTGGTTCGTTTTGTTTGTTGGCTTCTTAGCTTCTGTGTTTATTGTTTGCGCCCTGTGGCTTTTTATTGGATCCCCGTCACTCTTGCTCCTTTGGTAAGAGTGCTTGTTTGGATCCGATCTTTTGTACTTTTATCCTTTCTCATTAATATTATTACCTTCACCAAAAAAAGGAAAGAAAGTAAGTACGTTAGTTTTTGTAATATAGGGGCATGAACGTGTAGATTTGTCAGGCTAGAATCTTATAAAACATCCCGTAAGTCCTGTAAACTAGTCAAACTCAGGCCTTCGACCTACAAAGGCTACTCTAACCTAGAGCTATTTGCATATATTTGTAAAATTCAAACTGACAACCTCTTATTCCTAAGCTGGAAATCCCCAATTCCCCAGTTAATTGCGCCAATCCTAGAGTTAAGTGAGCATGCCTTTTTTTCTTTTTTCTTTTTTAATGTTAAAGAGCAAGTGTGTTTTGCACTATGTATCATTTCGGAAGAAAATGAAAATGTTAGCATAAATCCATCATTTTATTGATAAATAAAAAATTACAAGATAGAGATGCTAACCTAACCTCAATTTTGGTCTTAACTACATACCGATCAATTCCTCGATTATAGGAATTGATGATTCTCTGCATTGTTATTCCTTTACAATAGTCAACATCATCAATGTCCATGTTTCCAACCCATCCTCCACAACTGATGGACAGACATTGATCAACAAATGGTCCTTTTCTTCCTTTCCCACTGCTCGTATGATAGTCCCAATCCATCCTTGCATCCTTTCTTCCACCATTAATGGAAAAAATTTGAACTAACCCTAAACCCTCTTTTTGGGCAGTCAAGGAAATCATGTTAAAAATATACAAGTAACATTATAACTAAGCTACCATAAAAAAAAAAAAATCCAGAAGTTTAATGTTATTGTTTTATATACTGAATAGCAAATTATTATAGTTTTCTGTTTATTAATGTAATAGAGTTGGATTAACTTAGTTTTATATATACAATTAACGTTTTGATGTTACTTGAAAAAAAGTACCATCTTTCAAATTTTCACAGAATTGTTGACAAAAAGCCCCTCAAATCATTCCTTTAAGTGAACAAAAAGAAAAAAAAAACTTGGTTCATAAGGAAAATTTGAAGCTTTTTAATTTTTTTTACCAACTATAATTCTTAGATTAGAATGTAAAAATACTCATAACTATATATAGCGTTATCATAATTTTCTAACCAAAAAATTATATAACTAATTAAAGTCACGAGGGACTTCCTCTTTGTAATTAAGTTGATAAGGACCTTTTGCAAAATAACTTCCTAGTTTACGAGGAATAATGCATATAAAAAAATACCACATAAAATAAGCATATATATATTTAATAATGTAAGGACACAAGCATGGAGACCTATCCACCCAATAACCCATAAAATATCCTACAAATCCCAGGAATTAGTTAAGCTCATGCTTTTGGCTAAGGTGACCCAAACCCAAAATATTTTACATGCAGTTTGTTGGATTCAAACCAACGACCTCTACTTCCTTAGATGGACATCCCTACCACCCCAATTACCTATGCCAATTTTTTGGATTAAGTAAGCAAATTTTTTTTTTGTAAATAGTAAGAGTGTTTTGCATCCTATATTATTTTTAAAAAATGACAATGTTGACATATAATTATCATATTGCTAATATTCAACAATTGAAAAAGTAGAGATGTTAATAAGTATAATCTTTTATAGTAAAAAATAAATGTATTATGCATTTTGCATAATTTCTTAAGAAAAGATGGTATTTAGTTAAATGGTATGGTTTTGCTTCTTTTGGTGATTGATTTGCATAAAATTGACGTGGATAAACCCCACTGCAATGTTCTTAAATAGAGCCAATCACATATTTATAATATCTTAATGATAAGGATTAGGAGTGAGCCACCGAGTTAGTTTACTACAAAATCAAACTTAACCAGTATTAACCAACCGATTTTAAGTTGATTTGCACAAGGACCAATTCGATTTCGCGTAAAATTTGGGGACTGGCCTTGGTTGGATCGCTTTCCAATTATGGGCATTGAACCGATTGGTTCTCTAAACGATTTAGAACTTTAACAAAGACAAACGACAAGGAAGAAAGATGAGATTGGTACAAACCGTCAAAGATATTTAGGATATTTCCTAGGCCATCAAAAGAGAATGAATCAAATCAAACCCCAACATTTAATTCCTTTATGCAGCCATCTTTAGTCATCTCACCTTTAGTAACTTCTCAATTTTGTCAATGCTGTCTTTAGTCATTTCATCTTCAGAAAAAAAAAAATTATTATAAATATCTTTAGAAGGTATCTAAATATCTCTAACATGGATAATGAAGCTTGGCGACTTAACCTCAGTTTAGGCCTAGACAAAGTGCCAATCAATTTCTTAAGTGTAGAAATGGATGATTTTCTACATTATCGTTCCTTTGCTTGAACAGTGACCATCGACGATGTCTAGTCTCCGTCCTTTTCTCCCCCACTAAAAGACAAATATTGATTGTCCAAGAGTATTTGCATCCTTTGTTTTTAACTTTTTCAAAACGCATCTTTGTTAAAAATGGTCACGAGAGGGAGATAGATGGTGCACCCCACTATCTGATGTCTATTCAAATTATTGCATCTTTTGGACCAGTTCTAGTCACTCTTTTATTATGGACCCCCATATGAGGGGACTACGTTAGGCATAGCAAAGGACAAGGTAAATGCAAATTAGTCCTCTATATTTTTGACAAGATGTGATCCTTAACTTCGAGAATTATTATTTTCCTCAATTTAGACCTTGAAATGTCCAAACGGAATTATTTGCCCACATGCTTATTTGAACAAGCAATGTAGGAATATGAATTTAATATCATAATACAAGCGCACAGAATGAGAGAAGACACAAGATGAATTCACAATTCTTGATAGTTTTTGCCAATTTCAAGAGTTATAATCAGCACCCTTTGCTTGGTCGAGTGGCTAAGTTAAAGCCCCATATCACAAAATCTCTAGCTCTAATGCTTGACTTAAACAAAAGGGTCCGACGGTACGCAAAGTCTCTAGGTCCAAAATTGAGAATCCATTACTAAATCTACCAAATAGCAGTGATTAGAAGCAAAGGCGTAGCACCCACACCAGCAAGCAACGCGACCCTTTTGAAAAAAAAGCTACCGTAGAAGTACACAAAAACAGACTAACCACAAAAGAGGCACACAAAAAAAACAGAAGCAAATTTCGTTTCAATAGGAAAAATAAACATTGCCGAAAGTCCACCATTTCTGCCCAAATGTAAATCAACTTGGTTTATCAATAATCATTGGTTTATTTCCACATTGTAGCAAAATATATTGGCCGGGATGCTCCTTATGCTAAAGGTCAATTAGAGATAGAGAGAGTGGGGACACTCCCTTAAAAAAATATCTTGTCAAATTATTGCATCGAATAGCCTGCACAGCTTGCATTGCTTTTTTCCGGTGACAGAGCTCTATCAAATGAGAATACATGTGGACCTCATTTCTTGCCCGAATGGTTCAATCATGGGATTTTCGTGGCTGCTTACTAGAAATGATTAATACCTTGAAAAACCCCAAATTAGTACATCTGTGATAAATTTATCCCAAACTATTTTTTTGATCATCAAAAACTCCAAACTGGTATACCTTTGACAACTTTACCCCAAACTAGTACACTTGTGACAAATTTATCCTATGTCAGTTTTTGTTAAATTTTACCCTTGGATTATTAAATTAAATGACACGTGACATTTGATCGATATATCAATTTTAGATTTTACGCTCCGTTTGTCACAATTTACAATTTTTGTGATTTTTTTGTTGTATTAATCAAATTTAACAGAGTGTATATTTGTCAAAATTTACTAGTTTTGGGTTTTTTGCATTGAATAAATTAGTTTAGGGTAAATTTGTCATAAATGTACCAGTTTAGGGTTTTTTATGGTCAATTGGGGTAAATTTGTCATAAGTGTACCAGTTTGGGATTTTTTATGGTAAAAAAGATAGTTTGGGGGTAAATTTGTCATAAGTGTATCAGTTTGAGGTTTTTCAAGGTATTAACCCTACTAGAAAATAATAACTTTCTTGAAGATGTCATAGAAAACGAGAGTTTTCCTATTTACTATATAGACTTTATTCATGTCATAAATTATACATTAACCGACATTCTTCTTCTCATGCCATAATCAATTCTAAACTTCTATTTCTATTGACTTTAAATTTCAAAATACCAGAAAATTTTAAATTAAACATAAAGAAAACACTCAATAAAATGTAAAATGGCCGTATGTATGTAATGTGTGTGTATAAATAATTTTTTATAATGTTATACCTATCGACATATTAAACTTGGGCTAACTTAGACTCTTAGGTTGTATTTGGCGGTAATGATAAAATTCAGGATAGGATAAAATTTATCTTATCCTACATTTGATAACTGCTCAAGATAGGATAAAGTCAGATATAAAGAAGATATATATTGGATAAAATTATTCTGTGGAGGAGGTGGGATAAAGACGGATATGATTTTTAAATTTTTTTCTCAAATAATAAATTTCTTAAATTAACAAATTAAAATTATCTTTCAATATAAATAATATTTGAATGATAATATAATACATTTTCTCATTTCTTGCATGAATGGTTCAATCATGGGATTTTTGTGGCTGCTTACTGGAAAATAATTACTTTCTTGAGGATGTCATAGAAAATGAGAGTTTTCCTATTTACTATATAGACTTTATTCATGTCAAAAATTATACATTAGTTGACATTCTTCTTCTAATGCCATAATCAATTCGAAACTTCTATTTCTATTGACTTTAAATTTCAAAATACCAGAAAATTTTAAATTAAACATAAAGAAAACACTCAATAAAATGTAAAATGGCCGTATGTATATAATGTGCATGTACGAATAATTTTTTTATAATGTTCTACCTATTGACATATTAAACTTGGGCTAACTTAGACTCTTAGGTTGGATTTGGCGGTTAAAATAAAATTCAGGATATGGTAAAATTTATCCTATCTTGCATTTGGTGATTGCTCAGGATAGGATAAAGTCATATGTAAATGAGATATATCGGATAAAATTATCTTGTGGGGGAGGTGGGATAAAAACGGATAGGATTTCTAATGTCTATAATAGGAAATTTTTTTCATAAATAATAAATTTATTAAATTAACAAATTAAAATTATATTTCAATATAAATAATATTTGAATTCTAATATAAGAAATTTTAAATTACAAAAAAAACTTTAGTTTTTTAATTTAATCTTATTTTTTATTTATATATTCGAATATAATTATATCTTAAATATAAATTAAATATATAAATATATTTATTACATATTTTAGGTGTTATATTATTTTAGGTATATAATACAATTTTATTTTTAATAAATTTTTATTAGAGAATGATGGAAGGGGAAGAAAGAAATAAAAAAGAAATTAATTAAAAAAGAGAGGAAAATAAAATAAAAATAAAATAAAAATAAAGTAGACAGGAGTGATGCGAGAGGTTTTTATCATTTCTGTTTGTAAACATTATGATTTATATAGGTGTTTATACCAAGCAATATACATAATGTGATGTGAATATATTCGATTTTATTATTGCAATCACCAAATAATTGATAGGATACAGTAAAATCCCATAAATTTCATATCATGTCTTATTCAGTCTTATCATGATTAGAAATCCGGACGATCAAACGTGGCTTTATATCTGTCTAATGTTGTCCATTAACTGAAAATAAGTCTTGACCTTTCATGCATTATCTCTTCAATTTTCATGGTTTTTTCTTTTTACAGAAAACCCCTCATATCATACCATAAACCAAAAAAAAAAAAAAAAACTCATTTTATAAGGAAATTTTGAAGCTAATTATTATTTTTGCATTATAGTAGGATTAGAACATCAAATTACTCCTTAATGTAAGTGTGTGTTTATATATATATATATGGCTATTTATAAAGGTTGTGACTACATTTTAACAAAAAAATTGTTATGACTAAACAAAAACATCCAAACTGAATATTCTGATATTCTCATTCTTTAACAGCATTCTTCCAAGTTTAGAAATTATGGATTTTTTTGGATAACACCATAGGCTTTTGTTAACCAGATTGATATGCGGTCTTATTCAAAATTTCATACAAGTATTTCAAGTCCTCACGGTACAGATGAATTTGGTTTTTCAATAACACCCTCCTATCATACACACGAAGCCTAGGCCCATTTCGATTTCGAAGGTCAGGTCTAAAAGACCTTTTGATAGCTTGGCCCCTCCCCCCTTATAACCGTAATAGCATGAATCATACCATGCTCGGGCATGACTCCTTGCCACCCTTGGATCACCATAAACAAAGTAAGAATCCAAGGCATGTGGGGAAATTGACAAAGGAAAGGACAAGATTCATAAGATTGAAAAAGGGAAAGAATGAATCAAGCCACAACTAGACATAGCTCGATTCATGACCAGGACGGGGCCTACTATGTGATCCACACGTGCCCTAGTTTGTTGCCGGCATACATGTGATCGGGCCTAACTTGATCCATGATCGGAACTTTCTTTACTTGCCATTCCCCTCTATTGATTGTCACCACAGTTTTTCTATTACCTTTTTTCATACCACTATGCAATTGGTCCGTATTGCTTTTCTTTAACATACTAAAATGCCCTTGCGTGGGAGTAAAATTGAATGATGGAGTGTCGTAATTTTGCAACTACATGTCAATCTAGGTTAATCTCATTGAATAAAACATTGGCACCATGTCGATGTTCAATTGAATTCATGCACATATCGAGTGGCCTTCAGAATATATACAATTTAACTAAAGTGCATGCTTAGTTTAAGTTAACAATCGCAATTTTGTACAATTGTATGCCATCATAATATCTTCAAAGCACTAGCTCCAAAAATTCTTGCCACCCTTTCAATGACAAAACGATGTCATTACTACGCATTTCTAGTTTTATAGTTCAAGTTGATCCGCTTCAAACATTGAGAAGCGCCAAATTTAGAATGCAACACATTTGCTGCTTACTTGCGATCTTGTTAAATATATGCACGGGCCTTTTATGGAACTTTCTTTGTAAAAATGTGAGGTTGAAGAGGTCATTGATGTTTTTATTTGATAGAGTAGATTAATATTCAAAAGCATAATTTTTACAGCATTATCAAGTTCAAAGTATAGTCTGCATCAGTCTCCAACTTATATTTTAGCGAACCTTTATTTTAACTTCTAAAAGAATACCTTACATTTTAAAAAAAAAAATTCATACCGATATTTCTCATAGGGATGTTAAAGTATGGGGCCATCAATATTTTTCTCTATCTCGACATGAATGTCCATATAACATAATATAGTAATGAAGTAAGAAATATATTAACTAATAATCAGGATACAACCAAATTAAGATTCGAAGCTTAAGGAAAAATAATCAACTTGAAACATGAATAAAGGCAAAATAGAATTAAACTAACATTTAGAAAAATATGTGGAAACTATAGTCTTGGAGCCGTGCAACAAACATGTATTTTGCTAGGTCTATATAGACTTCATCTGCAATAACAGCCAACTATTTTATTTTATCAATAGAGAGGTAAGATGGCCACATCACAAACATATGAATTCACCAGCGCATAAACGGCTCACTCCGCAATTTGACTAATCAGGGCTGCGCACAGAAAGGAGAAACAATGGTAAGAACTTTCAATCATTCTAGTTAGTTTAAATTAAAACGTTGTTCGTGCATCGAAATATGTGATCTAGGAAACTATAGATTAAGAAAGGCATATTGTGAAACGGTCACGAACTAGGTAAGAGATTACACAAAAAACTATCTATCATAAAAACATGAGAAGCACTGACATTGAGAAATTCTATTCAAAAACAAAAACAAGAAAGGGCCGATAAATTGCAACTAGCTCGAAAAAGGGAGAAATAAAAGCAAAAAGAGCACACTTCTTCATCGATCTGTCACAACTTCACAAAGGAGGCATAGTTAGGAATTCTAAATTCAGGTCGGCAACGCAAAAGGCCTAAAATGACATTTTCGTTGTTTTAACTCAATCCTCTGTTGGACTAGTGGCATTAGTCCTTTGTAGAGCTGTTAAACGGGTGGGTCGGGTCGGGTTTGGATCGAGTCATTAATGGGTCGACCCAAATTGACCCATTAATCAATTTATGACTAATTTATATCTAATGTAAATTTTCGACCCATACCCGACCCGACACATATTAATAAAATATTTTCATATTTAACCAAATTTAGAAAAAAAACTTATTCTCCTGTTTTTTTTTTAAAGATTATATTACTAAAAAACTTCCAAGCAATACAAATCCAATCAATATTTTTTTAAATTTTTTATTATTTTTCAAAAAAATTATTTCTTATATATATATATATATATATATATATTTAAAAACTAAAATAGTTTTATACATTGGACAATTTTTATAATTTTTAAAATAATTATTTTAAAAATCTAATTTTAATTATTTTTATTCTTTTTTTAAAAATTAAAATGTTAATTATTTTTATTTTTTTAAATTAAAATTGTAATTATTTTTATTTTTTATTTTTAAAATATATTTTTTATTTTTAATTTTCTTTTTCTTTTTTCTTTTTTGTTCTTCTTCTTTGGCCGGCCGCCGGCCACATGCGAGCCTTGAGCTCTCCTGACGCCGGCGAGCTCGAGTCTCGCCAGATTTGCGAGGCTCAAGCCTCGCCGGACGTCAGCGAGGCCTCCACCTTGCCAGATCTGGCAAGCTCAAGCTCGCCCCTCACCGAATTTGGCGAGGCTCAAGCCTTGCCGGACGTCGATGAAGCCTCCACCTCGCTAGATCTAGCGAGCTCGAGGCTTGCCAGACGTTGGCGAAGCCTCCACCCCTCCAGATCTGGTGAGCTCGAGGCTTGCCCGTGTCAGGCGAGCTCGACCTCGCCCCTCGCCGGATCTGGCAAGGCTCGAGCCTCGCCCGACGCCGTCAAGTTTGAGTCTCGCTAGATCGGCGAGGCTTGAGCCTCGTTGGGCGTCGACGAGGCCTCCGCCTTGCTAGATCTGGTGAGCTCGAGCTCTCCCAATGCCGGTGAGGTCGAGGCTCGCCTGGCCGATCGCCGGCCATCGTCATGCCGACGATTGGAGGAAGAAGAAAGAAAAAAAAAAAAAAAAAAAAGGAAAGAAAAAAGAAAATAAAAATAAAATAAAAATAATAATTCTAATTTCGTTTTTTTTTAAAAATTGTAAAGTCAAAGATAGGAGAGAGAGATGGTGAGGTTTTGAGTGAATATAAATGAGTTATAAATGGGTTAGTTCTCCGACTCATTTAAAACTCATATATCTTAGTCTTGACCCATCAAAATCAATTATGGGTACTTTATGAAATAAAGCTTGACCCATTAACGACTCATTTAACCATGAATGGGTTACACAACCCATTTAACACCTCTAGTCCACTGCTGTTTCTTCTTTGGTTAGGTTTCTTTACCTAGTGGAGGATTAGTAAGTCCACCTATTTTCCCAACTTAACTTGTCCTTATTAATAAATCTTGGTTTAAGACATTGAACCATGAAAACTCTGAAGAAAATAACATTTCACATGCTCTCCTACACTACAATAAATCCACTTGGCACAAGAAATTAGAATACGAGGTAGCATTAGATAGTATTTATAGTGAAATTTGAGATATGTCAGTGATGAATTAAGCTCAAGATCCTAACCCCCCTCCCCCAAAAAAAGCGTCTCTTCATATGAGTTGGCTAAATCATGAACTTGAGAAAAACGGATCCTCTAATTCGAATTTGCCAGCCAATTCACGAGCAAAGAGACACCTTGGACTTGGAGTGACCTTACATCTAGACTGTTTGACCTCATATGTACTTTAAAGAGGAGAAATGTAATAAACATTGTTGACACTCGAATTTTTTTCGATCATTAAGGTATCCATTTTTTTGGCAAAATATAAAAATACAAAAAAAGGTTGAAAACAACAAAATATAGTAATAAGAAAGAAAACAAAAAAATAAACAAGAAAAATGAAAAATAAAATAAAATTCGTGTAGGCCATTTACGCCTAGCCCCTTTCCTTTAGCAAAATTTCCGGCCCACTCTGGCTTAGTCCCTGAATTGGCCCAATTCTCCTCTTACTTTTCCTATTTTGTTCCAGCCCAACCCTTTTCCTTTGGTCTTTCTTCTCCCTTTCTCAGCCCGTTTTGTTTCCTCAAAAGCCCGGCCCTTTGTCCTTCTCCTCCTTTGCACGCACACCATGGTGAGAACAGAGCGTCTTTGACGCAAGGAGAAAATTCTGTTTTGGGTTGGCGTCGGCCATTGAAGTGGGGAGAAGCTGCAGGGAGCTTGGCTGAAGAGAAGCGAAAGAATCAACAAAAGGGGGGGAGAAAAAATCTCTTTCGAAGAAGGAGAGACCACTGCTTCATCTCTGCTCTATTTTGTTCGGTTTTGCTAAAGTTTGGAGGATTAAACTTAGCCAATGAACTCACGAGCAAACCTTACTAAACTGAGATCGTTTTCTCGCGCTTTATGCACTGCATTTAGACCGACTATAGCATCAAATTTGGTCTCGGAACTTACATACAAAAAACGCACGCCACCTGCTCGATGATTTGCGCATTAGACGTTTTGAATCTGACTTTGCATAATCGGATGCTTGATAATGTTTAGATCTGTAATGATTCGTGTCCAGTACACTAACTGCTGTCTTCCTTTCCTTCCGGATGCATATCATGCTCATGGTGCAGTTTGAACGTGGGTAGAGTCTCAAATCCATCCTTGTTTATTTGGGCGACGATCACGATTAGCTACGGCCGTGTTGGATGCCTCCACCTCTCTTTCAAGCACTAGTGTTTCGTCCGGTTCTGGATTGGTGCGTGTGACTGTTAAGTTAGAAAGGAATTCTTTTCCGGTGGAGGATGTGTTGGGGTTACCGCAGGGTAAGCCATCGTCAGCGAAGGTTTGACGACGGTCGTAGATGATCGGCAGTGACGGTTTGGTGAAGGTGGGCGAGTTGGCTGCCGAGGTTGGAACGGTTGAGTTTTTTAAGTGCGTTTGTGTGGTGAGCTTTGAGTTTTTCCATAGAGAAGATTCGGCATAGTTGCAGGGGGAGAGATTGGCTTCGGGAAGAAGACGACTTGAGAAGGGGACGAAGGAAATTAAAAATAATAATAAAATATCTTTAAAAATTTAGGTTTAATCCGACGCAGGTCGGGCCGGATAGACGGAAGGGGTTGGGGGGTCGGACCGGGTAAAACCGGCCCGAATTCCTTTTCCCGAATATAATAGTATTAAAAATCATAAAATCATTAAAAATAGAAAAAAATCATAAAAATCAATTAAAATAATAAAAAAATCATAGAATCCAGAAATCATTCAAACTGAAAAAATCGAAAATTCCTAAAATCATAAAAAATAAATAAATAATTAAGAAAAATAACAAAAAATAAAAATTTCAAAAACTCATAAAAATTCAGAAAATTGGAATTCCTTAAATTTTTTTTTTTGATAGTTCTTCAAATATTTTTTTCTCTTAAAGTTTGGAAAATCCTATAAAAAATCAAAATCCAAAATTGAATATAATGAGGATTTTTGGGTTGTTATTTTCTTTTAGAAACAATATTAGGCTACTTCTTCGTTAGGTTGCTACGACATTAGTTAGCACGTAATCGAGTTAAATACTGAAATGACATTAATTTTAAGACTAATGTAATCAAGCCCTTGTTTCAAGATCTTCGGTCGCACATGGAATGAGATATTTTCCTATTTCTCGCTAGGTTTCTAGTTGATCTAAATAAGCTAGTGGCAACTCTTTACGTAGAAATTTGTATATAATTAATTGAATGAAAACCAATTGTCCAACATTTTGGGAGACCCGAGTCAACATAAGGCCATTGGCTTGAATTTGGCAATACCTCTAAACTTAATTCCTTCCATACTGAGAGGTTAGTTGTGACACACTCGTATGAAATTTCGGTAATAAAATAGCGCGATATGAACACAAACATGTCATTGGAAAAAACTACACCACCAAGTTCTTGTAACAGTAGTTCGGACCCGGTGGAAAACAAGGCATATGTAATTTAAGGTATATGTAATTTAGTCCTCATTTGTCGACAAGGTGTGGAACTTTCCAAATTTTCGATCTCTGCGGTATTTTCCCTTTCCAGTCAAGGTTTGATTGATCCTTCATTGGTCATGCTCAAGGGATATTATATCTCTGAAGCACTTTATCAAATATTACTGCATGAGAAACGGAGTTCCCTTTGTGTTTTAAAACCTTGACGTGGCCACAACAATCGGAAGCTCGAGAAGCACCAAACTTGGATCCTTCGTAAGGACAAGGTGATAAAATCGTATCGTAGCTCCAAAGGGAGGAAAACAAGACTAGAAGAGAGTGCGCTCACTAGGTCACCACAACTGAAGGAAGGGGGGAATAATCAGGAAATTCAAGGCCCGAAGTGACAGTTCCCAATGTTCGACTTGACTAAATCAGGTATAGGCACCAGCAATACCAAAGATGGAGACATTGAACACTGTATTATTCTCTAATGATGAGCTCAAACATGCAGACGTTTACCATATGCAAGAGAGTTTCTATCACAGACACGAACCAACTAGCTGCCAGGAATGCCCCTCGAGTGGGTTAGTGAATCTTGAGCTTCACCTTGCACGATCTGTCACAATGCCTAGGAGTTACGATGTGATTATATCCATCAAGATGTTCCTTGAAGAATCCAAAGGGAATTGTTTGCTGGGACACATATTTGAACATACAATATATGATTATGAAAGACCATAATTAGAGAATACACAAGATGTGAATATACGGCACTTGGCAATAATTGCTAGCTTCAAGAGTTCTAATCAAAAGCCTTAACTATAAGATAGAGTGCATGATCTGAAAGTAATCAATCTTAACCTATCAAAATCTGTGCTTTAAAACTATATATAGGTTATTCAATATAATCTCGAATAGAAACCACGAGTTTAAGGGAAAAATCAAACAAATTGAAAACTCAAACATGGACCAAATTGAGAATTCCACCATTTGATCATGCCTATTAATTATGATCTGCATGACCCAGATATTACGTTATCAGTCAACATCTAGAAAGCTCGTTAAAGAGCATCGAATAATATGGAATGAGAACTTTAAATGACACTAGTTTGAACATTTAATTGGTGATTTAATTTATTCACTCTAAAAGACTGAGGGCAGAATACGAGTTAATTTTGTCATGGAAATCAAAATTTCGATAAGTTGCTTAAATAATTTTTGCATCCTCTTCACCATAGAAGTAGTAATATGAAGACCACGCCTTCGGACCATCGTGGTGAGCAGCTGTGACTTAGCTGAGAACAAGGTAAATGTCGTTCAACCCTCATTCCTAGATAGGCCGTGAAATCTTCCGGATATTTTGCTTTGACGATTTCTGTTTTTGGTGAGAGAAATTCGTTCCCAAGGTATGATGTCTTGCCGCCGCTCAATAAATAACGCATCTCTGAAGCACTCTTCTCGAATATTATTATGCGAGAATAGTCTTTTCTATATTTGGCAGCAATGAGGTAAACATGACCATTGGGCTAATGCTCCATGAATCTGCACTACCCTTTCCACAGGGAAACCTTATCATTGTTTCGCTGTTCTAGTCCTAAAGTCCAGGTTGAACCACTCAACTTTGAGAAGCACCGTGTTTGAGAGGCCCTTTCCAAGTTTTCTTAAGAAACTTTGGAAATTCCTTATTATGAAAAAATTAAAGTTACAAGTAACTCTTCATAGTCAAAACGAAAGTGCAGAAAAGAGGAAGAAAACTGAGAAATTTTAAATTCTGCAGCATGGATGAAAGCTCAGTTTCCACAAGAGGTGTGCTTCGGTATAAGTGTGGATCAAATTTTAGTGATTGTTGCTTCATTCGAGAAGTATAATGCAGGAGAAAATCCAAAATTGTCCTGCCGCCACGTCTAGTGACGCGATGATGTAGCACAGTCCATTACTTTTGGCTGGACAAAATTGCCATGCCTAATCTAATGGTGGACATCAATTTATCTTGATCGCATAGTTGAGATTGCTTTGTCATCATCAACCGTTGACATCAATTTGCGATAAGTGAACACACAACATTCGAGAAAGAATTGTGCTACTTCTCCGGGGCAAATAAGTCAGTTCAGCACTTGTCTTGTATTCGACTTATCAATTTATGCTTTGATTTTAATAATTCAGCTATCACGTCATTGTTGTGTCATTAGTTATTACGTTAAGTTTGGTAAAAGAAAGATGACTATCAAATCCTGTAATGCAGCGCCCGATCATTTCGAATTTTTGTCAGTGGAATTCTGTAACATAGATGCTAGATCAGTTTCCATAAGCAACATGCTTTGGTATGAGTGCGGGTTGAATTTTAGGGATAGTTGCTTCATTTCATAAGTGTGAAGCTAGAGAATCCAAACTATAGTTTATAGACTGATTGAGAAAATTATCAAAAAAGTCCTAAACTTTTTGTAATTTTACCAATTCAGTTATAATTTTTTTTTACTAATTCAATCGTAAACCTTTTGCAATTATGCAAATTTGATCTCTGTAATCAAATTTGGCTGATCGACAGTGACATGAATAATTTCTAATAATATTTTATTTTTTTAGAATTTTTATTATTTTTTCCCTCCTTTTTCTTCCTCTAGCTAATCGTTAAACCTTGGCAATCGATTAGAGGCAAGGGCCGGTGAGACTCAACCTCCCCATAGCTAAGCAAGATCGAGCCTTGTCATATCTAGCTTAGCCTTGCCATGGAGGCCGGAGGAAGAAGAAAGGAGGGGAAAAAATGAAAATGAAAATATAAACAAAATAAATAAAAATTTGTGTCATTGGCTATTACGTTAAGTTTGATAGAAGAAAAAGCACTATCAAATCCTATTATATCACTGAAATAAAATTTGTAAAAAATTTACAATTAAGCCATGTACTAGTACAGACTAATTCAAATTGTGCAGATTTGACAAATCTTAACGCTTTCAATTTGTGCAATAAAATTCTAAAATTTGTTAAAAATATTAACAAGTACTTCATATTATCTCCTCCAATTTGAGTGACAAAAGTCCGATGTGGTCTTTTCAAATATTCTTTTTATGATAGCTGAAAATGATGCAGTTAACTACTTTTTTCTTATAATAGATCTTAAAACTTTCAGGTTGTAGTCTTTTCCTCTAGTTTTCGTGTGATGGGGGCACACTAGTCACCAAATAGCATAAGGACCTAGGACCAAAACCCTCCTGTGATTGATCCTTGTAGACGGTGACGAGCAGTGCGCCACCATATGTGCTAATATGGTGCTCAGTCGATGGTATATTTCTTGAGAGTAGTTAAAAGTGGAATTATTAGGTTATATTGTTAATCATAATTTACAAAACTAACTAAACTACTTGGTTGCGCCTGCTGCTGGATGAAATCTAGAATTTGATTGCATTTTCATTAAAAGTTTTCAAAGTTTCCGGTGCATTTATCTCTATTTTATATAGTATGGACACAAAAGTTATGGATGATAAATTTGCATAAATATATATGTATATATATAGATGTCTTGTGTTTAAAAGATATATAGTCCAATTTACTTAGTTGATTCTCCTAGATTTTTTTTTTAGTATTTTGTTAGTTAGTTAGATTTGCATGTGCAATCTATTCAAATTTATGTTTAGTTAAGACTTATTTCGTGAATTTCTGATGATTAAATTTATATGTATCATTTAAGTATGTGTATATCTAAATATGATTGATCTGTCTAGCATAATAACTTAATGTAATAACTACTACAAAACTATTTTTTTAAATGTTCAAAAACTGTATAATAGGTAGGAGTACATTATATTTATGCTTTTTTGTTTTTTTTTTTTATGCCACACGTCTTCTGAGAGCAGCGTCTCCAGGCGAGTGTATGGATGAGTGCAGCGGTTCAGACGGGCCCAGTACGACCCAGATCATTTCGTGACCTCCTTTTGTATTTTTTGTTAGTTTTTTGGGGCCCAGCAGAAATTTTCTTTTAATCATTTTTTTTTGGTGTCCCAGGAAACCCCGTAAGCCGATAGCCGGTAGGTAGAACCTAGGGGCAGCACAGGTGAAACCATCACCCCATGCCACCGAGTAAGTCACCACATATAGCGCTTCAGCCTCCCTGCTTCGCAGGGGCTTTGAACCTTGGCCCCATGTGAGGAAGGGCAAAGGATCTACCATCCACGCTGCCACGGTCGGTGGAATTTTCTTTTAATCATTAATCTTTGAAAAAAAAAATTCTAAGGTGGAGACTCTCTTCGTCATGGGAGAAGAGAGAGACTCATTCTTATTCGGTAATGCAGTGCCCAATCGTTCCGAATTGAGGGCTTTTGTCAACGGCCGAAAAAGCCCCAAATCCAAAGTCCAATCGACGTTCAACCTTTATGGCGAAGATCCAAGCGGCCTTGTTTCATGCCGAGGCTGACGAAACTCGTAATCCTCCAATTCTGCTGCTTCCGGCCGACCCTTCTTCGCGAATTGGTCTTTCATCTGATTTGACTGCAGTGGTACCAGAGAGTACGATGCCTCGGATTCCAAATTTGTAGCGGTGATCGACGATGAGGACAGACGGAATTGAGGGTGATCTTATAATGGCAGCACCTTAGGCTCATGGCATTTCATTGTGAAGTATGTCGCTTTGGGATTGTTTGTGCGAGTATGAAAGGGGGAAGATTTGGAGCGTTTGCAACTTCCTCTGATAGTGCATCAGAGGAGAATGAAGACAATCTTCGGACTGCATTCACCATGATCGCGGTATGTGCTTTTATTCCCCTAAATCTATTTTTCAATCCTTGAGTTTTTTTTTTTTTTTTTTTTTTAAATCAAAACTTAGGCTGTGTTTGTTTCACGGAAAACATAACATTTTTGGAAAATGTTTTCTGGGAAACCATTTTCAGGAAAATTGTTAGTTTTCCTTTGTTTGGTGATACGTGACTGTGTTTGGATCGCATTTGAAAAATGATCTAACAATTGACAATAGTGTGCCTCTTACTTCCAAATTAATTTGTTGAGTCCATGTTACTTTATAAATTGATTTTTCTCGATTAGTTTAATAAATCTAGAACCTACAAAATAAAAAGGAAACCTGAATTCATACATGTATTTTTTTTTCCTGAAAATGGACATGATTTCCAGTTACAAGAGCAAGTCAAAACAATATCATTAATCGCTTCAATACATTTGGCTCTCTTCAGATGGATGCGCGTCTCGTGCGGCTCTCTGCAAGTTATCCTGAATTGTTGATGGACACCACGAAGGACCATACCTAGAATCTATGTCTTGTAGATAAGGAAATTGATCAATTCTCCAGGGTGGGATTGATCCTAAAAGCTAAAGAATTTATACTGAAACAATACAAAAATAGAAGGAGACTACATTACCCATTGTCGAGGCTGCTAACTCCTTCAGTTCCAGTGAAGCATCCTGATCCTCGAAGAGGATGTATGTAAGAGATGGGAGCATGGAAGAATTAACAAGTATGGTAGCATTATCATCAATGCTAGATAGGTTATGCAATGCCATCATGCTGGGTGCCTTTCCTTCTTCCTTCGCTAACATTAGAACAAGTATTTCAGTGCTTTGCCTGGCAACAAACAATTTGTTGTTGCTAGTCATGGTCATGCTTCCCTACATGGAAGCCATCCTTATTGCTGTTTCTGGAAAAGTTGACATACTCCATCAGAAATTACAGCTGTGTTAATGTTCAACACTATATGGCATTTAAGCGGTGTCGCAGAAGCTACTACAAACATTCAAAGTCTGATGCTTAGCTACTTGAATAGCTACTACAAGTAACCAAAGAACAAGTCTAATGTTAAGATCGGAACTTGAAGAAGATACATAGCAAACTAGATAACATGAAAGAAAAATTAAAGCTAGAAGAAGGGACAATCACAAAAGGAAGCTATAAACTCCTAGAGTGGCATTATCAAGCATGGAAAACGGATCGTTCAAAATAAATGGATAGCATCTCATAAGAGGAGATTTATCAGCATTAGAACAAAAGGAAAACCCATTTTGCAATCCTTCTAAGAAACTTGGAGCCTGCGAGTTATTATTATAATCAGATATAATTTGCCCCCTAAAATCAAATAAAAAGACACAATGTAATATGTAAGCTGTAGTCCTCTATAATAATTTTCATTCAATATTTGAAGAATATACGATGTTTCCATGTTGTAGTAGTTCTATTGATTTGAGGAGAGTCATGTAGCTTGAATCTTAATATGTATAGCTACTTGCATGAGATGTTTGGTTGTGACCTTAATCATCACTTCCAATATTCACCATTGAAGCAAAACATATAATGTTGGGTCATACCTTTTCTATCATGAAAAGACACTGTTTAATCAGTGGCATCTCATTCTCAGGTTGCAATGCAAGTATCTCCACTTTGTCACAGTCAAGCACCTCTAGGGTCTTCAATGCTGGCCAATGTGACACATATTTTCCGATGTAGATGCACCTCAACTTTGTTAAATGTTGAAGCTTGAGGGAGGTGAACTTTGGAAACACAAACCTGGGAACTTCTCCATCTTCCTTCTTAATGAGTGCCACAATGCCACATTCACTGATCTCCAACTTCTCAAGTTGGATTAGATGTATTGCTATTGAGGTTGGAAATAGAGAGGTGAGGTTCTTGCATCTAGAAACAGTAACAAAATAGAGACACTGAAATTTGACTTGATTGTGGAGTTCCTTATCCCATACACACTTTAGCTTTGGTAATCCACCTAACTCTAGCCTTTTTAAGGGCAAATTAGCAACCGGATGTCCATCTAGAGGATTCAATGGCTGAAGTTTGAAAACAACTTCAAGCGAATCGCATAATTTTACCTTCAAACTTTCCAAGCTCCTGAGCCGTCCAAGAATGCAAGAGGGAACGATGTTCAATAGCTTATTGCATTCCCACACCTCAAGCGATTTTAGTTTGTGGAAAGAGTCTGCAGCAACTTGGTTGTCCCATATTATCTCAATATTATTCACGCCCCGGATTTCTAATGTCTCCAAGCTAGGAAATGCAACCTGCAATATTCACCGATGAAATTAGTGATTCTATTAGATTAATAGTTCATGAAGTTCCATTACATATAGAAGAGCTCACTTGAGGAAGAGTGTTAGCACTAGAAAGAAAACGATGGAGAGATTGAGATTAAAAAGGCGACTAATCATTAATCAAAAGGTACACTATAGAAGTAGTTGCTTGCACCATCCTTGAAATCAAATCATGAGTTTCTTAATTGTCGTAAAGAAAAATTACAAGATGCAAGGAAACACATGGAAGAATTGATGGTCCCAAAAATTACAAGATTTGACAGGCCACACAAGTCTTCCCTTTTTCTTTAAGGACAATTCAAAAGACAATATTTTGAAAACAGAAAGGACAATATTCCTTATTTGTGGTGGGCCTTAATTTTGGCATGGTTGGTTTGTGTTGTTTCTCCATGATAACTATTCTACTTCAATAAAGTAATCGCGGTTGATTTGTCCATATTAACAATTTTCCTTTTTTCATTTTACTAAAAGTAGTTTCACGTTTTTTGGACAAGTCTAGCTTCAAAATTAGTGTATTAATCCCCATACTGTCTTTGTTAGCCTGTTAGGTTTATGTTGATTTTACTAATTTGCTAAAATTAAACACGTGTGATACAAATATATTACTATTTATAATCTTTAATATCTCTAAAATATATCAAGGACATCATCACTTTTGGTTAAAGTCAATATCAATTATTTTTATTCAATACTATATCACTCTAAAGCAATTAAAAAGTTAGGCTAAAATAAAACAATAAAAAATGGAATTGCCTGGGTCAAAATGAACAAATCTTCCTTATATCATTTTATTGTCAAAAGAACTCAATATTGTAGTTCATACAAATAATTAAGTCCTACTGTCGAAAATAGTCCTAAATATCTCATTAAGAAAGGTTAAAGTCATCATATCAATCCAATTGAAGGGCACATTTAGTTAAGTCAAAGCGGATCTGCCCATAAACTTCTCTATTTCATTTTCCATTAAAACATCCTTCCACCGTCCACTTGAGAAGTTATATGAGTCGACTAAAATAGTTACACTGCAAAAACTTAACAAACATTTAACGAAATTGAAAATTGTTTTTATGGTTTCCAAGATATCAATGGATCGCTCGATTTCATTATTGACAGCTCGATCGGTTTGATGATACGGGTAAAAGTGTTACCTCGAATGAGAGGCGCTTCGCATGAATTAAAGTTCATAAATCGATTGAATTTGATTGATCATCATCTAGAATTCACACAAAGCTCTACCACCACTGTAAATTCTATGTGGTGGCTGATGAACAGTTTAAAAGTTTTAAACCAATGTTTTGAGCCATCTAGCACCTCTCTTTCCCCTCTGGGGACCACCACATCAAGAAGAAAGACATAACCCAAGATCCTTACATTGCCACACAGTGAGCGCTTACGCTTACCATAAGAAAAAACCAAATGCAACGCAAAGCCTTACCAGGGCTCACCACCTATTCTACCTTTCCATCAATGGCCTCCTGCCACGTCATAGAAACCCCCAACTTTCAAAGCAGTACCTCAAGGACTCCCCCACTATGTGAGCGACAATCCTGTAAAGCGGAGCAATCGACATCAGTCGATTAGCGCCATCAAAGCGCCCTAGGGCCCGCACGACGCAACGACTGAGATTGCGTCTGTGGCTCGCGAGCTACCTGGGATCACGTAATCTTGCGAAGCAACGGAACAATAGCCTAGGGGTCGCCTTAAATTCACTAATGTTGATGTGTCGCCTTCCCCAACTGGGTCGACAAATCAGAGCTCAACACAGTGCCTAGAGTCAACTCCCCCGCCCGCATCCATAAAAATGGTCGAACAACGAGCAAAAACTAAATTGCGCAGTTTGGCATCTAAGATAGAATCGGGGCTTTGGGGGTATGGTTAATCTGGAAGCAAGAGCTTCCTTCCATCGGGAAAAAAAAACTGTAAAAGAAAAAAAGATCAAGTAAGTGTAAATGAAGTCAAGTGAGTATAATTGTACATGCCCATGAGAACTACGAAAAATTTTTATATAAAAAATATAAGAATTGAAAGGGATGACAATTTGTGATACAAATTAGCATATCCGTAGATGATTATCTGACAAATTTGAAAACGACATGACTTGATATAAACATAATAAATATAAGTTTGTAACAAAATCAACAAAAATATGGTGTTGTCCAATGAACATGGATTGCCAGGCAATTGATTTTTTATGTTTATTTTGATAGAAAGTACTTATATTTTGTTACATTTGGAAGAAAGATGCTAACGTGGAAGTTTTAGAATGCTCAAAATATCTCTCAATAACCTATACACCTACCCAACAAGCAGAAGCTGACAGACTCCTTTACATGGTTCCTCTTTCTTTAATTACGGTAATTAGCAACATTCTCGTGCGTTTGCACATGCATGGAATTTTTCATTTTTGTAAAATCAGAATATTTTTTAATACAAATAATTAACTAAATTGTATCTCATTTCTTATGAATGTCCCTTTTATTGAAGAAAAAAGTCTAAATTCTTAACTTGTATTATGTAAAACATAGGGATTTGATAACATTTAAAAGTTCTTAATTGTAATCATTATATGATATAGTGTGATTTTTTTATATAAAATATACATCTTTGTAATAATGAGAGAAAATTACAAAACTCATCAAAAGAAACATAGGAAGAGTTACATTGCTAATTTGCAATGCTAAAACTCATTAAAGCCGATGGTCTCAAACAAGGCAACCACCTATGAGAATGAGGACTTCGCGTTGGAAGCAAGATGAGTGGAAAGTACAAGGAGAATTTCAATTCCAAGGAGAACAATCTTCTAGCAAATTACAAGTTTAAGTGATGCTCATTATGGATATTAATGAAGAATACTCCGTATTAAATATTTATATAAATTTTCAAGTGAGGTTGCCGATTCGGCGATGAAGTGGAAACAATAGCACATTTAGAAAATTAGACATGCGTCCGCCATATCGATAGTTTGCTAGAAAATTTCGTATTTTTTGTCAAATGACATTTTTATTTGAAATTATATCACTCTAGAACATTTAAAAAGTCAGGCTAAAACAAAACAATGAAAAACAAGATTGTTTGGGTCAAAATGAACAAATCTTCCTTATATCATTTTACCCTCGAAAGAACTCAATATTGTAGTTCATACCAATAATTAAGTCCAACTATTGAAAATAGTCCTAAATATCTCATTAAAAAAGATTAAAGTCATTATATCAGTCCTATTAAAGGGCCCATTTAGTTAAGTCAAAGTGGATCCGCCTTAAACTTTTCTATTTCATTTTCCATTGAAATGTCCTTCCACCATCTACTCAAGAAGTTAGATCAGTCGACTAAAATAGTTACATCAAGAAAACTTAACAAACATCTGACAAAATTAAAAATCGTTATTATGCTTTCCAAGTTATCAACGGATCACTCGCTTTCATTATTGATAGCTCGATCAACTCGATCATACAAGTGAAACCATTACCTCGAACGAGGGGCAATTTGCACAAATTAAAGTTCATAGATTGATCGAATTTGATTGATCAACATCTAGAACTCACACAAAGCTCCACCACCCCCGTCAATTTTATGTGGCGGCGGATGAACAGTTTAACCTAAGTTTCAAACCAATGTTTCGAGCCATCTAGCACCTCTCTTTCTCCTATGTGGATCACCACATCGAGAAGAAAGACCTAACCCGAGCATGGCATGAAAAACATCCATACAGTCCCACACAGTAGGACTTCCTATAAGAAAAAAAACCAAATGCAATGCAAAGCCCTACCAGTGGCCCATTGCCCATTCTCCCTTTCCGCCGATGGTCTCCCACCACGTCATAAAAAGCCCCCTACTTTCAAAACAGTACCTCAATGAGTTACCCAAACCACCTCCCCTTTATGTGAGGAACAATCCCGTATAGCTGACCACTTGCAACTAGTAGATTAGCATCGTCCAGCCCACCAGGGCCCACTTGGTGCAACGGCTAAGGTTGCGTCTATGGCTCGTGAGTTACCCGATGCCTGGGATTTGACCTTGGCGCACGCACGTGGTGGACCCGGACTGGTGCGACCACGTAGGCTCGCGGAGCAGCGGAACAGTACCCAGGTCGCCTTAAATTCACATATGTCAAACTTATGTGATCTTCTCTCTCCTCATGTTTTTCTTTCTTTCTTTTTTCTTTTATTACTTTTCCTTCCACACGTGCATTTATAATTGGAATTTCTATCTTTTCTTTTTTGGTTCTTTTCATATGTTCTCTTAATGCGATTTTGCTTACTTCCTGATTGTCTACTTCTTAATAAGGTCTATCTTGTAATAAAATTGTCCAATATTTACAATTTCTTTTTGGCTAGTTTTTTATGAGATCTTGATTTTTGAAACGACTCCAAAAGTGTTGACTCTAAAAGATGATACTATTGTAATTTTATACATTAAAAAAACATAAAAATTGAAAGAATTGACAATTTGTGATACGAATTAACATATTTGTAAATGAGTATTTGACAAATTCAAAAATGACACGAATTGATATGAACATAATATAAGTAAATTTATAGCCAGCTAGTTGATTTTTTACTTTTATTTTGTACTTATATTTAGTTATAATTGGAAAAAAGACGCTAACATGGAAGCTTCGGAATGTTCAAAGTAGTTCTCTCAATAACCTATACGCCTACCTAGCAAGCAAAAGCTAAGAGACTCCTTTTGCATGATCCATCTTCCTTCAATTACTAGGTAATTAGCAACATTCTCACTCGTTTGTATAGGCGTGGAATCTTTCATTTATGTAAAATCGGAATATGTTTCTAATACAAGTAAATTAAATTGCATCTCATTTCATACGAATCTCCCTTTTTTGAAGAAAAAAGGCTAAATTCTTAACTCTTATTATGTAAAACATAGAGATTTTATCATATTTAAAAATTCCTAACTGTCAATTAATATTCACAGTAAATTACAAAAATCATCTATATATATATTTATATAATAGGAAGACTTACATTGCTAATTTACAACACTAAAACTCATTAAAACCAATGGCATCGAACAAGGAAACTACCTATGAGAATGAGGAATTCTTATTGGAAGCAAGATAAGTGGAAAGTACAAGAGAAGGAGAACAATCATCTTGCAAATTAAAAGTTTTGGTGATTATATTAAATATTTATATAGATTTTCCAGTGAAGTGCTGATTTGATGATGAAGTGGAAACTACAGCACATTTAAAAAATTAGCCACGTGTCTTGCACATCAATAATTCGCTGGAAAATTTCTAACTGTGTGTCAAAGTGCATAAATTATAATGAAATGAAAATTTATTGCCTTAGATGATTAAATAAAAGTTCAATGAGTCTATTACAAGATCTTTTACTATATAGTTACCCCATAATTTTAAGGGTTAACAATTGAGCTTTAATGGTGCAGTAATCATGTGGAACGCAATCAATTTTAACCAAATAGGGCTTTGGTGATTATGCTTAGTCTCCAGTATAACTATTTATTGGTTAATTTTAATTAATTAGCCGGATGGCGTAATAGTTATTTATATACATATATCTTTATTCTAATTTCTTAACAATTTGATGTGATTGATCCGGCTCTTGTTGGTGTGAATTGAAACTTGCCAATTATTTGTAGCGGCATGTGGCAACTTGAAATGCTCAGCATGTATACTTCTAAAATGTTATAACACATAAAATTGATGCCTTTACTCTATCAGATTTTTATTATATTTTATATTTTGACATAAGGTTAATCACTTACCTCTTGATTGAAGAGGACAATAGAGCACGATTTGACGCGATCCTCATACCGAGCTTCTAGTGTACCTGTGATCAATTTTTCATCAGATGAAAAGAATGTCATAAAGAATGTCATCTTTTGCATTGCAAGGATGAATTAATCCAAGAAGATCTTCAATGATGAAACCAAAACTAACAATCTTACACTTTCTATGAGAGAAACATGACAAGCTTCTCAACCATGTCAAATATAACTTGGTTAACCTTGGGAATGCTAGAGTTTTTGATGTTTCTATTCTCAACCCTTCTTCCTCCATAATGATTCCCTCCATGTTCATGCAATAACATACATACAGTTCTCTCAATTGTGCAAGAGACTGAACCATAGATGGCAAAAATAGAAACCGGAGGTTGGTACAATGCCACACCTTTAAATACTTCAAATTATGGAATCTCACAATTCCACAAGGGTTCTTGTTCCATATGCACCTCAAACTTGGTAATTGACTTATATAGATGGCGTTTAGCGCAGAGAGAGTCTCAATATTTACACCGGCACCTAGTCCATCAAGGTCAAAAATTTCTTGCACTGAAATGCAATCTTCTACCTCTAAAGTGTGTAACTTGTGTAGTTTTATTAGTGACCTGGAGTTAATAACTTTTGAGAGAGATTTGCATGAATACAGCTTAAGAAATTGGAGATTGCTTAGCTCCAATGGAGATTCATCAGTCCATAAATCTTCTAAATTGGGAAGTCTAGCCATTGTCAACGACTCCAAGGATGGCATTAAAACCTGACGAATAAACCCATTAGCAAAGAGCAACAAAGAAACTTGCGTGCTATAGCAGGTATTACAAATGGTTGCGAAAGGCAATTTACGAACTTAAGATAACTTTTGCATTTACATATATCTATGATGGGGAAGCTGATTTGCAATCCGGAAAGGTATCAAAAGACAACTAATAAACTTCATTTTTTATTTACAATATACTCATGGATGTTACTATAATTAATTTTCTTTGCAATTTACTAATAATAAGAGAAATTATGGTCATCAAGAAATAACAGTCATTCATTTTGCTAATGACTATGAAAATTCACAATCCATATAGCAAAAGAAAGTGCATTCAAGGTAAATTACTTCCTATAAGATAAACCACTCCCTCTTAGGTTATGTTACCATTGTGACAATATATGACTCATTTTATCATATGATTGCGAGAAAGTACTGTACTATCTCACAACAGAGATTACTACAATGAAACAATAATAAAGAAACTATAGAATGACCATGATTATGAAAGATATGGGCAATTTACTTATAAAGGAAAGTATCTCATTGCAATAATTGATCAATAAGGCGAGATTGCAATTACGAGAAATAAATTATTATGTTGTAAGACCTTAATTACTACCTACCTAAGGGAACTTAACTCTGAAAAAATAAATAAATAAATAAATGTAGCAATTTCATAAAGTAATTTGCTACTTCAGAAGGGAGGACTACTATCACGATAGTTTTGTTACCGATAACTTCCTATGCCTACGCCATGCACTTAGCCTGCTTGGGCTTATTCAGAATCAATCAATTAATGCGTGAAGTATTATAATTTATATAATAAGATCCAATAAAGTATTATATTTTTATCTAATGACATGACGAGTTTGTCTTTCATAGTTGTCCCATATCTTCTCACGAATGGCAGTACCTTCTATCTTTGATATTAACTAACTGGGCATGGATAGTCTACTACAATTCTTACTATTGTCTGCAACACAAATACTCAAAACACAAAAAAAAAAAAAAAAAAAACTCAAAACACACAACGCATTATTTTCTCTTCGGTTTTTCTTGTTTTTTTTTTCCTTTGTCATCTTACCAAATTCTTGTTCACTCTCTTTACATCACCGAAGAATCAACATCAGGAAAGCACGACCAAGGCGCATGCTGAGTTCATGAGAGAAATAGATAGAGATAGAATTTGCGCTTGGTCCGCAAAGGAGACGACCGAGCACAAGTGTAGAATCCGTGAGCTGTCGGTGGCGACGTTGACGGAGGTGAGTTGTGGCTGGTCATGGTGGTGGCGGGTGAGCGTGGCGACGGTGGGGGCAAGCAGATCTGTCTCTCAGCCCTTCAGCGCGTGGTGAGAAGGTGCGAGAGAAGATGCAGACCCTCTCGTGGTGCACAATTTTTGGGGGAAGAGAGAGAGAGCCCAAACATAAAGAAAAGCAAGATGACACGTGTCGGCCAGCCCTGCGTGTCGTAGACAATAGGTGCATAGCTGGCCGCAAACATCCATACTCACGCTTCCTTTTATACTTCGTAGTAGGGCAACTTAAATTTGCAGGAATCTTTATTACGTAATTATAGTAGAGCAATCGTGTCTAATCAAGCAGAAGGCTCCAAGCAATTTTTGTTGTACAAAACCGCCATGCGTTTTCCTTAATTGGACCACTGCTTGTCATTACTTTAGTTACTTTTCTTACTAACAATAACCAATTTAATCAACTATACATAAACAACCTCAATTTCAATTAAATGTCATTAGTTGTTGTTGTGATGATCTAAATTATCAACTTCATATTCATAAATACTAGATTACATAATGCTTTAGAACATTTTCTAAGTCAGATTTCTAGGTGTTAAAGGTTTATTATACAAATCATTTAATTATTTTTCTTGTGAATGTTATAGTCTACCATACAAAATCATACCTTGAAATTATGCTTCAACCAGGTATTCGCTTGAAAAACATTTCCTTTTAAGCACTAATTAAGACCATGAATTTGACCATAGTGAAGGAATAAAAAACATGAGATAGTTTAGAAATGAGCAAAAGAAAAAAAAACTCAATGACGTGAATTCATTAATAATTTTAAGCCCAATTGTGATTAAACAAATCAGGAAAATGACAATGATTTTTCACGGATTCACATAGAATTTGTGAGTTATTTTTCGGTAAATTATAATGATCAAGTTTCCACTCCGTTTTGGACCAAACCTATGTACATTCCCTTGATTTACTTCAAAATCATACTTAAGTTCATGAAAAATAAAATGCTATCAATCATTTCTGTTAATGAAATTTGTCAACAACACTAACATTGGAACTTGATTTTCATTAGTTTTCAAAATGTGAGGACTATTCCAAATAATATATTTAGGGCTCAATTGACTCGTGACTAAAAAGTTGAGACTCCTATGACACTTTCTCTCTAAACATATTTAGGACTCAATTGCTTGTTACATGTGATTTTTTAAGATAAAGTTGCAATTCTTGTGTATCTTTCTTAAATCGTCCTTTGGCCTTTGAGTGCACTAAAACGAGTTGAAAACTTCCAAATTAAAAAAAGAAAAATGAGGAAAAAGATGCGATGATCTTAACAGAGATTAAGACATAAATTACTAATAATACGGTTGACTTCATAGAAAAAGCAAAACCTCTAGCGGGCTTTCAAATATATCATAAGAATATAAAACAATCATAGAAAAGGCTAATTTTTTTTTTTTTATTATTCCATTATGCAGATAGCCTCCCTAGTCAACTATTTTAAACAAATCTTGGAAGTGAATGTGTACCGCTTTAAATCTTCATAGGGGATTTCGTGTTGTTTTTCCTAAAATTACTTAGATCCTATCACAAACTAAATTTAAATGGATTTCATTCTATTAGTTGGACTTTCTCCACAATGAAGTGAAACAAAAGATTGCTTTATCTAATTGCAGAGAAGGCATGATTGGATAAGGTATTTAGGAAGAAAATGAACTGAAAATTAAAAAAGAAAAAGAAAAAAAGAACAAGGTTTAAAATCTAAGTTACATCTAAATAGCAAATGAGCAAAAGATTAATAAATAGTATATTCCTTTAATAGAAAGTTACCCGTTGCTCGTTGAAGAATGCAACTAGAGTGCCAACTTGGTCATTTGATGTACTTGAAGGAGCTGTCTTAGTGGTGAAAAAGTTTTTGGTATTTGGCAAGTCACGCAACTCCAATACATGCAAATTACGAAACTCAACTTTGCCACAATCATCAACTTCCACGATCTCCTGCACTAAGTTGCACTTGACAGCTCGGACCTCTTCAAGCTGTGGAAGTTCTCTCAATAATGAACTAGGAAACAAAATTTCCATCTTGTCACAACTTTCAACTCTTATCACTTTTAATGCACTAAAGGACTTGGAGGAAAAAGAGTAGTTGCATATCTTCTCTAAGTTGATGAGATTCTTGAGAAGTAATGACTCCAATGTCTTAAAATCTGTATGGGACGGCGATTGGAGGACATAATGGATGGAGGGACTATTCTCGACGTGCAAATGCTTTAATTTTGGAAAGCCTTCTTGGGATAACTTGCAAATACTTTGCTCAATTCCGTTTGATCCATCTAAAAATAGATCACTTGTTTTGCCTAAGAAAGTCTGGATGAATCCTTTCTCAAGAATATTGCTTATTGGATCCAACTTAACTTGTAATGTGCTCGACCCTTTGTGATTTGGCCACTCTCGTGCATCACCTATCTGGATTTTGTACTTGGTTAATTTCTCGACGTTTAGATCCTCAAGGAGCTTATTTGGATCGAGAATGGATAGATGCAAAGTGCAGAGATTCTTCAAGTTATTCAACTCAATAAGCTTAGCATTAGTTGGCGGAGTTTGCTCCATAGCATTCCATCGATCAAAGCTATTCTCCATATACAACTCCTCCAATTTCATCAAGCTTCCCAGCACACCTGGTTCAATTATCTCAAGTCGTGAGCAATGGTTTAAGTCTAACAACCTTAGCTCTACCAATTGTCCAATTTCTTTTGGCAATCGTCCAATTTTAGAGTTCACAAAGCTGAGAATATGTAGGCCTTTTAGCTTGCCAATCATGGCTACATCGTCTAACGAACAACTATTGAGACACAAAGTGTGTAAATTCTCCAAGAATTGAAACGGCGAAGGTGAATGAGTGAGACATACCTGAGAAAGATGTAAGACCATGAGTTTTTTCATAGAGTTGAAATATGAATTTGGGACCTTGAGAGATTCATTGTTTGTGAACAATAAAAAGATCCGCATTTCAGGGCAATCTAACTCTTTGGGAAGCTCCTTCATGTTAACATAGGCAAAGCATATTGCCGTACAACTTTTGAGCTTGTCCTTTGGCAGTTCTATCACCGACTTATCATTATCTTTCAACACAAGAAGAGGGTCATCTCTCGAAGCGACCGAGGCAACAAATCCACGAACCAAGTCATGTATCTTGAAACCATCAACATCTTCATCGTCTTTTAACAAAAGAGAGGAGGCTTTCAGGGTTTGGACAAGTGAGCTCATCCTATCTCTAACTTCTTCCATGCTAGTATCTTCTCGAAATAACCTTGAACCCACACTGCACCTCACCAAGTTTTCAAGAGAGGGTTTAGGGACACCATAAACAACACAAAGTCGTAATAGCAACTTCACCTCCTTGCCATCCTCCCCTTTGAAACGATCATAACTCAACTGCAGCATCTCATTTATCCTCTCGCTAATTCCTCTGTTTGTAGGCTTCTCGATTTGTCTCAAAACATCCTTCCATTCAGGAAAATTGGCGTCCTTAAAAATATTCGCCATTGCAATTATGAGGAAAGGCAAACCTGCACATCTGTGGACTGCTTCATCCACCAAGGATTTGAACGGGTCATCATGGACTTTGTTTCCCACCGTCCTCTCAAACAATCTTTTTGCCTCTTCATCCTTCAGCTCTTCAAGGCAGAAGTCCCTGTCGCAGCCCATTTCCCTTCGCAAAATATGTTGAAATCTTGACGTCAGCAACAACTTGCATCCCATGACTTTGTTGTCATGTCCGCAAGGAATGCCCACGGATTTCAAGTCCAGCCCCTTCCATAGGTTGTCCAGTATTATGAGGACCTTCTTTTTTGCCTTCTCTTCATTTTCCAACATCTTGTGCTCGTCATTTTCCAACCTCTTGTGCAAAAGCCCCGCTCGCCCGCTGATAGTCTCTTTGTTCTTTATCTCAGTAAGGCCCAAGCCGTCCGCAATCTCTCCTTGAATCCTCTTGATGTCTTCATTTTCCGACACATCGGCCTTAGCAACCCAATCAAATGACTTCTCTTTCCTTATTCTCCTTTCCACTTCCCCCAATAGGGTGGACTTGCCGACCCCGCCCATCCCATAAATCCCGACCACGCTATGGTTGTTATCAGCAAGAGCGGCCATGATGTCCCGAATGATAGAAGCTCTGGATTCGAAGACATCATTGTCCCTAACCTTATTCGATGTGGAGGCGAAAGAAGCAGAGGCCGTCACAGTGGCCAACTGGACGACATCTTTGCTCTCTCTCTTGGACGGAGTCAGAGCAGCAACGTTCCCTGGAGCAGGATTGCTGGAGGAGATGTCGTTCAGTTCCTTGAATTCCCTGCATTTTTGAGTGAGTCGCTGAATGACCTCAATCTTGTCCTTGGCCTTCCTACTGAATTGATAGCGACACTTGGGGTCAGGAAGAGTCCCATAGCAGCAAGTCTTGCTCGCCTCTTGGAAGTCGCGCAACAGGTCTCGCGCCTCCTTCAAGGCCTTCTCAGCACTTGCATGCCACTCCGTGACGCGACCGTAGACATTCCGAAGATTGTTTCTGGCCTCTTCAGCGACATTGCGGACCCTATCAACCTCATTCGCAAGCTCCTCGACTTCCTCCTGAAGATCTTGGGCGTGCCTCTTGGAGTAGATCACGTATCCGAATTGACGCTTGGTGGGAGCAACTACGGACTTCAAGACATCCCACACAATAGAAATAACGGTATCGATCGACATCTTCCTTTGATATTTTTTCCGGGAAAGAAAGGGCGAGAAAACAGAGAGAGGAGAGAGAGAATGAAAAAAAAAAAGCAGCAGATGAGTGAAGAAGAATGGTTATGCGGAGGAGAAAGAGCGAAACAGAGTAAGAAGGATGAGAGATGAAGAAGGCGAAGATATTTGAATATTGAAAAGGATGAGGGATCATCGGCTGAGATTCAGTACCGGAGATTTAACGATTTGAAATAAAAGAAATTCCGCCGTCGGTCGCCCCTATCAAGCCACCAATGTGGACTTGCAAAGATTGTTCCTTTCCTCCACTGCGAATACACGGATATCTAATTAATGTGGACCTATAGGTGAAAACATGTCTTGACTTTTTATGAATTATCTATCCCAAACCGATTAAGCTCAGGCCTTGACCTCTGTAGGTAGCTCTAACCTAAATCAACTTGCACGCAACTTGTGAGATTGAAACGGGCGATTTTCCAGTTCTGAACAGAAAATCTCGCAATGCCTTAACCAATTGAACAAATCTTGCAAGCATAACATTTTATTATAACGAGCAAGTGTATTTTGCATTCTGTTTCATTTCTTAAGAAATATGATAATGTCTACATAAAATTATCGTACTATTGACATTCACTAATTGAATGATAGAGAGGCTAAATAAGCATAATGTTAAAGTAATAGTATCATATGATAGATATTCATGATATGACCTCAGGATATAGAATGTTAGCTGGCTAAAATTATATGCGTTTATTAGTCCCAGAGGCAAACATGCCCATCAAAATTATTAGGTTGGAAAGGGAAATTTACTTCCAATGCGGTAGATGCAGTATGACCGTTTGAAACTATTTTGACTAAGTATAAACAATTAAAGTCATGAGGCACATATTCCTCGTAATTACGTTGAGTATAACATTTATCTAGTTAACAAGAAACTAATGCGTATAAAATATTGTTATATATGAATAATCTATCCAGTGAGTAGTGCATAATATTAGCTTAGGTGGTCGCCACGTTTTTTGTTGGAGAATGTAGCAAATCCAATTCTTGGAATTAGGAGAAGACCTCTCTACTTATCTAGAATGCTATGTGTCAATGTTAGATGCAGCCCTTAGTGGGGAAACTGTTACATGATTATAAATATAGATTCGCCAATTAATTTTTGTACGTAAAGTTAGTGCATATATATCTTTCGTATAAAGAAGTACGATTTCTCAAAAAGAAAAAGTACACCCAAACAAAGACAATGATAATATAATCAAATTCAGAGTCTTCTCGCAAAGACTGATATTATTTAGTCATATAGATTTCAACATGAAGTTAGTACATAATTTTGTGTCAACAAGTTTAATTTCTCAAAAAGAAAATTTACACCCAAAAAACACAATGATAAACACTATCAAACCGAGACTCCCTTTCCACACAGAGAGATACTGTAGGTGAGAATGGAAAAATGGAGAAGTTGCTGCCTCTTTTTGCCCGATAATCGACAACCATTATGAGATCGTTAGATGTGCAGCTACCCTTTTCGCACGATAAAAAGTTCGTCTCATTTTTCCCGACAGCTCTACGGCAAAGATGGGGGAGGGCTTCACGGCAAGAAGAATTCTTTAGTTGACCGTGTATATGTGGCCTGCAGAGGAAAGTCGGTGAGTGGAGGTGGCCGTCCGTGGATGGGGGAGGGGATGAGCGGCTTCGGTGGCGTCGATTCAAAGGGAGAGCAGCGGTCTTCGGCAGAAACAAAATAGAAGAAAAGAAAGGCAGCAGCTGAGAGAGATAAATGAAAGCGAAGCAGCACCGTGAAGAAGGAGGAAAGAGGAACGACGTGGACGAAGCTGCACCGAATGAAATGAAAAAGGAAGAGGCGTCCGTGGAGAGCAGCTGGATGGATCGGCTAAGGAGATTAGAACAAAAGGAATTGGTCAAACATAAATATCTAGGCATTAAAACTTGTCCCTCTATTTCTTTCTAGCAAATATAATCCATAAATTAACCAACTTTTGATGCCAAAAATCAGCCCTCAAGCCAAAGCTCCGAATTTCACATTTTTGGCACTCAACTTCAGCTTCAGTTTCTTCTCTGATTCCTCCAATTCGAAGTCCCATTTCGTTGAAGAAAAAGTTCACAAAATTTCTATAAGTTCCCAACGTCCAATAGCTTGGCCTAGAAGTTGAAATTCCCTTCACATAAGCTAAACCGAATTTCCGTTCATTTTTCGAATCGATTTTCTGTAAAAATCCCGGAATCTCCGAAAATTTTTCAAAAGATAAGCTGACATTCCCAAAATGAATTGTGACATGGCAGAACTTTCAATTTCTGAAATCGAGTTCAATTTCACAGTTAATTTCACTCTGACGTGATTTTAGCGCGTTTCAATCTACTAGGTAGCTTTTATGAATTTTTAATACAATTGACCTGTGGTCGATTATTTTTGAGCCATAATGTACATTTTCGACACATTGTCGACTCTTGGTTGTCGTGAAAATCTCGAGGTTTCAAATACAGACACAGGGTACGAAAATGACAAAAAAATCGGTTTAGTGCCGTTTGACAGAAATTTTGTAATTAGGTGGAATCACCCACACACTAATCACACACCTCTATTGAATCGACCTATCTCCGGTCTTTGATCGATTTTGTCGGTGCCATAATGACCCTTGTAGATTAGCAAAATCGAGCAGTCGATTCCTAGTCGAATTCTCATGTCTATTGCATTTAGATTCCTTAACGGCTTCACATGATAGGCTAGTTAACTCATGAGTGGCCAACTCAGAGAAAAATGCTATAGACACGTCGATGAAAAGCCCAACTCATCTCATCGAAATCAAACTCGAAAATCAGGATGTCACACTCATCATGTGGGAAATTGCTCCTTTTTGGCATCATTTTTTCAGACTCAAAGTTTCGTAATGGAAAGTGCATATGGACACACTGATACCACATGGCCCTTGGTGTTAGATGCCGTTTTATTAGCGGTGACTTGAAGTCCTTTCTTAACACTCTTCATCAACACTATATATTATTGGTGGGACATTACAATGGTCTTTTTGTAAGAACATGAATCCTTTCTATTCTACTGAGGGTCCTAACTCTACGATTTTATTGGAATAAAGGGGAGAAAAGTACCAAAATAGTCATAAACCTTTTGTATCGGTACTAATTCAATTCTAAACTTTTTAATTAGAACAATTTAATCCTAAACATTTTCATATTGGTACCAATTTAATCCATCCGGCTAATTTAAGCCAGAAATTGCTGAGGTGGCCGCCGACGGTCTTACATGGCGCCACATGGATAAATTTTTATATTTTTATATTTTTTCAGATTTTTAAATTATTTTTTAAATTATTTTTTTATTATTTTTTCCTTTTTCTCTTTCTTTTTTTCTTTTTTCCTTACCCTTGGCCGGCAAGGTCGCCGGCCGGCCGACCATCGCCAGCCACAAGCTAGTCGGGGCAAGGGGCCCCACACCCTCGCCGGCCACTAACGAGGGCGTAGCAGCCCTTGCTCGTGGCGAGCGAGGGTGCGGCGGCCCTCGCCCAGATCCAAGTGAGGGCCACGGCGGCCTCGCCTGCCTAGGCGAGGCTCTCGACACTATCGCCTCGCTTAATCCAGTGCAAGATCTCAAACTTCCCCATGCCGTTCCCTCTAGAAGCTACCCGAGCTCGGGACGCCGACCACCTCCTTCAACCTCCGGGGGCCGCGAAGGTTCGGGTGACCATGTCGCGATCGGAGGCGACGGAGCTCCAGATGGGGCAGACGCAGCTCACCTGGATCTGGACGCCGACCACCTCCTTCAACTAATAAATGTACACTCGTTTGGAATTTTTTATGTACTAGTCTTGATCCATCCTTTTATCGCGTTCCACCGCAAATGGTCCTTTAATTTTGATTCTAGTTATCACAAATGCTTGGGTCTGTTTGGATTTTTTCACTTGTAACATCTATTATCCTAATATTGCATTTACCACAAATTAATTTTCAAAGCCTTCAAAACTATACATTTATTGACAAGTGGAGTTATTTGTTTTTCATAATTTATAAAATCTAACTATTTCCATTTTCAAATTCTTATAGCAAAAGCAAAATGCAGAAAATGATACTTAAAAAATGTAAACAAAAAGAACGAGTAAACTATAGAGGTCATCCCTTGAGCACAAGCTGGGTAATGGGCTGTAACAAATGAATCTAACCTAGTTCTGTGGGAGCTACCTTTATCAAATGAAGCATTTAATTGGAGAAGATATTCGTTTCCGGGATAACAGCTAGCTTTAGGAAGCTGTTCATCTTCTCTATAGATGTTGATAGGTGACAACTGGTAGCTTGGTTTAGAGTACGATGAAGAAAGGTTGATTAATAAGTGAATGGTTTAGGAAGCTCTTTAAGAAGAACACCTTGGGAATCACGGGACGATGTGGTGGTAGATGGAAATCATTTCAAGAATAATGTCATAGATGCTAAGACTTATACGATGGTTAGAGATACAAATTACAAAGACTGACATCGATAGAATTAATTGACGTGTAAGATTTTTATTGAATGTTTTGAGTATCGCACGCGTATTTATGTATCGAGTTCTTGTGGTATCCCTAACATGTTACATTTGCATTAATAAGTAATCAGTATGACCATTGCCCCCCTTGATATTCAGACCAAAGACTTAAACAACAAGTGGGTCGATTTAGGTATTAGGTGTAAAAACTTTTTCGAAGAGCCGCCAATGATCAAATAATTAATTAACTTTGATGGGATCTAAGTGGTCTAGCTTTTCATGCCGAGCTAAAGAAGGGAATTGCTTGTCTTGGCCTGCTCAGTTGCAACTGCAGCTCGGCAGACCTCGGCACTCTGCCGTGAGGCCAAACGCCACCTCTAGGTGTTAGAGATGATTAGGGTAAAAGCAAAGATAACGTTAATCTATCACGTTTAAGGTAGTCAACCTGTTATTTCCTGTGTCAAGTCCACATTAATCTAGGCATTTAATAATATTATTGCTGGGAATGTCTTATTAGTAATTCCTATAACTAAGAAATGGAAATTAGATATTGGGTATCTGCTACAAATTGAAGAACTTTAGCCTTTGGAAATTCCTTGGCCGTGAGTCCGCATCTTTATGGCGCTTATATTTAATTTTCTTCAGCTAATATATAGGCAACATTCATGAATCTTTTGTTCAACTGCATTCATTGAACACGCAAATGAGAACACAAGTTCAAAGGCGAGAAAAGAACCCCCACACGTCCACAGCCGAGACTCGAATCATGGAAAAATGAAAGCGAGCTGAATGAACCAAAGACGAATGTTACGATCTTTTTTTAATGAAACGACTATCTCAGTGTTTTGATTCAAAACGTTTTCCTCAAACGAGAACACAAGTTCTATTTAGACATTATCACAAACTATGAAGTATCGACACTCTTCAAGAGCTCTCATGTCGTGTTAGACACTATGATACATGTACGACACTCGAACACTCATGGACATTCTCAGACACTCGAGTTGGAATTCTAACATATGAGTTTATGACATGTGATTCCGATATCGATGTCAATTTTAAAAATTCAATAAATGAGATGTCAATATATATATGTGTGTGTGTGTGTGTGTGAAAATAACACACAATAAAAAAATAATGAATGGAGAAAGAAGAAAAATCTAGTCTTCTCTTCTCTTTAGACTCCCACTTCTCTTGTTACGTAATTCACTCCTTAAGTTTTTTTTTTTTTTACTCTTTCAACATATCTAACATGTAAGTCCATAGTATGGATCGCTTATTTTTTCTTCAAATTTTATGAATTATTGAAATAGAGTTGAATTTGTCAAATTAAAACAATGAATTATATTAATAAATGGTGGATTGATATTTTTAGTGTACATTCATTCTAATCAATTGAAATAATCATAAAAATGATAATTTATTATGTATATATAAAAATATATATTTAATATATAATGTGTCCCAACATGTCGAAATTTTCTATTTTTTTTATAGAAATGATGTGTCGGCATGTAGTGTCGTGTCGTGTCGTGTATTGGTACTATTTAGATCACAAACACATGGCAATCAATTTGGATACGCAGCACAAAGACAAGTTCAAGCGAGCTTGATCGTCGAGCATGTAGTGAGCGTGAAATGAGGAGAATGTAGGCATACCTAGAGGTGTTAAACGGGTAGGTCGGGTCATTAATGGTCCGACCCAAATTGACCCATTAACCCATTTATGACCTATTTATGCTTAATGTAAATTTTCTAACCCATACCCGATCCAACCCATACCCAACCAATTTAACTAAACTTAAAAAAGCTTATTTCTTATATATATATATATTTTTAAAAATGGTATTACTAAAATATTCTTATACAATAAAAATTTAATGGACAAATTTAAAAAAAAATTATTTAAAAAAATTAATTATTCTTTTATTTTTAAAAATTAAAATTTTAATTATTCTTTTATTTTTAAAAATTAAAATTTTAATTATTTTTTTTATTTTTTTATTTTTTAAATATAATTTTTCTTTTTCTTTTTTTTCTTTTTTGTTCTTCTTCTTCTTTGGTCGGCCACCGACCACGACAACGGCTAGCGGCTAGCCACAGGCGAGCCTTGAGCTAGCTAGATTCAGCAAGCTCGAGCTCACTGGGCTTGACGGCGTCGGGCAAGCTAGAGCTCGCCCTTCACCAGATCTGGTGAGGCTCAAGCCTCGTCGGGCATCAGCGAGGCCTCCGACGAGCTCAAGCTCAAGCTCGCCCAACGCAGGCGAGCTCGAGGCTTGCCTAGCCAGTTGCCAGCCATTGCCGTGCTAGCAACCGGAGGAAGAAGAAAGAAAAAAGAAAAAAGAAATTAAAATTAAAATAAAAAAATTATTATAATTTCGATTTTTATAAAAAAATTATTTTTGTAAAGTTAAATAAAGAAAATAGAGTCACTTTATGTAAATATGTTCATTTTTAATGGGTTGATAAATGGATCTTAAAGGGGTCTGTTTTCATATCCATTTAAGACCCATATATCTCAGTCTCTTTATTTTTAAAACCCATCATGGGTGTTTTGGGAAATAAGGCTTGACCCATTAATGACCCATTTAACTAGAAATGGGTCCATAAATGGGTCAATAACCCATTTTGACACCTCTAGGCTTACCCGTGATTCATAATCACGACCAAAATCCGAGTACAATGAGCAAACGAAATCAGTATGAGCATGAAAGCCAACAAGTCTCAGCCATAAAGGAAGGACATTAACACCATGGACAAACATCTACGCATACAAAAGATTGCTTCGACAAGGGTAATGGCGTGGGGGAGAGAGAGAGTGTGTCTCTTCTAGAAATGGATGGTTTTCTGCATTTTATTGTTCCTTTACTTGATAAGTCACCATGACGAATGTTCATCTACGCAAGTGTGAATTATTTTTGTTATTAAATGTTGATCTACATGTGGTAGTCTAATTATTGCCGGTGGCTGCATGTCATGACATGTAGCTAGTTCATGACATGTCATGTCAAACCGCCCTTACTGACCAATAAGCTCTTGACCTTAGTGGTTCCAATATCGTCTCTTTCAATGGAATAGCTTTTACATGGCGTGCATCCTTTTGTCGAATTTACCTGACTCTACTTATCATCTTCATATCGTCTCGCCTTAGCCATATTTGTTGGGAAGCACACATGATCAATAGTCTAGACAAGCTTGGTATACCATGCAATGCATCTAGAAGAGAATGAAGTCAAGTCATTATGGAATGCTCCATGAGATGGAGGAATCAATTAAAGCTATAAGGACTTTTCTTGTGCCTGCAGGTGCAAGGAAAGTCCTTTAGTAATGAACACTCTCAACTTCCACGTCCAACGATTCAATTTGCAGAATACCCAAGTCCAAGGACTGAACTTTCTATGGAGCAAGTCATTATGGAATAGTCCACAAGAAGATGGGATCAATTAAAGCGACTAGGACCTTTCTTGTGTGCGCAGGCATAAGAAAAGTCATTTAGCAATGGATGCTCTTGACTTCCACATCCAACAGCTCGATTTGTCGAATATGTGGGTTCCAATGCTGAACTCTCCATCGAGTGTGAACTTTTCATAGTGTTTTAAAGTGTGAATTATTTTTGTTACTAAATGTTGATCTACATGTGGTAGTCTAATTATTACCGGTGGCTGCATGTCATGACATGTAGCTAGTTCATGACATGTCAGGTCAAACCGCGCTTACTGGCCAATAAGCTCTTGACCTTAGTGGTTCCAATATCGTCTCTTTCAATGGAATAGCTTTTATATGGCGTGCATCCTTTTGTCGAATTTACTTGACTCTACTTATCATCTCCATATCGTCTCGCCTTAGCCATATTTGTCAGGAAGCACACATGATCAATAGTCTAGATGAGCTTGGTATACCATGCAATGCATCTAGAAGAGAATGAAGTCACGCCATTATGGAATGCTCCATGAGATGGAGGAATCAATTAAAGCTATAAGGACTTTTCTTGTGCCTGCAGGTGCAAGGAAAGTCCTTTAGTAATGAACACTCTCAACTTCCACGTCAAACAACTCAATTTGCAGAATACCCAAGTCCGAGTACTAAACTTTCTATGGAGCAAGTCATTATGGAATGGTCCACAAGAAGATGGGATCAATTAAAGCGACTAGGACCTTTCTTGTGTGTGTGCAGGCATAAGAAAAGTCCTTTAGCAATGGATGCTCTTGACTTCCACATCCAACAGCTCGATTTGTCGAATATGCGGGTTCTAATGCTGAACTCTCCATCGAGTGTGAACTTTTCATAGTACTTTAAAGTGTGAATTATTTTTGTTACTAAATGTTGATCTACATGTGGTAGTCTAATTATTGTCGGTGGTTGCATGTCATGACATGTAGCTAGTTCATGACATGTCATGTCAAACCGCCCTTACTGGCCACTAAGTTCTTGACCGTAGTGGTTCCAATATCATCTCTTTCAATGGAATAGCTTTTACATAGTGTGCATCCTTTTGTTGAATTTACCCGACTCTACTTATCATCTCCATATTGTCTTGCATTAGCCATATTTGTCGGGAAGCACACATGCTCAATAGTCTAGATGAGCTTGGTATACCATGCAATGCATCTAGAAGAGAATGAAGTCAAGTCATTATGGAATGCTCCATGAGATGGAGGAATCAATTAAAGCTATAAGGACTTTTCTTGTGCCTGCAGGTGCAAGGAAAGTCCTTTAGTAATGAACACTCTCAACTTCCATGTCCAACGACTCGATTTGCAAAATACCCAAGTCCGAATACTGAACTTTCTATGGAGCAAGTCATTATGGAATGGTCCACAAGAAGATGGGATCAATTAAAGCAACTAGGACCTTTCTTAAGCGGAGTGCCCCTATGCCATGTGGATCGCGGACTTGATAATTAATGTGCAGCTTGCTGAGCCATTCGTATAACTACTATGCGCAAGTTATTCATAAAAATCATGTCTTAATCCACTGTAGCATAATATAGTTTGATAAAATGATGAGGTCAAATTAACTTCTGCGCCCTTTTTACTCTTTTTTCAAAAATTATATCTTTGGCCTAACGTTGTTAAAACCCGTTCTACTCCTCTTTCTTACTCGTTTAAGATAATGGCAATGTGGATGAACTTGAGATCTGATCCGAATAGTAAGTATCAAGACCATTCTATTAGTGCATTACCATAAATAAAGACGGCATACATGCAGCTCCTCTAATTGGTGCATTAACACTTTGTTCTACTTAAACCAAACAAAAGGCATAAGATGTAAGTACCAACGCCTCCATCTCATGCCCAAGTTTCTCCTCCTCCGCTATCTCCTCTGTTATTTATAGTCCCAGAGTTTGGTGTCTTCTTCGCCGGCTTGCTCAACTGGAATGCTGGGCGTCTGCACAACTACCTCACTCCTTTTCCCAAACTCAGCCATGATTGATAGAACAGAATGTCAAATAACTCCCAAATCTGTATATTTGTTATGACTATATGAAAAGGTCATGACTAATTTCTAAGAAAGAAAATGTGATCACTAATTAAAGCTATGAGGCATGTTCTCTTTCAGTCAAGTTGACAAGGATCTTTTGCATAAATTATCATCCTCCCAAAGTAAGTAACATTATTTTTTGCAATATGGGGGCATGAGCATGTAGATTTGTCAGGCTAGAATCTTGTGAAACATCCCGTAAGCCCTGTAAAATGGTCAAACTTAGGCCTTCCACCTATATAGGCTTACTCTAACTAGAGCTATTTGCATGTATTTGTAAAATTCAAACCGACAACCTCCAATTCCTAAGCTAAAAATCTCCAATATCCCAATTAAATGCGCCAATCCTAGAGTATATTTTTTTATGTTAAAGAGCAAGTGTATTTTGCATTATGTATCATTTCTCAAGAAAATGAAAATGTTAACGTAAATCCATCATATTATTGACAATTGAAAATTTGCCAAATAGAGATGCTAACCTAACCTCAATTTTGGTCTTAACCAAATACCAATCAATTCCTCGATTATAGGAATTGATGATTCTCTGCATTGTTCCTTTACACTAGTCATCATCATCAATTTCCCTGTCTCCATCCTATCCTCCACCACCGATGGACAGACATTGATCAGCAAATGGTCCTTTTCATCTTTTTCCACTGCTAATGTGATAGTCCCAATCCATCCTTGCATCCTTTCTTCCACCGTTAATGGACAAACATTTGAACTAACCCTAAACCCTCTTCTTGGGCAGTCAATGAAATCATGTTAAAAATATACAAGTAACATTATAACTAAGCTACCATAAAAGAAAAAAAAAACCTGAATTTTAATGTTATTTTTTTTTTTATATACTGATAGCAAATTATTATAATTTTCTGTTTATTAATGTAATAGAGTTGGATTAAATTAGATTTATATATCCAATTAACATTTGATCATTAGTTGAAAATAAGTACTATCTTTCAAATTTTCACAGAATTGTTGAGAAAATGCCCCTCAAATCATTTCTTTAAGTGAAAAAAAAAATCGGTTCATAAGGAAAATTTGAAGCTAAATTTTTTTTACCAACTATAATTCTTAGATACTCATAACTCTCTCTCTCTCTCTCTCTCTCTCTCTCTCTCTCTCTCTCTCTCTCTCTCTCTCTCTCTCTCTCTCTCTCTCTCTCTATTCTGACTATTTAAAAGGGTAATCATAATTTTCTAACCAAAAAATTATATAACTAATTAAAGTCATGAGGGACTTCCTCTTTGTAATTAAGTTGATAAGAACCTTTTGCATAATAACTTCCTAGTTTACGAGGAATAATGCATATAAAAAAAAATACCACATAAAATAAGCATATGTATATTTTTATAATGTAAGGATACAAGCATGGAGATTGTCTACATAGTAACTCATAAAATTTCTTACAAATCCCAGGAACCAGTTAAGCTCATGCCTTTGGCTAGCGAAGGTCACTCAAACCCAAAATATTTTACATTCATTTTGTTGGATTCAAACCAAATGACACTTCTCCTAAGATGGAAATCCCTACCACAATAAGAGTGTTTTGCATTCTATATTAGTTTAAAAAAATGACAATGTTAACATATGATTATCATATTGCTGATATTCAATAATTGCCAAAGTGGAGATGCTAAGTAAGTATAATCTTTTATAGTGAAAAATAAGTGTATTATGCATTTTGCATAATTTCTTAAGAAAATATGGTATCTAGTTAAATGGTATGGTTTTGCTTCTTTTGGTGATTGATTCACATAAAATTGACATGGATGAACCCCATTGCAATGTTCTTAAATAGAGCCAATCACATATTTACAATATCTTATTGATAAGGATTAGGGGTCAGCCACCGAGTCATTTCACCACAAAATCGAACTTAACTAGTCTTAACCAACTAATTTCAAGTTGATTTATGCAAGGACCACAAGGAAGAAAGATGAGATTGGTACATACTATCAGAGATATTTAGGATATTTCCTAAGCCATCAAGAGAATGAATCAAATCAAACCCCAACCTTTAATTCCTTTATGCAACCATCTTCAGTCATCTCACCTTTAGTAACTTCTCAATTTTGTCAATGCCATCTTTAGTCATTTTATCTTCAAAAAAAATACCCTAAATATCTCTAACACATATAATGGAGTTTGGTGACTTAACCTTAGTTTAGGCCTAAACTAAGCACCAGTTGATTTCTTAAGTGTAGAAATGGATGATTGTCTACATTATTATTTCTTTGCTTGAACAGTGACCACCAACAATGTCTAGTCTCCATCCTTTCCTCTCGCACTAAAAGACAAACATTGATTGTCCAAGAGTACTTGCATCCTTTGGTATTTTTAACCTTTTTAAAATGCATATTTATTAAAGGTAGTCATGAGTAGAGGTAAGTATTGGTCCAGGGTTAACCCTGGACCGACCCTAAACTGGCCCAGTGCTACTGGTCTTGGTCCAATTCCTAGGGAAACCGGGTCGATCCTTGGTCCTAAGATTCCTAGACCAACACTGTGCGGGTTGGTCCTCAATCCTGAGAGTTTAGGGTCGGTCCAACCTAGACCAACCCTGACTATATATATAATATATTATTTATAATTTTTTTATATAGAGAAAACCTTAAAATAAACGGCATCAACAATATTAAACAAATATTTAGTGAGTAGTTCAAGTAATTTTACATTATTCTTTAATAACTTAGATTTTTAATGTCTTTTACGGCGTCAACAGTCATACTTTACGAAGGAGGAAAATGTTTTTGTGAGGAGTCCTCATGGCGTCCAAAAGGGCATAAACAGCTCCTTATGTCATCCTTCTCTAGTACTCATTCTCTTTTGTCATATTTGTCTTCTTAGTCTTCAATTTGCCAAAATCGAGAGAAACAACTTCTCCGCTCGTCACTCAACATTTGCCTCGCTTGCTTTAGGTCACTCATGCCGCTTGCCGCTCGATGCTCGCTTGGCTTGCTCCCCGCTCGACACTCGATACTCACTCTGTTTGACGCTCACCCCCACTCAACCCTCATCGCTTGCCTTTCTTAGCTGACTTCGCTCGTCATCGAACCCATTGAGTCAGCTTAGTTCTCAGTTGCCATTTCAATGAGTAAAAAAAATGAAATAAAAAATTATCGATTGCTCTCGGATTGACTCTGGAACCGAACCAAACTCAGTAGCTTAGTCCGGTCCTCAATTGTTTTTTCAAGGAGTATTAAAAATGAAATAAAAAACACTATCGATTGGTCCCAAGTTGACCTTGGAATCGGATAGAACCCACTGGGTTGGTCCAGTCCTCGGTCTCAAGCTCAATAGGTCGATCCTCGGTCCCAAAAATTGAGAACTAATACTGTGCGGGTTGATCTTAGGGTTAGGAGGTAGACCGGCCCAACCCAAACCATGCTCACCCCCAGTCACGAGAGGGAGATAGGTGGTACACCCCGCTATATAATGTCTATTCAAATTGATGTATCTTGACTCGTTTTAGTCACTCTCTAATTATTGACCCTTATATGAGGGGACTATGTCAGGCATGGCAAAGGACAAGGTAAATGCAATTTGTATTTTTGACAAGATGTGATCGTTAACTTCGACAATTATTATTTTCCTTGATATAGACCTTGAAAAGTCCTAACGGAACACTTTGCCCGCATACTTATTTGAACAAGCAATGCAGGAATATGAATTTAATATCATAATATAAGCACACAAAATGATAGAAAACACAAGATGTATTCACAATTTCTGACAGTATTTGCCAATTTCAAGAGTCATAATCAGCACTCTTTGCTTGGCCGAGTGGCTAAGTTAAAGCCCCAAATCACCAAATCTCTAGTTCTAACACCTGACTTGAACAAAAGGGTTTGACGGTACGTAGAGTCTCCAGGTTCAAAATTGAGAATCCATTACTAAATCCACCAAATAGGGGCGAATAGGAGCAAAGTCGCAGCACCCACACCAGTAAGCAACGCGATTCTTTTGAAACAAGAACTCCCATAGAAGTACACAAAAACATATTAACCACGAAAGAGGCACACAAAAAAACAGAAGCAAATTTCATTTCAATGGCAAAAATGAAAATTGCCACCCAACTATAAATCAACTTGGTTTATCAATAATCATTAGTTTATTTCCACATTGTAGCAAAAATATCTTGGTCGGGTTGCTCCTTATGCTAAAGGTCAATTAGAGATAGAAGGAGTGAGGACACTCCATTAAAAAATATCCTGTCAAATTATTGCATCGGATAGCTTGCGCAACATGCATTGCTTTTCTCCGATGACAGAGCTCCATCAGATGAGAGTACATGTGAACCTCATTTTTTCAACGAATGGTTAAATCATGGGATTTTCGTGGCTGCTTTTTGGGAAATAATAACTTTCTTGAGGATGTCATAGAAAACGAGAGTTTTCCTATTTACTGTATAGACTTTATTCATGTCATATATTATACATTAGCTAATATTCTTCTTCTAATGCCATAATCAATTGCAAACTTCTATCTCTATTGACTTTAAATTTCAAAATGCCATAAAATTTTAAATTAAAAATAAAGAGAACACTCAATAAAATGTAAAATGGCCGTATGTATATAATGTGTGTGTGCAGGAAGAAATTTTTGTAATGTTCTACCTATTGACATATTAAACTTGGGCTAACTTAGACTCTTATATATATTTAATGTTGTCCATTAATTCAAAATAAGTCTTGACTTTTCATGCATTATCTCTCCAATTTTCACAGTTTGTTTCTTTTTATAGAATATCCCTCATATCATACCATAAACCCAAAAAAAAAAAAAAAAACTCATTTTATGAGGAAAATTTGAAGCTGTTTATTATTTTTGCCTAATTGTAAGATTAGAATGTCGAATTACTTCTTAATCTGTATATACACTATGGCTATTAGGAAAAGTTATGACTTCTTTTTAACAAAAAAAAATGTTACAACTAAACAAAAATATCCAAACTAAATATTCTCATGCTTTCATTCTTTAACAGTATTCTTCCAAGTTTAGGAATTATGGATTTTTTTGGATAATACCACGGACTTTTGTTAACCAGATCGATATGCCATCTTATTCAAAATTTCATGCAAGTATTTCAAGTCCTCACGGTACATATGAATTTGGTTTTTCAATAAAACCCTCCTATCATGCACACAAAGCCTTGGCCATTTCAATTTCGAAGGTCGGGTTTGAAAGACCTTTTGATAGCCTAGACCCTCCCCCCTTGTAACCGTAATGGCATAGAATCATACCATCCTCGAGCATGATTCCTTGCCACCCTTGGATCATCTTAAGCAAAGTAATAATATAAGGCATGTGTGGAAATTAACAAAGGAAAGGGATAAGTTTCATGCAATTGGAAAAGGGAAAATGAATCAAGCCACAACTAGACATAGCTTGATTCATGACCGAGACGAGGCCTACCATGTGATGCACACGTGCCCTGGTTTATTGCCAGCATACATGCGATTGGGCCTAACTTGATCCATGACCAGATGTTAAAGTATGGGGCCATCAATATTTCTCTATCTTGACATGAATTTCTGTATAACTTATTAAATATAATAATGAAGTAAAAAATATACTAACTAATAATCATGATACGACCAAATTAAAATTCGAAAGATTGAGTAAAATAATCAACTTGAAAAATGAATAAAGGCAAAAGAGAATTAAACTAACATTTAGAAAAATATGTGGAAACTATAGTCTTGGAGCCATGTAACAATGTATTTTGCTAGTTCTACGTAGACTTCATCTGCAATTACCGCCAACTATTTTATTTTATCAATAGAGAGGTAAGATGGCCACATCACCAACATATGAATTCGCCAACTCATAAATGCCCACTCTGCAATTAAACTAATTAGGCCTGTGCAAAGAAAGGAGAATTCTGGTAGACAATGGCAAGAACTTTCTATCATTCTACTCAGTTAAAATTAAAATGTTGCTTGTGTATCAAAATATGTGATCTAGGAAACTATAGATTAAGAAAGGTGTATCGTAAAACGGTTACGAACTAGAAAAGAAATTACACAAAAGATTATCTCTTATGAAAACATGAGAAACCCTGACGTCAAGAGATTCTATTCAGAAATAGAAACATAAAAAAAAAAAAAAAAAAGCCAATAAATTGCAACTTGCTTGAAAAGGAAGAAAATAAAAGCAGAAAGAGTACACTTCTTCATCGATTTATCACAATTGCACAAAGGAGGCATAATTAGGAATTCTAAATTGCACCACAAAAGGCCTAAAATGACATTTTTGGTGTTTTGACTCAATCAACTATTGGATTAGTGGCATTTTTTCCATTGCCATTTCTTCTTTGGTTAGGTTTCTTTACCCAGTGACGGATAAATATGTCCACCTGATTCCCAAGTTAACTCGTCCTTATTAGTAAATCCCGGTTTAAGACATTGAACCATGAAAGCTCTCAAGAAAATAACATATCACATTCTTCCTACACTACACCAAATCCACCTGGCAAAAGAAATTAGAATGTGAGGCAGCATTAGGCAGCATTTATGCTGGAATTTGAGATATGCCAGTGATGAATTAAGCTCGGGACCTTAAACACAGCACCCCCCCCCCCCGGGGGCCGGAGGCGCATCTCTTCACATGAGTTGGCAACATCATGAACTCGAGAAAAACGGATGCTCTAATTTGAATTTGCCAACTAATTCACAAGTTGGAAGACACGCTGGACTTGGAGTGATCCTATATCTAGATTGTTTGATCTCATATGTACTTTAAAGAGGAGAAATGTAATGAACACTGTTGACACCCAAATTTTTATCAATCATTCAGGTATCCATTTTTTGCCAAAATATAACAAATACAAAAAAGAAGTTAAAAACAACAAAAATATAGTAATAAAAAAGATAACAAAAAATAATAATAAACAAGGAAAACAGATAATGAAATTAAAAAAAAAAATTCGGGTAAGCCATTTATGCCTGGCCCGTTTCCTTTAGCAAAATTTGCGGCCCACTCGGGCTTAGTCCCTGAATTGGCCCAATTTTCCTCTTACTTTTCTTTTTTTTGTTCCAGCCCAACCCTTCTCCTTTGGTTTTTCTTCTCCCTTTCTCAGCCCATTTTGTTTCCTCAAAATCCCGGCCCTTTGTCCTTCTCCTCCTTTGCACGCACGCCTTAGTGAGAACAGAGCGTCCGTGACGCAAGGAGAAAATTCTGTTTTGGGTTGGCGTCGGCCATTGAAGTGGGAAGAAGCTGCAGGGAGCTTAGCTGAAGAGAAGAGAAAGGATCGACAAAAGGGGGTGGAGAAAAAATCTCGTTCGAAGAAGGAGAGACCACTGCTTCATCTCTCCTCTATTTTGTTCGGTTTAGCTAATGTTTAGAGCATTAAACTTAGCCAATGAACTCACGAGCAAACCTCACTAAACTGAGATCGTTCTCGTCGCGATTTGTGCTGATCTAGAGGTTGATGCACTGCGTTTAGACCGAGTACAGCGTCGAATATGGTCTCGGAACTTTTACACAAAAAACGCACGCCACCTGTTTGATGATTTGCGCATTAGACGTTTTGAATCTGACTTTGCATTATCGGATGTTTGATATTGTTTAGATCCGTAATGGTTCGTGTCCAGTACGCTAACTGCTGCGCTCCTTTCCTTTTGGATGCATATCATGCTCATGGTGCCCGTTTGAACGTGGTCGGAGTCTAAATCCATCCTTGTTTCTCTTGGCGACGATCGCGATTAGCTAAGGCCGTGTTAGATCCCTCTACCTCTGTTCGAAGCACTTGTGTTTCGTTCAGTTCTGGATTGTTGTGTGCGGCTGTTAAGTTAGAAAGGAATTCTGTTTCGGTGGAGGATGTGTGGGGGTTAACGTAGTGTAAGCCGTCAGCGGCGAAGGTTTGACGACGGTTGGAGATGATCGGCAGTGACGGTTTGGTGACGGTGGGCGAGGTTGGCTCCCGACGTTGGAATTTTTTTGAGATTTTGAAGTGCGTTGGTGTGGTGAGCTTTGAGTTTTTCCATAGAGAAGATTCGGCAAGTTGCAGGGGGAGAGACTGGCTTCGGGAAGAAGACGACTTAAGAAGGGGATGAAGGAAATTATTATTATTTTTTTTAAAAGGCTTGAAAAATTTAGGTTTAATCCAACGCGGGTCGGGTCCAGATAGACGGATTGGGTTAGCGAGTCGAACTGGTAAAACCGGCTCGAATAACGTAAATAAATAAATAAATAAGAAAAATAATGAAAAAAATAAAAAGAAATCAAAAAATTTCAAAAAACCTTGAAAAATCCAGAAAATTGGAATTCCTTAAAAAAATTTGCTAGTTCTTCAATAGTTTTTTTTTTCTCTTAAATTTTGGAAAATCCTTTAAAAAAATTAAAACCCAAAATTGAATAAGCCTTTATGTCTTTACAATAAAGACTTTCGGATTGTCATTTTCTTTTAGAGATATTAGGCTACTTGTGTGTTGTTACTTCAATTATACATGATTACACATTTTAATATCTTGAGTTTTTTTTTTTTTTTTTTTTAGAATGATTAGGATGAAACCTAAAAATCTTCGATAAGTTGCTATGGCATTAGTTAGCACATAATCGAGTTAGGTACTGAAAGAGCATTAATCTTAAGACTAATGTAATCAAGTACCCATTCTAAGATCTTTGACAATGCATGAAATGAGATATTCTCCTGTGTGTCATTAGTTTTCTAGTTGACCTAAATAAGTAAGTGGCAATTCTTTATGTAAAAATTTATATATAATTAATTGAATGAAAACCAATGGTCTAACGTCTCGTGAGGTATGGGTTTTGAAGAATCCAAGTCAACTAAGGGCCGTTGGCCCAAATTTGACAGTACCCCTAAACATAATTCCTTTCGTAGCAAAGAATAGGTCGCGACAAATACTGGTATGATATTTCACTAATAAAAGAGTGTGCTATGAACACAAACATGTCTTGAAAAAAACTACTACTAACACCACCAAGTTCTTGTGATAGTAGTTCGGACCAGCTAAAAACAAGGTATATGTAATTTAAGGTATATGTAATTGAGTCCCTATTTGTCAACAAGGTGTGGAACCTTCCGAATTTTCGAGCTCTACGGTATTTCCCCTTTCTAGTCAAGGTTTAATACTTTACCGGTCATGCTCGAGGGATTTATATCTCTGAAGCACTATCATCAAAATGTTATTGCATGAGAAACGGAGTTCCCTTTGTGTTTTAAAACCTTATTGGAAGCTGTTGGGAACGACTGATCCCCGAAAACTGGATTCGACACCTAATCGAACCCCTAAATCAATGCGGAAGACGAAACCCAAGAAAACGACACGTATCACCGATCGTAAAGCACACCACGGATTCGAGCGTACCTTGATTGCCACAGATTAGACACCGACGCCGTCAGAGGAAGAGAAATCGAGCCTTGTTCGATCCGAGGAGGCAAACTCCTTCAATTGCTTCACTGTTTCGCTTTTGGAGAAAACGGGAGAGAGGGAGAGAGCGTTGAGAGAAAAACAGCGTACGTACAATTTTCCAAACCTTGTTTTTCTCTCTCTCTCCTCCCTTTTATACCCCCTTCTTTCCACGGGCCCTATTCCCGTGGGCTAGGCTTTCTGGGCCCAACTTGGGCGGACAGGGCCTTAAGCCCAAATCAAATAAAGCCTTCATCTCCCACTCGCACAAGGTGGGCCGAACAGGATTCTCTTTACCTCTCTTCAACGTTCATACCGGTGAATAATCCGTGCGACCAGCATACTTTGAGAGCTCGTTGCTATACATCTGTTAAGAATATATAACAGCTCATAATGGGCATCACACTCCGAGTAGATTTAGTATGCAGTACCCTAGATCGATCAATCACATTTATATCTCTCTTTTGATCTCTTTTTAAACAATGATATATTGTATTCACAATTATAATCATCACAAAAACAGTCATAATTGGTCAACCAGTGAATACAAAACTATAATGTGATTCTCCAAAAATCGATCTTCCTCTTTCCTTCAAACTCTCAATTTCAGTTCAGCTTGCTTTTCTAGAAATGTCCCATTAGATCGAATCAAACTCATGACCATTGGCAACATCCTAAGATAGCAAACACTAAATAGAAACCTTGAGAATAAGTAAGAGTCTTGAGGGGACTAAGAAATTGAGGAACTCTCTTCCTCAAGAGTCTCACACGACATAAAAGTTGAGATCAAACTTTTGCCACTCTTATTGGTTGTCTCATGCATACGTAGTATGAAATACGTATTACGGTATTAACTCCTTTCCCATGGAGCGTATGTCTACACCTTTCAATACCGTACAGATGATAGTTCAGACATACCCAATGTCTAACTTGAGTTCACGTATCTACTCATTCACAAAATTCATCAGAACTCACATCTGGCATCTTAGACAGATAAAGTAAAATATGTTGGGTATTTTACTTTCGGACATCATAAGTATTATGTTCTCATCTTAACACTTAGTTAAGGCGACATGTGTATTTTAAGCCCGAGCTCTTGATTATCACCTAGATAATAAGCTTAAATACAGTCTCATCTCTATTTATCACACAGTAAATAGAGGCGATTACCCGTGTGAGTGGGCTAATCTCTTATCTGTCCGACATACTTCCTCAACTTAAAATAATGCACTGAGCATCAAGATGCATAAAGATCATACTAAGATTCATAGGCATTAAACAATGAAAAACAAAATTTCATAAATGTGAACAACTCAGGGAAATTACAATTCAGTACATCAGACTCTACGCAATCCTAGAGATTTTACATGACCACAAAACACATCTCTAGGTATTGGCTTTGTCATAGGATCTGCTACCATTCTATGCGTAGATATGTACTGTAAGTTCACATCCTTTCGTGCAACCATATCTTTTACAAAGTTATACTTGGTATCTATATGTTTGGTCTTGCCATGATACTTTGGATCTTTGGTGTACGCTATAGCTGCTTGGCTATCATAGTTAACCAACAATTGATTTGCAGCTTTATCAATAACACTTAAATGATCCAAGAATCTCTTAAGCCAAACTCCTTCTTGTACTGCTGCTGATAATGCCACGAACTCAGCTTCCATCGTGGATAAGGCTATGCATGTTTGCTTCTTACTACTCCATGATATGGCGCCATTGCTCAGTAAGAAAGCAAATCCTGAGGTAGATTTTCTTTCATCTAAATCTCCTCCCCAATCAGCATCTGAGTAGCCTTCAAGTCGCAGATCCTTTCCTTGGTAATTCAACTTGTAATCAGCAGTTCCCTTCAGATACCTCAGTATTCTCTTAACGGCCTTCCAATGTGCTGGACCTGGATTGGATTGGTATCTACTCACCATTCCAACTGCAAAACATATGTCGGGTCTTGTACACATCATAGCGTACATCAAGCTCCCAACAGCACTTGCATAAGGAACATGCTTCATTTGTTCCTTCTCTTGTGGAGTCCCTGGACAAACTCAACCCTTCACCTTTTGCAATAGGAGTGTCTATGGGTTTACAATCTTGCATACGAAATCGTTCAAGAACTTTGTTTATATAAGTTTCTTGTGAAAGAGACAACGATCTCTTCGAACGATCTCTTGAAATCTTAACTCCAAGAATGTATGCAGCCTCACCCATATCCTTCATCTCAAAGTTAGAAGACAACCAACTCTTGACAGTCTTAACAAACTCCATACTGCTTCCAGCAATTAGTATATCATCAACATATAATGATATGATCACAAATTGATCCTTGGATCTTTTGATATATACACAATGATCCTCATCTATCATTGTAAAATCATATGTCATTATAGCATTATGAAAACGTATATACCATTGTCTTGATGACTGCTTGAGGCCATATATCGATCTCAAAAGTCGACATACTTTTTCTTCTTGGCCTTTCACTATGAAACCAGCAGGTTGTCCCATATATATTTCTTCCTCTAATTCTCCATTGAGGAAAGCAGTCTTTACATCCATTTGGTGTAACTCAAGATCCAGACTAGTCACTATTGCCAGAATTATGCGAATTGAGGTAAATCTGACTACAGGAGAAAACGTATCTTCATAATCAATTCCTTCCTGTTGATTATACCCCTTCGCCACAAGGCGAGCCTTATGCCTTTCTATTGAGCCATCAGCCTTTCGCTTTATTTTGAGAACCCATTTGTTCCCAATAGCTCTGCGTCTCTTTGGAAGATCAACCAGTTCCCAGACTTGGTTTGATTTCATTGACTCCATTTCCTCTTCCATTGCATTAATCCATTTTTCTTTGCTAGGGCATTTCAGAGCCTCATTTATATTTCTTGGCTCATTCTCATCTTGTGGAGCAGCCATAAAAGTTTCCCCTTCAATGTCAAAACGTCGACGGGGAATACTTTGGCGACTTGTTCGCCGTATGGGAGATTGCACACTTTGCACATCATTTCCCATCATGCTCCCACTTGGATTAGGTAATGATGATATCGTCACTTCAGATGGTTGCAATTGAAAATGAGTTGAATTCAATTCATCACTTCTCACATTACTCCCACTTGGACGAACTCCACTAACATCATTATCCTGATCCAAAGTCTCAAATAGGGAACAATCTTCCCCTATTTCGCCCTTCTTAGGAAACTCATCCTCTAAGAATGTGACATCTCATGATTCAAACTCAGTTATACTCCCACTTTCCTGCTCACCTATCAACACATACCCTTTTGAGTGTTCTGAGTATCTTATGAAAATACTCTTATTTCCTCTGGGACCCAATTTCCCAAATTTGTGAGAGGACTCATGTGTAAAGGCAGCACAACCCCATGGCTTAAGAAAACTTAAGTCCGGTTTTCTACCTGTCCATAACTCATATGGAGTGGAAGTAACTGATTTGGAAGGCACACGGTTAAGTATATAGGCAGCAGTTAACAAAGCATCACTTCAAAAAGGTAATGGGTAAGTTAGCATGCGCCATCATGGACCTAACCATTTCCAGTAGGGTTCTGTTTCTTCTCTCTGTAACACCATTTTGTTGAGGAGTATATGGAATAGACAATTGTCTTTCTATTCCTTTTTCATCACATAATTTTCTGAACTCATCACATAAATATTCTCGACCTCGATCGGATCTCAATGCTTTTATTTTCTTGTATAATTGATTCTCTACCAGGTTCATAAACCTTTTGAAACAACTTATCGCTTCAGATTTATGAGAAATCAAATAGACATATCCAAATCGAGTGTAATCATCTATAAAAGTGATGAAATAAACAGCCCCATGCCTTCCTTTCACATTCATTGGACCACAGATATCAGTATGGATTAAATGTAGAGGAAATTCAGCTCTTTTTCCTTTTCCAAATGGTTTCCTTGTCATTTTCCCTTCTAGGCAATGCTTACATATGGGCAAATCGACTTTTTCAATATTACCCAACAAGCCCTCTTTGGCTAGTCTATTCATACGCTGTTGGCCAATGTGACCAAGTCTAGCATGCCACACATTCACATCATCATCATATTTATTAGGAGACGTGAGAAGGGAATAACAAACATTAGTATTAACATAATCAATATCTAATACAATAAAATCATCCAGAAAATAACCACAACCATAGTAATTTGTATCCAAAAACAAATTCACACCTCTATTACAGAAGTTCATATTAAAACCTAATTTAACCAACACTAATACAGACACTAAATTCCGACGAATCTCCGGAGCATACAGCACATCATGAAGGAACAAAGTGCGTCCACCACGCATATTCAGTTGGCATGTGCCAATTCCTTTCACTTCAGCTCTGGAGTTGTTTCCCACATAGATCCACTTAGTTCCAGTTGGTACTCGTCAGAATTCCACGAAGGATCCTCTATCCTTCACTACATGGTCCGTCGCTCCTGAATCCACAGTCCACAAAGGATTAAACTCAGTTAAGAATACAGAACTCGACACAAAAGTAAAGTTCTGAAAAGTACAAGGGGTGCATACCTTCTTTGGCTCACGACAATCGCGAGCATAGTGACCCTTCTGGTCATAGTTGAAGCATTTCACCCTTGCCAGCTTTTTCATGCGAGGACGCTTTCCTCTTCCATGTTGGTTAAATTTGAGTTTCTTCCCTGAAGGACCTGCTTCTTCCTTGCCTTTCCCTTTATCAAACCAGCTAGGGCGCTTGCGCTTGGAGCCCGAAGCTCCATTTGAGCTAGAACTAGCATGATATAGTTCAGCATCTGGCTTAGACGCTAAGAGGCGGTCCTCTTCCAGCTCAAGATGGCGCACAGCATCCTCAAAAGTTTTGATAGACTCATCATGGGTCAGGTGCACCTTCATATGTTCCCAACTCTGAGGCAAGGAACGAATCACTGCTTGCACCTGCTGCTCATCTGTGAGGACATGGCCAGCATCTTTCAGCTCAATTATCATGTTTAACATCTTTCTAAGATGTTGCTTCATGGTCTGACCATGAGGCTTCTTATAGGAGTCAAACCTAATAGTGAGCTGTCTCAATCTGGTCACCGAAGTATGACCAAATCTAGCTGCCAATGCCTCCCACATTTCTTTGGCATTGTCGAAACGCCTAAACTCCCGCATGACATCATTTTCCATGCTGCTCAGCAACATGATGCGAGCGAGAGAGTTCTTTCGTTTCCAAGCAGCAAAAGCTTCTTTATCTCTTTTGTGCTGCACAGTATTTCCATCTTCAGGTTCAACCATGGTCAGGTTAAGAGCTTCAAGTGCCTCTTGCTCTTCCAGCACATATTGGATTTTCATGTGCCATATCTCATAGTTGTCACCATTGAGATTTTCACCTGTGTTCAGCTCGGCAACTATGCTCTTTGTGGCTGAAGCCATTGATCTGAACACATCAGACATATGCACGAATTATTAATGCCTATCATTTATGCATCCCTATTTGCATAGACCCTTGATATTAATAAATAATTTTAAGTAAGGCTTCAGAATCAAAAGGTCACTACGTTTCCAATCATCCTCCAAAATCCTAACTTAAAACTATCATCAATATAATTGTCTTATGCAAAATCAATTCTATGAAGCTACAAAAACTTCTAAAACTACCCACAGCTAATTACCCACAGCAACCAGCAATAACAGAAAGCAACAGATAATTGAATTCCAATAAAATAATAATGCTTTCAATCAATACAACTAACATATCAGTTGTTACATCAATAACAATCGGGTAGTAAATAATACATCATATGTCCACAAAAAACACACTTAACATACATCAGCCAATACAACTAACACATAGTCAATACACGAACTGGGAAAGGTCCTCTTTTGTTCAATTTCTTGATCTTTTCCCTTGTAACAATACAGTAATATTCATTTACAAAATCTATCACAATTTTCTTATAGAAAGCAGCTCCGTTGACATCCCATATGCGATTCAACACATCTTGCCATTCAGGTAGAAGAGTGCTTATGAAAAATCGCACCATCTCTAAATGTGACATAGGACGACCATTCCATATGACCTGTTGAATTTTCCCGTTGACTTCAAGGACGTGATCAATTAAGTCACCACTCTCCCATCGATGATCAGTCAGCTCAGCTATCAACTTAGACAGCCTTTCCTTTTGTTCACCGGTCACTGCGCGAATAGGTGTGCGCAACCTCAGGGGAGGCATTGTTCCTGCAACAAATGCAGAACAAATAAGGGATTACATATAATCCACATAGACTTAATTGAAAAAGAAACACATTCTTTTCCTCCTTTTTTTTTGGGGGGGGGGGTCAACGGTCAACGGTCAAAGTCAACGGTCAACTCAACGGTCAACGGTCGGTCAACGGTCAACGGTCGTCGCCGGTCAACGCTCGTCGGTTATCGGATCGGCCGGACCGGTCAGACCAGTCGGACCGGCCGAGCCGGTCGGGCCGGTGGGCCCGGCTCGGGCGAACCGACGCACGTGCCACGCGCGTGCGGGGATGACGTCACGCAGACGTCATCCGCACGTGCCTACCACGTGCCTTGGTCTCCGGTGGGTCAAGTCGCCGGCCGGTGACCGTCCGGCGAAACGACGTCAGCGATGACGTCATCGGTGACGTCATCCGAACGGTTACCGACCGTTGGATGACGTCACGGTGACGTCATCACGTGACGTCAGCACGCGTCGGTCCGCGACCGGCGCGTGTCAGTTCGTCCGCCGGCGGCGTGCACGCGCCGGTTCGCCGACCGGCGCGTGCGCCGCACGCGCTGGCCAATGCCAGCGCTTCGGGCGCGTCGCGCCCACCCGCAGCGCCTTCCGGCCGAACGTGTGGGCCCGTGCGGCGGCGCCCGGCGGCGGTCGTCACATCGCCGCACTCGTCTCGACGTCGCGCTTCTTCCTATGCAATCAAAAAATAGTTTCGACATACGAAAACTCAGTAAAAAAGCCGAAGAACGCTCGGGTGTCGGGATTTTTGTCCCAATCCATACGGCCGAGAGTTTCTTCGCGAAATTTCAAACAAAAACATCAAATTGATCGGGAAAAACGTGAACTAGGGCTTTGATACCAATGTTGGGAATGACTGATCCCCGAAAACTGGATTCGACACCTAATTGAACCCCTAAATCAATACGGAAGACGAAACCCAAGAAAACGACACGTATCACCGATCGTAAAGCACACCACGGATTCGAGCGTACCTTGATTGCCACAGATTAGACACCGACGCCGTCAGAGGAAGAGAAATCGAGCCTTGTTCGATCCGAGGAGGCAAACTCCTTCAATTGCTTCACTGTTTCGCTTTTGGAGAAAACGGGAGAGAGGGAGAGAGCGTTGAGAGAAAAACAGCGTACGTACAATTTTCCAAACCTTGTTTTTCTCTCTCTCTCCTCCCTTTTATACCCCCTTCTTTCCACGGGCCCTATTCCCGTGGGCTAGGCTTTCTGGGCCCAACTTGGGCGGACAGGGCCTTAAGCCCAAATCAAATAAAGCCTTCAGAAGCTCGAGAAGCACCAAACTTGGATCCTTCCTAAGAACAAAGTGATAAAATCGTATCGTAGCTCCAAAGGGAGGAAAACAAGACTAGGAGAGAGTGCACCCACGAGTTCACCACAACTAAAGGAAGGAGGAATAATTAGGAAATTTGGGGCCTGAAGTGACAGCTCCCGATTTTCCACTCCAGTTAAATCAGGTATACTTACCAGCAATACCAATGATGAAAGAAATCGAACATTGAATCATCCCTCCCAATGAGCTCGAACATGCATATGTTTTACTAGATACAAGCGAGTTTCTATCATGGACACGGACCAACTAGGTGCCTAGAATGCCACTCGAATAATTGATGGATCCCCAACTTCACCTCGTACAATCTATCACAATGCCTAAGAGTTATGATGTGATTATTTCCCTCAATATGTTCCTTGCAGAATCCAAAGGGAATTGTCGACCAAGATACATATTTGAACAAGCAATGCATGATTATGAAAGACCATAATTATAGGATACACAAGATGTAAATTCACGGCACTTGGCAATAATTGTAGCTTCAAGAGTTCTAATTAGCAGCCTTAACTATAAGATAGAGTGCACAATATGAAAGTCATCAATCTTAACTTGTCAAAATTTGTGCTTTTAGACTATATATAGGTTGTGTAATATAATCTCGAATTAGGGAAAAAACAAACAAATTGAAACTCAAACATTGACTGAATGGAGAATTCCACCGTTTGATCATGCCTGTATCTAAAGATGAAAGATTTACTGGACAATGGTATACATGTCTTGTTAGTTGACTTAGTATAAATGATTTAGCACAGATTGGTAATTGGTATTACCATGGAAAATCAGAAAAAAGATTGATGAAATAAATTTACATTCCCTACTCTATAGAGCTAGTGACTGACCAATTCATCATGATCTGCACCACCAAAATATTACGTTATTAGTCAACATCCGGAAACCTCGTTAAAGAGCATCGAATAATATGGAATGAGAACTTTAAGTGACGCTAGTTTGAACATTTAATTGGAGAATTAATTAACTCACTCTAAAAGACTAAGGGCGGAATAGAAGTTAATTCTGTCACGGAAATCAAAATTTAGATAAGTTGCTTAAATAATTTTCGCATCCTCTTCACCTAGTAATATGAAGAGCTACGCCTTCGGACCGTCGTGGTGAGCAGCTTGGACGTAATTGAGAACAAGGTAAATGTGGTTCATCCTCGTTCCTAGACAGGCTGTGAAATCCTCCGGATATTCTACTTTCATGATTTCCATTTTTTGTGAGAGAAATTTGTTCCCAAGATATGATGTCTTGCCGCTGCTCAACGAATAACACATCTTTGAAGCACTCTTCTCGAATATTATTATGTGAGAACCGTCCTCTTTATATTTGGCAACTATGATGTGAACATGACCAATGGGCTAATGCTCTGTGAATCTGTGCCACCCTTTTCACAATGAAACCATGTCATCGTATTGCTTTTCTAGTTCTATAGGGCAGGTTGAACCACTCATGACCTTCAGAAGCACTGTGTTTGAGAGGTCCTTTTCGTATTTTCTTGAGAAACTTTTGAAATTTCCTACTATGAAATTTTTTAAAGTTACAAGCCCATGACACTAACTCATCATAGTCAAAACGAAAGTGCAGAAAATAAAGAAAGAAAACTGAGAAATTTTAAACTCCGCAGCATCGATGAATGATCAGTTTCCAAAAGAGGTGTGCTTCGGTGTAAGTGTGGATCAAATTTTAGTGATAGTTGCTTCATTTGAGAAGCATAAAGCAGGAGAAATCCACCCTATGATTAGGGACGCGATGACGTAGCACAGTCCATTACTTTTGGCTATGGGCCGTCAGGTTTGGCTGGACAAAATTGTCATGCCAAATCAAACGGTGGACATCAATTTATCTTGATCCTATAGTTGAGATGCTTTGTCATCCAACGGTCGACATCAATTTGCAAGATGTGAGCACATGACATTCGGAAGAGAATTACGCTACCTGTTTGGAGCAAATAAAATCAGTTATCACTTATCTTGTATTCTATCTATTAATTTATGCTTTCATTTGTTAGTTCAGCTATCATGTCGTTCTTGTGTCACTAGCTATTACGTTAAGTTTGGTGAAAGAAAAAGGACTACCAAATTCTGTTACATCACTGACATTAAATTTGTAAATTTTTTGCAATTAAGCCATGCACAAGGACAAACTAGTTCAAATTATGTAGATACGATCAGATCTTAGCGCTTTTAGGTTGTGCGATAAAATCATAAAATTCGTTAAAAATATTGACGAGTACTTCACATTATTACAGCCGAAATTGATTTGTGGTCTTTTCCTCTAGCTCTCATGGGATGGCGGCACACCAGTTAGCATAAGAACCTCCGACCAAAACCCTCCTGTAATTAATCCTCGTCCACTATATTTTGCTAATATGGTACTCATCTGACGGTATATTTCCTAGAAGTAGTTAAAAGCGGCATTATTAGGTTATATTGTTGGTCATAATTGACGAAGCTAACTAAACTACTTGGTTGCACTTGTTGGATGACATCTAGAATTTGATTGCACTTTCATTAAAAGTTTTCAAAGTTTCTGATGCATTTATCTCTATTCTATATAGAAGCATTCCTTGTATGGACACAAAAATCATGGACATTAAATTTGCATATATATATATATATATATATATATATATATATATATATATGTGTGTGTGTGTGTGTGTATTTAAATATCATGTGTTTAAAAGATATTTAGTCTAATTATCTTAGTCGATTCCCCTAGATTTTTTTAGTATTTTATCAATTAGTTAGATTCGTAAGTGCAATCGATCCAAATTTATGTATAGTTAACGTTAATTTCATAAATGAGTTCTGATGATTAAATTTATTTATATCATTTAAGTATGTGTATAGATGAATATTATTGATTTGTCTAGTATAATAACTTAAGTTAATAACTATTGCATAACTATTTTTTTAAAATGTTCAAAAGATATTTCATATCTAAGAAAATAAAGGAATACGTACGATGAACCATTTGCTTTTTTTGTGCCCCGCGTCTTATCGGAACGGCATATCCAGGCGAGTGCATAGATGAGCGCAGCAAAGGGAAAAGTACCAAAAAAGTCCTAAACCTATTGCATTGGTACCAATTCAGTCCTAAACTTTTTAATTGGACCAATTCAGTCCTAAACCTTTTAATATCGGTACCAATTTAGTCCATCCGGCCAATTTTGGCCGGCCGGTGCTGACGTGGACGTCGGCCGGTGACCGGAAGCTGACGTGGCAATTTTTATGATTTTTTTATTATTTTTTTGAAATTTTTATTAATTTTTATTGATTTTTTTATTAATTTTTTTCTTTTTTCTTTTCTTTTTCTTTTTTCTGTTCTACCTTCTTCTTCCTGGGGTGGCCGGCGAGCCTCCGGTGAGGCTCGCCGGCCACTGGGCGAGGGCCGCGAAGCCCTCGCCTGCCGCCGGCGAGGGTCGCGGCCCTCGCCCAGCCTCTCCCAGGCCGCCGGCGAGGCGGCTTCGCCCGGATCTGGGCGAGGCCAGCCTCGCCCGCGGCTGGCGAGGCCAGGGCGGAGGCGAGGGCCGCGAAGCCCTCGCCAGCCGCCGGCGAGGGTCGCGGCCCTCGCTCGGCCTCGACTAGGGCCGCGGGCGAGGCTGGCCTCGCCCAGATCTGGGCTAAGCCGCCTCGCCGGCGGCCTGGGAGAGGCCGGGCGAGGGCCGCGACCCTCGCCGGCAGCTGGCGAGGGCTTCGCGGCCCTCGCCTCCGCCCTGGCCTCGCCAGCCGCGGGCGAGGCTGGCCTCGCCCAGATCCGGGCGAGGGCCGCGACCCTCGCCGGCGGCAGGCGAGGGCTTCGCGGCCCTCGCCCAGTGGCCGGCGAGCCTCACCGGAGGCTCGCCGGCCACCCCAGGAAGAAGAATGTAGAACAGAAAAAAGAAAAAGAAAAGAAAAAAGAAAAAAATTAATAAAAAAATCAATAAAAATTAATAAAAATTTCGAAAAAATAATAAAAAAATCATAAAAATTGCCACGTCAGCTTCCGGTCACCGGCCGACGTCCACGTCAGCACCGGCCGGCCAAAATTGGCCGGATGGACTAAATTGGTACCGATATTAAAAGGTTTAGGACTGAATTGGTCCAATTGAAAAGTTTAGGACTGAATTGGTACCAATGCAATAGGTTTAGGACTTTTTTGGTACTTTTCCCGCGCAACAAAGTAGGGATGGCAGGAGGGCGGTTCAGTCGGGCCCACTACGGCCCAGATCATTTCGCGCCACCTCCTTTTGTATTTTTGTGTTAATTTTTTGGGGCCCAGTAGAAATTTTCTTTTAATCATTAATATTTGAAAAAATAAAATAAAAAATTCTTAAGTGGAGACTCTCGTCGTCAAGGGAGAAGAGAGAGACTCTTCTTATTTTATAACGTCCGTTGCGGTGAGCTCAGCCATTGCAAAGCCTACACCCCGTTTCCTCCTCTTCTTCCCCCCACCTCCCTCCCTCCGTCCATCTTCTTTCCATCACCACTTCAAATCTGAAGGGAGAAAGATGGTCCAAGTTGATATCACTGGAGAAATTGCTCTTTTATTGTGTCGTCAGATTCTAATCTCCATCAGATAAAGACTCCAAAAAGCGACCTTCATCAAACGCTTGCATTTTCTGCTGAAAGATTCCCCGCAAATTGACGATGCCAGTGCCCGACCGTTTCGAATTCAGGGCTTCTGTCGACGCCCGAAAAAGCCCCAAATCCAAGCTCCAGTCGGTGTTCGACCTTCGTGGGGAAGATCCGAGCGGCCTTGTTTCCTGCCGAGGCTGCCGAAACTCGTAATCCTCCAATTCTGCTGCTTCAGGCCGACCCTTCTTCGCGAATTGGTCTTTCGTCTGATCTAACTGCGGTGGTACCGGAGAGGAAGACGCTTCGGATTCCAGATTTGTAGTGGCGGTCGGTGATGAGGACAGACGGAATTCAGGGTGGTGATCTTATAATGGCAGCGCCTAAGGCTATGGCATTTCGTTGTGAAGTATGGCGCTTTGGGATTGGTTGTGGGAGCATGAAAGAGGGAAGATTTGGAGCATTTGCAACTTCCTCTGATGGTGCATCAGAGAGAGAATGACGACATGCTTCGAACTGCATTCACCGTGATCGCGGTATGTGCTTTTATTCCCCTAAATCTATTTTTCAATCCTTGAGTTTTTTTTTTTAATCAAAAGATAGTTGAAGATAATTGACAGGTACTGGGTCCTTCAGGTAGGGATAATCGATTTTGGAAAGTAATGATAGATAACGCCCACTTTTATAGTTCAGTAGAACAATATTGTTTTCTCGAATTCTTGATTTCCTAATAGCCTTCGATCAGCTTAGTTATTTTCTTTAATCATCTCTTCTCTTACCTTGTAATGGATGGTAGTTAAGCAATGTTGTTAGAGGATGCAGAGCATGGGACGACTACAGGCGTATCAATGCGTGACAGGGCAGCGACAGCTTTCAGCTCTTGCGTCTAGAGATTCCAAAACCTGAAGATTTCAACAGGCCGGGACATGTTCTCCCATTGAAGTACAGGGAGGGCCGTGTCCTGAAAAGAGCTGCGCATATGGAGGCTTCTGTCGACCTTGCTGTGTTCGCTAACCTGTGGCAGTTCTCTTTGTGAGGTAGTGGGTGATGATGGCTCCATGGCAAGATTACCTAAGCTTCATGGGTTTGCACAGCGGGAGAACTTGAAAAATGCATCTGTTGCTGATCTAATCAGGTAAATATTCTCTTCCAAGCAATCCAATGCAAAATACTTTTTAAGGATGATCAAATCCAATTTCAGCTGCAACCGTCACTTCTGAAGTGTTGGCTCTTTTGGTCAAGATGTTGTCGCTGTGGCATCTCCCCTTTTTGGCAGTGGATGGATGAAGAGTAGAAACCTTGGAACCCAGGGTGGGATGGGAAAAAGAGTCTCTTATGGGTGGCTGTTGGGCTGTTGTTTTACTTAGCAAAAAGGAGAGAAGCATAAGCCATTTTCGTCTATTCATATCCCAAGTTTAGTTTATGCTTTAAGCTTGTGGTTGTTATTCCGTTCGTCGACACCATGCGGATCAATGATTTTGGGTTCTGAAGAGTTGTTTCTCTCAATTTTTTTTTTTTTTTTTTTGGTGTGGTGTCGTTAGATTAGTATATGGTTATAAATGGCCAGGATTCTTGCCAAATTATGTCAATGAGCCTGTGACCACAGTTACTTTTGTGCATATTCTCTTGTATTTACCTCTTTCAAAACTCATGTCTGAATGTCAGTTGACCACTAACTGAGGCAGAGTTTGAAGTGTATTCTCGGCAGTATCACCAGGATATAGGGATAGAACGTCTAGATTGTTTTCTGACTTGTATATTGAGAAGCTTCTTATACTGTGTGATTAAGAAAGTTTCACTGCTCATATAAATTTATGGGTACTGCCAGAAAAGAGAAATGAGTTAAATGTGCTGCTGCTGCAAGATTACCAACAATGTCAGGCCTTTTACAGCCCATTGCTATAGGTCGATATTAGATGGAATCGAGCAAATTGCAATGGTCAAGTTGAGATAAATTCTGAGTTAATTGCTAAAACTGCTTTAAGAATTCAGAAACTGAAGAACAGAGAGTTTTGTATGGATTAATTGTAAACTTTGAAGATCTTGTTTGTAGCAGTCCAATTTTTCAACTCAACTTACATTTGCACTTCATCTCATGTACTTCCATCACATGATTTTGTTTGACAATGATTTTGCTAGAACAGGCAGTCAAGCTCTAGAGTTGAACAATCACACCACTGAAAAATCGATGATATCTTTGGGTGGAACTCGATGTATCTTGAAGCGTGTAAAAAAAATGTCTAATCATGTGCCAATCATAATGTGGAGTACCAAATTTATCTTACTTGGATAACAATGTTGTCTGGACAGGAAAGTTAACATTAGGAGAAATGATTTTTAGGATATTAGTGAACTGCTGGGAACAATAAGTCTTTCTTATAGTTCCTATATGTGTCTGCAATTGATATAGGAATGCCGTGATTTTGATTAAAAGCATTATCTTAGTTTTTCCTATTTTAAGTCCTCTTACAGACAGCAATATTTCCCATCATGTAATTCTTACTTTATTGTTTATCATCTGAACAGAGCAACATTGGAGATGATTGGGATGTCCTTGTTAGGGTACACTCGGGATGCATCCCAGGAGACATCTGGATCTGCTAGATGCCACTGCGGCAACCAGCTTGCACTTGCAATGTAACAGATAGATGCGGCAGCAGGGGCGTGTGGTCTACCTCCGAGGGCACGAAGGAAGAGGAATAGGTTTAAGGCACATATTACGTGCCTATAACACGCAGGACGATAGGCGTCATACCTTGGAAGCAAATGTAGAGCTTGGTTTGCCCGTTGACTACAGGTAGTATGGAATTGGTGCTCGGTTATTTTTCCCTTAAGTCAGAAACTATACTAATGTGAGAGGCAACTGTTTCAGAGATTGTACAACATTTTATAGGACTACTAGATGAAGCTGGTGACTAAAGCGGAGCTTCAAGTTCTCGTCTTAGAAAGACATGATCTAAATTTCTCTAAAGAATCACTCCATCGTTAATCTTTTTAAAGCATTTGTATCGGTGCTTGACATATTGACTAATACTGCAGATGTTGCGTGACCTGGAAGTCAGAACCATGAAGCAGATTAAGTACCCGGTCTTAAAGGTTATGGCTTGATTATTGCTGAGAGAGTCCCTCTAGTAACTCCCGCAACAAAGGAGAACAGGATATGCTTGGAGACAAAACAGTCCAAGATGGGCACATCTATGGAGCGGACAATGGCCTCTTCAGCAATCTCATCAACAAAAACGTCAGGCAAGCAGCCCTGTTTCTTTTGATCCAGCTGTGCCTGACTCATAGAACCTGCTAAACAGTTCGACTGCTAATGATTTACGCGGGGGGTCACGAGCAAGTTCACTGACAGATGGTGCTATTACTTAATTTTAAAAGCACCAAGGCAAAGAACATTGGGATACCTGCTGACGATGAGTTCTAGAAATTTTATGGCGGTCCAGTTTTATAATAAGTCTATTGTTCTATTGATGTCATTCATCCATTTTGTGAGGCGAAAAGGTGAAGATTAGCCATCGAAACTTCCTTGTGTTATCGATGGCTTGCGAGATTTATCCTTAATTCAATTTCAAGGAATATGCTAGAGTCTTTGTTGTTGATCAACTCTCCATATTGGCGTTGATGAGGATTGCTTATGACCTTTTATTGTCGAATGAAGACGCAATGCACAAAGAGTTGGAAATTAGTCACACACGTACCTGGTATTTTGGAAGATGCAATGTCTAGATGTAATGTTCACTACTCTCCGAAAAACATCAGGAAATGCAACACCATTCAATTACTTGCATCAGAGAGTTTTGCTTTCTTTGATCTGATTTGCAAAACAAAATATAGTGAAGAAGGGATTTTTTGTTTAGGCATACCAAACTTTACGCCTAAGTCTTGACATTCCTTTTGAAAATGGAGACTTTGAGTTCAATAGTATCAAAACTAACAACCCTGAACACAGTCCTTTAGAGAAGTTGCCCTTTTTGGAATGCGGCTTGACCAGCGGAGAGCTTTCCCGAGCGACGTTGTGGGTAGTACAGGAGCTTCACTGGCCATGATCAGTCCGAATATTTAAAAGCCGTGGTCTGCATGCTTCCATTGATGTGTTCCCTTCAAAACCGCCAAGGAGTGCCTGCAGAGTTGATTTTTGATCATCAAATGATCACTAGCACAAGAAATGCTAATTGCAGAGTCACTTCAGTCGTCTCAACAAACATTTTCATGGGCAGTTGATCTATGTCAATTTAAAATCCATTTGGACTTGAAATTACTTGATCAGCTCCAACTTTCTATAATAAGACTTCTATGCTGTTTAAACTAATTTTTTTGTGCTTAAATAGTGGATGGTCGTACAGTTCGGGAAGCCATAACCATTACAATCTTTAAAAGTAATGGAGAAACACCACTATAACCCATAAGATCTACCTTTCCGACGCAAGTCCAGCTCCTATTTAACTAGAATAGTAAATGGTATGTCCACGTATGTAGACCCGTAAAATGTACTCCACTAGGGTCGCCCCAGGGTTTACTCGATAGCTGCTGGTTGTACGGGGTTCCCTAGGTATCCAAAAAAAAAAAAAAACCTTTAGTCAAAATACTATTTGGTAAAGTTTGCATTTGTAAATGACTTTTATTAAATTAGAAAAACTAAAAAAAAAAAAACATTTGGATTTTTTTTTTTTGAAGTTTGGCCATCAGACCGTCGAATTTGGTTGCCAGACCGTCAGATTGGGCGGTCGGACCGTCGGATCTGGCCGCCGAATGCCGTCTCATGAGGTCGCCCACCTCAGGCGAGGTCGCTTGGGGTCGCGCGATCTCAAGCAGCCGTCGCTTAGGTTAGCCTGACCCCGATGACCGTTGCTTGAGGTCGCGCAACCTTAGGCGGCCGCCTGGATCACGTGATTCAGGCCATCAATCGCCTAGGTCACGCGACCCACGTGTCACCTGAGGTTCGGCAACGGTTGCTAGGGTTGGGCGACCCTTGGGTGTTGGTCGTTGTCGCGCGTGACCCCTTGGTCGGCAATCATCGGCCTCCAATCGGCTTTCCCGTGCGGTGGTTTTGGAGAAAATAAATAGTACCATGGACTTGCATTCTGAAGATATAATTTTCCAAAATACCTCCGGAGTTATTTTGGGCTAAAGACCCTTAGAGTCATTTGGAGATGCAATTGAATCTTGCCAAAGTCACCCCCAAATATTGAACCAAACGGGTTTGCATTTGGCCAATGGATTTTAGGGTCCCAAAGCTCATTCCAAAAGCCGAACCAAATTAGGCCCAAATTCCACTATTTCACATCATCTTTGCAATAATAGTGCCAGAAAATCTTGCACAAAAAATGAATTTAGTGGATTATAATTAATGAGGATGGAAATTAAAAGGTGTTGGAGGAATCATTTCCAACATCAGATACAATTATCAAAATTGAAATGAAAAAAAGAAAAAAAAAAGAATGAAAAGACAGTTTTCACGTGTTTGGATGAGAAAAAGAAAGGAAGTGAGAGATGCTTAGGTAAGTTATGGAAAAACGAGGATGGCGTGCTTTAGCCTTTAGGTAGTTATGCTGAGGTGGCAAATTGTGAGAAAATTATATATTTACCTTAATACAGCAATGTGAACCTAAGATCTACTTCTGCAGAAGCTACAACCAGAATACATTTGTCACAAAGACTCTTAAGTAATATTATTAATTAATAGAAAATGTGGCTGTTAGTGATGCAAAATGCTGTGAAAGTAAATAACTGATATGGAATACTATTGATTTAGTAAGCGCTTCATCCTCTTCCTCCAATTTCCTTTCGTGTCACGGCAACAGTTGAAAATGTTGCCACGAGAAAACAAAAACCATATGCACACAGCAATCGCAAATCAAAGTATGTTCTACTCCAGAGAGAAAGTTTCCTCTTGATGCTGCATGTAAAAACTGAGAAAAGTAGGACAAGTTGGGCATCGCTGATTCAATTCACCCTAAAAATACATACATATTCACGTGACAGGATATGTGCTAACTGCTGAGTAGTTATGATGAATTCGCTTGTAACTGCGGAAAAGCTTTCCTTGAGTCCTACACGCGAAATGTAATCATGTATTCTGATTGGTCTGCCTATTAAATACGCTATATCTATATTACAAGACCACAGCCCAAATTGAAATTATTACTGATGATGTACCAATAAAACCTCCCTATTTTCAGGCTCTCTGGTACACCAATCAACATCTCTTACCTCGTATTCCTTCTATCCTTCAAATTCTCTCACATACCAAACGAGTTAACACGTACCCTCCGCGAAAAGTCGCTCCTTTACAACAAATCTCAAACATCAAAGCAACAAGCTCTCCTTCATTCTTCAGATAGATCCCAGGACTACCCCCAAACAGTAAGACAAAGAAGAGCAGAGCCCAGAAATCCTCTCCATTTCCACTACCCGCTAGACCGACCAAAACAGAGGCGGCCGGGAAAAGCCCTGCGAATCAAATCGACACGAGAGGGACCAACTCACCAGTTCCGACCAAGGACCTCGTCGGCCCTGTACGAAGTGAAGCGGGGATTGTCGTCGCAGATCTAGGGCTTCTCGGGAGAGACGGCTTTGACCATAGCGGAGAGAGCGCGGCCCTCGTCGGAGAAAGCCCAGCGTCAGGAGAGAGCGCGGTTCGGGAACAAAGAGGTCGGGAGGAAGAGGCCGGCGAGTAGAGAGATATGCCGTCGTCGACAGGGAGCGTCGCCGTCGTCGGAGAGAGCGCGGCCGTCGTCGGAGAGCGAGCAAAGAGGGAATAGAGTGAGAAGAGAGAGGAGAGAGAGGAGAAGGAGCAAAGAGGAGAGAGAATGCCCGCGCGTTGGTTTGAATTAAAACGAAGTGAGAGAGAAGCGGAGGAGAGACGGCAAGGGGCCCACACTTCCACGTGGCGCCACACGAGTGGTCCGGGACCACGCTGACGTGGAGGTCCCGGACCACCCAATATTTTCTCAACTTTATTAGCTAATACGAACCACTATTTTACCATATAAAAATAAACAACCCATTAGTGGAAATTAGGGGATCTCAGGGATTCTCCCATGGCGGAGCTCTCTGCATCGCGCCTTCAGCCCCGCGGTTGCATCTGAGTTATATCTCTCGGGTGATTCCATCGCTGGATTTTCCATCGTTGCCGAGCGTCGTCATTGTTCAGTGGATTCAAGCAATCGACAAAGCAAATGGTTTCGAGATTAGGAGCCTGAGAAGCTTGCCAGAGGTTCCGAAGGGATAGTGGTGGCTGAAATCTCATGCCGTCTTCCGATCCTCTGTTGTGACTTGGTGCCCGCGTGTTGCAACGATCTCGTCGTCACGCCGACGCTCCGTTGCCGGGTTTTCTCCGTTGATGCATCCTCGTCGCCGTTTGTTCTGATTTGAGAAGTTTGAATCTCTTCTCCTATCACAAAGTTCCTACCTCTGTCCCGCGCGGTTGCTCTGTTCTTACGTCCTCATTGTGGTAATCACACGTTTGACGAAATGCCACAGAGAGAGAGAGAGAGAGAGAGAGAGATTATCCGACACGTCGTCAGTTTGGCATTCGTTGTTCCAGCTCTAGATTTCACCCCTGTCACTGCCATTCATCGTCGACAGTTAAGACATTCAGCTAGTTGCCATGGTCTGTCCTGCTTTGCGGGCGGTTATGAAGGCCTCCTTTTTGTTCCTGCGTGCTTTTTCATGAGGAGGTAACCAATCTCTCGATATGCCCCAGAGGAATCTTCTTCCTTCGGCTTCACGCCATGTTCGGTCAAATAGATAATGCGCGGTGACTGTTTGATGTAATTCCCCAGAGGAATAACTTCACTGGGAAAACGATGATCGAAGAATAGATGAGGATGGGAGAGGGCGTAAGTCTCTGTGATCCCTTTGTTACATGCCGTACAGGGACGATTTCTCTTGGAACCCGGCGATTTTGTGTTTTGCCCATGAAATGAGCCAATGTTGGTTTCTGGCATTTGCTTGAAATTCCATGGTTCATGGTTATGGCCAGAACAGGACAACCATGGAAGCCCTTAGGTTGATTAAAACTACTGAACTAGCAAATTAGCGTATCGGAGAGTATGAAGAAGCGAGGGCTACTACTTGGAGGAGTCTCTTGCTTGGCAACGACTCCGTCTTCTCTCCGGCGAGGACAAGGACGAGGGCGAGGACGAGCCATGAAGACAGAGGGCTTCAAGGAGCTGCAAAAGTAATCACATGAGCTTTCAAATGAATTATACTTTGCTTGCCTCTTGCTCTTGAAATCGAATCAACTCGGAGCTCGAGAAATTGATTACTTTTTTATTCCAGATCATCTGCTTCTACGACCTCTTCCCTTTTAGTTGAGAGAAATTTGCTCCCGAGGTTTGATATTTTGCCGCTAATTGGTGAATAATCCATTTCTGAAGCGTTTATTGGATATTATTGTTCAAAAAGTAGAGTTCCCTTTGTATTTAAAAGTTATTAGGTGACCATAACCAATGAGTAATGCTTCGTGAATTTCAGCCACCCTTTTTGGACGATGAAACCGTGTAATTTAGTATGGCCTATACTAATTTCCCAACTCCATGGCAATGATCACAGAAATCATAGTTAGGCACAAATTTAGATGGGCATCCTCTTTTTTTATATTAGTAATTAGTTAATGGTCACAGAAATAAATTATAATGGCAATTAACTGCATCTTTGGGTGGTCTAATTTAGCAGTGCTTATCTACAATATTATCTTAAAAGGACGTTCCCCAAAAATATGTTATCTTAAGAACATACCATCATTAGATAATGGGACAATATCATGATTATTTATACACCTGATTACTCCTTGAGAAAAAGAAGTGATTTAACCAATCATTTTGTATCATTTTCTATTCTTTTTCCATTGATATATCTATCAACGTTTTTGACTGTGCTATTATAGACTCCGAAATTACTCATTAATATGTCAAAATCTAAGTAATCGGTATATAAAAAATAATAAGAAAAAAACATGGAGACTTTGAGTTCAATATTATCAATTCCAACAAGCTCGAACACACATACATCTCCTTCCTTTAGAGAAGTTCCTCCCCGAAATGTAGCCGGACTGGCAAAGAGCTTTTTCAAGCCATTTTGAGGGTAGTACATGAGTTTCACTAGCCATGATCCGTCCAAATATTTAAGACTTGCGGTTTGCATTCTTCCATTGATGCGTCCCTTTGAAACCCTGCCCATGACAATCTGTCCAGTTGATTTTTTATCAAAAAATGATCAATGAGTAAGAACATAAAAGATATGATGATTAACGCAAGAAATGTTAACCAAACCACATGTGCATAATCTCATAGGCAAACCCAAATCATATAGGAATACGACAATACCTTATGAGAAGGTAATAGATTTCATTCCTGTCCAAATTTTGCACTTGAGAACTATCATCTCAGGATTATGTGATTAGATAACAACTGTCAAGGAAAGATATTGTAGCTCGTACAATTAGTAATTAAACCAAATTCATTGGAAATTGTCAATCAACTACTGGCTTAGCTCATCATGACGATGTAAATAGTTAATACACAAGTGAATGCTTTAGGATGCTTATAAAGAACATATAGGGAATCAAATGAACAAATAAAGAGATAATTTGTTAGTCAACCGAATTTTTATCAAGAATATTGTTAGAGATGCTAAGGCTAGTATGTAGTATCAGAGGTACCAAGATTAAATATGATAGAATTGATTTACAAAATGATGTGCAAGATTTCAATTGATTGTTTGAATATGACCCGCTTATTCTATGCCTAGTATTGTGATATCTTTAGCATGACTCTTGCATTAATAAGTGATTAGTATGACCATTGCCATTAGGAAAAAAGTACAAAAAAAGTTCTAAATCTATAACATTGATACAAATTTAGTACTAAATTCTCCAATTGGGCCAATTCAGATATAAACCTTTTTCACATTGGTACAAATTCAATCATTGTAGCCAATTTTCATTGGCCAATGTTGACATGACAATTTTTAGATAAATTTTTATTATTTATTATTTTTTCTCTTCTTTCTCCTTGGGCTTCTTCTCCCTATAATGGCCAGCGAGGCTCCAACAAGGTTTTTTGGCCATCGAAGAGGATTGCAGCCCTCATCCAGGGCCACGAGCAAGGCGGCGTCACCTAGATCTATGTGAGACCAACATTGCCATTGTCTTGCCTCAAGTGAAGGGTGAGGTCGGGTGAGGGCTGCAACCCTCTTTGGCGACCAGCAAGAGATTCGTAGCCCTCGCCTAGTGGCTAGAGAGCCTAGCTGGAGCTTCATCAGCCACTACAGGGAGAAGAAGTCCAAGGAGGAATAAGAGAAAAAAGGAAAAGAAAAAATTAATAAAAAAATTTGAAAAAAAATTATTGAAAAATTGCCACTTCAATGTTGGCTGGACGATTGGCCTTGTTAGCACTGGTCGATGAAAATTTGCCAAAAGGACTGAATTGATATTAATGTGAAAAATTTTAGAATTAAATTTATCAAATCAAAATGTTTAAAATTGAATTGATATTAATGCTATAGATTTATGACTTTTTTTTTTATTACTTTTCCCTCTTTTCAGCCCGCTAGTTTGAAGACATGAACGACAAGCAGGTTGATTCAGGCACTATGCATAAATAACCTTGCAAAGACTTGCTGATGATTAAATAACTAATTAATGTTTAAAAAATAAAATTTGATTGGGGTCTGAGCGGGTCTTGCTCTGTGTGCCAACCTTGAGAGAGAAATTGTTTATTTTGGGATTTAGCTATATTATTGCGGGAATAGTCCCACCTCCTATAATTAAGAATCGTAAGTTAAACATTCGGCTACCTGCCATGAACTAAAGATGCTTAGCCTTTAGAAATTCCTTAGCCGTGAGCCTTGCACTTTTAAAGCAATTAAGTTTCATTTTTTTTCAACTAATGGTTAGGTAAGATTCATGATCATTCTTATTAATTTCATTCATTGTCACATAAGTTGAAAAGGGGAAATACAAGTCCTCTCTTGGAACTTCCTCCTTCAAATGTTAACCTTCATGCATAAGTTATGAATATGTCTCTTGAGGAATCCACGAGGACTACACGTTTTCAAATGGCCTGTGTGATAAAAGAAAGACCGTGTATACTCACGAGAGAGTAGATTTAGGACAATAATTGCTAGTTAGTGGGCTTGTGCTTTTAGACTCTAAGGTAGCCTACATGATCTGAAGTCACAAAAATAAAAGCTCCGTTTGTTTTGCCCTGCAAATTATGAATGATTCAAAAAATATTTTCCTAAATATAATCACTTATATATTTTATAAAAATGAATGAAAAAAATATTTTATCATTCACGAAAATATTTGAACATAAATTATTTGCAACAATAAAAACATGTTCTATTGACTAATTATTATAAGCGATAAAGGAAATAATTTTAAAGAAAATGTTGTCCAAATTATATATTTTTTGCAAAACAAATAGGGTGTAAGATAACTAGAATGTGGAATTAATGTAGTCGATTTCTTTAATGACAAATAGTGCAGAAAATTGGTGTTAGAAAGAGAAATTGTTTTTTTTTTGGTAAAGAAAGGAGCTAGAAAGAGAAATTGTTTTCTCCTTTCTTTTTAAAGAAAAAATTGTACTTTTGTAAAGACAATTAAGACCCTACCTTACCTCCTCTCTTCCATGAGAGCTTCGATGACAATATCTAGTTGTCTAATCCCCATTGTTCAACTCAAATTTGGTGTACATGTATGTGTAGAGGATTTCCCCCAAGTGCGATTTGTTTGTTTAGCAATGGCCTTTTCTTTTCTGAATTGTGAATTAGGGTCCGCATGTCCTCATCTCGTAGAACAAAACAGAGCTCACATTGCCAACTTTACGGGTGAGCTAGTTGTTTTCAATGAACAATGGTTTGAGAAATTTCTACTTAGGCTAGAGAGAGAGAGAGAGAGAGAGGAGCTTAAGAAGGTAGACGATCGAGGAAGGTCTATAAGACCATGTTCCAGCTTCATCTGATACGTGCGGGATTGGTAAAATTTTTAGCAGAACATAGAGATAATGCGTAAACAAGCGTGAACTTATAATTTTTTTTTTTATTTCAAGTGTGGGAGAGAGAATGATCATGATGAAGTGAGAACTATTCGTGTTAGAAAGTTCAAACTAAAATTTAAGTTGTTAGATATATTGACATCTAAATTTCAACGATCCATTTAATCATTCACTAAATGTATAGAAAATTAAATATTAATTTCTAACTCCTAACAAAAATAATATCCCTTAAAATTGCATCGCGTATAGACATTAAGAGCATTACATTACTAGTATTAAAAGAAGAAGCAGTGAAACCGGGCCGGGTGTAGGCCAGCCCGGCCTTCTTTCTTTCCTTTCTTCCTCTTCTGGTTTGGGCCCAGCCGATTTTCTCTTTCTTTTCCCCCCGGCCCGGCCTTCTCCTTTTCTCTCTGGCTCCCTCCCTTTTGTCCTAGACGTTGGCTAAAGAGAGGGAGGAGACATAGAGGACGCAATGGAAAAGGAGACCAGAAGATGCAGAGAGGGCGTCGATCGGAAGCTGGTGGTCGGGGCCAGGCCGGCCAGGTGCAGCTGGCATGTCAGAGGCCATGCGCGCCGGTGCTTAAAAGAGAGAGAGGGAGAGTCGGCTAAAGGAAGTTCTTCGGAGAGAAGAGAGAGAGAGAGAAGCCGAGAGTGAGAGCTGAGATTGAACTGAGAGCGAGAAAGAGCCTCGGCCGACGCATTGGGCTGGCATGTCATTTTTTGGTTGAGTAGACTCTACATGATCAAATGCTAGTCAAGTGGTGCGAAGCTTATTTTTTGGTTGAGTGGACTCTACATGATCAGGAAAACGTTTTTGCATATGGTGTTATAAATATTAAAGATATATGATTACAAGAACTTTTCATCTTGTTCCTTATCTCAATGAGCGGTTAGCGGATACGAAATTTCTATTATTGTGTCATCTTAAATTCGCTAAATATGTATTAGTATTTTATAGTTTAGTTGCACAATATTGTATTGTTGATGGATGTGTAATTTGAATTTGTAGATTTGTTTTTTTAGGAAGTATAAAAAATAAGACGAAAAAAATTATCAATTGGTCCCGGGTTGACCCTGGAACCAGACCGAACTCATTGGGTCGGTCCGGTCCTTGGTCCCAGGCTCAATAGGGTCGGTCATCGGTCATAAAAATTGAGGACCGACACTGTACGGGTTTGTCCTGGGGTTAGGGGGTAGCCCGGACCAACCCGGACCATGCTCACCCCTAGTCTCAAGGCTTGGGGGGCCTTGACTTTAGTTTGGACTGAACTTGGGATTGGGCTTTAGGATTAACTTACGATTGTTTTTTCGTGGGCTTAGTTTATTGTTGGAAATTTTGGGCCTGTTAATTTAGCTTTGGGTTGAGCTTGATCTGTTGGAGTTGGGCTTACTTAAACGCTGGAGGAATTGGGCCTAATTAGCCCGATTCGTTTTTATCAACCCATTTTCGGACTGTGCCCGAGGCCGGGCCCATTTTCGGATTAGAAATTATGATTTTTTTAAAATCTTTTAAAATATTTTTTATTATAAAATATTGAAACATATATTACGAAAATTAAAAAAATGGTAAAAAGCTTAGAAATTAAACTTGAACTTGTTTTATTAGATTCTTCATATTAATTATAGTTTAGAATTAGTTTAGCATTAAAAAAGTGAAAATCCTTTGATCTAAAAAAGAAAAAATTGTGTTAAAAAATCAATAATTTCTTAGGGCTTTATTATAGGGTTTGAATGTTCCCTATTTTGAGAGTAATGCTTTTGATTGCACACTTTTAGTATGTTGATTAAGGTTTTCCTTTAGCCTAGTTAGGAATGGCATGTTCCTTATTCCGTAAAGTTAGATTCTTGTTTACTCTTGTTATTTATTTAATGCTTCCTTAGTTGCTAACTGTTATTTTAATTATTGTGCACTCGCATGATCGCTCCATGTGTTAGTAGATAGATTTAAAATCAATCCAAACTATGTTACAAATATCTCTTTTAAAAGAATAATAGATACCATTGGTACTAGTTGATCAATTAGTGCAACCACGTCCCAAGTCATAAATTCTTTGATTGCATAGGAAGTGATATACTCTTATGTCTCACTTTGTTTTAGTCAACCTCAATAGGTTAGTTGCAACTTCCCATCGAAAAATTCTTATAGTGTCAATTTGAACACCCCAATGTTGTGTAAGGCACCAGTTTAGGAAAGCCCACGTCCAAAATGAAAGCTATAGGCCTATTTTTTAGGCAATACCTATAAGTTTATGTCTTTTCCTCTTCATATAGAAAATTTAAGTCGTGACAAGATAGAGAGAGATCGCATGAATACAAAAAATATTTAGAACTTTAATCAAGTGATATGAGATAATACTTTAACAATCCAAACGTGATGGGGCAATATCCGGTGTCTCCTTTCATCTTCTTTCCCCCACGATGACCAGAAGCCATTATCTTGGCGGTATGGTGGGAGTGCGCACTGTTTTGCTTTTGCTGATCTATAAAGAGCCCTTCTGACAAGAAAAAATCTCTGTTTGGATAAACTTTCAGTGATGGAGGCGAGACCGATAGGATTGATGACGCTGATCAGACGTGTAAATTTCGCCCGATTTAAGGAAAGAAACCAAAGAGTACTGAAATTTATGGAGAAGCCCAAGATATAGGAATCGGCTCACACGTGGCTGGCTTATACTTCTCTTATTCTCTATCTAAAGATCGGGACAAGCAAGAAGCATTTGTGCCATCGCATACCACAGCATGAAGCACAGTTTCCATACTATTACTAAAACAAAATTACTAAATTAAAACTAAAGTTGTACAAATATAATATAACCCCGAAACTTTTCCACTTTGACAATTTTTTCCTAAATTATTGTGCGAAAATTGATGGAAATAATACATTGAAATTTCATGTAAAGATTGAAGACTAAATTGTCAAAATTCATAATTTTAGAGCCGAATCAACTTTCGCACAATAAATTTAAGACTGATTGCATAATTTCTTTCGATTATTTAACTATTTACCGGTAGCATCATCATGTTATGAATTTTATTATCAGACTGCATTACCGTCCATAAAGAAATTCAAAGTACAAAACTTAGGGAGTTAAGTTTCTAGCTATAGGTGCGACCTGCCTTCCGATGATTGCGAGTAAATTACGAAAGAATCTAGAAAAATTACTGCTGGACGGTTAGCTGGGGTGGCCACCATTTTCACACGCGCGAAAAGCTCCACCTGCTTTGTTCGGTCACCGCCACTTGTGCGAGTCCAACACGCAAGTCTTTACCCCCCGAGAACAAGTGCTCTATCTTCACCTGCCAGAACATTATAATTAGCCTCCTGCACTTGATTAGGAGAGGTTCAAGTAAGTTGACTGTCATAGAAAGATTTATACCAAGCAGAGTACAGCGTTGGCGGCATCCTTTGTCTCTAGGTCATCTAGAGAAAAGTATGTAGGATAATGCAAACCCCTGATCGGTCGGTATCTACATGCTTTCTTTAGCCATTGTCCATGTGAGACCAATCAAGCTGCGGACCGGATCGCTAAGGCCCAAGAAGAACAAAGATTAAATTCAAGTCGAGTCTCCTTTGGACTGATGGGACTATGGAATGATTTGTGCTGAGATTTCATGGATAGGGCCTAACACACCCCTCTTTGTTTAGAATATCATCTCTTATCGATCCCTAAAAAATAGAGAATTACTTAACCAGAAAAATTAGCAAAAAAGAGGTAAATTGGAAATAGAATCGGTACCTCAATAAAAGTTTTCTTCATCCCAACCTTTGACTGTGCCTCAATAACTTCCAAATCTCTGTACCAATTACATCGCCTGCCCTCCCCTTTATTAGTGACTAAACCAGTTAAAAAGATGAAAGACATAGAAGTTAATGGTGCTTAAAAGTGTTGAAAAATTAGAGAAGCAAAGGGAAGCGGGAACACAAAAATGATGACAATGACAATAATTGGATCTTACTAGTTTTGTGCGCCTTTGTTTATGATGATAACTTTTGTATGGCTTTATTCAAATCACCCTCCAAGCTCACAGCCCATAGGTGTCGGAACAGTATTGCAACATCAAGTTTTGGTGTGCTTAGTATACCCTTGGAAAATATTTTCATTTTTGGGCACTCTTCCACTTCAATGTCATCCAATAATGGAAACCTGAAGATGGAACTTTCAATGGAGGAGAAGCATACCAGGCTTGGTAGATTTTGTAGTCTCAATGTTTCTAGTTTCTCAAGAGAAATCACTTCTCCTTCTCCTTTTCCATCGTTTGCCAATATTTCTTTCATTCCTTCACATCCTATTATCCTCATCTCAGTGAGATGCACCAAATTTGTGATCCCTGAAAATGTTACTAGATGCATCAACCCAAATGAATTCTTCACTACTAACTTTTTCAAATTCCGGAAGGATCCCGTTAATGGAAATATTGTCGTCAAACTAGGGCAATCCCAAACCTCAAATGTTTCAATACTCTGAAGAATTTTTTCCACCAAATAGTCTTCTCTCCAAACACACTTTATGTTGTGTAGCTTGCTTAACTTAAGTTCACTTAAATTTTCAAGCATTGGATGTAATCCCTCGTCCACAAGCTCTTCATTAGGGAATATATCTTCAAAGGAACTACAGAAGACCTCAAGGCTTTGTAGATTTCGGAATCTCTCTAGAAGGAATCTAGGAGGAAAGACAGCCTTTTTATCATGAAAGCATGCCAATGTTAGTACCTTTGGCTTGCTAAAGATGTCATCAGGAAATTTTCCATCCAATATCATTTGAATATCCTTATCGACCAATAAAAGTCTTTCCAAGATGGGAATGTCCTGCCAAATTATCAATATAATGAGAGAAGTAAATTCAATAAAAGTTAGGCATTAAAGCATGTGCTGTAAAAGGTTAACTTAAGTTGGTTAATTGCCCTGGAAGGTGTCCATCTTCTTACAGTCCATTAATACAACCGTAAAGTCATGCTAGAAAATACAACCGTAACCAAATGCTCTACCATGGACCTTGGCCATTTGCCAATAGGGTTCAGTGTCTGCTCATGTATGCTTAAATAGAAAGGAAAAAACTGTATTGGCATATGAATGATCAAGCAAACAAATGAAATTCCATTTCACCCAGAGAACATCAAAAGAAAGTCGGTCATCCCACTGCGATTTGAAAAGGAATTGCTAAATGTCAATATGGTTAAGTCGGCACCATTAATTCAAGAACCGCTTGACTAGATTTATCTTGTATTAAGAATATGTTATGCTGTTAACGAAAATATGTAGTTTTTTTAGTTGGGTAATGGAATGTGCTAATAATGTTACCACAACATCTGGGTGTCCACAAATGAAAAGTTTGCTTGAAGAGAATAGAAATAGCTTTTGTTGTCATCAAACTGAAAGGTAAGGGCTTCATGTTTTATATGATATCAAATTGTGGCATGTCTATACAGCTGGCATGAGATATAGCAAGTGAATTAAAGAATAAAGTAGATATTGAGGAATAGCATTTGCAAACATACCCTCTCAAGCGAAAAGTGTGCTTCATGGTCTGAAAGTTCATGCTGATCATCTCTTTGAGCCCACTTGTTCATGAATGCCATAACAGAGAACATGTTCAATTTGTCACAGTGAGTCACTCGCAATTCTTTCAAGAATGACCAGTTCAAAGTGGGCAAGCTAGGACAAAAGCTCTTGAGTTGTGGCATATCATGTAACACTAGAGTTGTCAATTCTGGGAAAAGGAATTGAGCAGCAATAGAGGGTGGATCTCCTCTCGCAACTATTTCCTTGAGCCCACAAGACTCTACGTGAAGTTTCTTAATTTGGCTTAGATTTCTAGCCACCCAATGCGGAAATAGATTTTCAAGGCTCTTACAATTCTTAGCCTCTATTTTTTGTAAATAATCGAAAGTAAGAGTTTCTTGAGGATTGTCGGTCCATATTTTGCTTAAGTCATCCAAGTGGGAGAGAACCATTTGTTTAAGTCGGGGAAATTGCACCTGCCATATTGAAAAATAATGACCCAATGAATTTGATTAGATTGAGTTATGACCTCAAATCCTAGCTCTCATAAATGATGACAATTCTAGAGCTTGTTAGGGACATAAAAGAGGGAGGAGTTGACTGATGCTTTCATTCAATGGACCAATGATTAAGGTCGAGTGTGTTGCATTACAACAAGCATGAAATGCGGTGTTAGAAAATAAGTTACCTTACTGTCTTTTATACTTATTAATACTCCTGTGCAAAAAAGAAAGGAGAAAATTTTTCATTGAGTTATGATACAAAGAACGCAATTACAACCTCAAATACCAAATGAATATTTTTGCAATTGCCTAAGTTTCGCATGACATGAAATTATAATGCTAGTGTCACACACAAAAAAGGACCCCCAGACAAACGCGATTAGTCTTCGTGAACAAATGAAATATGTTGGTGGTACGAAAAACATAAAACCATCACATGAGCTATTATGAACTGTTTATTTAAGTGTCCACGCAGAATTTTCATCTTATTAAGAAGAAATTAAAGAATTACGACATGCTACAACCTCAATTACCAAATCTATATCTCCTTACTTCTCCTAAGTCCATGGACCGTGGAAAAAGACAAATTTGTCATACAGGTATTGAATGGTCCACCAAGATATTCCCTTCCTTTTACGACATTCTGTTTATTTGGAGAAAATCAACTATGTCACAAACTCTTATGACTTATCCATGGAGAAGCAAGTGATATACATTTTAAAGCTGGTTGCAATAAAATAAATGCAATTACAACTTGTCACAACCAAAAAACAAATCACTATTTCCACACTTCCCTAATTCAAAATTATAAATTGAGGATTACTATGAGTTTTTTAAATATTTTAACAATGTGGGGAACACCTATTATTACATGATTAGCTCATATATGACAAATAAATGAAATTAATGCGATGACAATTTGTCACAACAAGAAAATCGTATGACTATTTTTGCATTTTTTACAACCCATTGGTATTCTGAATTGAGTATTATGGTGACTTCTGGAATTGCTCTAACAACATGGGGTATACCATTACATGACAATTTACGTATGACAAATAAATGACACTAGAAGTAAATGCATAATCAGAGATGACTCTTATGATTAAAGAGTAAACAAGTACGTGGATACTCGATATGATGAAATGTTCTACTCACAAATAACAATAAAAAATTTGGAAAAAGCATTAGAATAAGAAAAAAACACAAGCATTTCCTCCGATAGAAAAGAAAGCAATGATTGGAACCTGTATAGAATCTGTAGCTTAGAAGGCCCACAAAAGGGGAACAAAAAAGACTGCCTTGATTGGTTGGCATGCGTTAATTTCCAATTTACGAGGTGATGTAAATTAAAATACATTTGGTGAAGATATAAGCTTCTGGTTACTGAATTTGATCTAATAAATTTGAGAATTGATTTCTGTTCTTCAAAAGATTATACGATGGCGTGTATCTATGTATTCCTAACCATTCTACATTGAGGGCAACTCTCCTAAATCTTGTCGATTGAATAAAATAATTATTGAATTTTGAAATTGTATTTTTTTAGAATTTTTATAATCAATAGTACGTTGAACATTAGCTTTTAATTGGCTTAATTGACAAATAATACCGGTGCCTTCTCCCTCTAATTTTTGGAAAGCTGCCGTGACGACTTGTCGAATTCTCCAACTTTCATGTTTGCCGATCACAAATAAATGCGCCACTTTAAATGAAAGTTTTGAGCACTCCGGTTAAAAAAGGCCGTTCTCTCCAATTCCTAGATCTGTATGCTTCAAGTTGAAATTGATTATCCAAAGCGGATGTCATTTTGCCATATTTTAGATGCTATCCTACATATAGTACTTTAAGTTCAAATTGTAAAAAGTGAAATTTTTATACGGCTATTTTGGTAACTTTTTTTAGAACCTTACTGTGCATGATATGATTTTATGAGCTGACACAAAAACAACACTTCTAGAATGATATGGAGAGATACAAACTAAAGTTTTTCCCCCCTTTTTGAGGATCAGAAAATTTTTAAATCTTTGCACTAATTATTAAAAGATTATGTACATAAATCCATACGAAGCACGTGAATATTACTAATCATTAGAATTTTTCTAATCCCTAAAAGAGGTCTTGTTCAGTTCTTGATATGCCAACTCGACATTGGGCCTATTGCAAGATTGCCTAGGTTAGGGAGATTGAAGATCGGGGTCTTGGAATAAAAATGCGCAGGGGAAGCTAAGTGGATTTCTGAGTGTTATACTTTTTGTATCAGAGGTAAGCGAAAACTTATTATTGTTTCCTATCTGATATGTATCTTTATCAAGAAAACTAATTTTTGTTTATTTTCGAATCTCACGATTTCATTTACTTCGACATTCAATTCACGAATCAGGAACTTGAGATATTCATATTTTGATTTGACAAGATGACAATCTAAAAAAAAAAAAAAGCATTGTAATAGCAAGAACATAACATTTCCTCTGAAAAAAAAAAAGAAAAAAAACTGACCTGTGGATTGAAAAGTGAAGGGGCATCTTGATCAATCTCCATGAAAGATTGCTGAGTGAAACTTCTCATCTTGGAGCAATGGGCAATGGTCAGCTTTTGTAATCCAGGACAATACAACATATAATTCTTTCCTAAGAGGAAACTAGTAAAATGGGGCAAGCATTCCAACTCTATCTCACTGAGATTCATGAATGTAATCTTCTCCATTATACTTCCCTGCCCTTCTTCCTTTGCAATTACTCCTTCCATCTGACCACACTCCTTTATTTCTATATGTTCAAGATTGGCAAGGCACTGAGCCATCGATGGAGCAAAAGCATGTCTTAAGTTGTTGCAATTATAAAGGCCAAGGTGTGTTAAAGAATTGAAGCGCTCTCCTTGAAGATTTTCGTTCCATAGTCGCCTCAACTTTGGTAATTTGACCAAGTACAAAACTACTAACTGAGGTAGCACCCGAGTGCTTTTCATAGCCTCCATTCCTTCAAGACTGAATATTTCTTCTAGTGACTCACAATCGCACACTTGCAATGCTTTCATTTTGTCTAAAACAAGCATCAATTTGGATGGAATAGCATTAACAAATGATGGACATTTATGCACCACAAGAACTTCTAAGTGCCAATATGAATTGATGTGAATAAGTTCATTGTGCCATTTTTCAATCAGCTTTGAGAACTCACACAGCCGCATAAACTCTACTCCAGCAATTATACCCTGTCAAAGATTTGTCATTAAACATAAACTTCTAGTTAGCAAAAAGAAATTACTCTATTGTTGATCAAAACCATTCAATTACATAGGATTTGATAAGTGTTGCATACCATTTGTTCAAACATACTTTGGATGGTGGTGTTGAGGTTTTCCTTCCAAAACCACTCCACTTCTGATACTTGTACTCTCTCCAACTTTGGTGCCTCTATTGGTCCCTCAGAGAAGAATTTCATGTTAGGACATCTAGTAATAGTGACATCTTCCAAGAGAGGAAATATCAAAGTGTGTCCACTTGAGCTGAAACATCTCAACCTTATCAAACCATCAAGCTCCATATACTTCAATTTTTTGAAGGCCAATACATGCCCCTCTTTATCTTCCTCCTCCATGATGACTTCTATCAACATGTGACAATTACTTATCCTCAATTTTGTGAGTTCCACCAAATTTCCTGCTATTGTCGGTGTGAACATATTTGATACCTCACAATATGACACATCTAGAGTCTTTAGATGTTGATTATATCTGGAAAATGGTAATACTACTTTTAACTCATGACTTTGCCCTTTTACGGCTTTGACATTGATGCTTAGCTCTTCTAGATATAATTTGCATAAAACTAGCTCTTCTAAGTTGGTCAAGCTTTGAACAAAATGACATGTGAATATTGCAGATTCCTTTGAGATACGACAAAGCTCAAGAACTCTAAGCTTGCAGAAGAGTTCTTCAATAAGAAAATTCCCAAGCCATATCTCCATCCATTTGTATGGTTCCAATTTTAACTCTTGTAGATTTGAGAATGCGCCCTAGAAAAAAAAGCCAAATCAAAATCCAGCTTAGTAAAAAGAGAATGTTTGTATCATGGTATAAGTGTTTCATTCCACGCATAATAAGTGCATTATGATATTGAGTTTCATGTGATTCAAAGGAAGAAAATGTGCCCTCATGAAATCAACATTATCGTTGATCTTTTACGTTTGACTTGTATTAATATGTGAACTTAAGTAATGTCATAATACACTTCTGCCATGATAAGATCACACCGCAAGCCACATGTTTTAAATCTTTGTGGCACTTAAAGAGAGAGCTAAACCATTGAAATTAGCCGCTACTTTTTTTAAGGGGGACTGATGAGTATGCACTTGATCCATTAGAGATTGATAAGAATGTTCAATCATTACTTGAAGAACATATGATGTTTCAATGTTATAATATTTCTATGGATTTACGGAGTATATAGTTCACATCTTCATATATAGAGCTACTTGCATGAGATGCTAGGCTATGACCTTAATCATCACTTCAAATTTTCACCATTGAAGCAAAAAATAATAATAATCTTGGGTCGTACCTTTTCTACCATGAAGAGAGGCTGTTTTAGAAGTGGCATCTCATTCTCAGGGTGCGATGCAAGTATCTCCACTTTGTCACAGCCACGCACCTCCAAGGTCTTCAATGCCGGCCAATGTGAAGCATGTTTTCCGGCATAGATGCATTTCAACTTTGTTAGATACCCAAGCTTGAGGGAGGTTAACTTTGGGAACACAAACCTGGAAACTAGTCCTTCTTCCTTCTCAATGAGTTCCACAATGCCACATTCATTGATCTCCAACTCCTCAAGTTGGGTTAGATATAGTGCTACTAAGGCTGGAAATAGAAAGGCAAGGCTCTTGCATCTATAAATGATAACAGAACGAAGACACTGGAATTTGACTTGATTGTGGAGTTCCTTCTCCCATACACACTTTAGCTTTGGTAATCCATATAACTTCAGCTTTTTTATCGGCAAACGAGTAACGGGATGTCTATCTTGAGGATTCAGTGGCTGAAGTTTGAAAACAACTTCAAGCGAGCCACATGATCCTACATTCAAACTTTCCAAGCTCTTGAGCTGTCCAAGAATGCAAGAAGGAACAATGTTCGCTAGCTTATTGCATCTCCTCACCTCAAGTGATTTTAGTTTGTGAAAAGACTCCATAGCAACTTGATTGTCCCATATTATCTCAATATTATCCATGCCTTCAATGACTAATGTCTCCAAGCTAGGAAACACAACCTGAGTATTCCCTCACGAAATTAGTAATGTTGTGAGATTAATAGTTCTTGAAGTTCCATTACATGTAAAAGGCTTGCTAGAGGAAGAGTGTCAGCACTACAAGGAAAACGATGGAGAGATTGATATAAAAAGGCAACAAATCATCCATCAAAAGGTGCAGTACAGAAGTAGCTGCTCGCACTAACTTTAAAATCATATCATGAGTTTCTTAATTGCGGCAAAGAAAAAGGACGAGATGCAAGGAAACACATGGAAGAAGCGGTGGCCCTAATAATCTTGGTATATCAATTGTGGTCATCTTATCATATGAATGCGTCCTCATCTCACAAAGGTCGTACCAAATATTGGACAAACCACACAAAACCATAAGACAAAACAAAGCTTTTTTGGTTCTATCTTGACATGTATAAGTCTTCTCATATTTTTTATGGGCAGTTCAAAAGGCAATATGAAGTATTTGAAAACAAAAAAGGATGACATTCTTTAATTTTGGTGGACCATAATTTTGGTGTGGTTGGTTGTGTTGTTTTTCCACAATAACTATGCTACTTCAATAAAGTAATCATGGTTGATTTGTCCATATTAGCAATCTTTCTTTTTTCATTTTACTAAAAGTAGTTTTATGTTTCATTTTGGACAAGTTTAGCTTCAAAATTAGTGTATCAATCTCCATACTAATTTGCTAAAATTAAACAAGTGCAATATAAATAATATTACAATTTACAATCTTTAATATCTCTAAAATATAAGTGAAATATATCAAGGACATCATCACTTCTGGTTAAAGTCAATATCAATTATTTTTATTTAATATTATATCACTCTAAAGCAATTAAAAAAGTCAAGCTAAAACAAAACAATGAAAAAGTGGATTGCTTGGGTCAAAATGAACAAATCTTCCTTATATCATGTTACACTTGAAAGAACTCAATATTGTGGTTCATATAAATAATTAAGTTTGATTATCGAAAATAGTCCTAAATATCTCATTAAAGAAGATTTAAAAATATCTAATAAAGTCATCATATCAATATCCTATTGAAGGGCCGATTTAGTTAAGTCAAAGTAGATCCGCCTGTAAGTTTTTCTATTTCATTTTCTATTGAAACGTCCTTCCACCATCTACTTAAGAAGACAGATGAGTTGACTAAAATAATTGCATCACAAAAACTTAACAAACATTTGACGAAATTGAAAATCGTTATTATGATTTCTGGGTTATCAATGGATTGTTTGGTTTCATTATTGACAGCCCGATCTGCTTGATGATATGGGTGAAAGCATTACCTCGAATGAGAGGCACTTTGCACGAATCAAAGTTCATAGATCAATTGAATTTGATAGATCATCGTATCTATAACCCACACAAAGCTCTACCACCACCGTCAATTCCATGTGGCGGCTGATGAACAGTTTAACCTAAGTTCCAAACCAATGTTTCGAACCACCTAGCCCCTCTCTTTCCCCCTCTGTGGACCACCACATCGAGAAGAAAGACACCCTTACATTCCCACGCAGCAAGACTTTCTATAAGACAAAACCAAATGCGACGTAAGGCCTTACGAGGGGGGGGGGGGGGGGGGGGGGTCACCACTCATTCTACCTTTCCACCAATGGCATCTTGCCACGTCATAGAAAGCCCTCGGCTTTCAAAACAGTACCTCGAGGAATCCCCCACCCCCTTACGTGAGCGACAATCCCGTGCACCGTAGCGCGCTAGGGCCGATGGGCCGCAACGGATGAGATTGCGTCTGTGGCAGCCGAGTTACCACCGCGGCACACGCACATGGCAGACCCAGACGGGCGCGACCAGTATCCCCAACTGGGTCGACAAATCGGAGCCCAACACAATGCCTTCAGTCAACCCCCGCCCGCATTCATCACCACCTTTATAAAGATGGTCGACCAATTAACAAAAACTAAATTGCGCAGTTTGGCTTTTAAGATAGAATCGGGCCTTTGGGGGCATGATTAATCTGAAAGCAAGAGCTACCTTCCATCGGAAAAAAAAATTATAAAAAAAAAAAAAAGATCGAGTAAGTGTCGGTGAAGTCAAGTAAGTGTAATTGTACATGCGAACTATTAGAATTTTATATAAAAATATAAATATTGAAAGGGCTGACAATTTGTGATACGAATTAACATATTCGTAAATGATTATCTTAGAAATTCGAAAATGACACGAATTGATATGAACATATTATACGTAAATTTGTAGCAAAATTAACAAAAACATAGTGTTGTCCAATGAACATAAATTGCCAGCTAGTTGATTTTTTATTTTTATTTTGATAGAAAATACTTGTATTTAGTTATGTTTGGAAGAAAGATGCTAACTTGGAAGCTTTAGAATGCTCAAAATACTTCTCTCAATAACTTATATGTGTACCCCCAAGCATAAGCTGAGAGACCCCTTTGCATGATCCCTTTTTCTTCAATTACTAGGCAATTAGCAACATTCTCACGTGTTTGTACAGGTGTGGAATCTTTCATTTATGTAAAATCGAAATATGTTTTTAATACAAGTAATTAATTAAATTGTATCTCATTTCATATGAATTTACCTTTTTTTTAAGAAAAAAGGCTAAATTCTTAACTAGTATTATATAAAATATAACGATTTGATCATATTTAAAAATTCCTAATTGTCATTGTTATGTCACATAGTGTGATTTTATAAGAAAATATAAAATTATTGTAATATTGACAGAAAATTATAAAACTCATGAAACGAAATATATAATAGGAAGAGTAACATTACTAATTTGCAATGCTAAAACCCATTTAAACCAATGGCATCGAACAAGGCAGCCACCTATGAAAATGAAAAATTCTCGTTGGAAGCAAGATGAGTGGAAAGTGCAAGAAAAGTAGAACGATCATCTTGCAAATTAAAAGTTTAAGCGATGATTATTAAGAATATTAATGAAGAGTACTCCGCATTAAATATTTATGTAGATTTTCCAGTAAGGTGTTGATTCGGTGATGAAGTGGAAACAGTAGCACATTTAGAAAATTAGCCATGTCTCTGCCACATCGATAGTTCACCGGAAAGTTTTGGATTTTTTAGTCAATGTGCATATATTATAAAGAAATGAAAATTTATGGCCTTAGGTGATCAAATAAAAGTTCAATGACTATATTACAATATATTTTATTATATAGTTAGCCCATAATTTTGAGAGTTAACAATTGAGCTAATTGAAGATTGATTATCCAGCTTTTGTATATATTGGACGCGTTTGATAACGTTTCTGTTCAAAAATTGTTCCAGGGAACAGAAATAGAAAAAACTATTTCTGCTCCGGGGAACAATTTTTGAACAAAAGAAGGCGCTTGGTAAACTTGTTCCGGGAATAAAAAATGAACAGAAATATGTTTGGTAAATTTGTGTTCTTTTTTTGTTTCTTTTAATTTTTAAATATTTTTAATTTTTGTCTTTTTTTCTTTCTTTTTTATTTTTTATTTTTTTCTTCTTTTGGCCAGTCGCCGGCCTCGGCCATGGCCTGCGACCGGCTGATGAGGGTCGGCGGCCTTGCCGCCTCGCCCAGCCACGGCGAGGCTCGCCGGCCCCCGGCAAGGTCGAGCCTCGCCGTGGTTGGGCGAGGCTTGGCCTTGCTTTGGTTGGGTGAGCTCGGGCTCGCCTAGCCTTGCCCCGTGCCGGCAAGGCTTGGCCTCGTCGGGCCACCGCCAGGCCGGCGAGCCTCGGTGATGCTCGGCAAGGTTGCCGGCCCTCGATGGCCAGTCATCGGGCATGGCCGAGGCCAGCGACCAACCAAAGAAAAAGAAAAAGAAAAAGAAAAGAAGAAAAAAAGAGAAGAAAAAAAGAGAAGAAAAAGAGAGGAGAGAGAAAATTTGTTTTTAAAAATTGTTCCATAAACAAGAAACATGTTTTTCTTGTTTCTCGTTTCTGTTACAAATGTGTTCCTGGGAACAAAAAAATTAGATTTGGAACAAAAACGCAAACAAACGCATTTCTGTTCTTTTTTTGTTCCCTGGAATAAAAAAAATAGAAATTTTGTTCATAAACAGAAAAAAAAAAAAAAAAAAAAAAAAAAAAAGAACGTTAGCAAACAAGGCCATAATGACTCTACTTTAAATTTTTCATTTCAATTTTAAATCACAATTTGAAAAGTAACTCTACTCTGACTTATTCAGATTTCACGGTGCGGTGATTACGTGGAACGCAATCAATTTTAACCAAGGGGGAGCTTTGGCAATTATGCTTTGTCTCCAGTATAACTATTTATTTGTTAATTTTAATTAATTAGATGGCTGGCATAATAATTATTTATATGCATATATCTTTTTTTTTTCTAATTTCTTAATAAATTTATGTGATCGATCCAACTCTTATTGGTGTGAATTGAAACTTGCCAGTTATCTGTTGTGGCATGTGGCAACTTGAAATGCATAGCATGTAAACTTTTAAAGTGCTATATAACACATAAAATTGATGCCTAGCATTTTACTCCATCAAATTTTGTTATATTTAAGATTTTGACATAGTATTAATCACATACCTCTTGATTGAAGAGGACAGTAGAACTCGATTTGACGTGGTCATCACCTTGAGCTTCTGGTGTACCTGTCATCAATTTTTCATTAGATGAAAGGAATGTCATCTTTTGCATTGTAGCGATGAATTAATCTAAGAAGAACTTCAATGATGCAAAAGATATAAAGTAAGAATCTTACACTTTCTGCTAGAGAAACACTTAAAACTTTCCAAATCTCCAACACATAATATGATTAACGTAGGGAATACTAGAGTTTCTAATGTTTCTACTTTCAACCCTTCTTCCTCCATAATGATCGCCTCCATCTTCTTGCAATCCATTACCAGTAGTTCTTTCAATTGTGCAAGAGATTGAACCATGGATGGGAAAAACAGAAATTCGAGGTTGTTACAGCCATCCACCAATAATTTCTTCAAATTTCCACAAGGATTCTTGTTCCATATGTGCCTCAAGCTTGGTAAATTGCTTATCCAGATGTTGCTTAGCTCAGAGAGAGTCTCAATGTTTGCACTAGTGCCTATTTTGTCGAGGGAAAAAATTTCTTGCACCGAAACACAAGCTTTTACGATTAAAGTGCGTAACTTATGTAGTTTCACTAGTGACCTGGAGTTGATAATCTTTGAGAGAGATTTGCACGAAGACACCTCAAGATATTGGAGATTGCTTAGCCCCAATGGAGATTCATCGGCCCATATTTCTTCCAGATTGGGAAGTCCAGCCATTTCCAAGTACTCCAAGGATGGGATTGAAACCTGACAGATAGACCCATTAGAAATAGCATTTCCATCTACAAAGAGCAGACGAGAAAATTGCGTGCTATAATAGGTTATTACTAATGGTTGTGGAAGAAAATTATTAGAATAATTTTTGCATTTACAAATATCTATGATAAAAAAAAAGCTAATTGACAATCCGAAAAGGTATTTCATGACCCCAAAAACAACTAATGAACTTCATTTTTTTTTTATAGCATATTCGTGGATGGTATTACTATTAGATTTTGTTAACAATTTGTTAACAATAAGGAAACTGCAGTCATAAAGAAATAGCATTCATTCAATTTGCTAATGACTACGAAAATTATTGATCCATAAAGCAAAAGGAAGTACATTCAACGTCAATTACTTCCTATAAGATAAACTGCTCCCTCTTAGGTTGTGTTACTACTTTGATGATACGTTACTCATTTAATCAGATGATTGCTAGAAAGTATTGTACTATCTCACAATCAAGATTACTACCAAGAAAAATAAATAAAGAAACTATAGAATGACCATGATCATGAAAGACATTGGCAATTTGCTAACAAAGGAGAATATCTCATTCCAATAAGTGATCAACAAGGAGAGATTGCAATCACGAGAAGTAATTTACTATGCTATAAGACCTTAATTACGGAAGGTATGTCCAATTTACTACCTGCCTAAGGAAACTTAACAATTTCGAAAAATAATTTACTACTTCACAAGGGAAAATTACTGTCATAGAAGTTAAGTTAGTGCAAGTAAGTTCTTTTGACGCCTGCACCACCCATCTCTGCCTGTTTGGGCTTATCCAGATACAATCAATTTATAGGTGAAGTATTACAATTTATCCAATAAGATCCAATAAATTACTGTATTTTTATCCGATGAAATGACATGAAGAGTTTTTTTTTTAAATAATTATCCTATAATTTGCGTCATCTCATAAATGGTAGGAATTGGTAGTTCATTCTGGCTTTGTACCTTCTATCCTTAAAACTAACTGCCTGGATGTGGATCATATGCTACAATCCTTACACCTTTCGTCTACGGCTCACACCAATAGTTAGACATGTGGCCCATTATTTCTCTTTTTTTTTTTTTTTTTTTGCTTTTTACCAAATTATTGTTCTCTCTCTTCACATCGCCGAGGGATCAACCTCGGGAAGACGCGACCAAGGCTCATGCTAGCGTCGAGCTTGTCGGTTGCGACCAAGTTCGTGACGGCGATTGCGAGCGAAAAGGAAAACGGATAGAGATGGAATGAGTTGTAGCCGGTCATGGCGGTGGCGGATGAGCGTGGCGATGGTGGGGGCAAGCAGATGTGGTTCTCAGACCTCTCACATTGCTGAACGACTTTCAGATGGGGAGAGAGAGAGAGAGAGAGAGGCCCCAAAAAGAAGAAAAGCAAGATGACACGTGTTGGCCATCCATGCGTGTTGTAAACACTGGGGGCATGGTATGCCGCAAACATGCAGACTCAAACTTTCCTTTACACTTCGTAAATCCACCATGGCAACTTAAATTTCCCCGAATCTTTATTACGTAATTATAACAGGACAATCATGTCTAGTCAACTAAAAAGCTCTAAACAATTTTTGTTGTACAAAACAGCCATGCGTTTATGTTAATTGGACCGCTTCTTATCCATATTGTCCTTCTCTTACTAACAATAACCAATTTAACCAACTATATATAACCGGCCTCAATTTCAATTAAATGCCATTAATTGTTGTTGTGATGATCTAAATTATCAACTTCATATTCATAAATTCTCAATTACATAGTGCTTGAGACAATTTTCTAAGTCGGATTTCTAGATGATAAAAGTATTTTATACAAAATAATTTAATTAATTTTATTATGTATGTTATGGTTTATTATATCTCAATTGCCATTTCATACGCTCTAGCCTTGACTACACCTTGGAATTATGCTTCTAGGGGTATGCATGGTCCGGGCAGGCGGTTCCCGACCTAGAACCGAGAACCACCCGCTAAGGATCGGTTCCGAAAAATTGGAACCGGGATCCACCCTTTTGTTGCATGGATCCACCTGGGAACCGGACTTCACCCGGAAACCAGACCGCTGATCGAGTTTGGTTCCCGGGTGGATCCATGGAACCGATCTTGACGTGAAACAATTTTGGTTTTCAACATAGAACAGTCGAATCTATGAGTTGGGAAGGAGGGGAGGAGGTCTATGGTCGGGTTTTCAACATAGAACGGTCGCGAAATAATTTTCCTCGGCTGTGGCGGGTGGTGGCCGACGCGAGGGGGCGAACAGCAACGGCGGCGGCATCGACACTCGGGGAGGAATCGAAATGACGATAAGATTAGGAGGAACCAAGGAAGAGACAAAGAGAGAGAGAACCGAAGACAAAGGGAGTGAGAAGATGAGATCTAATCTAGGGTTTCTTTTAGTAATTTTTTTTTAATATTAAAAAGGTTCCGGTCCGGTCCAGGTGGGCGGATCCGCCCATGGAACCGGGAACTAGACCGGTACCCACCGGTTCCGAAAAATTGGAACCGGGAACCGGATCGGTTCCCTCAAGAACCACCGGTTCCGGGCGGTTCCAGTCCAGTTCCGGGCGGTCTGGGCGGTTCCCAGGTATTTTGCACACCCCTATATGCTTCAAACCAAGTATTCACTTGAAAATCATGTCATTTTAATCTTTCAAAACCATGATTTTTTTATGCATATAGCATCCCTAGTCAGCTATTGAGCATCATATAGCTATGCTCAATACGCCACAATTTATATAACCAAAATTTGGAAGCAAATGTGTACCGCTTAAAATCTTCATCGGGTATTTCATGTAGTTTTTTTTTTCTTCTAAATTCGCTCACTAAAGCCTACGCCTACGACATATCAGCACAAGTTGAATATTTATGTTTGTGATGCCCAAAGTGCTTACAAATATATGAACATGCATGAAATTGTGTAATGTAATATTAATAGGACCTATGCAATGACTAAATGCTTATTGAGATATACAATATGAAAACGACATGCATCAATTAGGTTAGCATCGTTGCTACTATTTGAAAACCCAATCTCCTTGCTCAATTTCGTATTGATTTTACCTAAGTTGCCTAGATATTCTATTTTATAGATAATAACAAAGTTAGATAACTAAATTCAGGGACAAATTTTACAAGATTATGAAATGACGTTATTGTGGAATTATTCTAATGCCAAAATTCCCTTCAATGTTGCTCTGTAAAACCCTATTAGTATAGGTCTACTTGCAGCACATAAGTTGAAAATAACTCAAATCCTATCCCAAACTAAATTTACACGTATTTCATTCTATTAGTTGGACTTCTACACAATGAAGAGAAATAGAAGATTGCTTTAACTAATTACAGGAACGGCATGATTGGACAAGGTAATTAGGAATGAAATGAACTGAAAAAAAAAATATAAGAATTACAATCCACGTTACATCTAATTAGCAAATCAACAAAAGATTAATAAATAGTATATCCTTTTGATAGAAAGTTACCTGTTGCCCGTTGAAGAAAGCAACTTTAGTGCCAACTTGGTCCTTTGATGTACTACTTGAAGAAGCTGTCCCTAGGGTGAAAAATTTCTTGATATTTGGCAAGTCACCCAATTCCAATACACGTAAATTACACAATTCAACTTTGCTACAATCATCAACTTCTACAATCTCCTGCATTAAGTGGCACTTGATAGCTTGGATTTCTTCAAGCCGTGGAAGTTCTCTCAATAATGAAAGAGGAAACAAAACTTCTATCTTGTTGCAACTTTCGACTCGTACTACTTTTAATGCACTAAAGGAGTTAGAGGAGATATGGTTGTTGCATATCTTCTCCAAGTTGATGAGATTTTCGAGAATTAATGACTCCAACATCTTAAAATCTGTAAGGGATGGTGATTGGAGTATGTAATGGATGGAGGAACTATTCTTCACGTGTAGATGTTTTAATTTTTGAAAGCCTTCTTGGGATAACATGCAAATACTTTGCTCAATTCTATTTGATCCGTCTAAAAATAGATCATCAGTTTTGCCTAATAAAGTTTGTATGAGTCCCTTCCTAAGAATATCGCTTCTTGGATCCAACTTAAGCTGTAATGCGCTTGATCCTTTGGGAATTGGCCAGCCCCCCGCATCACCTATCTGGATTTTGTATTTGGTTAATTTCTTGACATCTAGATTCTCTGGAAGCACACTTGGATCGAGAATGGACACATTCAAAGTGCAGAGATGCTTCAAGTTATTCAACTCAATAAGCTTGGCATTAGTTGGTGGAGTTTGATCCACAACATTCCATCGATCAAAGCCACATGCCATATACAACTCCTCCAATTTCATCAAGCTTCCAAGCACACCCGGTTCAATTATCTCAAGTTGTGAGCAAAAGCTTAAGTCTAACAACCTTAGCTCTACCAATTGTCCAATTTCTTTTGGCAATCGTTGAATTTTGGAGTTCACAAAGCTGAGAATATGTAGTCCTTTTAGCTCACCAATCATAACTACATCCTCTAACGAACAACCATCAAGACACAAAGTGTGTAAGTTATCTGAGAATTGAAACGGCAAAGGTGAACGAGTGAGACGTACCTGAGAAAGATGTAAGACCATGAGTTTTCTCATAGAGTTGAAATATGAATCCGGGACCTTAAGAGATTTATTGTTTGTGAATAACAAAAAGATCTGCATTTCAGGGCAATCTAACTCTTCAGGAAGCTCATTCATGTCAACGTGGGAAAAGCATACCGCTGTACAACTTTTGAGCTTGTCCTTTGGCAAGTCTATTAACGACTTATCACTACCTTTCAACACGAGAAGAGGGTCATCTTTTGAAGCGATCGATGCAACAAATCCACAAACCAAGTCATGTATCTTGAAACTAGTAGCATCTTCATCGTCTAACAAAAGAGAGGATGCTTGTAGCGTTTGGATCAGTGAGCTCAACCTATTTCTAGCTTCTTTCATGCTACTAATTTCTCCAAATAACTTCAAACCCACACTGTACCTCACCAAGTATTCAAGAGAAGGTTTAGAGACACCATAAACAACACAAAGTCGTAACAATGACTTCACATCCTTGCCATCCTCTCCTTTGAAACGATTATAACTCAATTGCAACATCTCATTTATCCTCTCACTGATTCCTTTATTTGTAGACATCTCAATTTGTTTTAAAGCATCCTCCCATTGAGAAAAATCAGTGTATTTGAAAAGTTTGGCCATCATGATAATCAGAAAAGGCAAACCTGCACACTTGCGGAGTGCTTCATCCACCAAGGATTTGAACGGGTCATCATGTACTTTCTCTCCCACTGTCCTCTCAAACAAATTCTTTGCCTCTTCCTCCTTCAACTCGTAAAGGCGGAAGTCCCTGTCGCAGCCCATTTCCCTTTGTAAAAGATCTTGAAATCTTGACGTCAGCAACAACTTGCATCCTATGACTTTGTTGTCATGTCCGCAGGGAATGCCGACTGATTTCAAGTCAAGCCCTTTCCATAGGTTGTCCAGTATTATGAGGACCTTCTTTTTCGCCCTCGCCTCATCTTCCAACCTCGTGCGCAGACGCTCCGCTCGAGGATTGACATACTCGACGTCCTTTATGTCCAGGTCCAGCGCATGCGCAATCTCTCCCTGAATCCTCTTTATGTCTTGATTTTCAGACACATCAGCCTTAGCGACCCAATCAAACCACTTCTCCTTCCTTATTCTCCTTTCGGCACTGTCCAATAGGGTAGACTTGCCGACTCCACCCATCCCATAAATACCGACGACACTATTGTTGTTATCGACAAGAGCGGCCATGATCTCTTGCACGATCAATTCTCTGGATGTGACGATGTGGTCGTCGTTAAGCTTAATCGACATCGAGGCAAAAGAAGCAGAGGCCGTCGCAGTGGTAGACTGGACGACATCTTTGTCCTCTCTCCTGGCCGAAGTCGAAGCAGCAACATTCCCTGGAGCAGGACCGCTGGAGGAGATATCCTTGAATTGACTATATTCTTGAGTGAGTCGTTGAATGGCCTCGATCTTGTCCTTGGCCGTCCTGCTGAACTGATAGCGACAACTGGGTTCGGGAAGACTCCCATAGCAGCAAGTCTTGGTTGCTTTTTCGAAGTCTTCCAGCAAGTCTCGCGCCTCATTCAAGGCCTTCTCAGCATTTGCCTGCCACTGCGTGACATAATTGTAGACATTCCGACTATTGTTTACGGCCACTTCCACGGCATTTTGGACCATCTCAGCCTCGTATGCCAGCTTCCCGACTTCTTTCTGAAGATCCTGGGCGTAGCTCTTGGAGGATGTAACGTATCCGAATTGACGCTTGATGGGAACAACTACACACTTGAAGGCATCCCATGCAATAGAAATGACAGAATCAGTTGACATTTTTATTTTTATTTTTGTCTGAGAAACAAAGAGCGAGCACACAGAGAGAGAGAGAGAGAGAGAGAGAGAGAGAGAGAGTATGATGAAAAGGAGAAGCAGATACTGAAGAAGAATGGTAGTGCCGAGGTGAAGAAAGAGGGAAACAGAGAGAGAGAGAGAGAGAGAGAGAGAGAGTATGATGAAAAGGAGAAGCAGATACTGAAGAAGAAGAAGAGGAGTAAGAAGAATGGTAGTGCCGAGGTGAAGAACGAGGGAAACAGAGTGAGAGAGAGAGAGAGAGAGTATGATGAAAAGGAGAAGCAGATACTGAAGAAGAAGAAGAGGAGTAAGAAGAATGGTAGTGCCGAGGTGAAGAACGAGGGAAACAGAGAGAGAGAGAGAGAGAGAGAGAGAGAGTATGATGAAAAGGAGAAGCAGATACTGAAGAAGAAGAAGAGGAGTAAGAAGAATGGTAGTGCCGAGGTGAAGAACGAGGGAAACAGAGTGAGAGAGAGAGAGAGAGAGATGGAAAGGGGAAGCAGATACTGAAGAAGAAGAGGAGGAAGACGAATGATTGTGCCGAGGTGAAGAAAGAGGGAAACAGAGTAAGAACGATCAGAGATGAAGAAGGCTGAGAGATTTGAGTGCAAGGAAGGATAAAGGAAGTGGAGGGAAGAGCAATCAATTTAAGCACGAAAGAGTTCGGTAACTTAACCTTGGTCAAGGCCTTAACTAAACATCACTTAAAACCTTGGGTAGCTGAAAACTTGATAACGGATTGCTCCAATTGAAACTGGCAGAAGATAAAAATTAAATAAGACCTCAATCAGGACATGAATAGGATGGTGGACTTACGAACAGAACAGACGTGTAACAGAAATGGATGATTTTTCTGCATTATATTATTTTTTTTAGTTGACCAGTCACCATCACCCATGTCTGAGCCTCCCCCGCTAATGCACAAATTGGATTTTCTTTTCGTTCGAATGCTCGATTGATTACACATAAGAAAATTGCAAAAGCAACGAAAGCCGGGTCCGCATCATAAAAAAAGACCAGCTGTCAATATTAAAAAATAAAAAATAAAGATCCGGCTTAAATCCTCGCACACGTGACATGTAGCTTTGTCCAAAGTAACAATTTGGGATGTAAATCAATTTCTTAACTCAATTTTAATGGAGAAATTATCTAATTGATCTTAATGTTATTATATAAATTTTAATTTAATTTCAGACTCTTCAATTTATTAATTTAATCCTAAATCTCTACACAAAATTCTTTTGTAATTCTTCTAATTAACAGAATCTAAAAAATTTTGACGTGGCCTCTATCATTGTTAGCCATTCTATGTTGATGGCGATATCTGTACGAACTCTATTCAAAATGACATCTTTTTTTTTCTCTCTCATTTTCTCTTTTTCAATTATCTTTTTTGTTTCTTAAAATGTTCTTAAGTTGCTGTTCATCTTCTTCCCTGGAAGCCTAGCTTTTTGTTGTTCTTAGAACATTTTGCAGCCATCGTCGCTGCTGCCACCTCCATCACAAACAACTTGACCACCACTGTCAAGATCAAACTCGGCCACTGCCACTACGATGACCATCATACAGAAGCTGTCATCGGGTCTCTCTCTCTCTCTCTCTCCTCCCCCCCCCCCCCCCCCGGCTGTATGGCGGAGCTACATTAACGGAGCTCATAATTCGATAACTGCAAGACATAGATGCTAACCTAACCTTAGTTTAGGCTTTAAATAAACACCAATCAATTACTTGGTTATAGAAATAGATGATTCTCTTCGTTATTGTTCCTTTATCGGACCAGTCACCATGACTGATGTCCAAGTCTCCATTCTTTCCCCCACCGCTAATGGATAGACATTGATGGGGTTTCCATACTTTCCCACCGCCAAAGTACTAGTCCTAATCCATCCCTTCATGCTTTCCTCCACCGTTAATTGACAAACAGTGATTAGGTACAGGTGCTAAAACCACTCCCTCTTCTGGTCAATGAAATCATGTTACAAATATAGAAGTAACATTAGGATTAAGCTACAGGAAAAAAAATTTGAAAGTTCAAAGGTCAAAATGATATGCAAATTGAAATAGTTTCAAAATGTAATATAGCCACGTTATTGTTTTATATATTGAATGGTAACTTTTTCATAATTTTCTATTTATTGACATAATAGACTTGGGCTAGCTTAGCTCCGTTTATATAATTAATGTTTTTACCGCTAGTTGAAATAAGTATTATCTTTCAAACTTTCACAGATTTGTTGACAAAAAAGCCCCTCAAAATATGCCGATAAGTTAAAATAGAAAAAAAAATTAAAAAACAAAACTTAGTTCATAAGGAAAACCAAGTAGTTTTTTTAAAAAATTTGCCAACCATGTTTGTTAGATTAGAATGTGAAATTACTCCTAGCTCCGTATGTCATAAATTTCTAACCAAAAAATGTTATTACTAATTAAAGTCATGAGGTACTTTCCATTTGTGATTAAGTTGATAAAGACCTACTGTATAATAACTAATTAGTTTATAAGGAAAAATGCATATAAAAAATTCACCACATAAAGTAGGCCTATTTTTTTATAATCCAATGATTAAAGCATGGAAAGTTGTCTACCTAGTAACTAATGAAATATCGCACAAACCCATGAACCGACTGAGATGGGGCTTTTGGCTAGCGAAGGTGGCTCTAAATCAAAACAATTTTTACGAATTTTATAGGATTCAAAGGGATGGTCTCTAGTTCATAATTTAGAAATTCCTAACATCACAATCAACTACACTAATTTTTTTGGTTAAGTAAGCATAATATTTTTATTGTAAATAATGTGTATTTTGCATTCTGTATTTTTTTTTAAATGACAACGCTAACATAAATTTATCATATTATATTCATTGGTGTTCCAATTGAGAAATTTTGCAAAAATATTGAATATGAAAGAGCAATTTGATAAAAAAATGAAATAGAAAAAAAAAAAGTCAGCCAACTTTTGGGTCAACCTCGGGACTTGTTGATGCGGTTCTAGACTGCTTCTAGGGTCAAGGAGTTCATATCCTCATTTCAAGTAAAGGATAATGGCTTTGATGAAGTAAGTTCCAAGGTCTTGGTACCAAACATTTTTTTTTTTTTTTGGTGCTGGAGAAACCGTTTTGGCTGACAGCGGCCACGTAAATCCCTAAGTGTTGCTAGCGGAGAAACCACCATCCCGGCACCATGCGTCAATCACCTAATAGCCTACCAGCCTCCTTGCAAATTGCGTTGTAAGGGTTTTAAACTCCTGACCTTCCCTCAAAGAACTGAAACCTATCCAGCGGAGCTACCATGGCCGATGGTATTGGTACCAAACATATTTGTATTGAAACATCACCCCTAATAAGAAAATGTGGATGGAAAAATAAGTAAAATAAATGTGGCAATTTTCTTCGACAGTTACCTTTTTTGCGCCATAAAAAGTTTATCTCGTTTTTGCCGACAGCTACAGCTTTAATCTCTCTCCCCTTCCCTTCTCCCAGTACCGGGGTAAATGCTCCTTTACTTGTATCATTTTATCATGTAGTGCGTTTGGTAATGGCAAGTGAAGATAGACGCACTGATGAGTAGTACAACATGGCCTTTGGTCTCAGATGTCAGTTGTCTTATCCGTCACGTGAAGTCCTTTTTTACACTCAGCTCTGCACGTATAATAACGGCGGACAATGCGATGATTTTTCTTACGAACATGACGCCTTAGCTCCAGATGTATTGGAATAATGAAGCTCCAATGATGTGTCATTTTAAATAAAGAGCGATGGAAAGAAATGCATGGACAGGTCTTAATGCCTAAGCATTTTTTTTTTCTTTTCCCAGTAAGTCAGATTTTGGTCCTTGACATGTCGAGAATCTTCACATTTTTGTGATAAAAACACAGCAACTTTTTGCTGGAACATATTATTAGCGGCTGGGATTTAGTACTATACATCCATCAATTTAAAACATTAAAAAAGTTTCAAACCAGGACGAAAAAAGAGGAGATTGGTACATGCTACGGAGCTCTCATCACCCTGCTAGCAAATGTCTATTCGACTTATTGCATCTTCTTGGTCCTGCTTTGTTCACTCCTTTATCATTGACCCTTGTATGACTGTTCAATTCAGGCATGGAGAGAAGAAGGCACATGCAATTTAGGTCTCTATTTTTTTTACAAGATATGATGAATCATTAACTTCACCATCCATGATTTTTCCAAATAAAGGTTGTGAAATTATTATTTCTCTTAATATATACCTTGAAGAATCCAAAGGGAACTATCTGCCCGCACAATTATTTGAACAGGCAATGTTTGAATATGAATGAAATACCATAATATAAGCATGCAGAATGAGAGACACAAGATGCATATTCATGGCACTTGGCAGCATTTGCTAGTTTCAAGAGTTATAATCAGCATCCCGAACTACGCGGTAGGGTGCCTAATCTGCAAGTAATCAATCTTAACCTATCAAAATTTGCACTATCAAAATTTGCACTCTTAGACCATACACAGGGTACATAACATAATCTCCAATCTTAGCCACATGTACAAGGGATAAAAAGCAAGCGAAGTGAAAACTCAAGCTAAAATTTGTGCTCTTAATATGAGGCAGGATTAGAAATTTGGAGACATGCCACTAATGAATTAAGTTTGGGATCTTTCCATGAATACCTAAAAGAAGATTCTACATCGCCACTTTGAAAAATGTGCTTTGATTCAAATGTGCTAGATAACTAAATCCTGCTAAGAATAATGTGTTTTGAGATGATTGGTAAAATGATGCGATTGTCTGAACCAACTTATTCATACATCACTTCTATAAATCAATTTTTTTAATTGTTATATATCTCTTGCTTGATAATATTCAAACAATATGCGCTTAATAAATTATAAACACAAGTGTACTATAAACTCCAGAAGACATTACAACTTACAAAATTGGAGTACTTGAAAAATATGAGTTTTTTAGACTGGAACGGTTGTAAAAATAAGAAGAATAGAAAAGATTAGCTTCACCTTGACCATAATCATGGCTTAGGAAACTCCATCACGCATGAGCAAATGAAGTTCCTTGTTGCCTTTCAGAACCAAATTTTGAAGAAACAAAACGGTTTTGTAATTGCATGAACCCAGTCCTCGTGAGGCCAAATGATCTTACTCTTTGATTACATTATTTCACTTGAGACCCAAATGATGCACGTTGAACTTAAATATTGCCATTATACTGCTCTATCTAGTTATTTCAATAGTGTGGAGTTTTTAACATGTGAAAATAGAGTTTCGCGATGAGGGGAGAACATAAAACTAGAGGATCAAATTTGACAAGCACAAATTATCATTTTACATCTGAAGTTTAGAAATGTACGAAATTAAGATTCTATCATGATTAATGGGGAGACATACACAGAAATCTTCTATTTTCATTAAAGTAGGGGCTGCTGGAATTTTTCTATCGCTGGAAAAAATTCACAGTCAGTCTACAACTTATTATACAGAATGTAATGGAGTTTCAAATTTTTTTAATTGAACCAATTTAATCTTTAATTATTTGAGGAAAATTGTAATCAAGTCCTATCGGCGATGGTGTGACGTGGACTGAGGTTACAATGAGACAACGCTGTTTTTGTTGAAATTAACGGCGTCTTTGCTTAGTCGAGCGGTTAAGCTGAAGCCCCAGATCACCAAATCTCGCTGTAACACGACTTAAACAAAAGGGTGGACGGTACGCAAAGTCTCAGCGTCCAAAATCGAGAATCTATGACTGAATCTACCAAATGGCAGTGAATAGAAGCGAAGCTGCAACACCCACACCAGCAAGCAGTTCGATCCTTCTGAAATAAAAACCATCACAGAAGCACACAAAAACGAACTAACCACGAAAGAGGCTCACAACAAAACAGAAGCGATTTCATTTCAACAGCAAAAATGAAAATTGCCGACAGAACTCCATTTTGGCCCAACTATAAATCAACTTGGCTCATCATATTGGTTTATTTCCGCATTGTGGCAAAAATATCTTGGGCGGGATGCGCCACACGCTAAAGGTCAATCAGAGGTAGAGAGAGTGGGGACCCTCCATTAAATAATGTTCTGTCAAATTATTGCATCGAGTATTCTGAGTAACGTGCGTTGCTATTTGCCAGCGCCAGAGCTCTATCATAAGAGAATACATGTGGAGCCCCTTTTTTACACGAATGTTTTAATCATGGGATTGTAATAATAATTCATGGCTTCCTTTCTGGAAATAATAACTTTCTTGAGGATAACCTAGAAAACGAAAGTATAAGATAAGATCTCTGAACGTTATTTGTCAAATCATATCCTACGTAAGTTAGACATTAAGTTTCCTATTACTTCATTCATGTGGTAAATTATACATTGGTTGACATTCTTCTTCTAATGTCATAATCAATTGGAAACTTCTACCTCTATTGACTTTAAATTTTAGAATACCATAAAATTATAAACTATAAATTAAGAAAACACTCAATAAAATGTAAAATGGCCGTAATGAGTGTGTGTGAATAAATTTTAATAATTTTCTACCTATTGACATATTAAACTTGGTCTAACTTAGGTAATAAAAAAAAAAAAACATAAAAGATAGAGATGGCCAGTTCTCAAGTCGGCCATAAATTAGCCTATGTGATTCTAAGCTATTATAGGGCTAACCACTTCAATTAATGATTTTAAAAATAGGGAATCGATTTTCACATAGTGGGTTCAAAGTTTTTGTTTTGAAACATATGATAGAGAGAAAGATAAGTGAAATAAATATAGTGTTTTTCTTTGACAGCTGACGTTTTGCGAGATGAAAAGTTTAATTTTATTTTCACCGACAACTTTAGTCTCTCGTATTCTTTTTTTAGAGTCAAAGTTTGGCACTGGATCATGGACACAATGATAAGTAGTACAACATGGTCCTTGGTGCCAGATGCCAGTTGTATTAACGGTGACAGGAGGTCCTTTTTTTCACTCCTCTGCAGCGTATATTAATGGTGGAACATTGTTATGTCTTTTCTTTGAACACGAAGCCTCCACTAACGGCTCTTACTCTAGATTTATTTAAATATATGGGCTACAATAATGTCTATGTTCTTTTAATTTGAGGGTGATAAAGAGAAATATGTGATGAGTCTTATAATTGAGCATTATCATTTTCGTTTTGTAGTAAGCCAGATTTTGGTTCTTGACTTGACGATGTTTAGATTTTGGTGATAGAAACACAACTTTTTTCTGGAATATTTGATTATCAACCTCTAAGATTCAATAGCAAAGATCCAACCATTTAGAACTTTAACAAAGACACGTACATGAAGGAGAAAGGGGAGATTGGCACAGACTGATAAAGATATTTAGGATATTTCCTAAGCCATCAAGAGAAAATGAATCCAATTTAACCGCAGCCTTTTGTTCCTTTATGCTGCCATCTTTAGTTATCTCATCTTCAATAACTTCTTGATTTTTTCAGCATTATCTTTAGTCATTTTATTTCTATAAAAAAATTTCTAAATATTTCTAACACAGATAATGAAGCCCCGTGGCGTAATCTTAGTTTAGGCCTAAACTAAGCACCGATAGATTTCTTTAATGTAGAAATGGATGATTTTGTGCATTATTATTCTATTGCTTAAACAGTGACCACCGACAATTTCTGGTCTCTATCCTTTTCTTCACGGCTAATGGACAAACAGTGATTGTTCTCTGAGTACTTGCATCCTTTGGTCTTTTTAGCTTTTTCAAAAAGCATATTAAAGGTAAATTCGAGAGGGCGACAGATGGGACACCTTGCTAGCAAATGTCCATTCGAATTATTGCATCTTCTGGGCCTATTTTAGTCACTCTCTTATTATTGACCCATATATAAGGGGACGAGGTCAGGCATGGTAGTGGACAAGGTAAATGCAATTTAATCCTCTATTCTCTATTTTTTTTTTTTGATAATATGTGATGGATCCCTAACCTTGACTATTAAAATTTTCCTCAATATATACTTGAAGGGTCCAAACAGAATTGTTTGCCCGCGTGCTTATTTGAACAAGCAATGTATGAATACGAATTTAATAGCATAAAATAAGCACACAAAATGAAAGAAGATGTAAGATGTATTCACAATTCTTGACGGTATTTGCCAATTTCAAGAGTTATAATCAGCACTCCTTGCTTGGCCTAGCAGCTAAGCTAAAGCCCCAAATCTTTTGCACTAATATTCGACTTAAACAAAAGGTTCCGACAGTACGTAGAGTCTCGAGGTCCAAATGGAGAATCCGTGACTGAATCTACCACATAGCAGCTAATAAAAGCAAAGTCACAGCACCCACACCAACAAGCAACGTGACCCTTCTAAAACAAAAACTACCACCGAAGTACCCAAAAACAAACTCACCGCAAAGGAGGCACACAACGAAACAAAAGCAAATTTCATTTAAACAATAAAAATGAAAATTGCCGACGGACCCCCCCTATTGCCCAACAATAAGTCAACTCGGGATATCGTCAATCGTTGGTTTATGTCCCCATTGTAGCAAAAATATCTTGGGCGTGATGCTCCATATGTTGAAGGTGAAATAGAGACAGAGAGAGTGGGAAACTATTAAATGATGTCTTTGTCAAAATATTGCATCAACGTTGATTGCTTTTTCCCATTGACAGAGCTCAATCGTGAACATGTAGTTTTGAGTACCCATTTGGGATGTAAATCAATTTCTTGACTCAATTTTAATAGAGAAATTATCTAATTGATCTTAAAATTTTTAATTTTACTAATTTAATCATAAATATCTACAAAAGTTCTCTTGTAATCCTTATGATTAATAGGAGCCGAAAATCTTTGATGTAGTGCCTAGTGATTATTAGTCGTCCTATGTTGATGGTGAGTGACATAATTTGTTCAACTTTATTCAAAATGACATGTTTTGCTTTTTTTTTTTTCATTTTTTTTTCATTTTTTCATTTTCTATTATTTTTTCTATTTCTCAAAATGTTCTTAATTCGCTGTTCATCTTCTTCCCTGGAAGCCCTAGCTTTTTGTTGTTTTCAGAAGATGTTGCAGCCACCGTCGCTGCTGCCACCGCCATCACGAACAACTCGACCACCACCGTCAAGATCAAACTTGGCCACCGCCACTACGACCACCATCATACAGAAGCCGCCATCGCGTTTCTCTCTCTCTCTCTCTCTCTCTCTCTCTCTCTCTCTGTGGTCGACCACCATTAATGGAGCTCGCCTCCTGAGATCGAGGTGCGACACCTCACTTAAGTTTGCGCGCATCACATATGAGATCGCGCAATGCAGATCTGAGGTCGCTCGAGTGCTTTTCATTAATGGAGGTTGACGGGGACCGACAGATGAGGCTGATGATGAAGCACCGAAATAGCGCATTTAGGGAGGTAATGTTTTAGCTGGCGTAGCTCGTCCATGCGTGCCAAATGATGCCGCGTCTCTCATTCAAACCCTCTTCATCTTCACTACCCAATTCGCCTGCGGAGCAGGACCTAGATTCCCATCCACCGCCCTCGCTGGGAAAGTCTCTTCTACTCCTTGTTTGAGGGATGAGTTCACCTCGCGCTCAATGTGTTTGCGACAATGCATCAACGACCTTGGAGGTGCAACGACTTTGCCAAGCGGCATGCCAGAATCGAGCCAGGCGGTCTTGGCCACCTATAATCTCAGTCTAGAGTACACTCTCGCTCCTCAAACAAATTCTTATAACGAGATTTGCTCCGCGATTCTCGGTCTTGAATGCGGTCAGGGCAAGCAGGAAGTGCATTCTCAAGAGCAAGATTGCTGCGAGCATGAACTGATTTTGATGGCGGTGGAAGCTTGCGGCAAACAATTAATATGACTAGAAAGAGATTTGGATACTCATGTGCAGCATGCTGAGCCATTCGCATAACTACTACGTGCAAGTTTCTCTAAAAACTGTGACTTAATCCAGTGTAGCATAATATAATTTGATAAAATGATGAGGTCAAATTAGCTTCTGAACCATTTTTTTCTCGTGTTCCAAAAATTACATCTTTGGCATAAGGTTGCTAAAACCCGCTATGCTCCACTTTCTAAAATCCTAGAAGAGAATGACAAAGTGACTAAACTTGGGATCCGATCCGAATAGGGTAAGCTGGCTCTTGGGGTCTAACTCCAGATTTATTGGAATTAAGGGGCTCCAATAATGTGTATAATTTTTAATAAAGGGTGATGGAAAGAATTATATGATGAGTGTTATTATTATTTTTTCCCAGTAAGTCAGATTTTGGTGATGGAAAACACAACATTGTTTTGCTGGAATTATTGATAATCAGATCTAGTACCAGTTATTCCATAATTTAGAACCTTAGGAAAGAACCAAATCGCGAGGAAGAAAGAGGAGACCGTTATAGACTATGGAGCTTATTAGGAATTAATAAAACACAAGTCAATTTCTCGAGTACATAAATTAGAAACAGATGATTTTCTGCATTATTGCTGTTTTACACGACCAGTCATCATTGCCACTGCAAATGGTCCTTTTCTGCACTGCTGATGGACAAATATTGATGAGGTATACATCCTTCTTTCCTTTCCCACTGCAAATGGTCCTTTTCGGACAGATATTGATGAGGTATACATCCTTCTGTCCTTTCCCACTGCAAATGGTCCTTTTCGTCCTTTCCCAGCACCAAGTGCTGGTCCTTTTCGATCCTTTCATCCTTTCCTCCGCAGTTAACGGACAAACATTGATTAGGTACCGGTGCCGAACCCACTCCCGGTGCAGGTCATTGAAACCATGTTAAAATATAGAAGCAACATTAGAATTAAGCTACAGGAAAAAAATTGAAAGTTTAAAGGTCACAATGATATACAAATCGAAATAGTTTTAAAAAGTAATATAGCCATGTTGTCGTTTTATATATTGAATAGCAATTTTTTGTAATGTTTTTATTTATTGAAATAATAGGCTTGGGTTAACTTAGATCCGTTTATCCAATTAATGTTTTGACTGTTAGTTGAAAACTTTCACATATTTGTTAATAAAAACCTCTCAAATCATCCCTTTTAAGTGAAAAATGAAAAAAGAAACTCGGATATTGAGGAAAAAGAAGTTATTCAATTTTTTTGCCAAACATAATTGTTATATTAGAAAGTCAAATTACTCCTAACTTTGTGTGTCTTGAATTTTTATCCAAAAATCTTATGACTAATTAAAGTCATTAGGTACTTTCTCTTGATTAAGACCTTTTTGCATTTACAAGTATTAAAGCATTAAAAAAAATGACCACATAAAGTAAGCATTTTTTCTATAATCAAGGGTATAGACATCAAAACTAGTCTTGGGCTTTTGGCTAGGAAAAATGGCTCTATCATGAAGCAGTTTACAAGTAGGTCGTGGATTCAAATGGGTGACATCTTGTTCCTGAACTAGAAATTCCTAACAACCCAATCAATTGCACTATTTTTTTTGGTTAAGCATAGTATTTTTATTGTAAATAATGTGTATTTTGCATTATGTATTATTATTTTTAAATGACAATGCTAATAGTAATTTATCATGTTGTTGATATTCAGTGATTGCAAGATAGAGATGTTAAGTAATTATAATATTTTATTGTAAAAAATAATTGTATTTTGCATTCTGAATACTTTCTTAAGAAAAGACAATCGCTAGTTAAATGACATGGTTTTGCTTCTTTTGGTGATTGATTTGCATAAATTTGACAAGGATGGAAAATCCACTGCAATGTTCTTAAATAGAAACATTGCATATTTACAATATCTTAATGATTAGGGAGTAAGGATGAGTGACTGGCCAATTCAACGGAAAATCGAATTGAATCGATCTTACTCGATCGATTTCAAGTATATTTACATTGAGACTGATTTGATTTCCTCGTACAAATTTGAGTTCGGTTACCTATTCTTGGCCTTGAACTAATCGGTTCTACTTAGGAAGACTAGTTCCCAACTAGAATTGTTTTGAACTTGTTTCAAGGCTAATTATCAAGTAGAATCGATTTCAAGGCCGATCATCTGCAAGAAGTAGTTTTGAATTGATTCAAAACCAAACCCTACAAGTCTTTTAACGGAGAACTTTTGAAAAAAAGGTTGACTATTCCAACATAAACATACATCATGGCGTCCTAATTGAAAACTTTTGAAAAATATTGAATATGAAAGAATAATTTAATAAAAAGTGAAATAGAAAAAAAAAGTAGGCCAATTCCTAAGCCAGCGTTGAACTTATTGATACGGTTCTAGGTTAGTTCCAGGCAGTTTAAGCTGGTTCCAGGATCGACCAGTGAAATAAATGTGGCAATTTTACCCTTTTCGCAGGATAAAAAGTTCATCTCATTTTTACCGACAGCTTCAATCTCTCCCCATCCCCCACTACAAGGGAAATTGCTGCTTTTTCTGGTATCATTTTTTCATAGAAAAAGTTCAGTAGTGGTAAGTGAAGATGGACACACTGACGCGTAGTACAACATGGCCTTTGGTGTCAAATGGTAGTGGTCTTAGCCGCGACGTGAAGTCCTTTACACTCTTCCTCTGTAGTTTATGATGATTTTTTTTACTAGGACAGTACAATAATTTTTCTTTTGAACATTGAAGACTATCTACTGAGGGGTCTAGCTCTTGGAATAAAGGGGCTCCATTGGTGAGTGTCATTTATAATAAAGGGTGACGGAAAGAAATACATGACGGGTCTTAATGCCTTAGCATTAATTTTTCTTTTCCCAGTAAGTCCAATTTTGGTTATTGACATGTCAACAATCTTCAAATTTTGGCGATGGAAACACAACAACTTTTCACCAGAACATTTGATTTTCTGCAAAGATCCAACAATTTAGAATCTTAGCTAAGATCCAAACCATGACGAAAAAAGAGAAGATGGGTACAGACTATGGAGCTTGTTAGCCAAATCTTAGTTTAGGCCTTAACTAAAAAGCAGTCAATTTATTGGGTATAAAAATGGATGATTATCTGCATTTTTGTTACTTTTGCTGGACTAGTCACCATCACCATTGTCATTTTCTCCGCCTAAATAGACAAACATTGAGTAGGTATCCATCCTTTCATTTTTTGCCACCGCAAATGGTCCTTTCATTTTTTCCACCGCTAATGCACTAGTCCTGATCCATTCTTCCGTTCTTTCCACCATCGATAACGGACAAATGCCAATTAACCCGCTTCCTGCGCAGTCAATAAAATCATCTGAAAAATATAGAAGTGACATTATAACTAAGCTACAGTAAAAAAACAAAGTTTAATATTATTGTTTTATATACTGAATAGCAATTTTATATATTGTTCTGTTTATTGACGTTATAGAGTTGGGGTTCACCTAGATCCATATATCCAATTAATGTTTTGATTGTTAGTTGAAAGTAAGTACAATCTTTCAAATTTTCACAAAATTGTTGACAAAAAGCTCCTCACATCATCTCTCTAAGTGGAAAAAAGAAACTCGATTCATAAGGAAAATTTGAAGTCTTCTAAATTTTTTACCAACTATAATCCTTAGATTAGAATGTCAAATTGCTCATATATATTCTGACTATTTAAAAAGGTTACCATAATTTTGTAACCAAAAAATGTAATAATTAAATAAAGTCCTGAGATACTTCTTCTTTGTAATTAAGTTGACAAGGACCTTTTGCATAATAACTTCCTAGTTTACGCGGAATAATGCATATAAAAATGGGGTTAACACCACTAAAAATTTCAAACTTGTACACACTTAATAAATTTATTATAAACTAATTTTTTTACCATGAAAAACTTCAAATCAATACATATATGATAAATTTACCACAAACTAATATTCTTAACCATGAAAACCCCAAACCGATACACTAATGACAAATTTACCCAAAACTAATATTTTAATTACGAAAAACCCTAAACCAGTACACATTTGATCACCAAATTCCCAAAATTATACATTTGTGACAAATTTATTTCAAACTAATATTTTGACCACCAAAAGCCCCAAACTGTCACAAATATACCTCAATTACATTAGATTAATATCATGAAAAATGACAAAACTAATATACATATAACAAACGGAGGGCAAAACCCCAAATTAGTATACCTGTCAACTACCACATGTCATCTAGCTCAACAATTTGATAGTAAAATTAAACGGAAGCTAACGGATGGTAAATTTATCATATGTGTAGGTTGGGGTGAATTTGTAATTTGAGGCTTTTAGTGGTAAAAAAATTAACTTGGGGTAAAATTGTTACATGTATATTAATTTGAGGCTTTTTGAAGTAAAAAAATTAGTTTGTGATAGATTTGTCACATGTGTATCAATTTGGGATCTTTCGTGGTATTAACCCTAAAAAATTATCACCTAAAGTAAGCATGTGTTTTTTTTATAATGTAAGGATACAGGCACGGAGACTCATCTCCCTAGTAATTCTTGTGAACCTCATGACTGGTTAAGATTAGGCTTTTGGCTAGTGAAGGTGGCTTTAACCCAACATAATTTACACGTGGACTTCCTAAGATTGAAATCCCTACCACCTCAATTTGGTAGGCCAACTTATTGGGTTAAGTAAGCATAATTTTTTATTGTAAATAATAAGTCTTATGCATTCTATATTATTTTTAAAAATATGACAATGTTAACATATATTTATCATTTTTGATATTCAATAATTGCAAATTTAGAGATGTTAAACAAGTATAACCTCTTAAAATAAAAAATAAGTGTATTATTCATTTTGCATAATTTCTTAAGAAAAGATGGTCTCTAGTTAAATGGTATGGTTTTGCTTATTTTGGTGATTGATTTGCATAATATTGACGAGGATGAACCCCACTACAATTTTCTTGAATAGAGCCAATCACACATTCTCGATATTTTAATGAAAAGGAGTAGGGGTGAGCAACTGAGTTAGTTCAACTATAGAATCAAGCTTAATTGGTCTTAACCAACTAATTTCAAGTTGATTTACATGAGAACCAGTTGGTCGTTTGGGTAAATTTGGGGATTGGCCTTAACCAAATTGCTTTCCAATTCTAGGCCTTGAACTGATGGGTTCTCCCTGGGAAGACTGGTTCCTAGCTAGAACTGTTTCGGGTAGAAGCGATTTTAAGGTCAATCATAAGGTAGAACCAGTTTTGAATTGGCTCAAAACCAAACCCTACAAGTCTTTTAGTTGAAAACTTTTGTAGAAATAACAAGGTTGAACATTCCAACATAAGCAGGCTGATTTCCTAATTGAAAAATTTTGCAAAAATAATGAATATGATAGAGCAATCAAATAAAAATATTAAAAAGAAAAAGAAAAGAGAGAGGCTAATTCCTAGATCGACCCTAGAACTGGCTAATGTGGCTCCAAGCCATTATAGGGTCGACCACTTCAATTCATGATTTTAAAAATAGGAAATTGATTTTGACAAAGCATATTCCAAATTTTTGTTTTGAAACATTTCTATTGGGAAACATCAACCCTAATAAGAAGATACGGCTAGACATATAAGTGAAATATATTGTGATCTTCTTTGAGAGCTACCCCTTTTTGCAAGATAAAAAGTTCAATTTTATTTTCACCGACAGCTTTAATCTCTCATATCATTGTTTCAATGTCAAAGTTCGGTACTGGGAAAGTGAAGATGGACACACTAATAAGTAATACAACATGGTCCTTGGTGTCAAATGCCAGTTGTATTAGCAGTGACTTGAAGTCGTTTTCACACTCTTCCTCTCTCGTGAATTTTAAAGGCAGTACAATATTATGATTTATTTTAAGAATAACAAGCCTTTTTACCAAGGGGTCTAACTCCAGATTTATTGGAACAAATAGGCTACAATAATTTATCTGTTGTTTTAATTGAGGGTGATAAAGAGAAATATGTGATGAGTCTTTATAACTGTGAATTACATATTCGTTTTGCGGCAAGCCAGATTTCGATTCTTGACACGATGATCTTTAGATTTTGGTAATGGAAACACAGCAACTTTTTTATGAAATATTTGATTATCAAAGGCTGAGATTTAGAGATCCAACCATTTAGAACTTTAACAAAGAGACAAACCACGAGGAAGAAAGAGGAGATTGGTATAGAATTTTAGAGACATATAGGATATTTCCTAAGTCATCAAGAAGCAATGAATCAAATTAAATCTCAATTTTTATTCATTTATGCCGTCATTTTTAGTCATCCCATTTTCAGTGATTTCTCAATTTTGTCAACACCATCTTTAGTCATTTCATCTCCAAAGGAAATATTTTAAATATTTCTAACACAGATAATGGAGCTCGGTGACTTATCCTTGGTTTAGGCCTCAATTGAACACCGATAGGTTTCTTCAGTGATGAAATGGATGGTCTTCTGCATTATTATTCCTTTGCTTCAACAGTGACCACCGACAATTTCGAGTGTCCATCCTTTCCTTCACCGCTAATGGACAAACATTGATTGTCCACGAGTACTTGCATCCTTTGTCTTTTTGGCTTTTTTCAAAAAGTATCTTTATTAAAGGAGGACTCAAGAGGGAGATAGATGGGACACCCCGACAGCAAATGTCTATTCGAATTATCACATCTTCCGAACCTATTTTAGTCACTCTTTCATTATCGACCCCTTGTATGAGCTGACGACGTCAGGCATGGGAGAGGAGAAGATACATGCAATTTATTAGTCATCTATTTTTTTTGTTTTTTGATGAGATGTGATGAATCCCTAACTTAGCCCTCCACGATTTTTCTAAATTAATAACAGTTGCGAAATTATTATTTCCCTCACTATATACCATGAAGATTCCAAAGGGAACTGTCTGTCCGCGTGATTATTCTCGGCTTTTGGTGGTATTTGTTAGTTTCAAAAGTTATAATCAGCACCCCAAACTATACAATAGATTTGCATAATCTGTAATTAATTAATCTTAACCTATCAAAATTTGTGCTCTTAGATCATACATAACGTAATCTGAAGGCTTAGCCACTTGCAAAAGGGATAAAAGAAAACAAAGTGAAAACTCAAGCTAAAAACAAACTATAATACAAGGCAAGATTTCAAATTTGGAGACATGCCACCGATGAATTGAGCTTGGAATCTTTCCATGAATCTCTTTAAAAAGATGGCTACATCACCACTTTGAAAAACGAATGCTTTTATTCAAATGTGCTTGCTAAGTGAATCCTACTAAGAATAAGGCATAATAAGGCATTTGGAGATGATTGACAAAGTGATGCGATTGTCTACTTATTCACATCACTTTTATAAATCAATTCTTTAAGTTGTCAAATATATATCTGCTCGATAATATTCAAACAATATGCGTGTAATAAATTATAAATTTTTACCTTGATTGGTGCTTGGCTAGACACTAGTGTACTCTAAACTCTAGACTGAGAAGACATTACAATTTGAAAAATAGGAGTACTTGAAGAAAATGAGTTATTTCGACTCGGATGGTTGTAAAAATTAGAAGAATAGAAAAGATCAGCTTCACCTTTGACCGTAACCAATTAACCATGGCTTAAGAAACTCCATCACACGCTTGAGCGAATGAAGTTCATTGTTGCCTTTTAGAACCAAATTTTGAAGGAACAAAACGGTTTCGTAATTGGATGAACCCAGTCCACATGAACCGAAATGATCCCACTCTTTGTATTATGTCATTTTCACTTGAGACCCAAATAATGCATGTTGAACTTAAATATTGCCCTTATACCACTCTATCTAATTATTTTAATAGCATGGAGTTTTTAACATGTGGAAATAGAGTTTCGCGATGAGGGGAGGACATAAAACTTAGATGATCAAACTTGACAAGCACAAATTATCATTTTACTCGTGTAATCAAGAAATGTACGAGATTAAGATTTTGTCGTAATTAATGGGGAGACATACACAAGAATGTTCTATTTTCATCAAAGTACGGGCTGCTGGAGTTTTACTATTGCAGGAAAAATTGCACAATTAGTCTAAAACTTATTATACATAATGTAATGGAGTCTTAAACTTTTTAATTAAATCAATTTAATCTTAATCCTCTGAGGAAAATTGTAATAAAGTCTTTCTGGACACGTTTCACTTGATTTATCTGACGCATTAGTCCAATCATAACTAATCGTCCTACATCTAACAGCGATGATGTGCTGTAGACTGAGGTTACAATGAAACGATGCTGTTTTTGTTGATATAAATGGCTACTTTGCTTGGTCGAGCAGCTAAGCTAAAGCCCTAAATCACCAAATCTTTGGTTCTAATGTTCGACTTAAACAAAAGGGTCTGATGGTACGCAAAGTGTCGAGGTCCAAAATCGAGAAATCATGACTGAATTGAATCTACCAAATAGCAGCAAATAGAAGTAAAGCCGCAACACCCAGACCAGCGAGCAACGTGACCCTTCTGAAACAAAAAAAACTACCACAGGGAAGGCATTGCGTGTTGGAAGAGAGGGAAGAAGATATTAACAACCCACGCACCTGTGCTGTTGAAGAAAGAGAAGCCCCTCTTCCCGGACCTGATCTCATTCATCAGCCTGCTCTATCTTCGGCATTTGACCACGCCCGCTCCGGAGAGATGATTGAAGATGACTTCGGCTACCAGACAAGACCTTCTTCTTTTGGTCCTCAGCATTCCAGAAAAAGACCTAGGGCTGCTATTGCTTGCGTTTGTAGAGATTCCCTTGGTAAAATTCGGGGAGAATTACCAAAAAAGTTCCAAACCTATTGCAATTGTGCCAATTCAGTCCTAAACTTTTTTTTTTTTTGCCAATTTAGTCCTAAACCTTTTATAAATGTGCCAATTCAGTCATTCCGGCCAAAATTGGCTGGCCGGAGCTGACGTGGACGCCGGTCGGAGACAGCTGGCCGGCGAACCAATTTTTAAATAATTTTTTAGTTTTTTTTTCGATTTTTTTAATTTTTTTCGATTTTTTTCGATTTTTTTTTTTATTTTTTACCTCCTTCTTCCTCTGGCCGGGTGGCGCCGGCCAGAGGCGAGGGCCGGCGAGGCTGACCTCGCCGGCCACTGGCGAGCCTCGCCCCCGCCGGCCACTGGCGAAGGCGAGCCTCGCCCAGCGACGGTGAGGGCCGCCGTCGCCCAGCCAAGGCGAGGCTCGGCCTCACCCAGCCATGGCGAGGCGAACCTCGCCAGATTTGGTTACGGCCTTGCTAGTGGCCGGCGAGGTCGCCGTCGCCAGATCTGGCGAGGCTCGCCTAGCCATGGCTGGGCGAGGCTCGCCTCGCCATGGCTGGGCGAGGCCGAGCCTCACCTTGGCTGGGCGACGGCCGCCTCGCCGTCGCTGGGCGAGGTTCGCCCTCGCTTGCCACTGGCGAAGGCAAGGCCGCCGTCGCCAGATCTGGTGAGGCTCGACCTCGCCATGGCTGGGCGAGGCTGAGCCTCGCCTTGGCTGGGCGACGGCGACCTCGCCGTCGCTGGGCGAGGCTCGCCTTCGCCAGTGGTCGGCGGGGGCGAGCCTCGCCAGTGGCCGGCGAGGTCAGCCTCGCCGGCCCTCACCTCTGGTCAGCACCGGCCGGCCAGAGGAAGAAGAAGGAGGTAAAAAATAAAAATAAAAAATTCGAAAAAAAATTCGAAAAAAATTTAAAAAATCAAAAAAAAAATTAAAAAATTATTAAAAAATTGGTTCGCCGGCCAGCTGTCTCCGGCCGGCGTCCAGGTCAGCTCCGGCCGGCCAATTTTGGCCGGAAGGACTGAATTGGCACATTTATAAAAGGTTTAGGACTAAATTGGCAAAAAAAAAAAAAGTTTAGGACTGAATTGGCACAATTGTAATAGGTTTAGGACTTTTTTGGTAATTCTCCCGTAAAATTCACGATGGGTTTGCAAAGCATATCAAGGTAAGTTCAGCTGAGCAAGCGAAGGCCGTCGCTTTGGTTGAAACCCTTGATTTTATCTCTGAAAACCTAATCCCCAATTCCCCAGAAAAAGATATACTTCTTTTTTCTGATTGTCAGTTGCTGGTGGATAGTATATTGTCGTCATCTACTTTAAATTGGTTAGTGCAACCCCTCGTGGACCGGGCCAAGCGCAAATTGAAGACTATTTCTGGTTTTTCTTTTGCTCACTGTAGTAGAAATTCTAATCGGGTTGCTGACTGGGTTGCAAAAGCCCATCGTTTTGATTTTCTTCCTAGCAACTGGCCAACTAGTCCCCCTTTTGCTCTTCTGGATTTACTTTGTACTGATGCTCATGCTATATTACCTTTGCCTACTATCTAATATAATCAGCTCTGTTTCTCGTCAAAAAAAAAAAGTACACAAAAACAAACTCACCACGAAAGAGGCACACAACAAAACAGGAGCAAATTTCATTTTAATAGCAAAAATGAATATTGCTGACGGAACCCCATTTTGCCCAACAATAAATTAAGTTGTTTTATCGTCAATCATTGGTTTATTTCCGCAATGTAGCAAAAATATCTTGGACGTGACACTCCACATGCTAAAGGTCAATTATAGATAGAGAGAGTAGGGATGAGCATGGTCCGGGTTGGTCCGGGCCACCCCCTAACCCTAGGACCAACCCGTACAGTGTCGGTCCTCAATTTTTTGGACCGAGGACCGACCTTATTGAGCTTAGGACTAAGGACCGGACCGACCCAATGGGTTTGGTCCAGTTTTAGGGTCAACCCGAGACTGATCGATAATTTTTTTTGTCTTATTTTTTATACTCCCTAAAAAAGCAAACCTACAAATTCAAATTACACATCCATCGATAATGCGACATTGTGCAACTAAATTATAAATACTAATACATATTTAGCAAATTTAAGGTGACACAATAATAGAAATTGTGTACCTACTAACCGCTCATCAAAATATGTGACAAGATGGAAAGTTTTTGTAATAATCTATTTTTAATATTCATAACACCATATGCAAAAGCGTCTTCTTGCATTTGATCATGTAAAGTTCACTTAACCAAAAAATGAGCTATACACCACTTTTGTTTTTTCTGTTTTTGTCGAAAGCTTCACGCCACTTGACTAGCATTTGATCATGTAGAGTCCACTCAACCAAAAAATGAGCTTCACACCGCTTGACTAACAAATCACCGTAGCAATTGCAGTACTACTCTACTCTTCAAAAACTTCTATTATTTGACACAAATTGAAAAGCAAAGTGTAGCTAAAATTCATTAGTAAAATACAATTAAACCATAAAAAGTTTAAAATACTTAATATAAACCATGAATATATAACTTCACATCTTGTTAATTCACTTGAACTTCTAAACACCTGAAAACAAAACAAACAACACATAATTAATACTCAACAAAAGTTTTAAATTGAAATTACTATTAATGTTATTGATAGAACATCTCAATATAATATAATATAATAACAATTTTACTTAGGTTTGAATATATAAAAGAATTATAAATAATATAATATAATATACAGGGTTGGTTTAGGGTTGGACCGACCCAAAACTCTTAGGACCGAGGACCAACCCACACAGTGTTGGTCTTGGAATTTCAAGACCAAGGACCGACCCAGTCCTCTTGGGAACCGGACCAAGACCGGCAGGGTTGGGCTGGTCCAGGGTCGATCCAGGGTCGACCCTAGACCGCTGCTCACCCCTAAGAGAGAGTGAGGACACTCCATTGAAACATGTCTTGTCAAATTATTGCATCTTATGGTTTGAGCAACTTGCATTGCTTTTTGCCAATGATAAAGCTCTATTAGATGAGAATACATGTGGACCCCATTTTTTGCGCGAATGGTTCAGTCTCGGGATCTCGGTAATAATAATTCATGGCTACTTTTTTGGAAATAATAACTTTCTTGAGGATATCATAGAAAACGAAAGTACAGACTAAGAGCTCTCAAAATCATTCCATACTTAAGTTTGCCAGTAAGTTTCCTAATTACCGTTTGAAAACTTCATTCATGTTGTAAATTATAAATTGGTAGATGTACTTCTCCTAATGCTACAATCAATTGAAAACTTCTATCTATATTGACTTTAAATTTTAGAATACCATAAAATAAAAAATAAAAAATTGAGAAAACACTTAATAAATTGTAAAATGGCCGTGTGTATATGATGTGTGTGTGTGGGGATAATTTTTGATAATGTTCTACCTTTGACATATCAGACTAGGGCTAAGTTAGACTGTTATATCTAATTAATGAATATGATAGAGCAATTATATAAAAAATGAAACTGAAAAAAAAAGACATAGCCCAATTCTCAAGTTGACCCTAGAACTAGCAGATGTGATTCTAAGGTATAAAAGGGTTGACCACTTCATTTCATGATTTTAAAAATAAGGAATCAATTTTGATAGAGTAAGTTTTTGTTTTGAAACATATCTATTTTGAAACATAAGATCCTGATAAGAAGATGTAAATAGAAATATAAGTGAAACAAATATAGTGATTTTCTTTGATAGCTACTGTTTTTGTAAGATAAAAAGTTCAATTTTATTTTCGCCAACAGCCTTAATCTCTCGTATCAATTTTTTTAAGTCAAAGTTTAGTTCTGGGTAGGTGAAGCTAGACACGTTGATGAGCAGTAGAACATGATCCATGATGCCAAATGCCAGTTTAATCAGCGGTGACTTAAAGTCGTCTTTACATTTTTCCTCTTTGGTGAAAATCAATGGCGGCAGAGTATCATGATTTCTTTTCAGAACAGCAGGACTTTTTACTGAAGGGTCAAATTCCAGATTTATTTAAATAAATAGGCCACAATAATGTATTTGTTGTTTTTATTCGAGGGTGGTAAAGAGAAATACGTGAATGAGTCTTTATAACTAAGCTTTACATTTTCATTTGATTTTGGTTCTTGACATGACGATCTTTAAATTTTGGTTATAGAAACATAGCAACTTTTTTCTGAAATTTTTTATTATCAACGGGTGAGATTCAATAGGAGAGATCCAACGATTAAGAACTTTAATAAAAACACAAACCGCAAGAGAGTAAGAGGAGATTGATGCAGACTGTTAGACATATTTAGGATGTTTCCTTAAGTCATCAAGAGAAAATGAATCAAATTAAACTCTAGCCTTTTTTATTCCTTTATGTAACCATCTTTAGTCATTTCATTTTCAGTAATTTCTAGATTTTGTCAACGTCATCTCTGGTCATTTAATCTTCAGAGGAAATATTCTAAATACTTCCAAAACTATCCAAATATTAATGGAGTTGGGCGTCTTAACCTTAGTTTAGGTCTAAACTAAAGGCCAATTGATTTCTTAGTGTAGAAGTGGGTGACTTTCGGCATTATTGCTCCTTTGCTTAAACAGTGACCATTGATAATTTCTGGCCTCCATTCCATAGCTAATAGACAAAATTGATTGTCTACGAGTAATTTCATCCTTTAGTCTTTTCAGCTTTTTATAAAAGCGCCTTTATTAAAGGTATTTACGAGAGGAAGATAGATGGGACTCCCCACTGTCAATTGTCTACTCAAATTATTGTATCTTCTCCACGTGTTTTAGTCGCTCTTTTATTATTGGCCCTTACATGAGTGGACAACGTTAAGTATGGCAAAGAATAAGGTAAATGCATTTCAGTCCTTTACTTTTTTTGACAAGATGTGATGGATCTTTAACTTCGCCCTTTATGATCCGTGTGAATTAATAGGAGGTGCAAAATTATTATTTTACTCAATATTTACCTTGAACAATCCAAAGAGAATTGTTTGCATGCATATTTCATCAAGCAATGTATGAATACGAATGAAATACAATAATATAAACATACATAATGAAAGAAGACACAAAATGTATGTATGCTCTCACGGCACTTGGTAGTATTTGTTAATTTCAAAATTTATAATCAGCACCCCGAACTATATGATATATTGCATAATTTGTAAATAATCAATTTTAACATATCAAAATTTGTGCTCTTAGATCGTACGTGGGGTAGATGATGTAATCTCAAGTAAAGTTGTAGTGAAAACTCGAGCTACAAACAAACTAAAATATGAGGCAAGATTTCAAATTTGGATACATGCCTGCCACCTATGAATTAAGCTTGGGATCTTTCCATGAGTCTCTCAAAAAAGATGGCTACATCACCACTTTGAAAAATGGACGCTCTGATTTAAATGTGCTGGCTAATTGAATCCTGCTAAAAATAGTTCATTTGGAAATGCTTGACAAAATGATGCTTCAGCCAGACCCCAGCTTATTCACATCACTTTTATAAATTATTTCTTTTAGTTGTAATATAACTCTTTCTTGATAATATTCAAACGGTATGTGCATAAAAAATTATAAACTTTTACCTAGATTGGTGCTTGGCTAGACGCAAGTGTACTCTAAACTCTGGACTGAGAAGTCATTACAATTTAAAAAATAGGAGTACTTGAAAAAGATGAGTTATTTTGACTCAAATGGTTGTAAAAATAAGCATAATAGAAAAGATCAGCTTCACCTTGACCATAACCATGGCTTAGGAAACTCCATCACGCATGAGTGAATGATGTTCTTTGTTGCCTTTCAGAACCAAAATTTTAAGAAACAAAACAGTTGTTTAATTGCATGAATCCAGTCCTCATGAGCCCAAATGATCTCACTCTTTATATTACATCATTTTTCACTTGAGACCCAAATGATGCACGTTGAACTTAAATATTGCCCTAATACCACTCTATCTAATTATTATAATAGAGTGGAGTTTTTAACATGTGGAAATAGAGTTTTGCCATGAAGGGTGGACATTAAATTAGAGGATCAAAATTGACAAGCGCAAATTATCATTTTACCCGTGTAGTTAAGAAATGTACGAATTTAAGATTTCATCATGATTAATGGGTAAACATACGCAAGAATCTTCTATTTTCATCAAAGTACGGGCTGCTAGAGTTTAACTATTGCTGGAAAATTGCACGATTAGTCTAAAACCTATTATATAGAATGTAGTGAAGCCCTAAACTTTTTAATTGAATAAATTTTGTCCTAACACTTTGAGGAAAAGTGTAATCAAGTCCTCTCAACCAAAGTTTTGTTTAATTTATCTCACGTGACAATCCAATCATAGCTTACATGTAATGGCAATGGTGTGACGTGGACTAAAATTACATGAAACGGCGTTGTTTGTTCTTAGATAAATGGCATCGGTGCTTGGTCGAACGGCTAAAGCCCCAAATCACTAAATCTTTAGCTCAAACGTTCGACTTAAACAAAAGGGTTGATGGGATACAGCAGCGAGTAGAATCAAGCCCCAACACCCCTACCAACAAGCGACATGACCCATATGAAACAAGACCATTACACGAGTATGCCAAAACAAACTCACCACAACAGACGTACAAAACAAAACAGAAGCTATTTCAATTGCAAAAATGAAAATTACCTACCAACCCCATTTTTTCCCATCAATAAACAACTTGGCTTATCATTAATCTATTGGTTTATTTCCACATTGTAGCAAAAATATTTTGTGTGTGATGCTGCTTAAGCTAAGCTATTTAGGAATTATCAACGCTTTCAACTTTTTAGCTTTTTTATAAAGCGTCTTTATTTAAGGTGGACTCGAGGTGGAGCTAGATGGGACACCCCACTATCTAATGCCTATTCACATTATTGCATTTTTTGGCCTGAAAAGTACATAGCTTTTTTTTTCCAGTGACAAAGCTCTATCCGACAAAGGAATACGTGTGGACCCTATTTTTGCATGAATGATTCAATCTTGGACTTTTGTAATAATGCATGGCTGCTATTTCTACATAGCTTTTTTTCCAGTGACAAAGCTCTATCCGACAAAAGAATACGTGTGGACCCTATTTTTGCATGAATGATTCAATCTTGGACTTTTGTAATAATGCATGGCTGCTATTTCTACATAGCTTTTCTTCGAGTGACAAAGCTCTATCCAACAAAAGAATACGTGTGGACCCTATTTTTGCCTGAATGATTCAATCTTGGACTTTTGTAATAATGCATGGCTGCTATTTCTACATAACTTTTTTTCCAGTGACAAAGCTCTATCCGACAAACGAATACATGTGGACCCTATTTTTGCATGAATGATTCAATCTTCGACTTTTGTAATAATGCATGGCTGCTATTTCTACATAGCTTTTTTTCCAGTGACAAAGCTCTATCCGACAAAAGAATACGTGTGGACCCTATTTTTGCATGAATGATTCAATCCTTGGACTTTTGTAATAATGCATGGCTGCTATTTTGGAAATAATAATTTTAATAAAAATGTCATAGAAAACGAAAGTATAGAATAAGGGTTCTAAGTTGTTCAAAAAAAAAAAGAAAAAAAAAGAATAAGGGTTCTAAATGTTTGACCTTTATCATTGTGTTACGTAAGGAAGAAGTATTTACCTCCGCATCCTTCTGTTCACTTGAATGCTTTTTTGCAGGCCCTAACCTTTGATTCAACTGCTTAGTCGGTAAGTGTTCTTTTTTATCATACGGAGATTTAATTAAGTCATAAATTGGAAAATGTTCCATTTTGTTCTTCTAACGCAATAATCAATTGGAAACTTCTCCCTTTATTGACTTTAAATTTCAGAATAACATAAAATTCCAAATTAGAATTTAAGAAAAACACTGAATAAAATATAAAATGGTCACGTGATACATTTACATACATATAAAGAGCAATTTCTGATAATCTTCCGCAAACTGACATATTAGACTTGAGCTAACTCAAACCTTTATTTCTAATTAACGTTGACCATTAGTTGAGAATAAGCCTTAACTTTTCATGTATTATCTTTCAAGTTTTCATAGATTTGTTGACCAAAAGTCCCTCAAACCATCCCTTTAAATGAGGGAAAAAAAACTCAGTTCATAATGAACATTTGAAATTGTTTTATTTTCTCCTCAACCATAATGGTTAGTTAGAATTTCTCCAAAATCCATATTTTTTTATGACTATTTAAAAGTTTACGACTAATTTCTGACAAAAAAGAAGAAGTTATTCTCATTTTCTCATCCTTTAACAGCATTCTTCCATATTTAGGAATTGCGAAATTTTTTTATAGATAAAGTCACAGAATTTTGTTGACCAGATCAACCTGATTGAAAATTTTCATGCAAGTATTTGAAGTCCTCACGGTATGGATTAATGTGGTTCTCAATAAGACCCTCCTAGCATGCACGCAAAGCCTTGGCCCATTTTGATTTTGAAGGTCGAGTCCGAAAGCCCTTTTTAAGCCCGGGCCCTCCCTCCTTCCAACCGTAATGGCATGGACCCAGGCATGATTCCTTGGATAACCTTAAGCAAAAGTTCGAATCAAGACATTTGTGGAAGGTGGGGATGCCGAGATTGACAAGGAAAAGAGATAAGTTTCATGCAATTGAAAAAGGGCAAGAATGAATCAAGCCACAACTAGACAAAGCCTGTGATTCATGACCCTACGGGGCCTAATGCATGATTGAGACGTGCCCTAATCTGTTGCTAGCATGCGACCTTCTTTGCAACTGGGCCTAAACTTAATCCATGAGCAGAACTTTCTTTACTCCCCTCTCCCCTGTATGATTTGTTACCACACTTTTCTGTTCCTCATATCTCAGTTACCTTTTGTCATATCATCATGCGACTAGTCCATATAGCTATTTTTTTTAATATACTAAAATGCCCTTGCAGGGGAGTGAAATTGAATGATGTGGTGCAGTAATTTTGCAACTCCATGTTAGTCTAGCCTAATCTCGTTTGATAAAACGTTGGCACCATGCCGATATTCAATTGACTTCATGCACATATTGAGTGGCCTTTGGAATGTACACAATTTAATAGAATTGCATGCTTAGTTTAATTAGTGATTACATTTTTGTACAATTGTATGCCATCATAATATCTTCGAAGCACTTTGATTTAATAATATTAGGCGAAAAAAGCATTCCCCTTTATATTTAAAAACTATAATGGAGTAAGGCTCCGTGAATTCCCACCACCCTTTCAACAGCGAAATAATGCCATTATTACTTATTTCTAGTTCTATAGTCTAGGTTAAACTGCCTTGAACGTTGAGAAACGCCAAGCTTGAGTGATCCTTTCCACATTTTCTCAATAGACTCTTTGGAATTGATTCTCTATCGTAAAAAATTAAAAGCTACAAGTCCATGGTGATAACTCATCGCAGTCAAACCGAACTGCAGAATAGTAATGTTCAAAGGATGTTGTGGAAACCTGCACCATGACACAATTCACTTCATCTCAACTGGTTTAGGACAAAGATGGACTGTTCGGTGACCAAAGATGCTTGACAGTGTGTCCCCGGAGGAAAGTGAAACTTGGTCTAAATTTCTTGCAAGGCAGCTTTTTATAATTATATCGGCAACAATCCGAGAATATGAAGTTGGAGTCGCTGTATTGTTGTCATAAAAATCTGTAAAAAAAAATGTGGAATTAAGTCATTCGTAATGATGAACTATATTGAATTGTGACCAAAATTCAACATGGCCTTTTCAAATTTATTTTATGATGGTTGAGATTGACGAAACACCAAGTAAGTATTTATAGGGTGCCCATTTGGAATTCGTGTGGGGCGGGTTGAGGGGGTGGGGGTAAATTTTTTTTAGCATTGAATCAATTATTTAGATTTGCATGTGTAGTATATCCAAGTTTATGCTGAATTAGTATATATTTCATGGATGAGTTCTAGTGATTAAATCTTTTTGTATTGTTCAACTTTAGTGTAAGAGCTATTATAAAACTATTTTCTTAAAATGCTCAAGCATCAATAGCTAAGATAACAAAGGATTACATACAATTACATAGGAGTTCTTGTGCATTATATTATACCTTTTCGTTTGTTGAGCAAAGTAAGTATCCCGTGACATTGTTGGTCAGATCATATCCATACTTATAAATGGACTAAAGGACATAACCATGAAAGTAGGGACGGCAGATGGGCCACCACAGCTTGGGCCAAGTACGGCCCGGCCCAGTACCTAACCAGTAAACGATCAACACAAAACCTTCCTTAAGAAACCGCGCCCCCTCGCAGTGATTTAAAAAATAAATTCAACAACACGTCAATATCAAAACTTTTTACGTGTTATAGCCCCAGTGGTAAAGATTTGGCACTTAATGAAATTAAGCTTGCTAGATAACTCTAATTAGAGTTCTCTTAAAACATTCAATTAACTAATTGAAAACGGTTACTTAGTTAATTCAGTAGAAGATATCATTGGTGGTAATTAGAATCTTGCCAACTATATGATTAAGACCTACCCATTATGGTTGCGATTCTTTGTTTGGAAAGAAATTATAGACATTTAGTGATTGTCAAACAACTTCTCCTTTCTATAGTAGCATTTAAGATTGTTAACACTTAAAAAATCATTCTTAAATTCTCAGCACTAATTTCTCAATGTTGACAAATAGACCTTTTTTTTTTGGGTCGAAGACAAATAGACTTGAATGCACATTAACCGGTACATTCATGTAGATTTGAAGAAGGCTTATTCAATAGAGTGGTGGGAGTGGTGGGCGTAGCCTTCAATTTGAGATTACTTTGAATTGGAGACATAACCTGGTAAAGGAATTTGTCATGTACAACTGAGCACTTACTTGAAGTATGATTTAGTATTTTCCTTTGATTGGGGTGCTAGAAATATGGACTTGACTAATATGCAAATTTAACAAAAAAATAGAGTGTATGTCTGATTTTCTTGTTTGTAACCCCCATGGAGCAGAACATGGCTTCTTTTAGTCCACATTTATTTTGGAGCATCAAGGAGGACGAATGCAGAGGCCTAACTACTTAGAAGCCTGTGCCATGGCCTATTAAATTTCAGAGATTTTATTTATATATTAAATTTTTCGTTTAATTGATATTATAAAAAGAGCACACGCAGAGATTTTATTTATATATTAAATTTTTCGTTTAATTGATATTATAAAAAGAGCACACGCTTTGTGTATGAAGAGATATAGTGAGAAAAATCAAAATGTTATAGACTGAATAATAATCAAATAAAGTTACCGGTGAATTTCTTGGGTGTGGACAACGGATCTCGGTAGTCTAACCTTAGTTAAGACCCTAACTAAACACTAGTCAATTCCTTCAGAAGCTACAACTTGTTATTGTTGCAAGTCCAAACTATCCAATAAAAAAAAATATTAAAAAATGAAAAAAGAAAAGAAAAAGAAAGAGAAATAAAAGATCACTGTCGACCGCCTCAGCCAAGATAAGAATGGCGACTTTTAGACAATCGAGTATTAGGAAAAATAAAAATAAAAAGAGTCGGTCAACTTGCTTAGTTATATTGTCATTCAGGTGCTTTCATGCTAACGTGGATTAATGATTTTTTATATTGAAGGAGGCATCAAGTTAAAAGTGAAGGTTAGTGTACTTCATTAAGTTAGAAAAATGATTACTTTTTTTTCTTCTTTTTTTTCAAATAAGATTATATTTACAGAGACTATTTCAAACCTAACTCGATCATACAGATACCAAGTTGCAAAGAAGCACTCATTCCATGACTTGGTGGCATGGTGCATGAGTCTTAGGAAATTTCTCCTTAATACTTTATAGTAACACGAAAGTATTTCAGAAAAGTTTTGATGATCGAATGGTTAATTTCTAACTTCTAACTCTGTGGAATTACACTCCAAGAAACTCCTAAAAATAAGAAGGGTTGTTGGCACCTGAATTTTAGTCAACAAATTAAACATCAGTTTAAATGAATAAAAATGAAGAATTAAAATAGAAAATAGGAAAGTACAAGAAAAGTAGATATTAAATAAATTGACAAAAAGAAAAACAAAGAAGAAGAGAGACCAATTTGGATCCAATACATCAGCCCAAGTTCGTGTCTTCAGCCCGCTAGACGATTAGCAGACTCAATTCCTCTCTTAAGCCCATCAAGCATGACCCCGTTTCCCCCGACCGGAATTTCGCTGGGGGCGATCTCTGTCGCGTCGCCGTCCCTTCTTCCGACCTCCAGACGGTGATGTCCGGCGATTTTCCATCGTTGGATTTCCATCGTCGCCAAGCGTCATCATCGCAAAATCCTCGAAATCCTTCACTGATCTTCTTTCGTTTGCATTTCAGTGGATTCAAGCAATCGACGAAGCAAATAGTTTTGGGATTAGGAGCCTGAGAAGCTCGCGAGAGGTTCCGAAGCGATGGCCGTAGCAGAAATCTTGTGTCGTCCTCCGATCCTCAGTTGTGCCGATCTCGTCATAGCGCCGACACTCCGTTGCTGGGTTTTCTCCGTTGATGCATCCTCGTCGCCAGTTGTTCTGATCGAGAAGTTTGAATCCGCTCGACGAAACGCCAGAGAGAGAGAGAGAGAGAGAGAGAGAGAGAGAGAGAGAGAGAGAGAGAGAGAGAGAGCGAGAGAGAGAGAGAGAGAGAGATCCAACACGTTTTCAGTTCGGCATTCGTTGTTCCAGCTCTAGATTTTGCCATGGTCTGTCCTGCTTTGCGGTCGGTCTGCGTGCTTTTTCAAGAGAAGGTAATTAGTCTCTTGAACTGCACCATCACGCTTGCGAACCTTCTTCTTCCTTCGGCTTTGTGCCGTGTTCAGTCAATTAGATAATGCACGTTACTAGGAAAACGATGATCGAAGGATACATGAGGATGGGAGAGGTGGTAAGTCTTTGGATGTGTTAGTTACATGCCGTGCAGGGATGATTTCTCTTGGAACGCGGCAATTTCTTGTTTTGCCCAATGAAATGAGCAAATGTTAGTTTCTGGGAAGAATGCATTTGCTTGAAATTCCTGGGACGAACGCATCAAGCAGGAATTGGACAGAAGAGTCACTGGTCCATCAGCTTATAAGGAGTGGCAATTGCACAGTGACTTAACTGAAAAATAGCTATTAATGGACTGTCACTACTCAAAAAAATTTGCTTTTGAATGCTGGTTAATTAAGATCGACGACTTTCATGAGCCTCTTAATTTGATTAAAGTTACTGAACTAGCGAAGTAGCATATCGAAGAGTATGAAGAAGGGAGGGCTACTACTTGGAGGAGTCTCCTGCTCGACAACAACTCCATCTTCTCTCCGGCAAGGACGAGGATGAGGAGGAGCCATGATGTTGAAGGTTTTATGGAAAGGACCAAAAGAAAAAAAGAAAAAAAAAAAGAAAAACAGGCTTCGAGGGGCTGCAAATGTATTTACATGAGTTTTCAAGTGAAGCGTGCACTACTTGCCTCTTTCTCTTGAAATTGAATTGATCTCGAGCTCGCGAAGTTGATTTTCTTTTTACTCCTGATTTTCTGCTTCCACAGCATCTTTTAGTTTATTTCATCCTTGAACACTTTCAAATGGATAGATTTATCCTTGGATTTCGACGACCTCAAATCAATACCATCTTACTCCTTGCCCTCCAATTTTTCCTTGGATTTATCATTTCACTTAAGCAATTTCATATCTTAGTTGTTCCAACATGAATTTGTGCAAACACTTCTGAGTGAATTCATCAAGCAACATGTTCTGGAAAAGCAAAGAGCGATTCTTAGGTATATCAACAAATTATAACCAGTGGAGCTCGTTACGAATAATGGCCAGTGAAGCTCATTAGGAGCTATAGATGAGTTAGAGAGGCTATGTCTTTGTCCCTGGTTGGCATGCATTCATGAGAGAAACTCATCCACGCACACAAATGTCTGCGTGTTCGATCTAATTGATAGCGATGACATTGTTTTCAAAGTCACCATTTTGAGCGGTGCTGATCAGGACTTTATTTATGCTGTTTGAAATGAGTTCTCAAAGTGTCACTTTAGGCTGATTATAGAGTGACTTGAGTTTTAGGTTTAGAATTATGCCCCCTTATTTGGTTGTGCTCCTTCACTGACAAGAACTTTCTTTTCTTTGTTATTTTGAAACATGCTAGAAATTGGTTTAGTAATGGTGTGTCGTTTGGAAAAATAATGATTTAGGTGGGAAATCTAGCTAGTTTTTCTTTTTTGATATGAAGAGCAGTCATGTTTTGTCGGTCAAATTTTTTGAAATTTGGTTTTCATGTAACTTAATGTCTTAGCAAGTCATAATTTGATTTTAATAAGACCCTGTTTGTTAAAATGTGTTTCTGTTCCCCGAAACAAAAATTTCTGTTCTTTTGTTCTGGGGAACCAAAAAAGAACAGAAACTTGTTTGGTAAAAATTTTGTTCTCGGGAATAAAAAATCTATTTTTTTTTTGTTTCTGAGAATAGATTTGGAACAAAAACAAAAAGTAGAAAAAAATTGTTTCTTATTCCTGGGAACAATTCTAAGAAACAATTTTTCTCTCTCTTCTTTTTTCTTCTCTTTTCTTTCCTTCTTCTTTCTTTTGGCCGGTCACCGGCCATGGCTACCTCGTCAGAGCGTCGCCGGCCCCCTGCAAGGCTTGGCCTCGCCGGGCCACTGCCAGGTCAACGTCACCCAATGGTGGCCCAGCGAGGCTCGACCTCGCCAAATCTAGGCAAGCTCGAGCTCACCTAGCCAAGGCAAGGTTGAGCCTTGTCGGCCGGCGTGAGGCTCCGGCGAGCTTGCTGGCCCTCACGGTGGCTTGGCAAGGCTCCGGTGAGCTGGCCCAACCTCGACTAGCCACCATGGAAAAAGAAAGAAAAAAAAAGAAGAAAGAAGAAAAAAGGAAAAATATAGTAAAAATATTAAAAATTAAAAGAAATAACAAAATTATACAAGTTTACTAAACGTATTTCTATTTCCGAAATAGAAATTTTTTGCAGTTACCAAGCGCGTTCTTATATTAAAAAATTATTCCCGGGAACATAAAAAAAAAAACTATTTCTGTTAAAAAATTGTTTTCCGGAACAGAAACGTTACTAAACACAACATAAGTTTCCCTCCTTTTTTGCACTGCCAATGGACAAACATTGATTCACTGGCCATGTTACTGATTTATATATTTTTTTGATCGAATGTTATTGATCCAATTTTATGAACATTTTTTCACTTATTGACATATTGGACTTGGGCTAACTTAGACCATTATATCTAATTAATATGGACAATTAGATGAAAATATGTGTTGACATTTCATGTATTATCTTTCAATTTTCACATATTTGTTAATAGATAGTGCCTCAAATCATCCCTTTGAGGGGAAAAATGGAAAATTTGAAGTTTTTTATTTACCAACCATAATTGTTCCACTAGAATGTCAAATCAATCCTAAGTCTATATATTTATTATGACTATTTGCAAAGGTTATGACTAATTTCTAACGAAAATGATGTTATACTGATTAAAGTCACGGGTGACATTCTCTTTGTAATTAAGTTGATAAGGGTTCGTTGTTTAATAACTATCTAGATTATGAGGAATAAATGCATACTAAAATAACAATGATATAAAATTAGAATTCTCCTTAAGTAAGCATCTTTTTTTTTTTTTTTGTGTGTGTGTATAATCTAGGGGCATAGGCTTGGAAACCTATCTACTAACAAGCCTATGAAATATCCTACAAGCCCAATGAATCGATTAAGCTCAAGCCTTCAGATTGTGTAGGTGACCCAAATCCAAAGTAGTTTGCACGCAATGTGTGTGGTCCTAACTGGCAATCTCCAATTCTTAAGCTAGAATTCCTTAATTCCCCAACCAACTGTGTCAATCCTAGGGTTTAGTAAGCATAATATTTTATTGTAAAGATAAGTCTATTTTCCATCATTTATCGTTCTTTAATAAAACGAAAATGATTAAGTATCACATTATTGATGTTCAATAATTGCAAGATATGATATTAAGTGAACATGATTATTTTACTCTGACAAAAAAATGATTATGTTATCATAAAGAGAAAGTGTTCTCGCATTCAATAGAATTTCTTAAGTAAAGATAAACCCTAGTTAAATGGTATGGTTTTGCTTCATTTGATGATTGATTTGCATATGATTAATGTGGATGGGAAGCCCATCACAATACCCTTAACTAGAGCCAATCATGTATTTGTCATATCTTAATGATAATGCAGTGTAGTTATACACAAACATAATATAAGCAATATAAATGTAGGTGGATACTAGATTCTTTCATTGTGACAGGCTAGGGAAAGAAAAAAGAGACAGACAAAATTATTTGACGTGGCAAATGATAAGATCACATTGTCTTCTCATGCTTTGAAATGATTCAATATTTACATCTCTATTTGGGATACCATCTGATGGCTTGCTTAGAATATGAGAGTTTATATAAGTCCCATTAATATTTTTCCATCCTTACCAAGCCTTTGATTAGTGTGTTAGAAATATGGGCTTGATCAATATCCAAAATTTAACTAAAAAATAAAGTTCACGTTTGTAACCCCTCCCCCTCCTCCTTTGGAGGGAAATGGCATCTTTTAGTCCACATTTTTGTTTTGGATCATCAAGAAGCACGAATGCTAGGACCTGTGGCACAACTTATAAGCTCCATAAATCGATTAAGTTCTAATAATTTTATTTATATATTTCAATTTTTATTGATTGAATTAATATTAGAAAAAGACACTCACTTTATGTATGAAGGGATATAGTGAGAAAAATCAAAATGCTATAGACTGAAAAATAATCAAATAAAAATACTAGTGATTTCCCTGGGTGTGGACCATGGTGTTCAGTAACCTAACCTTAGTTAAGGACTTAATTAAGTACCGGTCAATTCTTTGAAAAGGGAAAACTTGGTAGCACACTACTACAAGTCCAAATTATCCAAATGTAAAAATAAAAGAAGACCACCGCCGTCGGCCACCTCAATCAAGATAAGAACGGTGACTTTTAGACAATCAAGTATTAGAAAATAAGAGTCGGCCAACATGCTTAGTTATATAGTCATTCTGTTGCTTTCTTGTTAACGTGGATGGATGATTTTTATATTAAAGGAGGCATCAAGTTAGGAGTGGAGGCTAGTTTACTTCGTTAAGTTAGAAAAATGATTATGTTTATAGAGACTATTTCAAACTAAAGTCTCTCATATAGATACTGAGTTGTAAAGAAACACCAATTCAATGACTTGGTGGCATGGTGTGGAGCCCTAGGAAATTTCTCCTCTATATTTTAGGGCAACACGAAAGCATCCTCAAAATACTTTATTGATCAAATAATTAATTTCTAACTTCTAACAATGTGGGAATACATATAAAGAAACTCTTGAAAATAAGAAGGGTTGTTGGAACCTGAATTTTAATCGACAAATGAAGCATTGGTTTAAAAGAAGAATTAAAATGGAAAGGAGGAAAGTTCAAGAAAAATAGATATTAAATAAATTGACCAAAAAAAAAGGAAGAAGAAGAAGAGAAAGAGATCAATTCTGATCCATTACATCAGCCCAAGTTCGTGTCTTCAGCCCGCTAGACAGTTAGCAGACTCAATTCCTCTTTTAGGCCCATCAAACGCAGCCCAGACATAAGCCTAGTACTTAGCCCGTTTTCGATGACTGGAGTTTCGCCGGAGGGGATCTCCACCTTCTCGCCGTCGCATCGTCCGACCTTCGGACGGTGATCTCCGGGTTTCTCCCGTGGCGGAGCTCTCTGCACCGCGCCTTCAGCCCCGCAGTTGCAACTTGGATCCGTTTCGGGTCGCATCTGAGTATCTCTGTCGAGCGATTCCATCGCTGGATTTCCACAGTTGTCGAGTGAAGGCTTTTATTGATTTGGGCTTAAGGCCCTGTCCGCCCAAGTTGGGCCCAGAAAGCCCGGCCCACGGGAAGACGGCCCGTGGAAAGGAAGAGGTATAAAAGGGAGGAGAGAGAGAGAAAATCTACCGTTGGAAAATAATACGTACGTCTTTTCTCTCCCTCTCTCTGTCGTTTTCTTCCAGAAGGAAACAGTGACTCCCGAAGGCCCCTTTTGCTTCCCCGGATCGAACAGGACCGGATTCTCTCCCTCAATTGGCGTCGGTGTTTAATCTGTGGCTCAAAGGTACGCTCGATATCCGTGGTGTGCTTTAGGATCGGTGATGCGTGTTGAATTCCTGGGCTTGTCTTCCGCTTGAATTTAGGGGTTCGATTTAGTGTCGAATCCGGTTTTTCGGGGATCAGTCATTCCCAACATTGGTATCAGAGCACTGGTTCACGTTTTCCCGATCAATTTGAAGTGTTTTTGATTGATTTTTCGCGAAGAAACTCTCGGCCGTACGGATTGGGACAACAATCCAGACACCCGAGACTTCTTAGGCCTTTTTCATGAGTTTTCGAATGTCAAAAACAAATTCTGATTGCATAGGAAGAAGCGCGACGTCGAGACGAGTCCGGCGATGTGCCGACCGCCGCCGGGCGCCGCCGCATGTGCCCACACGCGCCGCCGGAAGGCGCTGCGCGTGGGCGCGACGCGCCCGGAAGCGTTCGATCGCCAGGCGCGTGCGGCACACGCGCCGGTCGGCGAATCGGGGCGTGCTCGCCGCCGGCCGGCGAACCGGCACGCGCCGGTCCGCAGACCGACGCGTGCTGACGTCAGCATGACGTCACCCAACGGTCAGTAACCGCTGGGCTGACGTCATCGATGACGTCAACGATGACGTCGGTTGGCCGGGCGGCGACCCGACCCGCGAACCGACCCAACTCGACCCGCTGGCGATGGCACGCGCGTGGCACGTGCCGCTGACGTCTGCGTGACGTCAGCCCGCGCACGCGCGCGGCACGTGCGGCCGGTCCGCCTGAACGGTCCGACCGGTTCGTCCGGTCCGACCGGTCCGATCGGTCCGTCCGGTCCGTCCGGTCCGACCGGTCCGACGACCGTTGACCGTTGACGACCGTTGACCGTTGACGACCGTTGACCGTTGACCGTTGACCGCCGTTGACCGTTGACCGTTGACTTTGACCGTTGACCGTTGACCCAAAAAAAAAAAAGGGAAAAGAATGTGTTTCTTTTTCAATTAAGTCTATGTGGATTATATGTAATCCCTTATTTGTTCTGCATTTGTTGCAGGAACAATGCCTCCCCTGAGGTTGCGCACACCTAATCGCGCAGTGACCGATGAACAAAAGGATAGGCTGTCTAAGTTGACAGCTGAGCTGACTAATCATCGATGGGAGAGAGGTGACTTAATTGATCATGTCCTTGAAGTCAACGGGAAAATTCAACAGGTCATATGGAATGGTCGTCCTATGTCACAGTCAGAGATGGTGCGATTTTTCATAAGCACTCTTCCACCTGAATGGCAAGATGTGTTGAATCGCATATGGGATGTCAACGGAGCTGCTTCCTATAAGAAAATTGTGATGGATTTTGTAAATGAATATTACTGTATTGTTTCAAGGGAAAAGATCAAGAAATTGAACAAAAGAGGATCTTTCCCAGTTCGTGTGCTGACTATGTGTTAGTTGTATTGGCTGATGTATGTTAAGTGTGCTTTGTGGACATATTATGTACTGTTTGACTACCTGATAGTTGTTGATGTAGCAACCAATGTATTGATTGTATTATAAGATGAAAGCATTGTTGTGTTATTTGATATCTATTATTTATTGCTTTCTGTAATTGCTGGTTGCTGTGGGTAATTAGCTGTGGGTAGTTTTAGAAGTTTGTGTAGCTTCTTAGAATTGATTTTGCATAAGACAATTATATTGATGATAGTTTTAAGTTAGGATTTTGGAGGATGATTGGAAACATAGTGACCTTTTGATTCTAGAACCTTACTTAAAATTATTCATTAATATGATGGGTCTATGCAAATAGGGATGCATAAATGATAGGCATTAATAATTCGTGCATATTTGTCTGATTTGTTCAGATCAATGGCTTCAGCCACAAAGAGCATAGTTGCTGAGCTGAACAAAGGTGAAAAGCTCAATGGAGACAACTATGAAGTTTGGCAAATGAAAATCCAGTATGTGCTGGAAGAGCAAGAAGCACTTGAGGCTCTTGTCATGACCATGGTTGAACCTGAAGATGGAACCACTGAGCAGCACAAAAGGGACAAAGAAGCTTTTTCTGTGTGGAAAAGAAAGAACTCTCTAGCTCGCATCACATTGTTGAGCAGCATGGAAAATGATGTCATGCGAGAGTTTCGGCGTTTTGACAATGCCAAGGAAATGTGGGAGGCATTGGAAGCTAGATTTGGTCACACTTCGGTGACTAGACTGAGGCAGCTCACTATCAGGTTTGACTCCTATAAGAAGCCTCATGGTCAGACCATGAAGCAACATCTTAGAAAGATGTCAAACATGATAACTGAGCTGAGAGACGCTGGCCATGTCCTCACAGATGAGCAGCAAGTGCAAGCGGTGATTCGTTCCTTGCCTCAGAGTTGGGAGCATATGAAGGTGCACCTGACTCACAATGAAAACATCAAAACCTTTGAGGATGCAATGCGTCATCTTGAGCTGGAAGAGGACCGCCTGTTGGCGGCTAAGCCGGATGTTGAACTTTATCATGCTAGTTCTAGCTCAAATGGAGCTTCGAGCTCCAAGCGCAAGCGCCCTAGCTGGTTTGATAAGGGGAAAGGCAAGGAAGAAGCTGGTCCTTCAGGGAAGAAACCCAAGTTTAACCAACATAATAGAGGAAAGCGTCCTCACATGAAGAAGTTAGCAAGGGTGAAATGCTACAACTGTGACAAAAAGGGTCACTATGCTCGCGACTGTCGTGAGCCAAAGAAGGTATGCACCCCTTGTACTTTTCAGAACTTTGCTTATGTGTCGAGTTCTGTTTTTCTAACTGAGTCTAATCCTTTGTGAACTGTGGATTCAGGAGCGACGGACCATGTAGCGAAGGATAGAGGATCCTTCGTGGAATTCCGACGAGTACCAACTGGAACTAAGTGGATCTATGTGGGAAACAACTCCAGAGCTGAAGTGAAAGGAATTGGCACATGCCAACTGAATATGCGTGGTGGACGCACTTTGTTCCTTCATGATGTGCTGTATGCTCCGGAGATTCGTCAGAATTTAGTGTCTGTATTGATGTTGGTTAAATTAGGTTTTACTGTGAACTTCTGTAGTAGAGGTGTGAATTTGTTTTTGGAGACAAATTACTATGGTTGTGGCTATTTTCTGGATGGTTTTATTGTATTGGATATTGAGTATATTAATGCAAATGTTTGTTATTCCCTTATCACATCTTCTAATACTTATGATAATGATGTGAATGTGTGGCATGCTAGGCTTGGTCACATTGGCCAACAACGTATGAATAGACTAGCCAAAGAGGGCTTGTTGGGTAACATTGAAAAAGTCGATTTGCCCATATGTAAGCATTGCCTAGAAGGAAAAACAACACGGAAACCATTTGGAAAAGGGAAAAGAGCTGAATTTCCTTTGCATTTAATCCATACTGATGTCTGTGGTCCAATGAATGTGAGAGGAAGGCACGGGGCTGTTTATTTCATCACCTTTATTGATGATTATACTCGATTCGGATATGTCTATTTGATTTCTCATAAATCTGAAGCGATAAGTTGTTTCAAAAGGTTCATGAACCTAGTGGAAAATCAATTAGACAAGAAAATAAAAACATTGAGATCCGATCGAGGTCGAGAATATTTATCTGATGAGTTCAGAAAATTATGTGATGAAAAAGGAATAGAAAGACAGTTGTCTATTCCGTATACTCCTCAACAAAATGGTGTTGCAGAGAGAAGAAACAGAACCCTACTGGAAATGGTTAGGTCTATGATGACGCATGCTAACTTACCTATCACCTTTTGGAGTGATGCATTGTTAACTGCTGCCTATATACTTAACCGGGTGCCTTCCAAATCAGTTACTTCCACTCCATATGAGTTATGGACAGGTAGAAAACCGGACTTAAGTTTTCTTAAGCCATGGGGTTGTGCTGCCTACACACATGAGTCCTCTCACAAATTTGGGAAATTAGGTCCCAGAGGAAAGAAGAGTATTTTCATAAGATACTCAGAACACTCAAAAGGGTATGTGTTCATTGGTGAGCAGGAAAGTGGGAGTGTAACTGAATATGAATCACGAGATGTCACATTCTTAGAGGATGAGTTTCCTAAGAAGGGCGAAATAGGGGAAGATCACTCCCTATTTGAGACTTTGGATCAAGATGATGATATTGATGGAGTTCATCCAAGTGGGAGCGTAATAGGGAATGATGTGCAAAGTGTACAATCTCCCGTAAGCCGAACAAGTCGCCAAAGTATTCCCCGTCGACGTTTTGACATTGAAGGGGAAACTTTTATGGTTGCTCCACAAGATGAGGATGAGCCAAGAAATATCAATGAGGCTCTGAAGAGCCCTAGTAAAGAAAAATGGATTCGTGCAATGGAAGAGGAAATGGAGTCAATGGAATCAAACCAAGTCTGGGAACTAGTTGATCTTCCAAAAGGACGCAGAGCTATTGGGAACAAATGGGTTCTCAAAATAAAGCGAAAGGCTGATGGCTCGATAGAAAGGCATAAGGCTCGCCTTGTGGCGAAGGGGTATAATCAACAGGAAGGAATTGATTATGAAGATACATTTTCTCCTGTAGTGAGATTTACCTCGATTCGCATTATTCTGGCAATAGTAGCTAGTCTGGATCTTGAGTTACATCAAATGGATGTAAAGACTGCTTTCCTCAATGGAGAATTAGAGGAAGAAATATATATGGAACAACCTGATGGTTTCATAGTGAAAGGCCAAGAAGAAAAGGTATGTCGACTTTTGAGGTCGATATATGGTCTTAAGCAGTCATCAAGACAATGGTATATACGTTTTCATAATGCCATAGTGGCATATGATTTTACAATGATTGATGAGGATCATTGTGTATATATCAAAAGATCCAAGGATCAATTTGTGATCATATCATTATATGTTGATGATATACTGATTGCCGGAAGCAATATGGAGTTGGTTAATACTGTCAAGAGATGGTTGTCTTCTAACTTTGAGATGAAGGATATGGGTGAGGCTGCATACATTCTTGGAGTTAAGATTTCGAGAGATCGTTCGAAGAGATCGTTGTCTCTTTCGCAAGAAACCTATATAAATAAAGTTCTTGAACGATTTCGTATGCAAGACTGTAAACCCATAGACACTCCTATTGCAAAAGGTGAAGGATTGAGCCATAGACTGTGTCCAGGGACTCCACAAGAGAAGGAACAGATGAAACATGTTCCTTATGCTAGTGCTGTTGGAAGCTTGATGTACGCTATGATGTGTACAAGACCCGACATATGTTTTGCGGTTGGAATGGTGAGTAGATACCAATCCAACCCGGGTCCAGCACACTGGAAAGCCGTGAAGAGAATACTGAGGTATCTGAAGGGAACTGCTGATTTCAAGTTGAATTATCAAGGAAAAGATCTGCGACTTGAAGGCTACTCAGATGCTGATTGGGGAGGAGATTTAGATGAAAGAAAATCTACCTCAGGTTTTGCTTTCTTACTGAACAATGGCGCCATATCATGGAGCAGTAAGAAGCAAACGTGCATAGCCTTGTCTACGATGGAAGCTGAGTTCGTGGCGTTATCAGCAGCAGTACAAGAAGGAGTTTGGCTTAAGAGATTTTTGGATCATTTAGGTGTTATTGAGAAAGCTGCAAATCCATTGTTGGTTAATTGTGATAGCCAAGCAGCTATAGCGTACACCAAAGATCCAAAGTATCATGGCAAGACCAAACATATAGATACCAAGTATAACTTTGTAAAAGATATGGTTGCACGAAAGGATGTGAACTTGCAGTACATATCTACGCATAGAATGGTAGCAGATCCAATGACAAAGCCAATACCTAGAGATGTGTTTTGTGGTCATGTAAAATCTCTAGGATTGCGTAGAGTCTGATGTACTGGATTGTAATTTCCCTGAGTTGTTCACATTTATGAAATTTCGTTTTTCATTGATTAATGCCTATGAATCTTTGTGTGATCTTTATGCATCCTAATGCTCAGTGCATTATTTTAAGTTGAGGAAGTATGTCGGACAGATAAGAGATTAGCCCACTCACACGGGTAATTGCCTCTATTTACTGTGTGATAAATAGAGATGAGACTGTATTTAAGCTTATTATCTAGGTGATAATCGAGAGCTCAGGCTTTAAATACACATGTCGCCTTAACTAAGTGTTAAGATGAGGACATAATACTTATGATGTCCGAAAGTAAAATACCCTACATATTTTACTTTATCTGTCTAAGATGCCAGATGTGAGTTCTGATGAATTTTGTGAATGAGTAGATAGGTGAACTCAAGTTAGACATTGGGTATGTCTGAACTATCATCTGTACGGTATTGAAAGATGTAGACATACGCTCCATGGGAAAGGAGTTAATACCGTAATACGTATTTCATACTACGTATGCATAAGACGACCAATAAGAGTGGCAAAAAGTTTGATCTCAACTTTTATGACGTGTGAGACTCTTGAGGAAATGAGTTCCTCAATTCTTAGTCCCCTCAGGACTCTTACTTATTCTCAAGATTTCTATTTAGTGTTTGCTATCTTAGGGTGTTGCCAATGGTCATGAGTTTGATTCGATCTAATAGAGCATTCCTAGAAAAGCAAGCTGGACTGAAATTGAGAGTTTGAAGGAAAGAGGAAGATCGATTTAGGAGAATCACATTGTGGTTTTGTATTCACTGGTCGACCAATTATGACTGTCTTTGTGATGATTATAATTGTGAATACAATATATATCATTGTTTAAAAAGAGATCAAAAGAGAGATATAAATGTGATTGATCGATCTAGGGTACTGCATACTAAATCTACTCGGAGTGTGATGCCCATTATGAGCTGCTATATATTCCTAACAGATGTATAGCAACGAGCTCTCAAAGTATGCTGGTCGCACGGATTATTCACCGGTATGAACGTTGAAGAGAGGTAAAGAGAATCCTGTTCGGCCCACCTTGTGCGAGTGGGAGATGAAGGCTTTTATTGATTTGGGCTTAAGGCCCTGTCCGCCCAAGTTGGGCCCAGAAAGCCCGGCCCACGGGAAGACGGCCCGTGGAAAGGAAGAGGTATAAAAGGGAGGAGAGAGAGAGAAAATCTACCGTTGGAAAATAATACGTACGTCTTTTCTCTCCCTCTCTCTGTCGTTTTCTTCCAGAAGGAAACAGTGACTCCCGAAGGCCCCTTTTGCTTCCCCGGATCGAACAGGACCGGATTCTCTCCCTCAATTGGCGTCGGTGTTTAATCTGTGGCTCAAAGGTACGCTCGATATCCGTGGTGTGCTTTAGGATCGGTGATGCGTGTTGAATTCCTGGGCTTGTCTTCCGCTTGAATTTAGGGGTTCGATTTAGTGTCGAATCCGGTTTTTCGGGGATCAGTCATTCCCAACATCGAGCGTCATCATCGCAAAATCCTCGGAGTCCTTCATCGATCTTCTCTTATTGGCAGTTCAGTGGACTCAAGCAATCGGCAAAGAAAATAGTTTCAGGATTAGGAGGAGCCTGAGAAGCTTGCCAGATGTTCCGCAGCGATGGCGGTAGCAAAATCTTGTGCGTGACTTGGTGCCTAGGCGTTGCGACGATCTCGTCATCGCGCCAGCGCTCCGTTGCTGGGTTTTCTCCATTGATGCATCATCGTCGCCATTTGTTCTGATTGAGAAGTTTGAGTCTCTTCTCCGATCATAAAGGTCTTACCTCTCTCCCGCGGTTGCCCTGTTCTTACGTCCTCATTGTGGTAATGACACGTTTAACGAAATGCCACAGAGAGAGAGAGAGAGAGAGAGAGAGAGAGAGATCTGACACGTCTTCAGTTCGGTATTCGCTGTTCCAGGTCTACATTTCACCTCTATCACTACCACTCATTGTCGAGAGTTAGACATTCAGCTAGTTGCCATGGTCTGTCTTGCTCTGCTTCGCGTGTCGCGTTCGTAAACCTTCTTCATCCTTCAGCTTTATGCCATGTGTGGTCAAATGGATAATGCGCCGTGACTCTTTGACGATATGCCCCAGAGGAATAACATCACTGGGAAAACGATGGTTGAAGGATACATGAGGCGGGTATGTCTCTGTATCCCTTAGTTACACGCCGTGCAGGGACGATTTCGTGTTTTGCCAATGAAATGAGCGGATATTAGTTTCCGGGAAGGAGGAATTTGCTTGAAATTTCTGGGACAGAAGAGGCATTGATCCATCGGCTTATAAGGAGTCGCAATCGCACAGTGACTCAACTGAAAATAGCTATTGATGGAGGAGAGTCGCTTCCTCAAAAAATTGCTTTCGATTTGCTGGTTAATTAAGATTGATGACTTACATGAGCCTCTTAATTTGATTAAAGCTACCGAGCTGGCGAATTTAGCGTGTTGGAGAGTATGAAGAATGGAGGGCTATTGCGAGGAGGAGTCTCCTGCTCGGCAACAGCTCCGTCTTCTCTCTTGCAAGGACGGGAATGACGATGAGGACGAGCCATGATGTTGAAGGAATTATGACGAGGACAAAAGACGGTGGGCTTCAAGGAGCTGCAAATGCAATCACATGAGCTTTCAATTGAAGCATACTAATGCCTCTTGTTCTTGAAATTGAATCGATCTGAAGCTCGAGAAATTGATTTTCTTTTTACTTTAGATCTTCTGCTTCCACAACATCCTCCGCATTTGCTAAGAGAAATTAGCTCCCACCATTTGATAGTGCAAATAATTTATCTCTGAAACACTCTCATTGGATATTATTACATGAAAAGTAGAGTTCCCTTCGTATTATGAAAATTATGAGGTGACCAATGAGTAATACTTTGTGAATTCCCACCACCCTTTCAATGATGAAATCATGTAATTATCGCTATGTTATGGCCTACACTAATTCCACCCCCATATTAATGATCACATAAATTGTAGTTTTTAATTAATTAAAGGTCATAGAAATCATAATGTTAATTAACTCCATCTTTAGTTAGTCTATTTTAGTGGTGCTTATCCCCCATATTAAAAGTACATTCCCCAAAAGCTATCTCATCTTAAGAGCAAATCATCATTAGATAATGGGACAATAATGTGATTGCCGAGATACCTGATTGCTTCTCGACAAAAGAATTATTATACGTACTGATTGTGCCACCGGAGGCTCTAGGATTACTTATTAATATGTAAAAACATACGTAATTGGTATATCAAAAATGATTTTAAAAAAATCAGCATTGTAATGTATATGTGAATGTGACTATTTCAATATATGTTTTTGCATGACGGAAACTAGCGGACATTTCGAGGTCTCATTTGAATGACCTCGGAAATGATTTGATGATAAAATGAAAGTTCGAATTTTGGAACAATGTGCTACTTCCACAAGAATTCGATATTTATTAACTGACTTGGGCCGGATCCAAACATGGGCCAACTCTGGTCTCACGTGCTTCGCCCAAGACAAGCACAGGCTCTTATCTCAGCCTTTTCAAAATCAAATGTAAAGGAAGCCCAATTTGTCGGAGTCGAATTAAGCGCAAACTCATATAAGATCAAACCCAGCCTAGATTCACCTAGACAAAGCAAACCCAAATTTTCTAGAACTGAAGTAAACCCAAATTTATTAAACCAAGCTAAGCCCAAGCTCATTAAACCTATTCAAGCTCGAAGTTCATTAAACGTAACTATTTTCTTCATTTTCCATTTGCTAACTAATAATACTTTTCTTTCTCCCATCGTCTTCTTCCCATTGCCTTCCTCATCACCGCCCGAGAAATACACAAAAACAAAATCAAAGATCACCATACCAACGCATTAACAGTTGGGGCTTATCACACAAAGATAACCAAATATCGAAGGTATATACATGATAGTCGATCTCCTATATCACAAGACTCATGCTATTGGCTGTTACCTTCGGTCATGACAGACACAAGTTTAAAACTTAGAGAAACTTTCAATGCCTAAGAATCCTCTTCTACAACAAAGATCGTTTTCTCACCCTGAAAATAATGCTCCCCCTTGAGCATTTGAACTAACGTCCCAAAGAGAAAAATAGTGAATTTGGACATGGGCTGAAGGTGCATTGGACCAAGCCAAAATCCCCTTTCCTTTTCATCATTTATTTTGATGCGTGGATTAAAATTAAGGTGTCAATAATTTAAAGTAATCTCTACTAAATGCCATCATGAGAGAATCATTTGGATGGGACATGTAGATGATTGGTTATGCATTGACAAAGAGATATAAATGAAGTTAAGGGCCTGTTGACACCCAAATTTTTGTTGACATTTTAGATATATGTTTATTTTATAAAAATATAAAAATATATGTATATAAAAAGCAAAAGAAATCCTAAAAAAAAAAGAATAAAAGATGAGAACGAGAATGAAAAAATATATATAGATAAATAAAAACGCGATTAAAAAACCCAGTCGAATGGGCAAGTTTGTCCGGCCCACTCCTTTAATGAGTTTTCGGCCCCATTAAACTCCCTCACTTTCGGCCCAATTTTCATCATTTCTTTGAGCCCACGATTTGAGCCCCAAAGGAGAGAAAATCCTGGGCCCACCCTATGTCATCCTTTCTTTCTCTGGCATGCCCGCCCACCTGTGACGCGAGGAATAGAAGATGCGTCTTGGCCGTGACCCAAAAATAGGCTGTGCCCATGAGCGATGGACAAGCAACGGCGTTTGACGACAGCTGATCCGAGAGCCTTCTAGAATGGCAAGCTGGCGCATGAGAGGGCGGAAGCGTATTTAGGAGAGTGAAGGTGTCTAAAGCAGATTTGTGAGTTTCATTTCAGTCGAAGGGAGAATCCTCGGAATTTTATTGATCTCGATTAGTTGAAGTTAAAAAATCAGTCTCATCGAGGTAAGAATATATCTTCTATTAGTTGAAGTTAAATGATGTAGCATTATTATGATCCCCGATTCACTATTTCTGAATCGAAAACCACCACATGTGAGTTCGATCTAATCTCAGTCTTTGCTAATCAACGTTAGCTTTTGACTATCCTTCTGCTTCAGCTTATGATAATCTGAACAATAGAAGTTAGTCTCTGTTATGAATCATTTTGAGCATTTGAATACGTCAAAAAGTGATCTTATGATCATGACCTCCTGCCTTATTTACAGTTTGGAGCACAATCCAAACACATGTGACATGGGTTGGATGTAGTTATCGATAATTTTTATGATTATATGTTCAAAAGTTGGTTCCTCTCACCATCGCAAACTTTCTTGTTCATTTGTTGTGGGTTTGGTGATGTGGTGATCATGTATATTGATGATTGGAGTCGATATGTTGATCATTTTGATCTGGGGGTGGTCAGAGGTGATCAATGTCAAGGTAAAATGTATATATATTATTGTTTGCTTGAGATTTGTGTAGGTAATTCTGTATATCTGATTCATATGTGCTGATCTTGGGTGGACTACGGATGCTCATATGATGTTTGTTTTATCTTGAAACGTTCAGCTACAGTGGTTTTCAAGGAACATTGTTTATAGTTGAGAGAATTCTGTTTTGAATGGTTCGATAGACTCTGGATAAGTGACTTTGTATGTTTGTTACTTGAATGCAGATGGATAAGATTTGGCCAAGAGTGAAAGGAATAAAAGGTTTGAGTATACTGGAAATGAGAATGAAGGAATTTTGTCGAAATGAGTTGAATCTTGTCAAAACATGCTGGAATCTGCTGAATTTTGCTAAAAATCGTTTTGGAATGGAACCGGATGCATGCTTTTTTGTACGTCTTTTGTTCTATGTTTCTCTGTGTTTTATGTTCCGGTGGATGTTGGTGGCACTTACTAATGAGAAATGGCTGGATATAGAAGATATATACGATTTGTTATCCGGTTCTTTGAAGCATTTCTTGAGGAGCTACACTTGGCCATTCCTTGAAGTTTAGAGGTGGTTGGTTAGCTCGTTTGAGCACGACGAATGAGAAAACCAAGGTAAATACTCTTTAAGCCTGTAATCCGATGAATTGAGGCCATATGTGATAATTTTTAGATCACCCACAAGTGAATCACAAGTGGCTGGGGCTAGGATCATTATTCCAAATGCTCAATGATGGTTTGGGATGGATAAGTGTGGATATGATGTAAATCAATGGCTGTTAAGGCATGATTAGTGGATGTTGATAGTGTAAAAGTGATTTTTGGATTGATTGCACGATGTTGACGATATGATAATGTATATGGCTGGTTTTCAGGATGTGATCAACTAGAGAACGCTAGTAATCTTCATTAGCTTCGTTCTGACATATCATACATCATCTCATAACATCGTTTGCATGCTAAAATTGTGCTGTGATCTTAGGATTAGAATATGAACTCTGAATGTGTTTTGTTTTGTCTGACCTGGCTGTGTTGTTGAATTTTCATGAAATTTTATGATGCGATTTAGGTGTAGATGTCTTCACAAGACTTATTCATCACATCCAGGTCAAAATCATACGAATTTTTTTAAAAAAATTGAGATGATTTAGTCGGTACGAACACCACCCAAAAAGACATGCTGGTTTCTGGAATCTTAATTTCCAAATTGACCTTCAAGTACCCTCTGATTTTTACAGAATTCTGGTTTTAGAATCTGATGATGCTTCCTTCATGAAATCTGTTCATCACTTTAATATCTGTATTGCATTTTTTTTTTCGGAAAATAAAAAGTTCATTTGCTATTTTTAGCATCCTCCCAAAATTGCACTAATATTCTGGAATTTTTCTTCACAATCAGACTTTTATGCATTTCCAATTTTTTTTATGAAATCATACATTCAAGATTTGAAAATACGTTCTTCATGAAAGTTTTAGACAAGGTTCCAAGCTTTCCAATGGCATATTGCTTGTATTGTCTGATGATCATTTGGTTGCCATGGCATTAGTTAGCACATGATTAGGTTAGGTATCGAAAGGGGTTACGTAATTGAGTCCCCAACTCCAAAATCTTTGTTTATATAAATAGTAAGATGTCCTCCCATATCTTATTAGGTTTATAGTCGATCCTTAAAAAAGATTAGTGGCAATTCCTTAGTCAAAATTTGTATTAGGTCGCGACAAGGCCAAAAGTTATCTCACGTGAATCATCTAAGTATGAGAGGTGGCAGTTTCTAAATATAGGAAACACATTTCAAACTTGACATAAAATTCATTGAGAGAAGCCATAACTTAATGATGTGACTCAACTCGACAATATCAGACATTGACATGTTTTCAACCATTTTTAATGAAAAATCACATTGAAACTTTATTTGTAATGACATGAGAACACAAATCGCCAAGTGAGATCATTTTAAATATTTTTTTAATTTCAAATATGAATTGTGCAGGAATGTGAAACTAAGAGATAAGTCCCTACTTATGCATCATTTCAAATACATCTTTTTATTTCACGTGAGCTTACTATTAATCGAAGCTTCCCCCAAAATGACACTGTTAGTTGTTGCCATAAGCTGTGGAGGTAAAAAAATAAAGAAAAAAAAAACCATCGAAAGCCAACCTCACTTGTATTTTCCTTCATTGCCATCAAAAGAGAAGGTCGATAAAATTCTTCTTTCAAAGAAAAAGTGGAGATTCTAAACGACGTGCATAAAAATAGCTAGGAGCCTCATCTTTTCCAATTTCCCACAAATTAACAATCACGTGCCCGAGTGCTTCGAATTTAGGGCATTTGTCCACGGAGAAAGCCCCAAATCGAAACTCCGATCTGTCCGCTCAAAAGCGAAGCCTATCTCCTGATTTTGCTCGCTCTCTCGCACGAGAAGCTTTCTCTGCTGCTCCTTCTTTCCAAAGAATGGTCAACCTTGAGTCCCCAAATGACAATTATCACATGCAAATTGTTATTTCACGTGTATTAGAGTTAGGGACTTGCCCGCAATGAGAAGTTTGAAACAGCAATTATTAAATGTAGCAACACGTCTCCTTTTCATTTAATGATACTTATGCAACTATAATAATAATAGACGATAAGAAAGCCTGAAAGCCAGAACCCGAGGATTAGAGGGAGAACATGGTCCAAAGATTGAAGTGCTTAGGGAGCAAAAGGGAAAGTGCTATATAGCCCATCTCTTTAAGTTCATATTAGTAGAGAATTGCTCCTTCTTGTCTGTCAGATTCCAATATTTGCCGGACAAAGATTGTCCATATAAGATTCTGATATTTTAGGGAGGCATCTATACTTAAACTAGAAATCATTAGTTTTCTAAATTATGGTTGTTCTATTGCCTTTTTCAATCCTCCGACCTTGGATCTGTAACCAAGTGACACTTCGGCGTTCAGCTCAATCAGCCTAAATGAGGGGGTCCTTACCAACATTGCTGAAGATCGAGACTTTGAACAGAAGATCGTCCCTACCGATGAGCTCGACACATGCAGACATTTAATGCAGCCAAGCTTCTCTCGCACATGCGGGCCAACCGCCCGAGATGTTTGCCCCGAAACTGTGTTGATAGGTGCTGAGCTGCCTTAGCAACGATCTGTCTAAATATATAAGAGTCACAATTTGTTGGTTCTTTTGAATGGATCTCTTTACGAATTGGCAAGTTACTTTCTGTCAAGTAGATGTTCAGCGAACCAATGTATGATGAGAAAAGGAATAAATACGAGCAAACCCTAAAGAAAAGAGCAAACGAGATACATTTAAAGTCCTCAATCCAAACCCAGCAATTTGAAGCCAAAATGCCATTACTATCGGGATCTCATACTCTACACTACCATACAAAATGCTTCATGGGTTATTAACACATTGATCATCTCTATCGCAACTAGGAGTGTTAGATTCGAACTGGAAAATTGAACTATATCGAACTCTCGTGCATTTTCTACTCAGTTTGAGTTTTAGTTCAGATTATGAAAAAATAATCCTTTTCAATTTGGATAGTGTTGATTCGGTTCAGTTAATCTAATCATAATGAAAATTGTCCTTCTTCTTAACATACAGTGCACACAATCTCTCTCATTTTCTACTAAACCTCTTTTTAATATTTCAAAAAAGAAAACCGAATGGAATTGAACTTAGTTCAAGTTCAATTTGGTTTGGAATGTGGTTTAGTTTGAATTTGATGCACACTCAAACGGTTCAGTTAAACACCCTTGATTGCAACCTCTTGATTTATAAATAATAGTTATCTTCTTTCGATGAACCCAATTAGTTTAAAAAAATAAAGAGAAAGCAAAAAAGAAAAAAAAAATGAAAAGAAAGGACGATGTCTCCTATTAGAATTGATAATACGATGAGCCCATAAATTAAAGAAAATGTAATTTCAAAATCACACACGTAATCTCTCGATGAATTAAGATTGACAACGCGCATAAATTTAGTTAGGAAGCCTCGTCTCTTCAAATTTCCCAACAAATTGACAATTGCAGTGCTCGATCATCTTGCATTTAGGACTTTAGTCCACGTTTATTAAAAAAAATAAAATAAAAGAAAAAAAGAGGCCCCAAATCACAATTCGACATCATCATGTGTAAAAATATGAGCGGCCTCGTCTCGTGCAGAGTCTGCCGCAACTCGACATCATCCAATTGTTCTGCTTCATGCCCCACCCCTTCTTCCCAAAATCGGTCTTTCTTCCGATCTAACTGTGGTTCCGTTGGATAGTGAGTTATCCTCATCGAAGATGATGAATTTGACTTGGATCGACCCAGGGCGGGCTCTGCTTCTATTCCAGTAGCGATTTGGGACGTCCCCTAAGGAAAGGTTGGCATGCTTTCTGCATTTCATCATCCAGCGCATTTTTCAATTGCTCAGCCATAATTGTCTATGTCATGGTTGGAACTGAGTTCTTCAGATTGTAGTGGTGATAGACGACGAGGACAGAGAGAATTGAGGGTGATCTTATGATGGCACCACCTGAGGCTATGGATTCTCTTGTGAAATACGGCACTTCGGGATTTGGAGCGCTTGCAACTTCCTCTGATGGTGCATCACGGGGAAAATGAAGACAGGCTTCCCACTGCAATCACCGTGACTATGGTATAATGTTGTAAGATGTTTAAATAGTTTCGTCAATCAGCTCCCCGTACCTTGTAATGGATGGTAATTAAGAGATATTGTTGTAGGACGCGAAGCATGGGACAACTACAGGCGTATAGCACGTGACAGGGCAACTACAGTTTTGGCTCTTGCATCTAGAGACTCCAAAACCTGAAGATTTCGACAGGCCGGGGCATATTTTCCCATGGAAGTACAGGGAGGGTGGAGTCCTGAAAGAGCTGGGCATACAGAGACTTCTGTTGACCTCGCTGTGTTATCTGGATTGGAAGCTGTGGTAGATCTTTGTGAGGTAGTGGGTGACGGTGGCCCCATGGCAAGAATACCAAAGCTTCGCAAGTTTGTACAGCGGGAGAACTTGAAATTGTATCTATTGAGAAGCTTCTTATATTGTATGAGCGAGAAATGATTTTACTTCTCATTAGATGCATAAATTTACAGGTACCGCCGGAAAAAAGATAAATTAGCTGAACACGTTGCTGCTGCCAGATTACCAACAATGTGGGGGTCATTCACAGCCCATTGCTATAGATCGTTGGTAGACGGAATTGAGCACATTGCAATGGTCATGGTGAGATAAATTATGAATTAATTGCTAAAACTGTTCGAAGAATTCAGAAACCAATAATAGCATTGTTTCGAATAAATTAATTGTAAACTTTGAGAATCATGTTCGTAGCAGTGTGTTTTTTTTTTTTTTTTTAACATAACTTCAATTTGTGCTTCATCTTATGTACTTCCAGTGCATGATTCGTTTGACATTATTTTCACTGAAACCGGCTGTATTGAGAAATTGATGGTATCTTTTAGGTGGAACGCCATGAAATTTATATTGAAGTTTGTTAAAAAAAATGTCTCATCATGTGTAAATCATAATTTGGAGAACGTTGTTTGGACCGGAATGTTTGACATCAAGAGGAATGATTGTTAGGATATTCTTGAAATGAGGAGAACAATAATTTATTTTTCATTAACAGTTTATGAAATGATTGAAAATGGGGCTGTATGCGTGCGCGATTGATATAGGAATGCCGTGATTTTGATTAAAAATAGTGTCCTTAATTTTTCTTATTTTATGTGTTGTGTCCTCCCTTCAAACAGCCATATTTCTCCTCATGTGATTCAGACTTTGTAGTTTATCATCTGAACAGGGTGACATTGGAGATGGTCAAGATGTCCTTGTGAGGGTGCACTCGGAATGCCTCACAGGAGACATTCTTGGATCTGCTAGATGCGACTGTGGCAACCAGCTTGCACTCGCGATGCAGAAGATAGAAGCGGCTGGTAGGGGCGTGGTGGCGTACCTCCGAGGGCATGAAGGGAGAGGCATAGGTTTGGGGCACAAACTACGTGCCTATAACTTGCAGGACGATGGGCGTGACACTGTGGAAAGCAAATGTGGAGCTTGGATTGCCCGTTGACTCTAGAGAGTACGGAATTGGTGCTCAGGTACTTCTTACTTAAGTGAAAAACTATTGTGAGAAGTACTGCATAATTTAGCTTCTGAATGTAGTTGGTTCATGGTCATTGTCATTATGCTTTATGGAATTGAGAAGATTAATAAACTAATATCATCAATCTGAAATTAAAGGTAGTTGAATATCGGTGACTATTTCAGAAATTGAACATAATTTGTAGGGTTACTAGGGGGAGCTGATGACTAAAGCAGAGCTTCAAATTCTCATCTTAAAAAGACGAGATTTGATTAGTTGGAGTCACTCTATCATCAAACTTTTCATAGCATTTGACGCCTTTGTATTGGTGCTTAACATATTGAGTAATACTGCAGATGTTGCATGACTTGGGAGTCAGGACAAAGAAGCTGATGACGAACAACCCGTCAAAGTTTGTGGGGCTTCGAGGTTATGGCCTGACTATTTCTGGGAGAGTCCCACTGGTAACTCCAATAACAGAGGAGAACAAGAGATACCTGGAGACGAAACGCTCCAAGATGGGGCACATGTATGGTTCGGAAATCAAAGGCCGCTTCAGCAATCTCATAAAAAACAGCAAGCCGAGCAGTGATGTTTCTTCTGATCTGGCTGTGTCTGACTAAAAGGAGCAGCTGAATGTTCGACTGCTAATGACTTATTTGGGGGGACACAAGAACATTCCGATAACTGCTGACCATGAATTCTGGAAATTTATGGCTATTCAAATTTATAATCATAATAAGGTTCAGTGTTGTTCTATTGATGTCGTTCATCCATTTTGTAAGGCAAAAAGGAGAAAGACTAGCCCTTTTATTGGAACTTCCGTTTGTGTTATTGCTGGATGGCAAGATTTATCCTTTATTCACCTTTCCTTGAATCTGTTTGTATTGATCTCTAGAGACCATTGCATATTTCATGAAGACAGAGCTAGTGCAGGACATTCTTTCCTTCCTTTTCGGTGACCACCACATTGGTGACATATTTACTTGGAGGAATATAATACTGTTAGATCAACTCTCCAAGCTACGTATGAGTTGGATTTATACTTTGTCGAAGAAAGACACATGTACCCGGAATTTTTTACGATGCAATTCCCCTGTGTAATGTTCAGGAAACACATCACCATTCGGTCACTAGCAGCAGAGAGGTTTGCTTTCTTTGATCTGATTAACTAAACAAAACACCGTGAAGCAGAGATTTTTCTAGGCATACCAAAGATCATGCCCATGTTTTGACATTCCTTCTAAAAATGGAGACTTTGAATTCAATGTTACCAATTCCAACGAGCTCGAACACATAGACGTCTCCATCCTTTAGAGAAGTTCCTCTCTGAAATGCACCCCAATCGGCAGAGAGCTTACCCAAGCTGTGACAGCCCTACTACTATAGGGATGGGGGGTAATACGATTATCCTTTCCCTATAGGGACGTGGCCTCACACTATTATCCAAATATCCAGCTCCCAATAGTTTCCATGATAATACTCAAGCTCTATCGATCACTAGCTGAGGCATATGAAAAATATGATAAGAAAAAGAAATGAGCTACCATAGTCCAGTGAGTAATATATTTCTTCTAAGCCAATCGAACAATCACTATGCACTTTAAACACAAATATAACTCACTTTCACACAAAAAAGAGAAGAAGAAAAGGAATTGAACAAAGCTTCAAGTCTAAAAATGCAATATTTCTTACTTTAACATAATATCTTCAAAGCAGAAATATTCAAGATAATAACAAGCAAATACCAATGATCCAACCCATTGGTCAATCTCATAAAAACACACGTCAATGATCAATTCCATTTACCAATCTCGTAAAACATACATTAATAGACCATTCCATCAATTAATTTTATTCTACACAAATGGTTTGCCTCATTGATCCATCTCATTTGAAATTACACGTTGATGGTCCATCTATCAATCAATCTTTTGCTCAAGTATCAAACAATGATCACGTATAACGCCCATGACAAAGCGATCAAGATTCCCCCATTGGTTAGGTCTTCATCTATTATTAGCTGGCGGCTTGCCCTATAAGGATATCATAGACTACTATGCGCATACCCATAGGTTCATAGCGACATGAGTATCAACACCAATCCATAACAACCTCCATTATTTACAAAGCCAAACCAAAATCTAAGTTTCATAGATCAAAATATTTAATCTTTTTGCAATTCGGCTCATTCACCAAAAATAATTTTCGTAAAGTATTTTTCAAATCATTTTATAACTTCTTTTTTAAAAGCAGAATAAATTTCACATACCTTTATACAACACATTTCATAGATCAAGTTCACAAATCAATATATATAGACACACACACACACATACATAACCTTTCGCAATAACTTGCAAACCATTCACAAATACCAAATTGTAGTAAACGCTCGATATAGATTTTATGCAACAAAACATGCTTTATACATCAAATATCCATAACTTTTAAGACACGCGTTTACAAACTCATAGAAGAAATACTATCCTGGGAAAAGTCGAAAGTTAACTAGGGTGATTACTCAAGTCGATGCACTCAAATTCCTAATAAATGGCTAAAAAACAATATCAAAAGATCAAATAAAATGATATTTTAATAAATGACTCGACTATACCGACCAAAAAAAAAAAAATGACTCAACTATACCTATACGTCAACAAAAAGCTCACTTCTAGCATAAACCTATTATTGTCCGCTAGGTGTGGCTCACGCGTTAAGCCTCATCGTGCCATAATTTTCTTCATAAAATTCTATTTCAAGGCCGCTTAGAGTTCTTAGAAAGTTCTTTTGATGTATTACAATAATTCCAACTCAACTGCTCCAAGAACCTACCAAAAATAGCTAAAATTCAAGCCCAAAAGTACTGTTCAATACTATGTCCAGAAAGCACGCCAAACTTAACCAACGAGTGAATTGATTTAGGTATTAGGCGTAAAAACTCTGTCCGAGACTCGTCAATGATCGAATAATTAACTAATCTTGATGGGGTCTAAGTGGTCTAGCTTTGCATGCCGAGCTAAAGAAGGGAATCTTTTTTCTTGGCCCACTCAGTTGAAACCGTGGCTCGGCGGATCTCGGCAGACTGTGTCGTGAGGTCGAGTGCCAGCACAATGAATAGGGTAAAAGCAACGATAATTCAATGAAAGTCAGATCGGCATCCTCCGCGTTAGGTAGTCAACCTACTATTTCCTGTGTTAAGTCCAGATTAATCTAGGCATTTAATAATATTATTGCCGGGAACGTCTTATTAGTGATTACTATAAATAAGAAATGGAAATTAGATATTGGGTATCTGCTACAAATTGAAGAACTTTCGCCTTTGGAAATTCCTTAGCCGTGAGTCCGCATTTTTATGGCGATTATATTTAATCATTTTTTTCTGATAAAAAAAATTAATTTTCTTCAGCTTATATATAGGTAACATTCATGATTCTTTTGTTCTAACTGCATTCACTGAACACGCAAACGAGAACACAAAGTTTACAGCCAAGAGGATAACCCACACATGAACCAAAGACCAATGTTATACATATATATATACTCAAACGACTATCTCAGTGTTTATATTCAAAACGTTTCCCTCGAACGAGAACACAAGTTCTATTTATAGACATTATCACAAACACGACAATTCGGATACGCAGCACAGAGACAAGTTCAAGCGAGCTTGACCGAAGCATTTCGTCAAGCATACACGTGACTCATACTCAGACCGAAATCCGCGTACAATAAGCAAACGAAATCAGTACGAGCATGAAAACCACCAAGTCTCGGCCATAAACGAAACACATTAACGCGCGTCTAACTTGGGTATTTCATGGAACACTTGGTACACGCTACCGAAATGGAAGCAAAGCCGGGCTGATTGGAGCTCGGCTACATACCAACCAAAACAACACGGATGGGCAGATGGGCGTTAAGGCAACTGGGGAAGGCAGGGCAAACAAGTTACTAAAAGAAGCGTCGGCCGCGGGTCCCTACACGGATGGACGACGGCGACCAAAAGGCTAGCCCGAAACGAGCCGGGCCATGGCCTGCTGCCTTTGTGTTGTCGAGCCAGGGTCCTCGGGAAAGGCAGACTTAGACCAAGGCAAAAATCGGAAACCCACCGGAGGCTTCGCGCCGGGGGAAACGGAAGCCGCGAGATTGAGGGCACCGGCCAAGACTCGTCACTCTCAAACTCTCTCTCTCTCTTCTGTCTGACTCTCAGATCTCGCTCTCGGATCTCCTCCCCCCGTTTCTCTCTGACCTAGCTCCCCCTATTTATAGGTCGAGGAGGCCGGTCAACGGAGAGCTTCGGCCGCCGGTCCGTGGCGCGCCGACCGGCCTCCCTCCCTCTTGGCCGAACCGGCGTCCCATCCCGTCTTCTCCATGCAGAACTCTCTACGCTGGCCAGGCCTACCGCGTCGAGCTCCTCAGCACATTTAAGTCGCGTCCCATCCGTCCGGGTTTCCCAGAGGGCTCCGCGCTGCTCCTGTCCTTCGCTCGTGCGTGAGTTGCAGAGGAGGGAGGAAGGAAGGAGGAGAAGAGAGGACCGGGCCGCGGAGGGGGCAGCAGGCTAGGGGAAGATGGGCCCTATGCCCACGCGAGGGGGAAGCAAAGAGAAGGGGGCTGGGGCGAAAGCCCAGCCGAGCGCCCCTCTCTCCTCCTCCTTCTTCTTCTTTTAATTAATTTTATATAATTTTTTTTATTTATCAGAAATGCAGTAAACAATATTACTGCTCATGTGATGTGAGAATCCTTTTTGTTAGAGCCAAATTAGTCTCTAATTTTTTATGCAATTTAATCCTAAATATTTTTAGCTAACATTTAGGTGTCGACAGGTCCTTTATTGATTTTGGATAAGAAATAATTGACAAGAAATTTAAAGATACAAGACTAGAGGGAATAATTAATTTAGCCAAGTGTAAGGAAATATAAATTGTAGGAAAGTAAAGATAAAAAAAAAAACGTTGAGTTTTATGATTGATTGAGGGGGAGTTTACAATAATTACATTTATGGTATTTATAACTATCTACAAACATTTACATACAATGATTATTAAATTTGAATAAACAAATCTTATATACAGTTAAGGAAATTATATTGCAATCTCCTAGATTAAGCAACAATTATCTATAAAAAGTTATAAAATAACCATCGGGGATTATGTTCTAGTGTCAATTCATCATATGCCTTTGAGTTCCAACACCTAGTAAAATCTGCAATGACTATTGATGATTTCATTGACTAGTGAAAGTCTCATAGACAATTGATATTTGGTGGTGATGATTATATTGTATAGTCGTCAATTGTTTTGACCAAACTGTTTATTGACGTAGTTTTTTATTTGTCGATGATAATCAAAACTTATTCATTTTCTAATGTCAACAAATGCCCATTTTTAAAAGAATTGAATGATTAATCGATTATTAAACTTGAGATGTATTGCCATCAAAAAGGGGAGAAAAACTTAATGGACTATGTGTAAATGATACAATAGACAATTTTGCAACACTCAATTAACAAATATATAAGTATTCACTGGTTTTGCAAGTTTCTTTCGATATCAGTGACTTTGATATATATATATATATATATATATATATATATATATATTTGATGTCAAATGCTCTTATGATCTTAGACTAGTCTATCCAAAGCAACAATTGCAAAATGTAGTCTTGGTTGCACCAATTAGACTTGACAATAATGTATTTTAAAGTGTATGCTTGTGCAAACATTATCATCATCAAGAACTTCCATTTTGGGCAAGATGAATTTACTATCTTTGACTTTGAGAATGATTTTCCACCACTGGCATTTAGCAACATGTATTCTATCTCGGATGCGCCTTTGTAAAGTATGAGTACATGAAAAACGAGTTGCCTTCATATTTAAAGACTAAAAGTGGCCATCACAAATGACGTAATGCTCCACGAATTTGCTCCAGCCCTTTGGTAACCAAACCATGTCATCCCACACTTCCAATCCCACACTGGCCAGATCCCACCATCTGGAACCCTTAGAAGCACCATTTTTGCTAGATTCTTCCCATACTTCCTCAAGAACCTTTTTTGGCATTCCCTATGGATAAAGAACGAAAAAACAATACTTAAGGATCTGTTTCGCTGGGGCAACAACAACGTTCAGTGAAATTCACAATAGGTGCCAAAAACAAGAACGCTTTGTGACTGTGTAGGAGTGTGTCACACAGGATGATCTTGATGAAGCGGTTCCTGCAAAAAGCTACTACTGTGGCGTCGATCTTCTTTCCAACGATGGCGAGTCATCTTTGAACCAATAATTGGAAGAAGAGAAGTTGGTGAAAGCAATTAGATATATCGATGGACTCAATCTTGGGTGGAGACCAAGCTGCCTTAAAGTGAAGCATAGGGGTGAGCATGGTCTGGGTTGGGCCGGTCCACCCCTTAACCCTAGGACCAACCCGCATAGTATTGATCCTCAATTTTTGAAACCGAGGACCGACCCTATTAAGCTTGGGATCGAGGACCGGACCGACCCAATGGGTTCGGTTCGGTTCCAGGGTCAACCCGAGATCAATTGATAATTTTTTATTTCATTTTTTGTATTCTTTAAAAAAAACGATTGAGAATTGAACTGACCCATTGGGTTTGGTCTAATTTCAAGTTCAACCTAAGACCAACCAATAATTTTTTATTTCATTTTTTGTACTCCTTAAAAAAGCGATTGAGGACTAAACTGACTCAATGAGTTCAGTTCGGTTTCAAAGTCAACCTATGACCAACCAATAATTTTTTATTTCACTTTTTGTACTTCTTAAAAGGGCAACCGAGGACCATACTGACCTAATGGGTTCGATGATGAGTGAGGTCAGCTAAGAAAGGCAAGCGATGAGGGTCAAGTGGGGTGAGCATTGAACGGAATGAGCATCGAATATCGAGCGGGAAGCAACAAGCTGAGTGAGCATCGAGCGGCAAGCGGCACAAGTGATCCAAAGCGAGCGAGGTAAGTGTCAAGTGGTAAGCGGAGAAGTTGTTTTTTTCGATTTGGGCAAATTGAAAACTAAGAGAATAAATAACACAGAAGAGAACGAATACTAGAGGATAATGCCATAACAAGCTGTTTATGCCTTTTAGGACGCCGTGAGGACTCCTCACAATTTTTTTTTCCTCATTGGTAAATTATGACTTTTTTTTTATGTGATCCGGGAACCACTGTACAGCCGGTAACCGATGGTGTAAACCCTAGGCGAACTGAGCCACCACCACAGACTCAGCCGCGGGTGAGTCGTGCAATGGGGACGTGGCGTTTCGAATCCCTCCCCCCTAGATGGAGGACTAAAGGTCTAGCCATCATGGCCACCGCGAGCGGTGGTGTAAATTATGACTATTGACACCATAAAAGACATTAAAAATCTAGGTTATTAAAGAATAATGTAAAATTACTTAAACTCCTCACTAAAGAACTATTAATATTGTTGACGCCGTTTATTTTAAGATTTTATCTATATAAAAATATTATAAGTAACATATTAGATATATATAGTCAGGGTTGGTCCGGGTTTGACCGACTTGAAACTCTCAAGACCGAGGACTAATCTGCACAATGCTGGTCCAGGAATTCTAGGATTAAGGACTGACTCAATCTCCTTGGGAACTGGACCAAGACCGGCAGGGTTGGGCCGGTCTAGGGTCGGTCCAGGGTTGACCCTAGACCGATGCTCACTCCTAGTGAAGCATTTGCCTTTTGCTCTCTTTTCTTCAATCTTGTGCGGCGATTTGGTGGGAACAGTGCAATTAAGAACATGCGGTTAGCTGGGGGGACAAAACAATTATTGTAAGCTTTTTAGATTCTGAGATGGATCTAATTACGGTTCTCAAGGCTGAATAGATGGTGATATTAACCAGCGAGACAATGAACAGTGCCCCAAAACAGGGATGATTCTTGTGCTTGGTATGCTAAACAAAAGCTTCTCAGTTTTATGCAACCAGATTGCACTTTGCGCTGTAACAGATAAAAGCGGCTGGTAGGGGCATGCTGGTGCACCTCTGAGGGCACGAAGGAAGAGGCATAGGTTTGGGGCACAAGCTACGTGCTTATGACCTGCAGGACGATGGATGTGACACCGTGGATCCAAATGTGGAGCTTGGATTTCCCATTGACCATAGAGTACAGAATTGGTGCGCAAGTTTTTCTTCCTTAAGCAAACTATACCAATATAGAAGATCCTGCATATTTTAGATTTTGACCGTAGAGAGTACAGAATTGGTGTGCTGGTATTTCTTCCTTAAGTGAAACTATATTGATGTAGAAGATCCTACATAATTTAGATTCTGAATGAGTTTGATTCATGGTCATTGTCAAGGATTAAGAAACTACTATGTTAATATGAAATTAAAGGTAGTTGAATTTGAGTGACTGTTTCAGAGAATGTACTCATTTGTAGGACTAGAGGAAATTGGTAACTCTAGCAGAGCCTCAAGTTCTCATCTTCTATGGAGGAGGTCTAATCATCATAAAGAATCACTCCATAATCAAGATTTTTGTAGTATTTGAGGCATTCGCATTAGTGCTTAATATATTGACTTATAGTGCAGATGCTGCATGACCTGGGAGTCAGAACAATGAAACTAATGACGAACAACCCATTGAAGTATGTGGGGCTTAAAGGTCATGGCTTGGTTATTGCTAGGAGAGTCCCTCTAGTAATTCCCATAACAAAGGAGAACAAGAGATACTTGGAGACGAATGCTCCAAGATGGGCCACATCGATGGAGCAGAAGTCAATGGTCGCTTCAACAATCTCATCAGAAAAAAAAAATAGCAAGCCGAGCAGTGCCATTTCTTCTGATCTGGCAGTGTTTGACTCATAAAAGCCGCTGGGATAGTTCGACTACTAATGGTTTAATTTGGGGGATACAAGCAAGTTCATTGACAGATGGTGTTATTACTTTATCTTTAAAGCCCCAAGGTCTAGAACATTGGGATACTGTTGAGTTCTGGAAATTTTATGGCCATGCAGTTCTATAATTATTTTAATTTTCATTATAACTCTTCTGAGGTCATTGATCCATTTTGTGCAGCGAAAAGGTAAAAGACTAGCCCTCTTATTGAAACTTCCTTTTGTGCTATTGATGGGTTGCAAGATTTATCCTCAATACAACCTCCCTTAGAATCTGGAGACCACCGTAGATTTCATGAAAACAGAGTTGGTGCAGGATATTTTCCCTTTCTGTGACCACCTCAATGGTGTCATAGATCAACTCTCCACATGGGCAATAGATAAGGATTGCCCTTGACCTTTTATTTTATCAATCCGATGCTCCGCATGAGCTCGATTTATACTTTGCCGAACAAAGGACGCAACGTACAGGTGCAACGTCCACTACTCTCCAAAACAATAAGGAAATACATCACCATTCAATTACTTGCAGCAGAAAGTCTTACTTTATTTGATTTGATTTACTAAACAAAACATAGTGAGGCAGTGATTTTTCTGTGGGCATGCTAAAGTCTACACCTTAGTCTTGAAATTCCTCCTGAAAGTGGAGACTTCAAGTTCCGTATTATCAATTCTAATAGGCTCAAACACACAGACATCTCCTTCCTTTAGAGAGAGTATGATCTTGAAAAAATGAGTTGTCTCCAGTAGGGGTGATCGATTCTCGGTTTGGTCCGGTTCCACCCAAGAACCGGGAACCGGACCGGGAGGACGGGCTCCCACTTTTCTGGATCGTGGACCAGATCGGCTATCTTGGAACTGAGAACTGGACCGAACCAATCGGTCCGGTCCGGTTTGGTCCGGTTCCAATGAACCATCACTTGTTTTCATTTCATTTAACAAAAAAATAAATAATAATTACTAGTAAAGTAATGCACGAGATTATGATCCGGTCAAGTTTTTTTATTCACTTTGTGACCAACAAAGTGACGCCCTATTAAATTAAAAACGTCAACTTTGTGGAAACAAAAATTAAAATCCTGCATCATACCCTATGTCTTTGCACTGTTATGAAATAAAAAAAATAAGCTAAAGATCCACACAAATTTGAAATATCAGAGAAGTTTTTCTTTCCAAACATATTTCACACACTCACCTTCATTCTCATGAACATAAATGTTATTAGAGAGGCAAAAAACAAAAGAAAAACATAATCCGAACTCAACAAAAATTCAACACATAGTTTGGCCATTGTTCAATACCATCCATTAGTGGTCATAACTAATCTAGAACAAACCCTCCATGGAATAAAAAACAAAATCAAATTCCAAAATTAGCACAAGAGATTCAACATTAAACTACCAAACTCCATACATCTCGCCGAATCACTCAATGTTGCATGGCCCGAGGGGAATAGATTCTTTGTTCAAACAAGCAAAATATAATCAAATCCGAGAGCCCAAAACTTGCTAATAGTCCTGCAATAAGTATATATGATAACTCAACATTAGTTTTTAAGTAGAATTACTTTTAATTGAAAGAATTACTTTTAATTGAACTCAAATAATTAATAAAAAATCTTACCACATATATTTCTTCCACTTGAACTTGCAAACTCTATTTATCAGTAAGCTCCGAATGAACATCATTCATATCTAACAAAACAAATATTAAATAGAGCATTCACTGATTAGATATACAAAAGAATTACAAGATAAAAAGATACATTGATGACTTACCCCATTCAAATCTTTCTGCATTCTCAATGCACTCTTCAACATTAATCAGCATGGTAGCCTTTCTTAACCAATCTTGAGTGCAAATCAAAGCTTCCACCATTGTAGGAGTTAAAGAACTTCGAAAGCCATCAAGCACACGACCGGATGTACTGAAAGTCGACTTTACAGGAATAGATAAAATATCTCGAGCCATTAAAGAAAGGATTTCAAACTTTTGGCCGGTAGTTTTCCACCACATCAATAGGTCAAGACCACGACTTTCTTCACGTTCGGCTTTAAGATATTTATCGAGCTCATATAGCTTACCCGTTGACACTTTTTTCTCCTCATGAAGAAAAATATCAAATGCCTTGTTTGAATTGAAATCCTCAACCAAATCAAGATCATCCTTCTTACCCTCCTCATGGTTATCAGGATCCCAACTACTATCAATATTAATACCCAAATTTCTATCACAAGAATTAAGATGAGATTTTTCATAAAAATGAAACAATCTTTCCAGGGCAATTCTCACCTTATCATACATTTCATCAACTTTCACACTATCATCATAGATTAATCTATAACAATACCGCACATAGCTCATCTTTCTTCTTGGATCCAATATCACCTCGATCAACACCATCATATTCACTTTTTCAAAACTCCCGTAGTATTTGTCAAACTTCTCCTTCATCTTTGCACCCATAACTTTCAAACTAAGATCCGAAGCCTTCTTTGCTTGTTTCAAAGTTTAATATAAAGTTGCTATCTCATTGAAATAATCATTCGTAGTGATATATAGAGTCCCGGACATCTTGTTGGTGGCATCATAAAATTCTTTAAAAATACTGAAAGAATTCTAGCATATTCCCAATCTTCATGTGTAGGAGTGTCATAGTCAAGCTCACTTAAGAAAAAAGGATCATCTTCTTCCATCATTTCAAAAGCTTTTCTAAATTTTAAAGCAGTATCCAACATGAGATAAGTAGAGTTCCACCTAGTTGTGACATCAAGACAAACCGAACCCTTATAAGTGATCCTTGCACTTTCAATGCAACCTTGAAATTTTTTAGCGCTCATGGGAGAACTTCTCACATACTTAACCACGTTTCGAATACGTATAATAGAATCATGTACCTCGGTCAATCCATCTTTCACAATCAAGTTTAAAATATGAGCCGTGCACCTCATATGTAAAACATCACATTCCAAGATCAATAGCCTATCTCTTGATAATTTTTCTTTTAAAAAACCAATGACAACATCATTAGAACTAACATTATCTACAGTGATTGTGGACACTTTTTTCTCTATTCCCCACTCATAGATGCATTTCTCAATCATTTTCCCGATATCCTTGCCCTTATGACTAGGCATCACCACAAAATTGATTATTCGTTTGTGCAATTTCCAGTCGTCATCAATAAAATGTGTGGTGAGACATAAATAATTCAAATTCTGGATGGAAGTCCACGTATCAGTTGTGAGTGCAATCCTAGACTTAAGCTTGCCAAAGAAAGTCTTCAAATTTTTTTTCTCACAAAGATATAACTTCATGCAATCTCTAGCCACTGTAAATCGTGAGATGTGATGAAAAAGAGGTTGTAACTGATCAATAAAATCTCGGAATCCAACACGCTCAACCATCGAAAAAGGTAGTTCATCCGTTATGATCATTCAAACAAGCATTTGTCTACAACGATTTTGATCGAATTCCCATGCTGATAAGACAGTTGCACTACCATCAGTACTAGTATGCCCCATTGTTATCTCTTGTGCTCTACGTGGGGTGAAAATTTTTTGCTTCTTATCTATGTTGCGAGGATGCTTATTGAACTTTTTCAAGTGCTTCAACATAGCGGAAGTACCATTATCAACAGAGTACGTATACTTAGTCCCGCAATAATTGCAAATCACCATAGTTTTCTCCTTCTCGGTTTTGCCCTTACGAAAATGAAGCCAGACTATTAATGCTCGTTTACCAGAACTAGGAAGACAAGCATTAGATACCTTGTTTGTGTTGGATGCCACTTCGAGGTTTTCAATTTCTTCACCTTTATGTTCTAGTGAATCCATCATAGGATTCATATCATCATTTGATTGATCCACTTCCATTGACATATAAATAGATTGCCTGAATCAAATAAAACATTATAATGAGCCATCAAACCATCATATTCATTTACAACAATAGGGATACTAAAGATATGATTACAGCCTTACTTCTTAATGCCATGTCCATATTTATCATATAACTATACCTACCAAAATAAATACTAAAAAATTAAGCAAATATTAAGTCACAACTCTAGCAAGAGCAGATTTCCAGCCAAAGTGATACTTTTTCTTCCAAAAAGGGAGGAAGGAACAAGATCAAAACCAAGGTCAAGATATGTTAAGCCAAGCCAACAAAATGGATATCAATATCTACTCCACGTTTGAAGAGAAAGAATGGAGCACGGTCTTATGCCGGATAAAAATTAACAAAATCAAGTTTGGAACAAATAAAATTAATGGCAAGCGGACACCAACAAGCACGCCCATTCATTCACAACTCACAAGGCAATATAGCTGCTCTTCGATCAACACTAATTAGACAAGCATCGATAAAATGATAATTCTCCCCATCACTGAGTGAAAGCAAATTGGGGGACATTAGATCAAGCGCACGAACTTGAAAACGACTATGCACCAGCAATACTCACGCACAGAGCAACCCCATTCGATTCAGCAGACAAGCTGACCAAGAATTCCAGCACTCAACTATGACTACCCCCACTGGAGTCTACACATCCATTCACTCTACTCATCAGCAATGACACTCTAGAGCTATCACAAACAAGACATGCCAGACAATCACGCGCTACAAAGAATCGAAAGAAAGGCGAGATCTTCCAAAGAAAGAACATTTCGTCTTTTCACTACAACAAATGGAAAAACAGAAATGGGTCATGTTTAGAGACCACAAAGAAAGAATATTTCGCCTTATTCACTACAAAAGATGAAAAATAGAAATGGGTCATGTTCAGAGACCAGCTAAACGACCACGTAACATCCAATCAAGAGCACAAACAAATGCACTCTTTATTACTTGCAAAAGTTCTAGAACAAGAGACGTCATTCAATTACATCCAACAAAACCCACTAAGCTTTGCAAAATCTTAACGATGGGATTCCAAAATCGCACATCATAATCCTAAAATAGAAAAGGGACTCAACAAAACATCAATAATCAACGAAAAAACAAACAGATAAAGAAGAAACACTAATCCAAAGCATAAATTATGTCCCTCTCTTCTTTGAATCAGCTCGACAAGTGGTTCAGCAGCTCGCTCGAGCATCAACAACGGAAGATATAGGTCACGACAGCGCGTAATATAACAACACCGTCCATGAAACACGACCAACACAAATAATAGAGTTACACTAACCCATCTTCCATCAAGACATGAAGAATTAAATCTCAACAGAGAGCCAAGAGATTGAAATCCCCTAACGAAGCGTGCTCTTACCCACACCAAAATGCGCGGAGGAGACAAAATCCAACCACCCACCACCCCAACCCCCACCCCCCCAATGCGACATCAATACAACACAATCGCATGTCGGAAACAAACGAAGATGGGACTACAGAGTATAAATGATCAAACAATGAAGCTGCGCGGCAATGAAAACATAGCAAAAGAGCTGAACGAGGACGAGACTCACCTCAAAGAATGAGAGGGCCTTGGGAATCGACGGGGCCGCAATGGGAGACGGGAGAGAGCAAAGAGATGATGACGCTGCGGGGAGGAAGGGTTTGGGAAAATGAAAGTTGAATCGAATTACAGTCGAGTTGGATCACAAAAATTGGGAAAATGGAAGTTGATGTGATGGTTACTTATATAAAAGCATAAACTAACAAAAAAAAAAAAGAGAGAGGGGTTTAGCCATTCGTTTAGGTTTCAAGAGGGAAAGGCAAGTGAGGAGAATTGCAAAAATTTGGAAAATAACAACTGATGTGATGGTTGTTACTGTTGAGTGTAGTTTAGAAGCATTTGTTTAGGTTTCAAGAGGGAAAGGCAAGTGAGGAGAATTACAAAAATTTGGAAAATAAAAGCTAATGGGATGGTTACTGTTGAGTGTAGTTTAGAAGCAAAAAAGGGGAGGGATTATTAGCTTTGAGTTTTGAGAGAAGAAATGAATATGATGATAATGGGTACTATAAATTATTTCAGAAATTAAAAAATATATATAAATAGTCAGTCCAGTCCGGTCTGGTTTTGACCCAGAAACCGGGAACCGGACCAACCGGTCACCAGTTCCAAAAATAGGAACCTAAGACCGGACCGAGACCTTCTAGGACCTCCCGAAATCGACCGATCTAGTCCGGTCTGGCCGGTTCCCGGTTCGGGTGGTTTTCATTGCACACCCTTAGTCTCTAGGAGCAGATTGCCAGCCGCTATTCATCTTCTCTCTAACGACAAGTCTTCCCCTGAGCACAATTTGTGTAGTAAGCTTTAACGTCTCAAACAAAACAATTTTTGTGAATGAAGCATTTAATTAGAGAAGCCAATCATTTATGGGACAAAAATTTGAAAAACAAATGAATGCTGGTGGAAGCTCAATAAGAAGAACACATAGGGAATCAAATGGATGAAAAGATTGGCAACCTATTATTTGATCAAAATTGTATCAAGAATAATGCTAGAGGTACTAAGGCTAAAATCGATAGAATTGATCTACAAAGTGATGTGTAATAAGCATGGCCATAGCCATTAGACATTCAGCCCACTAGTTAGAAGGCTTGACCAATGAGCCGGTCTGAGAGGGTCCAACTCTACACACCGAGCTAAAGAAGAAAATTGTCTGTCTTGACCCCTTCATTTGCACCTGTGGCTTGGCTGACCTCGGCAGACTATGCCGTGAGGCCAAACACCTCCTCTAAATTTTAGAGATAATTAGGGCAAAAGAAAAGATAATTCAATCAAACTCAATTGGTCGTATCTATCATGTTTATGCTATACAATCTTCATTTCGATTTTTGAGTCCAGATTAGCATTTAATTTATATCGTTGCTGGGAGAGTCAAACTAGCAATTCCTGTAACTAAGAATTGAAGGTAAAACATTAGGTGCCTACTACAAACCAAGGATCTTTAGCCTTTAGAAATTCCTCAGCCGTGAGTCATGTACTTTTAAGGCAATTAAGTTCAAGTTTTTCTAGCTAATATTTAGGTAAGGTTCATGCTTATTTGGTTCAGTTTTATTCATTTTTCTAAGTTGAAAAGGTGAAAGACTAATCCTTTTGTGGAACTTCCTCCTTCAATGTCAATGCTGGCTTTTAACATTCATCCTTGATTATTTCAGTGAGTGATTAATAGAATTTTATCCGAACCTACTTGTGTATTGATCACGAGTGATCAATGCCTATTAGAAAATTGAGGTTGGATTCCAACATGCGACGTCAGCAAAATTGGTCGAGTGGTCATCAGGAAGGGCTTCACTATGTCTTATTCAAAATATTTATGACTTAATAGCACTTTTTTAAAATTTAAAACTTGATAGTACTTTAAGCAAAACGTTTAAAACTTTTTTTATGCAAGTTCCTAAAAAAATAAGAAGAAAAGAACAAATCAATATGTTCATTCGCTTGAATGAGAAGAGAGTTGAAGGAAAAAAAAAAGGCAATGGGATGCTTCATTTAGTTATGAAAAATGAGAAGTGTGTGATCCAGGCAGTTATGCTGGCGTGGAAAATTGTTAGAAAATAATGTCGTTACCTATTTATCCATCCCCAGTAGCTACCCCCTTTTGCAAAACTATGATTTTTATTTGTGAGAAAGAAAGGAAATTGATAATAGAATCACTACCTTAACAGAAATTTCAATCATCTCAACTTTTGACAGTGCCTCAGTAACTTCCAGATCTCTGTACCACTTGCAGCATCTACCCTTCCCTTCATTAGTGTGAAAAGTTTAGAACTTGTGGTGCTTCGGGTGTCGGACAATTTGAGAAGCAGAGGCAAGAGAGAAAAAAAATGGATAAGAATGACATTAATTGGATCTTACCAATTTTATGTGTTATTTATGTTGTTAACTTTTGTATGGTTGTGTTGAGATCACCCTCCCAGTCCCCTCGCCACTTGTATCTAAACAGTGTCGCCCAATGTAGTGTTGGTGTGCTTAGAGTACCCTCACTAAAGATCTTCATTTTTGGGCACTCTTCCACTTCTATTGAAGACATGGATGGAAACTTGAATATGCAACTTGTGATGGAAGAGAAGCATTCTAGGCTTGGCAAATTTTGGAGTGTCAATCTTCCTAGCTTCCAAAGAGAAATCACTTTTCCTTCTCCTTTTCCATCGTTTGCTACTACTTCTTTCATTCTTTCACATCCTATCATAATCTTGTCAAAGAGATGCACCAAATTTGTGATCACTGAAATTGTCAATAGATGCATCAATCCAGAGGAATTTTCTTCACCACTAACTTTGTCATATTCTGGAAGGATGTCATGGATGGAAATAATGTTGTTAAACTAGGACAATCGGAAACCTCAAATTTGCCAATATGATGAAGAATTTTTGCCACCAAATAGCCTTCTCTCTAGACATGCTTTAGGTTGGGTAGTTGTCTTAACTTAAGTTCTTTCGAATTTTCAAGCACCAGATGTTTTCCCTCGTCAACAAGCCCCTCATCAGGAAATATATCTTCAAAAGAACTACAAAATATCTCAAGGCTTTGTAGGTTATGAAATCTTTGTAGGAGGAATATGGGAGAAAATACGACATTTTGATCATGAAAGCATGCCGATGTTAGTGTTTTTGGCTTGCCAAAGAAGTCGTCAGAAAATTTTCCATCGCGTATCCCCTAAATATCCTTGTCGACTAATAGAAGTCTCTCTAAGGGGGGAATGCCCTACAAAATTGCCAATACAATGAGAGAAATAAATTCAACAAAGTTTGACAATAAATCATGGGCTCTTAGAGGTGAACTTAAATCAATTAATTCCCATGGAAAGGATCTTTGTTCTTACATTTCATTAATTTCTAGAGCCCTAGATACGACTCTCAAGCTTCTAAAGTTGAGCAACAAAATTCAAACTGCAAACAAATGCTCCATTGTGCCCATCTGCCAACCAAGGCAAGCTGTGCACCCATTATAATGATTATATAGAAAGGGAAAGATTTTTTTTTTGGCATTTGAATGATCAAACAAATAAATAAATATTCATTTTACCTAGAAAGAGGAAATTCACATTTTTTAATTAAATCAAGAATTTTCAAGAGAATTTCTAAGTAGAGGTTAGTATGGTAATCACCTTAACCAAAATCATCTTCTATTAGGAATATCTTATCTTGTCATAAAAAATATGTAGTTCCTTGAAATTTCAGGTGACTAGATGTGCTTATAATGTTACTAAAAACATTATGGGTGTCCAAGGATGAAAAGTGCGCTTAAAAATGTTAGAAATATCTTATGTTGTCTATGAACTGATATGTAAGGGGTTCATGTTTACTATATTATCATAATATGACATGACTATGGTTTGCACATGAGTTGTATGGGTGAATAAAAGAATGAAGAAGAAATAGCAATTGCAATCGTACCCTCTCAAGTGAGAAGTCTGCTTCATGGTGTGAAATGTCATGTTGATCATCTCTTTGAGCCCACCTGTTCATGGATGCCACAAAGGACATGTCTAATTTGTCACAGTGGGTCACTCGCAATTCCATCAAGAGTGGCCAATTCAAAGTAAGCAAGTTAGGGCAAAAGCTCTTGAGTTGTGACATATCATGGAACACTAGAGAAGTCAATTGCGGGAAAAGAAATTGAGCAATAGTAGAGTGGGAAGTGTCATCTCCACTCGTGACTATTTCCTTGAGCCCACATGACTCCACCTGAAGTTCCATAAGTTGGGTTAGACTTGTAGCCACCCAATGTGGAAACAAATTTTCAAGGCTCTTACAATTATCAATCTTCACTTCTTGTAAATGTTCAAAAGTAAGAGTATCTTTAGGATCGTCAGTCCATATTTTGCCTAAATCATCCATGTGGACATGACCATCAACTCAAGCTGAGGAAATTGTACCTGCCATATTGAAAAAAATGATAAATAAATTTGATTTCATTGAGTGATGACCTCGAAGAAAAAATTTCCAAACTTCTAGTCCTCTCACAAATCATAGCATTTTAGAACTTATTAGTGACACAATCAAGGAGGGGTTGCTTGATGCTTTCATTTCAATTGACTGGTAACTAAGGTCGAGTATATTTCATTGGAACAATCCTGAAATGCAATTCGTCAAAATAAATTACTTGTGGTCCATACCACCTGTTCATACTCATGTATAAAGATAGGAAAACATTTTTCATTGGGTTACCGCCCAAAGAAGACAATGATGACCTCAAATACCACATGAATACTTCTGCAATTTCCTAAAAATTTCACATGCCAAGAAATTTAAGGCAAGTTTCTTGCACAAACAAGGATCCCTAAGCAAATGCAATTAGTCTTCATGAACAAATCAGACATGTTATGCCTAAATAGATTGTGATACAAAAAAATGAAACAATTGTACGGACTGCTTGAATTGTTCACTCAATAGCCTGTATGGAATTTTCATTTCATAATGATAAAAATAATTAGATTACAACATGCTATCATCTCAATTACCAAATGCATATTTACACGGTTCTCTAAGTCCACAAACCATGGAAAAAGACAAGTTTGTCATACAAATATCGAATGGTCCACTAGGATATCCACCTTAGCCAAATGGTCTCCATGAGCACATTATGTTTCTTTGCAGAAAATTAACGATGTTGTGAGCTCTTATGTCTTGTCCACTGAGAAGCGGGTATTGACATTTTTTATTTGGTTTCAATAAAATTAACGCAATTATGACTTATCACTACCAAAAAAAGTGGCTGACTATTTCCAAACTTCCCTAAATCTATTAATATTCTAGATTGAGCATTATGATGAGTTTTTGAAATATTTTAAAAAATGTGGGGAATACCTTATATTTGACAAATTGTAACTTGTCACTACCAAAAAATCAGGCAACTAGCTTCATACTTCTTTTTCCATTAGTATTCTAAAATGAGTATGATGATGGTCTTTTGAAGTTTGGACATATGACATTAGAAGTAAATGTATAACTAGTAGTAACTTTTATCGTTAAAGAGTAAAAAAAGTTTCGATACTAGTTATGATGAAATGTTTTATTCACACATAACAATAAATAAATAAATAATTTAAAAAAGTATTAAAATTAAAAATAACTCAAGCATTTCCTCCATTAAAAGAGAAAGCAATAGCTAAGGGGCCACGCTTTTTCCACACATCATTTTGCTTACACACTCCATATTAAAGTGTTTTGACTGTATCGTCCCTTATGTGGCCCACCATTAAGCATTATTCTCTTTCTTCTTTAATTCTTTCTCTTTTTCTTTTCTTTTTCTTTCCTCATGGATCTCAATTTTCTTCTTCTCATCTTTCCCTTGCTATTCCCTCTTGTTCCATTTTTCGCTTCAAACAAGCCTTCTCAGTATGTATAGACTCTAGAAGGAGGATTGATCAAAAAGAGATTAAGCCAAAAATCCCAAAACTTTAATTAAAAGACGAAGCACCAAGTAACGAATGCGTAGAACTCGAGCTAGCAATCGCATTCATAGAACCAAAAGAAAAAGGACCACCATACGACATTTATCATTTGCTAGCTCCTATAAACAGATAACTGACGAATCCCGTTGAAGGAGTTTGCAAACACTGGGTTTAATGACCACGAGGGAGATCGGAGTCGCAGGACATTGATACACATCATCGAACAATACGAGGACGTCTACGATTCGGTCACCAGTTGTCCCCTTACTAGATCCTGGCATAGGGACTCTACCCTCCTCCTCTCCAAGTGGCTTTCTATCGAAGCTCACTTTTGCCCGTTCCCTCCCACTAGCAAGAATGTCATCGAGCTCGGTTGGGCTCATAACGGCTCGGCTCGGGGTCAGCCATGTCATCCTCACTTATGCCACGCTAATCCTCCCCGGTTAAGGAGGAACGTGGAAGTGAACGGCAAAGGGGAATGAGTGGAGATGAGGGGGATGGTGTGGGGATTGGAGGAGTTAGCAAGGGGAATCAGGGAGAGTTGGACGTCATGTTGATGAGCACATGTTCTTAGATGCAGAGGAGGGGATGGGGTTGGGAAGATGCTGCCGGGTTGTGCAGAGAGAGCATCCCTTTCTATTTTAAAATTGCTTAAATGTAGCTGATAATGAAGTTGCGAATGGTGAAGAGCAGACAATAACGCCAACCAGTTCAGTTGACATTTTCTGTCATATTCTACTCTTCCTTTTGAGCTTTTGTTAGGGACTCACATGAAGCATTTGAATGTTTTTTGAGAAAAAAAAAAAGGGAGAGAATGAGACACCAAAGGCATGTTTGAAGCAAAAAAAAAAAAAAAAAGGGAATAGAAAGAAACGGGATTGTCGACAAAACACTAATACGTTTGGTCGTCCGGATTTCTAATCGGGATAGGATTGGATAGGATAGGATATGAAATCCTGGGATTTTTTTATATCCCGTCCAGTGTTTGGTGAATCACAGTATTAAAGTCGGATATGTTCACATCATGTACATTTTTTTTTTTATATAAACGGTATATTATTATAAATGAACCTAAATGTTCATAAATGAAGATGGTGAAAATATCTCGTAACACTATTCCTTAATTTATTTATTATTTATTTTATTTGTCCTCTTTTTTTAATTATTTTAATTATTATTTATTTTTTCCCTTTCATCATTCTTTAATAAAAATTTATCAAATAGTAAACTGTACTAACATATTTAAAATACAAAAATACCTAAAATATATAATAAATATAAGTATTTAATTTATAGATTGAATGTTTATTATAAAATAGAATTAAAATAAGATTAATTAAAAATACATTTTTATTTTTATTTTCTTAAATTAGAATTCAAATATTATTTATATTGAAATATAATTTCAATTTTGTTAATTTAATAAATTTTCTATTCAAGAAAAATAACTTTCCTATTATAGATGTTAGAAATCCTATCCACCTTTATCCCACCTCCCCAATGGGATAATTTTATCTTGTCTATATCCCCTTTATATCCGACTTTATCCTATCCCGAGTGAGCACCAAATGTAGGATAGGATAAATTATATCCTATCTCGAATTTTATCCCGACTGCCAAACGTAGCCTAAAGGCATGGAAAGATAAGAAAGGGGAGGAAGGTGGGACCCGTGAAAAAAGAGAAGCAAATATTGCTAAAAGGCAGGCCATATAACGGACAATATGGTCAAAATATTATGATAGAAAGTGTCTAAGCTAAATAAGGAGTGGAAAATCACAACCCTAATTAAAACTTGTAAAGCATTTGTAATATTAAGGAGTGACGGGAAAAAAAAAAAAAACTAACTTGAACAGTTGGTATGTGTTTGTTGCCTTTTTAAGATATGATGGAAATCAAAATAAATTTGGTAAAGATATTAGCTCGTGTTCACTTCAATGAAAATAAATTTAAAAATTGACTTCTATTCTTCAAAAAATTAGATGGTGGCATGTACATGTATTTTCTTATTATTATACTTTGATGACAACCTCTCCTAAGTTCAATTTATAATCAATATTATAGTGAACACTGACTTTTAATTGGTTTATTTGACATTAAACAAGCCTTTATGACTTTACAATAGGGATTTTTGGATTGCCATTTTCTTTTAGAGACAATATTAGGCTGCTTGTGTGTTTTTTATTCAAGTACACATGACTGGGCAAGAAGAAGCAAGAAGAGAACAAAAAGAAAAAAAAACAAAATAAATAAAAATCAAAAAATGAAATACTATTAAAAATTATCCACGTTAATGTCGACCGGACGGTCGGTATCCATGTTAGTGTTGGTTAGCCAAATTTAGTAATACGGATTGAATTAATATAATTGTAAAAAATTCACGAATGAATTGACAAAACAAAAATGTTTAGAATTAAATTGACAAAATTGCAAAATATTTTAACCTTTTTGATCACTTTTTCCTGATGATAGAACACGATTTATTAATTATGGCGTGAGCTATGGGACGGTGGGGTTTGGCAGGACGAGATTGTCGTGCCAGATCTAATGGTGGACATCAATTTATCTTTGATCGCAGGGTTGAGATGCTTTGTCATCCAACGATTGACATCAATTTGCAATAAGTGAGCACACAACATTCGGGAAAGCATTACGCTACATATCTAAGGCAAATAAAATCAATTCACCACTAGTCTTGTATTCCATCTACTACTTTATGCTTTCAATTGTTAGTTCAGTTATCACGTCATTTTTGTGTCATTAGCTATCACGTTAAGTTCGGTAAAGAAAAAGGACAATTAAAAGCTGTTATATCACTCACATATAATTTGTAAAAATTTTGCAATTAAGCCATGTACAAGGACAAATGAATTCAAATTCTGTAGATCAAATTAGATCTTAACGTTTTTAGGTTGTGTAATAAAATCATAAAATTTATTTAAAATATTATCAAGTACTTCACATTATCTCCTCTAATTTAAGCGACAAAGTCCAATGTAGTCTTTTCAAATATATATATTTTATGACAGCTGAAATTGATGGTGCACCTAACTATTTATTTATTTTTAAATGTAAGATCTTAAAGCTCTCATTTTGTGGTCTTTCCTCTAGCTCCCATGGGATAGTGGCACACTAATCAGCACGAGGACGTAGGACCAAAAGAAAATTGAATCCTTAAGGCGAACTAAATTATAGCTGATTAGCGTTAAAAGCAATCCTTATCTATTGGTTGCCAATATGGAGGGCTGATCATTAACAGAGACTTTAGCATATTTCTTGAAGTAATTTCTCCACCACCACTTCGCCTCCCTCCACCTCGGCACCCGGCAACCGCGCAAGCCTTCCACACGCCCCCTCACCATCGCCGCCTTGAAGAACCCGCCCCTCCCCGATCACAAGCTCCACGCTGCCGTCATTGGCGGCGGGCCGGCCGGGTCCTCCGCTGTTTAGTCCCTCGCCTCGGGCGGCGTTGAGACCTTCCTATTCGAGCGCAGCCCCTCCTCCGCCAAGCCCTGCGGCGGCACCATCCCGCTCTGCATGCTGGACGAGTTCAACCTCCCGCCCAGCCTTGTCGACCGCCGCGTCACCGAGATGAGGGTCATCTCGCCATCGAACATCACTGTCGACTTCGGCAAGACCTTGAGGCCCCACGAGTTCATCGCCATGCTCCGCCGCAAGGTCCTCGACTCCTTCCTCTGCTCGCGCGCGGAGTCCAGCGGCACGGAGCTCATCACCGGCCTGGTGACGTATCTGGAGCTCCCTCGCTCCTCCTCCTCCCCGTACGTCGTCCACTACACGAGCGGTGGCTCGAAGCGGAGCCTACCAGTGGACGTCGTGGTCGGGGCAAGTAAAGTGGATTCTGATTGGTGGAGGCGAACTAAATGATCAGCCCTCCATATTTACTAGATTGGAAACAACCTTGTTGCAGAGTTTCTTTAAACTCCCTAATCTAAGATTAGTCGACGTTAGGCCCCACAAAACACAAAATGCACCAGCAATCTAACTTTTTGTGCTGTGATTCTACGGATCTATGTGTACTTTTTTTTTTTAATAGAAACTTCAAATGACTTGTGCAATTTCTACACAGTTTGTTTTCTGAAATATAAATGATCTAAAAAGGGCATTTCTTAAAAATGATCCTTTATATCAATTGCATAAACGAATGAACATGTGTCAAATTGTGAATGATTGAAAGTAAAAAAAATATACATATAATATCAGTTGTTTACATGACAGTCTTTAGCCACTGAATATTTCCTCTGTACTCTTATACACTTATCTTTATCTCGAAGTACAGCTCAAAAGGGAAAGAAAATTCCACAAAGTGGATATTTGCGTGTCAGCTCATGCCCATGCATCTTTCACACAATTAGGCTCAAGTTGCAACTTGCAATCAATGCAGAACATCGAGACAAAGTACCCCAAAACTGTCTATAAAATATAAGAGCCCCGTACCAATTCAAATGCAAGCCAACTAAAGCAACGCCACACACACGTACGAGAGAGAGAGAGAGAGAGAGAGAGAGAGAGAGAGAGAGAGAGAGAGAGAGAACTCACGGGTGAGATGGAAGTCATGCAAGTACTGCACATGAATGGAGGAATGGGAGAAACAAGTTATGCTAAGAACTCATTGCTTCCGGTACATCTCTCATTGCCCCCCTGTGGGCTCCGCAAATCTTGGATTAATCTGCATTTAATGCTTGATTATTTCAATCTTATGTGCACCATAACATGATTTCTTCATTTTATAGCAAACTAGGATTTTTTTTTTGTTTTACCAAGATTTGAAATTCTATATGCATAAAGAAGCCAATTTACCATGCCCTTTGAGATTATTTACTTATTATTCAATAATTGAAATTATGACCCTAATTCGTAGATACACTTTTCAATCAACAAGATTTCTCTTGAAAAAGAATGTACACCAGAGGCTATATGAAAGTACTAGATCTCGCAAAATCATTGCAATATTGGACAAACCCTTTCCGATGATGTTCTAATTTGAATTTACAAAGAAATTGCATGGAATCTGCAATATTATTTCATTTTATTTGGACTGCCCGCGGATATATCGCTGGATATATTGGCTAGTTTTGGGATTTATTACTTTATATACGAAAAATTAAAGACATGAATTTTTTTCTTTATATTGAGTGAATGCTCTCCTTTTCTTTTTGTAGAGAAAAGTGATATCGATGACGAAACCCATAATGGAGGCGGCCATCACAGCTCTCTTCTCCACTGTTGCCGCCACCTTACCGACGAGCCTTGCCATTGCGGACTTGGGTTGTTCCACCGGTCCCAATGCTCTTTTCGCTGTGTCCGAGATCATCAACATCGTGATTGATCTCTGCAAGGCAATGAAGCACGAGCTGCCGGAGTTCCAAGTGTTCTTGAACGATCTCCCAGGGAACGACTTCAACACCCTCTTCAGCAGCTTCTTGCCAAGATTCCAAGGGAAGCTGAGCGAGCAATTGAAGAGCAAGTATGGAGTGTCAGCAACGTTGCCGTGCTTCGTCAATGGCGTTCCTGGTTCATTCTATGGAAGATTGTTCGCTCGAGAGAGCCTGCACTTGATTCATTCTTCGTATAGCCTCATGTGGCTATCTCAGGTAATTTTTTGTCTCAGTTTGTAAACCTAATGGGAAATATATGTCGAGAAACACTATTTTTATCATTGTTATTATTGTTGTTTTCTGGAAACTTTTGTCTAACCCTTTTTTAAGGGTAGAGTCAAGCAAATAATAGTCGAGACACCCAAAAGGTCTATTTTGGGGTTCTAGGAAATTTATACTCTTTTATGAAGAAACGAGGGGTGTGCTTGGAAATTAAACTCACTCACTTTTTTTCTCCCTCCCTCCCTCCCTCCCTCCTCAGGTCCCACAAGGACTAGAGGGAAACAAAGGCAACATATACGTGGCGAGATCGAGCCCTCCAAAGGTGCTTAGGGCATACTACGACCAATTTCAGAGGGACTTCTCGACGTTCTTGGAATGTCGTGGGCAAGAGTTACAAGTGGGAGGACGTATGGTGTTGACCCTCTTGGGTCGAAGAAGTGACGATCCTTCAAGTAAAGAGTGTTGTTACATTTGGGAGCTCTTAGCTATTGCTCTCAGTCAGATGGTCTCAGAGGTAACAAATTAAAAATCAAAATAGCACTTGAATCGTCATGGACACATTAAGTTAAATTGGAGGTTAGTTTTGTTAGCTCTCTGTGAATAATTTATATCACATAAAAAATTGTCACATCCTACCACGCCGGTGAAATTTGCCAGTCCCTTGGGAATAATTTTTGTTTCTGCACTCTATAAAATCAAACATAATCCCTGATTATGTTAGATAACATCAAGAATTTTCTTGCAAACCTATAGTTAAGATTTGCACATGAATTCTCTGATCGAAAGCAAATTTCCAATCTGAAAATCTTACAAGAATAATCCCATTTCTCTTGCTTAGGAATGTATTCGAGAAAATCAAGGGAAAATTGCAAAAAAATGTTCCAAACTTATTACACTTGTGCCATTTAAGTTCTATACTTTTCAATTTAGTCAATTTAATCCTAAACATTTTAATTGTGTCAATTTAGTCATAAACATTTTGCATATATACAATTTAGTCCTATTTTTTTTTAATGATTTGCCAATTTAATCATTCCGGCTAATTATGACTATAAATCGTTGACGTAGCGATCTATCAAACACCAACTATGCTAAATAACACAGCTAGCCTTAAAGTGAACTCTTTTTATAATTTTTTTTTTATAATTTTATAATTTTTTTTCCTTTTTCACTCCATTGGTCATTGCTAGTCTTCAGGGATGGCTAATGGAGGTTGCCAGCCCTAGGTGACGATTACCTAGCAAGGTTTCTCCCTCAAGCAAGGGTCCCCATCATTGACCCTTGGCAAGCGCAACCCTTACCTAGGCAAGGGTTGCCCTCATTCAGGCCCATGGAGGGAAAAAGGGGGAAAAGTAAAAGAAAAGGAAAGGAAAGAAGAAGAAGAAGAAAAAACTTAAGAAAATTAATAAAATTGTTGACATTAAGATAGCTAGTGCTGATTAGATCGCCACGTTAGCAATTTCCGCCCAAAATTGCTAGAATAACTAAATTGATAAATTATCAAAAAGATTTAGGATTAAACTAGAAGATTGAAAAATTTATTACTAAATTAGCTAATCATTAAAAATCTTATGTTTAAGTTGGCAAAATTAAAAGATTTAGGACTAAATTGGAATAACTATAATGGGTTTTGAACTTTTTTGCTAATTTCCCCAAAAAATCAGAGAATGAGAGATAAAATTATGAGGTGCTTCGAGCGCACTCTTATTCCCTCTTAGGCTAGTGTAGACTTTATTAAAATAGAGTCAACATTTACATGAAAAGAAACTTCATGTATTATCACTGTGCAATAATAACATAGACAAGTAACTGTGAATTTTGTTATGATATTACGGTAACAGCTAATGTTTTTGCAGTTGTCACTTCTTTGGTTGGAAAATCTAAAATTCTACATTTGCACTAATCCAGGGACTTGTAGAAGAACAGCAACTAGACTCCTTCAACATCCCTCAGTACACCCCCTCACCAAAAGAAGTACAAGGGATGGTCCAAAAGGAAGGGTCATTCTCAATTGATTGCTTGGAAGCATCCGAAGTGAATTGGAGTATACTTGCCACCAATTCTGACTCTAATATTGTCTTGAAGGATGGGGGACACAATTTGGCCCAATGCATGAGAGCTGTGGCCGAGCCCTTGCTCATTTATCACTTTGGTAAAGAGATTATTGATGAGGTCTTTAAGAGGTATGAGGCTCTACTTGCTGATCGCATGTCCAAGGAGAAGAATGCATTCGTCAATGTCGTCATTTCGCTAAAGAAAATCACCTAGATGAATTGCCAAGAAATTACGAATAATTACTTTGCAGATACATGTACTATATGGTGAAGTTGGAATACCAATGTCACAGGTGCGTTCATAATTGTTCGAAGAAGGCGTGCCTGTCTTACTTGTATTACTTCTTATGTCTTATCTTGAGTAAAGAACAAGAGACTTGCAAGTTGAAGGGCTTGACATTTGGGATTTAATTTAAGGATTTTTCTTTCCCCCAATTTTCCATATCTCTTGAGATGTTGCATCTAATTTAGAGACTCTTCATATTTTCTCGGTTGGCTCTATAGTTTTTATCTTCACACAATCTCATTAATCCGCACGATGAATGGATCGATCCCCTCACCATGCGAATCGATCGTGGTTGAGGGCCTTGGTCATGTGGATCGATCATGGATCGTTCCCGGTTGGCCAAGATTGAACATGAGCGAGGGCCCTGGATGAGTGGATTGATCCATGCATCGTCCGAATTGACCATGGTCGATGGCCATAGTCGTGTGGATTGATTGTGGATCGATCTCGGCTAGTCGAGATTGATTGTGGTCAAGGGCCTAGGACGTGTGGATCAATCTATGCATTGTGCGGATCGACCGTGGATTGATCCATGCACCGTCCAGATCGATCCCGATCAACCCATGCACCATGTGGATTGACCATGCATCGATCCTTGCATTGTGCAAACTGATCGTGGATTGATCCTGATCGAGGGCCTCAGCCGTGTGGATCGACCTCATGCACAATATGGATCGATCCGGGCTGAGCGAGCAGGATCAATCGTGGTCAAGGGCCTCAACTATGTGGATCGATCCATGCACTATGCGGATTGATCCCGGTCGAGTGGGATCGGTCCCTGCACCATGCGGATCGATTGTGGTCGAGGGCCTCAGCCAAGTGGATCGGTCCATGCATGGTGCAAATCGATTGTGGATCGATCCATGCACTATGTAGATTGATCACGGATCGATCTCGGTCGAGCAAGATCGGTCTCTACAGCATACGGATTGATCCACGATCGATCCATACTCCTGATCGGGCGGGATCGGTCCCTGCACCTTGTGGATCGATCGTGGATCGATCCATGCACCATGCATATTGATGTCTAGAGACCATTGCATATTTCAAGATAACAGAGTTGGGCTAGTTGCACACTATCCAGCACTGATAATCACCTGAACAAAGTCAGAAGTTCGCCTCCAGGTTTTGCTATAGCAGCCCAATCCTTAAGGCGAGCTACATGATCGGCCCTCCATATTTTTCCTTACTCGAACTTCCGACTTTGTTTAGGTGATCTCATTTTTGGAAATGATATCAAATTACCCTTCTCATTTGATGATCTTGTTTTTGTTTCGTTTATTTTTTTATGTTCCACAACATTAATAATTGTCGAAATATCCCACATTACTTAACAATAGATCTTATATGCTCTTTATACATATGAGATTTTTCTACACCTTATAATTTAAGTGTTTGAAGTAAATTTTCTAAAATAATATATGTCAAATTCCAGCCAAAGTATGACTAAAAAAAAAGTCTAGCCAAAGAAAATATACAGTAAAAACAAACAAACAAACAAAAGTGTTGGATGGAAAAGATGCCATTCAGAACCTGTGACCCCTGACGACCCGGTTGACCCAAGCCCCTTTGGCAGGACTCCATACATCATGCTGGCATCACCCTTACGTTATAAGTCCTTCTATATCTTTTTTCAATCGACAAAAGGGGAAAAATGAATCAAGTGACCATAAAAATGGCAAAATTTGGGGCACAGCACGAGCGAAAATGAATCAAGTTACTCGCAAGTTATTAATTGAATCCCTATTGTTTTTTTTTTCTTGACATATTTAATAGACATAAATTGATCCAAAAATTGTTAAGAGTTCATATAATACTCGACCTTAATTGATATGAGTAGATTACGATAGAGTTGAGTCAAGTTATTCTCTAATGTCTTGGCACTTCAATTGAGCCAAGCTTATACATAGAAATTAATATCCAATTGAGCTTGAGTCAGCGAGGAGGGGTAGTAGGAGTGGGGACCACACGACAGGGGACAGCCGGCGACCCACGAGGTTGTCCGGTTACTGCCAAAACTCTACTTTCTCTCTCCTTGCGGTAGGTTCCAAGATTCCACGGCAAGGCCCATTTGCTCCTGCTGACTTCCAAAGCTGCCGACTGATGAATTGATGGTACATCGCCAATGCCCATCTTATCCAAATTGGGAAAAATAAAATTCATCTTATAGTAAAATTGACATACCATTCGAGGGTGCTGAGTTTCTAAACAACAAGAATACTAAGCTTGGTACAAAAGCAGGCAATTAAAGTGCTTGAGGACTTTACAAACCTCCATATCGAGCCTGGGATAGGTAAAAGAAAAAATTATCTCTTCAATGCACCTGCGCGAGGACCCTTGCATGTGCTGCACAGAAGAGCCAGTATCTGTCAGAGAGCTTGCATAAAGGGGTCTAGTTTCCTGAAGCATACAACGCTTTTATCTAGCTTGATCATGAAAATGCAACTTGTTAACCCAATAGGGATAGTTTGCCTCAGTAGTAATTCCAGAAAAAGAAAAACAGGGAATTAAACCTTATGAGATCATGTTAGATGCCGTGACACAGCCAGATTTTCTAGAATTTGAATGGAGTCAGTAGTTCCATTCGAGGAATCAGAAGCTGGATGGAGTCTAGAGACAATAGCGACAGCATAACAAACATCTCAAGTTTCTCTTGATAGAAAGAAAGACAATTGAAATTTAATTGTTTATCAGCATGCACATGCATGCCCACTTCATGCGTTCACAGACTCACATGCGAAGTTATGCAAATGAACAAAATGACCCAGCAAACCCCCTCAAATTTTTATACATTCATCAGGAATCATTTCCAGGATTTTCTCATATTTCTCCTCAGTCGATAGTATATTTTGGTTGAAAAGCACTTTTCCCTCAAAGAAATCCCTCAAAACATCTGTATATGATCTCCTGCAAAGGTGAAACTTGCTTAGAAATTGATCTAGGGGTAGAAAAGAGAAGGATAACGGGAAGAGGATCTACTTTAAAGGAAGAGAAAGACAAACAATGAATTAGGGGGCTTTACGGTGGTAAAGGTAAATACCACATCAGAATTTTGATTTTGGCTATCATCAAGTAGGCAGATATAGTAGTCTCCCACTTCTAGAATGAGCGAGGGTGGGTAAAAGGCCCGCTAAAGAACTAGCACGTCTTATGGCATTGTACTCAAATCACAGGCTAACTCCGTACCTCCAATTGGGTACAGTGCTGCTATTTTCATCAAAGTATAGGCTGTTGGTGTTTTATTATTGCTGGAAAATTGCACAATCATTCTAATTGAACTAATTTAATCTTAATTCTTTGAGGAAAATTGTAATCAAGTCCTTTTGGCGATAATGTGATGTGGACTAAGGTTACAATGAAACGACGCTTTTTTTGTTGAAATTACTAGCGTCTTTGCTTAGTCGGGCAGCTAAGCTGAAGCCCCAAATCACTAAATCTCTAGCTCTAACACTTGACTTAAACAAAAATGTTGACGGTATGCAAAGTCTCGGGGTCCAAAATCAAGAATCCATGACTGAATCTACCAAATAGCAACGAATAGAAGCAAAGCCACAACACTCACACTAGCAAGCAGCTCGGCCCTTCCGAAACAAAAAACTAGCACAGAAGCACACAAAAACGAACTAACCACGAGAGAGGCACACATCAAAACGGAAGCAATTTCATTTCAACAGCAGAAATGAAAATTGTCGACAGACCCCATTTTGGCCCAAACTATAAATCAACTTGGTTTACCATCGATCACTGGTTTATTTCCGCATTGTAGCAAAAGTATCTCGGATGGGATGCTCCACACGCCAAAGGTCAATCAGGGATGGAGAGAGTGGGGACCCTCCATTAAATAATGTCTTGTCAAATTACTGCATCGAGCAGTCTGAGCAACGTGCATTGATATTTTCCGGTGCCAGAGCTCAATCAGAAGAGAATACATGTGGAGCCCTTTTTTTTTTTTTCGCATGAATGGTTCAATCATGGGATTGTAATAATAATTCATGGCTTCTGTTTTGCAAATAATAACTTTCTTGCGTTAGAATATACATATAATACTTTGATGCGGAAAATCAAAGCAAAAACAATAATTTTTTATCTTCATGATTTTCACAAATAGATGAAGACGTACTTTTATCCATAGTGTTACCGTAAAACTCGAACCAAATGAAGAAATCCGATTTCTCTCCCTTAACCCACTATTCCTTAATGTATTCTGTCGATGGAGGAGAGAATACCCAATTCCTTTTTTTTGGTTATTGTTGTTCATATGGATGGAGAGAGGACCAGACTCTATTTATACGTTCATTAAAAATGTGCATCCCATCAAAATGATATACCCTTTCATTTTATTAAAGTCGCAATTTCTCGTAACCAATAATTATTTATTTTATAGTATTTCAATAATTATTAAACCATATAATAAATCATATCACGTGGGTCACAATAATTCTTACATTCTCCCACTTGACCCATATGATTCTCCTTTCATGGTTTAATAAAAACTATAATGTGCACAATAACATTATGCTATAAAATTTCATTAAATTGGCAATCACATAATAATCACCATTAAGTAAAGAAAACTAATGCGAGTCATAGCGGTTGTATGTCATTAATCGACATAGTCCCTTCTATGTACTACAACTATAGCACTTTACTTAGCATGATCCATAAATGAGAAATACAATAATAGTCCAACTATAATGTTTCTTTAGAAATTATCCTGTTTAACATTAATCTATTTCCATAATGTATACTAAATAGAAAATAGGAAATATCAGAAACACGTAAGTGAGCTCAAAGTGTCAAATACATAAACTTAATACAATCATAATACAAACATTAATGACGTCCGGTAATGCCCATCTTTTCAACATGCTCATTAAATGTTTTGGGCGGTAGTCCTTTTGTTAAGGGATCTGCTATCATAAGATTGGTGCTAATGTGCTTAATTGACACTCTTTGTTTTTGAACTTCTTCTTTAACAGACAAGTATTTGATCTCCATATGTTTAGCACTCTTAGAATACTTGTCGTTCTTAGAGAAGAAAACTGCTGCAGAGTTATCACAATAAATTTTCAGCGGCTTGGCAATACTATTGACAATCACAACCCTGAAATAAAATTCCGCAGTCATAATCCATGAATAGTGGCTTCAAAGCATGCCACAAATTCAGCTTCCATGGTGGATGCGGCAATAACTGATTGCTTTGCACTCTTCCTGAAATTGCCACTCTAGCCAGAAGAAACAAGTAATCAACGTTGATTTTCTTGTATCGGCACATCTGGCTAAGTCTGAATCTGAATATCCAATCACCTCGAGATGATCATATCTTTTATTAGTGAGCATATGATTTTTCGTTCCTTGCAAGTATCTAAGAACTTTCTTTGCAGTTTTCCAATGATCCATTCCAGGATTATTTTGATACCTGTCCAGCATTCCGACAGCAAAACTGATGTTTGGTCTGGTGCAAGTTTGTGCATATATTAAGCTCCCCACAAAAGATGCATAAGGAATATTTTTCGTTTGTTCTCATTCCAATTCACTTTTCGGACATTGCATAAGGCTAAATTTATCACATTTCTGAATTGGAACTATTATTGCTGAACATTTACTCATATTAAATATCTCTAAAATTTTCTCAATATAGGCATTCTGAGACAATCTTAATAATCCTTATGATCTATCACGGAATATTTATATTCCTATCACATATGTTGCATCTCCCATATCCTTTATTTCAAAATTCTTAGAGAGAAACTTCTTGGTTTCATGTAACAAACCAAGATCATTAGCAGCAAACAAAATATCATCAGCATACAAAACTAGAAAAATAAATTTGCTCCCACTAATCTTCATATATATTCATCGATCAACGGTGTTTTCCTTAAATCCAAATGAAGTTATGGTATCGTTAAACTTAAGATACCATTGCCGGGAAGCTTGTTTAAGTCCATATATTGACTTCTTTAATTTACATACCATGTGTTCCTTTCCTTTAACTGAAAAACCTTCGGGTTGGTCCATATAAACATCTTATTCTAAATTCCCATTAAGAAAGGCGGTTTTAACATCCATTTGGTGTAACTCCAAGTCATAATAAGCCACCAAAGCCATAATGATTCTAAGTGAGTCTTTTTTAGAGACCGGTGAAAATGTTTCTTTATAATTAATGCCTTCTTTTTGCGTAAAACCCTTTACAACAAGTCTGATTTTATGTCGTTCAATATTGCCTTTTGAGTTGCGCTTGGTCTTAAAGACCCATTTACACCCGAGCTTCTTCATCCTTTAGGCAATTCAACAGTATCCTAAACTTGATTTTGATGCATGGATTTTAACTCTTCTTCCATGGCATTAAACAATTCATTAGAATCTTTACATTCCATGGCTTGGGAAAATGAATCTGGATCATTTTCAATTCCTAAGTCAATTTCTGACTCTTGTAGATAAACCATATAGTCATTAGAAATAGCCGACCTCATTTCTCTTTGAGATCTCCTTAATGTTATTTCTTGTGACTCAGCTATTGGAGGTTCATTATTGACATCTCTATTATCAAGTGTTTGTTCATTAATTTGTTGTTCTCGATTATTATTAGATCGTACTACAATATTAGGAACAACAACTTTAGAAGCTTTGGGTATAGTAACTTCTACTCTTACTTCTGAGGTTGGGACACTTGGAGTGCCATAACTTGGCATGGAGGAATACTCAAGTGCCATAACTTTAAAATGGTACACTTAAGTGCCAATATCGAAATAAAATGGGACACTTAAGTGCCACTCCGGCGAAGATCTGACCAAATGGTTGACGTGGCAATTTTCCAGCAAGTTTGGTAAAAAACGGCATCGTTTTGCATGCTGACGTGGCGGAGAAAACACAAAAATGACGCCGTTTCGTGTCTACGTGTAAATAATAATATATAAATTAATTAAATTAGATTTAAAATATTCAAAAAATTTAAAAAAATAAGAAAATTTTAAAAATTTTAAAAAATTAAGAAAAATTTTAAAATTAAGAAAAATTTAAAATTTTTAAAAATTAAGAAAACTTTAAAAAATTAAGAAAAATTAATTTTTTTTAAATTAAGAAAAATTAAAAATTAAAAAAATTTATAAAAGGGGGGGGTCGCTCGGAGCAGCTCCCTCGCCACCGCTGCCTCCCCGCCATCGCCGAGAAGGGCCGGCGATGGAGGGGGGAGGGTCGGCCGGGGTCGCCGACCCCTGGCTAGGGCCTAGCGACCTTGGCCCCTGGCCAGGGCCCGGCGACCCTGGCCGACCCTCCCCACTCTGTCGCCGACCCTTCCCGACGGTGGCGGGGAGGCGGCGAGGGCCCGCGACCCCTCGCCGGATCTAGGCGAGGGCCGCGACCCTCACCCTAAATCTGCAGCCCACGCCTAGATCTAGGGCGAGGGTCGCGGCCCTCGCCCAGATCCGGCGAGGACTCGCAGGCCCTCGACGCCTCCCTGCCGCCGCCAGGAAGGGCCGGCGACAGAGTGGGGAGGGTCGGCCGGGATCGCCGGACCCTTCCCAACGACAGCGGGGAGGCGGCGGCGGCAAGGGAGCCGCCCCGTTTGACCTCCCCCCCCCCCCTTTTTTTTCTTAATTTTTAAAATTTTAAAATTTTTCTTATTTTTTTAAATTTTTTGAATATTTTAAATTAAATTTAATTAATTTTTATATTATTATTTACACATAGACACGAAACGGCGTCGTTTTTGCATTTTCTCCGCCACGTCAGCGTGCAAAACGACGCCGTTTTGGACCAAGCTCGCTGGAAAGTCGCCACGTAAGCCATTTGGCTGGATTTTCGCTGGAGTGGCACTTAAGTGTCCCATTTAACTTCAAAACTGACACTCAAGTGTATCATTTTAAAGTTATGGCACTTAAATGTCCCTCGGTGCCAAGTTATGGCACTTGGGCTGTACTTCTGCCCTTACTTCTTGAATGCAAGTATCACGCATACTTTCACTCTCACTGATGTCACCATTCTCAATGAACCTAGCATTTTCAGATTCAATAATTCTTGTACTATGATTAGGATAATAAAATTTATACCCTTTGGATTTCTCTACATAACCAATGAAATAACCATTAGCCGTTTTTTAATCCAATTTCCTTTCATGTGGATTGTAAATTCTTACTTCTGCTTGACAACCCCAAACATGTAGGTGTCGTAAACTAGGTTTCCTTCCACTCCACATTTCAAAGGGAGGCTTTGGAACTGCCTTACTAGGAACCCTGTTTAATAAGTACATAGGAGTCTTTAAAACATATATCCACAATGACAAGGGCAAAGATGAATGACTCCTCATATTCTTAACCATTTCCATTAAAGTACGGTTACGCCTTTCTGCTACACCATTTTATTGTGGTGTACCTGGCATTATGTATTGAGCACAAATGCCATATCTTTCAAGGAATTTAGCAAATAGACTTGGACATTATCCCGATTCATCATACTTTTCATAATATTTACCGCCTCTATCCGATCTTACTATTTTCACATTTCTATCTAATTACCTCTCAACCTCTTTAATATACACTTCAAGTGCATTAACTGATTGAGACTTATCATGCAATAGATAAATGTAACCATAACATGAAAAAATCATCAATAAAGGTTATGAAATAGCTTTTCTTACCAAAAGACGAAACATCGAAAGGACTACATATGTCAGTATGTATAATCTCAAGAAGCTCTGTACTTCTTGTGGCACCTTTCTTAATGTATTTTGTTTGTTTACCTTTAATACAATCAATACACACTCCAGGGTCAGTAAAATCCAAATTTGGAAGAATTTCATTCTTCGCTAATCTTTGCATTTTTTGTTTGGATATATGACCTAAATGTTTATGCCACAAGTAAGCAGAATTTTCATTCACCAAACTTTATTTAGTGCCAACATTATGATGCAAGGTCATTAATGTCTCAACAAAAGTATTATCAAGTCTAAATTTGTAGAGACCATCACATAAAGTTCCAGTTCTAATAAGAGTATCACTCTTAAATAGACTGAAAGATTCAGATCCAAACTTACAATAAAATCCCGCCACATCAAGTATTGGCAAAGAAACTAAATTGTGAGAAAATGTAGGTACATAAAATATTCGAAACAAATCCAAATAATACCCAGTATCTAAGATCAAACGATAAGTACCAATGCTTTCAACTAGAGCTTTGTTTCTGTTCCTTGTAATCACATAACTTTCATTTGGCTTTATGGTTTGGATCGTAAGAAATTCCTGCATCGTATTTGACACATGAGTGGTGGCACCAAAATCAATCCACCAAGTATTATGAGAAACTTTAGTAAAGTTTGATTCAAAACATACTAAAGCATAATGTTTACCTTTATTTTCGAATCAAGCCTTACATTTCAGACAATCTTCTTTCAAGTATCCAATTTTGTTACAAAAATGACACTTAATGAGATTATGTTCTTTCTTGTGGATTTGAGAAGCTTTTGAAGAGTCATTCAAGACATATAGTCCTTTCTTCTTGCTCATTCCACATTTCCTTTTGAAATTCTTTCGAACTTCTTGATGATTTGAGAGATGAACAGAATGAGCCTTTTGATTCTTTATTCTTGTTTCCTCTTGAACTAGCATACTTGCCAATTCATTTATATTCCACTTATCCTTTATAGTGTTATAATTCATTTGAAATGACCCATATTGCTTATGAGGCAAGGAATTAAGTATAAATTGTACTAAAAAGTACTCATCCATGTTCATTCCCAAAGTCTTTAACTTTGCTACTAAATTCGTCATTTCAAGTATATGTTCATGCATGGTATGCAAACCATCATATTTCATGGTGGTTAGTGTGCTCATCAATGTACCAGCAAGTGACTTATCAGTAGTTTGAAAACGCTTTTCCACAAATTTCATAAATTTCTTAGCATTATTAGTCTTGGGAAGATAATTCTTTAAGTTGTTTGCAATTGTCATTTGCATGAACATTAAGCTCAGTCTGTTCGATCTTTCCCAAGCTTTATGGAAAGATTTTTCATTATGGCTACTTTCATCAGTAATAGTAGCTGGTTTCTCAGCTTGAAGCGCTAAATCAAGATCCAGGACACCCAAGTGAAACTGGACTTGTTTACTCCAATCAGGAAAATTTATCCCATTGAATAAGGGAACAAATGAGGCGTGCGAATGGAATGAAATAGATACAGATTTTGCAAATGTGCAAGAAAATACTCATACATTAATGTTTTGAAAATATCATCCAATTAGATTCAAACTAAACGACGCATGTACATCATAGTTCTCCTTTGGAAGATCCTATAATATACATACATATATATATATATATATATATATATACACACACACACACACACACACACCATAATGATGCTAATAACTTTTATTTGATAATTATAAATATATCTTATTAAAATTTATTTGCTATCTTTGAATATACAAACAAATTTAACAAGTCATTAATTATCAACCATCATGTTCATGAATTATAAGAAAATAATTAACCTGTAGGTTAATCCCTAAGTTCTTATAATAAATGAACTTCAATATACCCATAACTCCAATAATGATATAAAACATATCAATTTCATATATAGCATCAATTAATCATGGATAATTGAATAAAACAATTTACAATATCAAAAATTTAAAAGATTTCAAAGTTTAGCTACTTTGGTGACTAACAAACCATTCATAACATGAATTTTTAATATTGTAAAATGTAAATATTTACCAAATTGCACACAAGGACAAAACCGTAATCATAATTCCATAAGGGTAAAATTGTAAAATCATAATTCCATAAGGGCAAAACCATAAATTTAATATCCAGGGGCAAAATGGTAAATAATCAGCAATGACATAATCGTAATTATAAATTAAACAAGGGCAGAACAATAAATAAATTGTGAGAAGGACAAAATGGGAATTTTAAAAATGGCATAGGGGCAAAAACGTAAAAAAGACCGTGCGGGGACGTCAGGCGCGTGCCAAGCACGCCCCTTCATCCGCCGTGGGCACGTGTCCCGCACGCGCCTGCAACTGCGCGGGAAGCCCCGCGCGCGTGACGGCGCGTGGGTTCCACGTACCTGCAACTGCAGTGCGCACGTGGAGCCCACACGCCTTCTTCCTTGCACAGACATGATTTTTTGTCGGTTTTCGCCGTTTTCAGTCGTGATTTCGCTGCCGTTTCTTCTCCATTAACCCATCCCATACACAAATAAATAATGGGTTTTCTGGAGTATGCCGGCACGACCACATGGGTTTAAGTTTCGGCGAAAATGACCAAGAAATTGGCCCCAAATCAAACCAAAATTTCTCGGAACACAAAAACTCCACCACTGCGACTTCCACCGCTTGATTAGCCTCCGGCGAACACCAATATGTCAGAAAAACTCATGGCTAATATTCCTCATGGCAGTGCGATCGTATGGGTCCGAAACCAAGCGGTGGGTCGCCGGATTTTGCCCGGAATCAGAGAGTTTCTATCTTGCCCTTAAAATTCCGGATTCCTCCATTTTTGTCCTTAAAATTCCGAATTACTGCATTTTCATCATTTTCTCCATAAAAACATTCCAAGTTTTCGGATTTTCTTTAACAAAACCTTCTTTAAACATTTTAACAACAACAAATAGTACGAACAAGATCGTTCAACGAATCATCATACATAAATCATAATTTTCTATAAATGGAAAAATCATGAGATCATAAAACACGCTTTGATACCAACTGTTAGAATATACATATAATACTTTGATGCGGAAAATCAAAGTAAAAACAACGATCTTTGATCTTCATGATTTTCACAAATAGATGAAGTCGTACCTTTATCCATAGCGTTATTGTAAAACTCGAACCAAATGAAGAAATCCGATTTCTCTCCCTTAACCCACTATTCCTTAATGTATTTTGTCGATGGAGGAGAGAATACCCAATTCCTTTTTTTTTTTTGGGTTTTTGTTGTTCATATGGGTGGAGAGAGGACCGAACTCTATTTATACGTTTATTGAAAATGTGTCTTCCATCAAAGCGATATACTATTTCATTTTATTAGAGTCGCAACTTCTCATAACCAATAATTATTTATTTTATAGCATTTCAATAATTATTAAACCATATAATAAATCATATCATGTGGGTCACAATAATTCTTACATCTTGAGGATGACATGGAAAAGGAAAGCACAGGATAAGAGCCCTAAACGTAACTTGTCAAACCATTTCCTACTTAAGAAGGCCTGTAAGTTTCCTATTGCCGCATGAAAACTTCATTCATGTGATAAATTATACATTGTTTGACAGTGATAAATTATACATTGTTTGACATTCTTCTTCTAATGCCATAATCAATTGGAAACTTCTATCTCTATTGACTTTAAATTTTAGAATACCATAAAATTATAAATTAAGAATTAAGAAAACACTCAATAAAATGTAAATTGGCTGTAATGTGTGTGTGAATAATTTTTATTAATGTTCTATCTATTGACATATTAAACCTGGTATAACTTGGGCTCCTATATCTAATTAATGAATATGATAGAGCAATTAAATAACAAAAATATAACAGAAAAAACAGTGATGGCCAGTTCTCATGTCAACCATAGAATTAGCTTATGTGATTGTAAGCTATTATAAGGTCAACGGCTTCAATTAATGATTTTAAAAATAGGGAATTGATTTTCATTTAGTAGGTTTCACGTTTTTGTTTTGAAACATCTAATTAGAAGATGCGGATCGACATATAAGTGAAATAAATATAGCAATTTTCTTTGACAACTACTATTTTGCAAAGTAAAAAGTTCAATTATATTTTCACTGACAGCTTTAATCTCTTGTATCATTTTTTTAGAGTCAAAGTTTGGTACTGGTCGATGAAGATGGACACAATGATTAGTAGCACAACCTGGGCACACACCAAAACAGAAGCAAATTTCATTTCAACTGCGAAAATGAAAATTGCCGAAGGACCCTCATTTTTGCCCAACTATAAATCAGCTTGGTTTATCATAAATCATTGATTTATTCCCACATTGTAGCAAAAATATCGTGGGCGGAATGCTCCTTATGCTAAAGGTCAATCAGAGACAGAGAGAGTGGGACATGTTGAAAAATAGATCACTATAGGTAAACCAGATTCTCAGTATATATTTTTTTCTTTACAAGGCTATATATATATATACACACACACACACATACAAGTACTACTAGGGTAACAATCGCCTATTAGGTAAACTATTCGCTTTCTATATGCATTACCCCCACAAATCAACTCGCGCAAATATAAATATTTTCTTCCTATACATATCACTCCTACAAATCAGCTCATGCCAACACTCCCCCTCAAGTCGGTGCATAAATGTCGCTAATGCTCAACTTGTCAAGTGCGCTGCAGAAGGCTCTGCTCGAGACTGCCTTCGTCAATATATCTGCTAGCTAATCTTCAGACCTCACAAACAGGAATTGAACTATCTTTGCATCCAAATTCTGCTTAATAAAATGACGATCAATCTCAATGTGTTTGGTCCGATCATGCTGCATAGGATTATGTGATATGTCAATAGCTGCCTTGTTATCACAAAAGAGCTTCATCTCGGATCTAGGAGGAAATCCCAATTCGGACATCAGCTTTTTAAGCCACAAAAGCTCACATAGCCCTTTGGCCATCCCTCTGAACTCTGCCTCTGCACTTGACAAAGCCACCACTTTCTGTTTCTTACTTCTCCAGTGACAATATTTCCCCCCACAAATGTAAAATACCCTGAAGTTGACCTCCTGTCGTACACACTCCCCACCCAGCCTGCGTCCGTGTAACCTTCAATTCCAAGATGACCATTCCTCATGAATTTTAACCCTCTCCTTGGAGATGCTTTCAAATATCGAATTATTATCATCATAGCATTCATATGGTCTTCACTAGGAGCATGCATGAATTGACTTACGATACTTACTACATATGCAATGTCTGAACAGGTATGCGATAGGTAGATTAACTTCCCCGCTAACTTTTGGTATCTCTCCTTGTTTGTTGGTACTTGATTAGGATACTCTCCAAGTTTATGATTCTCCACGATTGGGGTATGCGCTGGCTTACAATCTAGCATCCCTACTTCTGCCAACAAATCTAGTACATACTTCCTTTGAGGTAGGAATATTCCCCCTTTTGATCTTGATACCTCTATTCCCAAAAAAATACCTTAGTTCTCCCAAGTTTTTCATCTCGAACTCTTCATAAAGCCTCCTTTGGAGTGAGGTGATTTCTTTCAAGTTATCCTTTGTAATGATTATATCGTCAACATAGATAATCAATGCAGTTATCTTCCCTTCTTGTCGTCGAAGAAACAAGGTGTGATCCTACTCACTTTATCTGTACCCATATTTCTTCATTACCACACTGAACCGACCAAACCAAGCCCTTGGTGATTTCTCCAAACCATACAAGGACCTTTTCAATTTGCAGACCACACCTAAATGTGAGGAAGACTTGTATCCTGGTGGTACATCCATATAAATCTCCTCATCCAAGTCACAATGGAGGAATGCGTTCTTCACATCAAACTGATATAGTGGCCAATCTTAATTAACTGCAAGAGACACCAAAACTCGAATAGTATTAAGTTTTGCAACGGGAGAGAAAATCTATTGGTAGTCAATTCCATACATCTGCATGTACCCCTTTGCTACCAATCTTGCCTTGTATCTTTTGATGGACCCGTCTGCCTTATATTTGACAGAAAACACCCATTTGCATCCCATTGTTTTCTTTCCCTTAGGCAAGTCCATCAACTCCCACGTTCTATTTTTTTGCAATGCCTTCATCTCTTCTTCTATAGCCTGAACCCATCGAGGATCCTCCAAAGCTTCCTGTACTCCATTCGGAATTTGAACCGAAGATACAGCCAACACGAACCGCTTCAATGGTTTAGATAACCTTCCTGTGGAGACATAATTTGTGATGGAATATTTCAATCTCCTTTCTCCAGCATCTGGTGAGTATCGATTTGGGAGCTTACCCTGATTATGCCTAACGGGTAATTTATATTCCACTGACATATTAGATTCATCAAACAAACCAGAAGCAGTAGAGGAGATTACCTTAGGAAAATCCTCACGAACTTGGTCGAGTATTGGAGGAGAAGGGGGTTGTTCAACTTGTTCACATATGGGTATTTCACCCTTTGTCGGATCCTACGAGGCTTCTGGAGCTACACCTGTCGCAAATTCACCAGCACTAGCACCATCTGTCACCTGCTCAACAATTCCACCATTAACACTAGTCGTGCCAGCACCACCCACGGTTGCTCCAACATCAATCAAAGCCTGCCTAGCCCCATTATCACCAGTGTTGGAGCAATCATCGACACTACCACCACCCCCAACAACCACGTCTCTTCCTTTGAGTATAACCCCATCAATAATCTCCCACCGATTCTCCCTTTCTAGCCAATTCTCCCCCTGAAAGGTAGAATTGGTACTCGGGTAAAAGAACTCTCCTTTGACAAATGTGACATCCATAGTCACATAAGTTTTTTTAGTAGATGGGTTGTAGCATCGATAGCCCTTTTGATGAGTACCATACCCCAAGAACACACACCATAAATCACGTGGATCAAGTTTGGTATGTTGGTTCTTCGGAATGTGAACAAACGCAACACATCCAAACACATGAGGAGGAATTGTCAAGACTGATGGCAATGGGATAAATGCAGAGAGTGCTTGTAGAGGCGTACGGAAATCTAGCATTTTTTAGGGCATTCGGTTGAGGAGATGCACCGCCGTGGCAATAGCATTATCCCAAAAACGTGAAGGAACATGTCCCTCAATTAAGAGGGTTCAAGCGGTCTCGAGAATATGGTGATTCTTCCTTTCGGCCACTCCATTTTGTTGTGGAGTTTGTGTACACAAGGTCTCATGAATGAGACCGTGTTGCTGAAAGTACTCCTTGAGATGTCGATTCACAGGCTCTCCACCATTATCACTTCGAAGAAGTTGTAGCTTAGCATCAAACTGTGTTTGAACCATCTTGTGAAATACTTTAAACACATTAACCATTTCATCCTTAGTTTTCATCAAGTAAAGCCAAGTCATACGATTGCAATCATCAACGAATATAACCAACCACCGACAACTCGAGATAGCAGTAATAGGAGAAGCGCCCCACACATCAGAGTGAACTAATGAAAAAGGCATGTTATTCTTACTCAAACTTATGGGAAAGGAAACACAGTGGCTCTTAGCCAAAATGCAAGTCTGACAACGGAAATCCAACTCTTTTAGATCCAAAAATAATTCAAGAAATAGCTTTTTCATATAACCATATAAAGGATGTCCCAATCGTCGATGCCAAAATCTCCAATGATCTCCTTCGTGAGGATATCCTGGAAAAGACAAAATTGAGGATACATTAGAACAATACAATTCAAATCTTCAGTGAGCTGACCAACAAAAATTAATTTCGTGGTCAATGACGAGACAAGTAAGGTGTTAGGCAATGACAACTGAGGGGAAACCGCAAGCACACCAACCCTTGTCACTGGGTATGTATTCCCATTTGCATTTGAGATACTGCATCGTTTTGGTTCTGTAATGCTCACAAAATCATCTGGGCTAAAAGGTCATGCTCCGTAGCCCCCGAATCGATAACCCATCCATCACAACTACTATGATTAGGGAGAACCAGCGCACAACCACAATTACCTTGGATATTACCTAAATTAGATGTAGCCGATTGGTCTTGAATTTCAACTTTGGGCACCAAAGGCAGCTGAGGTTCCATCTTAGCAAAAAAAAAAAAAAAAAAACCTTCCCTTTTCCACTGTTAGTACCCCCGTCGGCTTGTTTTCGCGCCTTCAATTCCTTCCATCACTCTGGATAGCCATGGAGCTTAAAGCATGTCTCTCGAGTATGCTTAACATTCCCACAGTGTGAGCATCCTCCAGATGAAATTGTAGTTCGTGAACCGTTATTTGTCGGCCCACCCCCTTGCGTAGCTCCTGATTTATTCATTTGTAGAGTTGGCATTATTGGTGATTCTCGGACACTTGTCTTTGCTTCCCCGTGCCACCATGGTAGCAAACCGAAACATGGAATCAGTATGGGTGAGCATCACTGAGTGTTTCGTATCCTCCCTACGAACCCATGCATATGCTTGCTCGACAGTTGGGAATGGTTGCATTTGGAGAACATCCGCTCTCACTTTGTCTAGATGATCGTCCAACCCATCAAGGAAGACATACACCCGGTCTTCCTGAATGGCGAGATTGTACCGCTCAATATCAGCTGGGCATGTCATTGGGTTTGGACGACGGAAGTCGCTCTCCCTCCACAAACCCTAAAGATTATTGTAATAAGCCTCAATTGTCTCTCCATCTTGTCTCATCCAAGTCACCCGCCTCTTCAAGTCATAAACTTGGGAGGCATCATTTCCATCAAAGAAAGTTGTTGCAATAGAGTCCCATACCATCTTCGCATTTGGGAAACAAATAAAATTTCCTATTAATGCAGGATCCATTGAGTTGATTAGCCACCCCTTCACAATCGCATCCTCAGTCTTCCACTTTCGAAATTGAGGATCGATAGGTGAGGGCTGAGGGAGATCACCATTAATATAACCCAACTTGTCTTTACCAGAGATGTACATCTCCACCACTTGAGACCACAATCCATAATTTGATCCATCTAATTTGACTGAGAGTTGTGCAGTGGATGGCTCCTGGGATTGTGTTGAAACCTTAGTCGAACTCTAAGTCATAATCTGTGTTAGCTTCATCATAAGATTCTCTAGAAGAGAAGCAGTTATTGAGTTCTCCCCTTGGTCATGATGAGGTACCTCATCAGTTGTCTTTGTCATGGTTGCCAATCACAATTCCTTCGCAAAGGAATTTATGGTCAGGTCAGATGAGTGCAACAACAACACAAGTCAATGCTGCAATAGCGATTTGATTTGGTCAGTGCGGCGGCAACACAAGGAAAAACCTAAAGTTGCAGCGGCGATCTAATTCAGTGGAAAGAGTGTGGAGAAAACTAGGGTTCTTGCTTTAATACCATGTTGAAAAATAGATCACTATCATTCTCAGTATATATTTTTTCTTTACAATGCTATACACACACACACACACACACACACACACACACACACACACACACACACATACAAGTACTACTTGGGTAACAATCGCCTATTAGGTAAACTATTCGCTTTCTATATGCATTACCCTCACAAATCAACTCGCGCAATTATAAATATTTTCTTCCTATACATATCACTCCTACAAATCAGCTCACGCCAACGGGACACTCCATTAACTACTACGCGCAAGTTATCCCAAAAAATCATATCTTAATCCAACGTAGCATAATACAGTTTGATGAAATGATGAGATCAAATTAACTTCCGAACCCTTTTTTTCTTGTTTTTCATAAGTTATATCTTTGGCCTAACGTTAAAACCCGTTATGCTTCTCTTCGTTACTTGTATAAGAGAATGTGGATGAACTTGAGATCTGATCCGACTAGTATTTATCGGACCATTCTATTAGGGCATTACCATACATAAAGACGGCACGCATGCAGCTCCTCTAATTAGTGCATTAACACTTTGTTCTACTTAAAACAAACAAAAGGCATGAGATGTAAGTACCAACGCTTCCATCTCATGCACAAGTTTCTCCTCCTCCGCCATCTCCTCTGCTATTTATAGTCCCAGGGCTTGATGTCTTCTTCGCCGGCTTGCTCTACTGGAATGCCGGGCGCCTGCACAACTACCTCACTCCTTTTTCTCAAACTCAGCCATGATTGATAGATCAGAATGTCAAATTACTCCCAAATCCGTATATTTGTCATGACTAATTTCTAACAAAGAAAATGTGATCATGAATTGAAGTTATGAGGAATGTTCTCTTTCTAATTGAAGTTGACAAGGATCTTTTGCGTTATAACTACCTAGTTTTATGAGGAATAAGTGCATATGAACAAATTTTTATGTGAAATTATCATTCTCCGAAAGTAAGTACATTAGTTTTTGTAATATAGGGGCATGAACGTGTAGATTTGTCAGGCTAGAATCTTATAAAACATCCCGCAAGTCCTCTAAACGAGTCAAACTCAGGCCTTCGACCTATATAGGCTACTCTAACCTAGAGCTATTTGAATATATTTGAAAAATTCAAACTGACAACCTCTAATTCCTAAGCTGGAAATCCCCAATACCCCAGTTAATTGCGCCAATCCTAGAGTTAAGTGAGCATAATTTTTTTAATGTTAAAGAGCAAGTGTATTTTGCACTATGTATCATTTCCAAAGAAAACGAAAATGTTAACATAAATCCATCATTTTCCAGCCAAAATTGTCCACGTTAGCACCAGCGGTCCTACGTGGCACCGCCGGCGTCCACGTTATTCTTTCCAACCAAAATTAGCCGAATGGACTCAATTGGCAAGAAGTGAAAATGTTTAGGATTGAATTGATAAAAGTGCAATAGGTTTACGACTTTTTGGACAATTTTCCCGTTAAAAATATTATCAAGTACTTCACATTATCTCCTCTAATTTAAGTGATAAAGTCCAACGTGGTCTTTTCAAATATTTTTTTTATGACAACTGAAATTGATGGTGCACCTAACTTTTTCTTTTTATTTTTAATGTAAGATTTTAAAGCTCTCATGTTGTGGTCTTTCCCCTAGCTCCCATAGGATAGTGGCACACCGATCAGCACGAGGACCTAGGACCAAAGCATCGCGTGATTGACCCTTATCGGTGGTCATGAGCAGTGTGCCATCATATTTTGATAATATGGGGCTCACTTGACGATATATTTCCCGAAAGTAGTTAAAAGTGGCGGCATCAATAGGTTATACTATTAATCATAATTTAAAATACTAACTAAGTTACTTGATTGTGCCTGCTAGATAAAACTTAGAATTTGATTGCATTTTCATTAGAAGTTTCCAAAGTTTCGAGTGCATTTATCTCTGTTCCATATAGAAACATTTCTTGTATGAACATAAAAATCATGAACAATAAATTTGCCTATAGAAATGTGTATATATATTTACATGTCATGTGTTTAAAAGATATATAGTCCAATTTACTTAGTCGATTCTCCTAGACTTTTTTTAGTATTTTATCAATTAGTTAGATTTGCATGTGCAATCTATCCAAATTTATGTTTAGTTAACATTTATTCCATAAATTTTCAACGATTAAGTTTATATGTATCATATAAGTACGTGTATATCTATATATGATTGATTTGTTTATTATGATAACTTAATTTATTAACTATCACAAAACTATTTTTTAAATGTTCAAAAACTATATAATAGCTAAAATAGTAGAGGAATACGTAGTAGGAGAGCACATGAGTTGTTGTATATTATATTTTTTGGGGCCCGAATCCCGACTTCTATCTGGACTATTCCCGGTGATCAAAGTCTTTTAAGGACTTGTTTAGGTTCAATTGTATTATATAGTGCCTTTTCTTTTCTCTTTTTTTCATGCCACACGTCTTCTCAAAGCAGCGTCTACACTCTCCAGGCAAATGTATAGAGATGAGTGCAGCAAAGTGGAGACGGCGGGAGGACGGTTCAATCGGGCCTAGTACGGCCTAGATCATTTCGTGCCACCTCCTTTTGTATTTTTTGGGGCCCAGTTGAAATTTTCTTTTAATCGTTAATCATTGATAAACATTAAAAAAAAAGAAAAAAAAAAGAAAAAAGAAGCTAAAGTGGAGACAGTCGTCACCGAGGGAGAAGTGAAAGACTTCTTATTTGGCCCAAAGATGAAAGTGCTAAGGAGCTGAGCGGAAAATGCTCTTGTATTGTCTCAGATTCTAATGTCCATCGGAGAAAGGCTCTCCAAAAGCGACGTCCATCCAACACTTGCAATTTCTGCCGAAAAGATTCCCCACAAATTGACAATGCCAGTGAGCCCGATCGTTCCGAATTTAGGCCTTTTGTCGACCGCTGAAAAAGCCCCAAACCCAAACTCCAATCGGCGTTCGACCTTGGGGGCGAAGATCCGAGCGGCCTTGTTTCATGCCGAGGTCGCCGCAACTCGTAATCCTCCAATTCTGCTGCTTCAGGGCCGACCCTTCGTCGCGAATTGGTGTTTCGTCGTGAAGTATGGCGTTTTGGGATTGGTTGTGCGAGCATGAAAGAGGGAAGATTTGGAGCGCTTGCAACTTCCGCTGATGGAGAATGAAGAAAAGCTTCGGACTGCATTCACCGTGCTTTTATCCCCCTAAATCTATTTTTCGATCCTTGAGTTTTGTTTCTTTTCGCTTGTATTTATTGTTATTCTGCTTTGGTTTCTTAGACGTTCATGTACTTAAGGAACGGCCCTTTGGAGAGTGAGACACTTCGAATTGTTACTTGGCCACAGTCGGTAGATAATCAATTTTCGAGAGCAATAATAGATGACGTGTACTTTCTTTCATAGTTCAGTAGGACAATATCGTTTCCTCCAATTCTTGATTTCTTAATAGCCTTCGATCAGCGTAGTTATTTTCTTTAATCATCTCTTCTCTTACCTTGTAATGGGTGGTGATTAAGAGACATTGTTATAGGACGCAAAGAGTATGGGACGACTACAGGAGTATCAGTGCTTGACAGGGCAACGACAGCTGTGGCTCTTGCATCTAGAGATTCCAAAACGTGAAGATTTGGACACGCCAGGACATGTTTTCACATTGGAGTACAGGGAGGGTGGTGTCTTGGAATGAGCTGGGCATACGAAGGCTTCTGTCGACCTTGCTGTGTTAGCTGGATCGGAATTTGTGGCAGTCTTCTTTGTGATGTAGTGGATGATGATGGCTCCATGGCAAGATTACCTAAACTTTGTGAGTTTGCACAGCTGGAGAGCTTGAAAATTGTATCTATTGCTGATGTAATCAGGTAAGTATCTCTTCCCAGCAATCCAATGCAAATATATCTTAGGAGACGTAGTTCCCAATCGGATCCAAATGTCAGCTTCAGCCTTCACTTATGAAGTATTGGCTTTTTTGGCCAAGATGTTGTCTCAGCTGCATCTCCCCATTCCGGAGTGGATAAACTAGGGGCCAAAACTTTGCATTCCCAGGTGGGGTGGGAAAAAGAGTCTCTCATGGGGGCCTGATCGGCTGTTGTTTTACCTAGCAAAGAACGAGAGACGCGTAAGCTTTTTTGGTCTACTCATGTCTTAAGTTTATTTTATGTTTTAAGCTTGTGGTTCATATTCCGCTCGTCAACACCATGCAGATCAACAGTTTTGGGATCTGAAGAGTTGTTTTCTCACAATTTTTTATGTGCATGTTGTTGTTAGATTAGTGTTTACAGTTCATCTATTACCCAATGTTAAACCAATTTGGTTATGATTGGCCAGGATTCTTGTTGAATCATGTCCATGAGCTCATGACTGCCGTTATCTCTGTGTACATTTTCTTATATTTACCTTGTTCCACAACCTATGTCTGAATGTCAGTTGATGTTCAACTGGGGTGGAGTTTGAGGTGATTCTCAGCATTATCACCGGGAAATAAGGATAAAACATCTTGATTGACAAAAGAGTACGTAAAGTTGTCTGATGTATCCTGACTTATATGTTGAGAAACTTCCTATATTGTATGATTGAGAAATGATTTCACGACTCATTAAATGCATAAATTTATAGGTACTGTTGGAAAAGAGATAAATTAATTGAATGTGCTGCTGTTGGTATGGAGGTCATTCACAGCCTACTACTATAGATCGTATTAGTTGGAATGCACATATGCAATGGTTGAGGTGAGATAGATTATGAGTGAATTGCTAAAACAATTCAAAGAATTCAGAAAAATAGTAAACAGAGAGTTTCGAATGGATTAGTTGTAAACTTTGAGAATCAAGTTTGGAATCAAGTGTGTGACAGTTTGACACAACTTCAATTTGTACTTCATCCTATATACTTCCGGTACATGATTTTGTTCGAGTATAAGTTTACTGGAACTGGCTGTCGATGTTTTGGGAAGATTCTTGCCATACTTTCTCACAAACCTCTTTAGGATACCCCAGTTTCATAACATATAAAGTCATCATAAACAGTAAACTAGCAGTGCCTGACATATTTTAACATTAATTGACTTGAAAGAAAAGGCGAGTCTGTGCCTTCCAGTTTGAAGTGTCCGAGATAATATGATCTTGAAGAAATGAGGTTTTCTCCGACGCAAAACTTCGCCAGTTTCTAAATCTTCTCTGCAGTGACCAGAAGTCATCCCTTGAACACAAGCTGGGTAATGGGCTGTAACAAATGAATCTAACCTAGTTCTGTGGGAGCTACCTTTATCAAATGAAGCATTTAATTGGAGAAGATATTCGTTTCCGGGATAACAGCTAGCTTTAGGAAGCTGTTCATCTTCTCTATAGATGTTGATGGGTGACAACTGCTAGCTTGGTTTAGAGTACGATGAAGAAAGGTTGATGAATAAGTGAATGCTTTAGGAAGCTCTTTAAGAAGAACACCTTGGGAATCACGGGACGATGTGGTGGTAGATGGAAATTATTTCAAGAATAATGTCATAGATGCTAAGACTTATACGATGGTTAGAGATACAAATTACAAAGACTGACATCGATAGAATTAATTGACGTGTAAGATTTTTATTGAATGTTTTGAGTATCGCACGCGTATTTATGTATCGAGTTCTTGTGGTATCCCTGACATGTTACATTTGCATTAATAAGTAATCAGTATGACCATTGCCCCCCTTGATATTCAGACCAAAGACTTAAACAACAAGTGGGTCGATTTAGGTATTAGGTGTAAAAACTTTTTCGAAGAGCCGCCAATGATCAAATAATTAATTAACTTTGATGGGATCTAAGTGGTCTAGCTTTTCATGCCGAGCTAAAGAAGGGAATTGCTTGTCTTGGCCTGCTCAGTTGCAACTGCAGCTCGGCAGACCTCGGCACTCTGCCGTGAGGCCAAACGCCACCTCTAGGTGTTAGAGATGATTAGGGTAAAAGCAAAGATAACGTTAATCTATCACGTTTAAGGTAGTCAACCTATTATTTCCTGTGTCAAGTCCACATTAATCTAGGCATTTAATAATATTATTGCTGGGAATGTCTTATTAGTAATTCCTATAACTAAGAAATGGAAATTAGATATTGGGTATCTGCTACAAATTGAAGAACTTTAGCCTTTGGAAATTCCTTGGCCGTGAGTCCGCATCTTTATGGCGCTTATATTTAATTTTCTTCAGCTAATATATAGGCAACATTCATGAATCTTTTGTTCAACTGCATTCATTGAACACGCAAATGAGAACACAAGTTCAAAGGCGAGAAAAGAACCCCCACACGTCCACAGCCGAGACTCGAATCATGGAAAAATGAAAGCGAGCTGAATGAACCAAAGACGAATGTTACGATCTTTTTTTAATGAAACGACTATCTCAGTGTTTTGATTCAAAACGTTTTCCTCAAACGAGAACACAAGTTCTATTTAGACATTATCACAAACTATGAAGTATCGACACTCTTCAAGAGCTCTCGTGTCGTGTTAGACACTTCGATACATGTATGACACTCGGACACTCTCGGACATTCTCGGACACTCAAGTTGGAATTCTAACATACGAGTTTCTGACATATGATTCCGATATCGATGTCAATTTTAAAAATTCAATAAATGAGATGTCAATATATGTGTGTGTGTGTGTGTGTGTGAAAATAAAACACAATAAAAAAAAATAATGAATGGAGAAAGAAGAAAAATCTAGTATTCTCTTCTCTTTAGACTCCCACTTCTCGTGTTACGCAATTCACTCCTTAAATTTTTTTTTTACTCTTTCAACATATCTAACATGTAAGTCCATAGTATGGATCGCTTATTTTTTCTTCAAATTTTATAAATTATTGAAATGGAGTTGAATTTGTCAAATTAAAACAATGAATTATATTAATAAATGGTAGATTGATATTTTTAGTGTACATTCATTCTAATCAATTGAAATAATCATAAAAATGATAATTTATTATGTATATATAAAGATATATATTTAATATATAACGCGTCCCAACATGTCGAAATTTCTGTTTTCTTTAGAAATGATGTGTCGGCATGTAGTGTCGTGTCGTGTCGTGTATTGATACTACTTAGACCACAAACACATGGCAATCAATTCGGATACGCAGCACAAAGACAAGTTCAAGCGAGCTTGATCGTCGAGCATGTAGTGAGCATGAAATGAGGAGAATGTAGGCATAGCTAGAGGTGTTAAACGGGTAGGTCGGGTCATTAATGGTCTAACCCAAATTGACCCATTAACCCATTTATGACCTATTTATGCTTAATGTAAATTTTCTAACCCATACCCAACCAATTTAACTAAACTTATAAAACCTTATTTCTTATATATATATATATATATATATATATATATATATAAAATGGTATTACTAAAATATTTTTATACAATACAAATTTAATGGAAAATTTTTAAAATAATTATTTTAAAAAAATTAATTATTTTTTATTTTTAAAATATAATTTTCTTTTTTTCTTTTTTTCTTTTTTGTTGTTCTTCTTCTTTGGCCGGCCACCAACCATGACAACGGCTAGCGGCCAGCCACAGGCGAGCCTTGAGCTAGCTAGATTCGACAAGCTCGAGCTCATTGGGCTTGCCGGCATCGAGCAAGCTAGAGCTCGCCCTTCGCCAGATCTGGTGAGGCTCGAGCCTCGTCGGGTGTCGGCGAGGCCTCCGCCACGCTAGATCCAACGAGCTCAAGCTTGCCCAACGCAGGCGAGCTCGAGGCTTGCCTAGCCGGTCATCGGCCATCACCGTGCTGGCGACCGAAGGAAGAAGAAAGAAAAAAGAAAAAAGAAAAGAAAATTAAAATAAAAAATTATTATAATTTCGATTTTTATAAAAAAATTATTTTTGTAAAGTTAAATAGAGAAAATAGAGTCACTTTATGTAAATAGGTTCATTTTTAATGGGTTGATAAATGGATCTTAAATGGATCTGTTTTCAGATCCATTTAAGACTCATATATCTCAGTCTCTTTATTTTTAAAACCCATCATGGGTGTTTTGGGAAATAAGGTTTGACCCATTAACGACCTATTTAACTAGAAATGGGTCCATAAATGGGTCAATAACCCATTTTGACACCTCTAGGCTTACCCGTGACTCATACTCACGACCAAAATCCGCGTACAATGAGCAAACGAAATCAGTATGAGCATGAAAGCCAACAAGTCTCAGCCATAAAGGAAGGACATTAATACCATGGACAAACATCTACGCATACGAAAGATTGCTTCGACAAGGGTAATGGCGTGGGGGAGAGAGAGAGTGTGTCTCTTCTAGAAATGGATGGTTTTCTGCATTTTATTGTTCCTTTACCTGATCGGTCACCATGACGAATGTTCATCTAAGCAAGTGTGAATTATTTTCGTTATTAAATGTTGATCTAGATGTGGTAGTCTAATTATTGCCGGTGGCTGCATGTCATGACATGTAGCTAGTTCATGACATGTCATGTCAAACCACCCTTACTAACCAATAATCTCTTGACCTTAGTGGTTCCAATATCGTCTCTTTCAATGGAATAGCTTTTACATGGCGTGCATCCTTTTGTCGAATTTACCCCTCTTTCAATGGAATAGCTTTTACATGGCGTGCATCCTTTTGTCGAATTTACCCGACTCTACTTATCATCTCCATATCATCTCGCCTTAGCCATATTTGTTGGGAAGCACACATGATCGATAGTCTAGACAAGCTTGGTATACCATGCAATGCATCTAGAAGAGAATGAAGTCAAGTCATTATGGAATGCTCCATGAGATAGATGAATCAATTAAAGCTATAAGGACTTTTCTTGTGCCGGCAGGTGCAAGGAAAGTCCTTTAGTAATGAACACTCTCAACTTCCACGTCCAACAACTCAATTTGCAGAATACCCAAGTCCGAGTACTAAACTTTCTATGGAGCAAGTCATTATGGAATAATCCACAAGAAGATGGGATCAATTAAAGCAACTAGGACCTTTCTTGTGTGCGCAGGTATAAGAAAAGTCCTTTAGCAATGGATGCTCTTGACTTCCACATCCAACGGCTCAATTTGTCGAATATGCGGGTTCCAATGCTGAACTCTCCATCGAGTGTGAACTTTTCATAGTGTTTTAAAGTGTGAATTATTTTTGTTACTAAATATTGATCTACATGTGGTAGTCTAATTATTGCCGGTGGCTGCATGTCATAACATGTAGCTAGTTCATGGCATGTCATGACATGTAGCTAGTTCATGGCATGTCATGTCAAACTGCCCTTACTGGCCAATAAGCTCTTGACCTTAGTGGTTCCAATATCGTCTCTTTCAATGGAACATCTTTTACATGGCGTGCATCCTTTTGTCGAATTTACCCGACTATACTTATCATCTCCATATCGTCTCGCCTTAGCCATATTTGTCAAGAAGCATACGTGATCAATAGTCTAGACAAGCTTGGTATACCATGCAATGCATCTAGAAGAGAATGAAGTCATGTCATTATGGAATGTTCCATGAGATGAATGAATCAATTAAAGCTATAAGGACTTTTCTTGTGCCTGCAGGTGCAAGGAAAGTCCTTTAGTAATGAACACTCTCAACTTCCACGTCCAACAACTCAATTTGCAAAATACCCAAGTCCGAGTACTAAACTTTCTATAGAGCAAGTCATTATGGAATGGTCCACAAGAAGATGGGATCAATTAAAGCGACTAGGACCTTTCTTGTGTGCGCAGGTATAAGAAAAGTCCTTTAGCAATGGATGCTCTTGACTTCCACATCCAACAGCTCGATTTGTCGAATATGCGGGTTCCAATGCTGGACTCTCCATCGAGTGTGAACTTTTCATAGTGTTTTAAAGTGTGAATTATTTTTGTTACTAAATGTTGATCTACATGTGGTAGTCTAATTATTGCCGGTGGCTACATGTCATGACATGTAACTAGTTCATGGAATGTCATATCAAACCGCCCTTACTGGCCAATAAGCTCTTGACCTTAGTGGTTCCAATATCGTCTCTTTCAATGGAATAGCTTTTACATGGTGTGCATCATTTTGTCGAATTTACCCGACTCTACTTATCATCTCCATATCATCTCGCCTTAGCCATATTTGTCAAGAAGCACACGTGATCAATAGTCTAGACGAGCTTGGTATACCATGCAATGCATCTAGAAGAGAATGAAGTCATGTCATTATGGAATGTTCCATGAGATGGATGAATCAATTAAAGCTATAAGGACTTTTCTTGTGCCTGCGGGTGCAAGGAAAGTCCTTTAGTAATGAACACTCTCAACTTCCATGTCCAATGACTCGATTTGCAGAATACCCAAGTCCGAATACTAAACTTTCTATGGAGCAAGTCATTATGGAATGGTCCACAAGAAGATGGGATCAATTAAAGCAACTAGGACCTTTCTTAAGCGGAGTGCCCCTGTGCCATGTGGATCGCCGACTTGATAATTAATGTGCAGCTTGCTGAGCCATTCGTATAACTACTATGCGCAAGTTATTCATAAAAATCATGTCTTAATCCACTGTAGCATAATATAGTTTGACAAAATGATGAGGTCAAATTAACTTCCGCGCCCTTTTTACTCTTTTTTCAAAAATTATATCTTTGGCCTAACGTTGTTAAAACCCATTCTGCTCCTCTTTCTTACTCGTTTAAGATAATGGCAATGTGGATGAACTTGAGATCTGATCCGAATAGTAATTATCAAGACCATTCTATTAGTGCATTACCATAAATAAAGACGGCATACATGCAGTTCCTCTAATTGGTGCATTAACACTTTGTTCTACTTAAACCAAACAAAAGGCATAAGATGTAAGTACCAACGCCTCCATCTCATGCCCAAGTTTCTCCTCCTCCGCTATCTCCTCTGTTATGTACAGTCCCAGAGTTTGGTGTCTTCTTCGCCAGCTTGCTCAACTGGAATGCTAAGCGTCTGCACAACTACCTCACTCCTTTTCCCAAACTCAGCCATGATTGATAGATCAGAATGTCAAATTACTCCCAAATCTGTATATTTGTTATGACTATATGAAAAGGTTATGACTAATTTCTAACAAAGAAAATGTGATCACTAATGAAGTTATAGGCATGTTCTCTTTCTAGTTAAGTTGACAAGGATCTTTTGCATAAACTGTCATACTCCCAAAGTAAGTAACATTATTTTTTGCAATATAGGGGCATGAGCATGTAGATTTGTCGGGCTAGAATCTTGTGAAACATCCCGTAAGCCCTGTAAAATGGTCAAACTTAGGCCTTCCACCTATATAGGCTACTCTAACCCAGAGCTATTTGCATGTATTTGTAAAATTCAAACTGACAACCTCCAATTCCTGAGCTGGAAATCCTCAATACCCCAATTAATTGCGCCAATCCTAGAGTGAAGTAAGCATAATTTTTTTTATGTTAAAGAGCAAGTGTATTTTGCATTATGTATCATTTCTCAAGAAAATGAAAATGTTAACATAACTCCATCATATTACTGACAATTCAAAAATTGCCAAATAGAGATGCTAACCTAACCTCAATTTTGGTCTTAACCAAATACCAATCAATTCCTCAATTCTAGGAATTGATGATTCTCTGTATTCGTTAGGCTTTTTATAGCTCATGAAGAGCGTGGGGCTTAGAGGTTATGGTCTGATGATTGCTGAGAGAGTCCCTCTAGTAACTCCTACAGCAAAGGAGAATAAGAGATGCTTGGAGACAAAACGCTCCAAGATGGGCACATTTATGGGAGCGGACAATGGCCTCTTCAGCAATCTCATCAGCAAAAACGCCAAGACGAGCAGCCCTATTTCTTTTGATCCAGCTGTGTCTGACTCATGAAACCTGCTAAATAGTTCAACTGCTAATGATTTACGCGGGGGCTCACAAGCAAGTTCACTGACAGATGGTGTTATTACTTAATTTTAAAAGCACTAAGTTAAAGAACATTGGGATTCCTGCTGGTGATGAGTTCTGGAAATTTGATGGGGATCCAGTTTTAAAATTAATCTAAGATTCATTATTGTTCTATTGATGTCATTCATCCATTTTGTGAGGCAAAAAGGTGAAGATTAGCCATCTTATCGAAACTTCCTTGTGTTACCGATGGCTTGCAAGATTTATCCTTGATTCAAGTTCAAGGATACGCTCAAGTCTTTGTTATTGATCATCTCTCCATATTGGCGTTGATAAGGATTGCTTATGACCTTTTATATGTCGAATGAAGATGCAATGCGCAAAGAGGTTGGAAATTAGTCACACACGTACCTATTACTTTGGAAAATGCAATGTCTAGGTGTAAAGTTCACTACTCTCCAAAAAACATCAGGAAATACATCACCCTTCAATTATTGCGGCAGAGAGCTTCGCTTTCTTTGATCTGACAAAACAAAATATAGCGAAGAAGAGAATTTTCTGTAGGCATACCAAAGTTTACGCCTATGTCTTGACATTCCTTCTGAAAATGGAGACTTTGAGTTCAATATTATCAATGACAACAAGCTTGAACACACGGGCATCTGCTTCCCTTAGAGAAGTTTCTCTCTGAAATGCGGCTTGACCAGCAGAGAGCTTTCTCGAGCCATGTTGTGGGTACTGGGTAGTACTGGAGCTTCACTTGCCTTGATCAATCCGAATACTTAAGAGCCGCAGTTTGCATGCTTCCATTGATGTGTTCCCTTCAAAATCACCGGGGAGAGCCTGCAGAGTTGATTTTTGATCGACAAATGATGACTTACACAAGAAATGCTATTTGCAGAGTCACTTCGGTTGTCTCAACAATTTAAAATATTTGTACAATTCAGGAAACCACAGCCATTACAATATTTAAAAGTAATGGAGAAACACTGTTGCAGTCCCTCAGGGCATGTTTGTTTGTGTTTCTAGCCCGTGTTTATGAACACAATTCTTGTTTTTTTATTCCTGAGAACAAAAAAAGAACAGAAACCCGTTTGTTTGGGTTTTTGTTCAAAATCTTTTTTTTTGTTCCCGGGAACAAATTTGGAACAAAAATAAGAAACAAAAAAAACTTATTTATTGTTTCTGGAACACTTTCGAGAAACAATTTCTCTCTCTCCTCGTTTTTTTTTCTCTTTCTTTTCTTCTTTTTTCTTTGGCCGGTAGCCGGCGACCGGTTGTCGAGGGCCGACGACAGCGCGAGGTCAGCCTCGCCTTGGCTGGGCGAACTTGGCCTCACCGGGGGCCGGCGAGCCTCGTCGTGGCTAGGTGAGGCTGCTGGCCCTCGTCGGCCAATCGTCGACTATGGTTGAGACCGGCGACCGGCCAAAAGGAAGAAAAAAAAAAGAAAAAAATTGAAAAATAAAATAAAAATATTAAAAATTAAAAGAAACAAAAAAAGAACACAAATTTACCAAACGTGTTTCTGTTCTTTTTTTATTCCAGGAACAAGTTTACCAAACACATTCTTCTGTTCAAAAATTGCTCACCGGAACAGAAATAATTTTTTCTATTTCTGTTCCCTAAAACAATTTTTGAACATAAACGTTACCAAATGCATCTTAAGATTCACCTTTCCGACGGAAGTCCAGCTCCTATTTAACTAGAATAATAAATGGTACATCTACATATGCAGACTCGTAAGATGTAGGACAGATAAAAAAATATTCTTCAAGATTGACTAATGACATCATTATTTTTTTTTTTAGGTGCTTAAACACGGCAAACCAGATGGAACTCGTGCAATTTCCACAAGTTCAACTGAAAAAGCTAGTAGAGAGAAAATTTAACTGAGTAGAACTGAATTCTACTATTTCAAATCATCTTTGTAGCATCAATGCCAGAAAATCTTGCACAAAAAATGAACTTTGTGGATTATAATTCTGAGATTTTGAATTTTATGAGGATGGAAATCGAATGGTGGTTGGAGGAATCATAATAAAATAAAATAAAAAGAATGAAATAATAATTTTCACATGTTTGGATGAGAAAAAAGAAAGAAAATGAGAGATGCTTAGGTAAGTTACGGAAAAATAAAGAAGGTGCGTTTAAAATAGTAATGCTGAGGTGGCAAATTGCGAGAAAATTGTGTATTTACCTATTTACCATCTTTGTCATATGACAGAGGATTTGCTTAATTGCCACATCAATACCGACCAAAAAATAATAATAATAATTGCCACATCAATGGCGAATCAATTAGCAATGGGTTAATCATGTTAGAATTCATCTATCTACTTGCCTAATCTTATTAGCTAATACGAACCACTTTTTTATCATATAAAAAGAAACAATCCATTAGTGGAAATTAGGGGATCTCAGGGATTCTCCCATGGCGGAGCTCTCTGCATCGCGCCTTCAGCCCCGCGGTTGCAACTCGGATCTGTTTCGCATCGCATCTGAGTTATATCTGTCGGGCTATTCCTCGTTGCCGAGCGTTGTCATCGTTCAGTGGATTCAAGCAATCGACAAAGCGAATGGTTTCGAGATTAGGAGCCTGAGAAGCTTGCCAGAGTTCCGATGGGATAGCGGCGGCAGAAATCTCATGCCTTCTTCCGATCCTCTGTTGTGACTTGGCGCCCGGGCGTTGCGACGATCTCGTCGTCGCGCCGACGCTCCGTTGCTGGGTTTTCTCCGTTGATGCATCCTCGTCGCCATTTGTTCTGATTGAGAAGTTTGAATCTCTCCTCCTGTCACAACGTTCCTACCTCTGTCCCGCGCGGTTGCTCTGTTCTTACGTCCTCATTGTGGTAATCACGCGTTTGATGAAACGCCATAGAGAGAGAGAGAGAGAGAGAGAGAGAGAGAGAGAGATCCGACACTTCTTCAGTTTGGTATTCGCCGTTCCAGCTCTAGATTTCACCTCTGTCACTGCCACTCGTCGTCGAGAGTTAAGACATGCCATGGTCTGTCCTGCTTTTGCGGGCGGTTATGAAGGCCTCCTTATGCTTTGTTCCTGCGTGCTTTTTCAAGAGAAGGTAATTAGTCTCTTGAACTGCACCGTCACGCTCTCAAACCTTCTTCCTTCAGCTTTACACCAGGTGCGGTCAAATGGATAATGCACGGTGATTGTTTGATGATATGCCTCTTGAGGAATAACTTCAGTGGGAAAACGATTATTGAAGGATACATGAGAATGGGAGAGGCGGGTAAGTCTCTGGTTCCCTTAGTTACATGCCATAGAGGGACGATTTCTCTTGGAACGTGGGGATTTCGTGTTTTGCCGGTGAAATGAGCAAATGTTAGTTTCCAGGAAGAATGTATATGCTTAAAATTCCAGGGTTCATGGATGGCAAGAGTAGGTCAACCATGGAAGCCCTTGGGGTTGATTAAAGCCACTGAGCCAGCGAATTAGCGTACAGGAGAGTATGAAGAAGGGAGAGCTACTGCTTGGAGGAGTCTCTTGCTTGGCAACAGCTCCGTCTTCTCTCCGGCAAGGACGAGAATGAGGATGAGCCATCATGTTGAAGGAATTTCAAAAAGGACAAAAGACGGAGGGCTTCAAGGAGCAGCAAATGTAATTGCATGTGCTTTCAAATGAATTATACTTTGCTTGCCTTTTTGCTCCTGAAATTGAATCGACTCGGAGCTCGAGAAATTGATTAGTTTTTCACTCCAGATCATCTGCTTCTAAATTTGCTCCCGAGGTTTGATATTTTGCTGCTGATTGGCAAATAATCCATTTCTAAAGCACTCTTATTGGATATTATTATACAAAAAGTAGAGTTCACTTTGTATTTGAAAATTATTAGGTGACCATAACCAATGAGTAATGCTTCATGAATTTCAGCCACCCTTTTTCAACTATGAAACCATGTAATTATCGCTTGGTATGGCCTATACTAATTTCCCAACCCCATGTTAATGGTCACAGAAATCATAGTTAGGCACAAATTTAGACGGGCATCCTCTTTTTTTATATTAGTAATTAGTTAATGGTCACAAAAATAAATCATAATGTCAATTAACTAAATCTTTGGGTGGTCTAATTTAGCAGTGCTTATCTACAATATTTAAAAGGACGTTCCCAAAAAAATATGTTATCTTAAGAACATACCATTATTAGATAATTGGACAATAGCCGTGATTATTTATACACCTGATTGCTCCTTGAGAAAAAGAAGTGATTTAACCAATCATTTTATATCATTTTCTATTCTTTTTCCATTGATATATCTATCACCGTTTTTGACCGTGCTATTATGGACTCCGGAATTACTCATTAATATGTGAAAATCTACATAATCGGTATATCAAAAATAATAAGAAAAAAAATGGAGACTTTGAGTTCAATATTATCAATTCCAACAAGCTCGAACACACATACATCTCCTTCCTTTAGAGAAGTTCCTCCCTGAAATGCGGCCGGACCGGCAGAGAGCTTTTTCAAGCCATTTTGAAGGTAGTACATGAATTTCACTAGCCCTGATCCGTCCAAATATTTAAGACTTGCGGTTTGCATTCTTCCATTGATGCGTCCCTTTGAAACCCTGCCCGAGATGATGATTAACACAAGAAATGTTAACCAAACCACATGTGCATAATCTCATAGGCAAACCCAAATCATATAGGAATATGACAATACCTTATGAGAAGGTAATAGATTTCATTCCTGTCCAAATTTTGCACTTGAGAACTATCATCTCAGGATTGCTTCAATAGATTATGTGATTGGATAAAAACTGTCAAGGAAAGATATTGCAGCTCGTACGGTTAGTAATTAAACCAAATTCATTGGAAATTGTCGATCAACAACTGGCTTAGCTCATCATGACGATGTAAATAGTTAATACACAAGTGAATGCTTTAGGATGCTTATTAAGAAGAACATAAAGGGAACCAAACAGATAAATAAAGAGATAATTTGTTAGTCGACCGGAATTTTATCAAGAATATTGTTAGAGATGCTAAGGCTAGTATGTAGTATTAGAGGTACTAAGATTAAATATGATAGAATTGATTTACAAAGTGATGTGCAAGATGTCAATTGATTATTTGAATATGATCCGCTTATTCTATGCCTAGTACTTGTGATATCTTTAGCATGACTCTTGCATTAATAAGTGATCAGTATGACCATTGCCATTAGGGGAAAAGTACCAAAAAAATTCTAAACCTATGACATTGATACAAATTCAATATTAAATTCTTCAATTGGGCCAGTTTAGATATAAACATTTTCACATTAGTACAAATTCAATTATTCTAGCCAATTTTCATTGGCCAATGTTGACATGACAATTTTTAGAAAAATTTTATTATTTTTTCTTTTTTCTCTTCTTTCTCCTTGGGCTTCTTCTCCCTATAGTGGCCAGCGAGGCTCCAACAAGGTTTTCTAGCCATCGAAGAGGGTTGTGGCCATCATCCAGAGCCATGGGCAAGGCGGCTTCACCTAGATCTATGTCAGACCAACATCACCATTGTCTTGCCTCAAGCAAAGGGTGAGGTCGGGTGAGGGCCGCAACCCTTTTTGGCGACTAGCAAGGGCTTCGTAGCCCTCCCCCAGTGGCTAGAGAGCCTAGCTGGAGCTTCATCGGCCACTATAGGGAGAAGAAGTCCAAGGAGGAATAAGAGAAAAAAGGAAAAGAAAAAATTAATAAAAAAATTTGAAAAAAATTATTGAAAAATTGTCACGTCAGCGTTGGCCAAACGATTGGCCTTATTAACACTAGTCGATGAAAATTTGCCAAAAGGATTGAATTGGTATTAATGTGAAAAAGTTTAGGATTAAATTTATCAAATCAAAAGGTTTAAAATTGAATTGATATTAATGCTATAGATTTATGACTTTTTTTTTTTGTACTTTTCCTTTTTCAGCCCGCTAGTTTGAAGACATGAACGATAAGCAGGGTGATTCAGGCACTATGCATAAATAACCTAGCAAAGACTTGCTAATGATTAAATAACTAATTAATGTTTAAAAAAGAAAAATTGATTGGGGTCTGAGCGGGTCTTGCTCTGTGTGCCAACCTAGAGAGAGAAATTGTTTATTTTGGGATTTAGCTATATTATTGCGGGAAGAGTCTCACCTCCTATAATTAAGAATCGTAAGTTAAACATTCGGCTACCTGCCATGAACTGAAGATGTTTAGCCTTTAGAAATTCCTTAGCCGTGAGCCTTGCACTTTTAAAGCAATTAAGTTTCATTTTTTTCAACTAATGGTTAGGTAAGATTCATGATCATTCTTATCAATTTCATTCATTGCCACATAAGTTGAAAAGGGGAAAGACAAGTCCTCTCTTGGAACTTCCTCCTTCAAATGTTAACCTTCATGGATAAGTTATGAATATGTCTCTTGAGGAATCCACGAGGACTACACTTTTTCAAATGGCCTGTGTGATAAAAGAAAGACCGTGTATACTCACGAGAGTGTAGATTTAGGACAATAATTGCTAGTTAGTGGGCTTGTGCTTTTAGACTCTAAGGTAGCCTACGTGATCTGAAGTCACAAAAATAAAAGCTCCGTTGGTTTTGCTTTGCAGATTATGAATGATTCAAAAAATATTTTCCTAAATATAATCATTTATATATTTTATAAAGATGAATGAAAAAAATATTTTATCATCCACGAAAATATTTGAACATAAATTATTTGAAATAATAAAAATATGTTCTATTGACTAATTATTTTAAGTGATAAAAGAAATCATTTTAAAGAAAATGTTGTCCAAATCATATATTTTTTGCAAAACAAATAGGGTGTAAGATAACTAGAATGTGGAATTAATGTAGTCAATTTCTTTAATGACAAATAGTGTAGAAAATTGGTCTTAGAAAGAGAAATTGTTTTCTCCTTTCTTTTTAAAGAAAAAATTGTACTTCTGTAAAGACAATTAAGACCCTACCTTACCTCCTCTCTTCCATGAGAGCTTCGATGACAATATCTAGTTGTCTAATCCCCATTGTCCAACTCGAATTTGGTGTACATATATCTGTTTCTATAGAGGATTCCCCCCAAAGCTCGATTTCTTTGTTTAGCAATGGCCTTTTCTTTTTCTCATTGTGAATTAGGGTCTGCAGGTCCTCGTCTCGTAGAACAAAACAAAGCTCGCATTACCAACATTACGGGTGAGCTAGCTGTTTTCAAGAAGCAGTGGGAGAGAGAGAGAGAGAGAGGAGTTGAAGAAGACAGACGATTGAGGAAGGTTTATAAAGCCATGTTCCAGCTTCAATTGCTATATGCGAAATTAGTAAAAATTTCAGCAGAACATAAAGATAATGTGTGAACAAGCGTGAACTTACAAGTATTCTGGTTTCAAGTGTGGGAGAGAGAATGATCATGATGGAGTAAGAACTATTCATGTTAAAAAGTTCAAACTAAAATTTAAGTTGTTAAGTATATTGACACCTAAATTTTGACAATCCATTTAACCATTCATTAAATGTATAGAAAATTATAGATTAATTTTTAACTCCTAGCAAAAATAATATCCCTTAAAATTGCATCGCATATAGACATTAGAAGCATTACATTACTAGTATTAACAGAAGAAGCAGCGAAACCGGGCCGGGTGCAGGCCGGCCCGGCCTTCTTTCTTCTCCCTTCTTCCTCTTCTAGTTTGGGGCCAACCGATTTTCTCTTTCTTTTCTCCCAGGCCCGGCCTTCTCCTTTTCTCTCTGGCTCCTTCCCTTTCGTCCTTAACGTTGGCTAAAGAGAGGGAGGAGACAGAGAGGACGGCATGGAAAAGGAGACCAGAAGATACAGAAAGGACGTCGACCGGGAGTTGGTGGTCGGGGCCAGGCTGGGCAGGGGCAGCTTGCATGTCAGAGGCCATGCGCGCCGGTGCTTGAAAGCGAGAAAGGGAGAGAGAGAGAGAGAGAGAGAGAGAGAGAGAGAGAGGAGCCGAGAGTGAGAGCAGAGATTGAACTGAGGGCGAGAGAGAGCCTCGGCCGACACATTTGGCTGCGTGCGAGCTCCGTCCGACCCCTCCTAGTAGAGGTCCTCGAGCCCGAACAGGCAAGCCTCCGTTTTTCCCTCTGTTTGCTGCCCATTTGTGGGAACGCCGGGCCGGGGTTCGTGGCCATCTGTAGGTCCTTAGCTAGGTCGCTGGGCGTTGTCGGTTGTTTGCTGAGAATCCTGGCCCCGTCTCGAGTCCTGGTTGAGCCGGGAATCCCTCGTTCAGCGTTGCACGCCACCGCTCGAGGAAATGCCCGAATGAGATCCACTTACGTATCCTGATTTTTGGTCAAAACCGAGTCAGTCCATACTTTGTCTTGCTCCGTGGAAATGTCCCTGTTGCGTTTGGTGTTGCCCGGTCCGCGTCCACCATCCTGGCGAACCGCGGACGCCGCGGATCAAGCGGTGTAGAGCATCCCGCGAGCATCTCACCATGGCCGTCGCTAGGATTTGCCGACCAGAAGATGGTTGGACGTTCGGCTTGGCTTGCCCGAGAGTAACACCGGTTTTCGCTGAGTTTCATTCTATGTGTTCAGGTATGCGCGTGATGTTTGATTAACGGTGTAATCTGCGATTTTCAGTCTAATATGGATCGATATTCAAGCTTTGCTTGTTCTGGGATTGATGAGCGAATGTCGAAGGCTGATTGGTCTGGGCGATGATGAGGCTTGGTGGAGTCTCGGGCGTGGGGGAGAAGCTGCTGTCAGTGGGCAGAATAAGCCCAAAAGATGGACTCAAGGCCTGGGGGCCTTGATTTTGGTTTGGACTGAACTGAACTTGGGATTGGGCTTTAGGATTAACTTACGAGTGTTTTTTCGTGGGCTTAGTTTATTGTTGGAAAGTTTGGGCTTGTTAATTTAGCTTTGGGTTGAGCTTGATTGGTTGGTGGTGGGCTTACTAAAACGATGGAGGAATTGGGCCTAATTGGCCCGATTCGTTTTTATTAACAAAAGCCTGCTGATGTATAAAGCCCATTTCGTGTGGGTTGGGGCAACCCCTTTTCGGACTGGGCCCGAGGCCGGGCCCATTTTCGGATTAGAAATTAGGAAAACATTTTAAAATATTTATTATTATAAGATATTAAAAAATATACTACGAAAATTCAAAAAATTGGAAAATTCTTAGAAATTAAATTTGAACTAGTTTTATTAGAATCTTCATATTAATTATAGTTTAGAATTATATTAGCATTAAAAAAGTGAAAATCCTTTGATCTAAAAAAAAATGTGTTAAAGAATTAACAATTTCTTAGGGCTTTATTATAGGTTTGAATGTTCCTTATTTTGAGAGTAATGCTTTTGATTGCGCACTTTTAGTATGTTGATTAGGGTTTTCCTTTAGCTTAGTTAGGAATGGCATGCTCCTTATTTCCTAGCGTTAGATTCTTGTTTTCTCTTATAATTTATTTAATGCTTCCTTAGTTGCTAACTGTTATTTTAATTATTGTCCATTCGTATGATCGCTCCATATGTTAGTAGATAGATTTAAAATCAATCTAAACAATGTTATGAACATCTTTTTTAAATGAATAATATTAGATACCATTGGTACTAATTAATCAATTAGTACAACCACATCTCGGGACCTAAATTCTTTGGTTGAGCAGGAAGTGATATACTCTCGTGCCTCACTTTGTTTTAGTTAACTCCAATAGGTTAGTGGAATTCTTATAGTGTCAATTTGAATATCCCAATGTCACATAAGGCATGAACTTAGGAAAGCCCGGATCTAAAATGAGAGCTATAAGCCTACTTTTTAGGCAATACCCATTAGTTTATGTCTTTTCCTCTTCATACGGAAAATGTAAATCGTGACAAGATAGAGAGAGGTATCACGTGAATACAAAAAGTATTTGGAACTTTAATCAAGTGTTATGGACAATACTTTAACAATGGGACAATATCTGGTGTTGTCCCTTCATCTTCTCTCCCCCACGATGACCGGAAGCCTTTATCTGGTGTTGGCCAGTCGTCGGCCATGGCCGCCTCGCCGGTGCATCGCCGGCCCCTAGCGAGGCTCGACCTCGCAGGCCACTGCCAAGTCAACGTCACCCAACGGTGGCCCGGCAAGGCTCGACCTCGCCAGATCTAGGCAAACTTGAGCTCACCTAGCCAAGGTAAGGTTGAGCCTCGTCGGCCGACACGAGGCTCCAGCGAGCTTGCTGGCCCTCATGGTGGCTTGGCAAGGCTCCGGTGAGCTCGCCTGACCTCAACCAGCCACCGTGGAAAAAAAAAAGAAAAAGAAAGAAGAAAGAAGAAAGAAGAAAAAAGGAAAAATATAGTAAAAATATTAAAAAATTAAAAAAATAACAAAATTATACAAGTTTACTAAACGTATTTCTATTCCTAGAATAGAAATTTTTTGCAGTTACCAAGCACGTTCTTATACTAAAAAAATTGTTCCCGAGATCATAAATAAATAAAAAAAACTATTTCTGTTAAAAAATTATTTCTCGGAACAGAACTGTCACCAAACGCAATATAAGTTTCCCTCCTTTTCTGCACTGCCAATGGACAAACATTGATTCATTGGCCATGTTATTGATTTATATATTTTTTTGGTCGGATATTATTGATCCAATTTTATGAACATTTTTTTACTTATTGACATATTGGACTTGGGCTAACTTAGACCATCATATCTAATTAATATAGACAATTAGATGAAAATACGTGTTGACTTTTCATGTATTATCTTTCAATTTTCACATATTTGTTAATAGATAGTGCCTCAAATCATCCCTTTGAGGGGAAAAATGGAAAATTTGAAGTTTTTTATTTACCAACCGTAATTGTTCCACTAGAATGTCAAATCAATCCTAAGTCTATATATTTATTATGACTATTTGCAAAGGTTATGAGTAATTTCTAACGGAAATGATGTTATACTAATTAAAGTCACGGATGACATTCTCTTTGTAATTAAGTTGATAAGGGTTCGTTGTTTAATAACTATCTAGATTATGAGGAATAAATGCATACTAAAATAACAATGATATAAAATTAGAATTCTCCTAAAGTAAGCATCTTTTTTTTTTTTTTTTTATAATCTAGGGGCATAGGCTTGGAAACCTGTCTACAAACAAGCCTATGAAATATCCTGCAAGCCCAATGAATCAGTTAAGCTCAAGCCTTCAGATTGTTTAGGTGACTCAAATCCAAAGTAGTTTGCATGCAATGTGTGTAGTCCTAACCGGCAATCTCCAATTCTTAAGCTGGAATTCCTTAATTCCCCAACCAACTGCATCAATCCTAGAGTTTAGTAAGCATAATATTTTATTGCAAAGATAGGTCTATTTTCCATCATTTATCGTTCTTTAATTAAACGAAAATGATTAAGTATCACATTGTTGATGTTCAATAATTGCAAGATATGATGTTAAGTGAACATGATTATTTTACTCTGACAAAAAAAATGATTATGTCATCATAAAGAGAAAGTGTTCTCGCATTCAATAGAATTTCTTAAGTAAAGACAAACCCTAGTTAAATGGTATGGTTTTGCTTCATTTGATGATTGATTTGCATATGATTGATGTGGATGGGAAGCCCATTGCAATATCCTTAAATAGAGCCAATCACGTATTTGTCATATCTTAATGATAATGCGGTGTAGATATACACAAACATAATATAAGCAATATAAATGTAGGCGGATATTAGATTCTTTCATTGTGACAGGTTAGGGAAAGAAAGAAGAGACAGACAAAATTATTTGACGCGGCAAATGATAAGATCACATTGTCTTCTCATGCTTTGAAATGATTCAATATTTACATCTCTATTTGAGATACCATCTGATGGCTTGCTTAGGATATGAGAGTTTATATAAGTCCCATTAATATTTTTCCATCCTTATCAAGCCTTTGATTAGTGTGTTAGAAATATGGGCTTGATCAATATCCAAAATTTAACTAAAAATAAAGTTCATGTTTGTAACCCCCCCCCCCTCCTCCTTTGGAGGGAATGGCATCGTTTAGTCCACATTTTTTTTTTTTGGATCATCAAGGAGCGCGAATGCTAGGACCTGTGGCACAACTTATAAGCTCCATAAATCGATTAAGTTCTAATAATTTTATTTATATTTTCAATTTTTATTGATTTAATTAATATTAGAAAAAGACACTCACTTTATGTATGAAGGGATATAGTGAGAAAAATCAAAATGCTATAGACTGAAAAATAATCAAATAAAAATACCAGTGATTTCCATGGGTGTGGACCATGGTGCTTGGTCACCTAACCTTAGTTAAGGACTTAATTAAGTACCGGTCAATTCTTTGGGGGAAAACTTGGTAGCACACTACTACAAGTCCAAATTATCCAATGTAAAAATAAAAGAAGACCACTGTTGTCAGCCACCTCAATCAAGATAAGAACGGCGACTTTTAGACAATCAAGTATTAGAAAGTAAAAGAGTCGGCCAACATGCTTAGTTATATAGTCATTCTGTTGCTTTCTTGTTAGCGTGGATGGATGATTTTTATATTAAAGGAGGCATCAAGTTAGGAGTGGAGTCTAGTTTACTTCATTAAGTTAGAAAAATGATTATGTTTATAGAGACTATTTCAAACCAAAGTCTATCATATAGATACTGAGTTGTAAAGAAACACCAATTCAATGACTTGGTGGCATGGTGTGGAGCCCTAGGAAATTTTTCCTATATTTTAAGGCAACACAAAAGCATCCTTAAAATACATTATTGATCAAATAGTTAATTTCTAACTTCTAACAGTGTGGGAATACATTCAAAGAAACTCTTGAAAATAAGAATGGTTGTTGGAACCTGAATCTTAATTGACGAATGAAGCATTGGTTTAAAAGAATAAAAAATGAAGAATTAAAATAGAAAGCAGGAAAGTTCAAGAAAAATAGATATTAAATAAATTGACCAAAAAAAAAAGGAAAAAGAAGAGAAAGAGATCAATTCTGATCCATTACATCAGCCCAAGTTCGTGTCTTCAGCCCGCTAGACAATTAGCAGACTCAATTCCTCTTTTAGGCCCATCAAACGCAGCCCAGACATAAGCCTTGTAGTTAGCCCGTTTTCAATGACTGGAGTTTCGCCGGAGGGGATCTCCACCTCCTCGCCGTCGCGTCGTCCGACCTTCGGACGGTGATCTCCGGGTTTCTCCCATGGCGGAGCTCTCTGCACCGCGCCTTCAGCCCCGCAGTTGCAACTTGGATCCGTTTCGGGTCGCATCTGAGTATCTCTGTCGAGCGATTCCACCGCTGGATTTCCATAGCTGTCGACCGTCATCATCGCAAAATCCTCGGAGTCCTTCATCGATCTTCTTTTAATGGCAGTTCAGTGGACTCAAGCAATCGGCAAAGCAAATAGTTTCAGGATTAGGAGGAGCCTGAGAAGCTTGCCAGATGTTCCGAAGCGATGGCGGTAGCAAAATCTTGTGCGTGACTTGGTGCCTAGGCGTTGCGACGATCTCGTCATCGCGCCAACGCTCCGTTGCTGGGTTTTCTCCATTGATGCATCCTCCTCGCCATTTGTTCTGATTGAGAAGTTTGAATCTCTTCTCCGATCATAAAGGTCTTACCTCTATCCCGCGGTTGCTCTGTTCTTACGTCCTCATTGTGGTAATCACACGTTTAACGAAATGCCACTGAGAGAGAGCGAGAGAGAGAGAGAGAGAGATCTGACACGTCTTCAGTTCGGTATTCGCTGTTCCAGCTCTACATTTCACCTCTATCACTACCACTCATTGTCGAGAGTTAGACATTCAGCTAGTTGCCATGGTCTGTCCTGCTCTGCTTCGCGTGTCACGTTCGTAAACCTTCTTCATCCTTTGGCTTTATGCCATGTGTGGTCAAACGGATAATGCGCGGTGACTCTTTGACGATATGCCCCGGAGGAATAACATCACTGGGAAAACGTTGATTGAAGGATACATGAGGCGGGTAAGTCTCTGTATCCCTTAGTTACACGCCGTGCAGGGATGATTTCTCTTGGGACGTAGCGATTTCGTGTTTTGCCAATGAAATGAACGGATATTAGTTTCCGGGAAGGAGGAATTTGCTTGAAATTTCTGGGACAGAAGAGGCATTGATCCATCAGCTTATAAGGAGTCGCAATCGATCGCACAGTGACTCGACTGAAAATAGCTATTCATGGAGGAGAGTCGCTTCCTAAAAAATTGCTTTCAATTTGCTAGTTAATTAAGATTGATGACTTACATGAGCCTCTTAATTTGATTAAGGCTACCGAGGTAGCGAATTTAGCGTGTTGGAGAGTATGAAGAATGGAGGGCTACTGCGAGGAGGAGTAACCTGCACGGCAACAGCTCCGTCTTCTCTCTTGCAAGGACGGGAATGACGATGAGGACAAGCCATGACGTTGAAGGAATTATGACGAGGACAAAAGACGGTGGGCTTCAAGGAGCTGCAAATGCAATCACATGAGCTTTCGATTGAAGAATACTAATGCCTCTTGTTCTTGAAATTGAATCGATCCGAAGCTCGAGAAATTGATTTTCTTTTTACTTTAGATCTTCTGCTTCCACAACATCTTCCGCAATTGCTAAGAGAAATTGCCTCCCAAGGTTTGATAGTTTGCCGTTGATTGGCGAATAATTTATCTCTGAAGCACTCTTATTGGATATTATTACATGAAAAGTAGAGTTCCCTTTATATTATAAAAATTATGAGGTGACCAATGAGTAATGCTTCGTGAATTCCCACCACCCCTTGGATGATGAAATCATGTAATTATCGCTATGTTATGGCCTGCATATTAATGGATCACAGAAATTGCAGTTTTTAATTAATTAAAGGTCACATAAATCATAATGTTAATTAACTCCATCTTTAGTTAGTCTATTTTAGTGGTGCTTATCCCCCATATTAAAAGCACGTTCCCCAAAAGATATCTCATCTGAAGAGCAAATCATTAACAATAATGTGATTACTGATATACCTTATTGCTTCTTGACAAAAAGAATCATTATATGTATTAATTGCGCCACCGAAGGCTCTACGATTACTTATTAATATGTAAAAACATACGTAATTGGTATATGAAAAATGATTAAGAAAAAATCATCATTGTAATGTATATGTGAATGTGACTATTTCAATATATTTTTATTCACGACGGAAACTAGCGGACAGTTTGAGGTCTCATTTGAATGACCTCAGAAATGATATGATGATAAAATGAAAGTTCGAATTTTGGAACAATGTGCTACTTCCACAAATTTATTAAACCAAGCTAAGCCCAAGCTCATTAAACCTAATCAAGCCCGAAGTTCATTAAACCTAACTATTTTCTTCATTTTCCATTTGCTAACTAATGATACTTTTCTTTCTCCCTTCTTCCTGTCGCTTTCCTCATCACCACCCGAGAAATACACAAAAACAAAATCAAAGAACACCATACCAACACAAGAATCGGGGCTTATCACACAAAGATAACCAAATATTGAATGTATATACATGACAGTCGATCTCCTATATCACAAGACTCATGCTATTAGCTATTACCTTCGGTCTTGATAGACACAACTTTAAAGCTTAGAGAAACTTTCAACGCCTAAGAATCCTCTTCTAAAACAAATATCGTTTTTTCACCCCGAAAAGAATGCCCCCCCTAGAGCGTTTGAACTAACGTCCCAAAGAGAAAATAGTGAATTTGGACATGGGCTGAAGGTCCATTGGCCCAAGCCAGTTTAAAAATCTCCTTTCCTTTTCATCATTTATTTTGATGTGTGGATTAAAATTAAGGTGTCAATAACTTAAAGTAATCTCTATTAAATGCCATCATGAGAGAATCATTTGGATGGGACATGTAGATGATTGCTTGTGCATTGACAAAGAGATAGGAATGACGTTAAGGGCTTGTTGACATCCAAATTTTTGTCAACGTTTTAGATATCTGTTTATTTTACAAAAATATAAAAATATATGTATATAAAAAGAAAAAGAAATCCTAAAAAAAAATAAAAGATGAGAACGAAAATGAAAAAAAAATAGATAAATAAAAAAGCAATTAAAAAAATCGAGTCGAATCGCCGGTGTGTCCGACCCACCCCTTCAATGAGTTTTCGGCCCCATCAAACTCCCTCTCTTTCGGCCCAACTCTTATCATTTCTTTGAGCCCACGATTTGAGCCCAAAAGGAGAGAAAATCCTGGGCCCGCCCTATGTCTTCCTTTCATGCCCGCCCACCTGTGACGTGAGGAAGAGAAGATGCGTCTTGGCCGTGACCGAAAAAAAAGGCTGTGCCCATGAGCGATGGACAAGCAACGGCGTGTGACGACAGCTGATCCGAGAGCCTTGAAGAATGGCAAGCTGGCGCATGAGAGGGCGGAAGCATATTTAGGAGAGTGAAGGTGTCTAAAGCAGATTTGTGAGTTTCATTTCAGTCGAAGGGAGAATCCTCGAAATTTTATTGATCTCAATTAGATGAAGTTAAAAAATCAGTGTCATCGAGGTAAGAATACATCTTCTATTAGTTGAAGTTAAATGATGTAGCGTTATTATGATCCCGATTCACTATTTCTAAATCGAAAACCATCACACGTGAGTTCGATCCAATTTCGGTCTTCGCCAATCAGCGTTAGCTTTTGGCTACCTCTCTGCTTCAGCTTATGATAATCTGAACAATAGAAGTTAGTCTCTGTTAGGAATCATTTTGAGCGTCCGAATATGTCACGAAGTTGATTTTATGATCATGACCTCCTGCCTTATTCTCAGTTTGGAGCACAATCTAAACACGTATGACATGGATTGGATGTAGTGCTCAATAATTTTTACGAGTATATGTTCAAAAGTTGGTTCCTCTCACCGTCACAAACTTTTTTTTTTTTTTTTCGTTCGCTGTGGGTTCGGTGATGTAGTGATCATGTATGTTGACGATTGGAGTCGATATGTTGATCGCTTTGATCTGGGGGTGGTCAGAGGTGATCAATGTTGAGGTAAAATGTATATATATTGTTCTCTCCTTAAGATTTGTGTAGGTGATTCTATATATCAGATTCATATGTGCTGATCTTGGGTGGACTACGGATGCTCATATACTGTTTGTTTATCCTGAAACGTTCAGCTATAGTGGTTTTCAAGGAATATTGTTTATAATTGAGAGAATTCTGTTTTGAATGGTTCGATAGACTCTGGATAAGTGACTTTGTATGTTTGTTACTTGAATGCAAATGGATAAGATTTGGCCAAGAGTGAAAGGAATAAAAGGGAAGTTTGAGTATACTGGAAATGAGAATGAAGGAATTTTATCGAAATGAGTTGAATCTTGTCAAAACATGCTGGAATCTGCTGAATTTTGCTAAAAATTGTTTTGGAATGGAACCGGATGCATGCTTTTTTGTACGTCTTTTGTTCTATGTTTCTCTGTGGTTTATGTTCCGGTGGATGTTGGTGGCACTTGCTAATGAGAAATGGCTGGATATAGAAGATATATACAATTTGTTATCCGGTTCTTTGAAGCATTTCTTGAGGAGCTACACTTGGCCATTCCTTGAAGTTTAGAGGTGGTTGGTTAGCTCGTTTGAGCACGACGAATGAGAAAACCAAGGTAAATACTCTTTAAGCCTATAATCCGATGAAGTGAGGCCACTTGTGATAATTTTTAGATCACCCACAAGTGAATCACAAGTGGCTGGGGCTAGGATCATTATTCCAAATGCTCAATGATGGTTTGGGATGGATAAGTGTGGATATGATGTAAATCAATGGCTGTTAAGGCATGATTGCATGATTAGTGGATGTTGATAGTGTAAAAGTTATTTTTGGATTGATTGCACGATGTTGACGATATGATGATGTATATGGCTGGTTTTCAGGATGTGATCAACTAGAGAACGCTAGTAATCTTCATTAGCTTCGTTTTGACATATCATACATCATCTCATAACATCGTTTGCATGCTAAAATTGTGCTGTGATCTTAGGATTATAATATGAACTCTGAATGTGTTTTGTTTTGTCTGACCTGGCTGTGTTGTTGAATTTTCATGAAATTTTATGATGCGATTTAGGTGTAGATGTCTTCACAAGACTTATTCATCACATCCAGGTCAAAATCATACGAATTTTTTTAAAAAAATTGAGATGATTTAGTCGGTACGAACACCACCCAAAAAGACATGCTGGTTTCTGGAATCTTAATTTCCAAATTGACCTTCAAGTACCCTCTGATTTTTACAGAATTCTGGTTTTAGAATCTGATGATGCTTCCTTCATGAAATCTGTTCATCACTTTAATATCTGTATTGCATTTTTTTTTTCGGAAAATAAAAAGTTCATTTGCTATTTTTAGCATCCTCCCAAAATTGCACTAATATTCTGGAATTTTTCTTCACAATCAGACTTTTATGCATTTCCAATTTTTTTTATGAAATCATACATTCAAGATTTGAAAATACGTTCTTCATGAAAGTTTTAGACAAGGTTCCAAGCTTTCCAATGGCATATTGCTTGTATTGTCTGATGATCATTTGGTTGCCATGGCATTAGTTAGCACATGATTAGGTTAGGTATCGAAAGGGGTTACGTAATTGAGTCCCCAACTCCAAAATCTTTGTTTATATAAATAGTAAGATGTCCTCCCATATCTTATTAGGTTTATAGTCGATCCTTAAAAAAGATTAGTGGCAATTCCTTAGTCAAAATTTGTATTAGGTCGCGACAAGGCCAAAAGTTATCTCACGTGAATCATCTAAGTATGAGAGGTGGCAGTTTCTAAATATAGGAAACACATTTCAAACTTGACATAAAATTCATTGAGAGAAGCCATAACTTAATGATGTGACTCAACTCGACAATATCAGACATTGACATGTTTTCAACCATTTTTAATGAAAAATCACATTGAAACTTTATTTGTAATGACATGAGAACACAAATCGCCAAGTGAGATCATTTTAAATATTTTTTTAATTTCAAATATGAATTGTGCAGGAATGTGAAACTAAGAGATAAGTCCCTACTTATGCATCATTTCAAATACATCTTTTTATTTCACGTGAGCTTACTATTAATCGAAGCTTCCCCCAAAATGACACTGTTAGTTGTTGCCATAAGCTGTGGAGGTAAAAAAATAAAGAAAAAAAAAACCATCGAAAGCCAACCTCACTTGTATTTTCCTTCATTGCCATCAAAAGAGAAGGTCGATAAAATTCTTCTTTCAAAGAAAAAGTGGAGATTCTAAACGACGTGCATAAAAATAGCTAGGAGCCTCATCTTTTCCAATTTCCCACAAATTAACAATCACGTGCCCGAGTGCTTCGAATTTAGGGCATTTGTCCACGGAGAAAGCCCCAAATCGAAACTCCGATCTGTCCGCTCAAAAGCGAAGCCTATCTCCTGATTTTGCTCGCTCTCTCGCACGAGAAGCTTTCTCTGCTGCTCCTTCTTTCCAAAGAATGGTCAACCTTGAGTCCCCAAATGACAATTATCACATGCAAATTGTTATTTCACGTGTATTAGAGTTAGGGACTTGCCCGCAATGAGAAGTTTGAAACAGCAATTATTAAATGTAGCAACACGTCTCCTTTTCATTTAATGATACTTATGCAACTATAATAATAATAGACGATAAGAAAGCCTGAAAGCCAGAACCCGAGGATTAGAGGGAGAACATGGTCCAAAGATTGAAGTGCTTAGGGAGCAAAAGGGAAAGTGCTATATAGCCCATCTCTTTAAGTTCATATTAGTAGAGAATTGCTCCTTCTTGTCTGTCAGATTCCAATATTTGCCGGACAAAGATTGTCCATATAAGATTCTGATATTTTAGGGAGGCATCTATACTTAAACTAGAAATCATTAGTTTTCTAAATTATGGTTGTTCTATTGCCTTTTTCAATCCTCCGACCTTGGATCTGTAACCAAGTGACACTTCGGCGTTCAGCTCAATCAGCCTAAATGAGGGGGTCCTTACCAACATTGCTGAAGATCGAGACTTTGAACAGAAGATCGTCCCTACCGATGAGCTCGACACATGCAGACATTTAATGCAGCCAAGCTTCTCTCGCACATGCGGGCCAACCGCCCGAGATGTTTGCCCCGAAACTGTGTTGATAGGTGCTGAGCTGCCTTAGCAACGATCTGTCTAAATATATAAGAGTCACAATTTGTTGGTTCTTTTGAATGGATCTCTTTACGAATTGGCAAGTTACTTTCTGTCAAGTAGATGTTCAGCGAACCAATGTATGATGAGAAAAGGAATAAATACGAGCAAACCCTAAAGAAAAGAGCAAACGAGATACATTTAAAGTCCTCAATCCAAACCCAGCAATTTGAAGCCAAAATGCCATTACTATCGGGATCTCATACTCTACACTACCATACAAAATGCTTCATGGGTTATTAACACATTGATCATCTCTATCGCAACTAGGAGTGTTAGATTCGAACTGGAAAATTGAACTATATCGAACTCTCGTGCATTTTCTACTCAGTTTGAGTTTTAGTTCAGATTATGAAAAAATAATCCTTTTCAATTTGGATAGTGTTGATTCGGTTCAGTTAATCTAATCATAATGAAAATTGTCCTTCTTCTTAACATACAGTGCACACAATCTCTCTCATTTTCTACTAAACCTCTTTTTAATATTTCAAAAAAGAAAACCGAATGGAATTGAACTTAGTTCAAGTTCAATTTGGTTTGGAATGTGGTTTAGTTTGAATTTGATGCACACTCAAACGGTTCAGTTAAACACCCTTGATTGCAACCTCTTGATTTATAAATAATAGTTATCTTCTTTCGATGAACCCAATTAGTTTAAAAAAATAAAGAGAAAGCAAAAAAGAAAAAAAAAATGAAAAGAAAGGACGATGTCTCCTATTAGAATTGATAATACGATGAGCCCATAAATTAAAGAAAATGTAATTTCAAAATCACACACGTAATCTCTCGATGAATTAAGATTGACAACGCGCATAAATTTAGTTAGGAAGCCTCGTCTCTTCAAATTTCCCAACAAATTGACAATTGCAGTGCTCGATCATCTTGCATTTAGGACTTTAGTCCACGTTTATTAAAAAAAATAAAATAAAAGAAAAAAAGAGGCCCCAAATCACAACTCGACATCATCATGTGTAAAAATATGAGCGGCCTCGTCTCGTGCAGAGTCTGCCGCAACTCGACATCATCCAATTGTTCTGCTTCATGCCCCACCCCTTCTTCCCAAAATCGGTCTTTCTTCCGATCTAACTGTGGTTCCGTTGGATAGTGAGTTATCCTCATCGAAGATGATGAATTTGACTTGGATCGACCCAGGGCGGGCTCTGCTTCTATTCCAGTAGCGATTTGGGACGTCCCCTAAGGAAAGGTTGGCATGCTTTCTGCATTTCATCATCCAGCGCATTTTTCAATTGCTCAGCCATAATTGTCTATGTCATGGTTGGAACTGAGTTCTTCAGATTGTAGTGGTGATAGACGACGAGGACAGAGAGAATTGAGGGTGATCTTATGATGGCACCACCTGAGGCTATGGATTCTCTTGTGAAATACGGCACTTCGGGATTTGGAGCGCTTGCAACTTCCTCTGATGGTGCATCACGGGGAAAATGAAGACAGGCTTCCCACTGCAATCACCGTGACTATGGTATAATGTTGTAAGATGTTTAAATAGTTTCGTCAATCAGCTCCCCGTACCTTGTAATGGATGGTAATTAAGAGATATTGTTGTAGGACGCGAAGCATGGGACAACTACAGGCGTATAGCACGTGACAGGGCAACTACAGTTTTGGCTCTTGCATCTAGAGACTCCAAAACCTGAAGATTTCGACAGGCCGGGGCATATTTTCCCATGGAAGTACAGGGAGGGTGGAGTCCTGAAAGAGCTGGGCATACAGAGACTTCTGTTGACCTCGCTGTGTTATCTGGATTGGAAGCTGTGGTAGATCTTTGTGAGGTAGTGGGTGACGGTGGCCCCATGGCAAGAATACCAAAGCTTCGCAAGTTTGTACAGCGGGAGAACTTGAAATTGTATCTATTGAGAAGCTTCTTATATTGTATGAGCGAGAAATGATTTTACTTCTCATTAGATGCATAAATTTACAGGTACCGCCGGAAAAAAGATAAATTAGCTGAACACGTTGCTGCTGCCAGATTACCAACAATGTGGGGGTCATTCACAGCCCATTGCTATAGATCGTTGGTAGACGGAATTGAGCACATTGCAATGGTCATGGTGAGATAAATTATGAATTAATTGCTAAAACTGTTCGAAGAATTCAGAAACCAATAATAGCATTGTTTCGAATAAATTAATTGTAAACTTTGAGAATCATGTTCGTAGCAGTGTGTTTTTTTTTTTTTTTTAACATAACTTCAATTTGTGCTTCATCTTATGTACTTCCAGTGCATGATTCGTTTGACATTATTTTCACTGAAACCGGCTGTATTGAGAAATTGATGGTATCTTTTAGGTGGAACGCCATGAAATTTATATTGAAGTTTGTTAAAAAAAATGTCTCATCATGTGTAAATCATAATTTGGAGAACGTTGTTTGGACCGGAATGTTTGACATCAAGAGGAATGATTGTTAGGATATTCTTGAAATGAGGAGAACAATAATTTATTTTTCATTAACAGTTTATGAAATGATTGAAAATGGGGCTGTATGCGTGCGCGATTGATATAGGAATGCCGTGATTTTGATTAAAAATAGTGTCCTTAATTTTTCTTATTTTATGTGTTGTGTCCTCCCTTCAAACAGCCATATTTCTCCTCATGTGATTCAGACTTTGTAGTTTATCATCTGAACAGGGTGACATTGGAGATGGTCAAGATGTCCTTGTGAGGGTGCACTCGGAATGCCTCACAGGAGACATTTTTGGATCTGCTAGATGCGACTGTGGCAACCAGCTTGCACTCGCGATGCAGAAGATAGAAGCGGCTGGTAGGGGCGTGGTGGCGTACCTCCGAGGGCATGAAGGGAGAGGCATAGGTTTGGGGCACAAACTACGTGCCTATAACTTGCAGGACGATGGGCGTGACACTGTGGAAAGCAAATGTGGAGCTTGGATTGCCCGTTGACTCTAGAGAGTACGGAATTGGTGCTCAGGTACTTCTTACTTAAGTGAAAAACTATTGTGAGAAGTACTGCATAATTTAGCTTCTGAATGTAGTTGGTTCATGGTCATTGTCATTATGCTTTATGGAATTGAGAAGATTAATAAACTAATATCATCAATCTGAAATTAAAGGTAGTTGAATATCGGTGACTATTTCAGAAATTGAACATAATTTGTAGGGTTACTAGGGGAAGCTGATGACTAAAGCAGAGCTTCAAATTCTCATCTTAAAAAGACGAGATTTGATTAGTTGGAGTCACTCTATCATCAAACTTTTCATAGCATTTGACGCCTTTGTATTGGTGCTTAACATATTGAGTAATACTGCAGATGTTGCATGACTTGGGAGTCAGGACAAAGAAGCTGATGACGAACAACCCGTCAAAGTTTGTGGGGCTTCGAGGTTATGGCCTGACTATTTCTGGGAGAGTCCCTCTGGTAACTCCAATAACAGAGGAGAACAAGAGATACCTGGAGACGAAACGCTCCAAGATGGGGCACATGTATGGTTCGGAAATCAAAGGCCGCTTCAGCAATCTCATAAAAAACAGCAAGCCGAGCAGTGATGTTGCTTCTGATCTGGCTGTGTCTGACTAAAAGGAGCAGCTGAATGTTCGACTGCTAATGACTTATTTGGGGGGACACAAGAACATTCCGATAACTGCTGACCATGAATTCTGGAAATTTATGGCTATTCAAATTTATAATCATAATAAGGTTCAGTGTTGTTCTATTGATGTCGTTCATCCATTTTGTAAGGCAAAAAGGAGAAAGACTAGCCCTTTTATTGGAACTTCCGTTTGTGTTATTGCTGGATGGCAAGATTTATCCTTTATTCACCTTTCCTTGAATCTGTTTGTATTGATCTCTAGAGACCATTGCATATTTCATGAAGACAGAGCTAGTGCAGGACATTCTTTCCTTCCTTTTCGGTGACCACCACATTGGTGACATATTTACTTGGAGGAATATAATACTGTTAGATCAACTCTCCAAGCTACGTATGAGTTGGATTTATACTTTGTCGAAGAAAGACACATGTACCCGGAATTTTTTACGATGCAATTCCCCTGTGTAATGTTCAGGAAACACATCACCATTCGGTCACTAGCAGCAGAGAGGTTTGCTTTCTTTGATCTGATTAACTAAACAAAACACCGTGAAGCAGAGATTTTTCTAGGCATACCAAAGATCATGCCCATGTTTTGACATTCCTTCTAAAAATGGAGACTTTGAATTCAATGTTACCAATTCCAACGAGCTCGAAGACATAGACGTCTCCATCCTTTAGAGAAGTTCCTCTCTGAAATACACCCCAATCGGCAGAGAGCTTACCCAGGCTGTGACAGCCCTAATACTATAGGGATGAGGGGGTAATACGATTATCCTTTCCCTATAAGACGTGGCCTCACACTATTATCCAAATATCCAGCTCCCAATAGTTTCTGTGATAATACTCTTGCTCTATCGATCATTAACTGAGGCATCTGAAAAACATGATAAGAAAAAGAAATGAGCTACCACAGTCCAGTGAATGATATATTTCTTCTAAGCCAATCTAGCAATCACTATGCACTTTAAACACAAATATAACTCACTTTCACACAGAAAAAAGAAGAAGAAAAGGAATTGAACAAAGCTTCAAGTCTAAAAATGCAATATTTCTTACTTTAACATAATATGTTCAAAGCAGAAATATTCAAGATAATAACAAGTAAATACCAATGATCCAACCCATTGGTCAATCTCATAAAAACACACATCAATGATTAATTCGATTTACCAATCTCGTAAAACATACATCAATAGTCAATTCCATCAGTTAATTTTATTCTACACATAAATGGTTTGCCTCATTGATCCATCTCATTTGAAACTACATGTCGATGGTCTATCTATCAATCAATCTTTTGCTCAAGTATCAAACCATGATCACGTATAACGCCCGTGACAAAGCGATCAAGATTCTCCCATTGGTTAGGTTTTCATCTATTATTAGCCGGTGGCTTGCCCTATAAGGATATCATAGACTATTATGCGCATACCCATAGGTTCATAGCGACATGAGTATCAACACCAATCCATAACAACATCCATTATTTACAAAGCCAAACCAAAATCTAAGTTTCATAGTTCAAAATATTTAATCTTTTTGCAATTTGGCTCATTCACCAAAAATAATTTTTGTAAAGTATTTCTCAAATTTTTTTAGAACTTGTTTTTTAAAGCATAATAAATTTTGCATACCTTTATACAACACATTTCATAGATCAAGTTCACAAATCATATATATATAACATTTCACAATAACTTGCAAACCATTCACAAATACCAAATTGTAGTACACGCTCGATATAGATTTTATGCAACAAAACATGCTCTATACATCAAATCTCCATAACTTTTAAGACATGCGTTTACAAACTCATAGAAGAAATACGGCAGAAGAACGGCCCAAGTGCAAAAACTTGGCACGGAGAGATACTTAAATGCCAAAACTTCTGAAATATACACTTAAGTGCCAATTTCAGAGTAAAGTGAAATACTTAAGTGCCACTCTGGCCAAATTTCGGCCAAATTGCTAACGTGGCAATTTTCCGGCGAGTTAAATGCAAAACGGCATCGTTTTGCTTACTAACGTGGTGAGAAAATGCAAAAACGACGTCGTTTTGTGTCTGATGTGTAAATAATTAATATAAAAATTAATTAAATTAAATTTAAACTTAATTTTATTTAAAATATTCTAAAAATTAAAAAACCTAAAAAATTAAAAATTAAAATTGAAAAACCTAAAAAATCAAAAAATCAAAAAAATGAAAATCTTAAAATTAAAAAACCTAAAAAATTTAAAAAAATTAAAATTGAAAATCCTAAAAAAAAGCTTAAAATTGAAAAACCTAAAAAATCAAAAAATTAAAATTGAAAAATCTAAAAAAATAAAAAACTTAAAATTAAAAAACCTAAAAAACAAAAAAACTTAAAATTGAAAAACCTAAAAAAAAAAACTTAAAATTGAAAACCTAAAAAATAAAAAAATTATAATTAAAAAACATAAAAATTTTAAAAAAAATTAAAATTAAAAAATTAAAAAATTAAAAAATTAAAATTGAAAAACCTAAAAAAATAAAAAAAAAATTAAAATTAAAAAACCTAAAAAACAAAAAAACTTAAAATTGAAAAACCTAAAAAAAATTAAAATTGAAAAACCTAAAAAACAAAAAAATTTAAAATTGAAAAACCCAAAAAAAACTTAAAATTGAAAAACCTAAAAAATAAAAAAATTATAATTAAAAACATAAAAATTTTTAAAAAAATTAAAATTAAAAACCTAAAAAATTTAAAAACTTAAAATTAAAAAACCTAAAAAATTTAAAAATTAAAATTAAAAAACCTAAAAAATAAAAAACTTATAATTAAAAAACCTAAAATTTAAATAAATAAAAAAAGGCCCTTCTCGACGGCAGCGAGGAGGCGGCGGCGGCAAGGACTCAGCCCTTAGCCACCCCCTTCAGCTCCCCACCCCTTTTCTTTTTAATTTTAGGTTTTTTAGTTTTTAGGTTTTTTAATTTTTAGGTTTTTTAATTATATATATTTTATTTTTTTAGGTTTTTTAATTATAAGTTTTTTTTAGGTTTTTTAATTTTAAGTTTTTTATTTTTTAGGTTTTTTTATTTTTAGGTTTTTTTTAATTTTTTTTAATTTTTTAGGTTTTTAATTTTAATTTTTTTAATTTTTTAGGTTTTTTTAATTTTGATTTTTTTAATTTTTTTAGGTTTTTTAATTTTAATTTTTTAATTTTTTTAGGTTTTTTAATTGTAATTTTTTTATGTTTTTTAATTATAAGTTTTTTTTTTATTTTTATTTTTTAGGCTTTTCAATTTTAAGTTTTTTTTTAGGTTTTTTCATTTTTGGTTTTTTATTTTTTATTTTATTCAATTTTAAGTTTTTTTATTTTTTAGGTTTTTCAATTTTAAGTTTTTTATTTTAATTTTTTTAGGTTTTTTAATTTTAAGTTTTTTAATTTTTAGAATAGTTTAAATAAAATTAAGTTTAAATTAAGTTTAATTAATTTTTATATTAATTATTTACACATCAAACACAAAACGACGTCGTTTTTGCATTTTCTCGCCATATCAGCAAGCAAAACAACACTGTTTTGAACCCAACTTGCCGGAAAATTATCCAATTTAGCCGGATTTTGGCCTGAGTGGCACTTGTTTCACTTTACTCCGAAACTGGCACTTAAGTGTACCTTTCTGAAGTTTTGGCACTTAAGTATCCATTCGTGCCAAGTTTTGGTACTTTAGGTGTTCCAAACTCGAAGATATACTATCTTGGGAAAAGTCGAAAGTTAACTAGGGTGATTACTCAAGTTGGCGCACTCAAATTCCTAATAAATGGCTAAAAAACAATATCAAAAGATCAAATAAAATGATATTTTAATAAATGGCTCGACTATACCAACCCAAAAAAATAAAAATGACTCAACTATACCTATACGCCAACAAAAAGCTCGCCTCTAGCATAAACCTATTATTGTCCACTGGGTGTGGCTCATGCATTAAGCCTCATCGTGCCATAATTTTCTCCATAAAATTCTATTTCAAGGCTGCTTAGAGTTCTTAGAAAGCTCTTTTGATGTAGCTAAGAAAGGCAAGCAGTGAGGGTCAAGTGGGGTGAGCATTGAACGGAATGAGCATCGAATATCGAGCGGGCAGCAACAAGCCAAGTGAGCATTGAGCGGCAAGCGGCACAAGTGATCCAAAGCGAGCGAGGCGAGTGTCAAGTGGTGAGCGGAGAAGTTGTTTCTTTCGATTTTGGCAAATTGAAAACTAAGAGAATAAATAACACAGAAGAAAACGAATACTAGAGGATAATGCCATAAGAAGCTGTTTATGCCTTTTAGGACGCCGTGAGGACTCCTCACAAATTTTTTTTTCCTCATTGGTAAATTATGACTTTTTTTATGTGACCCGGGAACCACCGTACAGCCGGCAATCGATGGTGTAAACCCTAGGTGAACTGAGCCACCACCACAGACACAGCCACGGGTGAGTTGCGCAATGGGGACGCAGGGTTTTGAATCCCTCCCCCCCAGATGGAGGATTAAAGTTCTAGCCATCATGGCCACCGCGAGCGGTGGTGTAAATTATGACTATTGACACCATAAAAGACATTAAAAATCTAAGTTATTAAATAATAATGTAAAATTACTTGAACTCCTCACTAAAGAACTATTAATATTGTTGACGCCGTTTATTTTAAGATTTTATCTATATAAAAATATTATAAGTAACATATTAGATATATATAGTCAGGGTTGGTCCGGGTTGGACCAACCTGAAACTCTCAAGACCGAGGACTAATTTGCACAATGCTGGTCTAGGAATTCTAGGATTAAGGACTGACTCAATCTCCCTGGGAACTAGACCAGGACCGGCAGGGTTGGGCCGGTCCAGGGTCGGTCCAGGGTTGACCCTAGACCGATGCTCACTCCTAGTGAAGCATTTGCCTTTTGCTTTCTTTTCTTCAATCTTGTGCGGCGATTTGGTGGGAACAGTGCAATTAAGAACATGCGGTTAGCTGGGGGGATAAAACAATTATTGTAAGCTTTTTAGATTCTGAGATGGATCTAATTACGGTTCTCAAGGCTGAATAGATGGCGATATTAACCAGCGAGACAATGAACAGTGCCCCAAAATAGGGATGATTCTTGTGCTTGGTATGCTAAACAAAAGCTTCTCAGTTTTATGCAACCAGATTGCACTTTGCGCTGTAACAGATAGAAGCGGCTAGTAGGGGCATGCTGGTGCACCTTTGAGGGCACGAAGGAAGAGGCATAGGTTTGGGGCACAAGCTACGTGCTTATGACCTGCAGGACGATGGATGTGACACCGTGGATCCAAATATGGAGCTTGGATTTCCCATTGACCATAGAGAGTACAGAATTGGTGCGCAAGTTTTTCTTCCTTAAGCAAACTATACCAATATAGAAGATCCTGCATATTTTAGATTCTGACCGTAGAGAGTACAGAATTGGTGTGCCGGTATTTCTTCCTTAAGTGAAACTATATTGATGTAGAAGATCCTGCATAATTTAGATTCTGAATGAGTTTGATTCATGGTCATTGTCAAGGATTAAGAAACTACTATGTTAATCTGAAATTAAAGGTAGTTGAATTTGAGTGACTGTTTCAGAGAATGTACTCATTTGTAGGACTAGAGGACACTGGTAACTCTAGCAGAGCCTCAAGTTCTCATCTTCTGTGGAGGAGGTCTAATCAGCATAAAGAATCACTCCATAATCAAGATTTTTGTAGTATTTGAGGCATTCACATTAGTGCTTAATATATTGACTTATAGTGCAGATGCTGCATGACCTGGGAGTCAGAACAATGAAACTAATGACGAACAACCCATTGAAGTATGTGGGGCTTAAAGGTCATGGCTTGGTTATTGCTAGGAGAGTCCCTCTAGTAATTCCCATAACAAAGGAGAACAAGAGATACTTGGAGACGAATGCTCCAAGATGGGCCACATCGATGGAGCAGAAGTCAATGGCCGCTTCAACAATCTCATCAGAAAAAAAACAGCAAGCCGAGCAGTGCCATTTCTTCTGATCTAGCAGTGTCTGACTCATAAAAGCCGCTAGGATAGTTCGACTGCTAATGGTTTATTTTGGGGGATACAAGCAAGTTCATTGACAGATGGTGTTATTACTTTATCTTTAAAGCCCCAAGGTCTAGAACATTGGGATACTTGCTGATCATGAGTTCTGAAAATTTTATGGCCATGCAGTTCTATAATTATTTTAATTTTCATTATAACTCTTCTGAGGTCATTGATCCATTTTGTGCAGCGAAAAGGTAAAAGACTAGCCCTCTTATTGAAACTTCCTTTTGTGCTATTGATGGGTTGCAAGATTTATCCTCAATACAACCCCTCTTAGAATCTGGAGACCACCGCAGATTTCATGAAAACAGAGTTGGTGCAGGATATTTTCCCTTTCCATGACCACCTCAATGGTGTCATAGATCAACTGTCCACATGGGCAATAGATAAGGATTGCCCTTGACCTTTTATTTTATCAATCTGACATGAGTTCGATTTATACTTTGCCGAACAAAGGACGCAACATACAGGTGCAACGTCCACTACTCTCCAAAACAATAAGGAAATACATCACCATTCAATTACTTGCAGCAGAAAGTCTTGCTTTATTTGATTTTTTACTAAACAAAACATAGTGAGGCAGTGATTTTTCTGTGGGCATGCTAAAGTCTACATCTTATTCTTGAAATTCCTCCTGAAAGTGGAGACTTCAAGTTCCATATTATCAATTCTAATAGGCTCAAACACACAGACATCTCCTTCCTTTAGAGAGAGTATGATCTTGAAAAAATGAGTTGTCTCTAGTAGAGGTGATCAATTCCCAGTTTGGTCCGGTTCCACCCAAGAACCGGGAATCGGACCGGGAGGACTGGTTCCCACTTTTCTGGATCGTGGACCAGATCGGCTATCTTGGAATCGAGAATCAGACTGAACCAACCGGTCCGGTCCGGTCCGGTCCGGTTCCAATGAACCATCACTTGTTTTCATTTCATTTAACAAAAAAATAAATAATAATTACTAGTAAAGTGATGCACGAGATTATGATCCGGTCAAGTTTTTTTATTCACTTTGTGACCAACAAAGTGACGCCCTATTAAATTAAAAACGTCAACTTTGTGGAAACAAAAATTAAAATCCCGCATCATACCCTATGTCCTTGCACTGTTATGAAATAATAAAAAATAAGCTAAAGATCCACACAAATTTGAAATATCAGAGAAGTTTTTCTTTCCAAACATATTTCACACACTCACCTTCATTCTCATGAACATAAATGTTATTAGAGAGGCAAAAAACAAAAGAAAAACAGAATCCGAACTCAACAAAAATTTAACACATAGTTTGGCCATTGTTCAATACCATCCATTAGTGCTCATAACTAATCTAGAACAAACCCTCCATGGAATAAAAAACAAAATCAAATTCCAAAATTAGCACAAGAGATTCAACATTAAACTACCAAACTCCATACATCTCGCAGAATCACTCAATGTTGCATGGCCCGAGGGGAATAGATTCTTTGTTCAAACAAGCAAAATATAAACAAATCCGAGAGCCCAAAACTTGCTAATAGTCCTGCAATAAGTTTATATGATAACTCAACATTAGTTTTTAAGTAGAATTACTTTTAATTGAACTCAAATAATTAATGAAAAATCTCACCACATATATTTCTTCCACTTGAACTTGCAAACTCTATTTATCGGTAAGCTCCGAATGAACATCATTCATATCTAACAAAACAAATATTAAATAGAGCATTCACTGATTAGATATACAAAAGAATTACAAGATAAAAGGATACATTGATGACTTACCCCATTCAAATCTTTTCGCATTCTCAATGCACTCTTCAACATTAATCGGCATGGTAGCCTTTCTTAACCAATCTTGAGTGCAAATCAAAGCTTCCACCACTGTAGGAGTTAAAGAACTTTGAAAGCCATAAAGCACACGACCGGATGTACTAAAAGTCGACTCCGAAGCAACGGTTGTTACAGGAATAGATAAAATATCTTGAGCCATTAAAGAAAGGATTTCAAACTTTTGGCCAGTAGTTTTCCACCACATCAATAGGTCAAGATTACGACTTTCTTCACGTTCGGCTTTAAGATACTTATTGAGCTCAGATAGCTTACCTGTCAACACTTTTTTCTCCTCGCGAAGAAAAATATCAAATGCCTTGTCTGAATTGAAATCCTCAACCAAATCAAGATCATCCTTCTTACCTTCCTCATGGTTATTAGGATCCCAACTACTATCAATATTAATACCCAAATTTCTATCACAAGAATTAAGATGAGATTTTTCATAAAAATGAAACAATCTTTCCCGGGTAATTCTCACCTTATCATACATTTCATCAACTTTCACACTATCATCATAGATTAATCTATAACAATACCGCACATAGCTCATCTTTCTTCTTGGATCCAATATCACCGCGATCAATACCATCATATTCACTTTTTCAAAACTCCCGTAGTATTTGTCAAACTTCTCCTTCATCTTTGCACCCATAACTTTCAAACTAAGATCCGAAGCCTTCTCTACTTGTTTCAAAGTTTTATATAAAGTTGCTATCTCATTGAAATAATCATTCGCAGTGATATATAGAGTCTCAGACATCTTGTTGGTGGCATCATAAAACTTCTTTAAAAATACTGAAAAAATTCTAGCATATTCCCAATCTTCATGTGTAGGAGTGTCATAGTCAAGCTCACTTAAGAAAGAAGGATCATCTTCTTCCATCATTTCAAAAGCTTTTCTGAATTTTAAAGCAGTATCCAACATGAGATAAGTAGAGTTCCACCTAGTTGTGACATCAAGACAAACCGAACCCTTATAAGTGATCATCGCACTTTCAATGCAACCTTGAAATGTTTTAGCTCTCATGGGAGAACTTCTCACATACTTAACCACGTTTCGAATACGTATAATAGAATCACGTACCTCGGTCAATCCATCCTTCACAATCAAGTTTAAAATATGAGCCGTGCACCTCATGTGTAAAACATCACCTTCCAAGATCAATAGCCTATCTCTTGATAATTTTTCTTTTAAAAAACCAATGACAACATCATTAGAACTAGCATTATCCACAGTGATTGTGGACACTTTTTTTCTCTATTCCCTACTCATAAATGCATTTCTCAATCATTTTCCCGATATCCTTGCCCTTATGACTAGGCATCACCACAAAATTGATTATTCGTTTGTGCAATTTCCAGTCATCATCAATAAAATGTGCGGTGAGACATAAATAATTCAAATTCTGGATGAAAGTCCATGTATCAGTTGTGAGTGTAATCATAGACTTAAGCTTGCCAAAGAAAGTCTTCAAACTTTTTTTCTCACAAAGATATAACTTCATGCAATCTCTAGCCACTGTAAATCGTGAGATGTGATGAAAGAGAGGTTGTAATTGATCAATAAAATCTCGGAATCCAACACGCTCAACCATCAAAAAAGGTAGTTCATCCGTTATGATCATTCGAACAAGCATTTGTCTACAACGATTTTGATCGAATTCCTATGCTGATAAGACAGTTGCACTATCATTTTTTGCTTCTTATCTATGTTGCGAGGATGCTTATTGCACTTTTTCAAGTGCTTCAACATAGTGGAAGTACCATTATCAACAGAGTACGTATACTTAGTCCCACAATAATTGCAAATCACCATAGTTTTCTCCTTCTCGGTTTTGCCCTTACGAAAATGAAGCCAGACTGTTGATGCTCGTTTACCAAAACTAGGAAGACAAGCATTAGATACCTTGTTTGTGTTGGATGCCACTTCGAGATTTTCAATTTCTTCACCTTTATGTTCTAGTGAGTCCATCATAGGATTCATATCATCATTTGATTGATCCACTTTCTTTGACATATAAATAGATTGCCTGAATCAAATAAAACATTATAATGAGCCATCAAACCATCATATTCATTTACAACGATAGGGATACTAAAGATGTGATTACAGCCTTACTTCTTAATGCCATGTCCATATTTATCATATAACTATACCTACCAAAATAGATACTAAAAAAATTAAGCAAATATTAAGTCACAACTTGAGCAAGAGCAGATTTCCAGCAGCCAAAGTGATACTTTTTCTTCCAAAAAGGGAGGAAGGAACAAGATCAAAACCAAGGTCAAGATATGTTAAGCCAAGCCAACAAAATGGATATCAATATCTACTCCACGTTTGAAGAGAAAGAATGGGGCACGGTCTTATGCGGGATAAAAATTAACAAAATCAAGTTTGGAAAAAATAAAATTCATGGCAAGCGGACACCAACAAGCACGCCCATTCATTCACAACTCACAAGGCAATATAGCTACTCTTCGATCAACACTAACCCGACGAGCATCGGCAAAACGATAGTTCTCCCCATCACTGAGTGAAAGCAAATTGGGGGACATTAGATCAAGCGCACGAACTTGAAAACGACTATGCACCAGCAATACTCACGCACAGAGCAACTCCATTTGATTTAGCAGACAAGCTGACCAAGAATTCCAGCACTCAACTATGACTACCCCCACTGGAGTCTACACATCCATTCACTCTACTCATCAGCAATGACACTCTAGAGCTATCACAAACAAGACACGCCAGACAATCACGCGCTACAAAGAATCGAAAGAAAGGCGAGATCTTCCAAAGAAAGAACATTTCGTCTTTTCACTACAACAGATGGAAAAACAGAAATGGGTCATGTTCAGAGACCACAAAGAAAGAATATATCGCCTTATTCACTACAAAAGATGAAAAACAGAAATTGGTCATGTTCAAAGACTAGCTGAACGACCACGTAACATCCAATCAAAAGCACAAACAAATGCACTCTTTATTACTCGCAAAATTTCTAGAACAAGAAACGTCATTCAATTACATCCAACAAAACCCACTAAGCTTTGCAAAATCTTAACGATGGGATTCCAAAATCGCACATCATAATCCTAAAATAGAAAAGGGACTCAACAAAACATCAATAATCAACAAAAAAAAGAAGAAACACTGATCCAAAGCATAAATTATGTCCCTCTCTTCTTCGAAATAGCTCGACAAGTGGTTCAGCAGCTCGCTCGAGCATCGACAACGGAAGATATAGGTCACGGCGGCGCCTAATATAGCAACACCGTCCACAAAACACGATCAACACAAATAATAGAGTTACACTAACCCATCTTCCATCAAAACATGAAGAATTAAATCTCAACAGAGAGCCAAGAGATTGAAATCCCCTAACAAAGCGTGCTCTTACCCACATCAAAATGCCCGGAGGAGACAAAATCCAACCACCCACCACCCCCCCCCTAAATGCGACATCAATACAACACAATCGCATGTCGGAAACAAACGAAGATGGGACTACAGAGTATAAATGATCAAACAATGAAGCCGCGCGGCAATGAAAACATAGCAAAAGAGCTGAACGAGGACGGGACTCGGGACTCACCTCAAAGAACGAGAGGGCCTTAGGAATCGACGGGGTTGCGATGGGAGATGGGAGAGAGCGAAGAGATGATGACGCTGCGGGGAGGAAGGGTTTAGGAAAATGAAAGTTGAATCGAATTACCGCTGAGTTGGATCACAAAAATTGGGAAAATGGAAGTTGATGTGATGGTTACTTATATTAAAGCATAAACTAACAAAAAAAAAAAAAAAGAAGAAGAGAGGGGTTTAGCCATTCGTTTAGGTTTCAAGAGGGAAAGGCAAGTGAGGAGAATTGCAAAAATTTGGAAAATAAAAGCTGATGTGATGGTTACTGTTGAGTGTAGTTTAGAAGCATTCGTTTAGGTTTCAAGAGGGAAAGGCAAGTGAGGAGAATTACAAACATTTAGAAAATAAAAGCTGATGGGATGGTTACTGTTGAGTGTAGTTCAGAAGCAAAAAAGGGGAGGGATTATTAGCTTTGAGTTATGAGAGAAGAAATGAATATGATGATAATGGGTACTATAAATTATTTCAGAAATTAAAAAATATATATAAATGGTCAGTCCGGTTCGGTCCGGTTCCTACCCCGAAACCAGGAACCAGACCAACCGGTCACCAGTTCCAAAAATAGGAACCTAAGACCGGACCGAGACCCTCTAGGACCGCCCGAAACTGACCGGTCTGGTCCGGTCCGGTCGGTTCCCAGTTCGGGCGGTTTTCATTGCACACCCCTAGTCTCCAGGAGCAGATTGCTAGCTGCTGTTCATCTTCTCTCTGACGACAAGTCTTCCCCTGAGCACAATTTGTGTAGTAAGCTTTAACGTCTCAAACAAAATAATTTTTGTGAATGAAGCATTTAATTAGAGAAGCCAATCATTTCTAGGACGAAAATTTGAAAAACAAATGAATGCTGGTGGAAGCTCAATAAGAAGAACACATAGGGAATCAAATGGATGAAAAGATTAGCAACCTATTATTTGATCAAAATTGTATCAAGAATAATGCTAGAGGTACTAAGGCTAAAATCGATAGAATTGATCTACAAAGTGATGTGTAATAAGCATGACCATAGCCATTAGACATTCAGCCCACTAGTTAGAAGGCTTGACCAATGAGCCGGTCTGAGAGGATCTAACTCTACGCACTGAGCTAAAGAAGAAAATTGTCTGTCTTGGTCCCTTCATTTGCACCTGCAGCTTGGCTAACCTTGGCATACTATGCCGTGAGGCCAAACATCTCCTCTAAATGTTAGAGATAATTAGGGCAAAAGAAAAGATAATTCAATCAAACTCAATTGGTCGTATCTATCATGTTTATGCTATACAATCTTCATTTTGATTTTTGAGTCCAGATTAGCATTTAATTTATATCATTGATGGGAGAGTCAAACTAGCAATTCCTGTAACTAAGAATTGAAGGTAAAACATTAGGTGCCTACTACAAACCAAGGATCTTTAGCCTTTAGAAATTCCTCAGCCGTGAGTCATGTACTTTTAAGGCAATTAAGTTCAAGTTTTTCTAGCTAATATTTAGGTAAGGTTCATGCTTATTTGGTTCAGTTTTATTCATTTTTCTAAGTTGAAAAGGTGAAAGACTAATCCTTTTGTGGAACTTCCTCCTTCAATGTCAATGCTGGCTTTTAACATTCATCCTTGATTATTTCAGTGAGTGATTAATAGACTTTAATCAGAACCTACTTGTGTATTGATCACGAGAGATCAATGCCTATTAGAAAATTGAGGTTAGATTCCGACATGCGACGTCAGCAAAACTAGTTGAGTGGTCATCAGGAAGGGCTTCACTATGTCTTATTCAAAACATTTATGACTTAATAGCACTTTTTTAAAATTTAAAACTTGATAGTACTTTAAGCAAAACGTTTAAGACTTTTTTATGCAAGTTCCTAAAAAATAAGAAGAAAAGAACAAATCAATATGTTCATCCGCTTGAATGAGAAGAGAGTTGAAGGAAAAAAAAAGGAAATGGGATGCTTCATTTAGTTATGAAAAATGAGAAGTGTGTGATCCAGGCAGTTATGCTGGCGTGGCAAATTGTTAGAAAATAATGTCGTTACCTATTTATCCATCCCTAGTAGCTACCCCCCCCCCCTTTGCAAAACTGTGATTTTTATTAGTGAGAAAGAAAGGAAATTGGAAATAGAATCACTGCCTTAACAGAAATTTCAATCATCTCAACTTTTGACAGTGCCTCAGTAACTTCCAGATCTCTGTACCACTTGTAGCATCTACCCTTCCCTTCATCAGTGTGAAAAGTTTAGAACTTGTGGTGCTTCGGGTGTCGGACAATTTGAGAAGCAGAGGCAAGAGAGAAAAGAAAATGGATAAGAATGACATTAATTGGATCTTACCAATTTTATGTGTTATTTATGTTGTTAACTTTTGTGTGGTTGTGTTGAGATCACCCTCCCAGTCCCCTCGCCACTTGTATCTAAACAGTGTCGCCCAATGCAGTGTTGGTGTGCTTAGAGTACCCTCACTAAAGATCTTCATTTTTGGGCACTCTTCCACTTCTATTGAAGACATGGATGGAAACTTGAATATGCAACTTGTGATGGAAGAGAAGCATTCTAGGCTTGGTAGATTTTGGAGTGTCAATCTTCCTAGCTTCCCAAGAGAAATCACTTTTCCTTCTCCTTTTCCATCGTTTGCTACTACTTCTTTCATTCTTTCACATCCTATCATAATCTTGTCAAAGAGATGCACCAAATTTGTGATCGCTGAAATTGTCAATAGATGCATCAATCCAGAGGAATTTTCTTCACCACTAACTTTGTCATATTCTGGAAGGATGTCATGGCTGGAAATAATGTTGTCAAACTAGGACAATCGGAAACCTCAAATTTGCCAATACGATGAAGAATTTTTGCCACCAAATAGCCTTCTCTCCAAACATGCTTTAGGTTGGGTAGTTGTCTTAACTTAAGTTTTTTCGAATTTTCAAGCACCAGATGTTTTCCCTCGTCAACAAGCCCCTCATCAGGAAATATATCTTCAAAAGAACTACAAAATATCTCAAGGCTTTGTAGGTTATGAAATCTTTGTAGGAGGAATATGGGAGAAAATACGACATTTTCATCATGAAAGCATGCCAATGTTAGTGTTTTTGGCTTGCCAAAGAAGTTGTCATAAAATTTTCCATCGTGTATCCTCTAAATATCCTTGTCGACTAATAGAAGTCTCTCTAAGGTGGGAATGCCCTACAAAATTGCCAATACAATGAGATAAATAAATTCAACAAAGTTCGACAATAAATCATGGGCTCTTAGAGGTGAACTTAAATTAGTTAATTCCCATGGAAAGGGTCTTTGTCCTTACATTTCATTAATTTCTAGAGCCCTAGATACGACTCTCAAGCTTCTAAAGTTGAGCTACAAAATTCAAACTGCAAACAAATGCTCCATTGTGCCCATTTGCCAACCAAGGCAAGCTGTGCACCCATATTATAATGATTATATAGAAAGGGAAAGAATTTTCTTGGCATTTGAATGATCAAACAAATGAATAAATATTCATTTTACCCAGAAAGAGGAAATTCACATTTTTTATTTAAATCAAGAATTTTCAAGAGAATTTCTAAGTAGAGGTCAGTATGGTAATCACCTTAACCAAAATCATCTTCTATTAGGAATATCTTATCTTGTCATAAAAAATGTGTAGTTCCTTGAAATTTCAGGTGACAAGATGTGCTTATAATGTTACTAAAAACATTATGAGTGTCCAAGGATGAAAAGTGCGCTTAAAAATGTTAGAAATATCTTATGTTGTCTATGAATTGATATGTAAGGGGTTCATGTTTACTATATTATCATAATATGACATGACTATGGTTTGCACATGAGTTGTATGGGTGAATAAAAGAATGAAGAAGAAATAGCAATTGCAATCGTACCCTCTCAAGCGAGAAGTCTGCTTCATCGTCTGAAATGTCATGTTGATCATCTCTTTGAGCCCACCTGTTCATGGATGCCACAAAGGACATATCTAATTTGTCACAGTGGGTCACTCGCAATTCCATCAAGAGTGGCCAATTCAAAGTAAGCAAGTTAGGGCAAAAGCTCTTGAGTTGTGACATATCATGGAACACTAGAGAAGTCAATTGCGGGAAAAGAAATTGAGCAATAGTAGAGTGGGAAGTGTCATCTCCACTCGTGACTATTTCCTTGAGCCCACATGACTCCACTTGAAGTTCCATAAGTTGGGTTAGACTTGTAGCCACCCAATGTGGAAACAAATTTTCAAGGCTCTTACAATTATCAATCTTCACTTCTTGTAAATGTTCAAAAGTAAGAGTATCTTTAGGATCGTCAGTCCATATTTTGCCTAAATCATCCATGTGGACATGACCATCAACTCAAGCTGAGGAAATTTTACCTGCCATATTGAAAAAAAAATGATAAATAAATTTGATTTCATTGAGTGATGACCTCGAAGAAAAAATTTCCAAACTTCTAGTCCTCTCACAAATCATAGCATTTTAGAACTTATTAGTGACACAATCAGGGAGGGGTTGCTTGATGCTTTCATTTCAATTGACTAGTAACTAAGGCCGAGTATATTTCATTGGAACAAGCTTGATATGCAATGCGTCAAAATAAATTACTTGTGGTCCATACCACCTATTCATACTCATGTATAAAGGTAGGAAAACATTTTTCATTGGGTTACCACCCAAAGAACACAATGACGACCTCAAATACCACATGAATACTTCTGCAATTTCCTAAAAATTTCACATGCCATGAAATTTAAGGCAAGTTTCTTGCACAAACAAGGATCCCTAAGCAAATGCAATTAGTCTTCATGAACAAATCAAACATGTTATGCCTAAATAGATTGTGATACAAAAAAATGAAACAATTGTATGGACTGCTTGAATTGTTCACTCAATAGCTTGTATGGAATTTTCATTTCATAATGATACAAATAATTAGATTACGACATGCTATCATCTCAATTACCAAATGCATATTTACACGGTTCTCTAAGTCCACAAACCACGGAAAAAAGACAAGTTTGTCATACAAATATCGAATGGTCCACTAGGATATCCACCTTAGCCAAATGGGCTCCATGAGCACATTATGTTTCTTTGCAGAAAATTAACGATGTTGTGAGCTCTTATGTCTTGTCCACTGAGAAGCGGGTATTGACATTTTTTATTTGATTTCAATAAAATTATCGCAATTATGACTTATCACTACCAAAAAAAGGGGCTGACTATTTCCATACTTCCCTAAATCTATTAATATTCTAGATTGAGCATTATGATGAGTTTTTGAAATATTTTAAAAAATGTGGGGAATACCTTATATTTGACAAATTGTAACTTGTCACTACCAAAAAATCAGGCAACTAGTTTCATACTTCTTTTTCCATTAGTATTCTAAAATGAGTATGATGATGGTCTTTTGAAGTTTGGACATATGACATTAGAAGTAAATGTATAACTAGTAGTAACTTTTATCGTTAAAGAGTAAAAAAAGTTTCGATGCTAGTTATGATGAAATGTTTTATTCACACATAACAATAAATAAATAAATAATTTAAAAAAGTATTAAAATTAAAAATAACTCAAGCATTTCCTCCATTAAAAGAGAAAGCAATAGCTAAGGGGCCACACTTTTTCCACTCCTCATTTTGCTTACACACTCCATATTAAAGTGTTTTGACTGTATCGTCCCTTATGTGGCCCACCATTTGGCATTATTCTCTTTCTTCTTTAATTCTTTCTCTTTTTCTTTTCTTTTTCTTTCCTCATGGATCTCAATTTTCTTCTTCTTATCTTTCCCTCGCTATTCCCTCTTGTTCAATTTTTCGCTTCAAACAAGCCTTCTTAGTATGTGTAGACTCTAGAAGGAGGATTGATCAAAAAGAGATTAAGCCAAAAATCCCAAAACTTTAATTAAAAGACGAAGCACCGAGTAACGAATGCGTAGAACTCGAGCTGGCAATCGCATTCATAGAACCAAAAGAAAAAGGACCACCACACTGCATTTATCATTTGCTAGCTCCTATAAACAAATAACTAACGAATCCCGTTGAAGCAGTTTGCAAACACTGGGTTTAATGACCATGAGGGAGATCGGAGTCGCAGGACATTGATACACGTCATCGAACAATACGAGGATGTCTACGATTCGGTCACCAGTTGTCCCCTTACTAGATCCTGGCATAGGGACTCTACCCTCCTCCTCTCCAAGTGGCTTTCTATCGAAGCTCACTTTCGCCCGTTCCCTCCCACCAGCAAGAACGTCATCGAGCTCGGTTGGGCTCACAGCGGCTCGGCTCGGGGTCAGCCATGTCATCCTCACTTATGCCACGCTAATCCTCCCCAGTTGAGGAGGAACATGGAAGTGAACGGCAAAGGGGAATGAGTGGAGATGAGGGGGATGGTGTGGGGATTGGAGGAGTTAGCAAGGGGAATCAGGGAGAGTTGGACGTCATGTTGATGAGCACATGTTCTTAGATGCGGAGGAGGGGATGGGGTTGGGAAGATGCTGCTGGGTTGTGCAGAGAGTGTCCCTTTCTATTTTAAAATTGCTTAAATGTATCTGATAATGAAGTTGCGAATGGTGAAGAACAGACAATAATGCCAACAAGTTCGGTTGACATTTTCTGTCATATTCTACTCTTCCTTTTGAGCTTTTGTTAGGGACTCACATGAAGCATTTGAATGTTTTTTGAGAAAAAAAAAGGAGAGAATGAGACACCAAAGGCATGTTTGAAGCAAAAAAAAAAAAAGGGGGAATAGAAAGAAACGGGATTGTCGACAAAACTTAAAGGCATGGAAAGATAAGAGGGGGGAGGAAGGTGGGACCCGTGAAAAAAGAGAAGCAAATAATGCTAAAAGGTAGGCCATATAAGGGACAATATGGTCAAAATATTATGATAGAAAGTGTCTTTGCTAAATAAGGAGTGGAAAATCACAACCCTAATAAAACTTGTAAAGCATTTGTAATTTTAAGGAGAGACGGGAAAAAAAAAAAAACTAACCTGAACAGTCGGCATGTGTTTGTTGCCTTTTTAAGATATGATGGAAATCAAAATAAATTTGGTAAAGATATTAGCTTGTGTTCACTTCAATGAAAATAAATTTAAAAATTGACTTCTATTCTTCAAAAAATTAGACGGTGGCGTGTACATGTATTTTCTTATTATTATACTTTGATGACAACCTCTCCTAAGTTCAATTTATAATCAATATTATAGTGAACACTAACTTTTAATTGGCTTATTTGACATTAAACAAGCCTTTATGACTTTACAATAGGGATTTTTGGATTGCCATTTTCTTTTAGAGACAATATTAGGCTGCTTGTGTGTTTTTTATTCAAGTACACATGACTGGGCAAGAAGAAGCAAGGAGAGAGCAAAAAGAAAAAAACAAAATAAATAAAAATCAAAAAATGAAATACTATTAAAAATTATCCACGTTAATGTCGACCGGACGGTCGGTATCCATGTTAGTGTTGGTTAGCCAAATTTGGTAATATGGACTGAATTAATATAATTGTAAAAAATTCACGAATGAATTGACAAAACAAAAATATTTAGAATTAAATTGACAAAATTGCAAAATATTTTGACCTTTTTGATTACTTTTTCCTGATGATAGAACACGATTTATTAATTATGGTGTTAGCTATGGGACGGTGGGGTTTGGCAGGACGAGATTGTCATGCCAGATCCAATGGTGGACATCAATTTATCTTTGATCGCAGGGTTGAGATGCTTTGTCATCCAACGATTGACAATAAGTGAGCACACGACATTCGGGAAAGCATTACGCTACATATCTAAGGCAAATAAAATCAATTCACCACCAGTCTTGTATTCCATCTACTACTTTACGCTTTCAATTGTTAGTTCAGTTATCACGTCATTTTTGTGTCATTAGCTATCACGTTAAGTTCGGTAAAGAAAAAGGACAATTAAAAGCTGTTATATCACTCACATATAATTTGTAAAAATTTTGCAATTAAGCCATGTACAAGGACAAATTAATTCAAATTCTGTAGATCAAATTAGATCTTAACGTTTTTAGGTTGTGTAATAAAATCATAAAATTTATTTAAAATATTATCAAGTACTTCACATTATCTCCTCTAATTTAAGCGACAAAGTCCAATGTAGTCTTTTCAAATATATATATATATATATATATATATATTTTATGACAGCTGAAATTGATGGTGCACCTAACTATTTATTTATTTTTAAATGTAAGATCTTAAAGCTCTCATTTTGTGGTCTTTCCTATAGCTCCCATGGGATAGTGGCACACTAATCAGCACGAGGACGTAGGACCAAAAGAAAATTGAATCCTTAAGGCGAACTAAATTATAGCTGATTAGTGTTAAAAGCAATCCTTATCTATTGGTTGCCAATATGGAGGGCTGATCATTAACAGAGACTTTAGCATATTTCTTGAAGTAATTTCTCCACCACCACTTCGCCTCCCTCCACCTCGGCACCCGGCAACCGCGCAAGCCTTCCACACGCCCCCTCACCATCGCCGCCTTGAAGAACCCGCTCCTCCCCGATCACAAGCTCCGCGGTGCCGTCATTGGCGGCGGGCCGGCCGGGTCCTCCGCCGTCGAGTCCCTCGCCTCGGGTGGCATTGAAACCTTCCTATTCGAGCGCAGCCCCTCCTCCGCCAAGCCCTGCGGCGGCACCATCCCGCTCTGCATGCTGGACGAGTTCAACCTCCCGCCCAGCCTTGTCGACCGCCGCGTCACCGAGATGAGGGTCATCTCGCCATCAAACTTCACCGTCGACTTCGGCAAGACCTTGAGGCCGCACGAGTTCATCGCCGTGCTCCGCCGCGAGGTCCTCGACTCCTTCCTCTGCTCGCGCGCGGAGTCCAGCGGCACGGAGCTCATCACCGGCCTGGTGACGTATCTGGAGCTCCCTCGCTCCTCCTCCTCCCCGTACGTCGTCCACTACACGAGCGGTGGCTCGAAGCGGAGCTTACCAGTGGACGTCGTGGTCGGGGCAAGTAAAGTGGATGCTGATTGGTGGAGGCGAACTAAATGATCAGCCCTCCATATTTACTAGATTGGAAACAACCTTGTTGCAGAGTTTCTTTAAACTCCCTAATCTAAGATTAGTCGACGTTAGGCCCCACAAAACACAAAATGCACCAGCAATCTAACTTTTTGTGCTGTGATTCTACGGATCTACGTGTACTTTTTTTTTTTTTTAATAGAAACTTCAAATGACTTGTGCAATTTCTACACAGTTTGTTTTCTGAAATATAAATGATCTAAAAAGGGCATTTCTTAAAAATGATCCTTTATATCAATTGCATAAACGAATGAACATGTGTCAAATTGTGAATGATTGAAAGTGAAAAAAATATACATATAATATCAGTTGTTTACATGACAGTCTTTAGCCACTGAATATTTCCTCTGTTCTCTTATACACTTATCTTTATCTCGAAGTACAGCTCAAAAGGGGAAGAAAATTCCACAAAGTGGATATTTGCGTGTCAGCTCATGCCCATGCATCTTTCACACAATTAGGCTCAAGTTGCAACTTGCAATCAATGCAGAACATCGAGACAAAGTACCCCAAAACTGTATAAATATAAGAGCCCCGTACCAATTCAAATGCAAGCCAACTAAAGCAACGCCACACACGCGTACGAGAGAGAGAGAGAGACGGAACTCACGGGTGAGATGGAAGTCATGCAAGTACTGCACATGAATGGAGGAATGGGAGAAACAAGTTATGCTAACAACTCATTGCTTCCGGTACATCTCTCATTGCCCCCCTGTGGGCTCCGCAAATCTTGGATTAATCTGCATTTAATGTTTGATTATTTCAATCTTATGTGCACCATAACATGATTTCTTCATTTTATAGCAAACTAGGATTTTTTTTTTTTGTTTTACCAAGATTTGAAATTCTATATGCATAAAAAGAAGCCAATTTACCATGCCCTTTGAGATTATGTTACTTATTATTCAATAATTGAAATTATGACCCTAATTCGCAGATACACTTTTCAATCAACAGGATTTCTCTTGAAAAAGAATGTACACCAGAGGCTATATGAAAGTACTAGATCTCGCAAAATCATTGCAATATAGGACAAACCCTTTCCGATGATGTTCTAATTTGAATTTACAAAGAAATTGCATGGAATCTGCAATATTATTTCATTTTATTTGGACTGCCCGCGGATATATCGCTGGATATATTGGCTAGTTTTGGGATTTATTACTTTATATATGAAAAATTAAAGACTTTATATACGAAAAATTAAAGACACGAATTTTTTTTCTTTATATTGAGTGAATGCGCTCCTTTTCTTTTTGTAGAGAAAAGTGATATCGATGACGAAACCCATAATGGAGGCAGCCATCACAGCTCTCTTCTCCACTGTTGCTGCCACCATACCGACGAGCCTTGCCATTGCGGACTTGGGTTGTTCCACCGGTCCCAATGCTCTTTTCGCTGTGTCCGAGATCATCAACATCGTGATTGATCTCTGCAAGGCAATGAAGCATGAGCTGCCGGAGTTCCAAGTGTTCTTGAACGATCTCCCAGGGAACGACTTCAACACCCTCTTCAGCAGCTTCTTGCCAAGATTCCAAGGGAAGCTGAGCGAGCAATTGAAGAGCAAGTATGGAGTGTCAGCAACGTTGCCGTGCTCCGTCAATGGCGTTCCTGGTTCTTTCTATGGAAGATTGTTCGCTCGAGAGAGCCTGCACTTGATTCATTCTTCGTGTAGCCTCATGTGGCTATCTCAGGTAATTCTTTGTCTCATAGTTTGCAAACCTAATGGGAAATATATGTCGAGAAACACTATTTTTATCATTGTTATTATTGTTGTTTTCTGGAAACTTTTATCGAGACACCCTTATTTAAGGGTAGAGTCAAGCAAATAATAGTCGAGACACCCAAAAGGTCTATTTTGGGGTTCTAGGAAATTTATACTCTTTTATGAAGAAACGAGGGGTGTGCTTGGAAATCAAACTCACTCACTTTTTTTCTCCCTCCCTCCCTCCCTCCTCAGGTCCCACAAGGACTAGAGGGAAACAAAGGCAACATATACATGGCGAGATCGAGCCCTCCAAAGGTGCTTAGGGCATACTATGAGCAATTTCAGAGGGACTTCTCGACGTTCTTGGAATGTCGTGGGCAAGAGCTACTGGTGGGAGGACGTATGGTGTTGACCCTCTTGGGTCGAAGAAGTGACGATCCTTCAAGTAAAGAGTGTTGTTACATTTGGGAGCTCTTAGCTATTGCTCTCAGTCAGATGGTCTCAGAGGTAACAAATTAAAAATCAAAATACCACTTGAATCGTCATGGACACATTAAGTGAAATTGGAGGCTAGTTTTGTTAGCCCTCTATGAATAATTTATATCACATAAAAAAATTGTCACATCCTACCACGCCGATGAAATTTGCCAGTCCCTTGGGAATAATTTTTGTTTCTGCACTATGTAAAATCAAACATAATCCCTGATTATGTTAGATAACATCAAGAATTTTCTTGCAAACCTATAGTTAAGATTTGCACATGAATTCTCTGATCGAAAGCAAAATTCCAATCTGAAAATCTTACAAGAATAATCCCATTTCTCTTGCTTAGGAATGTATTCAAGAAAATCAAGGGAAAATTGCAAAAAAAATGTTCCAAACTTATTACACTTGTGCCATTTAAGTTCTATACTTTTCAATTTAGTCAATTTAATCCTAAACATTTTAATTGTGTCAATTTAGTCATAAACCTTTTGCATATATACAATTTAGTCCTAATTTTTTTTAAATGATTTGCCAATTTAATCCTTCCGGCTAATTATGACTATAAATCGTTGACGTAGCGATCTATCAAACACCAACTATGCTAAATAACACGGCTAGCGTTAAAGTGAACACTTTTTATAATTTTTTTATAATTTTATAATTTTTTTTCCTTTTTCACTCCATTGGTCATTGCTAGTCTTTAGGGATGGCTAATGGAGGTTGCCAGCCCTAGGTGACGATTACCCTAGCAAGGTTTCTCCCTCACTAGCCTCAAGCAAGGGTCCCCATCATTGACCCTTGGCAAGCGCAACCCTTACCTAGGCAAGGGTTGCCCTCATTCAGGCCCGTGGAGGGAAAAAGGGGGAAAAGTAAAAGAAAAGGAAAGGAAAGAAGAAGAAGAAGAAGAAACTTAAGAAAATTAATAAAATCGTTGACATTAAGATAGCTAGTGCTGATTAGATTGCCCCGTTAGCGATTTCCGCCCAAAATAGCTAGAATAACTAAATTGATAAATTGTCAAAAAGATTTAGGATTAAACTAGCAGATTGAAAATTTTATTACTAAATTAGCTAATCATTAAAAAGCTTATGTTTAAGTTGGCAAAATTAAAAGATTTAGGACTAAATTGGAATAAGTATAATGGGTTTCGGACTTTTTTGCTAATTTCCTAAAAAAATCAGAGAATGAGAGATAAAATTATGAGGTGCTTCGGGCGCACTCTTATTCCCTCTTAGGCTAGTGTAGACTTTATTAAAATGGAATCGACATTTACATGATAAGAAACTTCATGTATTATCACTGTGCAATAATAACAAAGACAAGTAACTGTGAATTTTGTTATGATATTACGGTAACAGCTAATGTCTTTGTAGTTGTCACTTCTTTGGTTGGAAAATCTAAAATTCTACATTTGCACTAATCCAGGGACTTGTAGAAGAACGGCAACTAGACTCCTTCAACATCCCTCAGTACACACCCTCACCAAAAGAAGTACAAGGGATGGTCCAAAAGCAAGGGTCATTCTCAATTGATTGCTTGGAAGCATCCGAAGTGAATTGGAGTATACTTGCCACCAATTCTGACTCTGATATTGTCTTGAAGGATGGGGGACACAATTTGGCCCAATGCATGAGAGCTGTGGCCGAGCCCTTGCTCATTTATCACTTTGGTAAAGAGATTATTGATGAGGTCTTTAAGAAGTATGAGGCTCTACTAGCTGATCGCATGTCCAAGGAGAAGAATGCATTCGTCAATGTCGTCATTTCGCTAAAGAAAATCACCTAGATGAATTGCCAAGAAATTACGAATAATTACTTTGCAGATATATGTACTATATGGTGAAGTTGGAATACTAATGTCACAGGTGCGTTCATAATTGTTTGAAGAAGGCGTGCCTGTCTTACTTGTATTACTTCTTATGTCTTATCTTGAGTAAAGAACAAGAGACTTGCAAGTTGAAGGGCTTGACATTTGGTGTTTTAATTTAAGGATTTTTCTTTCCCCCAATTTTCCATATCTCTTGAGATGTTGCATCTAATTTAGAGACTCTTCAAATTTTCTCAGTTGGCTCTATAGTTTTTATCTTCACATAATCCCATTGATCCGCACGGTGCATGGATCGATCCCCTCACCATGCGAATCGATCGTGGTCGAGGGCCTTGGTCATGTGGATCGATCATGGATCGTTCCCGGTTGGCCGAGATTGAACGTGAGCGAGGGCCTTGGACGAGTGGATTGATCCATGCACCGTCCGAATCGACCATGGTCAAGGTCATAGTCGTGTGGATCGATCGTGGATCGATCTCGGCCGGCCGAGATCAATTGTGGTCGAGGGCCTAGGACCTGTGGATCAATCCATGCACTGTGTGGATTGACCGTGGATCGATCCATGCACCGTCCGGATCGATCCCGATCAACCCATGCACCGTGCGGATTGACCATGCATCGATCCTTACATTGCACAAACCGATCATGGATCGATCCTAATCGAAGGCCTCAGCCGTGTGGATCGACCTCATGCACAATGTGGATCGATCCGGGCCGAGCGAGCGGGATCGATCGTGGTCAAGGGCCTCAACTATGTGAATCGATCCATGCACCGTGCGGATTGATCCCGATCGAGTGGGATCGGTCCCTACACCGTGTGGATAGATCGTGGTCGAGGGCCTCGGCCAAGTGGATCGGTCATGCATGGTGCGGATCAATCGTGGATCGATCCATGCACTATGCAGATGGATCATGGATCGATCTTGGTCGAGCAAGATCGGTCCCTGCACCATACGGATTGATCCACAATCGATCCATACTCCTGATCGGGCAAGATCGGTCCCTGCACCTTGCGAATCGATCGTGGATCAATCCATGCACCATGCATATTGATGTCTAGAGACCATTGCATATTTCAAGATAACAGAGTTGGGATAGTTGCACACTATCCAGCACTGATAATCACCTAAACAAAGTCGGATGTTCGCCTCCAAGTTTTGCTATAGCAGCCCAATCCTTAAGGCGAGCTAAATGATCGGCCCTCCATATTTTTCCTTACACGAACTTCCGACTTTGTTTTGGTGATCTCGTTTTTGAAAATGATATCAAATTACCCTTCTCATTTGGTGATCTTGTTTTTGTTTCGTTTATTTTTTTTTATGTTCCACAACATTAATAATTGTCGAAATATCCCACATTACTTAACAATAGATCTTATACGCTCTTTATACATATGAGATTTTTCTGCACCTTATAATTTAAGTGTTAGAAGTAAATTTTCTAAAATAATACATGTCAAATTCCAGCCAAAGTATGACTTAAAAAAAGTCTAGCCAAAGAAAATATACAATAAAAAAAAAACAAACAAAAGTGTTGGATGGAAAAGATGCCATTCAGAACCTGTGACCCCTGACGACCCGGTTGACCCAAGCCCCTTTGGCAGGACTCCATGGACTCCATACATCATGCTGGCATCACCCTTACGTTATAAGTCCTTCTATATCTTTTTTCAATCGACAAAAGGGGAAAAATGAATCGAGTGACCATAAAAATGGCAAAATTTGGGGCACAGCACGAGCATAAATAAATCAAGTTACTCGCAAGTTATTAATTGAATCCCTATTGTTTTTTTTTTATTGACATATTTAATAGGCATAAAATTGATCCGAAAATTGTTAAGAGTTCATATAATACTCGACCTTAATTGATACGAGTAGATTACGATAGAGTTGAGTCAAGTTATTCTCTAATGTCTTGGCACTTCAATTGAGCCAAGCTTATACATAGAAATTAATATCCAATTGAGCTTGAGTCAAATTTCAAATACCGCGTACGAAAAATTGAGCAGAGAACGGGATATGCGATCACCAGACCTTGACACGAGAAAGAGAGATTGAGAGGATCGATCTTTCTGACGGAGTCACGAGATTTTGGCACGTCCGAGATATCGTGGTCCGAGAGGAGGAGCAGGAGGAAGGGGGGGGGGGGTGATAAAGCGACACGTGGGTGACGGAAGCGGAGGGCCGCGCGAACAGACGGTGTCGGGATCAGCATGGAGGGGTAAGTAGGAGTGGAGACCACACGACAGGGGACAGCCGGCGACCCACGAGGTTGTCCGGTTACTGCCAAAACTCTACTTTCTCTCTCCTTGCGGTAGGTTCCAAGATTCCACGGCTAGGCCCATTTGCTCCTGCTGACTTCCAAAGCTGCCGACTGATGAATTGATGGTACATCGCCAATGCCCATCTTATCCAAATTGGGAAAAATAAAAATTCATCTTATAGTAAAATTGACATACCATTCGAGGGAGCTGAGTTTCTAAACAACAAGAATACTAAGCTTGGTACAAAAGAAGGCAATTAAAGTGCTTGAGGACTTTACAAACCCCCATATCGAGCCTGGGATAGGTAAAAGAAAAAATTATCTCTTCAATGCACCTGCGCAGTCCTTGCATGTGCTGCACAGAAGAGCCAGCATCCGTCAGAGAGCTTGCATAAAGGGGTCTAGTTTCCTGAAGCATACAACGCTTTTATCTAGCTTAATCATGAAAATGCAACTTGTTAACCCAATAGGGATAGTTTGCCTCAGTAGTAATTCCAGAAAAAGAAAAACAGGGAATTAAACTTTATGAGATCATGTTAGATGCCGTGACACAGCCAGATTTTCCAGAATTTGAATGGAGTCAGTAGTTCCATTCGAGGAATCAGAAGCTGGATGGAGTCTAGAGACAATAGCGACAGCATAACAAACATCACAAGTTTCTCTTGATAGAAAGAAAGACAATTGAAATTTAATTGTTTATCAGCATGCACATGCATGCCCACTTCATGCGTTCACAGACTGACATGCGAAGTTATGCAAATGAACAAAATGACCCAGCAAACCCCCTCAAATTTTTATACATTCATCAGGAATCATTTCCAGGATCTTCTCATATTTCTCCTCAGTCGATAGTATATTTTGGTTCAAAAGCACTTTTCACTTAAAGAAATCCCTCAAAACATCTGTATATGATCTCCTGCAAAGGTGAAACTTGCTTAGAAATTGATCTGGGGGGTAGAAAAGAGAAGGAGAACGGGAAGAGGATCTACTTTAAAGGAAGAGAAAGACAAACAATGAATTAGGGGGCTTCACGATGGTGAAGGTAAATACCACATCAGGATTTCAATCTTGGCTATCACCGAGTAAGCAGATACACAGTAGTCTCCCGCTCCTGAATGAGTGGGGGTGAGTAAAAGGCCCGCTAAAGAACTAGCACGTCTTATGGCATTATACTCAAACCACAGGCTAACTCTGTACCTCCAGTTGGGTATAGTGCCGCTATTTTCATCAAAGTATAGGCTATTGGTGTTTTATTATTACTGGAAAATTGCACAATCATTCTAATTGAACTAATTTAATCTTAATTCTTTGAGGAAAATTTAATCAAGTCCTTTCGGCGATAATGTGATGTGGACTGAGGTAACAATGAAACGATGCTTTTTTTTTTTTGTTGAAATTACTAGCGTCTTTGCTTAGTCGGGTGGCTAAGCTGAAGCCCCAAATCACTAAATCTCTAGCTCTAACACTTGACTTAAACAAAAATGTTGACGGTATACAAAGTCTCGGGGTCCAAAATCAAGAATCCATGACTGAATCTACCAAATACCAACGAATAGAAGCAAAGCCACAACACCCACGCTAGCAAGCAGCTCGGCCCTTCCGAAACAAAAAACTACCACAGAAGCACACAAACGAACTAACCACGAGAGAGGCACACATCAAAACGGAAGCAATTTCATTTCAACAGCAAAAATGAAAATTGGCCACAGACCTCATTTTGGCCCAAACTATAAATCAACTTGGTTTATCATCGATCACTGGTTTATTTCCGCATTGTAGCAAAAGTATCTCGGATGGGATGCTCCACACGCCAAAGGTCAATCAGGGATGGAGAGAGTGGGGACCCTCCATTAAATAATGTCTTGTCAAATTACTGCATCGAGCAGTCTGAGCAACGTGCATTGCTATATTTCGGTGCCAGAGCTCTATCAGAAGTGAATACATGTGGAGCCCTTTTTTTTTTTTCGCATGAATGGTTCAATCCGGTGATTGTAATAATAATTCATGGCTTCTATTTTGCAAATAACAACTTTCTTGTGTCAGAATATACATATAATACTTTGATGCAAAAAATCAAAGTAAAACCAACGACATTTGATCTTCATGATTTTCACAAATAGATAAAGACGTACCTTTATCCATAGCGTTATCGTAAAACTCGAACCAAATGAAGAAATCCGATTTCTCTCCCTTAACCCACTATTTTTTAATGTATTCTGTCGATAAAGGAAAGAATACCCAATTCTTTTTTTTCGGTTATTGTTGTTCATATGGGTGGAGAGAGGACCGGACTCTATTTATACGTTCATTGAAAATGTGCATTCCATCAAAGCGATATACTCTTTCATTTTATTAGAGTCGCAATTTCTCATAACCAATAATTATTTATTTTATAGTATTTCAATAATTATTAAACCATATAATAAATCATATCATGTGGGTCACAATAATTCTTACATTCTTCCACTTGACCCATATGATTCTCCTTTCATGGTTTAATAAAGACTATAATGTGCACAATAACATTATGCTATAAAATTTCATTAAATTGACAATCACATAATAATCACAATTAAGTAAAGAAAACTAATGCAAGTCATAGCGGTTGTATATCATTAATCGACATGGTTCCTTCTATGTACTACAACTATAGCACTTTACTTAACATGATCCATAAATGAGAAGTACAATAATAGTCCAACCATAATGTTTCTTTAGAAATTATCCTGTTTAACATTTATCTATTTCCATAATGTATACTAAATAGAAAACAAGAAATATCATAAACATGTAAGTGAGCTCAAAGTGTCAAATACATAAACTTAATACAATCATAATACAAACATTAATGACATCCAGTAACGTCCATCTTTTCAACATGCTCATTAAATGTTTTGGGCAGTAGTCCTTTTGTTAAGGGATCTGCTATCATAAGATTGGTGCTAATGTGCTTAATTGACACTCTTTGTTTCTGAACTTCTTCTTTGACAAACTAGTATTTAATCTCCATATGCTTAGCATCCTTAGAATACTTGTCGTTCTTAGAGAAGAAAATTGCTGCAGAGTTATCACAATAAATTTTTAGCAGCTTGGCAATACTGTCGACAATCACAAGCTCTGAAATAAAATTCCGTAGCCATAATCCATGAATAGTGGCCTCAAAGCATGCCACAAATTCAGCTTCCATGGTGGATGCAGCAATAACTGACTGCTTTGCACTCTTCCATGAAATTGCCCCTCCAGCTAGAAGAAACAAGTAACCAAACGTTAATTTTCTTGTATCGGCACATCCGGCTAAGTCTGAATCTGAATATCCAATCACCTCGAGATGATCAGATCTTTTATAAGTGAGCATATGATTCTTCATTCCTTGCAAGTATCTAAGAACTTTCTTTGCATCTTTCCAATGATCCATTGCAAAATTACTTTGATACCTGCCCAGCATTTCAACAACAAAATTGATGTCTGGTCTGGTGTAAATTTGTGTATACATTAAGCTCCCCACACCAGATGCATAAGGAATATTTTCCATTTGTTTTCGTTCCAATTCACTTTTCGGACATTGCATAAGGCCAAATTTATCACCTTTCTGAATTGGAACTATTCCTGCTGAACATTTACTCATATTAAATCTCTCTAAAATTTTCTCAATGTAGGCCTTCTGAGACAATCCTAATAATCCTTGTGATCTATCACAGAATATTTCTATTCCTATCACATATGTTGCCTTTCCCATATTCTCCACTTCAAAATTCTTAGAGAGAAACTTCTTGGTTTCATGTAACAAACCAAGATCATTAGCAGCAAGCAAAATATCATCAACATACAAAACTAGAAAAACAAACTTGCTCCCACTAATCTTCATATATATACATCGATCAACGGTGTTTTCCTTAAATCCAAATGAAGTTATGGTATTGTTAAACTTAAGATACCATTGTTGGGAAGCTTGTTTAAGTCCATATATTGAGTTCTTTAATTTACATACCATGTGTTCCTTTCCTTTAACTGAAAAACTCTCAGGTTGGTCCATATAAACCTCTTCTTCTAAATTCCCATTAAGAAAGGCGGTTTTAACATCCATTTGGTGTAACTCCAAGTCATAATAAGCCACCAAAGCCATAATGATTCTAAATGAGTCTTTCTTAGAGACTTGTGAAAATGTTTCTTTATAGTTAATGCCTTCTTTTTGCGTAAAACCCTTTGCAACAAGTCTAGCTTTATGTCGTTCAATATTACCTTTTGAGTCGTGCTTGGTCTTAAAGACCCATTTACACCCGACTTTCTTACATCCTTTAGGCAATTCGACAATATCTCAAACTGGATGATGATGCATAAATTTTAACTCTTCTTCCATGACATTAAACCATTCATTAGAATCTTCACGGCAGAAGAACAGCCCAAGTGTCATAACTTGGCACGGGAGGACACTTAAGTGTCATAACTTTAAAATTGTACACTTGAGTGCCAGTTTTGAAGTTAAATGGGATACTTAAGTGCCACTCCGACGAAAATCTGGCCAAATGGCTTACGTGGCGACTTTCCGGCGAGTTTGGTCCAAAACGGCGTCATTTTGCACGCTGACGTGGTGGAGAAAATGCAAAAACGACGTCATTTCGTGTCTACGTGTAAATAATAATATAAAAATTAATTAAATTAGATTTAAAATTAATTTTATTTAAAATATTCACAAAAATTTTAAAAAATAAGAAAAATTTTAAAAGTTAAGAAGAATTTTAAAATTTTAAAAAATTAAGAAATTTAAAAAAAAGGGGGGGGGGGGGGGGGGGGAGGTCGAACGGGGCGGCTGAGGGCTGAGCCCTCGTCGCCACCACCTCCTTAACGTGGCCCTCGCCGCGATTCGGCGAGGGCTCGCAGCCCTCGCCGTCAGTCGGCCGGGGGCCGGCGACCCCGGCCGACCCTCCCCCCTCCGTCGCCGGCCCTTCCCGGCGACGGTGGGGAGGCGGCGGTGGCAATGGCTCATCCCTCAACCGCCCCGTTCGACCTCCCCCCCCCCCCTCCTTGTTTTTTTCTTAATTTTTAAATTTGTTTAAATTTGTTTAAATTTTCTTAATTTTTTAAATTTTTTAAATTTTTTATATTTTTCTTAATTTTTTAAATTTTTCTTAAATTTTTAAATTTTTCTTTTTTTAAGTTTTTCTTAAATTTTTTTAATTTTTTAATTTTTTTTAATTTTTTGAATATTTTAAATAAAATTAATTTTAAATCTAATTTAGTTAATTTTTATATTATTATTTACACGTAGACACGAAACGGCATCGTTTTTGTATTTTCTCCGCCACTTTAGCGTGCAAAACGACGCCGTTTTGGACTAAACTCGCTGAAAAATTGCCACGTCAGTTATTTGGCTGGATTTTCACCGGAGTGGCACTTAAGTGTCCCATTTTACTCCGATATTGGCACTTAAGTGTCTCTTTGTGCCAAGTTATGGCAATTCAGGTGTCTCAAATTTGAATCTTCACATTCCATGGCTTGGGAAAATGAACTTGTATCATTTCCTATTCCTAAGTCAATTTCTGACTCTTGTAGATAAATCATATAGTCATCAGAAATAGCCGACCTCCTTTCTCTTTGAGATCTCCTTAATGTTATTTCTTGTGACTCGGCTATTTGAGGTTCATTAATTTGTTGTTTTCGATTATTGTTAGATTGTACTACAATATCAGGAACAACAACTTTAGAAGTTTTGGGTATAAGAACTTCTACTCTTACTTCTTGAATACAAGCATCACGCACTCTTTCACTCCCACTGATATCACCATTCTCAATTAACCTAACATTTTCAGATTTAATAATTTTTGTACTATGATTAGGACAATAAAATTTATACCCTTTGGCCGTTCTTAAATCCAATTTCCTTTCATGTGGATTGTAAATTCTTACTTCTGCTTGACAACCCCAAACATGTAGGTGTCATAAACTAGGTTTCCTTCCCGTCCACAGTTCAAAGGGAGTCTTTGGAACTGCCTTACTAGGAACCCTGTTTAATAAGTACATGAAGTCTTTAAAGCATACATCCACAAAGATAAGGGTAAAGATGAATGACTCATCATACTTCTAACAATTTCTATTAAAGTACGGTTACGCCTTTCTGCTACACTATTTTGTTGTGGTGTACCTGGTATTGTGTATTGAGCATAAATGTCATGTCTTTCAAGGAATTTAGCAAATGGACCTGGACATTATCCCGATTCATCATACTTTCCATAATATTTACCGCCTCTATCCGATCTTACTATTTTCACATTTCTATCTAATTGCCTCTCAACCTCTTTAATATACACTTTAAGTGCATTCACTGATTGAGACTTATCATGCAATAGATAAATAAATCATCAATAAAGATTATGAAATAGCTTTCTTTACCAAAAGATGAAATATCAAAAGGACCACATATATCAATATGTATAATCTCAAGAAACTCTGTGCTTCTTGTGGCACCTTTCTTAGTGTATTTTGTTTGTTTACTTTTAATACAATCAATACACACTCCAAGGTCAGTAAAATCCAAATTTGGAAAAATTTCATTTTTCGCTAATCTTTGCATTCTTTCCTTGGATATATGACCCAAACATTTATGCCACAAGTAAGCAGAATTTTCATTCACCAAACTTCATTTAGTGCCAATATTATGATGTAAGGTCATTAATGTCTCAACAAACGTATTATTAAGTCTAAATTTGTAGAGACCATCACATAAAGTTCCGGTTCTAATAAGATTCAGATCCAAACTTACAATAAAATCCCGCCACATCAAGTCTTGGCAAAGAAACTAAATTGCGAGAAAATGTAGGTACATAAAAGGTTCGAAACAAATCCAAATAAAGTCAAATATCTAAGATCAAACAATAAGTGCCAATGCCTTCAAGTGGAGCTTTGTTTGTGTTTTCTGTAATCACATAACTTTTATTTGGCTTTATGGTTTGGATCGTAAGAAATCCTTGCATCGTATTTAACACATGAGTGATGGCACCAGAATCAATCTACCAAGTATTATGAGAAACTTCAGTAAAGTTTGATTCAAAACATACTAAAGCACAAGGCTTACCTTTATTTTCGAACCAAGCCTTACATTTCAGACAATCTTTCTTCAAGTGTCCAATTTTGTTGCAAAAATGACACTTAATGAGATTGTGTTCCTTTTTGTGGATTTGAGAAGCTTTTGAAGAGTCATTCAGGACATGCAGTCCTTTCTTCTTACTCCTTCCACCTTTCATTTTGAAATTCTTTCGAACTTCTTGATGACTTGAGAGATGAATAGAATTAGCCTTTTGATTCTTTATCCTTGTTTCCTCTTGAACTAGCATACTGGCCAATTTATTTACATTCCATTTATCCTTTATAATGTTGTAATTCATTTGAAATAACCCATATTGCTCATGAGACAAAGAATTAAGTATAAATTGTACTAAAAAGTATTTATCCACGTTCATTCCCAAAGTCCTTAACTTTACTGCTAAATTCGTTATCTCAAGTATATGCTCATGCATGGTACGCGAACCATCATATTTCATGGTGGTCAGTGTGCTCATCAATGTACCAGCCAGTGACTTATCAGCAGTTTGAGAACGCTCTTCCACAAATTTCATAAATTCCTTAGCATTGTTAGTCTTGGGAAGAGAAGTCTTTAAGTTGTTTGCAATTGTTATTCGCATGAATATTAAGCTCATTATGTTCGATCTTTCCCAAGCTTTATGGAAATACTTTTTATCATCGCTATTTTCATCAGTAATAGTAGCTGGTTTCTCAGCTTGAAGCGCTAAATCAAGATCCAGGACACCTAAGTGAAACTGGACTTGTTCACTCAAATCAAGAAAATTTATCCCATTGAATAAGGGAACATATGAGGCGTGCGAATGGAATGAAACATGTACAGATATTGCAAATGTGCAAGAAAATACTCATACATTAATGCTTTGAGAATATCACCTAATCAGATTCAAACTAAACGACACATGTACATCATAATTCTCATTTGGGCGATCATATAATGTACAAATATATATATATATATATATATATATATATATATATATACCTAATGATGCTAATAACTTTTATTTGATAATTGTAAATATATCTTATTAAAATTTATTTGCTATCTTTGGATATACAAACAAATTTAACAAGTCATATTAATTATCAACCATCATGTTCATGAATTATAAGAAAATAATTAACATTTCGGTTAATCCCTAAGTTCTTATAATAAATGAACTTCAATATACCCAAAACTCCAATAATGATATAAAACATATCAATTTCATATATAGCATCAATTAATCATGGATAATTGAATAAAACAATTTACAATATCAAAAATTCAAAAGACTTCAAAGTTTGGTCACTTTGGTGACTAACAAACCATTCATAATATGAATTTTTAATATTATAAAATACAAATATTTACCAAATTGCACACAAGGACAAAACCGTAATCAAAGCATAAGGGTAAAATTGTAAAATCATAATTCCATAAGGGCAGAACTATAAATTTAATATCCATGGGCAAAATGGTAAATAATCAGCAATGGCAGAATCGTAATTATAAATTAAACAGGGGCAAAATACTAAATAAATTGCGAGAAGGACAAAATGGGAATTTTAAAAATGGCATAGGGGCAAAAATGTAAAAAAGGCAACGCGGGGACGTCAGGCACGTGCCAAGCGTGCCCCTTCATCCACCGCGGGTGCGTGCCCTGCATGCACCTGCAACTGCGCAGGAAGCCCCGTGCGCGTGGATCCCACGCGCGTAGCGCTTGCGCGCGCATGACGGCTAGTGGTGCGTTGGTTCCATGCGCCTGCAACTACAGCGCACGCGTGGAGCCCACGCGCCTTCTTCCTCGCACACAGACGCGATTTGTCGCCGGTTTTCGCCGTTTTTAGCTGCGATTTTGCCGCCGTTTCTTCTCCAGTAACCCATCCCAGACACAAATAAATAATGGATTTTCTGGAGCATGCCGGCATGACCACATGGGTTTAAGTTTCGGCAAAAATGACCAAAAAATTGGCCCCAAATCAAACCAAAATTTCTCAGAACACAAACTCCACCACCGTGACTTCTGCCGCTTAATTAGCCTTCGACAAACACCAATATACTGGAAAAACTCATGGCTAATGTTCCTCATGGCAGTGCGACCATATGGGTCCGAAACCAAGCAGTGGGTCGCCAGATTTTGCCCGGAATCGGAGAGTTTCTATCTTGCCCTTAAAATTCCGAATTCCTCCATTTTTGTCCTTAAAATTCAGAATTACTCCATTTTCATCCTTTTCTCCATAAAAACATTCCAAGTTTTCGGATTTTCTTTAACAGAACCCTCTTTAAACATTTTAACAGCAACAAATAGTATGAACAAGATCGTTCAATGAATCATCATACATAAATCATAATATTTCTATAAACAGAAAAATCATGAGATCATAAACCATGCTCTGATACCAACTGTGTGACATCCTGAAATTCGACCCCATTTCGATAAAGTGAAATGGGCATTTCGTCGGCGTGCCTATGGCCTTTTTCTCTAAGCTGATCACTCACGAGTTAATTGACCTATTGGGTGAAGCCGTTAAGGGATGTATCGGCCGTAAAATCCCTAAAAGCTACCTAATTGGTTGGATTGAGCTAAAATCACGTCTGATCGATTTTTAACCACGAAATTGAACTCGATTTCAGGAATCGAATTTTAAGCGCGTCATAATTCTTATTTTTAGAATCTTGTCTCATCGCTCGTCAATTTATTGACGAGTCCGAAATTTTAATAAAGAAATTATCGGAAGAAAAATTTGAAGTCCGAAAAGAAATTTGAAAGGAAAAGGAAAAGAGAAAAAAAAAATTAGGTATTTCCTTTTTCTCTTTTTCCTTTTTCCTCTCTCTCTCCCCCTCTCTTTTCTTTTCTTTCTTTTCTTTCTTTTTCTTTCTTTTCTTTCTCTCTCCTCTCTCCTCTTCCCTCCCCCTCGTGCGATTCCCCACCGCCCATTCCCTCTCTTTCTCTCTCTTTCTTTGACCGGTCAATGCATATCCTTCTCTCTTCTCTCTCCTCTCTCTCTCTCTCCCTCTCTCTCTTTCTTTTTCTTCTTCTTCCTCCGCACGCTCGACCGACCCTGCTCCTTTCTCCTCCTTCTTTCTTCACGCTCGAGCGAACCAGAAGCTGCAGCTCGCCGAGAACTGCTCGCCGTTCGTCCCGCCGCCGCACCGCCACCCGCGCCCGCGCGCCCGCCGCCGTCCACGCACGCCCAGGCCGCACGATCCAGCTGCTGTTCGCCCCTGTTCCGCACCAACCAGCCCATCTCCGGCCACCTCCGGCCACCACCCAACCCCACCGGACCACCCCTGCGACCCCCTCGCCCTCCGCCAGCCTTCCCCCGCCGCCCTAGCCGGCGGAGCTGCTCCGTTCAGCCGCGACCAGCAAGACCCACGGAGTGGGTTTCAGCACCTTCGGGCTCGCTTTTGGACCGTTTCCCGGCCCCGAACCCGAGCTGTGCTTTGGGAACAATCGTTCCTCGCGTCGCCGCCGTCGGATTGATCCGATTTGCGCGCGATTTGGTGAGTAATCTCACTAATCTTGGATTAGTTGACTAATTATGCTTTAAGGTTGGTTTAGATTTAATTAATTATGTTTAGGTTGTTAGATTAGAATAAATTAGCAATTATTAGTCAATTGTGATGTGATTTAGATAAATTGATTGTGCAATTAGCAAGTAGACGTGGTCTACTAATTATTGGAAGTGTCTCGGGATTTTTCCCGACCCTTAGTGGGCTCCAATTAGGCTTTTCGGGCCTAAGTGGATTTTTTAGTATTTAAATATTAATTTTCGGAATTAAATTAAATAATGAGTTATTTTTCGAAAATTCAAGGGAGATGGTTCGGAACCGGAATATTATGTGGATGACTGTGGTGAAGTCCGTTTATGTAATCGGGCTTTAACTTGAGCTAAATGGGATTTTTAATATTAATTATTTAATATTCGAAATTAATTAAATAATTATTTATTTTCCGAAAATTCAACTGAGATGGTCTGGAACCGGAATATTGTGCTGATGACCGTGGTGAAGTCCGTTTATTTAATCAGGCTTTATTTTGAGCTAAATTGAATTTTTAATATTAATTATTTAATTTTCGAAATTAATTATTTAATTAATTATTTTTCGGAAATTAAGATTTTGATGGCCGACGACCGAAATCTCGTGCTGATCGTCGTGGCATAGTTCGTTTATTTATTTGAGCTCCATGTTGTATGGAATTGAATAAATTGTGATATTTTAGGGATTTACCCTAAATTGATTGGAATTGATTGCGATTGAATTGTTGGTTGGTAAATGGCCAAGTATGTTATTCAGTATTTATAATGCTTTGTGGAGTTCATTTAATTATTTGATTGAGAAATCGTTGGCATTGGTTGTCGGTATTGAAAGTAGATTGGTAACCACTTGAAAGAGGCACGTGGGCTCGGTGACAGAGGCTGGCATCTAAAAGGGCACGTGGGCTCGGCGAATTAATGCATCGCTTTGATGAAATGCACCTAAGAGAATGCACGTGGGCCCGGGCATCTAAAAGGGCACGTGGGCTCGGCGAATTGATGCATCGCTTTGGTGAAATGCACCTAAGAGAATGCACGTGGGCCCGGGCATCTAAAAGGGCACGTGGGCTCGGCGAATTGATGCCTCGCTTTGGTGAAATGCACCTAAGAGAATGCACGTGGGCCCAGGCATCTAAAAGGGCACGTGGGCTCGGTGACTTGATGCATCACTTTGGCGAAAAGGTCGCCTGAGAGAATGCACGTGGGCCCAAGGTTCGAGGCACGTGGACTCGGAGACTTGGAAGGTCGTCCTGGAGAATGCACGTGGCCTAGCTTTTAAATATCCCACAGTGGGGATTGATTTGTATGACATGTAGTCGACTGGTTCGATTTGTTGAAGTGAATGGGTATCTATTGTGAATTGTACTGACTTGCAGGTGGGATCAGAGGCCAAGGTAAGTCCTCTGTCCTGTGCGTGTTTAGGCAGCCTTTAGTATAATGGTTTACTAATCGGGCTTAGTGGGGTAGAACTCGCTGAAACGTAGTCTCATCCCAGTTTGGGGAAAACCATTTCAGGACCCCGCTGAAGAGCTGAGGAGGAGGAATCCGAGAAGGAGAACTCGGAGGTGAGATCTGAAGAAAAGGATTTTTGGAAGAAGAAGACAATTTTGAGAGGGGCCTTGAGTACGGCCTAGTTCATCTAAGTTTCTGTCTTCTTTTGAGATACCCGTTTTGATGTGAATAGTTATGAAAGGGTTTGTGGTTTGCATAAAAGTGTGGTTATAAATTTCAATATGGCCCTGCTTTTCTATCCCATCGTTTTATTGTCTGGGGATTTTAACTGCTTCCGCATGTGCTTAAAAATCTAAAAGGGTCGGCGATACATTGTCCTGGGATATCGCATTATAAAATCGACCAAATAGAAGGATGTGCACGTGCCCGAGGATCAAGGCGTGACAAACTGTTAGAATATACATATAATACTTTGATGCGGAAAATCAAAGTAAAAACAACGATCTTTTATCTTCATGATTTTCACAAATAGATGAAGACGTACCTTTATCCATAGTGTTATTGTAAAACTTGAACCAAATGAAGAAATCTGATTTCTCTCCCTTAACCCACTATTCCTTAATGTATTTTGTCGATGGAGGAGAGAATACCCAATTCCTTTTTTTTTTTTTATTGTTGTTCATATAGATGGAGAGAGGACCAGACTCTATTTATACGTTCATTGAAAATGTGCATTCCATCAAAGCGATATACCCTTTCATTTTATTAGAGTGGCAACTTCTCGCAACCAATAATTATTTATTTTATAGCATTTCAATAATTATTAAACTATATAATAAATCATATCATGTGGGTCACAATAATTCTTACATCTTAAGGATGACATGGAAAAGGAAAGCACAGGATAAGAGCCCTGAACGCAACTTGTCAAACCATTTCCTACTTAAGAAGGCCTGTAAGTTTCCTATTGCCGCATGAAAACTTCATTCATGTGGTAAATTATACATTGGTTGACATTCTTCTTCTAATGCCATAATTAATTGGAAACTTCTATCTCTATTGACTTTAAATTTTAGAATACCATAAAATTATAAATTAAGAATTAAGAAAACACTCAATAAAATGTAAGTTGGCTGTAATATTTGTGTGAATAATTTTTATTAATGTTCTATCTATTGACATATTAAACTTGGTCTAACTTGGGCTCCTATATCTAATTAATGAATATGATAGAGCAATTAAATAACAAAAATATAACAGAAAAACAGTGATGGCCAGTTCTCATGTCAACCATAGAATTAGCTTATGTGATTCTAAGCTATTATAAGGTCAATGGCTTCAATTAATGATTTTAAAAATAGGGAATTGATTTTCATTTAGGGTCCGTTTGTTTCACGGAAAACAACTTTCAGGAAAATGTTTTCCGGATTTTCCGGTGTTCGTTTCACGGAAAATAAACTACTTAAGGAAAATATTTCCATCATTGAGAAAAACAAGCTTCAAAGATAGGAAAATGTTTTTCACTTTTCAAAAGTGGAAAACATTTTCCATAACTTCTTTATCTTTTCATTAACACATTTTTGTTTTATTTTTATGCTTTCTTTTTCTTTTTTTCCTTTTCTTTTCTTTTTTTCCTTTTCAGCTTTCTTCCTTAGCCTTGGCTGGTCGCCGGCCACGACGCGGCCAGCGATCGGCCGCGGCCATGAGCCAGCGATCGACCACGGCCGCGAGTCAGCTCGAGCCTCGCCCTAGGCCGACGAGGCTCCGCCTAGCCCGATTTGGCGAAGCCGAGCTTGGGCCTCGCCAGATCGAGCGAGGCGGAGCTCTCGCCGGCCTGGGGTGGAGCTCGGGCCTCGCCAGATCCGGCGAGCTGGGCGAGGCTCGGGCCTTGCCCGAGCTCACCAGAGGTTCGCCGGGCTCTGGCGAGCCATGAGCTCGCCGGATCTGGCGGCGGAGCTCGGGCTCCGATCCAGGCGAGCCCGCCGACCGTGAGCTCTGACGCGGAGAGGAGGGAGGGAGAGAGAGGGGTACGTGCAGCCGCAGAAGACGGAGGATCAACCACCGCGACGTGGAAACCGACCGACTCCCTGCCGGCGGGCAGCCGTCTCGCCGACGGACCCGATCGCCGATCCCCCGAGTCAACCCCAGAGGCCGGACATAGGAAGAAAGGGAGGCAGGGAGAAGGCGATTGGGGAAAAACGAAAAGCGTCTTGCGCAACGATCGCCGTCGATCAGTGCGAGGAAGTCTTCGCCACCGCCGCCGCGAGCCGGTCGATCGTCGTGGATTGAGAATCGCCGGCGGAGGAAGGAGCTGGCGGAGGAAGGAGGAGGTAGAAGGAGGAGGAAGGAGGAAGGAAAAGAAAAAAGGAAAAAGAAAAAGAAAAAGAAAGAATAAAGAATAAAGAATAAAAATTTCTATTTTTTAAAAATACAAATAATTAAAAATTCATTTTTTTAAAAAAATTTAAAAAATAAAACTAATTTTTTGGTTAAGTAAAATTAATAAAATTCAATTTTTGATCATTTTTCTCAAATTATTAAATTAGCTAACGAACAGTGGAAATTATTTTCCACTCAAAATTTAGGTTTCATCCGAACACCGAAAAATAGAGTCATTTTCTTGGAAAATGACTTCTAGGAAAATGTTTTCCGAAAACATAATATTTTCCGTGAAACGAACGGACCCTTAGTAGGTTTCAAGTTTTGTTTTGAAACATATCTAATAAGAAGATGTGGATGGACATATAAGTCAAATAAATATAGCGATTTTCTTTGACAACTACTGTTTTGCAAAGTAAAAAATTCAATTATATTTTCACCGACAACTTTAATCTCTTGTATCATTTTTTTAGAGTCAAAGTTCGGTACTGGTCGGTGAAGATGGACACAATGATTAGTAGCACAACCTGGGCACACACCAAAACAGAAGCAAATTTCATTTCAACTGCGAAAATGAAAATTGCCGAAGGACCCTCATTTTTGCCCAACTATAAATCAGCTTGGTTTATCATAAATCATTGATTTATTCCCACATTGTAGCAAAAATATCGTGGGCGGAATGCTCCTTATACTAAAGGTCAATCAGAGATAGAGAGAGTGGGATGTGTTGAAAAATAGATCACTATCATTCTTAGTATATTTTTTTTTTCTTTACAAGGCTACATATATATACACATACAAGTACTGCTAGGGTAACAATCGCCTATTAGGTAAACTATTCGCTTTCTATATGCATTACCCCCACAAATCAACTCGTGCAAATATAAATATTTTCTTCCTATACATATCAATCCTACAAATCAGCTCACGCCAACACTCCCCCTCAAGCTGGTGCATAAATGTCGCTAATGCTCAACTTGTCAAGTGAGCTGTAGAAGGCTCTGCTCGAGACTACCTTCATCAATATATCCGTTAGCTAATCTTCAGACCTCACAAACAGGAATTGAACTATCTTTGCATCCAAATCTTCTTAATAAAATGACGATCAACCTCAATGTGTTTGGTCCGATCATGATGCACAGGATTATGTGATATGTCAATAGCTGCCTTGTTATCATAAAAGAGCTTCATCTCGGATCTAGGAGGAAATCCCAATTTGGACATCAGCTTTTTAAGCCACAAAAGCTCACATAGCCCTTTGGCCATCCCTCTGAACTCTGCCTTTGCACTCGACAAAGCCACCACTTTATGTTTCTTACTTCTCCAAGTGACAAGATTTCCCCCCACAAATGTAAAATACCCTAAAGTTGACCTCCTGTCGTACACACTCCCCACCCAGCTTGCGTTCGTGTAACCTTCAATTCCAAGATGACCATTCCTCATGAATTTTAACCCTCTCCCTAGAGATGCTTTCAAATATCGAATTATTATCATCACATCATTCATATGGTCTTCACTAGGAGCATGCATGAATTGACTGATGATACTTACTACATATGCAATGTCTGGACATGTATGCGATAAATAGATTAACTTCCCCACTAACTTTTGGTATCTCTCCTTGTTTGTTGGTACCCGATTACGATACTCTCCAAGTTTATAATTCTCCACGATTGGGGTATCCGCTGGCTTACAATCTAGCATCCCTACTTCTGCCAACAAATCTAGTACATACTTCCTTTGAGGTAGGAATATTCCCCCTTTTGATCTTGATACCTCTATTCCCAAAAAAACACCTTAGTTCTCCCAAGTTTTTCATCTCAAACTCTTCAAAAAGCCTCCTTTGGAGTGAGGTGATTTCTTTCAAGTTATCCCCTGTAATGATTATATCGTCAACATAGATAATCAATGCAGTTATCTTCCCTTCTTGTCGTCGAAGAAACAAGGTGTGATCCGACTCACTCTATCTGTACCCATATTTCTTCATTACCACACTGAACCGACCAAACCAAGCCCTTGGTGATTGCTTCAAATCATATAAAGACCTTTTCAATTTGCAGACCACACCTAGATGTGAGGAAGACTTGTATCCTAGTGGTACATTCATATAAATCTCCTCATCCAAGTCACCATGGACGAATGCGTTCTTCACATCAAACTGATATAGTGACCAGTCTAAATTAACTACAAGAGACACCAAAACTCAAACAGTATTAAGTTTTGCAACGAGAGAGAAAGTCTCTTGGTAGTCAATTCCATACATCTAGGTGTACCCCTTTGCTATCAATCTTGCCTTGTATATTTCGATGGACCCATCTGCCTTATATTTGACAGAAAACACCCATTTGCATCCCATTGTTTTCTTTCCCTTAGGTAAGTCCATCAACTCCCACGTTCTATTTTTTTGCAATGCCTTCATCTCTTCTTCCATATCCTGAACCCACCGCGGATCCTCCAAAGCTTCCTGTACTCCATTCAGAATTTGAACCGAAGATACAACCAACACGAACTGCTTCAATGGTTTAGATAACCTTCCCGTTGAGACATAATTTGTGATGGAATATTTCAATCTCCTTTCTCCAGCATCTGGTGAGTATCGATTTGGGAGCTTACCCCGATTATGCCTAACGGGTAATTTATATTCCACTGACATATTAGATTCATCAAATAAACTAGAAGCAGTAGAGGAGATTACCTCAGGAAAATCCTCACGAACTTGGTCGAGTATTGGAGGAGAAGGGGGCTATTCAACTTGTTCACGTATGGGTATTTCACCCTCTGTCGGATCCTGCGAGGCTTCTGTAGCTACATCTATCGCAAATTCACCAGCATTAGCACCATCTGTCACCTGCTCAACAATTCCACCATTAACACTAGTCGTGCCAGCACCACCCACGGTTGCTCCAACATTAGTCAGAGCCTGCCTAGCCCTATTATCACCAGTGTTGGAGCTATCATCGACAGTACCACCGCCCCCAACAACCACGTCTCTTCCTTTGAGTATAACCCCATCAATAATCTCCCACCAATTCTCCCCCTGAAAGGTAGAATTAGTACTCAGGTAAAAGAACTCTCCTTTGACAAATGTGACATCCATAGTCACATAAGTTTTTTTAGTAGATGGGTTGTAGCATCGATAGCCATTTTGATGAGTACCATACCCCAAGAACACACACCATAAAAGCACGTGGATCAAGTTTGGTATGTTGGTTCTTCGGAATGTAAACAAACGCAACACATCCAAACACACGAGGAGGAATTGTCAAGACTAATGGCAATGGGGTAAATGCAAAGAGTGCTTGTAGAGGCGTATGGAAATCTAGCATTTTTGAGGGCATTCGGTTAAGGAGATGCACCGCTGTGGCAATAGCATTATCCCAAAAACGTGAAGGAACATGTCCCTCAATTAAGAGGGTTCAAGCGGTCTCGAGAATATGGCGATTCTTCCTTTTGGCCACTCAATTCTGTTGTGGAGTTTGTGTACACAAGGTCTCATGAATGAGACTATGTTGTTGAAAGTACTCCTTGAGATGTCGATTCACAGACTCTCCACCATTATCACTTAGAAGAACTTGTCGCTTAGCATCAAACTGTGTTTGAACCATTTTGTGAAATACTTTAAACACATTAACCACTTCATCCTTAGTTTTCATCAAGTAAAGCCAAGTCATACGAGTGCAATCATCAATGAATATAACAAACCACCGACAACCCGAGATAGCAGTAATAGGAGAAGCACCCCCACACATCAGAGTGAACTAATGAAAAGGCACATTATTCTTACTCAAACTTATGGGAAAGGAAACACGGTGGCTCTTAGACAAAATGCAAGTCTGACAACGGAAATCCAACTCTTTTAGATCAAAAAATAATTCAAGAAATAGTTTTTTCATATAGCCAAATGAAGGATGTCCCAATCGTCGATGCCAAAACCAAATCTATTTTTCTTTATTGCTAGGTGAACCTTGGACTTGATGCACACTTCCAAACTTGAGATCATCAAAGTAATACAGCTGCCCCCCCTGCCCCAGGCGTTTAGTACCATGTCCAATGATCTCTTTCATGAGGATATCCTAGAAAAGATAAAATTAAGGATACATTAGAACAATACAATTCAAATCTTCAGCGAGCTGACCAACATAAATTAATTTCGTGATCAATGACTGGACAAGTAAGGTGTTAGGCAATGACAACTGAGGGGAAACCGCAAGCACACCAGCCCCTATCACTAGGTATGTATTGCCATTTGCATTTGAGATACTGCATCGTTTTGGTTCTGTAATGCTCACAAAATCATCTGGGCTAAAAGGTCATCTGCTCCGTAGCCCTCGAATCGATAACCCATCCATCACAACTACTGTGATTAGGGAGAACCAGTGCACAACCACAATTACCTTGGATATTACCTAAATTGGACGTAGCCGGTTGGTCTTGAATTTCAACTTTGGGCACCAAAGGCAGCTGAGGTTCCATCTTAGCAAAAAAAAACCTTCCCTTTTCCACTGTTAGTACCCCCGTCGGCTTGTTTTCGTACCTTCAATTCCTTCCATCACTCTGGATAACCATGGAGCTTAAAGCATGTCTCTCGAGTATGCTTAACATTCCCACAATGTGAGCATCCTCCAGATGAAATTGTAGTTCGTGAACCATTATTCGTCTGCCCACCCCCTTGCGCAGCTCCTGATTTATTCATTTGTAGAGTTGGCATTACTGGTGATTCTCGGACACCTGTCTTGCTTCCCCATGCCACCATGGCAGTAGACCGAAACGTGGAATCAGTGTGGGTGAGCATCACTGAGTGTCTCGTATCCTCCCTACGAACCCGTGCCTATGCTTGCTCGACAATTGGGAATGGTTGCATTTGGAGAACATCCGCTCTCACTTTGTCTAGATGATCGTCCAACCCATCAAGGAAGACATACACCCGGTCTTCCTGAATGGCGAGATTGTACCGCTCAATATCAGCTGGGCATGTCATTGGGTTTGGACGACGGAAGTCGCTCTCCCTCCACAAACCCTAAAGATTATTGTAATAAGCCTCAATTGTCTCTCCATCTTGTCTCATCCAAGTCACCCGCCTCTTCAAGTCATAAACTTGGGAGGCATCATTTCCATCAAAGAAAGTTGTTGCAATAGAGTCCCATACCATCTTCGCATTTGGGAAACAAATAAAATTTCCTATTAATGCAGGATCCATTGAGTTGATTAGCCACCCCTTCACAATCGCATCCTCAGTCTTCCACTTTCGAAATTGAGGATCGATAGGTGAGGGCAGAGGGAGATCACCATTAATATAACCCAACTTGCCTTTACCGGAGATGTATATGAGACCACAATCCATAATTTGATCCATCCAATTTGACTGAGATTTGTGCAGTGGATGGATTGTGGGATTGTGTTGATACTTGAGTCGAACTCTGAGTCATAATCTGTGTCAGCTTCATCGTAAGATTCTCTAGAAGAGAAGCAGTTGTTGAGTTCTCCCCTTAGTCTTGATGAGGTACCTCATCAGTTGGCTTTGTCATGGTTGCCAATAAAAATTCCTTCGCAAAGGAATTTCTGGTTAGGTCAGATTAGTGCAACAACAACACAAGTCAATGCTGCAGTAGCGATTTGATTTGGCCGGTGCGGCGGCAGCACAAGGAAAAACCTAAAGCTGCAGCAACGATTTGATTAGGTGGAAAGAGTGTGGAGAAAACTAGGGTTCTTGCTCTGATACCCATGTTGAAAAATAGATCACTATCATTCTCGGCATATATTTTTTCCTTACAAGGCTTTATATACACACACACACACACACATACAAGTACTGCTAGGGTAACAATCGCTTATTAGGTAAACTATTCGCTTTCTATATGCATTACCCTCACAAATCAACTTGCGCAAATATAAATATTTGCTTCCTATACATATCACTCCTACAAATCAGCTCACGCCAATAGGACACTCCATTAAAACAAGTCTTGTCAAAATATTGCATTGAGTAGCTTGCACACAACGCGCATTGCTTTTCTTTCGGTGTCAAAGCTATGTCAGATGAGAATACCTTTGGACCCCAATTTTTTTTTTTTTCATGAATGGTTCAATCATGAGATTTTCGTGGCTGCTTTCTAGCAAATAATAACTTTTTTTAGAATGTCCAAGAAAACGAGAGTTTTCCTATTTACTACAAAGACTTCATTCATCTCATAAATTATACGTTATTTGATATTCTTCTTCTAATGCCATAACCAATTGGAAACTTCTATCCTTATTTGCTTTAAATTTCAAAATAAGTCTTGACATTTCATGCATTATCATTTTATAAGGAAATTTTATTATTTTTGCTAAATTGTAAGATTAGAATGTCCAATTATTCTTTAATCTATATATACACTATGGCTATTTGTAAAGGTCATGACTACTTTTTAACCAAAAAAAAAAATGTGTTGACTAAACAAAAACATCCAAACTGAATATTCTCACATTCTTATTCTTTATAGCATTCTTCCAAGTTTAAGAATTACGGATATTTTTGGCTGATACCACATAATTTTGTTAACCAGATTGATATGGCATTGTATTCAAAATTTCATGCAAGTATTTCAAGTCCTCACGGTATGGATGAATCTGATTTTTCAATAAGACCCTCCTATCATGCACGCGAAGCCTTGGCCCATTTCAATTTTGAAGGTCAAGTTTGAAAGACGTTTGGATAGCCTGGCCCCTCCCCCCTTATAACTGTAATGGCATTGAATCATACCACACTCGAGCATGATTCCTTGCCACCCTTGGATCGCCTCGAGCAAAGTAAGAATCAAGGCATTTGTGGAATTTGACAAAGGAAAGGAATAAGATTTATGCAATTAAAAAGGGGAAAGAATGAATCAAGCCACAACTAGACACAGCTTGATTCATGACCCGGATGAGGCCTACTATGTGATCCAGATGTGCCTTGTTTCGTTGCTAGCATACATGCGACTGGGCCTAACTTGATCCATAACCAGAACTTTCTTTACTTGCCACTTCCCTCTCTCGATTCTTACCGTAGTTTTTCCATTCCTCATATTTTCATTGCCTTTTTTCACACCACTATGCAATTGGTCCATATTGCTATTCTTTGATATACTAAAATGCCCTTGCATGGGAGTAAAATTGAATGGTGGAGTGCTGTAATTTTGCAACTACATGTCAATCTAGGCTAATCTCATTTAATAAAATGCTAGCAGGATGTGGATGTTCAATTGAATTTATGCACATATTGAGTGGCCTTCAAAATGTAGACAATTTAACTGAAGTGCATGCTTAGTTTAAATTAATGATTGCATGTTTGTACAATTGTATGCCATCATAATATCTCTGAAGTACTAGCTTCATGAACTCTCGCCACCCTTTCAACAATGAAATGATGTCACGACTACGCATTTTTAGGGCTATAGTCCAGGTTGGTCCACTTCGAACATTGAGAGGCGCAAAATTTAGAAGGCAAGAAATTCGTCAATTACTTGCGATCTTCTTAAATATATGCACAGGTCTTTCATGGAAGTTTCTTTGTAAAAATGTGAGGTTGAAGAGGTCATTGATTTTTTATTTTATTTGATAGAGCAGATTAATATTCTTAAGCATATTTTTATTGCATCATCGAGTTCAAAGTATAGTTTGCGTTGGTCTTCAAGTTTTATTTTAGCGAACCTTTATTTTAACTTCTAAAAGAATACCTTACATTATTTTTTAATTTCATACCAATTTTACTCATAGGGATGTTAAAGCATGAGGCCATCAATATTTGTCCATCTTGACATGAATGTCTATATAACTTAGTAAATATAGTAATGAAGTAAAAAATATATTAACTAATATCATGATTCAACCATATTAAATTCGAAAGGTTGAGTAAAATAATTAACTTGAAATAGAATAAAGGAAAAATAGAATTAAACTAACATTTAGAAAAATATGTGGAAACTATAGTCTTGGAGCCGTACAACAAACATGTATTTTGCTATTTCTATGTAGACTTCATCTACAATTACTGCCAACTATTTTATTTTACGAGAAAATGACACAAATGGTCATTGAACTTTCATCTAATGTTCAATTTCATCCCTGAACTTTCGATTTGCTCAATTTGGTCCCTGAACTTTCATCTAATGTTCAATTTCATCCCCGAGCTTTTGATTTGCTTAATTTGGTCCCTGAACTATTTGAAAATTGACCAATTTTGCCCTTCAGCTAGTTAAAGTTAACGAAATTGGCTTACATGACTTTTAGTCTCTTAAATATATAATAAAAAAGGACATGTGGAATATCCATATGGAAATTACCTTTAAAATAAGTCAAATTATGGCCACCATCAAAAAAAAAAAAATACAGAACCACTTGTTTTCTCTACTTTTGTGATAAATGCTCTCATCTCTAGTTGACTCATAATTTATTTTCCTTTTTTAAGATATAAATTGACTAATAATTCTAGTAATCCAACTTAGTTCCACATCATCAATTAATGCTCAACGTCATCACTTAACGGTTTGAACAAACGAAAGGACTAGATGGAATATTTGTTAATAATTCAGAGACTAAATTGAGCAAATCGAAAGCTCAGCGATGAAATTGAACATTAGATGAAAGTTCATGGACCATTTGTGACATTTTCCCTTATTTTATCTATAAAGGGGTAAGATGGCCACGTAACCAACATATGAATTCACCAGCCCATAAACATCTCACTCTGCAATTAGACTAATTAGGCCTGCGCAAAGAAAGGAGAATTCTTGTAGACAATGGCAAGAACTTTCTATCATTCTACTTAGTTGAAATTAAAATGTTGCCCGTGTTTCAAAATATATGATCTAAACTATAGATTAAGAAAGGCGTATCATGAAACGGTTATGAACTAGAAAAGAGATTACTAAAAAAATTATGTCTCGTAAAAACATGGGAAGCACTGACATTGAGGGATTCTATTAAAAAACAAAAACAAAAAAAAAGGCTGATAAATTGCAACTAACTCGAAAAAGGAAGAAAATAAAAGCAGAAAGAGTACACTGTATCATCAATTCATCACAATTGCACAAAGGAGGCATAGTTAGGAATTCTAAATTCAAGTCAGCACTGCAAAAGGCCGAAAATGACATTTTCAGTGTTTTAACTCAATCAACTATTGGATTAGTGGTATTTGTTCCTTTGCTGTTTCTTCTTCGGTTATGTTTCTTTACCAAGTGGAGTATATATATGTCCACCTGATTCCGAACTTAACTTGTCCTTATCAATAAATCCTGGTTTAAGACATTGAACCATGAAAGCTCCGAAAAAAATGGCATATCACATTCTTCCTGCACTACATCAAATCCACTTGGCAAAAGAAATTAGAATGTGAGGCAGCATTAGGCGACATCTGTATTGGAATTTGAGATATGCTAGTGATGAATTACGCTCTCGATCTAACCATCCACCCGCCCCCCCCCCCCCCCCCCCCCCCCCGGCCGCGTGAGGGGGACGGGTGGCATCTCTTCATATGAGTTGGCTACACCACGAACTTGAAAAATAGATGCTCCAATTAGAATTGGACAGCTAATTGATGAGGATTGACGAGGGGGGAGACACGTTGGACTTGGATTGACCCTACATCTAGGCTGTTTGATCTCATATATATCTTAAAGAGGATAAATGTAATGAACATTGTTAACACTCGAATTTTTGTAGATCATTCGAATATCCATTTTTTGTCAAAATATAAAAATACCAAAAAAAAAGGGTAAAAACGACAAAAATATAGTAATAAGAAAGAAAACAAAAAATAAAAAAATAAACATGAAAAATAGATAAATAAAATAAAATTCGGGTAGGCCATTTATGCCTGGCCCGGTTACTGAGAAAAATTTCCGGCCCACTCGGGCTTAGTTCCTGAATTGGCCCAATTTTCCTCTAACTTTTCCTATTTTGTTCCAGCCCAACCCTTTTCCTTTGGTTTTTCTTCGCCCTTTCTCAGCCCAATTTGTTTCCTCAAAAAGCCCGGCCCTTTGTCCTTATCCTCCTTTGCACGCACACCTGGGTGAGAACAGAGCGTATGTGACGCAGGGAGAAAATCCTGTTTTGGATAGGCGTCGGCCATTGAAGTGGGGAGAAGCTGCAGGGAGCTTGGCTGAAGAGAAGAGAAAGGATCGACAAAAGGGTGGGTGGGTGGGTGGGTTGGGGGGGGGGGGGGGGGGGGGGGGGGGGGGGGCGGAAGAAAAAATCTCGTTCGAAGAAGGAGAGACCACTGCTTCATCTCTGCTCTATTTTGTTCGGTTTTGCTAAAGTTTAGAGGATTAAACTTAGCCAATGAACTCACGAGCAAACTTCACTAAACTGCGATCGTTTTCGTCGCGATTTTTACTGATCTAGAGGTTGATGCACTGTGTTTAGACCGAGTACAGCATCAAATTTGGTCTCGGAACTTTTACACAAAAAACGCACGCCACCTGTTTGATGATTTGCGCATTAGACGTTTTGAATCTGACTTTGCATTATCGGATGTTTGATGTTGTTTAGATCCGTAATGGTTCGTGTCCAGTACGCTAACTGCTGCGCTCCTTTCCTTTTGGGTGCAAATCATGCTCATGGTGCCGTTTGAACGTGGTCGGAGTCTAAATCCATCCTTGTTTCTCTTGGCGACGATCGCGATTAGCTAAGGCCGTGTTAGATCCCTCTACCTCTGTTCGAAGCACTTGTGTTTCGTTCAGTTCTGGATTGTTGTGTGCGGCTGTTAAGTTAGAAAGGAATTCTGTTTCGGTGGAGGATGTGTGGGGGTTACCGTAGTGTAAGCCGTCAGCGGCGAAGGTTTGACGACGGTTGGAGATGATCGGCAGTGACGGTTTGGTGACGGTGGGCGAGGTTGGCTCCCGACGTTGGAATTTTTTTAGATTTTGAAGTGCGTTGGTGTGGTGAGCTTTGAGTTTTTCCATAGAGAAGATTCGGCAAGTTGCAGGGGGAGAGACTGGCTTCGGGAAGAAGACGACTTAAGAAGGGGATGAAGGAAATTATTATTTTTTTTTAAAAAGGCTTGAAAAATTTAGGTTTAATCCAACGCGGGTCGGGTCCAGATAGACGGATTGGGTTAGCGAGTCGAACCGGTAAAACCGGCTCGAATAACGTAAATAAATAAATAAATAAGAAAAATAATAAAAAAATCAAAAGAAATCAAAAAAAATTTCAAAAAACCTTGAAAAATCCAGAAAATTGGAATTCCTTAAAAAATTTTGCTAGTTCTTCAATAGTTTTTTTTTTCTCTTAAAGTTTGGAAAATCCTTAAAAAAAAATTAAAACCCAAAATTGAATAAGCCTTTATGTCTTTACAATAAAGACTTTCGGATTGTCATTTCCTTTTAGAGATATTAGGCTGCTTGTGTGTTGTTACTTCAATTATACATGATTGCACATTTTAATAACTTGAGTTTTTTTTTTTTTTTTTGAGAATGGTTAGGATGAAACCTAAAAATCTTCAATAAGTTGCTATGGCATTAGTTAGCACATAATCGAGTTAGGTACTGAAAGAGCATTAATCTTAAGACTAATGTAATCAAGTACCCATTCTAAGATCTTTGATAATGCATGAAATGAGATATTCTCCTGTGTGTCATTAGTTTTCTAGTTGACCTAAATAAGTAAGTGGCAATTCTTTATGTAAAAATTTATATATAATTAATTGAATGAAAATCAATGGTCTAACGTCTCGTGAGGTATGGGTTTTGGAGAATCCAAGTCAACTAAGGGTCGTTGGCTCAAATTTGACAATACCCCTAAACATAATTCCTTTCGTAGCAAAGAATAGGTCGCGACAAATACTGGTATGATATTTCACTAATAAAAGAGTGTGCTATGAACACAAACATGTCTTGAAAAAAACTACTAGTAACACCACCAAGTTCTTGTGATAGTAGTTCGGACCAGCAAAAAACAAGGTATATGTAATTTAAGGTATATGTAATTGAGTCCCTATTTGTCAACAAGGTGTGGAACCTTCCGAATTTTCGAGCTCTACGGTATTTCCCCTTTCTAGTCAAGGTTTGATACTTTACCGGTCATGCTCGAGGGATTTATATCTCTGAAGCACTATCATCAAAATGTTATTGCATGAGAAATGGAGTTCCCTTTGTGTTTTAAAACCTTATTGGAAGCTCGAGAAGCACCAAACTTGGATCCTTCCTAAGAACAAAGTGATAAAATCGTATCGTAGCTCCAAAGGGAGGAAAACAAGACTAGGAGAGAGTGCACCCACGAGTTCACCACAACTAAAGGAAGGAGGAATAATTAGGAAATTTGGGGCCTGAAGTGACAGCTCCCGATTTTCCACTCCAGTTAAATCAGGTATACTTACCAGCAATACCAATGATGAAAGAAATCGAACATTGAATCATCCCTCCCAATGAGCTCGAACATGCATATGTTTTACTAGATACAAGCGAGTTTCTATCATGGACACGGACCAACTAGGTGCCTAGAATGCCACTCGAATAATTGATGGATCCCCAACTTCACCTCGTACAATCTATCACAATGCCTAAGAGTTATGATGTGATTATTTCCCTCAATATGTTCCTTGCAGAATCCAAAGGGAATTGTCGACCAAGATACATATTTGAACAAGCAATGCATGATTATGAAAGACCATAATTATAGGATACACAAGATGTAAATTCACGGCACTTGGCAATAATTGTAGCTTCAAGAGTTCTAATTAGCAGCCTTAACTATAAGATAGAGTGCACAATATGAAAGTCATCAATCTTAACTTGTCAAAATTTGTGCTTTTAGACTATATATAGGTTGTGTAATATAATATCGAATTAGGGAAAAAACAAATTGAAACTCAAACATTGACTGAATGGAGAATTCCACCGTTTGATCATGCCTGTATCTAAAGATGAAAGATTTACTGGACAATGGTATACATGTCTTGTTAGTTGACTTAGTATAAATGATTTAGCACGGATTGGTAATTGGTATTACCATGGAAAATCAGAAAAAAGATTGATGAAATAAATTTACATTCCCTACTCTATAGAGCTAGTGACTGACCAATTCATCATGATCTGCACCACCAAAATATTACGTTATCAGTCAACATCCGGAAACCTCGTTAAAGAGCATCGAATAATATGGAATGAGAACTTTAAGTGACGCTAGTTTGAACATTTAATTGGAGAATTAATTAACTCACTCTAAAAGACTAAGGGCGGAATAGAAGTTAATTCTGTCACGGAAATCAAAATTTAGATAAGTTGCTTAAATAATTTTCGCATCCTCTTCACCTAGTAATATGAAGAGCTACGCCTTCGGACCGTCGTGGTGAGCAGCTTGGACGTAATTGAGAACAAGGTAAATGTGGTTCATCCTCGTTCCTAGACAGGCTGTGAAATCCTCCGGATATTCTACTTTCATGATTTCCATTTTTGGTGAGAGAAATTTGTTCCCAAGATATGATGTCTTGCCGCTGCTCAACGAATAACACATCTTTGAAGCACTCTTCTCGAATATTATTACGTGAGAACCGTCCTCTTTATATTTGGCAACTATGATGTGAACATGACCAATGGGCTAATGCTCTGTGAATCTGTGCCACCCTTTTCACAATGAAACCATGTCATCGTATTGCTTTTCTAGTTCTATAGGGCAGGTTGAACCACTCATGACCTTCAGAAGCACTGTGTTTGAGAGGTCCTTTTCATATTTTCTTGAGAAACTTTTGAAATTTCCTACTATGAAAATTTTTAAAGTTACAAGCCCATGACACTAACTCATCATAGTCAAAACGAAAGTGCAGAAAATAAAGAAAGAAAACTGAGAAATTTTAAACTCCGCAGCATCGATGAATGATCAGTTTCCAAAAGAGGTGTGCTTCGGTGTAAGTGTGGATCAAATTTTAGTGATAGTTGCTTCATTTGAGAAGCATAAAGCAGGAGAAATCCACCCTATGATTAGGGACGCGATGACGTAGCGCAGTCCATTACTTTTGGCTATGGGACCGTCAGGTTTGGCTGGACAAAATTGTCATGCCAAATCAAACGGTGGACATCAATGTATCTTGATCCTATAGTTGAGATGCTTTGTCATCCAACGGTCGACATCAATTTGCAAGATGTGAGCACATGACATTCGGAAGAGAATTACGCTACCTGTTTGGAACAAATAAAATCAGTTATCACTTATCTTGTATTCTATCTATTAATTTATGCTTTCATTTGTTAGTTCAGCTATCATGTCGTTCTTGTGTCACTAGCTATTACGTTAAGTTTGGTGAAAGAAAAAGGACTACCAAATTCTGTTACATCACTGACATTAAATTTGTAAATTTTTTGCAATTAAGCCATGCACAAGGACAAACTAGTTCAAATTATGTAGATACGATCAGATCTTAGCGCTTTTAGGTTGTGCGATAAAATCATAAAATTCGTTAAAAATATTGACGAGTACTTCACATTATTACAGCCGAAATTGATTTGTGGTCCTTTCCTCTAGCTCTCATGGGATGGCGGCACACCAGTTAGCATAAGAACCTCGGACCAAAACCCTCCTGTAATTAATCCTCGTCCACTATATTTTGCTAATATGGTACTCATCTGACGGTATATTTCCTAGAAGTAGTTAAAAGCGGCATTATTAGGTTATATTGTTGGTCATAATTGACGAAGCTAACTAAACTACTCGGTTGCACTTGCTGGATGACATCTAGAATTTGATTGCACTTTCATTAAAAGTTTTCAAAGTTTCTGATGCATTTATCTCTATTCTATATAGAAGCATTCCTTGTATGGACACAAAAATCATGGACATTAAATTTGCATATATATATATATATATATATATATATATATATATATTCATATATGTGTATTTAAATATCATGTGTTTAAAAGATATTTAGTCTAATTATCTTAGTCGATTCCCCTAGATTTTTTTAGTAATTTATCAATTAGTTAGATTCGTAAGTGCAATCGATCCAAATTTATATATAGTTAACATTAATTTCATAAATGAGTTCTGATGATTAAATTTATTTATATCATTTAAGTATGTGTATAGATGAATATTATTGATTTGTCTAGTATAATAACTCAAGTTAATAACTATTGCAGAACTATTTTTTTAAAATGTTCAAAAGATATTTCATATCTAAGAAAATAAAGGAATACGTACGATGAACCATTTGCTTTTTTTGTGCCCCGCGTCTTATCGGAACGGCATATCCAGGCGAGTGCATAGATGAGCGCAGCAAAGTAGGGATGGCAGGAGGGCGGTTCAGTCGGGCCCACTACGGCCCAGATCATTTCGCGCCACCTCCTTTTGTATTTTTGTGTTAATTTTTTGGGGCCCAGTAGAAATTTTCTTTTAATCATTAATATTTGAAAAAATAAAATAAAAAATTCTTAAGTGGAGACTTTCGTCGTCAAGGGAGAAGAGAGAGACTCTTCTTATTTTATAACGTCCGTTGCGGTGAGCTCAGCCATTGCAAAGCCTACACCCCGTTTCCTCCTCTTCTTCCCCGACCTCCCTCCCTCCGTCCATCTTCTTTCCATCACCACTTCAAATCTGAAGGGAGAAAGATGGTCCAAGTTGATATCACTGGAGAAATTGCTCTTTTATTGTGTCGTCAGATTCTAATCTCCATCGGATAAAGACTCCAAAAAGCGACCTTCATCAAACGCTTGCATTTTCTGCTGAAAGATTCCCCGCAAATTGACGATGCCAGTGCCCGACCGTTTCGAATTCAGGGCTTTTGTCGACGCCCGAAAAAGCCCCAAATCCAAGCTCCAGTCGGTGTTCGACCTTCGTGGGGAAGATCCGAGCGGCCTTGTTTCCTGCCGAGGCTGCCGAAACTCGTAATCCTCCAATTCTGCTGCTTCAGGCCGACCCTTCTTCGCGAATTCGTCTTTCGTCTGATCTAACTGCGGTGGTACCGGAGAGGAAGACGCTTCGGATTCCAGATTTGTAGTGGCGGTCGGTGATGAGGACAGACGGAATTCAGGGTGGTGATCTTATAATGGCAGCGCCTAAGGCTATGGCATTTCGTTGTGAAGTATGGCGCTTTGGGATTGGTTGTGGGAGCATGAAAGAGGGAAGATTTGGAGCATTTGCAACTTCCTCTGATGGTGCATCAGAGAGAGAATGAAGACATGCTTCGAACTGCATTCACCGTGGTCGCGGTATGTGCTTTTATTCCCCTAAATCTATTTTTCAATCCTTGAGTATTTTTTTTTAATCAAAAGATAGTTGAAGATAATTGACAGGTACTGGGTCCTTCAGGTAGGGATAATCGATTTTGGAAAGTAATGATAGATAACGCCCACTTTTATAGTTCAGTAGAACAATATTGTTTTCTCGAATTCTTGATTTCCTAATAGCCTTCGATCAGCTTAGTTATTTTCTTTAATCATCTCTTCTCTTACCTTGTAATGGATGGTAGTTAAGCAATGTTGTTATAAGATGCAGAGCATGGGACGACTACAGGCGTATCAATGCGTGACAGGGCAGCGACAGCTTTCGGCTCTTGCGTCTAGAGATTCCAAAACCTGAAGATTTCAACAGGCCGGGACATGTTCTCCCATTGAAGTACAGGGAGGGCCGTGTCCTGAAAAGAGCTGCGTGTTGGCTGGGTCCACCTTCATGTGGGGCCCAGCCAGCATTAAAAAAAAAACAAAAAGAAAAGAAAAGAATAAAAAGAAGGGGAGTTATCGTACGTGGGGTGTGCGTCCAAAGTGCGGAGAGAGAAAAAAAAACCAGAAAGAAAACTGCAGCAAAGGAGAAAGAGAAGAGAGGAAGAGCGCTGAAATTTTGCGGCTTTGATTCGAAGGCCAAATATTGTCGGAATCGGCTCAAATTTCAGTATGTTGTTCGTGAGACCGAGGGCTACGAGTTGATGGTTTTTGTTCGTCGAGAACCGTCTCCAAACTCTCCAGTTGCGGTTAAGGTTTTCTTGCTCCGAACTTGTTTGTCTACCTATGTGGTGAGAAGAAGATGATTGTAATGTTGATGTTGAGACTCTAGTGTGTGACTAGAGAAGAATACTTTGTGTATCCTGCTATTCTTGGTGATTAGTGGATGTTTTTGGGCGGTCCGTGGTTTTTCCCGCATCGGGTTTTCCACGTTAAATTCTTGGTGTCGTTATTTGCTTTGTCTACTTATCATTTCGGCGTTATATTTGCATTTTGTGAGGCTATATATTGCTGGTTGTTGCTGGGGGTTAAGAAAATTTTAGTTGATTTAGCTTCGGGGGAGAAATTGATCCTGGATTGCGTTTGGCCGTGGTGAACTGTTGTACCCGAGTTCTCCCCAACAAGTGGTATCAGAGCACGGTTGAATTTTAGTGTTAAATGGAAGAAACCAGCAGCACCATGTTTAAGTTAAATGCCTCGAATTATTCTATTTGGAAGCCTCGGATGGAAGATGTGTTATATTGCAAAGACTTATTTGATCCTATTGAGGGTGATGAAGCCAAAGGAGATAAGGAAGACAAAGAATGGGAGAGAATGAATCGGAAAACAGTTGGGTTTATCTGACAATGGATTGATGATAGTGTTTTTCATCATGTTGCTCAAGAAACGAGGGCGGACACTTTGTGGAAGAAATTACAAGATCTTTATGAGAGAAAAACTCCACAAAATAAAGCTCTTCTAGTTAAGCGACTTGTGAATTTGAGATACAAGGAGGGGAGTAACATGGCGGAACACTTGAGTGAATTTCAAGATGTTGTAAATCAATTGACAAATCTTGAGATTGATCTTGGTGATGAATTGCAGTCATGCTTATTACTTGGTACTCTTCCTGATAGTTGGGACACCTTGGTTGTGGCATTAAATAACTCGGCTCCTTTTGGTGTGCTTTCTATGAGCATGGTTAAAGAAAGCTTGTTCAATGAAGAAACAAGAAGAAAAGGCTTGAATTATGCCTCTACATCGGATGCTCTTGTTATAGAAAACAGGGGGAGAAGTCAATCAAGAAGGTTTCAAAGAAATGATACCCGAGGCAAGTCAAGAGGAAGGTCGAAATCAAGACCGAGGAGGAGTGTCAAGTGTTATAATTGCGGCAAAATGGGACATTATGCAAAAGAGTGTTGGTTGCCAAAGAGAGATAGATTCCATGATAGAAATGGAGATCAAAAGAAAGAAGAGAAACAAGCTACAACGGCGGTTGCATCCGATGGCGATATTGTGTTTGTATGTGATGACGGATATGTGAATTTTACATGCCAAGACTCTATGTGGGTTGTTGATTCTGCAGCTTCTTTTCATGTCACCTCACGGCGTGATTACTTTGCTTCTTATCGCAGCGGCGACTTTGGTTGCATAAGGATGGGAAATAGTGATGTTTCCAAGGTTATTGGCATGGGAGATGTTTATTTGAAAACTGATGTCGGATGTAATTTGCTTTTGAAAAATGTGAGACATGTTCCGGATATTCGACTTCACTTGATCTCTACGGGTGCCTTGGATGATGATGGTTATTGTAATTCATTCTTTGATGGCAAATGGAAGTTGACTAAAGGTTCCATGGTAGTGGCAAAAGGTAAGAAGACAGGCTCTCTCTACACCATGCAAGCTGACTTGATTAAAGAAGAGGTAAATGCAGTGGAGGATTCCTTGGTTGATTTATGGCATATGAGATTGGGTCATCTTAGCAAGAAAGGACTTGAAACTCTTGCTAGAAAGAACCTTTTACCTTTGAAAGAGAAAAATCTAAAGGAATGCACTCATTGTCTGACTGGTAAGCAACATAGATTCTCATTTCAGAGTTCCTCTCCACATAGGAAATTAAATGTACTTGATTTAGTTCACACTGATGTTTGTTGCATGGATGCTAGAACTCTTGGGGGTTCATTATACTTTGTGACATTTATTGATGACTGTTCTAGAAAAGTGTGGGCTATTGCTTTGAAATCTAAAGATCAGGTACTTGGGGCTTTCAAGCAATTTCATGTCAATGTGGAAAGAGAAACCGGGAAGAAGCTGAAATGTGTTCGGGCTGACAACGGTGGTGAATATAGAGGCCCATTTGAACACTATTGCAGGGATTATGGTATCAAGCTTGAGAAGACTGTTCCAAAAACACCACAGCATAATGGAGTGGCAGAGAGAATGAACCGGACAATTAATGATCGGATTCGGTGTATGCTTTCTCATGCGAAGTTGCCTAAGTCATTTTGGGGTGAAGCGATGAGAACAGCAGTAGACTTGATAAATCTTTCTCCATCAGTTCCTCTTAAGGGGGATGTTCCGCAAAGAGTTTGGAGTGGCAAAGATGTTTCCTACAGCCATCTAAAAGTGTTCGGTTGTCGGGCATTTGTGCATGTTCCAAGAGATGAAAGATCCAAGCTTGATGACAAATCTAAACAGTGTATCTTCTTAGGTTATGGATATGAAGAATTTGGCTATAGGTTATGGGATCCAGTTGCAAAGAAAGTCATTAGAAGTCGAGATGTGGTGTTTTGTGAGTATCAAACTATTGAAGACATTGACAAGGTGGAGAGATCAAAGAATACAGCTCAACGTTCAGTTAGTTTCAGCCCAAATCCTTCTAATGTTGATAGAAATTATGGGGGAGAAGTGCAAGGAAGTCATGAAGATGGTGAGTCCTCACATAATGTTGATTCTTCAGCTGATATAGGTGAAATAGTTGAGGAAGAGCAATCTATCCTACCTCAAGTTAGAAGATCTGAAAGAGAGCGTAGGCCTTCTCAAAAATATTTGCCACATGAGTATGTGTTACTCACTGATGCAGGGGAGCCAGAAACTTATGAAGAGGCTATATCATGTGAAAGAAAGAATGAGTGGCATGAAGCCATGCAAGAGGAGCTTAAATCCTTGCATGAGAACCACACATTTGAATTGGTGAGGTTGCCTTAGGGTAAGAGAACACTCACAAATAAGTGGGTGTACAAGTTGAAGACGGAAGAAAATAGTTTACAACCACGATACAAGGCTAGACTTGTTGTGAAGGGCTTTCGTCAAAAGAAGGGCATAGACTTTGAAGAGATTTTTTCACCGGTTGTAAAGATGTCTTCTATTCGAGTTGTTCTTGGGTTGGCCGCCAGTTTAAATTTAGAAATTGAACAACTTGATGTAAAGACGGCTTTTCTTCATGGAGACCTAGAAGAGGAGATATATATGGAGCAACCAGAAGGTTTTGAAGTTGAAGGCAAGGAGCACCTTGTATGTAGATTGAGGAAAAGCTTATATGGTCTCAAGCAAGCGCCTAGGCAATGGTATATGAAGTTTGAGTCATTCATGGAAGAACAAGGATACGGTAAGACAAACTCAGATTCTTGTGTCTTTATGAAAAGATTCTCAAATAATGATTTTCTTATTCTCCTACTTTATGTGGATGATATGTTGATTGTTGGGCATGATGCCAAGAAAATCAAGAGTTTGAAAATTGAGTTGAATAAAGCTTTTGCAATGAAAGACCTAGGCCCGGCTAAGCAAATCTTAGGCATGAGAATTACTCGTGATAGGAAGAATAAGAAACTGTGGTTATCTCAAGAGAAGTATATTGAGAAGGTGCTTGAAAGATTCAACATGAGCACATGTAAACCAGTGAGTACTCCACTTGCAGGCCATTTCAAGTTGAGTAGTAATGAGTGTCCTTCAAGTGAGAAAGAGAAGGTTGAGATGATGAAAATTCCTTATGCATCGGCTGTGGGTAGTTTGATGTACGCCATGGTTTGTACAAGACCGGATATTGCTCATGCAGTTGGTGTTGTGAGTAGATTTCTCTCTAATCCAGGTAAGGAACATTGGGCCGCTGTTAAATGGATTTTGAGATATCTTAGAGGCACTTCTACACTTTGCTTGTGCTATGGAAATGCAAAGCCTGAGTTGAGTGGTTTCTCGGATGCGGACTATGCCGGTGATGTTGATTCCCGAAAATCCACATCGGGTTTTATAATAATCTTTGCAGGGGGAGCTGTTTCATGGCAATCGAAATTGCAAAAATGTACCGCTTTGTCTACAACTGAAGCGGAGTATATTGCTATTACCGAAGGAGGTAAAGAACTTTTGTGGATGCAAAAATTCCTACAAGAGTTGGGCTTGAAGCAAGAGAAGTTTATTCTATATTGCGATAGCATGAGTGCCATCCATCTTAGCAAGAATCCAGTGTTTCATTCAAGATCGAAGCATGTTGATGTGAAGTATCATTGGATCCGAGAAAAGCTAGAAGAGAAGCTCTTCCTACTTGAGAAAGTTCATACCGACAACAATAAGTCCGACATGATGACCAAAGCCTTGCCCGTGATGAAGCTTGACGCTTGTAGAAGAAAAGCGGGCATGACGAATCTTCCCACATGAGGTGGAGGGGGAGATTTGTTGGCTGGGTCCACCTTCATGTGGGGCCCAGCCAGCATTAAAAAAAAAACAAAAAGAAAAGAAAAGAATAAAAAGAAGGGGAGTTATCGTACGTGGGGTGTGCGTCCAAAGTGCGGAGAGAGAAAAAAAAACCAGAAAGAAAACTGCAGCAAAGGAGAAAGAGAAGAGAGGAAGAGCGCTGAAATTTTGCGGCTTTGATTCGAAGGCCAAATATTGTCGGAATCGGCTCAAATTTCAGTATGTTGTTCGTGAGACCGAGGGCTACGAGTTGATGGTTTTTGTTCGTCGAGAACCGTCTCCAAACTCTCCAGTTGCGGTTAAGGTTTTCTTGCTCCGAACTTGTTTGTCTACCTATGTGGTGAGAAGAAGATGATTGTAATGTTGATGTTGAGACTCTAGTGTGTGACTAGAGAAGAATACTTTGTGTATCCTGCTATTCTTGGTGATTAGTGGATGTTTTTGGGCGGTCCGTGGTTTTTCCCGCATCGGGTTTTCCACGTTAAATTCTTGGTGTCGTTATTTGCTTTGTCTACTTATCATTTCGGCGTTATATTTGCATTTTGTGAGGCTATATATTGCTGGTTGTTGCTGGGGGTTAAGAAAATTTTAGTTGATTTAGCTTCGGGGGAGAAATTGATGCTGGATTGCGTTTGGCCGTGGTGAACTGTTGTACCCGAGTTCTCCCCAACACTGCGCATATGGAGGCTTCTGTCGACCTTGCTGTGTTCGCTAACCTGTGGCAGTTCTCTTTGTGAGGTAGTGGGTGATGATGGCTCCATGGCAAGATTACCTAAGCTTCATGGGTTTGCACAGCGGGAAAACTTGAAAAATGCATCTGTTGCTGATCTAATCAGGTAAATATTCTCTTCCAAGCAATCCAATGCAAAATACTTTTTAAGGATGATCAAATCCAATTTCAGCTGCAACCGTCACTTCTAAAGTGTTGGCTCTTTTGGTCAAGATGTTGTCGCTGTGGCATCTCCCCTTTTTGGCAGTGGATGGATGAAGAGTAGAAACCTTGGAACCCAGGGTGGGATGGGAAAAAGAGTCTCTTATGGGTGGCTGTTGGGCTGTTGTTTTACTTAGCAAAAAGGAGAGAAGCATAAGCCATTTTCGTCTATTCATATCTCAAGTTTAGTTTATGCTTTAAGCTTGTGGTTGTTATTCCGCTCGTCGACACCATGCGGATCAGTGATTTTGGGTTCTGAAGAGTTGTTTCTCTCAATTTTTTTTTTTTTTTTTTTGGTGTGGTGTCGTTAGATTAGTATATGGTTATAAATGGCCAGGATTCTTGCCAAATTATGTCAATGAGCCTGTGACCACAGTTACTTTTGTGCATATTTTCTTGTATTTACCTCTTTCAAAACTCATGTCTGAATGTCAGTTGACCACTAACTGAGGCAGAGTTTGAAGTGTATTCTCGGCAGTATCACCAGGATATAGGGATAGAACGTCTAGATTGTTTTCTGACTTGTATATTGAGAAGCTTCTTATACTGTGTGATTAAGAAAGTTTCACTGCTAATATAAATTTATGGGTACTGCCGGAAAAGAGAAATGAGTTAAATGTGCTGCTGCTGCAAGATTACCAACAATGTCAGGCCTTTTACAGCCCATTGCTATAGGTCGATATTAGATGGAATCGAGCGAATTGCAATGGTCAAGTTGAGATAAATTCTGAGTTAATTGCTAAAACTGCTTTAAGAATTCAGAAACTGAAGAACAGAGAGTTTTGTATGGATTAATTGTAAACTTTGAAGATCTTGTTTGTAGCAGTCCAATTTTTCAACTCAACTTACATTTGCACTTCATCTCATGTACTTCCATCACATGATTTTGTTTGACAATGATTTTGCTAGAACAGGCAGTCAAGCTCTAGAGTTGAACAATCACACCACTGAAAAATCGATGATATCTTTGGGTGGAACTCGATGTATCTTGAAGCGTGTAAAAAAAATGTCTAATCATGTGCCAATCATAATGTGGAGTACCAAATTTATCTTACTTGGATAACAATGTTGTCTGGACAGGAAAGTTAACATTAGGAGAAATGATTTTTAGGATATTAGTGAACTGCTGGGAACAATAAGTCTTTCTTATAGTTCCTATATGTGTCTGCAATTGATATAGGAATGCCGTGATTTTGATTAAAAGCATTATCTTAGTTTTTTCCTATTTTAAGTCCTCTTACAGACAGCAATATTTCCCATCATGTAATTCTTACTTTATTGTTTATCATCTGAACAGAGCAACATTGGAGATGATTGGGATGTCCTTGTTAGGGTACACTCGGGATGCATCCCAGGAGACATCTGGATCTGCTAGATGCCACTGCGGCAACCAGCTTGCACTTGCAATGTAACAGATAGATGCGGCAGCAGGGGCGTGTGGTCTACCTCCGAGGGCACGAAGGAAGAGGAATAGGTTTAAGGCACATATTACGTGCCTATAACACGCAGGACGATAGGCGTCATACCTTGGAAGCAAATGTAGAGCTTGGTTTGCCCGTTGACTACAGGTAGTATGGAATTGGTGCTCGGTTATTTTTCCCTTAAGTCAGAAACTATACTAATGTGAGAGGCAACTGTTTCAGAGATTGTACAACATTTTATAGGACTACTAGATGAAGCTGGTGACTAAAGCGGAGCTTCAAGTTCTCGTCTTAGAAAGACATGATCTAAATTACTCTAAAGAATCACTCCATCGTTAATCTTTTTAAAGCATTTGTATCGGTGCTTAACATATTGACTAATACTGCAGATGTTGCGTGACCTGGAAGTCAGAACCATGAAGCAGATTAAGTACCCGGTCTTAAAGGTTATGGCTTGATTATTGCTGAGAGAGTCCCTCTAGTAACTCCCGCAACAAAGGAGAACAGGATATGCTTGGAGACAAAACAGTCCAAGATGGGCACATCTATGGAGCGGACAATGGCCTCTTCAGCAATCTCATCAACAAAAACGTCAGGCGAGCAGCCCTGTTTCTTTTGATCCAGGTGTGCCTGACTCATAGAACCTGCTAAACAGTTCGACTGCTAATGATTTACGTGGGGGGTCACGAGCAAGTTCACTGACAGATGGTGCTATTACTTAATTTTAAAAGCACCAAGGCAAAGAACATTGGGATACCTGCTGACGATGAGTTCTAGAAATTTTATGGCGGTCCAGTTTTATAATAAGTCTATTGTTCTATTGATGTCATTCATCCATTTTGTGAGGCGAAAAGGTGAAGATTAGCCATCGAAACTTCCTTGTGTTATCGATGGCTTGCGAGATTTATCCTTAATTCAATTTCAAGGAATATGCTAGAGTCTTTGTTGTTGATCAACTCTCCATATTGGCGTTGATGAGGATTGCTTATGACCTTTTATTGTCGAATGAAGACGCAATGCACAAAGAATTGGAAATTAGTCACACACGTACCTGGTATTTTGGAAGATGCAATGTCTAGATGTAATGTTCACTACTCTCCGAAAAACATCAGGAAATGCAACACCATTCAATTACTTGCATCAGACAGTTTTGCTTTCTTTGATCTGATTTGCAAAACAAAATATAGTGAAGAAGGGATTTTTTGTTTAGGCATACCAAACTTTACGCCTAAGTCTTGACATTCCTTTTGAAAATGGAGACTTTGAGTTCAATAGTATCAAAACTAACAACCCTGAACACAGTCCTTTAGAGAAGTTCCCCTTTGGAATGCGGCTTGACCAGCGGAGAGCTTTCCCGAGCGACGTTGTGGGTAGTACAGGAGCTTCACTGGCCATGATCAGTCCGAATATTTAAAAGCCGTGGTCTGCATGCTTCCATTGATGTGTTCCCTTCAAAACCGCCAAGGAGTGCCTGCAGAGTTGATTTTTGATCATCAAATGATGACTAGCACAAGAAATGCTAATTGCAGAGTCACTTCGGTCGTCTCAACAAACATTTTCATGGGCAGTTGATCTATGTCAATTTAAAATCCATTTGGACTTGAAATTACTTGATCAGCTCCAACTTTCTATAATAAGACTTCTATGCTGTTTAAACTAATTTTTTTGTGCTTAAATAGTGGATGGTCGTACAGTTCGGGAAGCCATAACCATTACAATCTTTAAAAGTAATGGAGAAACACCATTATAACCCATAAGATCTACCTTTCCGACGCAAGTCCAGCTCCTATTTAACTAGAATAGTAAATGGTATGTCCACGTATGTAGACCCGTAAAATGTAAGAAAGAAAAAAATCTTTCAAATATACAAATGAGATCAATATTCATCCAATGTGCTTAAACATAGCAAAGCAGATGCAACTCGTGCAATTTCCACAAGTTTAACTGGAAAAGCGAGTAGAGAGAGAAAATTTAACCAAGTACGACTAACACTCCATTTGGTTCGACTTTTGGGTAATGTATTTACAAAAATGCAAATATCTTTGGATGAAAGGGGTTTTTCTGAAATGCAAATAGCATTTGGTGAATTGTAATCCTAAATGCAAATATCTTTAGGAAATAACTTTGGTCAAAAATAACCATTGCCTGCGGTGGCCTAGCTGGATAAAAGCTCCCATAATGTCTACCCAGGATGGAGGAGTTCAAATTCTGTGGGACACACGGGATATTAAGCGTGACGTCGGGGTGGTGGGTCCTCCGCTAAGGTCGCCTAGGGTTTACTCGCCAGCTGCTGGTTGTACGGGGTTCCCTAGGTATCCAAAAAAAAAAACCTTTAGTCAAAATACTATTTGGTAAAGTTTGCATTTGTAAATGACTTTTATTAAATTAGAAAAACAAAAAAAAAAAAACATTTGGATTTTTTTTTTTTTGAAGTTTGGCCATCAGACCGTCGAATTTGGCTGCCAGACCGTCAAGTTGGGCGATCGGACCATCGGATCTGGCCGCCGAATGCCGTCTCATGAGGTCGCCCACCTCAGGCGAGGTCGCTTGGGGTCGCGCAATCTCAAGCAGCCGTCACCTAGGTTAGCCTGACCCCGGTGACCGTTGCTTGAGGTCGCGCAACCTTAGGCGGCCGCCTGGATCACGCGATTCAGGCCATCAATCGCCTGGGTCACACGACCCAGGTGTCACCTAAGGTTCGGCAACGGTTGCTAGGGTTGGGTGACCCTCGGGTGTTGGTCGTTGTCGCGCGTGACCCCTTGGTCGACAATCATCGGCCTCCAATCAGCTTTCCCGTGCGGTGGTTTTGGAGAAAATAAATAGTACCATGGACTTGCATTCCGAAGATACAATTTTCCAAAATACCTCCGGAGTTATTTTGGGCTAAAGACCCTTAGAGTCATTTGGAGATGCAATTGAATCTTGCCAAAGTCACCCCCAAATATCGAACCAAACGAGTTTGCATTTGGCCAATGGATTTTAGGGTCCCAAAGCTCATTCCAAAAGCCGAACCAAATTAGGCCCAAATTCCACTATTTCACATCATCTTTGCAATAATAGTGCTAGAAAATCTTGCACAAAAAATGAATTTAGTGGATTATAATTATGAGATTTTGAATTTTATGAGGATGGAAATTAAAAAGTGTTGGAGGAATCATTTCCAACGTCAGATACAATTATCAAAATCGAAATGAAAAAAAGAAAAAAAAAGAATGAAAAGACAGTTTTCACGTGTTTGGATGAGAAAAAGAAAGGAAGTGAGAGATGCTTAGGTAAGTTATAGAAAAACGAGGATGGCGTGCTTTAGCCTTTAGGTAGTTATGCTGAGGTGGCAAATTGTGAGAAAATTATATATTTACCTTAATACAGCAATGTGAACCTAAGATCTATTTCTGCAGAAGCTACAACCAGAATACATTTGTCACAAAGACTCTTAAGTAATATTATTAATTAATAGAAAATTTGGCTGTTAGTGATGCAAAATGCTGTGAAAGTAAATAACTGATATGGAATACTATTGATTTAGTAAGCGCCTCATCCTCTTCCTCCAATTTCCTTTCGTGTCACGGCAACAGTTGAAAATGTTGCCACAAGAAAACAAAAACCATATACACACAGCAATCGCAAATCAAAGTATGTTCTACTCCAGAGAGAAAGTTTCCTCTTGATGCTGCATTTAAAAACTGAGAAAAGTAGGACAAGTTGGGCATCGCTGATTCAATTCACCCTAAAAATACATACATATTCACGTGACAGGATATGTGCTAACTGCTGAGTAGTTATGATGAATTCGCTTGTAACTGCGGAAAAGCTTTCCTTGAGTCCTACACGCGAAATGTAATCATGTATTCTGATTGGTCTACCTATTAAATACGCTATATCTATATTACAAGACCACAGCCCAAATTGAAATTATTACTGATGATGTACCAATAAAACCTCCCTATTTTCACGCTCTCTGGTACACCAATCAACATCTCTTACCTCGTATTCCTTCTATCCTTCAAATTCTCTCACATACCAAACGAGTTAACACGTACCCTCCGCGAAAAGTCGCTCCTTTACAACAAATCTCAAACATCAAAGCAACAAGCTCTCCTTCATTCTTCAGATAGATCCCAGGACTACCCCCAAACAGTAAGACAAAGAAGATCAGAGCCCAGAAATCCTCTCCATTTCCACTACCCACTAGAACGACCAAAACAGAGGCAGCCGGAAAAATCGCTCCTTTACAACATATCTCAAACTTCAAAACAACAAGCTCTCCTTCATCCGACAGATAGATCCCAGGAATACCCCTATACAGAAAAACAAAAGAAGAGCAGAGCCCAGAAATCCTCTCCATTTCCACTACCCGCTAGACCGACCAAAACAGAGGCGGCCGGGAAAAGCCCCGCGAATCAAATCGACACGAGAGGGACCAACTCACCAGTTCCGACCAAGGACCTCGTCGGCCCTGTACGAAGTGAAGCGGGGATTGTCGTCGCAGATCTAGGGCTTCTCGAGAGAGACGGCTTTGACCATAGCGAAGAGAGCGCGGCCCTCGTCGGAGAAAGCCCAGCGTCAGGAGAGAGCGCGGTTCGGGAACAAAGAGGTCGGGAGGAAGAGGCCGGTGAGTAGAGAGATATGCCATCGTCGGCAGGGAGCGTCGCCGTCGTCGGAGAGAGCGCAGCCGTCGTCGGAGAGCGAGCAAAGAGGGAATAGAGTGAGAAGAGAGAGGAGAGAGAGGAGAAGGAGCAAAGAGGAGAGAGAATGCCCGCGCGTTGGTTTGAATTAAAACGAAGTGAGAGAGAAGCGGAGGAGAGACGGCAAGGGGCCCACACTTCCACGTGGCGCTGCACGAGTGGTCCGGGACCACGCTGACGTGGAGGTCCCGGACCACCCAATATTTTCTCAACTTTATTAGCTAATACGAACCACTATTTTACCATATAAAAAGAAACAACCCATTAGTGGAAATTAGGGGATCTCAGGGGTTCTCCCATGGCGGAGCTCTCTGCATCGCGCCTTCAGCCCCGCGGTTGCATCTGAGTTATATCTGTCGGGCGATTTCATCGCTGGATTTTCCATCGTTGCCGAGCGTCATCATTGTTCAGTGGATTCAAGCAATCGACAAAGCAAATGGTTTCGAGATTAGGAGCCTGAGAAGCTTGCCAGAGGTTCCGAAGGGATAGTGGTGGCTGAAATCTCATGCCGTCTTCCGATCCTCTGTTGTGACTTGGTGCCCGCGTGTTGCAACGATCTCGTCGTCACGCCGACGCTCCATTGCCGGGTTTTCTCCGTTGATGCATCCTCGTCGCCGTTTGTTCTGATTTGAGAAGTTTGAATCTCTTCTCCTATCACAAAGTTCCTACCTCTGTCCCGCGCGGTTGCTCTGTTCTTACGTCCTCATTGTGGTAATCACACGTTTGACGAAACGCCACAGAGAGAGAGAGAGAGAGAGAGAGAGATTATCCGACACGTCGTCAGTTCGGCATTCGTTGTTCCAGCTCTAGATTTCACCCGTCACTGCCATTCATCGTCAAGAGTTAAGACATTCAGCTAGTTGCCATGGTCTGTCCTGCTTTTGCGGGCGGTTATGAAGGCCTCCTTATGCTTTGTTCCTGCGTGCTTTTTCAAGAGAAGGTAATTAGTCTCTTGAACTGCACCGTCGCGCTCGTAAACCTTCTTTCTTCAGCTTTACACGATGTGCGGTCAAATGGATAATGCACGTTGAATGTTTGATGATATGCCTCTTGAGGAATAACTTCACTGGGAAAACGATTATCGAAGGATGCATGAGGATGGGAGAGGCGGGTAAGTCTCTGGTTCCCTTAGTTACATGCCGTACAGGGACGATTTCTCTTGGAACGCGGGGCATTCGTGTTTTGCCAGTGAAATGAGCAAATGTTAGTTTCCAGTGCTTAAAATTCCAGGGATCATGGTTATGGCAAGAATAGGACAACCATGGAAGCCCTTGGGTTGATTAAAGCTACTGAGCTAGTGAATTACCGTATCAGAGAGTATGAAGAAGGGAGGGCTACTACTTGGAGGAGTCTCTTGCTTGCCAGCAACTCCATCTTCTCTCCGGCAAGGACGAGAATGAGGATGAGGATGAGCCATTATGTTGAAGGAATTTCAAAAAGGACAAAAGAGGGAGGGCTTCAAGGAGCAGCAAATGTAATTGCATGTGCTTTCAAATGAATTATACTTGCTTGCCTCTTGCTCTTGAAATTGAATCGACTCGAAGCTCGAGAAATTGATTAGTTTTTCTCATCTGCTTCTACGACATCTTCCGTTTTAGTTGAGAGAAATTTGCTCCTGAGGTTTGATATTCTGCTGCTGATTGGCGAATAATCCATTTCTGAAGCACTCTTATTGGATATTATTATGCAAAAAGTAGAGTTCACCTTGTATTTGAAAATTATTACGTGCCCATAACCAATGAGTAATGCTTTGTGAATTTCAGCCACCCTTGTTTGACGATGAAATCATGTAATTATCGCTTGGTATGGCCTATACTAATTTCCCAACCCTATGTTAATGATCACAGAAATCATAGTTAGGCACAAATTTAGATGGGCATCCTCTTTTTTTATATTAGTAATTAGTTAATGGTCACAGAATCAAATCATAATGTCAATTAACTGCATCTTGGGGTGGTCTATTTTGGCGGTGCTTATCTACAATATTATCTTAAAAGGACGTTCCCCAAAAACATGTTATCTTAAGAACATACCATCAGTAGATAATGGGACAATAGTGTGATTATTTATACACCTAAGTGCTCCTTGAGAAAAAAAGAAGTTGATTCAACCACTCATTTTAACTCATTTTCTATTCTTTTTCAATTGATATATCTATTACCGGTTTCGACTATGCTATCACAGATTCCGAAATTACTCATTAATATGTGAAAGTCTACGTAATTGGTATATAAAAAATAATAAGAAAAACATGGAGACTTTGAGTTCAATATTATCAATTCCAACAAGCTCGAACACACATACATCTGCTTCCTTTAGAGAAGTTCCTCCCTGAAATGCGGCCTGACCAGCAAAGAGCTTTTTCAAGCCATTTTGAGGTTAGTACATGAGTTCACTGGCCATGATTCGTCCAAATATTTAAGACTTGCGGTTTGCATTCTTCCATTTATGCGTCCCTTTGTAACCCTGCCCGGGACAATCCGTCAAGTTGATTTTGAATCAAAAAATGATCTATGAGTAAGAACATAAAAGGTATGATGATTAACACAAGAAATGTTAACCAGACCACATGTGCATAATCTCATAGGCAAACCCAAATCGTATAGGAATATGACAATACCTTATGAGAAGGCAATAGATTTCATTCCTATCCAAATTTTGCACGTGAGAACTATCATCTCAGGATTGCTTCAATAGATTATGTGACCAGATAACAACTGTGAAGGAAAGATATTGCAGCTCGTACTGTTAGTAATTAAACCAAATTCATTGGAAATTGTCGATCAAGAACTAGCTGAGCTCATCATTATGATGTAAATAGTTAATACACAAGTGAATGCTTTAGGATGCTTATTAAGAAGAACACATAGGGAATCAAACGGATAAATAAAAAGATGATTTGTCAGTTGACCGAATTTTTATCAAGAATATTGTTAGAGATGCTAAGGCTAGTCTGTAGTATTAGAGGTACTAAGACTAAATCTGATAGAATTGATTTACAAAGTGATGTGCAAGATTTCAATTGATTGTTTGAATATGATCCACTTATTCTATGCCTAGTATTTGTGATATCTTTAGCATGACTTGCGTTAATAAGTGATTCGTATGACTATTGCCATTAGGGGAAAAGTACCAAAAAAGATCTAAACATATGGCAGTAGTACCAATTCAATTATAAACTCTTCAATTTGACCAATTTAGTTATAAACATTTTCACATTAGCACCAATTCAGTTCTTCTAGTCAATTTTTGTCGGGCATCCGGCCAATGTCGATGTGATAATTTTCAAATAAATTTGTATTTTTTTAACTTTTTAATTATGTTTTTCTTTTTTCTCTTCTTCCTTCTTGGGCTTCTTCTCCCTATAGTGGCTAGCGAGGCTCTAACAAGGTTCACTGCCCATTGAAGAGGGTCGCGACCCTCGCCCAGGGCCACAGGCAACGCGGCTTCCCCTAGATCTGGGCGAGACCAACCTCGCCATGGTCTTGCCTCGGGTGAAGGTTGAGACTCACAGCCCTAGGTGAGGCCAAGCGAGGGCTGTGACCTTCTTTTGCGATTGGCAGGGGCTTCGCAGTCCTCACCCAATGGTCGGAGAGCCTAGCTGGAGCTTTGTCAGCCACTGTGAGGAGAAGAAACCCAAGGAGGAAGAAGAGAAAAAAGAAAAATTAAATAAAAATTAAAAAAATTAAAAAAAAATTATTGATTCACGTCAACATTAGTTGGACAACCAATCATGTTAGCATCGACCGATGAAAATTTACCAAAATGATTGAATTTGTATTAATGTGAAAAATTTATAATTAAATTGATTCAATTAAAAGGTTTAAGACTGAGTTAATACTAATACCATAGATTTAGAACTTTTTTTTTTGGTACTTTTCCCTTTTTGGCCCACTAGTTTGAAGACATCAACGATAAACAGGTTGATTCAGGCACTATGCATAAATAACCTGGCAAAGACTTGCCGATGATTGAATAACTAATTAATTTTAAAAAAAATGAATCGGGTCTGAGTGGGTCTTGCTCAATGTGTCGACCTAGAGAGAGAAATTATTTATTTTGGGATTTAGCTATATTATTGTGGGGAGAGTCTTACTTAGGGGCGTGCATGGTCCGGACGGGCGGTTCCCGATTTAGAACCAAGAACTGCCCGCTAAGGACTGGTTCCGAAAAATTGGAACCGGGATCCACCCGTTAGTTGCATGGATCCACCCAGGAACCGTCCGGTCCGGTTCCCGGGTGGATCCATGGAACCGGTCTCACAATAATAATAACATTTTCTAAATCCCACCATGAGAACTCTTCATATCGAGTAATATATTAGAACCAAAAGCTACAACAACTAGAAATCAAAACATAATGTTGAGTCAATGTCATTGCCATTTCCAGATTGTTATATAACAGAAGTACAAAAATAAAAAAATGAGTCAACCATGACCACTTGAAGATAACAAATTTTACAAAAGATTAAAATAAAATTTTATCCATTAACGGTTAGGCAGTGAACTCAGTGGATTATCAACATGTTCCAATTAATGCTGTAATGGGTGTCCAGATGTTAGACAAAAAACAAGAACAAAGTTAAAGTACAAGATTTAGAAGATTGAAAAGAGAAATTTGAGAGATTAATTGACTGAACTAAAAATTATCATTTCTTTTCTTCCATAAAGGTTCAGGGAATAACTTCAATTCTATATGCTCTTCACCAGTCTTGGATGCATAAAACATGATTGCTTTTGAAAGAGAGGTCATATAAGAAATTTAGAACACCAATCTAATCAATTAACCAACCTCTACAATTGCTTTTTAATGTGAGAAAACTTGCAGAAAGGAAAGAGAAAAAACGGACCATTTTTCTCTTATTCTAGAATCGCATTAGGAAACTTCTTCAGTCATGGAAGGAGCATCCTACATTAAGGAACAGTCACTAATCACAATAACTCATCAGCCAAATATAATTCAGTCTTGAACAGTGTTAGACCTTTTTCAAGTAATACTCCAAAATATTGAAGATCCAGACTGGAGCACTTCAATTACTGACAAGTCGCAAAAGGTAATAACTACATGCAATTGTAGATAAATAACACATATGACCAAATTTTCATAATCATCTCAATGTTGTCGGAAAAAAATAAGTTATGGGATGTCATATATTTGAAACTACACTAGCTTTTATATTAGGACCTCTCCATTTGGTTTGACCAAAGATTACCCACTTTAATTAATTTTTTAGTTATTTGATTTGGGTTTGTTAATTAGTAATTTCAATTTTTTAAATATTAAAAATTAATATATTATTTTAATATAATCAGTCCGGTCCGAGTGGGCAGGTGGACGGATCTGCCCATGGAACCGGAAACTTGACTGGTACCCACTGGTTCCCATAAATTGGAACCGGGAACCAGACCGGTTCCCTCAAGAACCACTGGTTCCGGGTAGTTCCAGTCCGGTTACGGGTGGTCCTGGCGGGTCCCGGTTCTTTTGCACACCCCTAGTCTCACTGGTAATTCCTATAACTAAGAATCGTAAGTTAAACATTCGGCTACCTGCTAAACTGAAGATGTTTAGCCTATAGAAATCCCTTGGCCGTGAGTCCTGCACTTTCAAAGCAATTAAGTTTAATTTTTTTCAGCTAATGGTTAGGTAAGATTCATGATCATTCTTATCAATTTCATTCATTGCCACATAAGTTGAAAAGGGAAAAGACAAGTCCTCTCTTGGAACTTCCTCCTTCAAATGTTAACCTTCATGGATAAGTTATGAATATGTCTCTTGAGGAATCCACGAGGACTACACTGAGCCTGAAGGTTTTCAAATGGCCTGTGTGAGAAAGAAAGACTGTATATACTCACGAGAGTAGCACATGAGATGTAGATTTAGGACGATAATTACTAGTTGGTGGGCTTGTGCTTTAGACTCTAAGGTAGCCTACATGATCTGAAGTCACAAAAATAAAAGCTCCGTTTGTTTTGCGGCTTGTGAATGATTCAAAAAATATTTTCTTAAAAATAATCAATTATATCTTTTACAAAAATGAATGATAAATTTTTTTTATCATCCACAAAAATATTTAAACATAAATTATTTGCAATAATAAAAATATGTTCTATTGACTAATTATTTTTAGCAATAAAAGAAATCATTTTAAAGAAAATATTGTCCAAATCATATATCTTTTGCCAAACAAATGGGGTGTAAGATAACTATATTGTGGAATTAATGTAGTCAATTTCCTTAATGACATAGTGTAGAAAATTGGTCTTAGAAAGAGAAATTGTTTTCTCCTTTCTTTTTAAAGAAAAAAATTGTACTTTTGTAAAGACAATTAAGTCCCTACCTTAGCTCCTCTCTTCCATGAGAGCTTCAATGACAATATCTAGTTGTCTAATCCCCATTGTTCAACTCGAATTTGGTGTACATGTGTCTGTTTCTATAGAGGATTCCCCTCAAGCGCAATTTGTTTGTTTAGCCTATTCTTTTTCTCATTGTGAATTAGGGTCTGCAGGTCCTCATCTCGTAGAACAAAATAGAGCTCGCATTGCCAACATTATGGGTGAGCTAGTAGTTTTCAAGAAGCAGTGGGCTGAGAAATTTATCCTCAAGCTATATATATAGAGAGAGAGAGGAGCTGAAGAAGACAGACGATTGAGGAAGGTTTATAAAACCATGTCCCAGCTTCAACTGATATATGTGGAATTAGTAATAATTTTGGTAGAACATAGAGATAATGTGTGAACAAGCATGAACTTACAAGTTTTCATGTTTCAAGTGTGGGAGAGAGAATGATCACAATGGAATAAGAACTATTCATGTTAGAAAGTTCAAACCAAAATTTAAATTGTTAGGTATATTGACATCTAAATTTTGGCGACCCGTTTAATCATTCACTAAATGCATAAAAAAAATTAGAGATTAATTTTTAACTCCTAGCAAAAATGATATCCCTTAAAATTGCATCGCATATAGACTAAGTAGCACCGACATTGACATGCGACACACGACACGACACGACACATCGACACGTTGTTTCTCAAAAAATAAAGAATTTCGACATGTTGGGACACGTTGTATATTAAATATATATTTTTATATATACATAATAAATTATCATTTTTATGATTATTTCAATTAAATTAATTTGAATCAAATTGATAAATAAATAAATAATTAAAAAAAGCTTAGAATGAATATACACTAAAAACATTAATCCGCCAATTATTAATATCATTAATTGTTTCAATTTAACAAATTCAATTCTATTTTAATGATTCATAAAAATCGGAGAAAAAATAAGCAATTCATATTCTAGACTCTCATGTTATATATGTTGGAAGAAGAGAAAAGAAATTTAAGATGTAAATTGTGTATCACGGAAAGTAGGAGTCAGAAGAGAAGAGAAGACTATGTTTTTTTTTTCTTTCTTCATTTATTATTTTATTATTGTGTTTTATTTTTTCACATATATATTTTGACCTTTCATTTATTGAATTTTTAAAATTGATCTCGATATCTGAATCATGTGTCGAAAACTCATATGTCAGAATTTCGACTCGAGTGTCAGAAAGTATTGAGAAAGTTGATCAAGTGTTATGTTAACCTAGTGTTCGAGAGTGTCTGAGAGTGTCGGACACGTGTCGAAGCATCCGACATGATACGAAGACTCTTAAAGAGTGTCGATACTTCATAACATATAGACATTAGGAGCATTACATTACTAGTATTAAAAGAAGAAGCAGCGAAACCAGGCCAGGTGCAGGCCGGCCTGGCCTTCTTTCTTTTCATTTCTTCCTCTTCTGGCTTGGGCCCAGCCGATTTTCTCTTCCTCCTCCCTTTTGTCCTCAACGTTGGCTAAAGAGGGAGGAGACAGAGAGGACGGTATGGAAAAGGAGACCAGAAGATGGAGAGAGAGAGCGTCGATCGGGAGTTGGTGATCGGGGCCAGGCCAGCCAGGGGCAGCTGGCATGTCAGAGGCCATGCGCGCCGGTGCTTAAAAGCGAGAGAGGGAGAGTCAGCCAAGGGGGTTCTTCGGAGAGGGGAGAGGGAGAGGAGCCAAGAGTGGGAGCTGAGATTGAACTGAGAGCGAAGAGAGCCTCGGCCGACGCATTGGGCTGCGTGCGAGCTCCGTCCTACGACCCCTCCCGGTAGAGGTCCTCAAGCCCCAACAGGCAAGCCTCCGTTTTTCCCTCTGTTTGCTGCCCTTTTGTGAGTACGCCGGGCCAGGGTTCGTGGCCATCTGTAGGTCCTTGGCTAGGTCGCTGGGCGTTGTTGGTTGTTTGCTGAGAATCCCGGCCCCGTTTCGAGTCTTGGTTGAGCCCGGAATCCCTCGTTCAGCATCCCACGTCACCCGCTCGATGAAATGCCCGAATGAGATCCACTGACGTATCCTGATTTTTGGTCAAAACGGAATCAGTCCATGCTTTGTCTTGCTCCGTAGAAATGTTCCTGTTGCGTTTGGTGTTGCCCAGTCCGCGTCCACCATCATGGCGACCCGCGGAAGCCGCTGATCTAGGCGGTGTAGGGCGTCCCGCGAGCATCTCACCATGGCCGTCGTTAGGAGTTGCCGACCAGAAGATGGTTGGACGTTCGGCTTGGCTTGCCCGAGAGAAATGCCGGTTTTCGTTAGTTTCATTCTATGTGTTCAGGTATGCGCGTGATGTTTGACTAACGGTGTAATCTGCGATTTTCAGTCTAATATGGATCATTATTCAAGCTTTGCTTGTTCTGGGATTGATGGGCGAATGTCGAAGGCTGATGGTCTGAGCGGTGAGGCTTGGTGGAGTCTCGGGCGCGGGGGAGAAGCTGTTGTTCAGTGGGCAGAATAAGTCCAAAAGATAGACTCGAGGCTTGGGGGCCTTGATTTTGGTTTGGACTGAACTTGGGATTGGGCTTTAGGATTAACTTAGGATTTTTTTCGTGGGCTTAGTTTATTGTTGGAAAGTTCGACTTGTTAATTTAGCTTTGGGTTGAGCTTGATCCGTTGGAGTTGGGCTTAGTTAAACGCTGGAGGAATTGGGCCTAACTAGCCCAATTCGTTTTAATTAACTAAAGCCTCCTGATTATAAAGCCCATTTCGTGTGGGTTGGGGCAACCCATTTTCGGACTGGGCCCGAGGCTGGGCCCATTTTCGGATTAGAAATTAGGAAAACATTTTAAAATATTTATTATTATAACATATTAAAAAATATACTACGAAAATTCAAAAAATTGGAAAAAGCTCAGAAATTAAATTTGAACTAGTTTTATTAGATTCTTCATATTAATTGTAGTTTAGAATTATTTTAGCATAAAAAAAGTGAAAACCCTTTGATCTAAAAAAAATTATGTTAGAAAATGAACAATTTCTTAGGGCTTTACTATAGGGTTTGAATGTTCCTTGTTTCGAGAGTAATGCTTTTGATTGCGCACTTTTAGTATGTTGATTAAGGTTTCCCTTTAGCCTAGATAGGAATGGCATGTTCCTTATTTCGTAGCGTTAGATTCTTTTTCTCTCATAATTTATTTAATGCTTCCTTAGTTGCCAACTGTTATTTTAATTATTGTGCCATGATGGCTCTATATGTTAGTAGATAGGTTTAAAATCAATCCAGACCATGTTACAAACATCTTTGTTAAATGAATAAGATTAGATACCAAACTAGCACTAGTTAATCAATTAGTGCAATCATGTAGCCGGTCCTAAATTCTTTGGTCATGTAGAAAGTAATATACAATCGTGCCTCACTTTATTTCTAGTCAACCCTAATTGGTTAGTTGTGACTCATCATCAGAAAATTCTTATAATGTCAATTTGAATATCACAATATCGCATAAGATATAAGCTTAGAAAGCCCGCATCTAAAATAAGGGCTAGGCTTGCTTGTTAGGCAATACTCATAAATTTACGTCTTTTCCCCTCCATACAGAAAATGTAAGTCGCGACAAGATAAAGATAGATCACATGAATACAAAAAGTATTTAGGACTCTAATTAAGTGATATAAGATAATACTTTAACAATCTAGGGAATATCCGATGTTGCCCTTTCATCTTCTCTCCCCCACGATGACCAGATGCCATTATCTTGGCTGCATGGAGGGAGTGCGCACTGTTTTGCTTTTGCTGATCTATAAAGCGCCCTTCTGACAAGAAAAAATCTCTGTTTGGATAAATTTTCAGTGATGGAAGCGAGACCGATGGGATTGATGATGCTGATCAGACGTATAAATTTCGCCCGATTTAAGGGAAAAAACCAAAGAGGAGTATTGAAATTTATGGAAAAGTCCAAGATATAGGAATCGGCTCACACGTGGCTGGCTTATACTTCTCTTATTCTCTATCTAAAGATCGGGACAATCAAGAAGCATTTGTGCTATTGCATACCACAGCATGAAGTACAGTTTCCATACTATTACTTAAACGAAATTACTAAATTAAAACTAAACCTATTGTACGAATATCAATATAACCCCAAACTTTTCAACTTGACAATTTAGTCCTAAATTATTGTGCGAAAATTGACCAAAAGAATATATTGGAATTTCATATAAAGATTTAGAGCTAAATTGTTAAAATTAAAATTTTTAGAACTGTATCAGCTTTCACGTAATAAACTGAATAAACTTAGGACTGATTGCATAATTTCTTTCGATTATTTAACTATTTATCGGTAGCATCATCATTTAATGAATTTTATTATCAGATTTCATTACCGTCGATAAAAATAAATTGCTCATTCGAAGTACACAACTTACGAAGTTAAATTTCCAGCTACAGGTGCGTCCCGCCTTGCGATGATTGCGAGTAAATTACTAAAGAATCTAGAAAAATTACTGCTGGATCGTTCGCTAGGGTGGCCACCATTTTCACAGGCGCGGAAAGCTCCACCCGCTTTGTTCGGTCAACACCACTCGTGCGACTCCAACGAGCAAGTCTTTACCCCCCGTGAACACGTGCTTTATCTTCGCCTGCCGGAACATTACAATTCTTCTCCTGCACTCGATTAGGAGAGGTTCAAGTCAGTGATTGTCATAGAAAGATTTATGTAAAGCAAAGTACAGCATCACGGCATCCTTTGTCTCTAGGTCATTATCCGGAGAAATGTATGTAGGATAACGCAAACTCCTGATCGGTCGGTATTTACATGCATTCTTTAGACATTGCGCAGGTGAGACCAATCAAGCTGCGGACCAGATCGCTAAGGCCCAAGAAAAACAAAGACTAAATTCAAGTCGAGTCTCCTTTGGACTGATGGGACTATGGAATGATTTGTGCTAAGAATTCATGGATAGGGCCAAACACACCCACACCCCTCTTTGTTTAGAATATCATCTCTTATTGATCTAAAAAATAGAGAATTAATTAACCAGAAAAATTAGCGAAAAAGAGGTAAATTGGAAATAGAATCAGTACCTCAATAAAAGTTTTCTTCATCTCAACCTTTGATAGTGCCTCAATAACTTCCAAATCTCTGTACCAATTACATCGCCTGCCCTCCCCTTTATCAATGACTAAACAAGTTAAAAAGATGAAAGACATAGAAGTTATGGCGCTTAAGGTGTTGAAAAATTAGATAAGCAGAGGGAAGCGGGAACACAAAAACGATGACAGTGACAGTGATTGGATCTTACTAGTTTCGTGCGCCTTTGTTTATGATGATAACTTTTGTATGGCTGTATTCAGATCACCCTCCAAGCTCACATCCCATAGGTGTCGAAACAGTACCTCATAATGAAGTTTTGGTGTGCTTAGTATACTCTTGGAAAATATCTTCATTTTTGGGCACTCTTCCACTTCGATGTCATCCAACAATGGAAACCTGAAGATGCAACTTTCAATGGAGGAGAAGCATACTAGGCTTGGTAGATTTCGTAGTCTCAATGTTTCTAGTTTCTCAAGAGAAATCACTTCTCCTTCTCCTTTTCCATCATTTGCCACTATTTCTTTCATTCTTTCACACCCTATTATCGTCATCTCAATGAGATGCACCAAATTTGTGATCCCTGAAAATGTTACTAGATGTACCAACCCAAATGAATTCTTCACCACTAAATTTTTCAAATTCCGGAAGGATGCCGTTAATGGAAATATTGTCGTCAAACTAGGGCAATCCCAAACCTCAAATGTTTCAATACTCTGAAGAATTTTTTCCACCAAATAGTCTTCTCTCCAAACGCACTTTATGTTGTGCAGCTTGCTTAACTTAAGTTCACTTAAATTTTCAAGCACCGGATGTAATCCCTCATCCACAAGCCCTTCATTAGGGAATATATCTTCAAAGGAACTACAGAAGACCTCAAGACTTTGTAGATTTCGAAATCTCTCTAGAAGGAATCTAGGAGGAAAGACAACCTTTTTATCATGAAAGCATGCCAAGGTTATTGCTTTTGGCTTGCTAAAGATGTGATCAGGAAATTTTCCATCCAATATCATTTGAATATCCTTATCAACCAATAAAAGTCTTTCTAAGATGGGAATGTCCTGCCAAATTGTCAATTCAATGAGAGAAGTAAATTCAATAAAAGTTAGGCAATAAAGCATGTGCTGTAAAAGGTTAACTTAAGTTGGTTAATTGCCCTGGAAGGTGGCCATCTTCTTACAGTTCATTAATACAACCGTAAAGTCATGCTGGAAGATACAACCGTAACCAAATGCTCTACCATGGCCCATGGCCAGTTGCCAATAGGGTTCACTGTGCGCTCATGTACGTTCAAATAGAAAGGAAAAAACTGTATTGGCATATGAATGATCAAACGAACAAATGAAATTCCATTTCACCCAGAAAACATCAAAAGAAAGTCAGTCATCCCACTGCGATTTGAAAGGGAATTGCTAAATGTCAATATGGTTAAGTCGGCACCGTTAATTCAAGAACCGCCTTGACCAAATTCATCTTGTATTAAGAATATGTTATGCTGTTAACGAAAATATGTAGTTCTTTGATTCGGGTAACAGAATGTGCCGATAGTGTTACTACAACATCTAGGTGTCCATAAATGAAAAGTGTGCTTGAAGAGATTAGAAATATCTTTTGTTGTCTTCAAATTGACAGGCAAGGGGTTCATGTTTCATATGATATAAAATTGTGACGTGTCTATGCAACTGACATGAGATAAAGTAGGTGAATTAAAGAATAAAGTAGATACTGAGGAAGAGCATTTGCAAACATACCCTCTCAAGCGAAAAATGTGCTTCATGGTCATGTTGATCTTCTCTTTGAGTGCACTTGTTCATGGATGCAACAACGGAGAATACATTCAATTTGTCACAGTGAGTCACTCGCAATTCTTTCAAGAATGGCCAATTCAAAGTGGGCAAGTTAGGACAAAAGTTCTTGAGCCGTGGCATATCATGTAACGCTAGAGATGTCAGTTTCGGGAAAAGGAATTGAGCAGTAATAGAGGGTGGATCTCCTCTCACAACTATTTCCTCAAGCCCACAAGACTCTATGCGAAGTTTCTTAATTTGGCTTAGACTTCTAGCCACCCAATGCGGAAATAGATTTTCAAGGCTCTTACAATTCTTTACCTTTATGTTCTGTAAACAATCAAAAGTAAGAGTTTCTTGAGGATTGTCAGTCCATATTTTGCATAAGTCGCCCAAGTGGGAAAGAACCATTTTCTCAAGCCAGGGAAATTGTACCTGCCATATTGAAAAGCAATGACCCAATGAATTTGATTACATTGAGTTATGGCCTCAAATCCTAGCTCTCATAAATGATGACAATTCTAGAGCTTGTTAGGGACATAAAGAGGGAGGAGTTGACTGATGCTTTCATTTAAGTGGACCAATGATTAAGGTCGGGTATGTCGCATTACAACAAGCATGAAATGCGGTGCTAGAAAAGAAGTTACCTTACTGTCCTTTATACTTATCAATACTTGTGCGCAAAAAAGAAAGGACAAAATTTTTCATTGAGTTATGATACAAAGAACGCGATTACAACCTCAAACACCAAACGAACATTTTTGCAATTGCCTAATTTTCACATGACATGAAATTTTAATGCTAGTGTCACACACAAAAAGAGGACCCCTAGACAAACGCAATTAGTTTTCGTGAACAAATGAAATATGTTGGTACGAAAAAAAAATAAAACCATTGCATGAGCTATTATGAACTGTTTATTTAAGTGCCCACGAGGAATTTTCATCTCATTATGAAGAAATTAAAGAATTACGGCATGCTACAACCTCAATTACCAAGCCTATATTTCCTTACTTCTCCTAAGTCCATGGACCATGGAAAAAGACAAACTTGTCATGCAAGTATTGAACGGTCCACCAAGATATTCCCCTTCTTTTACCACATTCTGTTTATTTAGAGAAAAACAACTGTGTCACGAACTCTTATGACTTGTCCGTGGAGAAGCAGGTAATATATATTTTTAAGCTGGTTGCAATAAAATAAATGCAATTACAACTTGTCACAACCAAAAAACAAATCACTATTTCCACACTTCCCTAAATCAAAATTATAAATTGAGGATTACTATGAGTTTTTTAAATATTTTAACAATGTGAGGAACACCTATTATTACATGATAGCTCATATATGACAAATAAATTAAATTAACGTGATGACAATTTGTCTCAATAAGAAAATCGTATGACTATTTTTGCGTTTTTTACAACCTATTGGTATTCTAAATTGAGTATGACGGTTACTTTTTGAATCACGCTAACAACATGGGGTATACCATTACAAGACAATTTACGCATGACAAATAAATGACACTAGAAGTAAATGCATAATCAGAGATGACTCTTATGATTAAAGAGTAAACAAGTACGTGGATACTCGATATGGTGAAATGTTCTCCTCACAAACAACAATAAAAAATTTGGCAAAAGCATTAGAATAAAAATAAAAATAAAAACGCGCGCGCGCGCGCAAGCATTTCCTCCGTTAGAAAAGAAAGCAACAATTGAAACCTCCATAGAATATGTAGCTTAAAAAGCCCACAAAAGGGGAACAAAAAAGACTGCCTCGATCGGTCAGTATGCGTTAATTTCCAATTTAAGAAGTGACGGTAAAGATATTAGCTTCTGTTTACTGAATTTGATCTAAATAAATTTGAGGATTGATTTCCCTTCTTCAAAAGATTATACAATGGCGTGTATCTGTGTGTTCCTCAACATTCTACATTGAGGGCAACCTCTCCTAAATTTTGTCGAATGAATAAAATAATTGTCGAATTTTGAAATTGTATTTTGTTTGATTTTTATAATCAATGGTATATTGAACACTAGCTTTTAATTGGCTGAATTGACAAATAATACTGGCAACGCCTTCTCCCTCTAATTTTTGGAACGCTGCCGTGACGACTTGTCAAATTCTCCAACTTTCATGTTTGCCGATCACAAATAAATGCGCCACTTTAAATGAAATTTTTGAGCACTCCGATTTAAAAAGGCTGCTCTCTCCAATTCCTCCATTTTCTTCTCCAATTGCCTACCCTTTTCTAATAATGCAACATTATATAAGGAAAGAATTCTTAGATCTGTATGCTTCAAGTTGAAATTCAACATGCAAAACGGATGTAGTTGTGCCATATCTTAGATGCTATTCTATATATAGTACTTTAAAGTTCAAATTGTAGAAAGGGAATGTTTTTTTATACGGTTATGTTGGTAAATTTTTTTAGAACCTTACTGCGCATGATGTGATCTTATGAGCTGACACAAAAACAACACTTCTAGAATGGCATGTATAAACAAAACTAAAAGTTTTTTTTTTTTTTGGCTTTTTTGAGGATTAGAAAATTTTTAAATCTTTGTACTAATTATTAAAAGATTATGTACATAAATCCATACAAAGCACATGAATATTACTAATTGTTAGAATTTTTTTTTCCCTAAAAGAAATCTCGTTCAGTTCGTGATGGGCCAACTCGACATTGGGGTTGGGGAGATTAAAGATCTGGGTCTTGGAATAAAAAGGCGCAGAGGAAGCTAAGTGGATTTCTGAGTGTTATACATTTCGTATCAGAGGTAAGCGAAAACTTATTATTGTTTCCTACCTGATATGCATCTTTGTGAAGAAAACTAATTTTTGTTTATTTTTTAATCTCACGATTTCATTTACTTCGACATTCGATTCACGAATTAGGAACTTGAGATATTCGTATTTTAATTTGACAAGATGATAATCTAAAACAAAAAAAAAAAAAAACAAAAGCATTGTAATAACAAAAACATAACATTTCCTTTGAATGAAAAAAAGAAAAAGAAAAAAAGAACTGACCTGTGGATTAAAAAGTGAAGGGGTGTCATGATCAATCTCCATCAAAGATTGCTGAATGAAACTTCTCATCTTGGAGCAATGGGCAATGTTTAGCTTTTGTAATTTAGGACAACACAACATATAATTATTTCCTAAGAGGAAACTAGTAAAATGGGGTAAGCATTCCAACTCCATCTCCCTGAGATTCATGAATGTAATCTTCTCCATTGCACTTCCCCGCCCTTCTTCCTCTGCAATTACTCCTTCCATCTGACCACATTCCTTTATTACCATTCGCTCAAGATTGGCAAGCCACTGAACCATCGATGGAGCAAAAGCATGCCTTAAGTTGCTGCAATTATAAAAGCCCACGTATGTTAGAGAATTGAAGCGTAGCTCTCCCTGAAGATTTTTGTTCCATAGTCGCCTCAACTTTGGTAAATTGACCAATTCTAGAGACTCTAACTGAGGTAGCACCTGAGTGCTTTTCATAGCCTCCCTTCCTTCAAGACTGAATATTTCTTCTAGTGATTTGCAATCACACACTTGCAATGCTTTCATTTTGCCTAAAACAAGCATAAGTCTTGATGGAATAGCGTTAACAGACAATGGACATCTATACACCACCAGATATTTTAAGTGCCAATATGAATTGATGGGAATAAGTTCGTTGTGCCATTTTTCAATCAACTTTGAGAACTCAGACAACCGCATAAACTCTACTCCAGCAATTATACCCTGTCAGAGATTCATCATTAAATGTAAACTTCTAGTTAGCAAAAAGAAATCACTCTATGTTGATCAAAGCCATGCAATTACATTGAATTTGATAAGTGATGCATACCATTTGTTCAAACATACTTTGGATGGTGGTGTTGAGGTTTTCCTTCCCAAACCACTCCACTTTTGATACTTGTACTCTCTCCAACTTTGGTGCCTCTATTAGACCTTCAGAGAAGAACTTCATGTTAGGACATCTAGTAACAGTGACATCTTCCAAGAGAGGAAATATCAAGGTGTGTCCACCAAAGCTGAAACATCTCAACCCTATCAATCCATCTAGCTCCATATACTTCAATTTTTTGAAGGCCACTACATGCCCCTCTTTACCTCCCTCCTCCGTGATGACTTCTATCAACATGTGACAATTACTTATCCTCAATTTTGTGAGTTCCACCAAATCTCCTGCTATTGTCGGTGTGAACATATTTGATACATCACAATGTGACACATCAAGAGTCTTTAGATGTTGATTACATCTTGAAGCTGGTGATACCACTTTTAGCTGATGACTTTGGCCTCCTACGCCTTTGACATTAATGCTCAGCTCTCCTAGATATAATTCACATGTAACTAGCTCTTCTAAGTTGGTCAAACTTTGAACAAAATGACATGCAGACATTGCCGATTCCTTAAAGATACGACAAAGCTCAAGAACTCTAAGCTTGTAGAAAATTTCTTCATTAAGAAAATTCCCATGCCATATCTCCATCCATTTGGATGATTTCAATTTTAACTCTTGTAGATTTGAGAATGCACCCTGGTAAAATATCTAAATCAAAATTCAGCTTAGTAAAAAGAAAATGTTTGCATCATGGTATAAGTGTTGCATTCCACGCATAATAAGTGCATATCTTAGGAAGAAAATGTGCCCTCATCAAATCAACATTATTGTTGATCTTTTACATTTGACTTGTATTCATATGTGAACATAAGTGATATCTTAATACACTTCTATCATGGCAAGATCACACCACATGCCATGTCTTTTCAATCTTTGTGGTACTTAAGAGAGAGCTAAACCATCAAAATTAGCCCCTACTTTTCTAAAGGGGGATCGACAAGTGTGCATTTGATTCATTGGACAATGACAAGAATGTTCAATCAATACTTGAAGAACGAGTGCAGGACACCTCGAGTGCCATAACTTGACACGCCGGGACACTTAAGTACCATAACTTTAAAATAGTACACTTAAATGCCATCATCGGAGTAAAATGGGACACTTAAGTGCCACTCCGGCGAAAATCCGGCCAAATGGCTGACGTGGCAATTTTCCGGCGAGTTTAGTCCAAAACGGCGTCATTTTGCACGCTAACGTGGCGGAGAAAACGCAAAAACGACGCCGTTTCGTGTCTACGTGTAAATAATAATATAAAAATTAATTAAATTATAAAGTATTCAAAAACTAAAAAAAAAAGAGAAAAATTAAAAAAAAAATTAAGAAAAATTTAAAAATTAAGAAAAATTTAAAAGTTTTAAAAAATTAAGAAAATTAAAAAAAAAGGGGGGGAGGTCGAACGGGCGGCTGAGCCCTCGCCACCGCCGCCTCCCCGCCGTCGCCGGGAAGGGCCGACGACGGAGGGGGGAGGGTCGGCCGGGGTCGCCGGGCCTGCCCTCGCCGTTGGTCGGCCGGGGGCCGGCGACCCCGGCCGACCCTCCCCCCTCCGTCGCCGGCCCTTCCCGACGACGGCGGGGAGGCGGCGGCGACGAGGGCTCAGCCCTCAGCCGCCCGTTCGACCTCCCCCCCCCCCCCCCCTTTTTTTTAATTTTTTAAAATTTTCTTATTTTTTTTTAAATTTTTAAAATTTTCTTTTTTAAAATTTTTTTTAATTTTTAAAATTTTCTTTTTTAAAATTTTTTTAATTTTTTAAAATTAAAATTTTTAAAATTTTCTTTTTTTTATAATTTTTTAAATTTTTATGCTGATTTGGAGCTCCGGCAAGCCACGAAGGCAAAAAATAATAATAAAATATTGCCACGTAGGATTTCTGGCAAGGGTCACCGGAGGTGGCACTTAAGTGTCCCACTCGAAAAAAAAATGGCACTTAAGTGTACCGTTTTGAAGTTATGGCACTTAAGTGTCCCAGCGTGCCAAGTTATGGCACTTGTGGTGGACTTCTGCCCTTGAAGAACATATGATGTTTCAATGTTATAACATATCTATGGATTTACGGAGAGCCACATAGTTTACATTTTCGTGGGTAGAGCTACTTGCATCAGACACTAGACTGTGACCTTAATCATCACGCAAATTTTCACCTACAAAGCAAAAACTAATAATAATCTTGGGCCGTACCTTTTCTACTATGAAGAGAGGCTGTTTTAGAAGTGGCATCTCATTCTGAAGGTAAGATGCAAGTATCTCCACTTTGTGATAGCCATGCACCTTCAGGGTCTTCAATGCTGGCCAATGTGAAGTATGTTTTCCGATGTAGATACACTTCAACTCTATTAGATGCTTAAGCTTGAGGGAGGTTAACTTTGGGAACACAAACCTGGGAACTCGTCCGTCTTCCTTCTCAATGAGTTCCACAATGCCACATTTACGGACCTCCAACTCCTCAAGTTGGGTTAGATGTATTGCTACTGAGGCTGGAAATAGAGAGGTGAGGCTCTTGCACTTAGAAACTGTAACAAAACGGAGACACTGGAATTTGACTTGACTGTGGAGTTCCTTATCCCATACACACTTTAGCTTTGGCAATTCCTTTAAGACTAGCGTTTTTAATGGCAAATCGGCAACATGATGTGCATCTAGAGGATTCAGTGGCTGAAGTTTGAAAACGACTTCAAGCAAATCACATGATCGTACCTCCAATTCCTCAAGTTGGGTTAGATGTACGACTACTGAGGCTGGAAATAGAGAGGTGAGGTTCTTGCATTTAGAAATTCTAACAAAACGGAGAGACTGGAATTTGACTTGACTATGGAGTTCTTTATCCCATACACACTTTAGCTTTGGTAATCCATCTAAGTCTAGCCTTTTTAATGGCAAATGAGCAATAGGATGTCCATATAGAGGATTCCGTGGTTGAAGTTTGAAAACAACTTCAAGCAAACCACATGATTGTACCTCCAAACTTTCCAAGCTCTTGAGCCGTCCAAGAATGCACGAAGGAACAATGTTCAATAGCTTATTGCATCTCCACACCTCAAGCGATTTTAGTTTGTGGAAAGAATCCGTAGCAACTTGATTGTCCCATATTATCTCAATATTATCCATGCCATAGATGTCTAATGTCTCCAAGCTAGGAAATGCAACCTGCGTTATTGGCTCGCGAAATTAGTGATTCTGATAGATTAAAAGTTCATAAAGTTCCATTACATATAGAAGAGTTTGCTTGAGGAAGAGTGTCATCATTAGAAAGTAAACAATGAAGTAGTTGCTCGCTTCAACCTTGAAATCAAATTATGAGTTTCTTAATTGTGGTAAAGAAAAAATTACGAGTTGCAAGGAAACACAAGGAAGAAGAGATAGTCCTATCAATCTTGATCTATCAATTGTGGCCATCTTATTAGATGAACGCTACCTCCTATTGCAAAGGTCATACCAAAGGATGGAAGACTGCACAAAACAATAAGACGAACAAAGCTCTTCTGTTTATGTTTTGACGCATATTAGTCTCCCCATATTTTCGAATGACGGTTCAAAAGGCAATATAAAATATTTGAAAACAAAAAAGGACAATATTTCTTAATCGCAGTGGGCATTAATTTTGGCATGTTAGGTTGTGTTGTTTGTCCGCAATAATCAGGCTACTTCAATAAAGTAATTGTGGTTGATTTGTCCATATTAGCGACTTTCCCACTGCCCATTCGACCTTTCCGCCAATGGCCTCCTACCACATCATGGAAAGTCCCCACTTTCAAAACACCACCGCAAAGTGTGCCGACCCCACGCACCCCCACCCCCACCCCCACGTGAGTGACAAACCCATGCACCCCAAAGCACTTGAGAGCAATCAATTAGCGCTGTCAAAGCGCACTAGAGAGCGCACGGCGCAATGGCTTAGGTTGCGTCTATGATTTGCGACTTACCCAGATATCCTCGAGATTCGATCCAGAAGGGCGCGATTATGTAGGCTTGTAGAGCAGGAGAACGAAAACCCCCAGGGTCGCCTTAAATTCACAAACGTTGACTTGTCAACCACCCCAACACAATGCTCGCACTCTACCCAGCACCCCACCCGGCACAAAAAAAAAAAAAAAACAAAACAAAAAGAAAAACAAAATCATCACCACCTCCTCCATAAAAACAGTCGAGCAATTAGCGAAAACTAAATTGCGCAGATTGACCTTTAAGATAGAATCGAGGCTTTAGAGGTATGATTAATCTGAAAGCAAGAACTCCCTTCCATTGGGAAAAAAATTGTAAGAGAAAAGAAGATACATATGTATAAGCATGTATAAATGTCAAACTTTTGTGATCTTCTCTCTCCTCGTGTTTTTCTTTCTTTCTTATTTCTTTTATTACTTTCCCTTCTACACACGTGCATTTATGATTCGAATTTCTCCTCTTCTTCTGTTCTTTTTCTTTATTTTTGGTACTTTTAATATGTTCTCTTAATGCAATTTTGCTTACTACCTGATAGTCTACTTTATAATAAGGTTTATGTTGTGATAAAACTGTCCAATATTTACAATTTCTTTTCAGCTCGCTTTGACGATATATTGATTTTTGGAACGACTCCAAAAATGTTGACTCTAAAAGAGAATATTGGAGAAGTGTATAATCTACCTTATGACGTAACAAACATTTAATGTTATGTGTTTATTACCAAATTTTTACATGCATTGAGTTTCAAAGTACCCAAAAGCTTGTACGTGCTCACGAGAACTACTAGAATTTTATATATAAAAAATATGAGAATTGAAATGGCTAACAAATCGTTATACGAATTAACATATTCATAACCGATTATTTGATGAATTCGAAAATGACACGAATTGATATGAACTTTTATATACGAAAATTTGTGGCAAAATTAAAAAAACATATAGCGTTGTCCGATGAACATAAATTGCTAGCCAATTGATTTTTTATTTTTCTTTTGATAGATGGTACTTATATTTAGTTACGTTTGGAAGACAGATGCTAACGTGAAAGCTTCAGAATGCTCATACTACTTCTCTCAATAATTCATATGCCTAGCCAATAAGCAGAAGCTGAGAGACTCCTTTGCATGATTCCTCTTTCTTCAATTACTAGGTAATTAGCGGCTTTCTCACGAGTTTGTGCAGATGTGGAATCTTTCATTTATGTAAAATCGGAATATGTTTTAATACAAGTAATTAATTAAATTGTATCTCATTTCATATCAATCTACCTTTTGAAGAAAAAAGGCTAAATTCATAACTCGAACTATGTAAAACATAGGGATTTGATAACATTTAGAACTTCATAATTGTCAATGTTAAATGACATAGTGTGATTTTATATATTTATATAACAATGTTGTAATATTGAAAGAAAAAGTTACAAAACTCATCAAAAGAAATATATAATAGGAAGTGTTACCTTGATAAATTGCAAGCAAGATGAGTGGAAAGTACAAGAAAAGGAGAATGATCATCTTGCAAGTTTTTAGTGACCGTATTAATTATTTATAGTAGATTTTCCAGTGAGGTGATGATTCGGTAGTGAAGTGAAAATAGTAGCCCATTTAGAAAATTAGCCACGTGTCTTGCACATCGATGGCTCGCCCGAAAATTTCAGATTTTTTTTTTGTCAAAGTGCATAAATTATAAATAAATGAAAATTTATTGCCTTAGGTGATTCAGTAAAAGTTCAATGACTATATTGTAAAATATTTTACTATATAGTTACCCTATAATTTTAAGAGTTAACAATTGAGCTCATTGAAGATTAATTATCCAACTTTTGTATATGTAGTGACTCTACTTTAAATTCTTCATTTCAATTTAAAATCACAATTTGAATAGTAACTCTACTTTGACTTGTCTAGATTTTATGGTGCCATGATTATGCTTAACGCAACCAATTTTAACCAAAGGGGGGCTTCAGCGATTATGCTTGGTCCCTAGTACAACTATTTGTTTTTGTTAATTTTAATTATTTAGTTGGCTAGCATAACAATTAATCATAACTTCCAATATTCACCATCGAAGCCAAAAATAATAATAATAATAATAATCTTGGGGCATACCTTTTCTACCAAGAAGAGAGGTTGTTTATCAAATGGCAAATCATTCTCACGATGTGATGCAAGTATCTCCACCTTGTGACAGCCACTCATTTGCAAGGTCTTCAATGCTGGCCAATGTAACACATACTTTCCGCTATAGATGCACCTCAACTTTGTTAAATCTTGAAGCTTGAGGAAGGTTAACTTTGGGAACACAAACCTAGGAACTCCTCTATCTTCCTTCTCGATAAGTTCCACAATGCCACATTCATAAATCTCCAATCTCTCAAGTTGGGTTAGAAGTACTACTACTGAGGCTGGAAATAGAGAGGTGAGGCTCTTGCATCTGAAAACTATAACAGATCGAAGACACTGGAATTTGACTTGACCGTGGAGTTCCTTATCCCATACACACTTTAGCTTGGGTAATCCATATAACAGTAGCTTTTTTAATGGCAAATCAACAACAAGATGTCCATCTAGAGGATTCAGTGGCTGAAATTTGAAAACAACTTCGAGCGAATCACATGATTGTACCTCCAAACTTTCCAAGCTCTTGAGCCATCCAAGAATGCAAGAAGGAGCAATGTTCAATAGCTTATTGCATCCGCACACCTCAAGGTATTTTAATTTGTGGAAAGAATCCATGGCAACTTGATTGTCCCATATATTTTTCAATATTATTCATGGTAGTGATGTCTAATGTCTCCAAGCTAGGAAATGCAACCTGCGTAGTTTGCTCGCGAAATTAGTTATTCTAATAGACTAAAAGTTCATAAAGTTCCATTGCATACATAAGAGCTTTGCTTGAGGAAGAGTGTCATCATTAGAAAGTAAACAATGAAGAGATTGAGATTAAAAAGTCAACTAATCATCCATCAAAAGTGGTAGTATAGAAGTAGCTGCTCGCTTCAACCTTGAAATCAAATTATGAGTTTCTTAATTGTCGTAAAGAAAAATTAGGAGATGCAAGGAAACACATGGAAGAAGTGATAGTCCTATCAATCTTGATCTATCAATTGTGGCCGTCTTATTACATGAACACTTCCTGATATTGCTAAGGTCATACCAAAGGATGGAAGACCACACAAAACATTAAGACGAACAAAGCTCTTCTGTTTATGTTTTGACACATATTAGTCTCAACATATTTTCGAATGACGATTCAAAAGGCAATATAAAATTTTGGAAAACAAAAAGGGACAATATTTCTTAATAATGGTGGGCCTTAATTTCAGCAAGTTTGGTTGTGTCGTTTTTCTACGATAATTAGGCTACTTCAATAAAGTAATTGCATTTGATTTGTCCCTATTAGCAACTTTCTCACTGCCCATTCTTCCTCTCCGCGAATGGCCTCCCGCCACATCATTGGAAAGTCTCCACTTTCCAAGCAGCACCAAAGTGTCCCGACCCCACCCCCACCCCCACGTGAGTGACAATTTTGTGCACCCCAAAGCACTCAAGAGCAGTCAATTAGCGTTATTGAAGCGTGCTAAGGCACGCGCAACGCAATGGCTAAGATTGCATCTATGGCTCGCAAGTAACCTGGATATCCCCAGGATTAGAGCCAGACCCCAGACAAGCACATTCACATAGGCTCGTAGAGCAGGGGAACGAAAACCCACCAAGGTCGCCTTAAATTCACAACGTTGACTTGTTGACCACCCGAGCACAGTGTATGCAGTCAAACCCCCCCCCCCCCCCCGGGGGCACGAAAAAAAAACAATATCATCACCACCTCCATAAAAATGGTCGAGCAATTAGCAAAAACTAAATTGCGCAAATTAGCATTTAAGATAGGATCGGGGCTTTAGGGGTAAGATTAGTCTGAGAGCAAGAGCTCCCTTTCATCGGGAAAAAAACAATTGTAAAAGAATATATTACTCATTTTATCGGATGATTGCTACTATCTCACAATAGAGATTACTACGATGACAAAAAATAAAGAAACTAAAACTATAGAATGACTGTGATTACAAAAGACATAGGCAATTTACTACCAAAGGAAAATATATCATTGCAATATGTGATCAAACAAGCGAGATTGCAATCACAAGAATTAAATTACTATGCTATAAGACTTCATCACGGAAGGCTTAACTTACTACCTACCTAGAGAAATTTAGCAATTTTGAAAAGTACTTTTTTTTTTTTTTTGGTAAAGGGTAATGATATATTGAGCTAAAACCAGCAAATATACAGGATCCGGCACCACAAAACTTGCACTCAACAAGACAGAAGCCTCTAATCGAGTAAAAGGGCGCCAGACACAAAACACCGCAACGCGGTCAACTCAAGCAAGGGCCGAAACAGGAAGCCCAAAACAGCGACACAGGGTCGAAGCAACAACTAAAAACAGACAGACTAAACAAAAGGCCACGTAGGGCCAAGGAGAAACAACTCGCAAAACTAGACTAAGGCGACCTCGACGATCGGCATAAGAGAGTTGAAGATAGATGGGTCAAGGCCCCAGTTTCTTTGTAACCTCCTATTCCTTGGGCAATCTTCCACGCTTTTGAACGTTAAGGCTTTATCCTTCACAACTTTAATGAGATGCTTCTTGATAGCCGCAACCACAACCGGATGATCTCTAAAGAGGATGTCGTTTCTATACCTCCAAATGAGATGGCACAAAGCTCCAAAAGAGAAGCGACCAATGGCGTGATAGAAATCCTTACCTGTAAGGAATCTCATTGCCCACTGAAGATTTTCTGTCCAAGTCCCATTTCTCCATGGGAGATTGCACCTGGCCACCCAAAAGTAGGCCATGCTAGCCGTGATGCAGCAACCAAAGAAGAGGTGGTCAATAGAATCCGGCGTGAGCTTGCAAAATGCACATACTTCATTCCCAATTCTCCCATAAGACATAAGAAAAGCTTGGGTAGGAAGTTGGTTCTTAGTGATCAGCCAGAGGTTGAATTAGTATCTCGGAGTGATGGCCTTGTTCCAAATAAAGGATGACCATACCACCTTATCTTTCCTTTTTCTGAGTAAATGCCAAGCTGAGGCAATCGAGAAGACCCCGGAAGGATCATCTCTCCATACAAATCTATCCGGAACCCTAGTGAGAAGAGGAAGGGGATGGTTCCAAGAATCCATCACTAGCTTGAATTCCCGACCCGCCGAAGAAAAAAGGTCTGCGACAACTGCATACCACGGTAGTCCCGAATCAGAGATAGTCTGCTCAGAACATATAAGATCCAGCAGACCTCTCTGATGCCAATGGTCAAACCAAAGGGATGTCCCCTGGCCATCTGCAATCTTCCAGTGGAAGTTGAGGCGGAATTCGGATCTAAGATGGAGGATCCTCTTCCAAGCCCATGAGCAGCTGCCCGACGTCTTAGCCACCCAGAAGTTCGCCTTACGAAGAAAAGTAGAGTGAATCCATTTGCACCAAAGAGACTCCTTGTCCGTGAATAGGATCCAGATGTGCTTGAGCATTGCCGCCTTATTGCACTCTCGCAAACATCGAATCGCAAGGCCCCCTTCTTCCCTTGGGAGACAGACATCCTCCCAGGAAACCTTAGCTCCTCCCCTGCCAAGGCTGGGTCCCTTCCATAAGAATTGTCTAAGAATCTGCTCGATACGGTCCAGGACTCCTACAGGAATAATGAACACACTAGCCCAATAGGCTTGAATTGCATGGAGCACTGACCTTATTAGCTGAACTCTCCCTGCAAATGAGAGAAATCGATGGGTCCAAGATTGCACCCTAGCCATTATGCGATCGACTAGAGCTACACAATCCGCCTTCCCAAGCCTCGAGGAAATAATCGGTGTTCCTAGATAACGTACCGGCAATTTTCCTTCCACAAAACCGAATGTATCCTTTATATGGCCTCTCAATTCATCCGATCCCCCTGCAAGAAATACCTCACTTTTGCTATTGTTCGGCTTGAGTCCACTCCACTTCGAGAAGGTATCCAGCCCATCCTTTAGCAGCCGGATGGAGACCATATCCGCACGGCAAAAGAGGAAGACATCATCCGCAAATAAAAGATGAGATAACTGAGTGGCCTTGCACCTCCAAGAGAACTTGAAACCCGGCTGCTCCGCACTAGAAGTAAGGATCCCGGAGAAGGCTTCCATAACCAAGGTGAAAAGATAAGGAGACATTGGGTCACCCTGTTGAAGGCCGCGGCTACTAGGGAAGAATCCATGGAAATCCCCATTCAAGGAGATAGAAAACATCGGGGTACGAACACATATCATGATAAGGCGAATGAAGTGGTCCGGGAACCGAAAGGCACGAAGAACTGATTCAAGGAAATCCCAATCCACCGTATCGTAAGCTTTCTGAAAGTCTACCTTTACCGCACATTTGGGGAGATATGGCTGCAGGTGAAAGCCGGCAAATAACTCCTGGGCTAGGAGGATATTATCACTAATCCGTCGACCCTTCACGAACACATTCTGAGAAGGGCTTATGGCATCCTGGAGTACTGAGGCGATGCGATTAGCCAATACCTTGGTAATGCATTTGTAGATCGTATTGCAGTAAGTGATGGGCCTATAATCATTAACCGAGGTAGCATTAGGAATCTTAGGGATCAACACCAGGATGGTGGAATTAATTTCCCTTAATAGTCTCCCCGTAACAAAGAAAACTTTTACAGCTTCAACCGTCAACGGTCCAACAATATCCCAATTACTCTTGAAGAATTCGACACCAAACCCATCCGGACCCGGTGCCTTCCCACGTGCTAGAGAAAAGATAGTGTCCTTAATTTCCGTCTCCGAAAAGGGACGACCAAGAGAAGCGATTTGATCCTCTGAGAGCGGACGACGGATGGCTTGCTGAAGGTCTTCGAAGGCCGATCCAATAGGAGGAGAGCGTGATGCAAACAACTCCTTAAAATGAGCGACAAATGTATCCTGAACAAGGCTCGGCTCGGAGACAAGGTTGCCATTCCTATCAAGAACCGATATAACCCTATTCCTTAGTTGCCTCGTAGTCACAGAGTGATGAAAGTATTTAGTGTTTTTATCACCCCTCTCAAGCCAACGGATTCTGGATTTCTATCTGAAGAAAGCCTCCTCCTGACTCCTCAACTCAACGAACATCCTCCGATGACTTTTTTCTAGCTCTGCCAAGAGGACATTGGTCTGGTCGTGCTGAAGGGCCACTTGAGCTAGTGTAAGAGCATTTCTGGATTGAGCAACCCTCTCGGACAGGTTGGAGAAAGAGTCTCTATTCAACTGCTTAAGACGCCCCTTGAGCGCTTTCAATTTGGTAACCAACCTGAAGATGGGTACTCCATCACTCGGGGTCTGCCACACCTAGGTAAGAATATCTTGAAAAGATGGGTGCTCCATCCAGAAATCAAAGAATTTGAAGGGCTTTCTTCGAAAAACTGGCTGGATCACCTTGACCACCATAAGAGAGTGGTCTGAAATACCAGAAGGTAAAAAGGAAGCTTCTGAGTAAGAGAAATACAAGCTCCAGAGAGCGTTAACTAGAACCCGATCAATCTTCCTCGCTTTCCGATTAGCCCCCGAAGACGTCGACCAAGTAAACCTAAGTCCAACATATCTCAAATCCTCAAGCTCTGCCTGATGCAGACACTGATTAAACTCATCAAAGCATGGCGGCCAGGCATTAGTACCCCCTAGCCTATCAGACGGGTCTCTTAGGGCATTGAAGTCACCCGCCACCATCCACGGTAAGTCGAAAATACAAGAACTCATCCTGATCAAGTCCACCCATAGAGGTCTCCTACGAACATAAGAATTCTGAGCATAGACTACCGAGATACAACAACAAGAACCTGTCGAGATCAGTCTAACTCTTCCATGAATAACCTGATCATTGGAGGATATCTCCTCAAAACAGACCAGCGAAGGGTCCCAGCCGATCCACACCCTGCCCCCCGGAGAAGAATCATAGTTGGCAATCCACGTCCACCCCGATAATAGACTCGACGACAGAGAGCCAAAAAGATGCTCCGGGACTTTAGTTTCCAATAACCCAACCAAACAAAGGCCACTAGAGAGAGCCCACTTACGGACCTCGGCTCTCCTCAAAGGATTCACGAGACCTAATATTCCAATAACCGAAATACATCTAAGCTATGTACAAACTACTCTAAACAACGAAGAGCAAAGGGCAACAAGGCCTACCTCAATTTCTGAGGCCTGCGGCGCGAAGCTCCGGACGGCTCAACAGTCTCCACCGGCTCCGGGACAGGGGCTAAGGACAGAAACCTGTGTTGGATTGTTTCGACTGATGTATCTGTCAAGCGAGGAGGCTGACACGGCGCTTCTGGGGAGGAGATATCATCATCCTCTGAGGAAGAGGCAACCTCTTCCAAACGCTTTCCAGAGTCCTTCAAGGATGGGGCACGGGTAGGTCGGGACCCAGCCGTGAGAGAGGGGACGACTTTAGGGGGAGCACTGGCGCCCCTAGCCCCCTTGCGAGCAGAGGCGGAAGGAGGGGGAGCTGCTACCAGTGGTCTATCCCCAGAAGGCTGGACAGCAGCCGAAGGGAGAGGGGATTCACCTATCTTGAGGTCCTTATTCCTCTTCCTCCTGTTCTTCACCCTTCTCCAAGGTTGATCCTGGTCGGGCAAAGTTGGAGTCGGTTGAGGGGAGTCGCTAACATCTGTGGGGGACGCCTGCACAGAGACCGTGGAAGGTTGCAACCTAGCCGGATCTATATCAGACTGAGGTGGGATGGGGGCATCCACCGCCCGAGGCGGACTCGGATCAACTTCTGGCCTCTGCACATCCTGTTCCAAGACAACAGGCGAAGGAGGAGTGGCCAATCGCGGATCCGGAGCATGGACGACCGGCTGAGCAGGAGCAACCGCATTCTGCCTAGCTGGATGACGGACAGCTTGTCCTGCATTCTGTGTGCGCCTCGTGGGATTTTCCGGGGGGGGGGGGGGGGGGAGCACGGCAGTTGTGGCCGAAGGCGGTGCAATCCGGACACGCAATCGGGAGCCATTCATATTCAATATTAATGACCCGAGAGACACCCTTCAAGGTGACTTTGGCTTTCTCAACTCTTGGCTGATTGGCCGTGACCTCGACACAAACTCTTGCGAAGGAGACCATCTTCATTTTGTCTGTCCATTGATCCACATACAACGGCTTCCCCGCCACACTAGCTATGGCACTCATGGCTGGCACTGTCCAAATGTCAAACGGCAAATTCCGTAGGCGAATCCAAACGGGTATGGTGGAATGCTCTTCTCTCCTCAAATCCATGAGAGGCTTCCACTGCCGAAGTATTAACGGCACCCTTGCAATCGTGACCGGCCCATCTTCAAGGATCTTTCTTCTAAATCCGGGGTCCGGGATTTGGAGAAAGAGGAATCCTTGATCGTCGGCAAAGATTTCACCAATCTTGGAGCCCCACGTCTTCCTCAGCACTTGCTCCACCAATCCGAATGGTAGCCTCCTTTTCGCAACCAATTGGCCAACCAAGCAGTCATGCCATTTCGGGTCCATAGCATCAAGTGCTTCATCCGGGAGATTCACAACAGCCTCTCCCTCCACAAAGGTGGGTGGAACATAAGACAATTCGGAACCTTTCACAGCCAATCTAGCCACATTTGCCCAAGAACGTGCCGGGGCTTCATGGTGACCAGCAGGTGCTTTCCCTGGGTGCTTGGAAGTTGAGAGAAATCGGCTTCGTCCTCTCGACCGACGAGCGCGAAGTCAGACTCCTTCGAAGCTTGCTGCCTATTCTTCATTTCTGTGTGTCCGGATGAAGAAGCCGATGCCTTACTATGTCTATTAGAAGCAGGGAGTGGAAGCCCTTCCGAGGCAGCAGCCAAAGGTCGGGCATCTCCAGAGTTGATTCCATCCCCAGCAGCAGACAAAGACATTCTCACAAACACCTTATCTATATCCCAATTGCAGCAAGCGAAATCACCATTGAACAGAGAAGACTTACCCGGATTGAAGTCAGCAACACCCCTGGGTCCACAAGAGACCAAGTTCGCACGGCAGAAGCAATAGAAAACCAGAACAGCTCGAATCTAGCAGCTTGCTGCAACAATTCGCAGGAACAGTTCGTAGGAGCCCGTGGAAACAAGCGAAACCGACGCTGTAGGCCATGGAATGAGACGCCGTTCGGAGGGATGGATCTGGGACCCTATATGAACTCCCTGTCCAAAAATGGGGCCAAACAGACAACCAGAACCCGCAGAACACTCGTTTCCAGCAACTTGCTGTAGCAGTTGCAGAAGCAGTTCGCTGGAGGCCACGGAAACAATGAAATATGAAGTTGCAGGCCACGAACTGAGTCGCCGTTTGGAGGGCCAGCTAGGGGGTCCTGTACGACCTCCCTGTCCAAAAATGGGGCCAAACAAACCAGCGGAACCCCCCAAACCAACAACAGCCTCCACAGACAGCCAGGCGAACGGATTCTGGAAACAGGCAGATTTCGAGTTCTAGCACGACCCAGCTAAATTCCTTCGGTGGGAAGTAAGATGATAGTGAGAGGAGTCTATCCTCAAAAAATCAACCCATTCCAACCAGGGGAACTCTCATGGGAAGAAGAAGACCAGAAGAAAGACAGTGCAGGAGTCTGGAAAACGAACCAGAGCTAGGTTTTCGTGTAACTTTTGATTCAGAGCATCCCAGCCAAAATCCTTCGGTGGGATGGAAGATGAGGATGAAAGGAAGCTATCCTCCAAATTTCATCCCATTCCAACCGAAGGAACTCCCTATGGAAGAATAACACAGAAGAAAAACCAGTGCAGAATCTGGAAAAAACGAACCAGAGCTTTGAATGCGGATATCTTTTGATCGAGACCAGCTTTTGCGAATTCCTTCGGTGGAGATGTAGAGGAGAGTGAGAGGGATCTTCCCTCCAAAAATCAGCCCATTCCGATGGCTACATCTCCGGGAATCAACATCTCAACCGGCTGATGAACAGTTGCTCGAGAAACCAGTAGAGAGAAAACCCGTGAACAGTACCCTAGGATAACTCTTATGCTTTCGCCGCTATCCTACCAATTTTGAAAAGTACTTTATTACTTCGCAGGGGAAAATTACTATTATAAAAGGTTAGTCTCTGTAAGTAACCTCTTTTCTTTTTTCCTGGGCCACCTACCTAAGCCCACTTCGGCTTATCCAAACCCAATCAATTTATTCATGAAATATTATAATTTATTCGGTTGATAAAATTTACCCAAGGGGTTTCTCTTTATCCTATAATTTGTATCTTCTCACCAATGTGGTACCTTCAATCCTTAATATTAACTATTCTGGTGTGGATGGTCTGTTGTGATCCTTACACTTATTGTCTATGGCTCACACCAATAGTTAAACACACGGCATCTTATTTTCTCTCCTCTTTTTTTTTTTTTTCATTTTACCAAATCCTCGTTCTCTCTCTTCACATCACCGAAAAATCAACTTCAGAAAGGAACGACCAAGGCTCATAGCAGCGTCAAGCTTGTTTGTTACGCTAAGTTCATGAGAGAAACAAAGATAGAATTTGCGCCTGGTCTGCAAGGGAGATGACGGATCGCTTTAAGCGTGCCCACGGTCTCGGTAAGCCAATCTGGTTCTTAGCCCTTCAGCGCGTGGGGAATAGGAGTGAGAGAAGATGCAGGCCCTCTCACGATGCTGAACAACTTTCAGATGGGGAGAGAGAGGGGGCCCACAAAAAGCAGAAAAGCATGAGGACACGTATCGGCCATCGATACGTGCCGTAGCACAGTAGGCCGCAAACGCCCATACCCAAAATTCCTTTTTGAACTTCGTAAATCTACTATGGCGACTTAAATTTCCACGAATCTCTATTACGTCTATAATAGGACAATCATGTCTAGTCAACTAAAAGGCTTTAAGAAATTTTTGTTGTACAAAACAGCCATGCGTTTTCCTTAATTGGACCACTGCTTATCGATAGTTTACTTGTCTTACTAACAATAATCAATTTAATCAACTATACATAAACGGCCTCAATTTCAATTAAATGTCATAAATTGTTGTTGTGATTATCTAAATTATCAATTTCATATTCATAAATTCTCAATTACGTAGTGCTTCGAACAATTTTTTAAGTCCAATTTCTAGGAGATAAAGGTTTAGCATATAGAATCATTTAATTAATTTTATTATGCATGTTACCATCTACTATTATATTAATTGTCATTTCATACACTCGAGCCTCAACTATATGTTGGAATGTGTTTCAAACCAATCATTCACTTGAAAATCATTTTGTTTTAATCTTTCACCTATTAAAAGCATGATTTTGACCATAATGAAGAAACAATACACAAAGTAGTTTAGAAATGAGCAAAAAAACTTTATTACAAGAATTAATTATAGAATCAAGCCCAAATTTTGAGTAAATAAAGTGGGAAAATGACAATGATTTTTCATCACTTAACATAGAATACGTGAGTTATTTTTCAGTTAATTATGATAATCAGGGTTCCACTTTATTAGGGGACCAAATCTATGTACATTCCCTTGATTTAGGTCAAAATTATACTAACTTCATGAAAAATAAACTGCTATCGTTTCTATTGATGAGGTTTGTCAACAACACTAACATTAGAACTTCATTTGCATGTATTTCAAATTGCCTGTACGACAATCTTAGAACTCCTCTCTCAACAAGCCACTAATTATTAATCGCTTTCTCCTCCTCTCTTTCTCCATAATTTTACTATTTAATTTTAACACTCTTATATTTTTCCTCATTATTATACGATGCTAATTTATAAATATAACATTCATTTACCTAAAAAAGAACACAAAATTACGAGGAAATTACCCAACCCACTCATGAACTTTGAGGGGAGCACACATTTACTCCAAACCTTTTAAGTATCACATGAGTTTGTTCAACTTTGATTTTATTGCAGATGTCAACACTTTGTGCATTTTACCGTTTACATGTTACATGTGATTTTTTACAATAAAGCTGCAATTCTTTTGTATTTGCTTCAGTTAAATCATACTTTGGCCCTCGAACGCACTAAAATGAGTTGGAAATTCCCAAAATAAATAAAGAAAAATAAGGAAAAAAACGCAATGATCTTAACAGAGATTAAGACAAAAATTACTAATAATATGGTTGACTTCATGAACAGAGCTAGACATCTACTAGGCTTTCAAATATATCCCAAGCATATAAAACAATCATAGAAAAGGCTAAATTTTTTTATTTCATTATGCATATAGCCTCCCTAGTTAGCTATTTTAAAAGGACCATTGGATGACAACATCACATAGCTGTGCTCAATACTTCATAATATATATAAACAAATTTTGGAAGTGAATGTGTATCGATTCAAATCTTCATGGGGATTTCGTGTAGTTTTTCCTAAAAGCCGCTCACTTATGCCCACAACTACGAGATATCTGTGTTTACAAATTAGAATCTTGGGTGGTATTACGATTAGATTTTGTTCGCAATCTATTAACAATAAAGGAAACTACAATCATCAAGAAATAGCATCAATTCAGTTTGCTAATGACTCCAAAAATTAATAATCCATAAAGGCAAAGGAATTACATTCAAGGTAGATTACTTCCTATAAGGTAACATATTCCTTCTTAGGTTATGGTACTACTTACATTACTCATTTTATCATATGATTGCTAGAAAGTACCGTACCATCTCACAATGAGGATTACTACCATGAAAAATATCAATGAAGAAACTATAGAATGACCATGATTACGAAAGACATAGGCAATTTACTAACAAAGGAAAATATCTCATTGCAACAAGTGATCATCAAGGCGAGATTTGCAATCACGAGAAGTAAATTACGATGCTATAAGACCTTAATCACGGAAGGTATGTCTAATGTACTACCTACCCAAGGAAACTTAGCTATTTCAAAAAGTAACTAACTACTTCACAGGGTAAAATTACTATCATAAAAGTTTGCAAGTAACTTCCTTTTGACGCCTAGCCCGCTTGGGCTTGTCCAGACCCAATCAATTTATCGGTGAAGCATTACAATTTATCCAATTAAGATCCAATGAATTATTGTATTTTTATCCAACGACATGTCATTTGGTAGCCTATTACCTTCTATCTTCAGTATTAACTACCTGGGTGTGGATTATCTGTTGCGGTCCTTACACCTATTGTCTACTGCTCACACCAATAGTTAGACACGCGGCACATTATTTTCTTTTTATTTTTTTTCTTTTTACCAATTTCTTGTTCTCCCTCTTCACGTCCTCGAAGAATCGACCTCAGGAAAGATGCGACCAAGCCTCTTTTAAGAGATAGAATTTGCGTCAGGCCCACAAGGGACATGACTGGGGGTGAGGGTAGAATCCGCCAGCTGTTGGTGGTGACGTTGACGGAGGTGAGCTGTGGCTGGGGCCAAGCAGATCTGGTTCTCAACCCCTTCGGCGAGAGAAGATACAGGCCCCCTCCCGATGCTGATTAACTTTTGGATAGATATAGAGAGAGAGAGAGAAGACAGGTAGGGGGGTTCATGGACGGGAGAAAAGCAAGATGACACATGTCGCCCATCCATACGTCTCATAGACAATGGGTGCATACACGAAAGGGGTCTCCTCTTAAATGTTATCACTAAAGCTAGTTAAATTATTAACTATAATTTCCACCTACTAGTTTAGTAGTCTAATCAACTATATATAAACGGCCTCAATTTCAATTAAATATCATTAATTGTTGTTATGATCTAAATGTCAACTTTATCTTCATAAATTCTCAATTACATAGTGCTTGAGACCATGTTCTAAGTTGGATTTCTAGGTGATAAAGGTTTATTATACAAAATCATTAATTATTTTCATTATGAATGTTACGGTCTACTATATCTCAATTGCCATTTCATATGCTCGAGCCTCAACTATGCCTTGGAATTGTGCTTCAAATCAAATATTCGCTTGAAAATTGTTTCGTTTACTCTCACCTATTAAGACCATGATTTTGACCATAATAATGCACGAGGTAGCTTAGAAATGAGCCAAAAAAATTCAATTACGTGAATTAATTAATAAAATAAAGCCCAAATTTTGAGTAAACAAATCAGGAAAATGACAATGATTTTTCACCACTTCACGAATTTGTGAGTTATTTTTCGGTAAATTATGATAACCAAGGTTCCACTCCATTATGGACCAAACCTATGTACATTCCCTTGATTTAGGTCAAAATCATACTGAACTTCACGAAAAACAAAATGTAATCATTTCTGTTGATGAAATTTGTCAACATGAACTTTAGAATTTAATTTTCATTATTTTTCAAAATGTGAGGACTACTCCAAAGAATATATTTAGTACTCAATTGACTCATGACTAAAATATTAAAGACTCCTAAGACACTTTTCCCCGCTAAGATATCTAGGACCCGATTGCTTGTTACATGTGTTTTTACGATAAAGTTGCAATTCTTGTGCATCTTTTTTAGTTAAATCGTCCTTTGGCCTCCAAATACACTAAAACGAGTTAAAATTTCCAAAATAAATAAAGAAAAATGAGGAACAAGACGCAATGATCTCAACAGAGATTAAGACAAATTACTAATAACAAGGTTGACTTCATGAAAAAAGCAAAACATCTAGTAGGCCTTCAAGTATATCCAAGCATATAAAACAATCATAGCAAAGGCTAAATTTTTAAAGGACCATTGGATGATAACATCACATAACTATGTTCACTATGCCATAATTTATATAACCAAATTTTGGAAGTAAATGTGTACTGCTTAAAATCTTCACGGGGGATTTCATGTAGTTTTTCCTAAAAGTCGCTCACTAAAGCCTATGACTACGAGATATTAGCACAAGTTGAATATTTATGTTTGTTATGCCCAGAGTACTTACAAATGTATGAACACAAATGTAATTGTGTACTTTTATACTAAAAGGACCTATGCAACGACTAAGTGCTTATTGAAATACACAATATGGAAATGACATTCATCAATTATGTTAATATCGTTGCTATTATTTGAAAACCCAATCCCCCTGCTCACTCTTGGTATAGAATTTTACCTAATTCGCCTAGATATTATATTTTGTAGATAATAACAAAGTTAGATAACTAAATTCAGGGAATCCATTTTATAAGAATATGAAATGACGTTATTGTGGAATTATTCTAATGCCAAAATTCCCTTCAATGTTGCTATGTAAAACCCTATTAATACAGGTATACTTGCAACATCTAAGTTGAAAATAACTTAGATCCTATCCCAAACAAAATTTACATGGATTCCATTCTATAAGTTGGACTTATGCACAATGAAGAAAAATAGAAGATTGCTTTAACTAGTTATAAGGAAGGCAAGATTGGACAAGGTAATTAGGAAGAAAATGAACTGAAAAGAAAAAGGAATAAGGATTAAAATCTATGGTACTTCTAACTAGCAAATCAACGAAAGATTAATAGGCATATATTCTTTTCATAGAAAGTTACCTACTGCCCGTTGAAGAAAGCAACTTGAGTGCCAACTTGGTCTTTCAAGTAGGATGCACTACTCGAAGGAGCTGTCTCAGGGGTGAAAAAACTCTTGATATTTGGCAAGTCACGAAATCTCAATACATACAAATTATGCAATTCAACTTTGCCACAATCATCAACTTCTACAATCTCCCGCATTAAGTGGCACTCCATAGCTTGGATCTCTTCAAGCTGTGGAAGTTCTCTCAATAATGAAAGAGGAAACAAAACTTCAATCTTGTTGCAACATATAACTTGTACTACTTTTAATGCACTAAAGGAATTAGAGGAGATATGGTTGTTGCATATCTTCTCCAAGTTGATGAGATTACAGAGAATTAACGACTCCAGCATCTTAAAATCCATATGGGATGGTGATTGCAGAACGTAATGGATAGAGGCACTATTCATCACGTGTAGATGCTTTATATTTGGAAAGGCTTTTTGGGATAACGCGCAAATACTTTTCTCAATTCCATTTAATCCATCTAAAAATAGATCATGAGTTTTGCCTAAGAAAGTCTGCATGGATCCTTTCTGAAGAATATTGATTATTGGATCCAACTTAAGCTCCAATATGCTTGATCCTTTGCGATGCAAACGCACCACACCACCTATATTGATTATGTACTTGGTTAATTTCTCGACGTTTAAATCCTCAGGGAGCCCACTTGGATCGAGAATGGACACATGCGAAATGCAGAGATTCTTCAAGTTATTTAACTCAATAAGCTTGGCATTAATTGGTGAAGTTTGCTCCACAGCATCCCATCGATTAAAGCTATACTCCATATACAATTCCTCCAATTTCATCAAGTTTCCAAGCACACCCGGCTCAATTATCTTAAGTTGGTGGCAATAGTTTAAGTCTAACAACCTCAGCTCTATTAATTGTCCAATTTCTTTTGGCAATCGTTGAATTTTGGAGTATTTAAAGCTGAGAATATGTAGCCCTTTTAGCTCGCCAATCATGGCTACGTCCTCTAACGAACAATGATCAAGGCATAGAGTGTGTAAGTTCTCCAAGAACTGGAATGGCAAAGGTGAACGAGTGAGACATACCCGAGAAAGATGTAGAACCATGAGTTTTCTCATAGAGTTGAAGTACGAATCTGGGATTTTAAGAGATCCATTATTTGTGAACAACAGAAGGATCCTCATTTCAGGGCAATATAACTCTTCGGGAAGTTCCTTCATGACAACATAGGGAAAGCATACTGCTGTACAACTTCTGAGCCTGTCCTTCGGCAATTCTATCACCGACGTATTATTATCTTTCAACACGAGAAGAGGGTCATCTTTTGAAGCAACTGAGGCAATAAATCCACGAACCAAGTCATGTATCTTGAAACCATCAACATCCTCATTGTCTGCTAACAAAAGGGAGGAGGCTTTCAATTTTCGGATCAGCGTGTTTAACCTATTTCTCATTTATTCCATGGTGCTATCTTCTCGAAATAACCTCAAACCCATGCCATACCTCACCAAGTTTTCAAGAGAGGGCTTAGAGACACCATAGACAACACAGAGTCGTAACAATGACTTCACCTCCTTGCCATCCTCACCTTTGAAACGATCATAACTCAACTGCAACATCTTATTTATGCTCTCACTTATTCCTTTATTTGTAGACTTCTCGATTTGTCTCAAAACATCTTTACATTCATAAAAATCGGCGTCTTTAAAAATATTCGCCATTGCAATAATGAGGAAAGGCAAACCTGCACATTTGTGGACCGCTTCATTCACCAAGGATTTGAACGGATCATCACGAACTTTGTCTCCCACCTTCCTCTCAAACAGTCTTTTTGCCTCTTCATCCTCCAGCTCTGCAAGGCGGAAGTCCCTGTCGCAGCCCATTTCCCTTCGCAAAACATCTTGAAATCTCGACGTCAGCAACAACTTGCATCCTGTGACTTCGTTGTCGTGTCCGCAAGGAATGCCCACTGATTTCAAGTCCAGCCCCTTCCATAGGTTGTCCAGTATTATGAGCACCTTCTTTCTTGCCTTCTCTTCATTTTCCAACCTCTCGTGCAAAAGCACCGCTCGCCCGCTGATAGTCTCTTTGTTCTTTATCTCAGTAAGGCCCAAGTTGTCCGCAATCTCTCCTTGAATCCTTTTGATGTCTTCATTTTCCGACACATCGGCCTTAGCGACCCAATCAAATGACTTCTCTTTCCTTATTCTCCCTTCCACTTCCCCTAATAGGGTGGACTTGCCGACCCCGCCCATCCCGTGAACCCCGACCACGCTGTTGCTGTCATCGGCAAGAGCGTCCATGATGTCCTGAATAATAGAAGCTCTGGATTCGAAGACACCATTTTCCTTGGGAATCGGAGCAGCAGCAGGATTGCGGAAGGAGATGTCGTTCAATTCCTTGAATCCACTGCATTTTTTAGTGAGTTGCTGAATGACCCCGATCTTGTCCTTGGCCTTCCTACTGAATTGATAGCGACACTTGGGATCAGGAAGAGTTTCATAGCAGCAAGTCTTGCTCGCCTCTTGGAAGTCGCCCAACAGGTCTTGCGCCTCCTTCAAGGCCTTCTCAGCACTTGCATGCGACTCCGTGACGTGATCGTAGACATTCCGAAGATTGTTTCTGGCCTCTTCAGCGAGATTGTGGACCCTATCAACCTCGTGCGCAAGCTCCTCGACTTCCTTTTGAAGATCTTGGGCGTGCCTCTTGGAGTAGATCACGTATCCGAATTGACGCTTGATGGGCACAAGTACCCACTTGAAGACATCCCACGCAATAGCAATAGCATCACAGATCGACATTTCTCTTTTTTCTTTTTCTTTTTTCTTTTTTTGAGAAAGAAAGGGCGAGAAAATAGGGAGACAGAGAAAAGACGATGGAAAAGAGAAGCAGATACCGAAGAAAAAGAGAAGGAAGAAGAACGGTTGTGCCGAGGTGAAGAAAGAGGGAAACAGAGCAAGAACGATGAGAGATGAAAGAAGGCTGAGAGATTTGAGCGCAAACAAGGATGGAGGAAGGAGAGGGAAAGAGCAATCGATTTAAGTATAAAAGAGCTCGGTAACTCAACCATGGTCAAGGCCTTAACTAGACATTAGTTGATTCCTTGGGTAGCTGAAACCTCGATAGCATATTGCTCCGAGTGGAAACTGGCAAAAAATAAAAATTAAATAAGGCCGTTCCCCGCTCGCCTCAATCAAAACAAGAAAAAGATGGCGGACTTATGAACAGTCGAGGTAACGGAATTAGATGATTTTCTGCATTTTATTATTTCTTTAGTTGATCAGTCACTATCACGTCTGAGCCTCCCCGCTAATTCCCAAATTGAATAGTTATCCGAAAATCGTAAAAGTAATGACCAGCTGTCAAAATAACAAAACGATTCGATTTGAATCCTCGCACACGTGGTGAGTACAGATGGAGAAGGACAGGTCACAACCACTTGACATGTTTTTTGGTCCAGTGATAAATTCAATTGTGATTATCCAACTTATCCTAATATTATTGTACAAATTCAAATTTAACTTTAAATTATATAATTTCACAAATTTAATTATATATTTTTGCACAAAATTCTTTTGTGATTCTTTCGATCAATTGTGATATAGTTGTATTCAATAATCATTGAACGTCCGATGTAGTCAGTGATATGACATAGAATTCTATTAAAAACGACATAATTTTACTTATTTTTCTCATTTTTTTGTTGAATTTATCTTTTTCTATTATCTTTATCTTTTTAAATGCTCTTGATTTGCAGTTTATCCTCTCCCTAGCTTTTTGTTGTTTTCAAAATATGTTACCGCCATCGTTACTGCCGCCGCAACCCGCCATTGCTATCACCAACAACTCAACCACCATCGTCAAGATCAAACTTGACCACCGCCATTGCAACCACCATCATACAAAAGCCACCATCGGGTTTCTCTCTCTCTCTCGCCCTCACTGTATGGCCGACCTACATTAACAGAGCCTGTGTCCTAGGATCGAGGTGCAACACCTCGCTTGAGGTTGTGCGCATTACATATGAGGTCGCGCAATGCAGAATTGAGGTCACTCGAGTGGTTCCGTTAATGGAGGTTGACGATGATCGACAGATGATGATGATGATGATGAAGCATCGAATTAGCACATTTTAGAAGGTAATGCTTTAGCTGACCTTGCTCATCCATGCATGCCAAGTGATGTCAAGGACCTTGATTCCCATCCATTGCCTTCACTGGATGAGTCTCTTCCACTCCTTGTTTGAAGGATGAGATCACTTTGTGCTCAATTTGTTTGTGACAATGCATCAACGGCCTTGAAGCTGCAATGACTGTGCCAAGCAGCATGCCAGGATCAAGCCAGGCAGTCTCGCCCATCGTCAATCTCAATTGAGTACCCTCTGGCGTTCTCGAATGCAATCAAGGCAAGCGAGACGTACATTCTCACGAGCAAGATTGTAGCGAGCATGAATTGATTTTGATGGTGGTAGTTGCTTTGTTGGTGATGGCAGTGGTAGCTTGCGGCAGATAATTAATATGACTAGAAAGAGATTTGGAAATTAAAGAAATCTTAAGTTGTGTGCCATTGTGCCACGTGAATCGTGAATCGCTGGCTTGATAATTAATGTGTAGCTTGCTAAACCATTCTTCTAACTACTACGTGCAAATTTCTCTAAAAATCACATCTTAATCCAAGTCAGCATAAAATAATTTGATAAAATGATAAGGTCAAATTTGCTTTTGAACCCTTTTTCATTTCTTGCGTTCCAAAAATTGTATCTTTGGCCTGACTTTGTTAAAACCCATCATGCTCCTCTTTCTTACTTGAGATCTGATCCGAATAGTGATTAAAACATGGGGTGTGGTAATTCACACGATTTGAGGCTTAATTTCCCCGCTTCTCATCCATACATTCAGGGGCATACACACAGCTCCTGTAATTACTAATCAGGGCATTCCCGCTTTGTTTTTCTTAACTACTCTCTCTAATTAGACAAAAGCGAAAGGCCATGAACTGACAAAAGTACCAACACTTGCGTCTCTTTCCGGTGTTTCTCCTCCTCCGCCATCTCCGTTGCTATTTACAGTCCCAAAACTCGGCGTCTTCTTCGCTGGCTTGCTCCACCAGAGCCCCGGGCGCCTGCACAACTTCCTCACTCCTTTTCTCAAACTCAGCCATGATTGTTAGATTGCTCCCAAATCCGTATTATTTGTTATGATTATTTGAAAAGCTTAGGACTAGTTCCTAACAAAGAAAATGTTATCACTAAATAAAATTACGAGGGATGTTCTCTTTCTAGTTAATTTGACAAGGATCCTTTGCATAATAACTACCTAATCTACGAGGCATAAGTGCATAAGCAAATTACCATGTTCTCTTTCTCTTAAAGTAGGTACATTTCTTTTGCATTCTATATCATTTGCGAAGAAAATGACAATGTTAACATAAAATTGTCATATTATTGATAATTTGATAATGCAAGATATAGATGCTACCCTAACCTTAGTCTAGGCCTTAAAAAAACACCAGTCAATTACTTGGTTATAGAAATAGATGATTCTCTGCATTATCGTTCCTTTACCGGACCAGTCACCACCACCAATGTCCATGTCTCCATCCTTTCCTCCAAGACATTGATGGGGGGTGTCCATGCTTTCCCACCGCCAATTGACAAACATTGATTAGGTATAAGTGCTAAAACTACTCCTTGTGCAGGTCAACGAAATCATGTTACAAATTTTAAAGTAACATTAGGATTAAGCTATAGGAAAAAAATTGAAAGTTTAAAGGTCAAAGTGATACACGGATTGAAATAGTTTCAAAATATAATATGGCCACGTTATTGTTTTATATATTGAATAGCAATTTTTTTTTATAATTTTCTATTTATTTACATAATAGACTTGAGCTAGTTTGGATCCGGTTTATGTAATTAATGTTTTAACCACTAGTTGAAATAAGTATTATCTTTCGAACTTTCACAGATTTGTTGACAAAAAAATCCTCATGATATCTCGATAAGCAAAAATAGAAAAAAAAAAAAAACTCAATTCATAGGGAAAACCAAGTTGTTTAAAAGAAAATTTGCCAGCCACGTTTGTTAGATTAGAATGTGAAATTACTCCTAGCTCCATATGTCATAAATTTCTAACAAAAAAATGTTATTAACTAATTAAAGTCATGAGGTACTTTCTATTTGTAATTAAGTTGATAAAGACCTTCTACATAATAACTAATTAGTTTATAAGGAATAATGCATATAAAAATTCACCGCGTAAAGTAAGCCTATTTTTTTATAATCCAATGATACAAGCATGGAAAGTCGTCTACCTAGTAACTCATGAAATATCCCACAAAACCATGAACTGGTTTTTTTTTTTTGGGTCGAAAAACCATGAACTGGTTGAGATGGGGCTTTTGGCTAGCAAAGTTGGCTCTAAATCAAAACAGTTTTCATGTACTTTATAGGATTCAAAGGGGTGATCTCTGGTTCTTAATCTAGAAATTCCTAACATCCTAATCAACTAAACTAATTTCTTTGGTTAAGTAAGCATGATATTTTTATTGAAAATAATGTGTATTTTGCATTCTGTATTTATTTTTTTAAACTCATATTGTTGATATTAAATAATAAATCTTTTTTGGTGTTCCAATCGAGGACTTTTGCAAAAATATTGAACATGAAAGAGCAATTTAATAAAAAAAATGAAATAGAAAAAAAAGGTAGGCCAGCTTATGGATCGACCTGGGGACTTGTTGATGCGGTTCTGGACTGCTTCTAGGTTCGACAAGTTCATATCCTGATTTCAAGTAAAGGATAATGGCTTTGACAGGGTAAGTTCCGCCGCACGAAACATATTTATCCTGAAACATCATCCCTAATAAGAAGATGTGGATGGAAAAATAAGTAAAATGAATGTGGCAATTTTCTTTGACGGTTACCTTTTTTGCTCGATAAAAATTTTATCTCATTTTTACCGACAGCTTTAATCTCCCTCCCCTTCCCCCACTGCCAGGGTAATTGCTCCTTTACTGGTATCATTTTATCGTAGTCAAAGTTTGGCAACGGCAAGTGAAGATGGACGCACTGGTGGTACAGCATGGCCTTTTGGTCTCAGATGGCAGTTGTCTTATCCTTCACGTGAAGTCCCTTTTTTAACACTCTTCCTCTGCACTTGCAGTGTATAATAATGGCCTTTGGTCTCAGATGGCAGTTGTCTTATCCGTCACGTGAAGTCCTTTTTTACGCTCTTCCTCTGCACTTGCAGCGTATAATAATGGCGGGACAGTACAATGATTTTTCTTGTGAATGAAGCCCTTTGTCTGGGGGTCTAGCTCCAGATATATTGGAATGAAGAAGCTCCTATGACGTGTGTCATTTTATATAAAGAGGGATGGAAATAAATGCATTAACGGGTCATAATGTGAAAGGATAATACCTTAAAAAACTCTAAATTGATATATTTATAATAAATTTATTTCAAATTATTTTTTTAATAATAAGAAATTCTAAATTAGTAAATTTATAACAAATTTACCCCGACTAATTATAAAAAACCTTAAATTGATACATTTATGATAAATTTACCACAAACTAATTTATTTGACTGCAAAAAACTCTAAACTGGTAAATTTGTGAAAAATATACCATGTGCTAAATTGGATTAATTCCACAAAAAAATCATAAAAATTGTAAACTGTGACAAACGGAACGTAAAATCCTAAATTGATATACTGGTTAACTGTCACGTGTCATTTAACTTAATAATTTGATAATAAAATTTAACGAAAACTAACATAGAATAAATTTATCACAAGTGTACCGGTTTGGAGTTTTTTAGGGTATTATCCCTAATGCCAAAGCATTATTTTTTATTTTCCCCGTAAGTCAGTTTTTGGCTCTTGACATGTCGAGAATCATTAGATTTTTGTGGGATAATTCAAAAGAAAAAAAAGAACTTTAGGTCAAGAAAAATCTGGCTCAATTCTTTTTTTGTTATAAAAATGCATTAATTTTAAGTTGAGTGACAATACAGGCCCCAACTCTTTTTGTCTAGAAAAAAATCATCAAATTTTCATTTGAATCTTAAATCTGGCATTCCTTAACTTAAATACATTGATTGTCCTTAGTAATAAATCCATGTGCACTTGTTAATTGGATTTAAACTAATATTCATTGTCTTATTGTTTGAGCCACAGCTTGAAAAATAACAAGGAAATTGTTCGTCTCCTCTTACACTTCACTAGAACGTCAAAATACCTTCGGATTAAATTTCTCTAATCAAACTTTGTTGTTTTGTCATAACATGAAGCCATAGACCATTGCTCATCTAGAGACGCCGTGGATGAGATCCACCAAGCTCAAGGTTAACTTCAAATAGAGAGTTAATGGTGGGGTTAGATTTGGGATAAGAGTGAAAGTTTGTGATTTTTTACAAAACAAAAAAATTAGGGTAATAATTGTTACTGAACCTAAAGTTGGTACTTTTTTATGAGATAAAAAAAGTTTGGTTGCTGTTTCCTTCTTTCTATACTTTTTTTGATTCGGCACCCTCACACTCTCCTGCCCTCACAGCTAAAGTGTGAGTTACGGTGCCGAATTCTTGTTCATTTGTCCAAAACTTAATATATATTATTATCTTTTATATGAAAAAAAAAAGGTTTGGGCCAAATTTATCTTTCGACCTAAATATTTTATTTCTTTTTTAAAAAAAAGTTAGGGCTAGATTTAAATTGGTGTTTTCTTTTTTTCCGGATTAGCTCGTTTCTACAACTTTTTGCTGGAACATTTTATTAACGGATGGGATTTAGTACTAGATATCCATCAATTTAAAACATTAACATAGTTTCAAACCGCGATGAAAAAAGAGGAGATTGGTACATGCTATGGAGCTTTCGTCCTTTCCTCCGCCCTAGTGGACAGACATTGAGTAGGTATCCATCCTTTCATCATTTGCCCCTGCAAATGGTCCTTGCGTCCTTTTTCACCGCCAATGTACTGGTCCCGATCCATCCTTTCATCTCTTCCACCACCATTAATGGACAAACGCTAATTAGGTACTAGTCTTAAACCCGTTCCATGCGCAGATCAACGAAATCATATTTAAAATATAAAATTAACATTATAATTAAGCAAATTGTCTTGTTAGAATGTCCATTGTAATTGTTACATTAGAAGTAACTTCAAGTAAAAATTGTTGGATTAGAACTCCCAAGAAAATTAAACTCTTTCTGTCCTTGTTTCTTGAATACTGCTACTCCGTACATGACAAAATAAATATAGGAACGATTGTGACCAATCACTAACCTGCTTCGTGGCCCTTCATTCTGATTCTAATTATCACAAATGCTTGGGTCTGTTTGGAGCTTTTACTTCTAACATCTATTACCAAATATTATAGTTATCACAAATTGATTTTCAAAGCCTTCAAAACTATACAATTATTGACAAGTAGAGTTATTGTATTTTAGTAATTTATACAACCTAATTATTTTCATTTTCAATTTCTTTGAGCGAAAGCAAAACACAGAAAATGGTACTTGAAAAGTATAAACAAATAGAACAAGTTAACCATAGAAGTCATCCGACAAAAAAAAAACTATAGAAGTCAACAAAAATGACGATGGAATGTTGTATGGAGTCTTCTATATTCCTAATTCATGACAATCATTTTGAACAATGTTATCAAAATGAATATAGATCTAAGAAAAAAATGACTACGAAGATATTAACAAGAAACATCACTCCCTATAAGAAAATGCGAATAGAAATATAAGCGGAATATAGTATAGTGATTTTCTTTGACGGCTAACGTTTTTGCAAGACAAAAAGTTTAATTTTTTGTTCACCGACAGCTTTAATCTCTCATATCATTTCTTTTAGAGTCGAAGTTCGGTACTGAATTTGTGAAGATGGACACACTGATAAGTATTCGGAGATGGTCCTTTGTGTCAGATGCCAGTTGCGTTAGCGGTGACTTGATGTCGTTTTCACACCCTCCCTCTCTGGTGAATATTAATGGTGGGACAGTATAATGATTTCTTTTCAGAACAGCAGGACTTTTTGTTGAAGGGTCAAGCTCCAGATTTATTTAAATAAATGGGCTACATTAATATTATTAATATCTGTTGTTTTAATTCGAGGTGATAAAGAGAAAAATGTGTGATGAGTATTTATAACCGAGCATTACATTTTTCATTTTGTAGTAAGCCAGATTTTAGTTCTTGACATGATAATCTTTAGATTTTGATGATGCAAATACAGTAACTTTTTTCTAAAATATTCTATTATCAACGGCTGAGATTCAGTAGTAGAGATCCAACGATTGAGAACTTTAACAAATACACAAACTACCAGGAAGAAAGAGGAGATTGCTACATTTTGTTTAGAGATATTTAGGATAGTTCTTGAGCTATCAAAAAAGAAAGAATAAAATTGAATCTTAACTTTTAATTTCTTTATGCTGCCATTTTTATTCATCTCATTTTAAGTAAGTTCTCAATTTTGTCAACACCATGTTTAGTAATTTCATCTTCAGAGGAAAATATTTATCTCTAACACAGATAATAGAGCTCAGCCACTTAACCAGGCCTAAACTAGGCACCGATGGATTTCTTTAATGTAGAAATGGATGATTTTCTGTGTTATCATTCCCATCCTTGAACAGTATCACTACCATCAACAATGTATGGTCTCCATCCTAATAGACAAACATTGATTGTCCATGAGTACTTGCATCCTTCGGTCTTTTTAGCTTTTTCGAAATGCATCTTAAGGTGGAGGGGGAGATAGATGGGACACCCAGCTAGCAAATGTCTATTCAAGTTATTGCATCTTCTCGGACCTATTTAATCACTTTTATTATTGACCCTTACATGACTGTTCAACGTCAGGCATGGGAGAGAAGAGGGCACATGCATTTAATTCTTTATCTTTTGACAAGATATGATGAATCATTAACTTGACCGTCCACGATTTTTCTAAATTAATAAAAGTTGCGAAATTATTATTTCTCTCAATATGTACCTTAAAGAATTGAAAAGGAACGGTCTATTCGCGTAATTATTTAAACAAGCAATGTTTGAATATGAATGAAATAGCACAATATAAGCCTGCAGAATGAGAGACACAGGATGTATAATCCTGACACTTGGCAGTATCTGCTAGTTTATAATCCGCACCCCGAATTATACGATAGGGTGCATAATCTATAAGTAATCAATCTTAATCAATCTTAACCTATCAAAATTTGTGATTTTAGACAAGACATAAGGTACATAATGTAATCTCAAGTCTTAGTCACAGGTATAAGGGTTAAAAGCAAGCAAAGTGAAAACTCAAGCTAAAAACAAACTATAATAAGAGGCAAGATTTCAAATTTTGAGACTTGCCACTAATGAATTAAGCTTGGGATCTTTCCATGAATCTCTAAAAGATGATGGCCACATCACCACTTTGAAAAATGAACGCTCTTATTCAAATGTGCTAGATAAGTGAATCCTGCTAAGGGTAATGCCTATGGAGATGATTGACAAAATGATGTGATTGTAAGACCCTAGCTTATTCACATCACTTCTATAAATCAATTTTTTTTAGTTGTTATATATCTCTTGCTTGATAATATTCAAACGATATATGCATAATAAATTATAAACTTTTAATTGGATTGGTGCTTGGCTAGACACGAGTGTATTCTAAACTCCAGACTGAGAAGACATTACAATTAAAAAAATAGGATTATTGAGTTTTTTCAACTCAAAACGGTTGTAAAAATAAGAATGATAGAAAAGACCGGCTTCACCTTGACCAAAACCATGGCTTAGGAAACTCCATCATGCATGAGCAAACGAAGTTCCTTGTTGCCTTTTAGAACCAAATTTTAAAGAAACAAAACGGTTTTGTAATTGCATGAACCCAGTGCTCATGAGCCCAAATGATCTCACTCTTCATATTAAATCATTTTCAATGGAGAGCCAAATGATGGACGTTGAGCTTAGGTGAGGACATAAAATTAAAGGATCAAAATTAGTCAACACAAATTATCATTTTACTCATGAAGTTAAGAAATGTATGAAATTAAGATTCTGTCGTGTTTAATGGGGAGACATACACAAGAATCTTCTATTTTCATCTAAGTACGGGGCTGGAGTTTTATTATTGCTGGAAAAATTGCAGTCAATCTAAAACTTATTATACATAATGTAATGGAGACACAAATTTTTTAATTGAATCAATTTAATTTTAATCCTTTGAGGAAAATTGTCATCAAGTCCTTTCGGTGATGACGTGACATGTACTGAGGTTATAATAAAACGACGTTGTTTTTGTTGAAATTAATGGCGTCTTTGCTTAGTCCAGCGGCTAGGCTAAAGCCCTAAATTGCCAAATCTCTAGCTTTATTGCTTGACTCAAACAAAAGGGTTGACAGTACGCAGAGTCTTGAGGTCCAAAATCGAGAATCCACGATCAAATCTACCAAATAGCAGCGAATAGAAGCCAAGCCGCGACACCCACACTAGCAAGCAATCTGAAACAAGAATTACCATTGAAGTACACAAAATCAAAATAACCACGAAAGAGGCACACAACGAAACAAAAGCAATACCACACACCGCGGTGGCTCAGCTGGGTAGGCACTAGATATCCATCGAGGAGGTCTAGTGTTCGAAGCTCCTGCAACGCAAGTTGCAAGAAGGCTAGCATTGAGTCTCTTGGCGACTTACCTGGTGGCATGTGTGTGGTGGCAAACATGTGTCGCCCCTAGTGGTTTACCTCCGACTGCCGATCGTGTGGGATTCCTTGAATCAAAAAAATAAAATAAAAATAAAAGCAATTTCATTTCAACAGCAAAAATGAAAATTGCCGACACACCCCCATTTTGGCCCAACTATAAATCAACTTGGATTATCAAATTATTGCATCAAGTAGCCCAGGCAACGTGCCTCGCTTTTTTCAGGTGCCAGAGCTTTATCAGACGAGAATACACGTGGAGCTCATCTTTTTGCATGACTGGTTCAATCATGCGATTGTAATAATGATTCATGGCTGCTTTTTAGGGAATAATAACTTTCTTGAGGATGACATAGAAAACGAAAGTTTAGGATAAGAGCTTTGAATGGCAAATCATTCCCTACTTAATTTAGCTAGTTTAGGATGACATAAAAAAAAAACTTTGTTTATAAGGAAAAATTGAAGTTGTTTCGTTTTTTTTCTTTTTTTGTCGACAATAATTGTAAGAATAAACTCAACATTCAAGCAAGAATTTGAAGCCATCATGGTATGGATTAATGTGGAATCATAATGGCATTACCATACTTGGGCATGATTCCTTACTTAAGCAAAGTTCGAAGGGAGAAATACATTAGAAGTGCCTTAACTTGTGTACGGCACTCACTTTGGTGTTACAACTTTTTGTGGGCTTACTTAATTAAACAATCACTCAAGTATCAACTTTGATTTGAGTTGTCGGAAATCTAACGTGCCAATTTTTTTATTTATTAATTTCTCAATTCTACGTGGCTTGTCGGCATTCCCATTCAGCATATAATCTTTAAATGACGTCATGTAGGAAGTTAAAAAGTGATCATTTCAGTGCCAATTTTTATATAAAAAAAATGATCATTTAAGTGCGAATCGTTATTAAAAAGTGATCATTTTAGAGCAAATTTTAATGAAAAAGTGATCACTTCAATACCAAAAAACCCTCAAACGTCGTTGTATAATAAGTTAAAAAGTGATTACTTCAATACCAGTTATTGTAAAAAAAAAACTATCACTTCAGTGCCAATTGTTGTTAAAAAGTGATTATTTCAGTGCTAATCTTAATGAAAAAGTGATCACTTCAATGTAAAAAAAAGCCACCTCATATAAAATTTTTAATTATAAAAGTCACATAATTTCTCTAATCGAATTTTTTCGTTGGAGGCACTTAAATGATTGTTTTCCTCAGATTTTGGCACGTAAGTTAGTCGGCGAAAAATTGTGTCACTAAAATGAGCGTCATATACAAGTTAAGGCACTTTTGGTATACTTCTCCCAAAGTTGGAATCAAGGATTCTAGTCCACATTGCTATTTTCTGATATACTAATATGACCTTGCAGGGAAGTGAAATTGAATGGTGGGAACTACATGTCAATTTAGGCTAATCTCACTTAATAAATCGACGGCATGCTGATGTTTGTTTGAATTCATGCATGTATTAAATAGCCTTCTGAATGTTCACAATTTCACCAAATTGCATGCTTAGTTTAAGTTAGTGATTGCGTTGTTGTACAATTGTATGTAATAATAATATCTCTAAAGCACTCTCGTTAGATAATATTAAGCAAAAAGTGGAGTTTCCTTTATATTTGAAAACTATGAGGTGAACTGACCAATGGAGTAATGCTCTGTGAGTCCCTGACACCATTTCCACAATGAGAAGATGTTACTATTTCGCTTTTCTAGTTCTATATTCTAGGTTGAACTGGTTGGAGACTTGAGAAGCATTGAACTTGAGAGATTCTTTCCATAGCTTCTCAAGAAACTTTTTGGAATTAATTCTTCATTATATAATAACTCAACATAGTCAAACCGAAGTGCAGAAAGAAAAGGATAAACTTTGGTTGCCTTCATCAAGAAAAGAACGATAATAGTCTTATAAACAATCAAGTGATAGAACCCAACCATGAGTAGCACAGTTGGTGTGAGTTCTCTTCCTCATTGCAAAGGTCGAGGGTTCGAACCCTCTTATTGCTAAAGGGTTGTAAGCAGGAGGTCTTGGTGTTGGGGTCATAGGCTAGCCTCTTAGCTTGCGACGAGGCCCAACAATGCCACCGGCACTGGAGGGTCGTGGGTGGCACTGTTGAGTCGTGTGATCCCTAAAAGGTGATCTCTTGTGGTTCCTCGGTCATAAAAAAAAAAAAGAAAAAAAAACAATCAAGTAATAGAAATAGATCACTCATGAAAAGTACATACATGGAAATGGAAGATTTTTTTTTTTTTAACAATTTACTATTCCTTAATCAGTCACCATCACTAATATCCAAGTCTCCACGGCCCTTTTTTCATTGCTCATTGAAGCCCTCTAAATATACGAAAGATTGCATTAATTAGGGTCGTTGTGAGAGAGGGAGAGACGAGTGATTGAGGGTACTTATGGGAGTTAAGATGGCCTTTAATGCGATGAGTCCCTCTCCTAGAAATGAATGGCTTTTTGCATTTTACTGTTCGTTTACTTCACCATTCACCATCAATGATGTCTATCTCCTTGTCCTTTCATCTACTGCTACTGCACATACATATAAGTATACATAAGATTTCTTTAATTAAGGTCATTGAGAGAGACAACTTCCTTTCCTGCATCCTTACAAATGTATGACAACCAACCGGGTGCCCTCTTTCATTTTACCGTCGAGAAACATTGCTTTCCCACTTCAATCCTCCCGAGGCAATGATCAACAAAGGGTCAGGCAATTATGAAGTGAAAATTGACGGCTCTCTTGACTAGGCCCAAATGAATTACATACTTAGTTTAAATTAGTGATTTGACCGTTGCACAATTGTGCGTCAGCATAACATTTTTGAAAAGAGGAGTTTCCTCAATATTTTAAAACCATGATGTGGATATGGGCAACGGAGTAATGCTCTGTGAATCCCCAACACCCTTTCCACATCTGAGAAGATATTATTGCTTCGCTTTTCTAATTCTATAGTCTAGGTTCAACCGCCCGGAGCCTCGAGAAGCATCGAGTTCCAGAGATCCTTCTCACGGCTTCTTAAAAAATTGAAGACACAGGTATAGGGATACAGCAAACAAAGTGAAAACTGGAGCTAAAGGCAAACTATAATACAAGGCAAGCTCTCAAATTTGAAGACATGCCATGAATGAATCAAGCTTGGGATCTTTCCATGGATATATTCATATAAGATAGCCATATCACCACTTTGAAAAACAAATACTCCGATTCAAAGTAGTTGGCTAATTGAATCCTAGTAAGAATAATGCTTTTGGAAATGATTGATCAAATGATATGGTAGTCTAAACAACCTATTTTCACATCATTTTTATAAATCACTTTTATAAATTAATTCTTATAGTTGTATCATTACTCTTTCTTGATTATATTCAAATGATTTGTGTGTAAAAGAATAAAAATTTTTTGTCTTGATTGGTGCCTCACCAGAAGCACTAGACTGAGACGACATTACAACTTAAAAATATGAGTAATTGAAAAAGACGAGCTATTTCGACTCAAACGATTGTAAAAATAAGAAGAATAGAAATGATCGGATTGACCTGACCATAACCATTGCTTAGGAAAATCCGTCATGCATGAGGGAAGGATGTTCCTTGTTGCTATTAAACCCAATTTTGAAGAAAAAATAGTTTCTTAACTGCATGAACCCAGTCCTCATGAGCCCAAATTATCTTACTCTGTGTAATGTGATTTTCACTTGACACCCAAATGATACGCGTTGAAACCAAATATCTCCCATGTACTACTTTATCTAATTACTTAATGGTGGGGAGGTTTTTTAATATGTGGAAATAGAGTTGCACAATGAAGGGAGAAGATACAATTAGACGAACAAAATTAACAAGTGCAAAATATCAATTCACTTGACAAATTATGAAACATATGAGGTTAGGATTTTGGCATGATCAATATGGAGATATATAAAAGAATCTTCCATTCTCATCAACGTTCGGTAGTATCGCTGGAAAATTACAGAATCAATAAATAACATATTCCACATAATTGACACTTCGAAAAAAAGTGTAATTAAGTGCTCTTTGTAAAGTTTCACCTTATTTAACTAATGCGTTTGTCCAATGGTGCGACATAGACTAAAACTACATGAAATGACATTGTTTGTTCTTAGTTAAACAGCGTTAGTGCTTGGTCGAGAGGCTAAGAGTGCGAATGGTAACACTTCTTGGCTGGGGAAGAGTTTTTTTTTTTTTTCAAAAATGTTTCTTTTCTATTTCTATTATGGGGAACAATTTCTGTGTAAAAAAACTTGTTTGATAACTACACAAAATTTTACTCTAGAAATAGAAAAAGAATAGAAATGTATTTGGTAAAAAATAGTTTCTTTTTTATATTTATTTGTTTTTTATTTTTGCCGGCCGATCATCGCCGGACACCGGTGGAGGCGGCGGCAACAGTGTCCACAACGACGGGCTGGCGGCGGCGATCGGCAGCGGCGGTGGGCGATGGTCAGCGGCAGCAGCAAGAGATGAATAAAAGAAAAAAAATTCACTTATTTCTGAAACTTATTCCCTGGAATAAAAAACAACTTTTTTTTACTTCTCATTTCTATTCCAAAACCATTCCCGGGCTAACATTTTGTTCCCGGGAACAAAAAACTAAGGCCCTATTTGGTAACCATCCAAACAGGGCCAAATTCTGATTCTTTGTTCCCAAGAACAGAATGGGAATAGAATCAAGAACAAAAAAAAAAATTGATTCTTGTTCCGGAAACAAATTTGAGAATTAAAATCAAGAAATTTTCTTCTTCCCTTCGGCCATCTCGCGACCGCCGTCCACCACCGCCCGCCACCGTTCGCCGGCCATCGCCGCCGTCCACCGCCGCCGCCGCCGCCGGTCCGGCAAGCTCGCCAGACCAAGGCGAGGTCCAGCGAGCTCGCCGGAGGCTTGCCCAGCCACCAGCGAGGCTCGGTCTCCTAGATCTGGCGAGGCCGAGCCTCGCTGGTGGCTAGGCGGGCCTCGTTGGGGCTGGGCGAGGCCTCGTTGGGGCCGGGCGAGGCCCGCCTGGCCACCGGCGAGGCTCGGCCTCGCCGGGGCTGGGCAGGGGCTGGGCAAGCCTTGCAACGCCCAGCCCCACCGGTGGCCAGGCGAGGCTCGCTTGGCCACCAGTGAGGCTCGCCCAGCCCTGCCGGTGGCCTGGCAAGCCTCTCCCAACCCCGACGAGGCCAGCCTGGCCACCGGTAGGGCGAGCCTCACCCAGCTGCCGGCGAGGCTCGGCCGACGAGGGCTGGCGACGCTTCGGTGAGGTCGCCGGCCCTCGTCTGGCCGATCGCTGGTCCGGCGATCGGCCAGAAGAAGAAGAAGAAGAAGATGAGAAAAAGAAAAGAAAAAAGGAAAAAAAAAAGAAAAAGAAAAGAAAAAAAGGAAAATGAAAAGAAAAAATGAAAAAAAAATAAAATAAAAAATAAAAAAGTAAAAAGATTATTTAAAAATTAAAAGAAATTGATTTGGAACAGAATTAATGAACACGGTACCAAACGCGGACTTTTACCAAACGCGCTTTTTTACTCAGAATCAGTTTCCGAAAACAGAATAAAAAATAATCAGTTATAGTCAAAATCAGCTCCCCGGAACAGAATCGTTACCAAATGCGCCCTAACTTGCCGTTATCAAACGGGTTTCTATTCTTTTTTTGTTTTGGGGAAGAAAAGAATATAAATTCTTGGGCTAGGGAATGTTACCATGCGCAACCTAAAGTTCCAAATCACCAAATCTCAAGCCTTAATGTTTGACTTAAACAAAAGGGTTGACGGTATAAAGCAACAAATAGGAGCAAGCCCTAACATCCCCATTAGCAAGTGATTGATTAAAAGTTATAATACTTAAGTGAAGATCTTAATAAATGTATTTTTTTGGCAAAGACCCAAACCACGAGGAGAGAAGAGGAGATGGGTACAAACTATGGAGCTCCTTAACTTTAATTTTTTTTTTTTTTTTGGGTCTGAAGCTAACTCTAGTCTAGGCCTTAATCAAATGCCAGTCAATTCCTTTGGCATAGAAATGGATGATTTTCTACATTATTGTTCCTTTAGTGGACCAGTCACCATCACAAATGCCATTCTTTCCTATGCTAATGGTTAGACGTTGCTTCACCACTATTGTATTAATTAGTCCTATTCCATCCTTCCCTCCATCATAGGTACTAATCCTAAACTCGCTCCCTATGTGAGTCGAGGAAACCATATTTAAAAGGGTCAATACTAAGAAAAATCCTAAATTGATATGTCTACCAAATATTTATCTCAAATTAATTTTTTTATCGTAAAAAACCTCAAACTTATATATATGTGGCAAATTCAACCCAAATTGATTTTTTTTACTATAGAAATCCCTAAAATGATATATTTATTACAAATTTACCCTCTATTAGTTTAATTTAAATTAGATTATTAAATAGAGGGTAAAACCCAAAATTGGTATGCTCATTAACTACTATGCATAATCTAATTTATCAATTTGATGGATAAAATTTATGGAACTAACGGATGGGTAAATTTGTTTTAGATGTACTATTTTGGAGTATTGGTAGTCAAAAAATTAGTTTGGATTAAATTTGTTATAAATTTATTAATTTTGGATTTTTTTATGACATTAACCCTATTAATAATATAGAGATAATAGTATAATTTAGCAAATTGTTAGATTAGAATGCCGATTGTAATTGTTACATTAGATGGAACTTCATATAGAATTGTTAGATGAAAACTTCTAAATAAATTAAACATTTTATATGAGTTTACTTTTTTGAATAATGCTTACATGACACAATCAATATGGGAAACAATTCGTCTCCCCACTACCATTGTTAGGTAGTATCTCATTCCAATTGGAGTTACCCCCTTTCTCTTTAATTCTTGGGGTCTATTGCGAGTCTTTACTTTTAACATTTATTTTTCAAATATTAAAGTTATCACAAATTGGTATTACAAATTTTCAAAAACATAAAATTACTGCCTAGTGAAGCTATGTGAGTTTTCATAATTTATAAACCTAATCTTTCTTAAGCTTTTAATTTTTTTGAAGGATGGGGAGCGTCGAAAAACAGCAACATTTTGCCGGAAAATTTGACGATAAACGGTTGAGTTTTAATACTAGCTATCCTGCTATTTTAAAATTTAAGAATGACTCAAAAACCCCAGGGAAGAGAGAGGAGTCGGGTATGGATGGAGTTAAATGGCCAGCGGATTGCCCACGTTGTCACTAGCCAAAAATAAAATAATAATAATAAAGTGCTAACTAAACTTCGGTTGCCTCCATCCAGAAAAGAACGATAATAATCTTATAAACAATTCAGTGACAAAAATAGATCACCCACAAAAAGTACATAAATGGAAATGGATGATTTTTTTTAACGATTTACTGTTCGTGATCAGTCACCATCACTAATATCCAAGTCTCCACGGCCTTTCTTTCGCAGATGATGGACAACCCTCTAAATATATGATAGATTGCATTAATTAGGGTACTTGTGAGAGAGGGAGAGAAGAGTAATTGAGGGTAGTTGTGGGAGTTGACCATTCACCATCAATGATGTATATATCTCCTTGTCCTTTCATCCGTTGCTACTGCACAAACATATAACTATACATAATGATTCATCGTTGCAGAATTGTATGTCATCATAACATTTTTGAAAAGAAGAGTTTCCTTAATATTTTAAAACTATGATGTGGACATGAACAATTGAGTAATGCTCCGCGAATCCCCAACACCCTTTCCACATACAAGAAGCTATTATTGCTTCGCTTTTCTAGTTCTATAGTCTAGGTTCAACTTCTCAAAGCCTCGAGAAGCATCGAGTTTTGAGAGATCCTTCTCACAGCTTCTCAAAGCAATTTTTTGGGATTATATTTTTTTATAAGACAATAATTCGTCAAAGTCAAACCAAAGTGGAGAAAGAAAATGAAGAAAACTAAGAAGTTTTAAATTTTGCAACATGGATACAAGGTCAGTTTCCATAAGCAGTGTGCTGCTATTGACTTCCAGTGATGGCTGCTTCATTTCACAAGGGTAATCTATGGTTTATACAATGATTAATGCAATGGTGATGTGGCACAGTTTACCACTTTTGGCGTGAGGTATGGGATAGTGGGGACACAATGATCATGCCAAATCCAACAGTCAACATCCACTATCTTCTATCTTCTTTATGTGATGGCTGGCATTGTACCAGTAACTTTGAGCCCGTTACTTTGTCATATAAATTTTTGTTGGTTAAATCTACGTGTCCATACAACCACTCTCTTTTTCGGAATCGTAAATGATAGTTGAAATAATTTTTCAAAGACCTGAACCGTCATGTACAACACCGTACACTTTATCATGAATGGTTTAGGAATCGGTGAGGAATCTGATGAAGGTATTAATATCATCACAATCTAAAAAGGACGAATAAATCTATTGTTGAGAAACATTGCTTTTCCACTTCACCTCTCCTGAGGCAATGATCAATTAAGCAAAGAGTCACTAATTATTAAGCTAAAAATGACGACTCTTTTGATGAGGCCTAAATGAATAAGCTTTCCCTTCACTTCAATTAAGCCTTGTGGATATGGGAAAAAGTGTAAACAACATTATAAATTTATTTGCATCACTACTAATTCGGTCCTAAATATTTCAATTATATAAATTTAGTTCTAAATCTTTTCACATTTCACCAATTGAGTCTATTTAGCCAATTTTGACTAAGGATGATCGGTTTCAAGTTCAGTCCAGTTCTACTTAGGAGTTAAGAATTGAACTAGGAGCACCGGCTCCCATTTTTTGGGACTGGAGATTGGATCGGACGGTCCAAGGATTGGGAATTGGACCAGACTGATTTGTCAAATTTGGTCCAAGATGGAACAAGCCACTTAGCCAAAAAAAAATTAAAATATTAAAAAATACTAAAGTTATTACAATTTTAGGGTTTATTGTTATTTTCAAAGAAATTTTTAACAAATATTTTTTGAAAAAAAAGAAAAGAAAGAGTCAGTCCAATCCGATTCAGTCTGGGCAGTTCTTGGTTCGGCTAGTCCAATATACTCACCCTTAATTTTGACAAAAAATTGCTAACATAAATATTGCTCATTCTATATAACATTGTTGACGCTCCCGTAGAGATTATTAAATAACATTTAAGTTTTCTATAATTCTTTATTTCATTTTTTTTACTTTTTCTTTTTGCCAAGAGCGGCGGTGCCCTTTCTATGGTTGGTGAGGGCCTAGGCGAGGGTGGTGACGACACCATTGCCGCCTTATTGGCCAAAACGAGGGTGCGCAACCCCTCCCTTAGATTTGGTTAGGGTCGCAATGCCCTTGCTATATTGGGCCAAGCAAGGGCACTATAGCCATTGCCAGCCTTGGGCAACGGCATCATGGCCCCAATCTAGGAAGGGCATCCAAGCCCTCACCTGTGGCTAATCCTCATTGACTCTTGGTTGGAAAAAAAAAAGTAGAAAAGAAAACAAAAAACAAAAAACAAAAAAAAACAAAAAAACAAAATTAAAATGATTAAAATATTATTTAAAAATATTAATGTCAGCACTAACAATGCTATTTAAGGCAATTGACATCTATTTCAAAGAATTCTAGTCAAAATTGGCTAGTGGACTCAATTGACAAAATCAAAAGGTTTAGATTTGAATTAGCACTAATATAATAGGTCTAGGAAATTTTTGGTACATTTCCTTGAGAATATGTGATGTCCCATTAAGAGTTAAAGAGATGGGTGATCTCGATGATTTGCCATGTAAAGAATATATATTGAATAATATTTTTTTGATAATGTTCTTCTTATTGACACATTAAACTTGAGCTAACTTGGACCCATATATCTAATTGTTATTAACCATAAGCCGAAGATAAGTCTTGATTTTTCATGTATTACATTTCACATATTTATTGACAAAAAGCCCCTCAAGGCATCCCTTTAAGTAATCAAAAAACTCAATTCACAAAATAAAATTGCATATGTTTAATTTTTATGCTAACCATAATTATTAGATTAGAATATGAAATAGCTCCTAGATTAGTATATCTATTATGGCTATTTGAAAATGTTGTGACTAATTTCTAACCAAAAAAAATGTTATGACTAATTAAAGTCATGAGGGACGTTCTCTTTGTAATTAAGTTGATAAGGATCTTTTGCATAATCACTACGTAGCTTATGATGCGTAATTGCATATGAAAAAAATATCATGCAAAGTTAGCATAATCCTAAATAAACTTATAAAATTAATAAAAATAAAAAATACTGACGAAAAACAAAGTCGTCTTGATATTTTTAATAAGAGTGAAGTGAGGCATATCTAGACTTCTTTGAATTTGGAATAGTTTGAGGAATCCACTATTTTATCAAAAAAGGTGAAGAGAGAGTCACAAAAGTTGGTTGGGTTTAGGTAAATTGTGATCTCATTTAATGCTCATATATTTTGGACTTTGACATTCTAAACCTATTTATGATCTATTTTCTAAACATAAATAACTCATATAATGATTTGCCCATTAAACATGAGTCCATTTTGACAAGATCTCCTAAATTGCATGCTAAGTTTATTTTAGTGATCGCCTTTTTGTATAATTGTGCGTCATCATAATATGTCCCAAGCACTCTCATTGAATAATATCAAGAGGAGTTTCCTTGATATTTGAAAATTCTGATGTGAACATGACAAATGAACTAATGCTATGTGATTTCCCACTACCCTTTCCGCAACAAAACTGTGTCATTGTTTTGCATTTCTAGTTCTATAGTCGAGCCTGAATGGGCTAGAGCCTTGAGAAACACCGAGTTCTAGAGATCCTTTCCACATCTTCTCAAGGAAATCTCGGAATTAATTCTCTATTATAAAAAAATTAAAACCACAAGTCCACGACAATAAGTCATCATAGTCAAACCGAAGTGCAAAAAGGAAAGAAGAAAACTTAGAAGTTTCAAATTCTGCAACATGGATGCAAGATCAGTTTCCATAGGCAATGTGCTTAGTATGGATCCGCATTGAATTTTAGCCATAATTGCTTCATTTCAAAAGTATAAAGCTGGAGAATCCAAACCTACACACTGATCAGTGCAATAATGATATGGGGCACCTTATTTATTTTTGGCGTGAGGTGTGGGACAGTGGAGTTCGGTATGATAAAATGGTCTTTGCCAAATCCAACCGTTTGACATCAATTTTCTTTTATTCGAAGGCTGAGATCGTGCATGTAACTTTGCGCCTAAAGAAGCAGGGGACTGCAGAATATTTGTGGATCCGTGCACCTGCTCTTCTTGTCAGAATAGTAAAAAATTGTTATAAGGATGTTGTGGAAATATGAATTATGCGTAGTACACTTTATCGCGATTGGTTTAGGATTGGAGATCCTATGAAGATATATATATATATTTTTGGTAAGTATCCTATGAAGATATTTATATTCATTACAATCCAAAAAGGACAAATTAATTGCTCTGTGACCGAGACTGGAGAAAATATTAATCACCACGTCATCGGCTGACGTGGCGTGCATATTCCATTGAGAAATCGACATCTGTCCGTGAGCTGGAATATGTAAAAATTGAAAAATAAAAATCGTAAGGGCTGGGACGCTCTTTTCTCTCTCATCTGGAAAACCACTGACACAAGGAATTAGGGGTGAGCAGCGGTTTAGGGTCAACCCTGGATCGACCCTGGACCGGGCCAACCCTGCCGGTCCTGGTCCAATTCCCAAGGGGACTGGGTCGGTCCTTGGTCCTGAAATTCCAGGACCAACACTGTGCGGGTTGGTCCTCGGTCCTAAGAGTTTTGGGTCGGTCCAACCCTGGACCAACCCTGTATATTATATTATATTATTTATAATTCTTTTATATATTCAAACCTAAGTAAAATGTCTATTATATTATATTATATTATATTGAAATGTTCTATCAATAGCACTAATAGTAATTTCAATTTAAAACTTTTGTTAAGTATTAATTATGTGTCGTTTGTTTTGTTTTCAAGTGTTTAGAAGTTCAAGTGAATTCACAAGATGTGAAGTTATATATTCATGGTTTATATTAAGTATTTTGAACTTTTTATGATTTAATTGTATTTTACTAATGAATTTCAGCTGAATTTTGCTTTTCAATTTGTGTCAAATGGTAGAAGTTTTTGAAGAGTAGAGTAATACTGCAGTTGCTATGGTGATTTGCTAGTCAAGTGGTGTGAAGCTCATTTTTTGGTTAAGTAGACTCTACATGATCAAATGCTAGTCAAGTGGTGTGAAGCTCATTTTTTGGTTGAGTGGACTCTACATGATCAGGAAAACGCTTTTGCATATGGTGTTATAAATATTAAAGATAGATGATCATAAGAACTTTCCATCTTGTCCCATATCTCGATAAGTGGTTAGTGGATACGAAATTTATATTATTGTGTCATCTTAAATTTGCTAAATATATATTGGTATTTTATAGTTTAGTTGCACAATACCGTATTGTTGATGGATATGTAATTTGAATTTGTAGGTTTGCTTTTTTAGGAAGTATAAAAAATAAGACGAAAAAAATTATCGATCGGTCCCGGGTTGACCCTGGAACCGGACCGAACCCATTGGGTCGGTCCGGTCCTTGGTCCCAGGCTCAATAGGGTCGGTCCTCGGTCCTAAAAATTGAGGACCGACACTGTATGGATTGGTCCTAGGGTTAGGGGGTGGCCCGGATCAACCCGGACCATGCTCACCCCTACAAGGAATAATAAATGCCTGTCTCTGCTCAAGCCCTCTCTCTCATCTTTTCAATTTTTCGATTACCCGCGCGCTCTCTCTCCCCTCTTTTCTTTCTCTCTCGTCTTTTCCAGTTTTCAAGCGATACGCTCTTCACCTGCTCTCTCTCTCTCTCTCTCTCTCTCTCTCTCTCTCTCTCTCTCTCTCTCTCTCTCTCCTTTTTGGAGAAAATATTCGCTTGTTTCTCATTGCATCAACAAGAAGACGGCACTTTTCTTCCTCCATCTTCTCCAGAAAATCGAATGTTGGAGCGATTTCCATCAATGCGGATCAAGCAACAAGCGTAACCTCGGACGACCGGCGCACGGGGATTGGGAGATTATTTACAGTCTCCAAAAAGAATGGGTTGCACGCTGTTGGTCCTCCTCTTTGATGTTGTTCATCTTGTTTCTCTTGCTAGACGAGTATGCATATACTCTGGTTGTTGGGGGCATAATTTACACCATCACAGATGTTGAAGAACTGGGCGAATGGATGAAGGGCTGTTTGGAAAACCACCCATGTTTGAGGCACTGACGGAGGAAGAACTCGTGAACAATCCGGTGGTGAAGATATTGACCAGCGACCGAGGAAGGCCAAAATGTTGCCGGAAATGGTGGGCGGACATTTCGAGCAGTGTGCAGACGCATTGCTCCATCTCTATGATAGAAATCAACTAATGGCTTTATGTTTGTGTACCAGTAGTAATTTTTTGGGACCATTCTAAGTGAACTTTCATGCATTTTTTGGGATCCTTTGAAAGATTGAGATATTCTTTATAATGCAAAAGAGAAATTGCATACCCGTTTCTTCATTTCTTCTTATGCCTTCCTTTTTTCTTTCCTCTCGGCATTCTGTACTTTATTTTTTTGGCCAACTATGTATTCACGTTATCATTGCATTTAAGCTTCGCCACTTTGAAAATTCCATCAACCAGAATTTTTTTAGCAGCGATAAAGCTTTAGTATCAAGACTTGAGAGGGACGGCATAATTAGCCATCTATTTCAATCTACAAATATACATTATTAACAAAATGCTACGAGCGATCGTAAAAATTTGCACTTTTCAACGTGCTTCTTCTCACATCCGACGATAGAGCTTTCATGCTTTTAGAGCATCAATGGCTAGAGTTTGCTATTGTGATGCCAAAAGGCCAATCTATATGGTCTAAGATAGAGGCGATGAAGAAGGAACTGTCGTCATCGATTTGTGCACATAGGTTCAATTCTTCTTTGCTGGTTCATGCCGTGACGTGCAATCTCACATCCGACGATAGAGTTTTCTTCATTATTGCTCATCAGAGAAGCACAAACGCACCCAACCTCATCGACAAAGAGTGTTCGTTCCACTAGACTTAGCTCTCAAATATACGGTGACGAACTGCTTCCACGAGAAACCCACACTTGGTAACAAATGGTGGTAGGCAGAGACTCTATGCGCTTCGAGCGTCTTCTCGTACTCCTCGATGGACTTGAAGAGCTCCGAGAAGCTGAGCTTCCCGAATCCTCCGCACCCGCCCTTATGATACACTTTCCCGTGATTGTCCGTGAGCATGCACCCCACTCTTTGTATGATCTCTATGAATATGGTCGGCCTGCCCAGTCATGCAGCAAGAGAAACAAGATGAACAACATCAGAGAGGAGGACCAACAGCGTGCACCCCATTCTTTTTGGAGACGGCAAATAATCTCCCAATCCTCGTGCGCCGGTCGTCCGAGGTTACGCTTGTTGCTTGATCCGCGTTGATGGAAATCGCTCCAACATTCGATTTTCTGGAGAAGATGGAGGAAGAAAAGTGCCGTCTTCTTGTTGATGCAATGAGAAACAAGCGAATATTTTCTCCAAAAAGGAGAGAGAGAGAGAGAGAGAGAGAGAGAGAGAGAGCAGGTGAAGAGCGTATCGCTTGAAAACTGAAAAAGACGAGAGAGAAAGAAAAGAGGGGAGAGAGAGCGCGCGGGTAATCGAAAAATTGAAAAGATGAGAGAGAGGGCTTGAGCGGAGACAGGCATTTATTATTCCTTGTGTCAGTGGTTTGCCAGATGAGAGAGAAAAGAGCGTCCCAGCCCTTCCGATTTTTATTTTTCAATTTTTACATATTCTAACTCACGGACAGATGTCGATTTCTCAATGGAATATGCACGCCGCGTCAGCCGATGCCGTGGTGATTACTAACCACTGAATATTTTCTCCCGAGACTGAGATGTTTGATGGTAAGACATTGAAGCGACGTGAGAAAAGGAGAGACAAGGGGTTCGAGAAATAGTAAGACACTCATAAGGTTACATGATGAATGCTTTATATTGATAGACCGACCCGTGACTAGTTTAGTTGAATGAAGCGATGAGCGAAGGTTGCTTCACAGGATAACTTTAGGCCGGCTTTCATCCGGGTAATATATAATCCCATTTTCTTTATCGATTCTCCTTGAAAGAGCTAAAGGCATAAATATATATTTCTTAAAAAGTATGTAGTATTAAATTTAAAAATGACATGAATTTTATGAAACATTTAGTGTAACTTTGGCAAATCTTGTCCTCCCAAATAAAGTAATTTAATGCATCCATGTTATCGCATCTATTTTTTAGCATCGTATTAGTTATTTGGATTCGCAAGTGCAATGTATCCAAATTTATATTGAGTTAGCATGCGTCTCATGAATGAGTTAAAATGCGAGCCTAGCGGGCTCTTGCCAATTCTTTGGCCCGTCAAAACATACGTGGCTTGGGATATTCTAGCTCGAGGACCTGGCCTAGACTGAAGCCAAGCCATTTGGCCCAGACCCAATACGATTGTGGCACAGCCCGAAATTTGAAAAATGTGTATTTGTTTTTTGTCTTCGTTTTTCCTTTTACTTTCCATCAGAAATTCAGATGGCACGTCCTAAAACCAAAAATCATGAAGACATCAGAACAGGCTAGTAAGGACCTGTTTTGCTACTTGCTGGAGAGTGGGGGAGCGTGAGGGAGACCATGACACAAGCAAGCATATAGTGAGTGGTCGGGCTCAACGGTGACGTGGTGGCTGCTTAACGGGGATTGGATGACGCAATGAGCATGAGAGGAGAGAATGAGAGAGGTTGAGACCAATGTATTCATGAAAAGGTAAGATGGCGGAGCCTTGGGGAGAAGGGAAATGAGACATTATTTCTAGTTTATGAACAGGGCGGGTATGGGAGCTTTAATTAAAATCAAATTTGTTTATATTAGGCCGAACCAAAAGATTTTTTCGACGCATGGTGGCCTGGCTTGGGACTATTTTAGCCCAAAAAAAGTTGGCCCTTGATTTTCTGGCCCATGTTTTTTTTTTTTTTTGGCACACCCTGGTTGTAATATTAATAGTAGTGGTATAGTGTTGTGACGATTATATGAATCAAGTTTACAATATTGCATTATAAAAATGGATATAGAGGAAGTATTGAGTAGTTAGAATGTACCACATCTTATGCTGACGTGGTATGCAATTTGGAGGTCCAATGATAAAATGCCACGTGTTGATGATGTGGAATAAATAAAAAATTAAAAATCTCACTCTCTCTGTTTTTTTTTTTTGTTTTTTGCTCTCTCCGTTCTACGCAGTCCCCAGCCATCGCAGCCATGATCCTCTGATTTCCAGATCTCCGCGAGCGTCGGCAACTCCGCCGGTGGCCAGACTTCGTGTTTCCACCGTGAGCTCTGATGACTCCCGCTGGTGGCCATGGACCTTGGATTTTCATGTTTTTGCGAGTGCCCAGAATTCCAGATCTGGATGAACGACATCAAAGATGGCCATGGACGAGCGTTGACATCGCTTGCTGGTTTCGTATAATCATATAAAGAGTTGTTAGATAGATTTGAAGTAGCGCCCATTTCCAGATTTGTACAGAGACATATTTGATGGCCTTTTAAAGATATCAACCTTAAGTCTTTTTAATATGATGGACCTTCACTCCAGTGTCGTGTGCTTCAATGGCTACGCCATTGATGGTCTCAAAGTGAGATTGACATGAAAGTCTCTACTTTGGTTGACTGCGTGGGGAAGCAAATGGACGAGCTACAAGTTATTGAGGGTTGCTGGCTCAGCCATGAACGAGCAACGAATACGAGCTGGCGCGATGACAGAGCGGGTGGCTCGACCATAGACGGTCGCCCTGGATGTGGATCTGGCGACTCTGCTGATGACTGCAGATGGAGGAGTTGGCTATGGACGGCGGAGGGAGAAGAGAGAGAGAGAGAGAGAGAAAGTGAGAGTTCTAATTTTTTTTTTATTGTCCACATCATCGACACGTGGCATTTTTTTTATTGGACTTCAACAAAAATGCCACGTCCACCTATGACATGGTGCATTCTAACTACCGAGTACTTTCTCATGAGGGAGAAACGTAAGTTTAAAGTAGGAGGGGAAAGAGGCCAAAAATTTGCAGTGGGTCATTTATCATAATGTGAATTTATTTCCTAAAATTACAGGATCCCACCTTTCGACTAAATTTTTCATGCATACATACATACACACACACACACACACACACACACATATATATATATATATATATGTAGAGAGAGGTTTCATACAAAAATTGATTTAAAAAACATCTATATGACATGATATAAGACCAAGAGCGAGATTTACTTAGCCTAAAAACAAAAAAAAATGAATGATGAAGTACACCGCAGAAAGGACCCTATTTATAAGCCAAACTCAATTGGGTGTTTTTTTACAGTATACCAAATAAGAACCAAAAGGGAGGACCAAAGGACTATAGGATGATAAAAGTATGTATCACACAGAATCACACTTATGTTCATGAGAATTCTATAGGGTCCGATTCTCATCAAAAGTGACCTAGACACGACGTTTGTGTACAAGGTGTGCAATTGGCTATTAATATTGTGAATTGGAAGATTAGGTATGAGCTTTGAATCACGTGCTAGCTGATCTAAGGTCCAACACCGCGATCTAAGACTACTATGCCGGTGCTTCTTATGGTGACGCCCAGTGCTTTGATTGTAGAGCATGCATTATTGAGTTGGTACAATCAGAATGTGTTATAGATATGACTTTTTGCTTATGCTCAGATTAAAGAGTTAAACCTGTCCAGTGTTGCAAGTCCATTTTTAAGGATAATGGGTCTCCATGCGTTTTTCCTCCCTTCTGTTGGTTCAATAAGGAGGAAAGAGGCCGCGAAGCTTTAAGATTACAAAAGCTGACAATTAATGAATAAATGAGGGCACATAAGATTCACCGATATGTAAGTAAAGGAGGGGCTTTAGAGTTTCATCCTCGTTGGCACGTGGATTTTTACTGGCAATAAATAATTAAGTGTTGACACCTAAAATTTTGGTTAGTTAGGCTTTAATTTCTTTTAATCTTTGTTTTTCCTTTTTCGGATAATAAACAAAATAAATAACAAAAACAAAAACAAATAAAAACAAGAAAAGCAAAAAGCAAAAAACAACAGCCCCCCTTTTTCTTCACGTGGGCTCGTGCGGCTTGGCCCCACCCCCCTTCTTTCTTCTTCTTCCCTCTTCTTCTTCCTCGCTCCTTCTTTCTCCGCCTCTGTAGTTCACGCGCAGGAGATGACGACGCGCGCAAAGGACGGCCTACGGCCGAGGGGAGTAGGTCGACGTCGGCCGGAGAAGATAAGATCGCGAGCGCCATCAATGCCGAGCGTGCTTCGCTGGATGAGCTTGGATGGGACGCCGGTTCAGCCGAGGAGAATCGCTCGGCGCACGAAGGGGACTGGCGGTCGAAACTCCGTCGACCGGATTCCCTCGCCTATAAAAGGGCACCACCTTTGTCGAACAACGGGGGCGAGCTCGGAGATCCTTCACTGAGAGACATCGGGAAGGATTGAAGGGCGAGCACGGGAGAGAACTCGGGTCGCGAGCTCGGCTGACCTCCCACTGAGAGACTTCGGGGGAGGCCGCCGGCGAGCGAGTCCGAGAAGGTCAGATCCGGCCGGTGGAGGCTCGGATCTGGCCTGAGTGAGAGAGAGGCGAGCCCGAGTGGGAGAAATCTGGTCGAGCAGGGAGGGTCTGGTTCCGAGGGAGTCCCAGATCCGCGAAGAAGAAGACTTGAAAAAGGTCAGATCTGGAGGAGAGGGGGCTGACTGGGAGCGGACCGAACCCTTGCCGTCATGTCGAGTCGCCTTGAGCCAGGCCACCGTCGTCGCTGTGATCGAGCACCTGCCCCAACGCCGTCGAACCGTGCTGCCACCCTCGCGTTTCGCCACTGCTGTTTCTCCCGACACTGGCCACTGCTTCCCTGACATAGACTTGCAGCTGTTCAAAGACTCGACCGAATCAAAGCCCTACATTGACCGAAATAGGTATGAGCTCAGTCGCCGTCTGCCGCCGTATGCCATCACCGCCCCCGTCGCTGCCGCTCGGAGGCTTCGCCCCTCTCTCGAAACCCTACTCTTCGTTTAACTTGCATCTCAACCCATGCGGTCGCCTCCGTCGCCGCCGTTCGGAGGCTTGCCCCTTTTTCTTTTTGTCGAGACCCTAGCCTCCATCACCGCCGAACGCCGGACCGCCGCCGTTCAACCTCCTAGCCCCTCCCTCGGCGCCGCGGGTAGACGAGGAGGGAGGAAGCATTGCGTCGGACCCAGCCCGGGTCGGATTCGAGCCACTATTCGGGTAGGGTTTCGCGAATTGGGACCCGGGTTGGGCGCGGATCGATTCGGGCAGGGTTTCCGCGATTTTTGGGGCGGCGAGAATCCGGGTCGACGAGTCGGGTAGGGTTTCGCCGAACCGGGTCGTCAGGTCGGCTTGGTTCTTTTTCAAAAACGGGCTCCTGGGCCACGGCGTTGTTTTAACAAAATAGAAAAATAAAATAAAAAAGATGAAAAATTCGAGTCGGGCCCGCGTTTGGGTCGCCGACCCAGGTCGGACCCAACCTGCAGATCCGACCCGGGTCCGTTTTATTTTATAAAATAAAAAATATTTTATTTTCAAAAAAAAATTCAAAAAGTATTTTATTTTCAAAAAATATAAAAAATGTTTTAATTTTCAGAAAATCGAAAAATATTAAAAATTGTTGAAAAATGTTTTATTTTCTAAAAAATCGAGAAAAATCAAAAAATAATTTATTTTCCAAAAATATCAAGAAATATTAAAAAATATTTTATTTTTTGAAAAATCAAAAAAATCAAAAAAATTTCATATTTTCCAAAAAAAAGCCAAAAATTCAGAAAAAGCCAAAAAGACTTGTATTTTTCCAAAAAAATACCAAAAAAAACCCCCAAAAAATCCCTTTTGTGTCCAAAAAATTAGAAAAGGACTCAAAAAATGTTTTTCCTCCCAAAAATGCATGGAAAATCTCTCAAACATCCAAAAAGCCTTAGGGTTTAAACAAGATTAGGTACCGAAAGGGCATTAGTAATTAATTAGTGTAATCAAGTCCCCGATCCTAATTTCTCTGGTTGCACAGGAGCGAGTATTTCTCCCGATACTTCGCTTGGGTTTTTAATCGACCCACTCCAAATCGATTAGTGGCGACTCCATTTTAAAAATTGATTTATAGGTTAAAAACTCAAACTATTAAAGTCGTGAATTGGTGGACTTGGGAGAGTCCGGGCTTAATAAATTCAGCTGAGCTATTAGCCTCCTTAGGCGCTCGTACCCGATTGCGGGCGCCGAGAAAAAAGAGGTCGTGACATTAAGTAACAAAAAATACAGATGAAAGAAAAGAAAAGAGAGGAGAAAATAATAAAAATTCTTAGTTCCTTTGTCGTCTCTCTCTCCCGATTGCTCCGTCTCGATTCTCTCTCTCTCTCCCCCCTTGATCTAATCTCCACTCCAGCGATGCGCATTGAGCAGAGAAGAGTCTCCTTCTCTCTCTACGAAACCAAAAGGGAATGAAGCTGTAAATTGGAATCTCTCTACAGCGGACGCTCCCCTGCATCCACAAATGGAGCTCCCACTAGCTATTCATCCAGATTAAAGAACATCGGTTGCAATGTGGAGGAGGGAACCGAGTCTGCAAGGAAGGTTTTCTGTGGAATGACAAAGCTGGGCTTCGTTTCGAAGAATACCTTTTTCAAGAGGGAGAATTAGTGAGCTTTTTCTGGCGGTGAGAGCAAGTTCGAGTTCGAGAGCTCAAGAGGTGGTCGATTGTAAGGCGAAAAGCCACTGTCGAAGGCTTGAATGCTCTGTTGTTGAGAGAGAGGTTGCGGAAGAGTCGTGCTGCAGAGATGCGGGTTGCAGAATTATTGCGCTGTGACGAAAGAGATGAGTGTGAGAGAGGTATTCAGCGCTTGATTGCAGTTTTGTGCAATTGTACATCATCATAATGGGACTTTCAGGATCATACGGTTCGAATAAATCAATAATCATCTTCTCATGCGACGTTAAGTATCCTTGCAGTAGGTCTTTGCTGAATGCGAAGCAATACACAATCAGGCCATCAAAAGCAAATTACTCAATCTCATGGTAGGATTTACAATATGCATATAAAACAAATCCAATGAAAACCAATATCACTAACACCTTTTCCACCAAAAAGAGAAGATTGATAAAATCCTTTATTTGAAGAAAAAACAAGGAATTTATTTACACTTAATCAATCGAAACAACATGCATAGAATAGTCAGGAAGCCAAATCTCTTCAAATTTCTCGCACAAATTGACACTGTAGTGCCCATTTCGAATTTAGGGCTTTGTCAATGGAAAAAGCCCCGAATCCCAAACTCTAATGGGTTAAAGTGTCTTCCTTGTGCTACCAATCTTCCATTTGGACTTACTTGCTTTTGACTCATAAGGGAACCCTATCTCATCTTTTGCTTATGCTCTTGTGTTCCATTGATGCAACATTTGTCTGGAATCACCACAAAACTTGTCTCCGCTTAATAAAAATCAAAGATGAATTTCGGTGAAAGATATTTTGTCGATGATCCAATTTCGATGCAAAAATGGGGGCAATGAGATTAATTAAAAAAAAAAAAAAATACACTCTCCATCTCCTTCTCTTCCGTATCTCTCAATTTTGTTGAAACTTCACGATTCCTTCATAGTTTTTTGGATCACGTTAAAACTTCATGAGGACGACGAGAGAGTTGAAGCTCATTTTCCTCAATAGCTCTCTGGTTTATGTCAAAAGTCAACGAAAGCAGCAAGAGACTCGAAACTCATTCTACTCCATAACTCTATGGTTCAAGTTAAAGGTGCACAAAAGTAGCGACATAGTCGAAGCACTATACTTTTGAGTGTTGCGAAGTTGAATAATCATATTTGCTTCCTTACTAGATTTGGCATTTGCTGGCAGATCTACCGCATTGATGTTATTAGAGTTTGTTCATTTCTTGTTATAGTTGAATGTGTGGATCTAGAATGCTGCAATGAGCTCTTTTGCTATTTCATATTTAGATAGTGCAATAATCATGGATTGATTGATAAAGCTCATTTACGATTTAAGATTTAGATAGTACAATAATCACGATAATTGATGGAAGTTACATTCGTATGTATATTCGTGTTTTTTTAGCTGTGAATCATGAAAGATTCTTACCATCTCTATTTGTGTATTTTCAGGTTTGCACCAAATAATGGATATAATACGATAAGAAAGTATCTAGTTTTATTACTGCTATTAGTCAAATAGTGGATACGATATAGCAAAATAGTTTATATCCTAGTCTATATTGTCCTATTTTGACTGAAACTTGAAATGACAAAATGTAGCTTTAATGATGGCTACGGTTGAGTTTGAGTTGGCTTGATTCTATTAATTTGAGAAGTTAGTTGTTACCTAACGTCCCATGCATTCAATGCAAATTTGAGTCTTGAAAGCAAAAGAAAATCCCAAGGGACGAAAGGACAAGGTGGTCCGATCTTCATTTTGACTATTTACAATCAAGCACGCGGTACCGTTCATCTTATAGCATGTAAATATGCCTAACTAAAGTAGGAACACGAAAGATTGCTGATATCCAGGTGCTCCATTGGATACAAAATTCGAGATGCAAAGAGAATGGCATAAGAGATACGAAACAAGTTCACTTTCGAATGGTTTGATCTTTGATTACCCCGAAAAGGTTCATGAAACTGACTTCTTCGCACGCCGACAATGTAATCGACCTTTTCATGCAAGTGTTAGAGCCTCTTTTAGCTGTTGTTTTTAAGAACCATCGAATGAAGAAATGCTTGGCGAAAAGATGCTTGCACAGGCTAAGATCAATATATGCCAGAGCCTCGCGCAATCTCGCCTGAAAATTATAAATCGGACACTCGCACTCCTCCCCCTTCCCCACCATGCAAACAAAAGCTTCGATTTTTAGACTACTCCTTTAGATTCTGATTCGTGTTTTTATCCATTCAAGATTTACTGACTTCGTACGATCCGGCACTGTCGTGATTCTCCCGCCATTCCATCCGTACTGAAAATTCCCTCCTTTTCGATCTTCACGCAGGCATGGGGTCCCTGGAGAACGGCTCCGACGAGCCCCTGACACCGGTGGGGCGCCTGTTCCTCCAGAAGGAGATGAGCCAGGTGATCTACTGCGCCTTTGGCATGAGGCAACCCCTCGATGTGGACGCCCTCAAGTTGGCGATCCAGAGCTGCCCCATGTTTATGCACCCCAGGTTCTGCAGCCTCTTGGTGCGGGACCCCGCAGGTCGAGAGCACTGGAGGAGGACCTGCGTGGACATTGACCGCCATGTCATCCTGGTCCACGGCCCCATTGCCGAAGGCCTCTCTGACGAGGCGGCGGTCAACAAGTACCTCGCCGACCTGTCCACTGACTTGCCGGGGCTCATGGGCGACGACAAGCCCCTATGGGACGTCCACCTCCTGATGGCCCACCAGTGCATGGTGTTACGGATTCACCATGCACTTGGTGACGGGATCTCGCTGATTTCCTCGTTCCTGGCAGGGTCCCGGCGGGTGGACGACCCTGAGGCACTACCGACGATCGGTCCTCCATCATCAACGACGAGGAGGAGGAGCGACGGTGGGGGCGAGTGGTGGAAGGCAGTAGTGAGGGTGTTGGAGGTGGTGTGGTTCACGGTGGTTTTCGTAGTGGAGTTTGTGCTGAGGATCATGTGGGTGAGCGATCGGACGACGCCGCTGAGTGGTGGCGCAGGGGTGGAACTCTGGCCGAGGAAGCTGGCCACGGCGAGGTTTTCGCTGGAGGATATGAAGGTGGTCAAGTCAGCAGTCGCTAATGCGGTAAGCTCCATGTGTTTATCACCCAAAAAGAAAAATAGCACCGCTGATTCAATACTTTCCTCATTTGTTCAATCTTCACTTTATACACAATTTTTTTTCCAATGCTATCCCTATTAATATTTTTGTTCAAATTGAACTTTTCATTTAAAAAAAGGTATGGCAAGCAGTTGAATGATGATGTAATGGAGCCATTGCGTATTTATAATTTTTTTTAGTAACATAAAAACAACCATAATTAAAAAGGTTACTATTACGAAAAATTTTAAACGGTATAACCGTGATAAATTTACTAAAAAACTAAAACTTTAAACTATGAGAAAATTACCCCTAAGTAATTTAACCACAAAAACTCCTAAATTGACATATTTGTGATAAATTTATAAATCAGTACACCTGTGACAAACGGAGGATAAAATCACAAATTGGTACATTCATCAACTGTTACTTATCATTCAATTTAATAATTTGATAGTAAAATTTAACGGAAACTAATAAAGATAAATTTGTCATGGGCGTATTAGTTTGGGATTTTTGGTTGTCAAAAAATTAATTTGTAGTAAATTTGTTATAGATGTACAAGTTTAAGGTTTTTCTCGGTATCAACCCCATTTAAAATGCAAAAAATAAGAAAAGTTGAAGCCTATAAAGAAAGAGCAACAGAAACCGCAGATCCCTAACAGGCGCTGTTGCCAATTTCGGGGGCTGGCCGGGTTCGCTCGATTGACCGCCGGGGTCGACTGATCTTGACAAGTGCTCGCCAGGGGTTTGCACGACTCTCTCGAGCGCGACCTATACTCCATTCATTGGTCATTTATCTTTTGAGGAAGAATACTACATGCTTTTCTTGTATTTCATGACTACCAATGCATTTTGTTGGAGTCAACTTCCAGATGATGAATATTCCATGCTGATACCAAATGATGATGAATTTCATTCACTGCTCCAAATGCAGACCATTAACGATGTTCTCTTGGGGATCATATCAGTCGGCTTGTTCAAGTACATGGACCACCAGTCTCCCAATGGTAAAAAACGAACAGCATTTCCTCACATACACTCTGATTTTTGTCGATTCAAAGATGACGAATCTCAGACGACTAAAAATGCTCATTTGCCTTTGTCAGCCGTGCAAGAAGGGACTCGAATAACGGGAGTGGCGATTGTGAACTTGCGAGAACAACAGGGATTGCAGGCGGGTCTCGCTGCTGTCCCTCGTTTCTCTTTTCTTTCATGATCTCACTTCCTTTTTCGCCTTTTAACTGAAGTTGACTGAATCAAGTGTGATGTGGTATTAACCAGGAACTATCCAATTTGATGGAAGGGAACCCGGGACTGAGGTGGGGCAACAAGTTCGGGACTATCCTCCTCCCCGTTCACTACAGCAGAAGCTGTGGCAACCCTCTCGAATACCTGAGAAAAGCTAAGTCGATGATGGACCGGAAGAAGAAATCCCTGGAGGCTCACTTCTCCTACAAAATCGTGGATATGGCCATGACTTATCCGGGACCACATGTAAGGATCAGTTTGCGCTTCTGCAATTCGGAAAACAGAACGACAATAAGCTGACAAATGCGCAATCTGTCTCTGTTTTTGCTGATGCAGGTCGCAAGCCTGCTCAACTACAGAATCTTCTGCAACACCACGTTCAGCATCTCAAACATGTTTGGGCCGCAAGAGGAGATCACGTTTGGGGGGAACCCCATCACGTACATAAGGGTGAACGTCTCGAGTTTACCCCACGTAAGGCTCCAAAATACTCACGCCTCATCGTTTTTCTCTTTTCCTTCTTTTTCTGCGGTATCTAGAATGAAATCTTTATCAGGACTGATGTGGGGTGTTTGAGAGGCGATGCATGCAGGCACTCACGATGCACATGGTGAGCTACGCGGGGAGGGCGGACATGCAATTTCTGGTGGCCAAGGACATCATCCCCGAACCTGATTTTCTGGCCAAGTGCTTTGAGGATGCTTTACTCGAAATGAAAGCAGCAGCTTCTACAGCCCTGAACTCGAAGAAGTAAACAGGGAAACATTCCTGTGAGGTTAGGAGGGAAAAATCTGTATTTTATTCTTATACATGTGGGATTATACACGGGGATAAAAAGAATCGATCCCATTTATATGATGTTCTATTGGGACGTGAATAACCATTTTAGGCCATTGATCCGAATTTCGTCTTATGTCTTACTTGATTGATGAAGTTAGTAGGTGTTGCTTGAGCTTTGAGCTCCAAGCAATTGAAAAGAGAAATGAAGAGAACAAAGTCGATTGTATAGCAAATAAAGCTAGGTACACTAAATTTTAAGATGATGGGACAGGTTTATGTTATTTGAATGTCCACTTATGTCTACCTTTGATCACATCACTTTAACACACAATTTCTCTATCAATCTTGCGCACCTAACGTCAAAAATTATTGCTCGCCGTATTTAGTTGGCTTAACAGCCATGCTTTGATGATGTACGTCAACCGCTCCTTCTTAAGATCAGAACCTGGAGAAGATACATAGCAGAAAAGATAACATGAAAGAAAAATTAAAGCCGGAAGAAGGGACAATCGCAAAAGGAAGCTACAGACTCCTAGAGTGGCATTATCAAGCATGAAAACGGATCATTCAAAATAAATGGATAGCATCTCATAAGAGGAGATTTATCAGCATTAGAACAAAAGGAAAATCCATTTACAAAAACCTATTCGTTTGTAGCTGATTGCCGAAACTGTTTGATTGATACCAAATAACGTTGTCTCTAGAAAAGACCCAAGACGAACTTAATTGCTTTGTCCCATGCAGATGTACTTTTATCTATTATAACTAAGATTTAACCCAATCCTTCAAGTATCTTTACAAATATCTTATGTCATTTATCAATTCGACATGACTCTCCTTGCTGCAATCTATATAAGACCGCTACAAATTTGGAGACAATAGGGTACAAATAACATAGCCACACTAATCTGCTTGGGCATTTTACCAAACACTTGATGTGCATTCGATTAAACGGCACAATGAAACAACAAGATAGTGAGAACCGCAACCCAATTAGTATGGGATCATCAAGACTGAATCGAAAGTTACTAATATAATCTCAGGCATGATCGATGTTCATGCTAACAACAACAAAGCTCTTGGTTTCTCTTTCACATGCGTAATGGAAGAATGTATTGAACTTCCACGCTCAATGAAAACTGAAAGTTCCAAGGCTCCAAGTTGTCGAAGGTTTGAAGGAATCTATTGGTTCAATAAACTTGAGTCCATTGATGAAGCACACAGATTCGAAGCTCAAGCGTGCGAGAACATCGTGATCCGAAGAGTACTAGATGTGGCAAGGTAAGCGGCGGATTCCGGCACTGATCAGCAAGGCAGAAGCTTCTGGAACACGCAAAGGATCGAGAGAGAGGCTTTGAGGGGCGTTTCACTTCAATTGCTTGAAGAAGATGAATGGAAACGTGAATCAAACAACTGAAACGCAGAGAATCAACATCAACTCAACGATGTAAAGCATCGATAAAAAAAAAAAATATGAGATTATTCTCAAATGAGAGAACCTGGATCTATGTTGAGCATTGTTGAAGAAGAGCCAGACCTTGAAGGACGAAGAAGAAGATTTGGACCTTCAATGGCGAAGAAGATTAGCATTGGTGGAACCCATCCGTAGGCAGCGCAATTGGTTGAGATCCCTCCTCCAACGATGGAGGTCAAGGGTTCGAAACCTTGCGTTGTTAGCAATTAAAGCGGGGAGCCTTGGCGGTGGGTTGCTGGGCCAGTTTTCCCCGAGGAATAGTCGTTGTTGGGCCTCCACCGCGGAGGCCCATGAGACCCCAAATCGGCGTAAGCCGAAAAGGGTGGCACCGGCGGATCCTCGATCACAAAAAAAAAAAAAAAAGATTAGCATCGGTGAAGAAGAGCCAAAGAAGAAGGGCAAGCGAAAAAGCGAAGGGAGAGCAAACAGTATACCTCAGAAAAAGCGAAAGAACCTGGAACCGTGTTGAGCATCATTGAAGAAGAGCTAGACCTTAAATGATGAAAAAGAAGATTTGGACCTTCAATGGCGAAAAAGATGCACGCTTGCGTTCCAAAATGAGAATTATTATATTCAAACCGCTTCACATATATTAGAATTTGCAAGGAGAAGAGAGAGTGCCAATTTAACAAATTTTTGTCGGTAATGACAACATAGAATTTAAATTGGAATTTTAGACTCTAAAATTTGATTAATTTTAGAAAGGGAAGAGCCTTGTCTTTCCGCCCTTGTCATCATTTTTTGCTCTTTTGGAAAAATATTTCCAAGGAGTGCCGTAATCAATGCAAAATGCGCTTGTCAAACAACCAAATTACCAATGTGTCGAGCTTTCGATAGAATTAATTTTAATGTTATCATGTACGTTGTCGGCACTCGAGCTTTGTCAACAATTCAAGCTTATGTGGTTGTAAAAGAATCAAAAAAAGAAGAAGAAAATAGCGAGAAAAAACACAAAAGAAAAGAAGGGCGAAAAAAGAATAGATAAATAAATAAATAATGAACTAATTATATAAATCGGCTCCAGCCCATTTCATCCACCAAGTAGGCGTTTCCTTCTTCTTTTCCCTGTCCTCTCCGAAGACTAGAGTTGCGCACGGAAGCCGAGGGGGAATCGCAAGATACGCCGAACAGAGAGCGTGGCGAGGGGAACGAGTTCAGCGCGAGAGAATTTCATGAAGGTGTTCGGGAATAGCTAAGCATGACATTAGAAGGTGCGGTTTATCTCATCCAATCATGTGTATCAATCAAAAATAATCCCACTCCTACAAGGACTAAGAGTGCTACCCTAGGCCAGGCTCCACGCCAAGGACATTTAGGAGGGATAGGGTGATGGGACCCTAGTGGTGGCTCGATGGCGGCTGGTAGATGGCAAGAAGATAGACACTCTAAACGACCTAATTTTTTGCCGGAAGGTGCTTAATATTTCGGTGCAAACTTATCTGATGAAGGATAATACAAATTTAGAAAAATTTAATTTTGAGATTTCAACATCACAAATAAAATTTCACTATAAATATATCCCAATAAAACTACTTTGAGTTTTTGATGTCTCTTTCAAAAATAAGAAAAAAGTAAAAGGAAATGATTGCGAGATATTGGATGAATTTTCCTCTTAATGAATTCCATCTTTTGCACAAGTCTTCCTTTGGAGGGGCTTCTTGGACTAGCGGGAAATCCAAGAGTGGAACCGAAAAATCTCATCCTTCAAATAGGCGGATCCTGTCCAAATGATGATGATCTGTCCGACCTCAGCTTGGCGATTGGATAAAGCTCTTGTCAAACAACCACCCTGACATCCCTGAAATGAAGGATGCGAGTGATGGCATTGGAATTTGAAAGGCAACAATGAAGTGGGAGAGAACATAACAAGGCAAGAATCGACGGAACGTATTTGGAACGAATCGAAATTTGACTTGGAAGTTGAATCAAATATGAAACGACCTTGATGGGGGAAGACTTGGTGAAAAATGGAAGATGAATAGAGAGAAAATGATGCTTGGCCGAAGATAGAACGTGCTGCATTCCTCTGAGCAATGGTGTTTGATGAATTGCGCTAGAGAGAAAAAGAGAGCGAGACAATTCTAAAACATTAGGTGGATGAAGGAAGATCGTGCCATAAGAAATTTTCACAAACAACCGGTTCCTCATGACATTCAGATGATGATAATGTTCGTTGATTAATAGTTGTACTTACAACTGGGTCATTTTCATCTCCGATTCAACTCTAGAATTAATTTTGATACGTTCTAACTTCGTTCGTTGATATCTGTTTCATTTTGTTTTTCTCCAATTCTCTTCTTGTCTTCCGAATTTCTAGGGGGTCAGTGGTCCAAATGCTCACAAAAAGTGTTAATCCTTGATATTCTTCGGGCAAGACAACTTCTAGAACCAACTGGGTATAAGGGGATCCCAAATCCCATATATTAAGACATTCATGTCCTTGCAATAGAGATTTTCACCGCGAAATAGCTTCCAGCCCATTTGAGGGATTCCAAAGAAAATCCCATCCCTGAAATACTCTAATAAACAAAGGGAGTGCAAATGAGCAAGCAACGCAGGATAAGTTACAAAGCTTATAATCATCAAGAAACCTTCTTTGCATGTCACCAAAAAAATTGGCTAGTGTATTAATTATGATTTTTAATTTTGCGGAAAATATTTTCAGGGAATGTGTTAGTTAATGCAGAATCAACTTGTTAACCAACCAATTCACAAAAGTATTGGGCTTCCCATAGCACTAATTTTAGTGTTATCACTTATGTTGTCGACACCTGAATTTTTATCAACAATTCAAGTGTCGGTCTCTATGAAAGTAAAAAATAGAAAATAGCAAAAACAACAAAACAGAGCGAAAAAGAATAGATAAACAAACAAATACTAAACTAATTGGAAAAAGAGAACGTTTAGAAAATGGTGGGTGTTCAAAAGGGGGGCTTTTCTGGTTCGTGGCCCAATTCACATAGCTCTGACAAGATGAAATTTCGTCTTTAAGTCCATCAAGCCTAATCGACTGCAGCCCCTCTATAGCCCACCCTACATGCTAATAAAGCCCCGATCCATTCCCAGCTGAAGATCGCTTGAAATCTTAGAATCCCTCATTTCCGACACCATTCGTCGTCATACGCCATAGCCGGAAATGATATTGGGTCAATTTTCCAATAAGAGGAAATTTAAATAGAAATATGAAGTCGAAAGACATGTGGAAATTAAAAATGTTTCTACGGAATCGAAGTTGCGAGGGATAAAAGTGGAATTTTCCTTTCACAAATGACATCAAAATACCGTTCATTCAAATAAGAACGAGTCATAGGCGACATATTTGCATGATCTATGAAAGCAAATTTCAAGCCACAAATTCAACATCCGAGCAATTTAGAGACGAAAGCGCTTTCCTAATACTAAAAGGGACAAGAACAACTAACATAATCACTACCAAGGACATCGAGGAGGGAAAGGGTGATAGGAGCCTAGGGGTGGCCAATAAGCAACAAGCAGATGGACTTGCTTTTATGAGAGAGATCGACATATTCTCAATCATGAGTTGTGACTAATTATTGATGAAGCGAAGAAAAAAGGGAGAAAAACCATAAAAAAATTGCAAATTTTGCCTACTATGATTAATTTTTTAAACCTATTTACCCTCTATCAATAAGTATAGTTAAAAAAGTTTGCTTATATAGATAATGGAAAATGAACGGTGCTGACATCAAATGAAATAAGAACAACTTTAAACGAAAAAAATATAATATTATCAAACGAAATCTTAATAGAAGGTGAATGTCACACCGGTACAAACTTAGAATTTTTTATGTCATAAGAAAAAATCTAGGATAAATATGAATATAATTTGGAGTTTTTTACCGGCTTTTTTTAAAAACGACCGTGGGTTCCTTTTTCACCTTTTATATATATATATATATATATATTTTTTTTTTCAAACTCAATTCCTTTCTCATCCAGAACAACCCCAGGCTTCTCCCGTTTGCGCCGTTTTCCCACGCAAACATCCGAATCATCTCCATCCCCCGCTTCGCTCCTTTTTCTTCATGCTCGCCACCGCCAATCTTCACGCTCGGTGTATCGTCTCGGATGATGATGACAGACTCAGATTGGCCTCGGCTGCCGCGGTTGATGAAGCGACGCCGGACCAGTGGGAGTGCCGAGAGTGCGACTGAAGAATCTCATCCTTCGAAATGGCGGATCGTATCCAGATGATGATGATGATCCATCCAACCTTAGCCTTGACAATCGGATAAAGCTCTTGTAAACAGTTAAACACCACCGGGCATCCCCATTTGCGCGCGGCGTGGATGGGCGAAATAATGGAATCCGAAAGACGGCGGTGAAGTGGGAGCGAACAGAACGACGCAAGAATCGACAGCACATATCCTGGAATGAATTGAAATTTGTCTCGGAAATGAAACGGGCCTGACGATGGTTCAACGTCGATGGCGGCATGAGCCGGAGATGGCCCGGCCACAGATAAATCTGATCCAGACATGGATAAGGACAGGCAAGCAACGACTTGAATCAGAGTGGCTGCGACTCGAGTGTGGAATCTAATGGTGTCGTTCATTGTGGGGTGATCTGAATTGCTGGAGATGAATCAGGGGAACCCAGAGCCAGAGAGAGAGAGAGAGAGAGAGAGAGAGAGATGTGAAAAAATAAACCATATTATGAAAGTCATCAATTTCATCCCGGAATCTGAAGTCAAAATGTCAAAATATATGCTCCTAGAGGGCAACAGGGTAGAAGCCTTCCATGTCCTATATATATATATTTAACACACATGCATTTCAACCACACAGACCATACACAAGTGCAGGGTAAAAGGCGAAGACATCAATGACCAGAACACGGATGGAAGTGAAAATTTTAATGTAATATGTTCAATTCTTTCAAGCGCAGCTCAAATTTTATCAAACTAATGATTCAATTTGACAAAGTAAAACTTATCTTTTTTTCCCCCTTCAAATATCAGATTAATGTCACAAAATAAGACAGTATCTCCTATTTGACATTAAAATATACATCATCATTAAATCCACGATGAAATTTCAGAATCATAGCTAGCCACCTCCTTATCTTTCAAGTCTTTCCTTTTAGTCACGGAGGTAGCGACATTCTTTGCACATTGCTTGTCCTTATCAACTAGTCTCCTCGTGTGATGATTTACATATATAATCTGAATTTACAGCATCGAATAACATCGTCAAATGTCTCCATATAAGAGGACTTCGATTCTAATTCTTAATATTTGCCTCAGCAATATCTTTCCAAAACAAAAGATTGCGCACGGCTCGAAGTAACTCGAGGATGGTTTCATTACAAACAAAATATGAAAAAGAAGATGATGAAGAAGAAAGAAACCAATCACATAATTTTGCGGACACAATAGAGCCTGCCCTAATAAATCTTGAATTATGGAGGACAGGAATCGAAGGGATAATGCACGTGGAGATTGCCCCAGAACAGAAGCATAAGAAAAGCAAATGTAAGAATTCGCATTACATCCCATGATTCATAAAAGCTGGTAGATCATCCTGCCAAGTCCATGGACGGAGGCCGTTTTATTCGACAAGCAAACAGCTAAGCGAGCACAGCAGTACATACTTAGTCTACATCAGTCCATACTTAATCTCCATCGGTCCCTGAGTGGTCGTTCAATCCTCGTAGCTCAAGGGCGAGCGCAGCAGGTTCGCAAGTGGGCATGTACGGTGGAGGGGCCTTTAGGCTCGTCTCCGGCGTGCTGCCGTCCTTCACTATCAAGACCGTGTTCAAGCCCCAAGTGAAATGTCGTTCCAGATGACAATGCCATAACCAGACACCTAGAGGGAGAAAAGGAGGAGGAGAGAGGGATGATCAATCACCCGGATATTGATAAGATTAGATTACCATCTACTTGTGATCGTGCGTACCGGGATTAGTTGCTTTGAATCTGACGGCAACCCATCCGTTCCTCGGGATCGAAATAGTGTTCAGCTGAGGTGGGTCGATCAGGTTGAACGTCTCCGGGTCGGTCTCCGTGTCGTAGTTTCCTCCCCCGACCCCGACCACGTAGAAGGTGCAGCCGTGCAGGTGCATCGGGTGAGCTATCGAGGCGTTCAGAATGTTGGTCCCTTGAAACGTTGGTCCCTTGAAACACCATCTCCACCTCTTCGCCATAGTTCAGCACCTTCACTTTGGTCCCCTGGATCGGCTCTGTCGTGTTGACTGGAAGATCGTCCGCCGTGAAATTGAAGAACGTCGGTGGCTGGTCAGGGAAGTCGGTCGTGTAGAATCCACTCGTGTTCCTTTAACAATCGTGCGGTCGATGTTATAGTGATATCAAAATACAAAAAAATCTCATTTTTATTGGCAATGAGACGCTGTCAATCCTGTTTATATTGCTTGTGTATATATATAGTGGGCACATGGGTTCTCCACCTTCTGCGCCTCATTAAATTTCAATCATCGATTTGTGAACATGAAATTCTCATCGACAGTCAAGATTAGTTAAGACACCAAAAGAATTATATAGTGTGGAATAGAGAATTTTCACCCCCTTGAAATAAATGAGTTACCTGTAGTAGGCTGAGAGTACATCAGTGTGCGGGTTGACCCGAGAAATATTATTCATGCTCACACCCATCCGTTCACTGGCATACCAAAAGATGTTTATCGACGCCGTGACGTACATTCTGGTGCTTATGTCCAGCGGAACATCAATGGGGTGGTCCACGCTGGCCAAGCTTCGAAGTTTCCGAGTAAATTGGATTTGAGCATCGATGTCATAGTAGGATGGGAGGTGAACGGGGAGCTCGGGTTCCTCAGGAGGGGCATAACTCCCGCGGTACTGGAGGATGGCGGACGCGTTTGTCTTCTCGAAATCGGTGAATAGCAGTTTCCCGGAGTAGTACTGCGGAGCGACGATGTAGTAGTGGCTGAGCGACTGATTGGCCACAAGCAGCACGTCGATAGTCTGCCCCGGAGAGATCATGATGTAGTCGGTGACGAAGGGCTTCACGTACCCTCCGTCCATGCTGACAACCACGAGGTTGTGGCTTGCGATGGCTAGGAGGAGCTCCACGTTCATGTCCGCGTTGACTATCCGAACTTGGCAGGTCTTCCCGTAGTCAAAATACCAACGGTAAGTCGATTCTGCAACCATGCGAGTGACAAAAAAGAAAAGATTACAAGAATTTGTAACATAGGTAATGGATCTAGGCATGTTCCAATTTGGCAACGTCGTTTTGGACTGCAACATACCATTGGAGCAGGGGCAAAAGTCCCCTGGCTGGCCATTGATAGTGTATGCATCTGAGGTGGGCAAGTCTGTACCTTTCAGCCAAGTCATAGTCAACCAGCTCTTGATAATCATCTATGTACCAGGACCCTTTAAGAGAAAAAAAGGAGGAACAAAACGCTTAATAATCCACCATCAACTACAAGTCGAAGATACCCTTTTTGTCTTAGAAACCATATCATGAAATCATCTTAAATAGAACATAATGCAATAGCTCTTCTTTATCTATGGTTAAACAACTCCTTTTTCTCTCCCTCTCAAGATAAAAGACTCGTTATATCCTCGAAATACTTAACTCTTTAAGGTTCCTGCTCATGAGCACGAGCGCCTTATGACATTCGTTAATTATACCTGATACATAATTGGTTTTATTTCCAATGCATTAATTATGCATCACGAGAAATGCCATGCTTTAAAAATAATGAATTCATTTTATTTTGGATAGTGGACAAGTACCTGACAAAATCCTCCTCTTTTTATTATTATTTTATTTTATGAAATTCTATTTATAAACAAAACGTGCACTCTTATATTACTATATAATAATGAGAAATCAAACTAGTCCAACTTTTCGAGGGCTCGCTATGATATTTTGACAGGCAAAAAATTAATACATCCGAAATACATAATCCTGGGCACCCTATATTTGCTAAAACCTTCAAGTCATATGACTTACTAATAACCATATAAGCAAGTTCGTTTTATTTCCATTTTTTGAGATTCCATAAATCTCTTGCACATTTAAAAGGCAAAATAGCAAACTATCATTTTCCACAAAATCATTAACCTATTGGTGGACGCCTCGCTTTCCACTATATGAAAAAAAAAAAAAAGATTTTTAGTTGCTACCGAAATACTAAGTTGCGGTATAGGTTCTAATTTATCAGCACTTGAAAAAACTATTGATCATTTTAGGAGAAAATGGAAATATATGAATATGCATAAATGCCTCCTTTCTTCTTGCGGCCTTACCGTTTCCTTCATTGAGAACAAAGGGCAGAGGTGGGTAAATGTGCACCCACTGAGAATGCTCTAGTACGTACCAAATTTCATGCATGCCATGCAAAATGAATCTAAATAAATTTTCCTCAAATTAAATTTTCTCGGATTACGGATCTGGAGTGGCGGTCGGTGATAAGGACGGACAAAATTGAGGGTGATCTTATAATGGCAGCAACCTTAGGCTATGGCATTTCGTTGTGAAGTATGGCACTTTGGGATTGGTCGTGCGAGCATGAAAGAGGGAAGATTTGGAGCGCTTGCAACTTCCTCCGATGGTGCATCAGAAGGAGAATGAAGACAAGCTTAGGACTGCATTCCTGCGGTATGTGCTTTTATCCCCCTAAATCTATTTCAATCCTTGAGTTTTTCTCTCAAAACATAGTTGAAGATAATTGACTGGTACTGGTTCCTTCATGTAGGGATAATTTGAAATTTTTGTTTCTTATGGCGTGTATTTGTTGTTAATTCTGCTTTGGTCTCTTAGATGTTCATGTTCCTAAGAAATGGCCTTTTGGAGAGGAAGACACTTCGGATTGTTACTTGTCCACAGTCGGTAGATAATCAATTTTTGAGATCCATACAATCGGTAGATAATCAATTTTTGAGAGCAATGATGGATAAGGTGCACTTTCTTTCATAGTTCAGTAGAACAACATTGTTCTCTTGAATTCTTGATTTCCTAATGGCCTTCGATCAGCTTAGTTATTATCTTTAATCATCTCTTACCTTGTAATGGATGGTAGTTAAGCAAAGTTGTTATAGGATGAAGAGTATGGACAACTATGGGCGTAATAGCGCGTGACAGGCCAATGACAACTTTGGCTCTCGCGTCTAGAGATTCCAAAACCTGGAGATTTCAACAGGCTGGGACATATTTTCCCATTGAAGTACGGGGAGGGTGGTATCCTGAAAAGAGCTGGGTGTACAGAGGCTTCTGTCGACCTTGCTGTATCTGCCGGATTGGTGCCTGTGGCAGTTCTCTGTGAGTTAGTGGATGATGATGGCTCCATGGCAAGATTACCTAAAGTTTCGCGAGCCTGCACAGCAGGAGAGCTTGAAGATTGTATTTCTTGCTGATCTAATCAGGTATGTATTCTCTTCCCAGCAATCCAATGCAAGTACTTTTTAAGGACAGGTAGTCCCCAATCGAATCCAATTTCAGCTGCAACTTTCACTTCTTAAGTATTGGCTTTTTTGGCCAAGATGTTGTCCCAGCGGCATCACCCCTTTTTGGGAGTGGATAAATGAAGAGTAGAAAACTTGGAACCCTGGATGGTGTAGGAAAAAAGAGTCTCTTATGGGTGGCTTTTGGGCTGTTGTTTTACTTAGCAAAAGGAGAGAAGCATAAGCTATTTTGGTCTATTCATGTCTCAACTTTAGTTTATGCTTTAAGCTTGTGGTTGTTATTCCCGCTCGTCGACACCATGCAGATCAATGATTTTGGTTCTGAAGAGTTTTCTCTCAATTTTTTTTTTTTTTTGTGCGGTGTCGTTAGATTAATATATGGTTATAAATGGCTAGGATTCTTGCCAAATTATGTTAATGAGCCTGTGACCTCAGTTACTTTTATGGACATTTTCTTGTATTTACCTCTTTCAAAACTCATGTCTGAATGTCAGTTGACCGCTAACTGAGGCAGACTTTGAGGTGTATTCTCAGCAGTATCACCAGGAAATAGGGATAGAACATCTAGATTGTTTTCTGACTTGTATATTGAGAAGCTTCTTATACTGTGTGATTAAGAAAGTTTCACCGCTCATAAATTTATGGGTACCGCCAGAAAAGAGATAAATGAGTTAAATGTGCTGCTGCTGCAAGATTACCAACAATGTCGGGCCTTTCACAGCCCATTGCTGTAGGTCGATATTAGATGGAATTGAGCAAATTACAATGGTCAAGTTGAGATAAATTATGAGTTAATTGCTAAAACTGTTTTAAGAATTCAGAAACTAATGAGCAGAGAGTTTTGTATGGATTAATTGTAAACTTTGAAGATCTTGTTTGTAGCAGTCCAATTTTTCAACTCAACTTACATTTGCACTTCATCTCATGTACTTCCATCGCATGATTTGTTTGACAATGATTTTACTAGAACAGGCTGTCAAGCTCTAGAGTTGAATAATCACACCACTGAAAAATTGATGGGATCTTTTGGTTGGAACTCCATCAAATGTATTTTGAAGCATGTAAAAAAAATGTCTAATCATGTGCCAATCATAATTGGAAGTACCAAATTTATCTTACTTGGATAACAACGTTGTCTGGACAGGAAAGTTAACATCAGGAGAAATGATTTTTAGGATATTAGTGAACTGCTGGGAACAATAATTCTTTCTTATAGTTCCTGTATGTGTCTGCAATTGATATAGGAATGCCATGATTTTGATTAAAAGCAGTATCTTAGTTTTTCCTATTTTAGGTCCTCTTACAGACAGCAATATTTCCCATCATGTGATTCTTACTTTATTGTTTATCATCTGAACAGGGCAACATTGGAGATGATTGGGATGTCCTTGTTGGGGTACACTCGGGATTCATCCCAGGAGACATATCTGGATCTGCTAGATGCCACAGCAGCAACCAGCTTGCACTTGTGATGTAACAGATAGAAGCGGCGACAGGGGCATGTGGTCCACCTCCGAGGGCACGAAGGAAGAGGAATAGGTTTAACATGCAGGAAGATAGGCGTGATGCCTTGGAAGCAAATGTAGAGCTTGGTTTGCCCGTTGACTACAGGTAGTATGGAATTTGTGCTTGGGTATTTTTCCCTTAAGTCAGAAACTATACTAATGTGAGAGGCAACTGCTCCAGAGATTGTAAAACATTTTATAAGACTACTAGACGAAGCTGGTGACTAAAGCAGAGCTTCAAGTTCCCGTCTTAGAAAGACATGATCTAAATTAATCTGAAGAACCACTCCATTGTTAATCTTTTTATAGCATTAGTGTTTAACATATTGACTAAAACTGCAGATGTTGCGTGACCTGGGAGTCAGAACTATGGAGCAGATGAAGTACATCGGTCTTATGGCTTGATTATTGCTGAGAGAGTCCCTCTAGTAACTCCCGCAACAAAGGAGAACAAGAGATGCTTGCAGACAAAATGCTCCCAGATGGGCACATCTATGGAGCGGACAATGGCCTCTTCAGAAATCTCATCAGCAAAAACGGCAAGGCGAGCAGCCCTGTCTCTTTCGATCCAGCTGTGTCTGACTCATAGAACCTGAGGAGAACAAGAGATGGTTTGAGACAAAACAGTCCAAGACGGGCACATCTATGGAGCGGACAATGGCCTCTTCAGCAATCTCATCAGCAAAAACAGCAAGGCGAGCAGCCCTGTTTCTTTCGATCCAGCTGTGTCTGACTCATAGAACCTGCTAAGTAGTTTGACTGCTAATGATTTACACGGGGGGTCACAAGCAAGTTCACTAACAGATGGTGCTATTACTTAATTTTAAAAGCACTAAGGTAAAGAACATTGGGATACCTGCTGACAATGAGTTCTGGAAATTTTATGGCAATCCAGTTTTATAATTAGTCTAAGATTCACTATTGTTCTATTGATGTCATTCATCCATTTTGTGAAGCGAAAAGGTGAAGATTAGCCATCTTATCTAAATTTCCTCGTGTAATCGATGGCTTGCAGGAGTTATCCTTAATTCAAGTTCAAGGAATATGCTAAAGTCTTTGTTATCGATCAACTCTCCATATTGGCGTTAGATAAGGATTGCTTATGACCTTTTATTTGTCGAATGAACACGCAATACGCAAAGAGGTTGGAAATTAGTCACACACATCCCTGGTATTTTGGAAGATGCAATGTCCAGGTGTAATGTCCACCCCTTTCCGAAAAACATCAGGAAATACATCACCATTCAATTACTTGCAGCAGAGAGTTTTGCTTTCTTTGACCTGATTAACAAAACAAAATATAGCGAAGGATAGAATTTTCTGTAGGCATACCTAAGTTTACGCCTAAGTCTTGACATTCCTTTTGAAGATGGACACTTTAAGTTCAATAGTATCAATGCTAACAAGATCGAAAACACAGACATCTCCTTCCTTTAGAGTAGTTCCTCTCTGAGATGCAGCTTGATAGGCAAAGACCTTTCTCGAGCCACGTTGTGGGGGTAGTACAGGAGCTTCGCTTGCTATGATCAGTCCGAATATTTAAGAGCCACGATTGGCATGCTTCCCTTGATGCGTTCCCTTCAAAATCGCCAGGGACAGTCTGCAGAGTTTATTCTTGATCAACAAATGATGACTAACACAAGAACTGCTAATTGCAAAGTCACTTCAGTTGTCTCAACAATTTAAAATATTCGTACAATTCGGGAAACCACAACCATTACAACCTTTACAAGTAATGGAGAAACACCGTTACAATTCCTAAAGATTCACCTTTCCGACGGAAGTCCAGCTTCTATTTAAGTAAAATACTAAATGGCATGTCTACATATGCAGACCCGTAAGATGTAGGAAAGAAAAAATTCTTTCAGATTTACTAATGAAATCAATATTCATCCAATGTGCTTAAACACAGCAAAGCAGATGCAACTCGTGCAATTTCCACAAGTTTAACTGGAAAAGCAAGTAGAGAGAGAAAATCTAATTGAGTAGAACTGAATTCCTACTTTCTAGCATCATCTTTGTAGTATCAGTGCCAGAAAATCTTGGACAAAAACTGAACTTTGTGGATTAAGATTCCTAGATTTTAAATTTTATGAGGATGGAAATTAAATGGTGGATGGAGGAATCATTTCCAACATCAGATACAATTTTGAAACTTGAAATTTAAAAAAAAAAAAATGGAATGAAACGACAGTTTCACATATTTGGATGAGAAAAAAGAATGGAAATGGGAGATGCTTAGAGGATGGTGTGTTTTAGGTTGTTATGCTGAGGTGGCAAATTGTGAGAAAATTATGTATTTACCTATTTGTCATCTTTGTCATATGATAGAGGATTTGCTTAATTGCCACAAATTTTTTTTTTCTTTTGGTCGGTGCTTAATTGCCACGTCAATGGCCAATCAATTAGCAATGGGTTAGTCATGTTAGAAATCATTTATCCACTTGCCTAATTTTATTAGCTAATACGAACACTTTTTTACCATGTAAAAAGAAAAACCCGTTACTGGAAATTTTACTGTAACAGATTATGGGATGATCTATCTTCACAGCCCACGTGACTAATCCTTGGTTGCATCTTGGATCCTTTTCGCGTCGCATCTGAGTATCCCGGGCGATTCCATCGCTGGATTTCCATCGTTACCTAGCGTCGTCATCATTCAGTGGATTCAAGGAATCGACGAAGCAAAATGGTTTCAAGATTAGGAGCCTGAGAAGCTTGCCAGAGGTTCCGAAGTGATGGCGGTGGCAGAAGCCTCGTGTTCCGATCCTATTGTGTGACTTGGCGCCTGGGCGTTGCGATGATCTCGTCGTCATGCCGACCATCCGTTGCTGGGTTTTCTTCATCAATGCATCCTCGTCGCCCTTTGTTCTGATTCAGAAGTTTGAATCTCTTCTTCGACCATAAAGGTCTACCTCTGTCCTCGCGGTTGCTCTGTCTTATGTCCTCATTGGGGGTAACCACACGTTTGACGAAACGCCGGAGAGAGAGAGAGAGATCCAACACTTCTTCAGTTCGGTATTCGCTGTTCCAGCTCTAGATTTCACCTCTGTCACTGCCACTCATCGTCGAGAATTAAGTTCTTTTTTTTTTTTTTTTTTTTTATCAAAACTTAGTTGAAGATAATTGAGTGGTACTGGTTCCTTCAGGTAGGGATAATCAATTTTCGAAAGTAATCATAGATAACGCCCACTTTTATAGTTCAGTAGAACAATATTGTTTTCTCGAATTCTTGATTTCCTAATAGCCTTCGATCAGCTTAGTTATTTTCTTTAATCATCTCTTCTCTTGCCTTGTAATGGATGGTAGTTAAGCAATATTGTAATAGGATGCAGAGCATGGGACGACTACAGGCGTATCAATGCATGACAGGGCCGCGTCAGCTTTGGCTCTTGCGTCTAGAGGTTCCAAAACCTGAAGATTTCAACAGGCCGGGACATGTTTTCCCATTGAAGTACAGGGAGGATGGTGTCCTGAAAAGAGCTGGGCATACAGGGGCTTCTGTCCACCTTGCTGTGTTAGCTGGATTGGAACCCCTGACAGTTCTCTCCGCGAGGTAGTGGATGATGATGGCTCCATGGCAAGATTACCTGAGCTTCGTGAGTTTACACAGCAGGAGAATTGAAAATTGCATCCATTGCTGATTTAATCAGGTAAGTATTCTCTTCCCAGCAATCCAAATGCATATACTTTTTAAGGACACGTAGTCCCCAGTCGAATCCAATTTCAGCTGCAACTTTCACTTCTTAAGTGTTGGCTCTTTTGGTCAAGATGTTGTCGCTGCAGCATCTCTCCTTTTTGGGAGTGGATAAAGAGTCTCTCATGGGGTGCTAATGGGCTTTTGTTTTACATAGCAAAAAACGAGAGAAGCCTAGGCCATCTTGGTCTATTCGCGTCTGAAGTTTATTTTATGCTTTAAACTTGTGGTTATTATTCTGATCATTGAGATACCACGGAGATCAATAGTTTTGGGATCTGAAGAATTTGTTTCTCACAATATTTTTTGTGTATGGTGTTGTTAGATTAGTGTTTGCAGTTCATCTGTTACCCGATTTTTAATTTGAGAAATTGGTTATAACTGGCCAGGATTCTTGTTGAGTCATGTCAATGAGCCCGTGACCTCCATTATCTCTGTGTACATTTTCTTGTATTTACCTTATTTCAAGACCTATATCTGAATGTCAGTTGACCATTAACTGAGACGGAGATTGAGGTGATTCTCAGCATCATCACCAGGAAATAAGGATAGAACATCTTGATTGACAAAAGAGCGGTTGAAGTTGTCTGATGTATCCTGACTTTTATATTGAGAAGCTTCTTGTACTGTATGATTGAGAAAATTTCACTGTTCAATAGATTCATAAATTTACAGGTACCACTGAAAAAGAGATAAATTAGTTGAACGTGTTGTTGCTGCAAGATTACCAACATCGTCGGGCCTTTTACAGCCCATTGCTATAGGTCAATATTAGATGGAATCAAGCACATTGCAATGGTCAAGGTGAGATAAATTATGAGTTAATTGCTAAAACTGTATTAAAAATTCAGAAACTAATGAAAAGAGAGTTTTGAGTGGATTAATTGTAACTTTGTAGATCTCGTTTCTAGCAGTCCAATTTTCAACACAACTTCAATTTGCGCTTCATCTTATGTACTTCCAGTGCGTGGTTTTGTTTGACAATGAATTTAATGGAACAGGCTATCAAGCTTTAGAGTTGAATAATCACCCCACTGAGAAATTGATGGTATCTTTTGGGCGGAACTCCATTTTAACGTATCTTGAAGTTTGTAAAAGAAGTATCTATTATCTAATCATGTGTCAATCATAATTTGGAGTACCAAATTTATCTTACTTGGATAACAATTTTGTCAGGACAGGAAAGTTTAACATTGGGAGAAATGATTGTTAGGATATAAGAGGAACTGCTGGGAACAATAATTCTTTCTTATAGTTTATGAAATGATTGAACTGAGGCCTGTATGTGTCTGCAATTGATATCAGCATGCCGTAATTTTGATCAATAGTAGTTTCTTTAGTTTTTCCTATTTTATGTCCTCCCTTCAGACTGCAATATTTCCCATCATGTGATTCATACTTCATTGTTTAACATCTGAAGAGGGCAACATTGAAGATCATTGAGATGTCCTTGTGAGGGTACAATCGGCATGCCTCATAGGAGACATATTTGGATCTGCTAGATGCAACTGCGGCAACCAGCTTGCACTTGCGGTGCAGCAGATAGAAGAGGCGTGTTGGTCTACCTTTGAGGGCATGAAGGAAGAGGAATAGGTTTAACCTGCAGGATGGTAGGCGTGATTCCATGGAAGCAAATGTGGAGCTTGGATTGCCCGTTTACTCTCGAGAGTATGGAATTGGTGTTCAGGTATTTCTTCCTTTAAGTCAGAAACTATACTGATGTGAGAGGCAACCATTTCAGAGATTGTCCATCATTTTGTAGGGACTACTAGAGGAAGCTGCTGACTAAAGCAGAGCTTCAAATTCTCGTTAAAAATACAAGATCTAATTACTCTACAGAATCACTCCATCGTTAATCTTTTTATAGCTCTTGAAGAACGTGGGGCTTAGAGGTTATGGCCTGATGATTGCTGAGAGAGTCCCTCTAGTAACTCCTACCGCAAAGGAGAATAAGAGATGCTTGGAAACAAAACGCTCCAAGATGGGCACATTTATGGGAGCGGACAATGGCCTCTTCAGCAATCTCATCAGCAAAAACGGCAAGACGAGCAGCCCTATTTCTTTTGATCCAGCTGTGTCTGACTCATGAAACCTGCTAAATAGTTCAACAGCTAATGATTTACGCGGGGGCTCACAAGCAAGTTCACTGACAGATGGTGTTATTACTTAATTTTAAAAGCACTAAGTTAAAGAACATTGGGATTCCTGCTGATGATGAGTTCTGGAAATTTGATGGGGATCCAGTTTTATAATTAATCTAAGATTCATTATTGTTCTATTGATGTCATTCATCCATTTTGTGAGGTGAAAAGGTGACGATTAGCCATCTTATCGAAACTTCCTCGTGTTATCGATGGCTTGCAAGATTTATCCTTGATTCAAGTTCAAGGATACGCTCAAGTCTTTGTTATTGATCATCTCTCCATATTGGCGTTGATAAGGATTGCTTATGACCTTTTATTTGTCGAATGAAGATGCAATATGCAAAGAGGTTGGAAATTAGTCACACACGTACCTATTACTTTGGAAAATGCAATGTATAGGTGTAATGTTCACTACTCTCCGAAAACATCAGGAAATACATCACCCTTCGATTATTGCGGCAGAGAGTTTCGCTTTCTTTGATCTGATTAACAAAACAAAATATAGCGAAGAATAGAATTTTCTGTAGGCATACCAAAGTTTACGCCTATTTCTTGACATTCCTTCTGAAAATGGAGACTTTGAGTTCAATATTATCAATGCTAACAAGCTTGAACACACAGGCATCTGCTTCCCTTAGAGAAGTTTCTCTCTGAAATGTGGCTTGACCAGCAGAGAGCTTTCTCGAGCCATGTTGTGGGTACTGGATAGTACTGGAGCTTCCCTTGCCTTGATCAATCCGAATACTTAAGAGCCGCAGTTTGCATGCTTCCGTTGATGTGTTCCTTCAAAATCGCCGGGGACAGCCTGCAGAGTTGATTTTTTATCAACAAACGATGACTTACACAAGAAATGCTAATTGCAGAGTCACTTCGGTTGTCTCAACAAATTGAAATATTCATACAATTCAGGAAACCACAACCGTTACAATTTTAAAAGTAATGGAGAAACACCATTGCAATCCCTAAGATCCACCTTTCCGACGGAAGTCCAGCTCCTATTTAACTAGAAGAGTAAATGGTATGTCTACATATGCAGACCATAAGATGTGGGAGAGGTAAAAAAAAAAAAAAATTCTTCAAGATTGACTAATGAGATCATTATTCATCCTTCGTGCTTAAACACAGCAAAGCAGATGCAACTCGTGCAATTTCCACAAGTTTAACTGGAAAAGCGAGTAGAGAGAGAAAATTTAACTGAGTAGAATTGAATTCTACTATTTCACGTCATCTTTGTAGTGGCAGTGTCAAAAAATCTTCCATAAAAAGTGAACTTTGTGGATTATAATTCCTAGATTTTGAATTTTAAGAGGATGGAAATCAAATGGTGGCCGGAGGAATCATTTCCAACGTCAGATACAATTATCAAAAATGAGATTAAAAAAAAAAAAAAAGAGAGAAGGAAATGACAATTTCCACATGTTTGGATGAGGAAAAAGAAAGGAAATGAGAGATGCTTAGGTAAGTTGTAGAAGAATGAGGATGGCGTGTTTTAGGTTGTTATGCTGAGGTGGCAAATTGTGAGAAAATTATGTATTTACCTATTTGTCATCTTTGTCATATGACAGAGGATTTGCTTAATTGCCACATTTTTTTTTGGTCGGCTTAATTGCCACGTTAATGGCCAATCAATTAGCAATGGGTTAGTCATGTTAGAATTCATTTATCCACTTGCCTAATTTTATTAGCTAATACGAACCACTTTTTTACCATGTAAAAAGAAAAACCCGTTACTGGAAATTGACTGTAACAGATTATGGGATGATCTATCTTCACAGCCCACGTGATGACTAATCCTTGGTTGCATCTTGGATCCTTTTCGCGTCGCATCTGAGTATCCCGGGCGATTCCATCGCTGGATTTCCATCGTTACCTAGCGTCGTCATCATTCAGTGGATTCAAGGAATCGACGAAGCAAATGGTTTCAAGATGAGGAGCCTGAGAAGCTTGCCAGAGGTTCCGAAGTGATGGCGGTGGCAGAAACCTCGTGTTCCGATCCTATTGTGTGACTTGGCGCCTGGGCGTTGCGATGATCTCATCGTCATGCCGACTATCCGTTGCTGGGTTTTCTTCATCAATGCATCCTCGTCGCCGGTTGTTCTGATTGAGAAAGTTTGAATCTCTTCTTCGACCATAAAGGTCTACCTCTGTCCCGCGCGGTTGCTCTGTTCTTATGTCCTCATTGGGGTAACCACACGTTTGACGAAACGCCGGAGAGAGAGAGAGAGAGAGAGAGAGAGAGAGAGAGAGAGAGAGAGAGATCCAACACTTCTTCAGTTCGGTATTCGCTGTTCCAGCTCTAGATTTCACCTCTGTCGCTGCCACTCATCGTCGAGAATTAAGTTGCCATGGTCTGTCCTAATTTGCGGTTGGTTATGAAGGCCTCCTTATGCTTTGTTCCTACGTGCTTTTCAAGAGAAGGTAATTAGTCTCTCGAAGACTCGAACTGCACCGTCATGCCCGCAAACCATGTTCGGTCAAACGGATAATGCATGGTGACTGTTTGACGATATGCCTCATAGGAATAACTTTTTTTTTTTTTGGTCGAAACTCATAGGAATAACTTCACTCGGAAAACGATGATCGAAGGATACATGAGGATGGGAGCGGTGAGTGAGTCTCTGGATCCCTTAGTTACATGCCGTACAGGGATGATTGCTCTTGGAACACTGTGATTTCGTGTTTCGCCTATGGAATGAGCAAATGTTAGTTTCCGGGAAGAATGCATTTGCTTGAAATTCCATGATTCATGGTTACGGCAAGAATAGGACACCCATGGAAGCCCTTCCTTAGGTCGTGTTAAGGACATGAACTTGGATGCTTTTGAGAGATGATGGGTGCATCAGCTCATGAGGAGTGGCAATTGCACAGTGACTTAACTGAAAATAGCTATTTATGGACAGTCGCTTCCTAAAAAAATGATTCTGATTTGCCGGTTAATTAAGATCGATGACTTTCATGAGCCTGTTAATTTGATTAAAGCTACTGAACTAGCGAATCAGCGTATCAGAGAGTATGAAGAAGGGAAGGCTACTACTTGGAGGAGTCTCCTGCTCAGTAACAACTCCGTCTTCTCTCCGGCGAGGACGAGGATGAGGACAAGGACAAGCCATGACGTTGAAGGAATTATGACAAGGACAAAAGACGATGGGCTTCAAGGAGCTGCAACCTGCAAGTGCAATCACATGAGCTTTCAAATGAAGCACACCAATGCCTCTTGCTCTTGAAATTAAATCTATCTGGAGCTCGAGAAAGATATATCTATATATATATCTGCTTCCACGACATCTTCCGCTTTTGCTGAGAGAAATTCGCTCCCGAGGTTTGATAGTTTGCCGCTAATTGGCAAATAATCTATTTCCGAATCGCTCTTGTTGGATATTATTTTGCGAAAAATAGAGTTCCTTTTGTAATTGAAAATTATGAGATGACCATGACCAATGAGTATTGCTTCGGGAATTTCCGCCACCCTTTCAACAATGAAACCATGTAATTATCACTTGGTATGGCCTATACTAATTTCCCAACCCCATGTCAATGATCATAGAAATCATAGTTAGGCACAAATTTAGACGGGCATCCTCCTTTTCCCATTAGTAATTAGTTAATGGTCACAGAAATAAATCATAAGGTTAATTAACTGCATCTTTGGGTGGTCTAATTTAGTGGTGCTTATCTACGATCTTATCTTAAAAGGACATTCCCCAAAAATATGTTATCTGAAGAATGGACCACCATTAGATAATGCGACAATAATGTGATTATTTATACACATGATTGTCTGATTTTTCCTTGAGAAAAATAAGCGAATTAACCACTCATTTGATCTCATTTTCTATTATTTTTCCATTAATATATCTATCACTGGTTTCAACTGTGCTGCCACTGACTCTGAAATTACTGATTAGCATGTGAAAGTTTACGCAATTGGTATATCGAAAATAATAGTAGTAAAAAAGGAGACTTTGAGTTGAATATTATCAATGCCAATGAGCTCGAACACGCGAACATCTCCTTCGTTTAGAGAAGTTCCTCCTTGAAATGCGGCCCAACCGGCAAAGAGCTTTTTTCATGCCATTTTGAGGGTAATAAAGGAGTTTCACTGGCCATGATCCGTCCGAATATTTAAGACTTGCGGTTTGCATTCTTCCATTGATGCATACCTTTAAAACCCCGCCCGGGAAAATCCACGAAGTTGATTTTTGATCAACAAATGATCTATGAGTAAGAACATACTAGGTAGTATGACTAACACAAGAAATGTTAACCAGACCACATGTGCATAATCTCATAGGCAAACCCAAATCATATAGGAATATGATGAAAAGACTATTGACATGTCCAATGAAAATGGAGATCCTCTGCCTTGAAATTTTATTGGTGTATCAATCAATTATCAATTGGCAAGTTATATAAATGATTCTTGTATTAATGTTTGTGGTACGTGGACACACCCACGATAGGAATATGTGGAGTATAGAATTCACATTCATCCAATAAATTTTCTCTGCGCTTCAACTATTTTCATTCTTATAAGAGACGCACATGAATGTAGTCAAAAATCCGAAGTTATCAATCTTCTTTCAATACACTTTAATTGGTGATAGAATAATACAAAGCTATCTTGTAACTCTTTTTCCTGGTCATTGCATCAAAATGGCCAAACCGTATAATCACAATTGTTCAACCCTCACTGAGTTAAACACATTGTTCCCCGGGTTAATAAGTCCTCATCAACATAGTTTCCTTGTTTGATTTATCTCTTATGAACGTGGACCAACCATTGGATATGTTTGCTGCAAAACTGTGCTGATAGGTCCTGAGTAGGTGTGAGCATGTAAAATTTTGTGAGACTACTAGTGACTGTTCTAAAAATTTAAACTGTTATATAAATGCATGATTTATTTTATTATTTAAATATTTTAGCGATCCCCTCATGCTTGGTCTAGTTTTTTACCTAGTATGAAGCGTGGAAATTGAGGAGGCAAATGGGGCATGATAAGATTTGAACTCAAGATCTTCAACTTTGATATTATGTGGGATTTTATGGGACTAGAGTTGTTCTAAAAATTTAAGTTGTTAGATGAAGGCATGGTTTATTTTATTATTTAAATATTCTAACAAACCAAAAGGAACTGTCCAAACCGAGAATTGGTTGGACCCTACCAACCAGTCAGTTTTGGATGATTGCTTAGGATATTGATTCGGTTTCAGGACTAAATGCGCAAGTTCACTATTCCTGGGTGAGAATCGAGCACCCCTAGTCCCGAGCTAGCCTGGCCACGATTTGTTTAAATACCTAAAAGTCTCAATTTACCAATTCATCTGAATGTCATCTCTCTACGAATTCGCAAGTAACACTATGCCAAGTGGATATTATGGCAACCAATATACGATGAGAAACTGGATAAATAGAAGCAAACACCAAAGAAGAGAAGGCCAACTAAATGTACATTATACTGCTTTTTTCTAGCATAAAAATCTAAAGTCCTCGATCCCAATCCAGCAATTTGAAGCCAAAATGCCATCGATATTGTGTCCTCGAACTCTACAATAGCGTACACTATTTTTGAACTCCCATGGTAACGCTTCATGGGTTACGAACACTGATCGCCTCTACTACATCCTCTCGGTTATAAAGCAGTGAAAACAGCAAGGCACGTCAACATGATATCAGATTTGTCGATTATAAAACAGAGCATGAGCATTGCCATCTACGTGCGTCTCTTCAAATTTCCCCAGAAATTGACAATGCAGTGCCTGATCTTCTTAGTTAGGGCCCTTTGTTGACGCAAAAAGAGGCCTTGTCTCATGCAGAGTCTGCAGAAATCTCAAAATCATCCAATTGGCTGCTGTAGGCCCACCTAACTGCGGTGATAACGGCCGGTGGTGAAACTTTGTCTTACCCTGGCAATGTTGCTGTCAGTGAGACTCTGCTCGGGGATGAATTAGTCGGCATTGAATTGTAACTCGATGCAATAGTGCTTGGAGCGCTTTCAGCTGATACTGCGCCCCATGAGGACTTGTTTCCCCCGTCCAAGGTAATAAATTTGACTTGGGCCGACCCAAGGCAGGCTTTGCTTCTATTCTAGGAGCGATCACGGATATCCGCCAAGGAAAGGTTGGTGTGCTTTTTGCATTACATTTACATTATCAAGTGCATTTTAATTGTTCATCGATAACTGACCATGTCATAGTCGGAACTGAATTCCAAATTGTAGTGGAGGTAGACAATGAGGGAAGAGAGAATTGAGGGTGATCTTATAATTGCAGCACCTTAGGCTATGGCATTTATCGTGGGGTACAGCACTGTGATTGTTTGTGTGAACATGAAAGGCGAAAGATTTGAAGTGCTTGCAACTTCCTTTGATGGTGAATTAGAGGGAGAATGACGAGAAGCTTCACCATGATTGTGGTATGTGTCATAAGATGCTTAGTAATTATTCTTCAATCATCTTTTCTTGTACCTTGTAATGGGTTTCATCGCGAAGCCGGAGACTTTGCCCGATGGTACAATCAATCTGATGGTGTGGTGTTGCATAATCCTTGGGAAAGCCGAGGTAAGTGTTGTCTCTCGCCTTTTGATTCTTGAATCGAAGTGGAAGGAGGTGCTGATTCAAGTCGATTTTGGGTTCGTTCAGTTGTTTTGGTGGGTGGGAGTGAATATCATTACCGTGAGTAGTTTGTTTGGTCCTTGCTTTCGTGGCTCTGGCTTGATAGAATGGATTTGCCTGACTAATTTGTTTGGGCAAGGCATTGCCTCTTATGAGGGAGTAGCACCTGCGGCAGTGATACGAGGGAGAATGACACGTTTTAGGAGGTTCACAGAAAAGGGGCAAGGGAGAAATTTTGGTGTTGCCGTCATCTTGATGCAGAATAGTACAATTGTAAATTGATCGATAATTTTCAATGATTAAATTTATATGTATCATTTAAACATGTATATATGTAAATATGATTGATTTGTCTAGTCTAATAACTTCATGTAATAACTATCACAAAACTATTATTTTAAAATGTTCAAAAACTATACAATAGCTAGTATAGTGATGGAATACGTATGAGTACACATGAGTTCTTGTACATTATATTCATGCGTTTTTTTTTTTTTTAATGCCACACGTCTTCTCGGGGCAGCGTCTCCAGGCGAGTGTGAATAGATGAGTGCACGAAAGTAGGGATGGCGGAAGGGCAGTTCAGTCGGGCCCAGTACGGCCTAGATCATTTCGTGCCACCTCCTTTTGTATTTTTTTGTTAATTTTTTGGGGCCCAGTAGAAATTTTCCTTTAATCATTAATCTTTGAAAAAAGAAAATTTCTAAAGTGGAGACTCTCGTCGTCAAGGGAGAAGAGAAAGGCTCTTCTTAGTTTGTAACGTCTGTTGCGGTGAGCTCAGCCATCGCAAAGCCTAAGACCCCGTTCCCTCCTCTTCTTCTTTCCATAACCACTTCAAATCTGAAGGGAGAAGATGGTCCAAGTTGATATCACTGGAGAATCGCTCTTTTATTGTCTCCTCAGATTCTATTCTCCATCGGATAAAGACTCTCCAAAAAGCGACCTTCATCAAACGCTTGCGTTTTCTGCTGAAAGACTCCCCGCAAATCGACAATGCCAGTGCCCGATCGTTTCGAATTCAGGGCTTTTGTCGATGCCCGAAAAGCCCCAAATCCAAACTCCAGTCGGCGTTCGACCTTCATGACGAAGTTCCAAGCGGCCTTGTTCCCTGCCGAGGCTGCCGAAACTCGTAATCCTCCAATTCTGCTGCTTCCGGCCGACCCTTCTTCGCGAATTGGTCTTTCGTCTGATCTTACTGCGGTGGTACCGGAGAGTAAGACAGCTTCGGATTCCAGATTTGTAGTGGCGGTCGGCGATGAGGACAGACGGAATTGAGGGTGATCTTATAATGACAGCACCTTAGGCTTATGGCATTTCGTTGTGAAGTATGGCGCTTTGGAATTTTTTGTGCGAGCATGAAAGGGGGGAGATTTGGAGCGTTTGCAACTTCCTCTGATGAGGATGAAGACAAGCTTCGGACTGCATTCACCGTGATCGCGGTACGTGCTTTTTATTCCCCTAAATCTATATTTCAATCCTTGAGTTTTTTTTTTTAATCAAAACTTAGTTGAAGATAATTGACTGGTACTGGGTCCTTCAGGTAGGGATAATCAATTTTCGAAAGTAATAATAGATAACGTGCGCTTTCTTTCATAATTCAGTAGAACAATATTATTTTCTCGAATTCTTGATTTTCCTAATAGCCTTCGATCAGCTTAGTTATTTTCTTTAATCATCTCTTCTCTTGCCTTGTGATGGATGGTAGTTAAGCAATATTGTTATAGGATGCAGAACATGGGACGACTACAGGCGTATCAATGCGTGACAGGGCAGCGACAGCTTTGGCTCTTGCGTCTAGAGATTCCAAAACCTGAAGATTTCAACAGGCAGGGACATGTTTTCCCATTGAAGTACAGGGAGGGCAGTGTCCTGAAAAGAGCTGCGCATACAGAGGCTTCTGTTCACCTTGCTGTGTTTGCTAACCTGTGGCAGTTCTCTTTGTGAGGTAGTGGTTGATGATGGCTCCATGGCACGATTACCTAAGCTTCATGGGTTTGCACAGCGGGAGAACTTGAAAAATGCATCTATTGCTGATCTAATCAGGTAAATATTCTCTTCCCAGCAATCCAATGCAAAATACTTTTTAAGGACGATCAAATCCAATTTCAGCTGCAACCGTCACTTCTTAAGTGTTGGCTCTTTTGGTCAAGATGTTGTCACTGCAGCATCTCCCCTTTTTGGGAGTGTATAAATAAAGAGTAGAAACCTTGGAACCCTGGGTGGGGTGGGAAAAAAGAGTCTCTTATGGGTTACTACTGTTGGGCTGTTGTTTTGCATAGCAAAAGGGAGAGAAGTATAAGCCATTTTGGTCTGTTGATGTCTCAAGTTTAGTTTATGCTTTAAGCTTGTGATTGTTATTCCACTCGTCAACACCATGCAGATCAATGGTTTTGGGGGTTCTGAAGAGTTGTTTCTCACAATTTTTTATGTGTATGGTGTCATTAGATTAGTATATGGTTATGAATGGCCAGGATTCTTGTCAAATTTTGTCAATGAGTCTGTGGCCGCAGTTATCTTTATGTACATTTCCTTGTATATACCTCATTTCAAAATCCATGTCTGAATGTCAGTTGACCGCTTACTGAGGCAGAGTTTGAGGTGCATTCTCAGCATTATCACCAGGAAATAGGGATAGAACATCTAGCTTGTATTCTGACTTGTATATCAAGAAGCTTCTTATACTGTGTAATGATTCACTGCTCATTAGATGCATAAATTTATAGGTACAGCTGGAAAAGAGATAAATGAGTTTAACGTGCTGCTGCTGCAAGATTACCAACAATGTGGGGCCTTTTGCAGCCCATTACTATAGGTCGATATTAGATGGAATCGAGCAAATTGCAATGGTCAATTTGGGATAGATTATGAGTTAATTGCTAAAACTGTTTTAAGAATTCAGAAACTATTGAACAGAGAGTTTTGAATTGATTAATTGTAAACTTAGAAGATCTTGTTGGTAGCAGTCCAATTTTTCAGTACAACTTCAATTTGCGGTTCATCTTATGTATTTCCATTGCATGATTTTGTTTGACAATGATTTTACTAGAGCAGGCTGTCAAGCTTTAGAGTTGAATAATTACACCACTGAAATTTGATGGTATCTTTTGGGCGGAACTCCATTAAATGTTTTTGGAAGCTTGTTAAAAAAATGTCTAATCATGTGTCAATCATAATTTGGAGTACCAAATTTATCTTAGTTGGATAACAAATTTTGTCTGGACAGGAAAGTCAACAACGGGAGAAATGATTGTTAGGATTTTAGTGAACTGCTGGGAACAACAATTCTTTCTTATAGTCTATAAAATGATTGATAAGGGGCCTGTTTGCATCTGCAATTGATATAGGAATGCCGTAATTTTGATTAAAAGCAGTGTCTCTAGTTTTTCATATTTTATGTCCTCCCTTCAGACGGCAATATTTCCCATCATGTGATTCATACTTTATTGTTTAACTTCTGAACAGAGCGACGTTGGAGGTGATCAAGATGTCCTTGTGAGGGTATCCTCAGGATGCATCCCGGGAGACATGTTTGGATCTGCTAGATGCAACTGCAACCAGCTTGCACTTGCGATGCAGCAGATAGAAGCGGCTGGTAGGGCCGTGCTGGTCTACCCCTGAGGGCACAAAGGAGAGGAATAGGTTTGAGGAGCATATTACGTGCCTATAACCTGCAGGATGGTGGGCGTGATTCCATGGAAGCAAAGGTGGAACTTGGATTGCCTGTTTACTCTCAAGAGTGTGGAATCGGTGTTCAGGTATTTCTTCCTTAAGTCAGAAACTATACTGATGGGAGAGGCAACAGTTTCAGAAATTTTACATCATTTTGTAGGACTATTAGAGGAAGCTGGTCACTAAAGCGGAGCTTCAACTTCTTGTCTTAAAAGGACGAGATCTAATTACTCTAAAGAATCACTCCATCATTTCTTTTTACAGCATTTGACGCATCTGTATCAGTGCTTAACATATTGACTACCAGGGAGTCAGAACTATGAAAGCTGATGAAGTATGTGGGGCTCAAAGATTATGGCCTGATGATTGCTGAGACAGTCCCCCTAGTAACTCCCATACAAAGGAGAAGAGATACTTGGAGACAAAACGTTCAAGATGGGGCACATCTATGGAGCGGAAGTCAATGGTCGCTTCAGCAATCTCATCAGCAAAAAGGGGAAGCCTAGCAGTCCTGTTTCTTCTGATCCGGCTGTGTCTGACTTATAGGAGCTGCTGGATAGTTCTACTGCTAATGAATTATTCGAGGGGAGACAAGCAAGTTCACTTACGGATGGTGTTATTACTTTATGTTTAAAGCCCTATGGTCAAGAACATTGCGATACCTGCTGACCATGAGTTCTGGAAATTTTATTGCGATTCAGTTTTACAATCATTGATCTGTCAATGTCATTCATCCATTTTGTAAGGCAAGAAGTGAAAGACTAGCCCTCTAATTGAAACCTCCTTTTTGTGTTATTGATGGATGGCAAGAATTATCCTTAGTTCACCTTTCCGTAAATCTCTGTGTATCGATCTCTAGAGACCTCCCCATATTTCATGAATACGGATTTGGTGCAGGACATTCTTTCTTTCCTCTGCTGTGACCACTTCAATTGTGACAGATTTTACTTGAAGTAAATATACTTAAAGATCTCTGTTATAGATCAACTCTCCATTTGGGCAACTGATAAGGATTGCTTTTGACCTTTTATTTTATTGATCCCATGCTCCGTGTGCTCCTCGTCTCTTCGAATTTCCATCACAAATTAACAATGTAGGGCCCGATGGCTTTGAATTTAAGGAATTTGTCCACATAAGAAGCCCCAAATCGAAACTCCAATCGGTCCGTCAATTTTCATTTTGGACTTGCTGGCAGACCCTCGTCCACTCAAAAGCAAAGCCCTATCTCCTGATTTTGCTCCCGCTCTCGCCCTCATAGGAGAGCAGCTGCCTATCATTTTCCTAAACCCAGCCTAGTATGCTAGGAGAAGGGCTTCACGGGAATCAAGGCCGGGGGACCCGAATTAAGGGTGGTCCGGACCCCCGCGGTTATCATTACCCATTTTACTGTTAGGGTTGACTCCGAGAACAGAAACAGTTTAAGGACATGATTAGGTCCCTGCTACTTTTCAAAGGAGGGTCCACCTTCAGTCCCAAAATGACAATTATCGCATGCAAATTGTTGTTTCACATGTATCAGAGTGAGGTACACATCGACAAGGAGAACTTCCAAAATGACAATTAATAGATGCAGCAACACATCTCATTTTCATTTAATGATACTTACGTAACAACAACAATTGAAGTGCATTGATGTTAAAACAGAATTCGAGAGGATAAGAGCCTGAAAGAGCCAGAACCCGAGGATTAGAGGGAGAAGATATTCCAAAGATAGAATTGCTCCTTCTTGTCTACCAGACTCCAATATTTTCCGAACAAAGATTGTCCATATTAGGTTCCGATACTTTGGGGAGGCATCTATACTTAAACTGAAAATCATTAGATTGCTAAATTATGGTTTTTACTGCCTTTTTCAACCCTCCGACCTTGTGTCTGCAGCCCTCTGTCACTAGGGTTGATAGACAGCCTCAAGTGACACTTCCGATGTCGTCTCAATCGGGCCTAAATGATGTTCGTCTCAATCGATCCTTACCAACATTGCTGAAGATCGAGACTTTGAACACAAGATCGTCTCTACCGATGTGAGCTCAACGCATACAGACGTTTGATGTAGACAAGCTTCTCTCGCGAATGTGGGCCAACCGTGTTGATAGGTCTTGAGCTGCCCTAGCCACAATCCATCTAAATACTTAAGAGTCGCAATTTCTCGGTTCTTTTAAATGTATCTCTTCATGAATTTGCAAGTAACACTCTCCCAAGTAGAAGTTCTGCAAACCAATATATGATGAGAAAAAAGACTAAATAAGAGCAAACCCTAAAGAAAAAGGCAAACAAGATGTCCATTTATGCTAGTATTTTCTAGCTTAAAAAGTTGAAGTTCTCAATCCCAACCAGGCAATTTGATACCTACATGCTATTAATATTGTGCTCTCAAATTCTACAATAGCATACACAATGCTTCATGGGTTACTAACACACTAATCATCTTTATCACAATTAGGGGTGTCAAAACCGAATTGGAAAACCAAATCGAAGTTTGAACCGAGCTGAAGTTTTGCGTATTTTCTTCTTAGTTCAGGTGAATCAGAGATGATTAACAATTCACACAATCTCTCTCATTTTTCTGTAAACCTCTTTTTAATATTTCAAAAAAGAAAACCAAAATATCAAATCGATTGGAACCGAACTCATTTCAAGGCGTGGTTCAGTTCAAATTTGTTGCACACGCGAACGGTTTGGTTAAGTTAGACACCCCTGATCACAACCTCTCAATTTATAAATAATAGTAATTTTCTTTCTATACACATCCAATTAGTTTAAAATAAAATAAAAGAAAGAAAAAGAAAAAAAGGACGCTGTCTTCTATTAGAATTGGCAATCTGATGAGCCCATAAATTTAAGAAAATGAAATTTCAAAATCACACCTGTGATCTCTCCACGAATTAAGATTGACAACGCGCGTAAATTTAGTTACGAAGCCTCGCCTCTTCGAACTTCCCCACAACTTGACAATTGCAATGCCCAATCGTTTCGAAATTTAGGACTTCTGCTGACGAAAAAAAAGCCCCAAATCACAACTCGAAATCATCATGAGTAAAAAGCTAAGCGGCCTTGTTCCGTGCAGAGTCTGCCGCAGCTCGGAATCGTCCAATTTGCTGCTTCAGGCCCACCCTTCTTCCTCATCGAAGATGATGAATTTGACTTGGATCAACCCAGAGCATGCTCTGCTTCTATTCCAGAAGCGATTTGGGACATCCCCTGAGGAAGGTGTGGTATGCTCTCCGCATTGCGTCATCGAGCGCATTTCAATTGTTCGTCCATTAATTTCTATGTCATGTTTGGAACTGAGTTCCAGATTGTAGTGATCTTATAATGGCAATAGATGAGGATTGCCTTCAACCTTTTATTTTATCGATCCCACGCTCCGCATGAATTTGACTTATAACATACCCAGAATTTTGGGAAGATGCAATGTCCAGGTGTAACGATGTTCACTACTCTCAAAAAAACAAAATCAAGAAATACATCACCATTCAATCTGTTGCAGCAGAAAGTTTTGCTTTTTTCGATCTGATTAACTAAACAAAACATTGTGAAGCAGAGATTTTTTTGCAGGCATACCAGAGTTTATGCCCGAGTCTTGACATTCCTTCTGAAAAAGGAGACTTTGAGTTCAATATTATCAATTCTAACAAGCTCGAACACACAGACAATCTCCTTCCTTTAGAGAGAGTATGATCTTGAAGAAATGAGGTGCCTCAAATGCAAAACTTTCCCGGTGCTGTTCATCTTCTCTCCGGTGACGAGAAGTCATCCCCTGAGCATAATTTGTGTAGTAAGTTGTAACGTCTGAACTTAAACTAGTTTCATGGCTTTATATTAGCTGACTTACTTAAATGAAGCATCTAATTGGAGAAGCAATTCATTTCCGGGACAAAAAGTTAAAAAAAGAATTCTGGAAGAAGCTCATTAAGAAGAGCATCTACGGAATCGAATGGATGAAAAGATGGACAATCTGTTAGTTGATCAAAATTGTACCAAAAATAATGCTAGCTTTTGATACTCATCCGTGATTATTTCAGTAAAGGATTAATAGACTTTAATCTGAACCTGCTTGTGTATTGATCAACAGCTATTAGAAAATTGACGTCGGATTCTGACACGCCACGACAGTGAAGTTGGTTGAGTAAGACACCAAGAAGGACTTCATTGCATTTAATTCAAGACGCTTATGACATAATCGCACTTTTTAAAATTTTAAACTTGATTGTACATTAAGCAAAATGTTTAAGATCTGTTTTTTTTTTTTTTTTTTTCAAGTTCCTAAAAAAAACAACGAATCAACATGTTCATTCGTTTGAATGAGAAGAGAGTTGAAGGAAAAAAGAAAGGAAATGGGATGCTTAATTAAGTTGTAAAAAATGAGAAGGGTGTGACCTAGGCAATTATGCTGAGGTGGCAAATGGTGAGAAAATCATGTCATTAACTATGTCTATCACCAACAGCGACCCCCTTCTTTTGCAAGACTGTGATTATATAAGTGAGAGAGAGGAAATTGGAAATAGAATCACTACCTCAATAAAAATTTTCGTCATCTCAATACTTGACTGTGCCTTGGTAACTTCCAAATCTCCGTAACACTTGTAGCATCTGCCCTTCCCTTTATCAGTGACTAGACAATTGAAAAACATGGAAAGTGTAGAACCTATGGTGCTTTAGGTGTCGGACAATTTGAGAAGCAGGGGCAAGAGAGAAATAAAATGGACGACAATGACATTAATTGGATCTTACCTCTTTTATGTGCATTTGTTATGCTGATAACTTTTGTATGGTTGTATTGAGATCACCCTCCCAGTTCCATGGCCACTTGTATTTGAACAGCGTCGCAAATTCTAGTTTTGGTGTGCTTATCCTACCCTTACAAAAGATTTTCATTTTTGGGCACTCTTCCACTTCTATTGAATACATGGATGGATATTTGAAGATACAATTTGTGGTGGAGGAGAAGCATCCTAGGCTTGGCAAATTTTGCAATATCAATCTTTTTAGCTTCCCAAGAGAAATCACTTTTTCTTCTCTGTTTCCATCGTTTGCCACTACTTCCTTCATTCTTTCACATCCAATTATAGTCATGTCAGAAAGATGCACCAAATTGGTGATTACTGAAATTGTCACTAGATGTACTAATCCAGAAGAATTCTTCACCACTAATTCCGTCAAATTCTGGAAGGATGTTGCGGTTGGAAATAATGTTGTCACATTGGGACAATCCCAAACCTCAAATTTGCTAATACTCTGAAGAATTTTCACCACCAAATAGCCTTCTCTCCAAACACGCTTAAGGTTGTGTAGCTTACTTAACTTAAGTTCTTTCAAATTTTCAAGCAGCAGATGTTTTCCCACATCAACAGGCCCTTCTTCAAGGAATATATCTTTAAAAGAACTACAAAAGATCTCAAGGCTTTGTAGATTTTGAAATCTTTGTAGGAGGAATATGGCAGGAAAGACGGCATTTTCATCATGAAAGCATGCCAATGTAAGTGCTTTTGGCTTGCCAAAGAAGTCATCAGAAAATTTTCCATTCTGTATCGTCTGAATATCCTTGTCGACTAATAAAAGTCTTTCCAGGGTGGGAATGCCCTACAAAATTGCAAATACAATGATAGAAATAAATTCAACAAGGTTTGACAATAAATCATGGGCTCTTAGAGTTAAACTTAAGTCGGTTAACTCCCATAAAAGGAGGCCCTGTTCTTACATTTCATTAATTTCTAGAGCCATGCATACGAGCCTCAAGTTTCTAAAGTCAAGCTACAAAATGCAAATCGTAAACAAATTCTCCAGTATGGCCATCCGCCAGCCAAGGTAGGCTTATACACCCACATTATAATGATAAGATAGAAAAGAAAGAATTGTATTGACATAGGAATGATAAAATAAATGAATGAGAATTCATTTTACCCAGAAAATATCAAAAGAAAGATGGTCATCCCGTTGCAATTTGAAAAAAAAAATGCTAAATGTCAGTGCTTGATTCTCAATTTAGCCCATAGGAAATTCACATTTTTTATTCGCATCGAAAATTTTTAAGAGAATTTTTAAGTAGAGGCCGGTAAAGTAATCACCCTGACCAAATTCATCTTCTAAGAATATCTTATCTAATAAAAAAATAATATATATATATATATATATATATATATATATATATATAACTGTACTTCCTTGAAATTTCGGGTGACAAGATATTAAAAACATTTTGCGTGTCCACTGATGAAAAGCATGCTTAAAGATGTTAGAAATATCTTATGTTATCCATGAATTGATAGGTAAGGGGTTCATGTTTACTATATTATCATAATGTGACATGACTATGCTGTAGACATGAGATATATCAGACGAGTAAAAGAATTAAAAAGAAAGAGAGGAAGAGCAGTTGCAATCATACCTTCTCGAATGAGAGGTGTGCTTCATGATCTAAAAGGTCGTGTTGATTGTCTCTTTGAGCCCACTTATTCATGGATGCCACAAAGGATAACATGTTCAGTTTGTCACAATGGGTCACTCGCAATTCCTCCAAGAATTGCCATTTCAAAGTGTGCAAGTTAGGGCAAAAGCCCTTGAGTTGTGGCATGTCATGGAACACCAGAGAAGTTAGTTGCGGAAAAAGAAATTGAGCAGTAGTAAAGTGTGAAATGTCATCTCCACTCGCGACTATTTGCTCGATCCCACATGACTCCACTCGAAGTATGTGAAGTTGGGTTAGACTTGTAGCCACCCAATGCGGAAACAGATTTTCAAGGCTCTTACAATTCTCCACATTCACATTCCATAAATGTTCAAAAGTGCGAGTATCTTGAGGACTATCAGTCCATATTTTGATTAAATTGCCCATGTGGGAGAGAACCATTAACGCAAGTTGAGGAAATTGTACCTGCCATATTGGAAAAATGACACAATAAGTTCGATTACATTGAGTGATGACCTCAAAGAAGGAATTTCCAAACTTCCCTTCCTCTCACGAATCATCACATTCTAGAACTTGCTAGTGACACAATCAAGGAGGGGTTGCTTGATGCTTTCATTTCAATTGATTGATGACTAATGCTGAGTCTATTGCATTGGAACAAACATCAAAGTGGGTGTGACAAAATAAAGTACATTCCAGTCCATACCACTACTCATGCATGAAAAAGATAGGAAAACATTTTCTGTTGTGTCACGACCTAAAGAATGCAATTATGATCTCAAACATGTTTCATGTCATGTGACGTGAAATTTTAAGGTGACTTTCTTATGCAAACAAGGATTACTGGGCAAATGCAATTAACCTTCATGAACAAATGAAACATGTTATGCCAAGATTGATTGTGATACGAAAAAATGAAACCATTGTACGAGCTGCTCTGAATTGTTCATTTTAATAGCCCGTATGGAATTTTCATTTCATCATGATAAAATTAATTAAATTACGACATGCTACAATCTCAATTACCAAAGACAAGTTTATCATACAAGTATCGAATGGTCTACCAAGACATCTGCCTTATTCAAATGATCCCTCTGACCACATCATGTTTGTTTACAGAAAATCAATGATGTTATGAGCTCTTATAACTTGCCCAATAAGAAGCGGGTATTGACATTTTTTTTTTTGGTTTCAATAAAATTAACACAATTACGACTTATTACTAGCAAAAAACAGAATGACTATTTCCATACTTCCCTAAATCTATTAATATTCTGATTATGATGAGTTTTTGAATTATTTTAAAAAGATGGGTACCTTATAGTTGACAAATAAATGAAATAATGTCATTGCAATTTGTCACTAACAAAAATCAGGTTACTAGTTTCATACTTCTTTATCTATTAATATTCTAAAATGAGTAATATGATGGCCTTTTGAAGTATTCTAACAATATGGGCATATGACAACTCATAAACGACATATTAATGCATTATAAGTAAATGCATAATTAGTAGTAACTTCTATAGTTGAAGAGTAAAAAAAAGTGCGGATGCTAATTATGATGTAACGTCTTACTCACACATGACAATAAATAAATAAAAAATTGGATAAAGTATTAGAATAAGAAAAAACTCAAGCATTTCCTCCACCGGAAAAGAAAGCAATAGTTAAAGGGACACGCTTTTTTCACTTTTAATTTGGCTTAGATACTCCATGTTACAACATTTTGACCATATTATCCATTATGTAGCCCACCTTTTGGTTATTTTCCTTCATTTTTATTTCTTTTCCTTTTCATTTTCTTTCCTCATGGGTCTCAATTTTCTATTCTTCTTCTTATCTTTCCGATGCTATTCCCTCTTTTTCCATTTTTCGCTTTAGACAAGGTTTCTGAGCATGTGTAAACTCTAGAAGGAGGATTGCCGGAAGAAAGATTAAGCCAAAAGTCCCAGAAATTTGATTAAAAGACGAAGCACCGAGTAATGAATGCGTAGAACTCAAGCTAGCAATCACATTCATAGAACCAAAAGAAAAAGGACCACCACACGACATTTACCATTTGCTAGCTCCTATAAACAGATAATTGACAAATCCCGTTGAAGCAGTTAGCAAACACTGGGTTTAATGACCATGAGGGAGATCGTAGTCGCAGGACACCATACATGTCATTGAGCAAGATGAGGACATCTACGATTCGGTCACCCTCATCCTCTCCAAGTGGCTCTCTACCGAAGCTCACTTCCGCACGTTCACTCTCACTGGCAAGAACGTCATCAAGCTCAGCTGGGCTCCTAGGCTCACTGCGGCTCAACTAGAGGCCAATCGTGTTGTCCTCACTGATGTCGTGCTAATCCTCCCAAGTTGAGGAGAAACGTGGAAGCAAACGGCTAATGGGAATGAGTGGAGGTGAGGGGGGTGGTGTGGGGATCAGAGGAGTTAGTGAGGGGTATGGGGGAGAGTTGGACGTCATGTTGATGAGCACATGTTCTTAGACGCGGAGGAGGGGATGGGGTTGGGAAGACGCTGCGGGGTTGTGCAGAGAGAGTGTCCCTCTCTATTTCCAAATTGCTTAAATGTAGCTAATAATGAAGTTGTGAATAGTGAAGAGCAAACAATAATGCCAACAAGGTCAGTTGACATTTTCCATCATATTTTGCTCTTCCTTTTGAGCTTTTGTCGAGGACTCACATGAAGCATTTGAATGTTTTTAGAGAAAAAAAAAAGGGAGAACGAGTCACCAAAGGAGTGTCTAAAGCAGCAAAAGCATGGAAAATGAGGGAATAGAGAGAAAAAGTATTGTTGACAAGGCACTAAAGGCATGGAAAGATAAGAAGGGGGAGGAAAGTGGGACCCTTGAAAAAAGAAAAGTATAGAAAAAAGAGAAGCAAATAATGTTAAAAGGTAGACCATATAAGGGACAATAAGATCAAAATATTATGATAGGGAGTGTTTAAGCCAAATGAGGAGTGGAAAAAGCACGACTCTAGTTAAAACTTGTAAAGTATTTGTAACAAAAAAGGAGTGATGGAAAAAAAAAAAAAACTAACGTCAAGAGTTGGTGGTTTTGTTGCCTTTTTAAGAGATGACGGAAATCATAACAAATTTGATAAAGATATTAGATCGTGTTCATTGAATTCAATGAAAATAAATTTGAAAATTGACTTTTATTGTTCCAAAAGTTAGATGGTGGTGTGTACATGTATTTCCTTATTATTCTACTTTGACGACAACCTCTCCTAAATTCAATTTATAATCAATAGTATAGTGAACATTGACTTTTATTGGCTTATTTGACATTAAATACGGGTCTCCCTCTAATTTTTGGAAAGTTGCCGTGATGACTTCTTGGAAAGTCCCCTTAGTTTGAATATCAAAAGACAAAACGTTGCTTGCAATTAATTTACAAAGTAACAATTCTTTGATTTATTTGCTTCAAGTTGAACATGCAAATGGTTTTCAGTTTACCTTATTCGAGAAAACTAATTCTTGATTTGTGATTTCAATTATTGGGAAGATTTCAGTTTAACCGATATGTGAATGGGTTTATAGTTATTAAGTTTTAGTGGGTGTTGTTGACACCTAACTACAATATCTTTTAGCTTGTAATAGGTAATTAATTTCTTATCCTTGATTGATCCCATGTGTCCAGGATTCGGAGGCAAAAACAAATGAAAGAAGAAAAGCGGATGTTGCACTGCACTGGAACTAAAATTGTTTCATGCAAAGCATCGGTGTTCCATTGGTACTTCCATTTGACAAGATAACTAATCTTAAAATCAAAAGCAATGGATTAATAATAAAAGACTGACCTGTGGGCTAAAAAGTGAAGGACTACAGTGGTCAATCTCCAATAAGGATTGTCCAGTCAAACTACTCATCTTGGGGCAATGGGCAATGGTCAACTCTATTAAGTTGGGGCATTCCAGTATTTGATTCTTCCCTGAAAGGAAGCTAGTCAAATTGGGCAAGCATTCTAACTTCATCCTCTCAAGATTTGGGAATGTAATCTTCTCCAGTGTGCTTCGCTGCCCTTCTTCCTCTTCGATCACTCCTTCCATCTGATCACACTCCTTTATTTCCACCCAACTTAGATTGGCAAGACACTGAGCCATTGATGGATTGAAAACATGTCTTAAGTTGCTGCAATTATAAAGGGTTATATAATATAGAAAATTGTAGGGTAGCGATCCTTGAAGATCTCTGTTCCATAGTCGCCTCAACTTTGGTAGATTCACCAAGTCCAAAGTCATGGAGGAAGGCATCATTTGAGTGCTTCCCAAACCCACCAACCCTTCAAGATTGAATATTTCTTCTAGAGACTCACAGTCACAAATTTGCAACCTTGTCATATTGACTAAAAGAAGCATCAATTTGGATGAAATAGCATTAATAAATAATGGACATTTATCCACTATCAATGATTTTAATTGCCAAGATAAATTGATGGGATTAAGTTCGCTGTGCCATTTTCCAATCAGCTCGGGGAACTCAGATAGCTGTATAAACTTCACTCTAGCAACCATTTCCTGTTAGAAAAAGCATCATTAATGTAAACTTCTAGTTAGCAAATAGAAATTACTCTATTGGTGATAAAAACCATCCAATTGCACAGAATTTGGCAATCGATGCATACCATGTCTTCAAACATATTTTGGATAGTGATGTTGAGGTTTTCCTTCCAAAACCACGTTTTTGTTGATACTTGTACTCTATCTAACTTTGGCGCCTCTATTGGTCCCCAGGAGAAGAACTTCATGCTAGGACATCCACTCACTATGACATCTTCCAAGAGAGGGAACATTAAAGTGTATTTAATTGAGCTGAAACATCTCAACCTTGTCAACCCATCAAGCTCAATATACTTCAATTGATTGAAAGCCACCATAAGATTCTCTTCACCTTCCTCGTCACAAATGACTTCTGTCAACATTTTACAGTTACTTATCCTCAATTTTGTGAGTTCCACCAAATTTCTAGCTATTGTCGGAGTGAATATAATAGACAACCCATCACAAAATGACATATCTAGAGTCTCAAGGCGTTGAAATTTTTTTGGAAAGGATAATATTTCGTATGGAGATAATCCATCACAATATAACACTTCTAGGGTCTTCAAATGTGGTAATATCACTTCTAGCTCATGACTTGGACCTGATATGGCTTCTATACTAATGTTCAGTTCTTTTTGGTAAGATTTACACACAACAAGTTTTTCCAAGTTGGGTAAGCTCTGGAAAAAACATGTGGATATTGCGAGTTCCATCGAGAAATGATGAAGCTCAAGAACTCTAAGCTTGCTGAAGAATTCTCCATCATCAAAATGCCCATGCCATATCTCCATCAATTTGGATAAATCCAATTTTAACTCTTGCAGTTTTGGGAATGCACCCTGAGAAATTAGTCAAATTATGATCTAAAACCATCTTAATTAAAAAAGCATCCGTGTACAGTGGTATATGCCCTACATATCATGCACAATGCCTGCTTCTTAAGATGTTATAACCATAATTGCACAAATTTCATGGATTTAATGTCAACAAAAACATCACATCTTTCTGTTTTTAGCATAAAATCAATCATCTTTACATAGTCCAATTTAAATAACACTATTGCAACTCTGTGATATCACACCCCATGTCATGTATTTTAAATCTTCATGATACTTAAGAGAGAGTTGAACCATCAAAATTAAATTAAACCTTTTTTTTTAAATTAATGGTTGTGCATTACATCAAACATTGACATGAATTTTCATTCAATATTTGAAGAATATACGATGTTTCGATGTTGTAATAGTTCTATTGATTCGAGGAGAGTCATGTAGCTTGAATCTTAACAATGTATAGCTACTTGCATGAGATGTTTGGTTGTGACCTTAATCATCACTTCCAATATTCACCATTGAAGCAAAACATATAATGTTGGATCATACCTTTCCTATCATGAAAAGAGGTTGTTTATCAAGTGACATCTCATTCTCTGGTTGCACTGCAAGTATCTCCACTTTGTCACAGTCAAGCACCACTAGGGTCTTCAATGCTGGCCAATGTGAAGCATGTTTTCCGATGTACATGCACTTCAACTCTATTAGATGCTCAAGCTTAAGGGAGCTTAACTTTGGAAACACAAACCTAGGAACTTGTCCGTCTTCCTTCTCGATGAGTTCCACAATGCCACATTCACTAATCTCCAACTCCTCAAGTTGGGTTAGATGTATTGCTACTGAGGCTGGAAATAAAGAGGTGAGGTTCTCGCATCTTGAAATGGTAACAAAACGGAGACACTGAAATTTGACTTGACTATGGAGTTCCTTATCCCATACACACTTTAGCTTTGGTAATCTATCTAACTTTAGCCTTTTTAATGGCAAATGAGCAACCGGATGCCCATCTAGAGGATTCAATGGCTGAAGTTTGAAAACAACTTCAAGCGGATCACAAGATTCTACCTCCAAACTTTCCAAGCTCTTGAGCCGTCCAAGAATGCAAGAAGGAACAATGTTCAATAGCTTATCGCACATCCACACCTCAAGCGATTTTAGTTTGTGTAAAGAATCTGTAGCAACTTGGTTGTCCCATATTATGTCAATATCATTCATGTTCCAGATTTGTAATGTCTCCAAGCTAGGAAATGCAACCTGCAATATTCACCAATGAAATTAGTGATTCTATTAGATTAATAGTTCATGAAGTTCCATTACATATTGAAGAGCTCACTTGAGGAAGAGTGTTAGCACTAGAAAGAAAACGATGGAGAGATTGAGATTAAAAAGGCGACTAATCATTCATCAAAAGGTGCACTCCAGAAGTAGCTGCTTACACTATCCTTGAAATCAAATCATGAGTTTCTTAATTGTTGTAAAGAAAAATTACAAGATGCAAGTAAACACATGGAAGAATCGATAGTCCCAACAATCTTAGTCTATTGATTATAGTCGTCTTATTAGATGAACACATCCTCATCTTGTAAAGGTCATATGAGAGATTTGACAGATTGCACAAGTCTTCCCTTTTATTTTTAAGGACAATTCAAAAGGCAATATGAAATTTTTGAAAACAAAAAGGATGATATTCCTTATTCAGGTGGGCCTTAATTTTGGCATGGTTGGTTGTGTTGTTTCGACATGATAACTATTCTACTTCAATAAAGTAATCGCGGTTGATTTGTCCATATTAGCAATTTTCCTTTTTTCATTTTACTAAAAGTAGTTTCACGTTTCATTTTGGACAAGTCTTGCTTCAAAATTAGTGCATTACTGCCCATACTGCCTTTGTTAGCCCGTTAGGTTTCTATTGATTTTACTAATTTGCTAAAATTAAACACGTTGGATACAAATAATATTACTATTTATAATCTTTAATATCCCTAAAATATAAGTGAAATATATCAAGGACATCATCACTTCTGGTTAAAGTCAATATCAATTATTTTTATTTAATACCATATCACTCTAAAGCAATTAAAAAGTTAGGCTAAAACAAAACAATGAAAAATGGGAATGCTTGGGTCAAAATGAACAAATCTTCCTTGTATCATTTTTCTGTCAAAAGAACTCAATATTGTAGTTCATACAAAGAACTAAGTCCAATTGTCGAAAATAGTCCTAAATATCTCATTTAAGAAGATTAAAGTCATCTTATTAATCCTATTGAAGGGCCCATTTAGTTAAGTCAAAGTGGATCAACCCATAAACTTCTCTATTTCATTTTCCATTAAAACATCCTTCTACGGTCCACTCAAGAAGTTACATGAGTTGACTAAAATAGTTATACCACAAAGTTATTATGATTTCCGGGTTATCAATGGATTGCTCGATTTCATTATTGACAGCTCAATTGGTTTGATGATACGGGCAAAAGCGTTACCTTGAACGAGAGGTGCTTTGAACAAATTAAAGTTCATAGATCGATCGAATTCGACAGATCATCATCTAGAACTCAAATAAAGCTCTACCACCACCGTCAATTCTGTGTGGTGGCCAATGAACAATTTTAACTTAAGTTTCAAACCAATGTCATGAGCCATCTAATGCCTCTCTTTCCCCTCTGTGGACCACCACATCAAGAAGAAAGACCTAATCCCGACATGACATGAAAAGCATCCTTACATTGCCACACAATAAGAGCTTTCTAGAAGAAAAAACCAAATGCAACACAAAGCCTTACCGGAGCCCATTTAGTTAAGTCAAAGTTGATCAACCCATAAACTTCTCTATTTCATTTTCCATTAAAGCATCCTTCTACGGTCCACTCAAGAAGTTACATGAGTTGACTAAAATAGTTATACCACAAAAACTTAACGAACGTCTGATAAAATTGAAAATCGTTATTATGATTTCCGGGTTATCAACGGATTGCTCGGTTTCATTATTGACAGCTCAATCGGTTTGATAATACATGCAAAAGCGTTACCTTGAGCGAGAGGTGCTTTGAACGAATTAAAGTTCATGTATCGATCGAATTCAACAGATCATCATCTAGAACTCAAATAAAGCTCTACCACCACCGTCAATTCTATGTGGTGGCCGATGAATAGTTTTAACCTAAGTTTCAAACCAATGTCACGAGCCATCTAATGCCTCTCTTTCCCCTCTGTGGACCACCACATCAAGAAGAAAGACCTAACCCCGACATGACATGAAAAGCATCCTTACATTGCCACACAACAAGAGCTTTCTAGAAGAAAAAATCAAATGCAACACAAAGCCTTACCGGAGCCCATTTAGTTAAGTCAAAGTGGATCAATCCATAAACTTCTCTATTTCATTTTCCATTAAAACATCCTTCTATGGTCCACTCAAGAAGTTACATGAGTTGACTAAAATAGTTATACCACAAAAACTTAACGAACGTTTGATGAAATTGAAAATCGTTATTATGATTTCCGGGTTATCAACAGATTGCTCAGTTTCATTATTGACAGCTCAATCGGTTTGATGATACGGGCAAAAGCGTTACCTTGAATGAGAGGTGCTTTGACCGAATTAAAGTTCATAGATCGATCTCAACAGATCATCATCTAGAACTCAAATAAAGCTCTACCACCACCGTCAATTCTATGTGGTGGCCGATGAACAGTTTTAACCTAAGTTTCAAACCAATGTCACGAGCCATCTAATGCCTCTCTTTCCCCTCTGTGGACCACCACATCAAGAAGAAAGACCTAACCCCAACATGACATGAAAATTATCCTTACATTGCCACACAGCAAGAGCTTTCTAGAAGAAAAAACCAAATGCAACACAAAGCCTTACCGGAACCCACCACCCATTCTACCTTTCTACCAATAGCCTCCTCCCACGTCACAGAACCCCCCAACTTTCAAAATAGTACCTCAAGGAGTCCCCCCCTACATGAACGACAATCCCGCAAAGCGGAGCAATCGACACCAGTCAATTAGCGCCATCAAAGCGCACTAGGGCCCGCACGACGCAACAGCTGAGATTGCATCTGTGGCTCGCGAGCTACCTGGGATCACGTAGTCTCATAGAGCAATGGAACAGTAGCCCAGGGGTCACCTTAAATTCACTAACATTGGCGTGTTGACGGCCCTTCACCAACTAGGTCAACAAATCGGAGCCCAACACGGTGCTCGCAGTCAACACCCCCCCTGCCCACATCCATTAAAATGGTTGAGCGATGAGCAAAAGCTAAATTGCATAGTTTGGCATTTAAGATTGAATCTGGGCTTTGGGGGTATGGTTAATCGGGAAAAAAAATTGTAAAAAATAGATCAAGTAAGTGTAAATGAAGTCAAGTGAGTGTAATTATACATGCCCATGAGAACTATTAAAATTTTATATATAAATATATAAGAATTGAAAGGGTTGACAATTTGTAATACAAATTAACATATTCATAAATGATTATATGACAAATTCGAAAATGACACGACTTGATACAAACATAATATACGTAAGTTTGTAACAAAATCAACAAAAATATGGTGTTGTCCAATGAACATGAATTGCCAAGCAATCCATTTTTTATTTTTATTTTGATAGAAAATACTTATATTAAGTTACATTTGGAAGAAAGATGCTAACGTGGAAGCTTTAGAATGCTCAAAATACTTCTCTTAATAACATATACACCTACCCAACAAGCAGAAGCTAACAGACTCCTTTACATGATTCCTCTTTCTTTAATGGGTTGATACCCCGAAAACTCCAAACTGGTACACCTGTGACAAATTTACCCCAAACTATTTTTTTGACGACCAAAAATCCAAAACTGGTATATCTTTGACAAATTTACCCCAAACTGGTACACTTGTGACAAATTTACCCTCTGTTAATTTTCGTTAAATTTTATTATCAAATTATTAAGTTAAATGACACGTGACAGTTGACTGGTATACCAATTTGAGATTTTATGCTCCATTTGTCACAATTTACAATTTTTGTAATTTTTTTTGTAGTATTAATCCAATTTAGCGGATGGTATATTTGTTACAAATTTACCAGTTTAGGATTTTTTTTCGGTCGAATAAATTAGTTTGGGATAAATTTTTCATAAATGTACTAGTTTAGGACTTTTTATGGTGAGTCGGGGTAAATTTGTCATAGGTATACCAGTTTGGGGTTTTTTATGGTAAAAAAAAAATAGTTTTTGGTAAATTTGTCACAGGTGTACCAATTTGGGATTTTTCAGGGTATTAACCCTTCTTTAATTACTAGGTAATTAGCAACATTCTCATGCGTTTGCATGGGCATGGAATTTTTCATTTTTGTAAAATTAGAATATGTTTTACTACAAATAATTAACTAAATTGTATCTCATTTCTTATGAATCTCCCTATTTTTGACAAAAAAAGTCTAAATTCTTAACTTGTATTATGTAAAACATAGGGATTTGATAACATTTAAAAGTTCTTAATTTTCATTGTTATGTGATATAGTGAAATTTTTTAATAAAATATAACATTGTTGTAATAATGAGAGAAAATTACAAAACTCATCAAAACAAACATAGGAAGAGTTACATTGCTAATTTACAATGCTAAAACTCATTAAAACCAATGGTCTCAAACAAGGCAACCATCTATGAGAATGAGGACTTCGCGTTGGAAGCAAGATGAGTGGAAAGTACAAGGAGAGTTTCAATTCCAAGGAGAACAATCTTCTCGCAAATTAAAAGTTTAAGTGATGCTCATTATGGCTATTAATGAAGAATATTCTGTATTAAATATTTATATACATTTTCAAGTGAGGTGCTGATTCGGCGATGAAGTGGAAATAATGGCACGTTTAGAAAATAGCCATGTGTCTGCCACATCGATAGTTTGCCGAAAAAATTCGTATTTTTTGTCAAAGGACATCATCACTTCCGGTTAAAGTCAATATCAATAATTTTTATTCGAAATTATATCACTCTAAAAAATTAAAAAGTCAGGCTAAAACAAAACAATGAAAAACAGGATTGTTTCGGTCAAAATGAACAAATCTTCCTTATATCATTTTACACTTGAAAGAACTCGGTATTGTAGTTCATACCAATGGTTAAGTCCAATTGTCAAAATAGTCCAAAATATCTCATTAAAGAAGATTAAAGTCATCATATCAGTCCTAGTCAAGGGCCCATTTAGTTAAGTCAAAGTGGATCCGCTTGTAAACTTTTCTATTTTATTTTCCATTGAAACATCCTCCCACCGTCTACTCAAGAAGTTAGATGAGTCGACTAAAAATGCTACATGAAGAAAACTTAACAAACATCTAACGAAATTAAAAATTGTTATTATGCTTTCCAAGTTATCAACAGATCGCTTGCTTTCATTATTGATAGCTCGATTGGCTCGATGATACGAGCGAAAGCATTATCTCGAACGAGGGGCACTTTGCACAAATCAAAGTTCATAGATCGATCGAATTTGATGGATCATCATCTAGAACTCACACAAAGCTCTACCACCACCGTCAATTTTATGTGGTGGGGGATGACTAGTTTAACCTAAGTTTCAAACCAATGTTTTGAGCCATCTAGCACCTCTCTTTCCCCTCTGTGGACCCCCACATCGAGAAGAAAGGCCTTAACCCCAACATGGCATGAAAAGCATCTTTACAGTCCCACACAACAAGACTTTCTATAAGAAAAAAAACCAAATGCAATGCAAAGCTTGCCAAGGGCCCACTACCCATTTTCCCTTGCCGCCCATGGTCTCTCACTACGTCATAACAATCCCCCTACTTTCAAAATAGTACCTCAAAAGAGTTCCCAAATTGGAACCGAACAAGTCCTTAAACTGTTCCGTTTATCGGAGTCAACCCCAAACGTAAAATTGGATAATGATAAACCGTCGGGGGCTTAACTTAACCAAATATGGGAAAAGTCCCCTAGGCCGGATCCCCGCGATGAGGCCGCTTAGCTAGACTAAGACGCCTTACAGGGAAATGAAGGCAGTTGGTTAGTTAACTCCCCCCCCACCCCCCCCCCCCCCCTTCTTTTTACATGAGCGACAATCCTGTGCACCTCAGCACTCGCAAGCAGCTGATTAGCATCGTCAAGTGCGCTAGGGCCCATGTGGCGCAATGGCTGAGGTTGCGTCTGTGGCTCACGAGTTACCTGGTGCCCGTGATTTGACCGTGGCACACGCACATGGTGGACCCAGACGGGCATGATCACATAGGCTCACGAAGCAGCACAACAGTACTCCAGGTCGCCTTAAATTCAGATATGTCAAAACTTATGTGATATTCTCTCTCCTCATGTTTTTCCTTCTTTTTTTTTTTTTTTATTACTTTTCCTCCCACACACGTGTATTTATGATTGGAATTTCTATCTTTTCTTTTTTTTGGTTCTTTTCATATGTTCTCTTAATGCGATTTTGCTTACTTCCCAATCGTCTACTTCTTAATAAAGTCTATGTTGTAATAAAACTGTCCAATATTTACAATTTCTTTTTAGCTAGCTTTTGATGAGAACTTGATTTTTGAAACGACTCCAAAAGTGTTGACTTTAAAAGAGGATACTATTATAATTTTACACGTAAAAATAAATAAATAAAAGAATTGAAAGAACTGACATTTTGTGATACGAATTAACATATTTGTAAATGAGTATCTGACAAATTCAAAAATGACACGAATTGATATGAACATAATATATGTAAATTTGTAGCAAAATTAACAAAAATATAGTGTTGTCCAATGAACATAAATTGCCTGCTAGTCGATTTTTTATATTTATTTTGATAGAAAATACTTATATTTAGTTATATTTGGAAGAAAGATGCTAACGTGGAAGCTTCAGAATGTTCAAAGTAGTTCTCTCAATGACCTATACACCTACCCAACAAGCAAAAGCTAAGAGACTCCTTTTGCATGATTCCTCTTTCTTCAATTACTAGGTAATTAGTAGCATTCTCACTCATTTGTACCGGCACGGAATCTTTCATTTATGTAAAATTGGAATATGTTTCTAATACAAGTAAATTAAATTGTATCTCACTTCATATGAATCTCCTTTTTTTGAAGAAAAAATGCTAAATTCTTAACTCGTATTATGTAAAACATAGAGATTTGATATTATCTAAAAATTCCTAATTGTCATTGTTACATGACATATTGTGATTTTGTATAAAAATTAAAAAATAAAAAATTATGGTAATAATCAAAGCAAATTACAAAAATCATATATATATATATATATATATATATATATATATATATATTAGGAAGACTTACATTGCTAATTTACAACGCTACAACTCATTAAAACCAATGGCATCGAACAAGGAAACTACCTATGAGAATGAGGAATTCTTATTGGAAGCAAGATGAGTGGAAAGTACAAGAGAAGGAGAACAATCATCCTGCAAGTTAAAAGTTTTGGTGCTTATATTAGATATTTATATAGATTTTCCAGTGAAGTGCTGATTCGGTGATGAAGTGGAAGCTACAGCACGTTTAAAAAATTAGTCACGTGTCTTGCACATCAGTAATTCACTGGAAAATTTCGGATTTTGTGTCAAAGTGCATAAATTATAATGAAATGAAAATTTATTGCCTTAGATGATTAAATAAAAGTTCAATGATTATATTACAACATCTTTTACTATGTAGTTACCCCATAATTTTGAGAGTTAACAATTGAGCTTTAATTGTGCAACGTCTCTAGTATAACTATTCATTGGTTAATTTTAATTAATTAGCTGGATGGCATAATAATTATTTATATCCATATATCTTTATTCTAATTTCTTAACAATTTGATGTGATTGATCCAACTCTTGCCGATTATTTGTAGCGGCATGTGGCAACTTGAAATGCACAACATGTAAACTTCTAGAATGTTATAACACATAAAATTGATGCCTTTACTCCATCAGATTTTTATTATATTTAATATTTTGACATAAGGTTAATCACTTACCTCTTGATTGAAGAGGACAATAGAGCACGATTTGACGTGATTCTCATCCCAAGCTTTTGGTGTACCTATGATCCATTTTTCATCAGATGAAAAGAATGTCATCTTTTGCATCGCAAGGATGAATTAATCCAAGAAGATCTTCAATGATGAAACCAAAAAAGACAATCTTACACTTTCTATGAGAGAAGCACGTCAAACTTTCCAACATTATCAAATTTAACGAGGTTAACATTGGGAATACGAGAGTTTTTGATGTTTCTATTCTCAACTCTTCTTCCTCCATAATGATCGCCTCCATGCTCTTGCAACGCTGTACATGCAGTTCTCTCAATTGTGCAAGAGATTGAACCATAGATGGGAAAAATAGAAAACGGAGCTTGTCACAGTACCACACGCGTAATTTCTTCAAATTATGGAATCTCACAATTCCACAAGGGTTCTTGTTCCATATGTGCCTCAAGCTTGGTAATTGATTTATATTGATGGCATTTAGCTCAGAGAGAGTCTCAATATTTGCACCGGCACCTATTCCATCAAGGTCAAAAATTTCCTGTATTGAAATGCAATCTTCTACCTTTAAAAAGTGTAACTTGTGTAGTTTTATTAGTGACTTAGAGTTGATAACTTTTGAGAGAGATTTGCATGAAGACAGCTTAAGAAATTGGAGATTGCTCAGCTCCAATGGAGATTCATCAGTCCATAAATCTTCTAGATTGGGAAGTCCAGCCATTGTCAAGGACTTTAAGGATGTGATTAAAACCTAACAAATAAACCCATTAGCAAAGAGCAACCAAGAAACTTGCGCACTATAGCAGGTATTACAAATGGTTGCAGAAGGAAATTTACAAACTTAAGATAACTTTTGCATTTACATATATCTATGATAGGGAAGCAGATTTGCAATCCGGAAAGGTATTAAAAGACAACTAATAAACTTAATTTTTTATTTACAATATACTCATGGATGTTACTATAATTAATTTTCTTTGCAATTTACTAATAATAAGGGAAATTACAGTTGTCAAGAAATAACAGTCATTCATTTTGCTAATGACTATGAAAATTTGCGATCCATATAGCGAAAGAAAGTCCATTCAAGGTAAATTACTTCCTATTAGGTTATGTTACTGTTGTGACAATATATGACTCATTTTATCGGATGATTGCAAGAAAGTAATGTACTATCTCACAACAGAGATTACTACAATGAAACAAGAATAAAGAAACTATGGAATGACCGTGATTACGAAAGATATAGGCAATTTACTTATAAAGGAAAATATCTCATTGCAATAATTATTCAATAAGGCGAGATTGCAATCATGAGAAATAAATTATTATGTTGTAAGAACTTAATTACTACCTACCTAAGGAATCTTAGCTCTGGCCAAAAAAAAAAAAAAATTAAACTTAGCAATTTCAAAAAGTAATTTGCTACTTCAGAAGGGAAGATTACTGTCATGATAGTTTTGTTATTTGTAGGTAACTTCCTATGTCTATGCCACGCACTTAGCCCGCTTGGGCTTATTCAAAACCAATCAATTAATGCGTGAAGTATTATAATTTATATAATAAGATCCAATAAAGTATTGTATTTTTATCTAATGACATGATGAGTTTGTCTTTTATAGTTGTCCTATATCTTCTCATGAATGGTAGTACCTTCTATCCTTGATATTAACTACCTGGGCGTGGATAGTATACTGTAATCTTGACACCTATTGTCTGCAACACGAATAGTTAGACACACGATTTATTATTTTCTCTTCGATTTTTTTTTTCTTTTTTTCTTTTTTCATTTTACCAAATTCTTGTTCATCTCTTTATATCACCGAAGAATCAACATCAGGAAACCACGACCAAGGCTCATGCTAGTGTCACGGTCCGTGAATCCTCCCGTACTTGTGACACTTGTGAGTGGCGCTTGGGGTTATCTGGTGAAGAATGAGAGGCAGAAGGGTAGAACACAACTGGTCCGTGGGAGTGACGTCAGGACGGTTGGTGCTAGGAGTTCTAGGATAGAAGGATTATATTACTTAGGAGCTCTGAAGACGGGGTAGGCCTCCCGTGCACAAACTGGTCGGGAGCTGATGCCGCTCTCCTGACGAGGCCATGGCAGGCCGAAACCAGTTGTTGTGACTAAAGAGAACTGCTGCCTTACTCGATGGACCAGACGCCCGAGCGAAGCTGGGCGTGGTAGGGTCTCGCACGAAGAATCATTCACCGTATCGTTCGTGGAACAGCTAAAGAAAGGGCTGGCCTGGCGAATTCCGCTCGCTAGGCGCCCGCGGGTCGTTTCCGAGGCCAAAGAAACTCTCGGCCCGTGACAAGTGGTATCAGAGCAGGAATCCCTCCAGTAAGCGAGTGAGCAAGTCGGAGAATCGGACTCCTCGCTCATGTGCGGGTCAAGCAGATAAGTCCTAGTGGATGGGTGCTAGGACGAGTCGGCTTCTCGTCGAGCGGAATGCGAAGTTAGAGAAGAACCGAACCCTCACTGAACAGGGATAAAGTTCCTGGATCGATCGGTGAATATGAAGAAGAGGTCTACTGCTGCGTTTTCAACAAGAAAAGAACCTCCATTGGTCTGCTGGGGTCAAGATGCTGATTAGGCTGAAATGGTACTGCCAAAAGATGCGGTTGGTGAAAATGCCACACTTGCCAGAAAGCGCAGGTGACTGAAGGGCCGAGCGGCTGAGATCAAAAGAGGCCACCAATGGAGCAAAACCTGCTTTGTTGGGCGAGCGTGACCGTTCGATGTGAATTCCCAAAAGTGGCACATCAATGGTTAATTTACGCAAGGAAACGGCAGAGTAGAGATCGCAACGAGGACGTTGCGAATTGAGTAGGGGAGAATGTCACGGTCCGTGAATCCTCCCGTACTCGTGACACTTGTGAGTGGCGCTTGGGGTTATCTGGTGAAGAATGAGAGGCAGAAGGGTATAACACAACTGGTCCGTGGGAGTGACGTCAGGACGGTTGGTGCTAGGAGTTCTAGGATAGAAGGATTATATTACTTAGGAGCTCTGAAGACGGAGTAGGCCTCCCGTGCACAAACTGGTCGGGAGCTGATGCTGCTCTCCTGACGAGGCCATGGCAGGCCAAAACCAGTTGTTGTGACTAAAGAGAACTGCTGCCTTACTCGATGGACCAGACGCCCGAGCGAAGCTGGGCGTGGTAGGGTCTCGCATGAAGAATCATTCACCGTATCGTTCGTGGAATAGCTAAAGAAAGGGCTGGCCTGGCGAATTCCGCTCGCTAGGCGCCCGCGGGTCGTTTCCGAGGCCAAAGAAACTCTCGGCCCGTGACACTAGCATCGAGCTTGTTGGTCCCGCTGAGTTCGTGAGAGAAATAGATAGAGATAGAATTTGTGATTGGTCCGCAAAGGAGATGACCGAGCGCAAGTGTAGAATCCGTGAGCTTTTGGTGGCGACGTTGACGGAAGTGAGTTGTGGCTGGTCATGGTGGTGGCGGGTGAGCGTGGCGACGGTGGGGGCAAGCAGATCTGGCTATCAGCCCTTCAGCGCGCGGTGAGAAGGAGAGAGAGAGAGAGAGAGAGAGAGAGAGAGAGAGAGAGAGAGAGAGAGAGAGAGAGAGCAACAAACATAAAGAAAAACAAGATGACACGTGTCGACCAACCCCGCGTGTCGTAGACAATGGGTGCAGAGTCGGCCGCGAACGTCCATACTCACACTTTCTTTTATACTTTGTAATGGCGCAACTTAAATTTGCAGGAATCTTTATTACGTAATTATAATAGGGCAACCATGTCTAATCAACTAAAAGGCTCTAAGCAATTTTTGTTGTACAAAACAGCCATGCGTTTTCCTTAATTAGACCACTGCTGGTCATTAATTTACTTACTTCTCTTACTAACAATAACCAATTTAATCAATTTTACATAAACGGCCTCAATTTCAATTAAATGCCATTAGTTGTTGTTGTGATGATCTAAATTATCAACTTTGTATTCATAAATTCTCAATTACATAATGCTTTAGAACATTTTCTAAGTCAGATTTCTAGGTGATAAAGGTTTATTATACAAATCATTTAATTATTTTTCTTATGAATGTTATAGTCTACTATACAAAATCATACCTTGGAATTATGCTTCAACCAGGTATTCACTTAAAAATCATTTCGTTTTAATCACTAATTAAGACCATGATTTTGACCATACTTAAGGAATAAAGCACATGAAGTAGTTTAGAAATGAGCCAAAAAAATCAATTACGTAAATTCATTAATAATTTTAAGCCCAAATTTTAATTAAACAAATCGCGAAAATGACAATGATTTTTCAGGGCTTCACATAGAATTTGTGAATTATTTTTCAGTAAATTATAATAATCGAGGTTCCACTCCATTATGGACCAAACCTATGTACATTCCCTTGATTTACTTCAAAATCATACTTAGCTTCACGAAAAATAAAATGCTATCATTTCTGTTAATGAAATTTGTCAACAACAATAACATTGGAACTTGATTTTCATTATTTTTCAAAATGTGAGGACTATTCCAAATAATATATTTAGGGCTCAATTGACTCGTGACTAAAATGTTAAGACTCCTATGGCACTTTCTCTCTAAATATATTTAGGACTCAATTGCTTGCTACATGTGAATTTTTTACGATAAAGTTGCAATTCTTGTGTATCTTACTTAAGTCGTCCTTTGGCCTTTGAGTGCACCAAAACGAGTTGAAAAGTTCCAAAATAAATAAAGAAAAATGAGGAAAAAGACGGGATGATCTTAACGGAGATTAAGACATAAATTACTCATAATATGGTTGACTTCATGAAATAAGCAAAACATCTTGTGGGCTTTGAAATATATCCCAACCATATAAAACAATCACAGAAAAAGCTAAATTTTTTTTTTACTTCATTATGCAAATAGTCTCCCTAGTAAGCTATTTTAAAAGGACCAATGGATGACAACATCACATAGCTATGCTCCAAACGTCATAATATATAGAAACATATTTCGGAAGTGAATGGGTACTGCTTTAAATCTGCATGGGGCATTTCGTGTTGTTTTTCCTAAAAGCTACTCACTGATGCCTACGACTATGAGATATTAGCATGAGTTGAAGATATATGTCTGTTATGCCAGAAGTGCTTACAAATAAATTTATTTCTTTTACACAATTTCATATGCTTGCAACCATGAAAATGCATGACATTGTGGACTTTTATAGTAATACAACCTATGCAATGACAAAGTGCTTATTGAAATACATGATATGGAAAAGGGATGCATCATTTAGATTAGCTTCATTGCTACTATTTGAAAATTCAATTCCCTTGCCCATTCTTCTTATTGATTTTTACCTAAGTCACCTAGATATAATATGTTATAGATATTAACAAACTTAGATAACTAAATTCAATGAATCCGTCTCACAAGATTATAAAATCACGTTATTATGGATTATTCTAATGCCAAAATTCCCTTCAATGTTTCCTTATAAAGCCCTTCTACGATACATGTATTTGCACCATGTAAGTTGAAAATTACTCAAATTCTATCACAAACTAAATTTAAATGGATTTCATTCTATTAGTTGGACTTTCTACACAATGAAGAGAAAAAAAGATTGCTTTATCTAATTGTAGAGAAGGTATGATTGGATGAGTTAATTATGAAGAAAATGAACTAAAAATTAAAAAAAAATAAAAAGAAAAAAGAATAAGGATTAAAATCTAAGTTACATCTAAATAGCAAATGAACAAAAGATTAATAAATAGTATAGTCCTTTGATAGAAAGTTACCTGTTGCGCATTGAAGAATGAAACTTGAGTGCGAACTTGGTCATTTGATGTACTACTTGAAGGAGCTATCCTAGTGGTGAGAAAGTTCTTGGTATTTGGCAAGTCACGCAATTCCAATACATGCAAATTACGCAACTCAACTTTGCCACAATCATCAACTTCCACGATCTCCCGCACTAAGTCGCATTGGATAGCTCGGACCTCTTCAAGTTGTGGAAGTTCTCTCAATAATGAAAGAGGAAACAAAATTTCCATCTTGTCGCAACTTTCGACTCGTATCACTTTTAATGCACTGAAGGACTTGGAGGAAATAGAGTAGTTGCATATCTTCTCTAAGTTGATGAGATTCATGAGAAGTAATGACTCCAATGTCTTAAATTCTGTATGGGATGGTGATTGGAGGACATAATGGATGGAGGGACTATTCTCGACATGCAAATGCTTTAATTTTGGAAAGCCTTCTTGGGATAACTTGCAAATACTTTGTTCAATTCCATTTGATCCATCTAAAAATAGATCATTAGTTTTGCCTAAGAAAGTTTGCATGAATCCTTTATGAAGAATATTGCTTATTGGATCCAACTTAACTTGTAATGTGCTTGACCCTTTGTGCTTTGGCCACTTCCATGCATCACCTATTTGGATTTTGTACTTGGTTAATTTCTCAACATTTAGATCCTCAGGGAGCCTACTTGGATCGAGAATGGACACATGCAAAGTGTAGAGATTCTTCAAGTTATTCAACTCAATAAGCTTGGCATTAGTTGGTGGAGTTTGCTTCACAACATTCCATCGATCAAAGCTATTCTCCATATACAACTCCTCCAATTTCATCAAGCTTCCAAGCACACCTGGTTCAATTATCTCAAGTTGTGAGCAATGGTTTAAGTCTAACAACCTTAGCTCTACCAATTGTCCAATTTCTTTTGGCAATCGTTGAATTTTTGAGTTCACAAAGCTGAGAATATGTAGCCCTTTTAGCTCGCCAATCATGGCTACTTCGTCTAATGAACAACCATCAAGACACAAAGTGCGTAACTTCTCCAAGAACTGAAACGGCGAAGGTGAATGACTAACACATACGTGAGAAAGGTGTAAAACCATGAGTTTTTTCATAGAGTTGAAATATGAATTTGGGACCTTGAGAGATTCATTGTTTGTGAACAATAAAAAGATCCACATTTCAGGGCAATCTAACTCTTCGGGAAGCTCCTTCATGTTAACATAGGGAAAGCATACCGCCGTACAACTTTTGAGCTTGTCTTTTGGCAACTCTATCACCAACTTATCATTATCTTTCAACACGAGAAGAGGGTCATCTCTCGAAGTGACCGAGGCAACAAATCCACGAACCAAGTCATGTATCTTGAAACCATCAACATCTTTATTATCTTTTAACAAAAGACAGGAGGCTTTCAGGGTTTGGACAAGTGAGCTCATCCTATCTCTAACTTCTTCCATGCTATTATCTTCTTGAAATAACCTTGAACCCACACTGTATCTCACCAAGTTTTCAAGAGAGGGCTTAGGGACACCATAAACAACACAAAGTCGTAATAGCAACTTCACCTCCTTGCCATCCTCCCCTTTGAAACGATCATAACTCAACTGCAGCATCTCATTTATTCTCTCACTGATTCCTCTGTTTGTAGACTTCTCGATTTGTCTCAAAACATCCTTCCATTCAGGAAAATCGGCGTCTTTAAATATATTCGCCATTGCAACTATGAGGAAAGGCAAACCTGCACATTTTTGGACTGCTTCATCCACCATGGATTTGAACGGGTCATCATGGACTTTGTCTCCCACCGTCCTCGCAAACAATCTTTTTGCCTCTTCATCCTTCAGCTCTTCAAGGCGGAAGTCCCTATCGCAGCCCATTTCCCTTCGCAAAATATCTTGGAATCTTGACGTCAGCAACAACTTGCATCCTATGACTTTGTTGTCATGTCCGCAAGGAATGCCCACTGATTTCAAGTCCAGCCCCTTCCACAGGTTGTCCAGTATTATGAGGACCTTCTTTTTTGCCTTCTCTTCATTTTCCAACCTCTTGTGCTCTTCATTTTCCAACCTCTTGTGCAAAAGCCCCGCTCGCCCGCTGATAGTCCCGTCCGCAATCTCTCTTTGAATCCTCTTGTGCAAAAGCCCCGCTCGCCCGCTGATAGTCTCTTTGTTCTTTATCTCAGTAAGGCCCAAGCCGTCCGCAATCTCTCCTTGAATCCTCTTGATGTCTTCATTTTCCGACACATCGGCCTTAACGACCCAACCAAACGACTTCTCTTTCCTTATTCTCCTTTCCACTTCCCCCAACAGGGTGGACTTGCCGACTCCGGCCATCCCATAAATCCCGACCACGCTATGGTTGTTATCAGCAAGAGCGGCCATGATGTCCCGAATGATAGAAGCTCTGGATTCGAAGACATCATTGTCCCTAACCTTATTCGATGTCGAGGCAAAAGAAGCGGAGGCCGTCACAGTGGCCAACTGGACGACATCTTTGCCCTCTCTCTTGGACGGAGGCAGAGCAGCAACGTTCCCTGGAGCAGGATTGCTGGAGGAGATGTCGTTCAGTTCCTTGAATTCCCTGCATTTTTTAGTGAGTCGCTGAATGACCTCAATCTTGTCCTTGGCCTTCCTACTGAATTGATAGCGACACTTGGGATCAAAAAGAGTTTCATAGCAGCAAGTCTCGCTCGCCTCTTGGAAGTCGCCCAACAGGTCTCGCGCCTCCTTCAGGGCCGTCTCAGCACTTGCATGCCACTCCGTGACGCGACTGTAGACATTCCGAAGATTGTTTCTGGCCTCTTCAGCGACATTGTGGACCCTATCAACCTCATCCGCAAGCTCCTCGACTTCCTTCTGAAGATCTTGGGCGTGCCTCTTCGAGTAGATCACGTATCCGAATTGACGCTTGATGGGATCAACTACGGACTTCAAGACATCCCACGCAATAGAAATAACGGGATCGATCGACATCTTCCTTTGATATTTTTTCCGGGAAAGAAAGAGCGAGAAAACAGAGAGAGGAGAGAGAGAGAATGACAAAAAAAAGGCAGCAGATGAGTGAAGAAGAATGGTTATGCGGAGGAAAAAGAGCGAAACAGAGTAAGAAGGATGAGAGATGAGGAAGGCGAAGATATTTGAGTACTGAAAAGGATAAGGGATCAACGGCTGAGATTCAGTACCGGAGATTTAACGATTTGAAATAAAAGAAATTCCGCCGTCGGTCGCCCCTATCAAGCCACCAATATGGACTTGCAAAGATCGTTCCTTTCCTCCACTGCGAATAGACAGATATCTAATTAATGTGGACCATTAGGTGAAAACATGTCTTGACTTTTTATGAATTATCTATCCAAAACCGATTAAGCTCAGGCCTTGACCTGTGTAGGTAGCTCTAACCTAAAACAACTTGCACGCAACTTGTGAGATTGAAACGGGCGATTTTCCAGAAAAATCTCGCAATGCCCCAACCAATTGAACAAATCTTGCGAGCATAGGAAGTGTATTTTGCATTCTGTTTCATTTCTTGAGAAATATGATAATCTCTACATAGAATTATTGTACTATTGACATTCAATAATTGAATGATAGAGAGGCTAGGCTAAATAAGCATAATATTAAAGTAATAGTATCATATGATAGATATTCATGATATTGACCTCAGGATATAGACTGTTAGCTGGCTAAAATTATATGCGTTTATTAGTCCCAGAGACAAACATGCCCATCAAAATTGTTAGGTTGGAAAGGGAAATTTACTACCAATGCGGTAGATGCAGTATGACCGTTTGAAACTATTTTGACTAAGTATAAACAATTAAAGTCATGAGGCACATATTCCTCGTAATTACGTTGAGTATAACATTTATCTAGTTAACAAGAAACTAATGCGTATTAAATATTATTATATATGAATAATCTATCTAGTGAGCAGTGCATAATAGTAGCTTAGGTGGTCGCCACGTTTTTTGTTGGAGAATGTAGCAATTCCAATTCTTGGAATTAGGAGAAGACCTCTCTACTTATCTAGAATGCTATGTGTCAATGTTAGATGCAGCCCTTAGGGAGGAAACTGTTACATGATTATAAATATAGATTCGCCAATTAATTTTTGTACGTAAAGTTAGTGCATATATATCTTTCGTATAAAGAAGTACGATTTCTCAAAAAGAAAAAGTACACCCAAACAAAGACAATGATAATATAATCAAATTCAGAGTCTTCTTCGCAAAGACTGATATTATTTAGTCATATAGATTTCAACATGAAGTTAGTACATAATTTTGTGTCAACAAGTTTAATTTCTCAAAAAGAAAATTTACACCCAAAAAACACAGTGATAAACACTATCAGACCGAGACTCCTTTTCCACACGCAGAGATACTGTAGGTGAGAATGGAAAAATGGAGAAGTTGCTGCCTCTTTTTGCCCGATAATCGACAACCATTATGAGATCGTTAGATGTGCAGCTACCCTTTCGCACGATAAAAAGTTCGTCTCATTTTTCCGGACAGCTTTACGGCAAAGATGGGGGAGGGCTTCACGGCAAGAAGAATTCTTTAGTTGACCGTGTATATGTGTGGCCTGCAGAGGAAAGTCGGGGAGTGGAGGTGGGCGTCCGTGAATGGGGGAGGGGATGAGCGGCTTCGGTGGCGTCGATTCAAAGGGAGAGCAGCGGTCTTCGGCAGAAACAAAATAGAAGAAAAGAAAGGCACCGAATGAAATGAAAAAGGAAGAGGCGTCCGTGGAGAGCAACTGGATGGATCGGTCAAGGAGATTATAACAAAAGGAATTGGTCAAAGATAAATATCTAGGCATTAAAACTTGTCCCTCTATTTCTTTCTAGCAAATATAATCCATAAATTAACCAACTTGATACCAAAAATCAGCCCTCAAGCCAAAGCTCCGAATTTCACATTTTTGGCACTCAACTTCAGCTTCAGTTTCTTCTCCGATTCCTCCAATTCGAAGTCCCATTTCGTTGAAGAAAAAGTTCACAAAATTTCTATAAGTTCCCAACGTCCAATAGCTTGGCCTAGAAGTTGAAATTCCCTTCACATAAGCTAAACCGAATTTCCGTTCATTTTTCGAATCGATTTTCTGTAAAAATCCCGGAATCTCCGAAAATTTTTCAAAAGATAAGCTGACGTTCCTAAAATTAATTGTGACACGGCAGAACTTTCAATTTCTGAAATCGAGTTCAATTTCACGATTAATTTCACTCTGACGTGATTTTAGCGCGTTTCAATCTACTAGGTAGCTTTTATGAATTTTTAATACAATTGACCTGTAGTCGATTATTTTTGAGCCATAATGTACATTTTCGACACATTGTCGACTCTTGGTTGTCGTGAAAATCTCGAGGTTTCAAATACGGACACAGGGTACGAAAATGACAAAAAAATCGGTTTAGTGCCGTTTGACAGAAATTTTGTAATTAGGTGGAATCACCCACGCACTAATCACACACCTCTATTGAATCGACCTATCTCCGGTCTTTGATCGATTTTGTCGGTGCCGTAATGACCCTTGTAGATTAGCAAAATCAAGCAGTCGATTCCTAATCGAATTCTCATGTCTATTGCGTTTAGATTCCTTAACGGCTTCACATGATAGGCTAGTTAACTCATGAGTGGCCAACTCAGAGAAAAATGCTATAGACACGTCGATGAAAAGCCCAACTCATATCATCGAAATCAAACTCGAAAATCAGGATGTCACACTCATCATGTGGGAAATTGCTCCTTTCTGGCATCATTTTTTCAGACTCAAAGTTTCATAATGGAAAGTGCATATGGACACACTGATAGCACATGGCCCTTGGTGTTAGATGTCGTTTTATTAGCGGTGACTTGAAGTCCTTTCTTAACACTCTTCATCAACACTATATATTATTGGTGGGACATTACAATGGTCTTTTTGTAAGAACATGAATCCTTTCTATTCTACTAAGGGTCCTAACTCTACGATTTTATTGGAATAAATGGGAGAAAAGTACCAAAATAGTCATAAACCTTTTGTATCGGTACTAATTCAATTCTAAAATTTTTAATTAGACCAATTTAATCATAAACATTTTCATATTGGTACCAATTCAATCCATCCGGCTAATTTAAGCCGGAAATTGCTGAGGTGGCCGCCGACGGTCTTACATGGCGCCACATGGATAAATTTTATAATTTTTATATTTTTTCAGATTTTTAAATTATTTTTAAATTATTTTTAAATTATTTTTTTATTATTTTTTTCCTTTTTCTCTTTTCTTTTTTCTTTTTTCCTTACCCTTGGCCGGCAAGGTCGCTGGCCGGCCGACCATCGCCAGCCACAAGCTAGTCGGAGCGAGGGGCCCCACACCCTCGCCGGCCACTAACGAGGGCGTAGCAGCCCTTGCTCGTGGCAGGCGAGGGTGCGGCGGCCCTTGCCCAGATCCAAGCAAGGGCCACGGCGGCCTCGCCTGCCTAGGCGAGACTCGCGACACTATCGCCTCGCTTAATCCAGTGCAAGATCTCGAACTTCCCCACGCCGTTCCCTCTAGAAGCTACTCGAGCTCAGGACGCCGACCACCTCCTTCAACCTCCGGGGGCCGCGAAGGTTCGGGTGACCATGTCGCGATCGGAGGCGACGGAGCTCCAGATGGGGCAGATGCAGCTCACCTGGATCTGGGCGGGGGCCGTCGCCCTCGCTTGTGGCCGGCGAGGGCACGGCAGCCCTTGCCCCGACCAGCTTGTGGCTTGCGATGGTCGGCCGGCCGGCGACCTCGCCGGCCAAGAGTAAGGAAAAAGGAAAAAAAAAAGAAAAGAAAAGAGAAAAAAAGGAAAAAATAATAAAATAATAAAAAATAATTTTAAAAATCTGAAAAAAATATAAAAATTATAAAATTTGTCCATGTGGCGCCACGTAAGACCACCGATGGCTACATCAGCAATTTCCGGCTTAAATTAGCCGGATGGACTGAATTGATACCAATGTGAAAATGTTTATGACTAAATTGGTCCAATTAAAAAGTTTAGGAGTGAATTGGTACCGATACAAAAGGTTTATGACTATTTTGGTACTTTTCCTGAATAAAGGATCTACTACAATGCCTTTTTTTGTTTTTTTGTTTTTTACTATCGGGGCTAATAAAGAGAAATAGTGTTGAGTCTTTATATGTGAGGACTACTTTTCTTTTTGTGGTGAGCCTGACGAAGAGCGAGTAAAAGAGAGACAGAGAGCAATGATGAAACGGATGCCGAAGAAGAAGAGAAGCAGGAAGAATGGTTGTGCCCAAAAAAGGATGAGGGATCAACGGCTAAGATTTAGTACCAGCAATCTAACGATTTCGAATCTTAAGAATGACCGAAATGTTGAGGTAGGATGAGGAGATGGGTATGGATGGAGATAGACTTAGGAAGTTGAATGGTACAAAACTGCTCCACATCGTCGCTAGCCAAGATAAAATTAATAGCATGCTTATTAATAATCGTGTCATAGAAATGGATGACCCATAAAAATGGTATAATGTTCTATTATTGCCATATTAGACTTGAGCTGAATTAAATCCTTTTTATAAAAAAAATATTGATCGTAAGTTGAAAATGATTTTGACTTTTTATGTAGGGTTAATACTACGAAAAACTCCAAACTTGTACACTTATGGCAAATTTATCTCAAACTAATTTTTTTACGACAAAAAACCACAAATTGATACAGTTGTAGCAAATTTACCCCAAATTAATTTTTAACCACAAAAAATTCCAAACTAATATACCTGTGATAAATTTATATCAAATGAACATAAAAAAATTCTAAATCGGTATATTTGTGACAAATCTACCCAAAACTAATTTTTTTAACTGTCAAAAATCTTAAACTAGTACATTTATAATAAATATACCCTTCGTTAAATTGAATTAATACCACCAAAAATCAAAAAACTAGTACAACTATCAAAATCTCAAATTGGTGAATTAATCAACTATCACGTGTCATTTAACTCAACAATTTGATGGTAAAATTTAACAAAAACTAATAAATAATAAATTTGTCACAAACATACTAGTTTTGAAGAAATTTGTCAAATGTACACTCATTTGGAATTTTTTATGTACTAGTCTTGATCCATCCTTTTATCGCGTTCCACCGCAAATGGTCCTTTAATTTTGATTCTAGTTATCACAAATGCTTGGGTCTATTTGGATTTTTTCACTTGTAACATCTATTATCCTAATATTGCATTTACCACAAATTAATTTTCAAAGCCTTCAAAACTATACATTTATTGACAAGTGTAGTTATTTGTTTTTCATAATTTATAAAATCTAACTATTTCCATTTTCAAATTTTTATTGCAAAAGCAAAATGCAGAAAATGATACTTAAAAAATGTAAACAAAAAGAACGAGTAAACTATAGAGGTCATCCCTTGAGCACAAGCTGGGTAATGGGCTGTAACAAATGAATCTAACCTAGTTCTGTGGGAGCTACCTTTATCAAATGAAGCATTTAATTGGAGAAGATATTCGTTTCCGGGATAACAGCTAGCTTTAGGAAGCTGTTCATCTTCTCTATAGATGTTGATAGGTGACAACTGGTAGCTTGGTTTAGAGTACGATGAAGAAAGGTTGATGAATAAGTGAATGGTTTAGGAAGCTCTTTAAGAAGAACACCTTGGGAATCACGGGACGATGTGGTGGTAGATGGAAATCATTTCAAGAATAATGTCATAGATGCTAAGACTTATACGATGGTTAGAGATACAAATTACAAAGACTGACATCGATAGAATTAATTGACGTGTAAGATTTTTATTGAATGTTTTGAGTATCGCACGCGTATTTATGTATCGAGTTCTTGTGGTATCCCTGACATGTTACATTTGCATTAATAAGTAATCAGTATGACCATTGCCCCCCTTGATATTCAGACCAAAGACTTAAACAACAAGTGGGTCGATTTAGGTATTAGGTGTAAAAACTTTTTCGAAGAGCCGCCAATGATCAAATAATTAATTAACTTTGATGGGATCTAAGTGGTCTAGCTTTTCATGCCGAGCTAAAGAAGGGAATTGCTTGTCTTGGCCTGCTCAGTTGCAACTGCAGCTCGGCAGACCTCGGCACTCTGCCGTGAGGCCAAACGCCACCTCTAGGTGTTAGAGATGATTAGGGTAAAAGCAAAGATAACGTTAATCTATCACGTTTAAGGTAGTCAACCTATTATTTCCTGTGTCAAGTCCACATTAATCTAGGCATTTAATAATATTATTGCTGGGAATGTCTTATTAGTAATTCCTATAACTAAGAAATGGAAATTAGATATTGGGTATCTGCTACAAATTGAAGAACTTTAGCCTTTGGAAATTCCTTGGCCGTGAGTCCGCATCTTTATGGCGCTTATATTTAATTTTCTTCAGCTAATATATAGGCAACATTCATGAATCTTTTGTTCAACTGCATTCATTGAACACGCAAATGAGAACACAAGTTCAAAGGCGAGAAAAGAACCCCCACACGTCCACAGCCGAGACTCGAATCATGGAAAAATGAAAGCGAGCTGAATGAACCAAAGACGAATGTTACGATCTTTTTTTAATGAAACGACTATCTCAGTGTTTTGATTCAAAACGTTTTCCTCAAACGAGAACACAAGTTCTATTTAGACATTATCACAAACTATGAAGGATCGACACTCTTCAAGAGCTCTCATGTCGTGTTAGACACTTTAATACATGTACGACACTCGAACACTCTTGGACATTCTCAGACACTTGAGTTGGAATTCTAACATATGAGTTTCTGACATGTGATTCCGATATCGATGTCAATTTTAAAAATTCAATAAATGAGATGTCAATATATATATGTGTGTGTGTGTGTGTGTGAAAATAAAACACAATAAAAAAATAATGAATGGAGAAAGAAGAAAAATCTAGTCTTCTCTTCTCCTTAGACTCCCACTTCTCTTGTTACGCAATTCACTCCTTAAGTTTTTTTTTTTTTTTACTCTTTCAACATATCTAACATGTAAGTCCATAGTATGGATCGCTTATTTTTTCTTCAAATTTTATGAATTATTGAAATAGAGTTGAATTTGTCAAATTAAAACAATGAATTATATTAATAAATGGTGGATTGATATTTTTAGTGTACATTCATTCTAATCAATTGAAATAATCATACAAATGATAATTTATTATGTATATATAAAAATATATATTTAATATATAATGTGTCTCAACATGTCGAAATTTTCTGTTTTTTTTATAGAAATGATGTGTCGGCATGTAGTGTCGTGTCGTGTCGTGTCGTGTATTGGTACTATTTAGATCACAAACACATGGCAATCAATTTGGATACGCAGCACAAAGACAAGTTCAAGCGAGCTTGATCGTCGAGCATGTAGTGAGCGTGAAATGAGGAGAATGTAGGCATACCTAGAGGTGTTAAACGGGTAGGTCGGGTCATTAATGGTCTGACCCAAATTGACCCATTAACCCATTTACGACCTATTTATGCTTAATGTAAATTTTCTAACCCATACCCGATCCAACCCATACCCAACCAATTTAACTAAACTTAAAAAGCTTATTTCTTATATATATATTTTTAAAAATGGTATTACTAAAATATTTTTATACAATACAAATTTAATGGACAAATTTTAAAAAAATTATTTAAAAAAATTAATTATTCTTTTATTTTTAAAAATTAAAAATTTAATTATTTTTTTTATTTTTTTATTGTTTAAATGTAATTTTTCTTTTTCTTTTTTTCTTTTTTGTTCTTCTTCTTCTTTGGCCGGCCACCGACCACGACAACGGCTAGCAGCTAGCCACAGGCGAGCCTTGAGCTAGCTAGATTTGGCAAGCTCGAGCTCACTGGGCTTGACGGCGTCGGGCCAGCTAGAGCTCGCCCTTCACCAGATCTGGTGAGGCTCAAGCCTCGTCGGGCATCAGCGAGGCCTCCGACGAGCTCAAGCTCGCCCAACGCAAGCGAGCTCAAGCTCGCCCAACGCAGGCGAGCTCGAGGCTTGCCTAGCCAGTCGCCGGCCATTGCCGTGCTAGCGACCGGAGGAAGAAGAAAGAAAAAAGAAAAAAGAAATTAAAATTAAAAATAAAAAAATTATTATAATTTGGATTTTTATAAAAAAAATTATTTTTGTAAAGTTAAATAAAGAAAATAGAGTCACTTTATGTAAATATGTTCATTTTTAATGGGTTGATAAATGGATCTTAAATGGGTCTGTTTTCATATCCATTTAAGACCCATATATCTCAGTCTCTTTATTTTTAAAACCCATCACGGGTGTTTTGGGAAATAAGGCTTGACCCATTAATGACCCATTTAACTAGAAATGGGTCCATAAATGGGTCAATAACCCATTTTGACACCTCTAGGCTTACCCGTGATTCATACTCACGACCAAAATCCGAGTACAATGAGCAAACGAAATCAGTATGAGCATGAAAGCCAACAAGTCTCAGCCATAAAGGAAGGACATTAACACCATGGACAAACATCTACGCATACAAAAGATTGCTTCGACAAGGGTAATGGCGTGGGGGAGAGAGAGAGAGTGTCTCTTCTAGAAATGGATGGTTTTCTGCATTTTATTGTTCCTTTACCTGATCAGTCACCATGACGAATGTTCATCTACGCAAGTGTGAATTATTTTTGTTATTAAATGTTGATCTACATGTGGTAGTCTAATTATTGCCGGTGGCTGCATGTCATGACATGTAGCTAGTTCATGACATGTCATGTCAAACCGCCCTTACTGACCAATAAGCTCTTGACCTTAGTGGTTCCAATATCGTCTCTTTCAATGGAATAGCTTTTACATGGCGTGCATCCTTTTGTCGAATTTACCTGACTCTACTTATCTTCATATCGTCTCGCCTTAGCCATATTTGTTGGGAAGCACACATGATCAATAGTCTAGACAAGCTTGGTATACCATGCAATGCATCTAGAAGAGAATGAAGTCAAGTCATTATGGAATGCTCCATGAGATGGAGGAATCAATTAAAGCTATAAGGACTTTTCTTGTGCCTGCAGGTGCAAGGAAAGTCCTTTAGTAATGAACACTCTCAACTTCCACGTCCAACGATTCAATTTGCAGAATACCCAAGTCCAAGGACTGAACTTTCTATGGAGCAAGTCATTATGGAATAGTCCACAAGAAGATGGGATCAATTAAAGCGACTAGGACCTTTCTTGTGCGCGCAGGCATAAGAAAAGTCCTTTAGCAATGGATGCTCTTGACTTCCACATCCAACAGCTCGATTTGTCGAATATGCAGGTTCCAATGCTGAACTCTCCATCGAGTGTGAACTTTTCATAGTGTTTTAAAGTGTGAATTATTTTTGTTACTAAATGTTGATCTACATGTGGTAGTCTAATTATTGCCGGTGGCTGCATGTCATGACACGTAGCTAGTTCATGACATGTCAGGTCAAACCGCGTTTACTGGCCAATAAGCTCTTGACCTTAGTGGTTCCAATATCGTCTCTTTCAATGGAATAGCTTTTACATGGCGTGCATCCTTTTGTCGAATTTACCCAACTCTACTTATCATCTCCATATCGTCTCGCCTTAGCCATATTTGTTAGGAAGCACACATGATCAATAGTCTAGACGAGCTTGGTATACCATGCAATGCATCTAGAAGAGAATGAAGTCACGTCATTATGGAATGCTCCATGAGATGGAGGAATCAATTAAAGCTATAAGGACTTTTCTTGTGCCTGCAGGTGCAAGGAAAGTCCTTTAGTAATGAACACTCTCAACTTCCACGTCCAACAACTCAATTTGCAGAATACCCAAGTCCGAGTACTAAACTTTCTATGGAGCAAGTCATTATGGAATGGTCCACAAGAAGATGGGATCAATTAAAGCGACTAGGACCTTTCTTGTGTGTGTGCAGGCATAAGAAAAGTCCTTTAGCAATGGATGCTCTTGACTTCCACATCCAACAGCTCGATTTGTCGAATATGCGGGTTCTAATGCTGAACTCTCCATCGAGTGTGAACTTTTCATAGTATTTTAAAGTGTGAATTATTTTTGTTACTAAATGTTAATCTACATGTGGTAGTCTAATTATTGCCGGTGGTTGCATGTCATGACATGTAGCTAGTTCATGACATGTCATGTCAAACCGCCCTTACTGGCCAATAAGTTCTTGACCGTAGTGGTTCCAATATCATCTCTTTCAATGAAATAGCTTTTACATAGTGTGCATCCTTTTGTTGAATTTACCCGACTCTACTTATCATCTCCATATTGTCTTGCATTAGCCATATTTGTCGGGAAGCACACATGCTCAATAGTCTAGATGAGCTTGGTATCCCATGCAATGCATCTAGAAGAGAATGAAGTCAAGTCATTATGAAATGCTCCATGAGATGGAGGAATCAATTAAAGTTATAAGGACTTTTCTTGTGCCTGCAGGTGCAAGGAAAGTCCTTTAGTAATGAACACTCTCAACTTCCACGTCCAACGACTCGATTTGCAAAATACCCAAGTCCGAATACTGAACTTTCTATGGAGCAAGTCATTATGGAATGGTCCACAAGAAGATGGGATCAATTAAAGCAACTAGGACCTTTCTTAAGCGGAGTGCCCCTATGCCATGTGGATCGCGGACTTGATAATTAATGTGCAGCTTGCTGAGCCATTCGTATAACTACTATGCGCAAGTTATTCATAAAAATCATGTCTTAATCCACTGTAGCATAATATAGTTTGATAAAATGATGAGGTCAAATTAACTTCCGCGCCCTTTTTACTCTTTTTTCAAAAATTATATTTTTGGCCTAACGTTGTTAAAACCCGTTCTACTCCTCTTTCTTACTCGTTTAAGATAATGGCAATGTGGATGAACTTGAGATCTGATCCGAATAGTAAGTATCAAGACCATTCTATTAGTGCATTACCATAAATAAAGACGGCATACATGCAGCTCCTCTAATTGGTGCATTAACACTTTGTTCTACTTAAACCAAACAAAAGGCATAAGATGTAAGTACCAACGCCTCCATCTCATGCCCAAGTTTCTCCTCCTCCGCTATCTCCTCTGTTATTTATAGTCCCAGAGTTTGGTGTCTTCTTCGCCGGCTTGCTCAACTGGAATGCTGGGCGTCTGCACAACTACCTCACTCCTTTTCCCAAACTCAGCCATGATTGATAGAACAGAATGTCAAATAACTCCCAAATCTGTATATTTGTTATGACTATATGAAAAGGTCATGACTAATTTCTAACAAAGAAAATGTGATCACTAATTAAAGCTATGAGGCATGTTCTCTTTCAGTCAAGTTGACAAGGATCTTTTGCATAAATTATCATCCTCCCAAAGTAAGTAACATTATTTTTTGCAATATGGGGGCATGAGCATGTAGATTTGTCAGGCTAGAATCTTGTGAAACATCCCGTAAGCCCTGTAAAATGGTCAAACTTAGGCCTTCCACCTATATAGGCTTACTCTAACTAGAGCTATTTGCATGTATTTGTAAAATTCAAACCGACAACCTCCAATTCCTAAGCTAAAAATCTCCAATATCCCAATTAAATGCGCCAATCCTAGAGTATATTTTTTTATGTTAAAGAGCAAGTGTATTTTGCATTATGTATCATTTCTCAAGAAAATGAAAATGTTAACGTAAATCCATCATATTATTGACAATTGAAAATTTGCCAAATAGAGATGCTAACCTAACCTCAATTTTGGTCTTAACCAAATACCAATCAATTCCTCGATTATAGGAATTGATGATTCTCTGCATTGTTCCTTTACACTAGTCATCATCATCAATTTCCCTGTCTCCATCCTATCCTCCACCACCGATGGACAGACATTGATCAGCAAATGGTCCTTTTCATCTTTTTCCACTGCTAATGTGATAGTCCCAATCCATCCTTGCATCCTTTCTTCCACCGTTAATGGACAGACATTTGAACTAACCCTAAACCCTCTTCTTGGGCAGTCAATGAAATCATGTTAAAAATATACAAGTAACATTATAACTAAGCTACCATAAAAGAAAAAAAAAAAACCTGAATTTTAATGTTATTTTTTTTTTATATACTGATAGCAAATTATTATAATTTTCTGTTTATTAATGTAATAGAGTTGGATTAAATTAGATTTATATATCCAATTAACATTTGATCATTAGTTGAAAATAAGTACTATCTTTCAAATTTTCAGAGAATTGTTGACAAAATGCCCCTCAAATCATTTCTTTAAGTGAAAAAAAAAATCGGTTCATAAGGAAAATTTGAAGCTAAATTTTTTTTACCAACTATAATTCTTAGATACTCATAATTCTCTCTCTCTCTCTCTCTCTCTCTCTCTCTCTCTCTCTCTCTATTCTGACTATTTAAAAGGGTAATCATAATTTTCTAACCAAAAAATTATATAACTAATTAAAGTCATGAGGGACTTCCTCTTTGTAATTAAGTTGATAAGAACCTTTTGCATAATAACTTCCTAGTTTACGAGGAATAATGCATATAAAAAAAATACCACATAAAATAAGCATATGTATATTTTTATAATGTAAGGATACAAGCATGGAAATTGTCTACATAGTAACTCATAAAATTTCTTACAAATCCCAGGAACCAGTTAAGCTCATGCCTTTGGCTAGCGAAGGTCACTCAAACCCAAAATATTTTACATTCATTTTGTTGGATTCAAACCAAATGACACTTCTCCTAAGATGGAAATCCCTACCACAATAAGAGTGTTTTGCATTCTATATTAGTTTAAAAAAATGACAATGTTAACATATGATTATCATATTGTTGATATTCAATAATTGCCAAAGTGGAGATGCTAAGTAAGTATAATCTTTTATAGTGAAAATAAGTGTATTATGCATTTTGCATAATTTCTTAAGAAAATATGGTATCTAGTTAAATGGTATGGTTTTGCTTCTTTTGGTGATTGATTCACATAAAATTGACATGGATGAACCCCATTGCAATGTTCTTAAATAGAGCCAATCACATATTTACAATATCTTATTGATAAGGATTAGGGATCAGCCACCGAGTCATTTCACCACAAAATCGAACTTAACTAGTCTTAACCAACTAATTTCAAGTTGATTTATGCAAGGACCACAAGGAAGAAAGATGAGATTGGTACATACTATCAGAGATATTTAGGATATTTCCTAAGCCATCAAGAGAATGAATCAAATCAAACCCCAACCTTTAATTCCTTTATGCAACCATCTTCAGTCATCTCACCTTTAGTAACTTCTCAATTTTGTCAATGCCATCTTTAGTCATTTTATCTTCAAAAAAAATACCCTAAATATCTCTAACACATATAATGGAGTTTGGTGACTTAACCTTAGTTTAGGCCTAAACTAAGCACCAGTTGATTTCTTAAGTGTAGAAATGGATGATTGTCTACATTATTATTTCTTTGCTTGAACAGTGACCACCAACAATGTCTAGTCTCCATCCTTTCCTCCCGCACTAAAAGACAAACATTGATTGTCCAAGAGTACTTGCATCCTTTGGTATTTTTAACCTTTTTAAAATGCATATTTATTAAAGGTAGTCACGAGTAGGGGTAAGTATCGGTCCAGGGTTAACCCTGGACCGAACCTAAACTGGCCCACTGCTACCGGTCTTGGTCCAGTTCCTAGGGAAACCGGGTCGATCCTTGGTCCTAAGATTCCTGGACCAACACTGTGCAGGTTGGTCCTCGATCCTGAGAGTTTAGGGTTGGTCCAACCTAGACCAACCATGACTATATATATAATATATTATTTATAATTTTTTTATATAGAGAAAACCTTAAAATAAATGGCATCAACAATATTAAACAAATATTTAGTGAGTAGTTCAAGTAATTTTATATTATTCTTCAATAACTTAGATTTTTAATGTCTTTTACGGCGTCAACAGTCATACTTTACGAAGGAGGAAAATGTTTTTGTGAGGAGTCCTCATGGCGTCCAAAAGGGCATAAATAGCTCCTTATGTCATCCTTCTCTAGTACTCATTCTCTTTTGTCATATTTGTCTTCTTAGTCTTCAATTTGCCAAAATCGAGAGAAACAACTTCTCCGCTCGTCACTCAACATTTGCCTCGCTTGCTTTAGGTCACTCATGCCACTTGCCGCTCGATGCTCGCTTGGCTTGCTCCCCGCTCGACACTCGATACTCACTCTGTTTGACGCTCACCCCACTCAACCCTCATCGCTTGCCTTTCTTAGCTAACTTCGCTCGTCATCGAACCCATTGAGTCAGCTTAGTTCTCAGTTGCCATTTCAATGAGTAAAAAAAATGAAATAAAAAATTATCGATTGTTCTCGGATTGACTCTGGAACCGAACCAAACTCAGTAGCTCAGTCCGGTCCTCAATTGTTTTTTCAAGGAGTATTAAAAATGAAATAAAAAAACTATCGATTGGTCCCAAGTTGACCTTGGAATCGGATAGAACCCACTGGGTTGGTCCAGTCCTCGGTCTCAAGCTCAATAGGGTCGATCCTCGGTCCCAAAAATTGAGGACTAATACTGTGCGGGTTGATCTTAGGGTTAGGAGGTAGACCGGCCCAACCCAGACCATGCTCACCCCTAGTCACGAGAGGGAGATAGGTGGTACACCCCGCTATATAATGTCTATTCAAATTGGTGTATCTTGACTCGTTTTAGTCACTCTCTAATTATTGACCCTTATATGAGGGGACTATGTCAGGCATGGCAAAGGACAAGGTAAATGCAATTTGTATTTTTGACAAGATGTGATCCTTAACTTCGACAATTATTATTTTCCTTGATATAGACCTTGAAAAGTCCTAACGGAACACTTTGCCCGCATACTTATTTGAACAAGCAATGCAGGAATATGAATTTAATATCATAATATAAGCACACAAAATGATAGAAAACACAAGATGTATTCACAATTTCTGACAGTATTTGCCAATTTCAAGAGTCATAATCAGCACTCTTTGCTTGGCCGAGTGGCTAAGTTAAAGCCCCAAATCACCAAATCTCTAGTTCTAACACCTGACTTGAACAAAAGGGTTTGACGGTACGTAGAGTCTCCAGGTTCAAAATTGAGAATCCATTACTAAATCCACCAAATAGGGGCGAATAGAAGCAAAGTCGCAGCACCCACACCAGTAAGCAACGCGATTCTTTTGAAACAAGAACTCCCATAGAAGTACACAATAACATATTAACCACGAAAGAGGCACACAAAAAAACAGAAGCAAATTTCATTTCAATGGCAAAAATGAAAATTCCCGCCCAACTATAAATCAACTTGGTTTATCAATAATCATTAGTTTATTTCCACATTGTAGCAAAAATATCTTGGGCGGGTTGCTCCTTATGCTAAAGGTCAATTAGAGATAGAGGGAGTGAGGACACTCCATTAAAAAATATCCTGTCAAATTATTGCATCGGATAGCCTGCGCAACATGCATTGCTTTTCTCCGATGACAGAGCTCCATCAGATGAGAGTACATGTGAACCTCATTTTTTCAACGAATGGTTAAATCATGGGATTTTTGTGGCTGCTTTTTGGGAAATAATAACTTTCTTGAGGATGTCATAGAAAACGAGAGTTTTCCTATTTACTGTATAGACTTTATTCATGTCATATATTATACATTAGCTAATACTCTTCTTCTAATGCCATAATCAATTGCAAACTTCTATCTCTATTGACTTTAAATTTCAAAATGCCATAAAATTTTAAATTAAAAATAAAGAGAACACTCAATAAAATGTAAAATGGCCGTATGTATATAATGTGTGTGTGCAGGAAGAAATTTTTATAATGTTCTACCTATTGACATATTAAACTTGGGCTAACTTAGACTCTTATATATATTTAATGTTGTCCATTAATTCAAAATAAGTCTTGACTTTTCATGCATTATCTCTCCAATTTTCACAGTTTGTTTCTTTTTATAGAATATCCCTCATATCATACCATAAACCCAAAAAAAAAAAAAAAAACTCATTTTATAAGGAAAATTTGAAGCTGTTTATTATTTTTGCCTAATTGTAAGATTAGAATGTCGAATTACTTCTTAATCTGTATATACACTATGGCTATTTGGAAAAGTTATGACTTCTTTTTAACAAAAAAAAATGTTACAACTAAACAAAAATATCCAAACTAAATATTCTCATGCTTTCATTCTTTAACAGTATTCTTCCAAGTTTAGGAATTATGGATTTTTTTGGATAATACCACGGACTTTTGTTAACCAGATCGATATGCCATCTTATTCAAAATTTCATGCAAGTATTTCAAGTCCTCACGGTACATATGAATTTGGTTTTTCAATAAAACCCTCCTATCATGCACACGAAGCCTTGGCCATTTCAATTTCAAAGGTCGGGTTTGAAAGACCTTTTGATAGCCTAGACCCTCCCCCCTTGTAACCGTAATGGCATAGAATCATACCATCCTCGAGCATGATTCCTTGCCACCCTTGGATCATCTATCTTAAGCAAAGTAAGAATATAAGGCATGTGTGGAAATTAACAAAGGAAAGTGATAAGTTTCATGCAATTGGAAAAGGGAAAATGAATCAAGCCACAACTAGACATAGCTTGATTCATGACCGAGACGAGGCCTACCATGTGATGCACACGTGCCCTGGTTTATTGCCAGCATACATGCGATTGGGCCTAACTTGATCCATGACCAGATGTTAAAGTATGGGGCCATCAATATTTCTCTATCTTGACATGAATTTCTGTATAACTTATTAAATATAATAATGAAGTAAAAAATATACTAACTAATAATCATGATACGACCAAATTAAAATTTGAAAGATTAAGTAAAATAATCAACTTGAAAAATGAATAAAGGCAAAAGAGAATTAAACTAACATTTAGAAAAATATGTGGAAACTATAGTCTTGGAGCCATGTAACAATGTATTTTGCTAGTTCTACGTAGACTTCATCTGCAATTACCGCCAACTATTTTATTTTATCAATAGAGAGGTAAGATGGCCACATCACCAACATATGAATTCGCCAACTCATAAATGCCCACTCTGCAATTAAACTAATTAGGCCGGTGCAAAGAAAGGAGAATTCTGGTAGACAATGGCAAGAACTTTCTATCATTCTACTCAGTTGAAATTAAAATGTTGCTTGTGTATCAAAATATGTGATCTAGGAAACTATAGATTAAGAAAGGTGTATCGTAAAACGGTTACGAACTAGAAAAGAAATTACACAAAAGATTATCTCTTATGAAAACATGAGAAACCCTGACGTCAAGAGATTCTATTCAGAAATAGAAACATTAAAAAAAAAAAAAAAGCCAATAAATTGCAACTTGCTTGAAAAGGAAGAAAATAAAAGCAGAAAGAGTACACTTCTTCATCGATTTATCACAATTGCACAAAGGAGGCATAATTAGGAATTCTAAATTGCACCACAAAAGGCCTAAAATGACATTTTTGGTGTTTTAACTCAATCAACTATTGGATTAGTGGCATTTTTTCCATTGCCATTTCTTCTTTGGTTAGGTTTCTTTACCAAGTGACGGATAAATATGTCCACCTGATTCCCAAGTTAACTCGTCCTTATTAGTAAATCCCGGTTTAAGACATTGAACCATGAAAGCTCTCAAGAAAATAACATATCACATTCTTCCTACACTACACCAAATCCACCTGGCAAAAGAAATTAGAATGTGAGGCAGCATTAGGCAGCATTTATGCTGGAATTTGAGATATGCCAGTGATGAATTAAGCTCGGGACCTTAAACACAGCGCCCCCCCCCCCCCCCCGGGCCGGAGGCGCATCTCTTCACATGAGTTGGCAACATCATGAACTCGAGAAAAACGGATGCTCTAATTTGAATTTGCCAACTAATTCACAAGTTGGAAGACACGCTGGACTTGGAGTGATCCTATATCTAGATTGTTTGATCTCATATGTACTTTAAAGAGGAGAAATGTAATGAACATTGTTGACACCCAAATTTTTATCAATCATTCAGTATCCATTTTTTGCCAAAATATAACAAATACAAAAAAGAAGTTAAAAACAACAAAAATATAGTAATAAAAAAGATAACAAAAAATAATAATAAACAAGGAAAACAGATAATGAAATTAAAAAAAAAAAATTCGGGGAAGCCATTTATGCCTGGCCCGTTTCCTTTAGCAAAATTTGCGGCCCACTCGGGCTTGGTCCCTGAATTGGCCCAATTTTCCTCTTACTTTTCTTTTTTTTGTTCCAGCCCAACCCTTCTCCTTTGGTTTTTCTTCTCCCTTTCTCAGCCCATTTTGTTTCCTCAAAATCCCGGCCCTTTGTCCTTCTCCTCCTTTGCACGCACGCCTTAGTGAGAACAGAGCGTCCGTGACGCAAGGAGAAAATTCTGTTTTGGGTTGGCGTCGGCCATTGAAGTGGGGAGAAGCTGCAGGGAGCTTAGCTGAAGAGAAGAGAAAGGATCGACAAAAGGGGGTGGAGAAAAAATCTCGTTCGAAGAAGGAGAGACCACTGCTTCATCTCTCCTCTATTTTGTTCGGTTTAGCTAATGTTTAGAGGATTAAACTTAGCCAATGAACTCACGAGCAAACCTCACTAAACTGAGATCGTTCTCGTCGCGATTTGTGCTGATCTAGAGGTTGATGCACTGCGTTTAGACCGAGTACAGCAACGAATATGGTCTCGGAACTTTTACACAAAAAACGCACGCCACCTGTTTGATGATTTGCGCATTAGACGTTTTGAATCTGACTTTGCATTATCGGATGTTTGATATTGTTTAGATCCGTAATGGTTCGTGTCCAGTACGCTAACTGCTGCGCTCCTTTCCTTTTGGATGCATATCATGCTCATGGTGCCCGTTTGAACGTGGTCGGAGTCTAAATCCATCCTTGTTTCTCTTGGCGACGATCGCGATTAGCTAAGGCCGTGTTAGATCCCTCTACCTCTGTTCGAAGCACTTGTGTTTCGTTCAGTTCTGGATTGTTGTGTGCGGCTGTTAAGTTAGAAAGGAATTCTGTTTCGGTGGAGGATGTGTGGGGGTCAACGCAGTGTAAGCCGTCGGCGGCAAAGGTTTGACGACGGTTGGAGATGATCGGCAGTGACGGTTTGGTGACGGTGGGCGAGGTTGGCTGTCGACGTTGGAATTTTTTTAGATTTTGAAGTGCGTTGGTGTGGTGAGCTTTGAGTTTTTCCATAGAGAAGATTCGGCAAGTTGCAGGGGGAGAGACTGGCCTCGGGAAGAAGACGACTTAAGAAGGGGATGAAGGAAATTATTATTATTTTTTTAAAAAGGCTTGAAAAATTTAGGTTTAATCCAACGCGGGTCCGGTCCAGATAGACGGATTGGGTTAGCGAGTCGAACTGGTAAAACCGGCTCGAATAACGTAAATAAATAAATAAATAAGAAAAATAACGAAAAAAAAAAAGAAATCAAAAAAATTTCAAAAAACCTTGAAAAATCCAGAAAATTGGAATTCCTTAAAAAAATTTGCTAGTTCTTCAATAGTTTTTTTTTCTCTTAAATTTTGGAAAATCCTTTAAAAAAATTAAAACCCAAAATTGAATAAGCCTTTATGTCTTTATAATAAAGACTTTCGGATTGTCATTTTCTTTTAGAGATATTAGGCTGCTTGTGTGTTGTTATTTCAATTATACATGATTACACATTTTAATATCTTGAGTTTTTTTTTTTTTTTTTGAGAATGATTAGGATGAAACCTAAAAATCTTCGATAAGTTGCTATGGCATTAGTTAGCACATAATCGAGTTAGGTACTGAAAGAGCATTAATCTTAAGACTAATGTAATCAAGTACCCATTCTAAGATCTTTGATAATGCATGAAATGAGATATTCTCCTGTGTGTCATTAGTTTTCTAGTTGACCTAAATAAGTAAGTGGCAATTCTTTATGTAAAAATTTATATATAATTAATTGAATGAAAACCAATGGTCTAACGTCTCGTGAGGTATGGGTTTTGGAGAATCCAAGTCAACTAAGGGCCGTTGGCCCAAATTTGACAATACCCCTAAACATAATTCATTTCGTAGCAAAGAATAGGTCGCGACAAATACTGGTATGATATTTCACTAATAAAAGAGCGTGCTATGAACACAAACATGTCTTGAAAAAAAACTACTAGTAACCCCACCAAGTTCTTGTGATAGTAGTTCGGACCAGCAAAAAACAAGGTATATGTAATTTAAGGTATATGTAATTGAGTCCCTATTTGTCAACAAGGTGTGGAACCTTCCGAATTTTCGAGCTCTACGGTATTTCCCCTTTCTAGTCAAGGTTTGATACTTTACCGGTCATGCTCGAGGGATTTATATCTCTGAAGCACTATCATCAAAATATTATTGCATGAGAAACGAAGTTCCCTTTGTGTTTTAAAACCTTATTGGAAGCTCGAGAAGCACCAAACTTGGATCCTTCCTAAGAATAAAGTGATAAAATTGTATCGTAGCTCCAAAGGGAGGAAAACAAGACTAGGAGAGAGTGCACCCACGAGTTCACCACAACTAAAGGAAGGAGGAATAATTAGGAAATTTGGGGCCTGAAGTGACAGCTCCCGATTTTCCACTCCAGTTAAATCAGGTATACTTACCAGCAATACCAATGATGAAAGAAATCGAACATTGAATCATCCCTCCCAATGAGCTCGAACATGCATATGTTTTACTAGATACAAGCGAGTTTCTATCATGGACACGGACCAACTAGGTGCCTAGAATGCCACTCGAATAATTGATGGATCCCCAACTTCACCTCGTACAATCTATCACAATGCCTAAGAGTTATGACGTGATTATTTCCCTCAATATGTTCCTTGCAGAATCCAAAGGGAATTGTCGACCAAGATACATATTTGAACAAGCAATGCATGATTATGAAAGACTATAATTATAGGATACATAAGATGTAAATTCACGGCACTTGGCAATAATTGTAGCTTCAAGAGTTCTAATTAGCAGCCTTAACTATAAGATAGAGTGCACAATATGAAAGTCATCAATCTTAACTTGTCAAAATTTGTGCTTTTAGACTATATATAGGTTGTGTAATATAATCTCGAATTAGGGAAAAAAAACAAACAAATTGAAACTCAAACATTGACTGAATGGAGAATTCCACCGTTTGATCATGCCTGTATCTAAAGATGAAAGATTTACTGGACAATGGTATACATGTCTTGTTAGTTGACTTAGTATAAATGATTTAGCACAGATCGGTAATTGGTATTACCATGGAAAATCAGAAAAAAGATTGATGAAATAAATTTACATTCCCTACTCTATAGAGCTAGTGACTGACCAATTCATCATGATCTGCACCACCAAAATATTACGTTATCAGTCAACATCCGGAAACCTCGTTAAAGAGCATCGAATAATATGGAATGAGAACTTTAAGTGACGCTAGTTTGAACATTTAATTGGAGAATTAATTAACTCACTCTAAAAGACTAAGGGCGGAATAGAAGTTAATTCTGTCACGGAAATCAAAATTTAGATAAGTTGCTTAAATAATTTTCGCATCCTCTTCACCTAGTAATATGAAGAGCTACGCCTTCGGACCGTCGTGGTGAGCAGCTTGGACGTAATTGAGAACAAGGTAAATGTGGTTCATCCTCGTTCCTAGACAGGCTGTGAAATCCTCCGGATATTCTACTTTCATGATTTCCATTTTTGGTGAGAGAAATTTGTTCCCAAGATATGATGTCTTGCCGCTGCTCAACGAATAACACATCTTTGAAGCACTCTTCTCGAATATTATTATGTGAGAGCCGTCCTCTTTATATTTGGCAACTATGATGTGAACATGACCAATGGGCTAATGCTCTGTGAATCTGTGCCACCCTTTTCACAATGAAACCATGTCATCGTATTGCTTTTCTAGTTCTATAGGGCAGGTTGAACCACTCATGACCTTCAGAAGCACTGTGTTTGAGAGGTCCTTTTCATATTTTCTTGAGAAACTTTTGAAATTTCCTACTACGAAAATTTTTAAAGTTACAAGCCCATGACACTAACTCATCATAGTCAAAACGAAAGTGCAGAAAATAAAGAAAGAAAACTGAGAAATTTTAAACTCCGCAGCATCGATGAATGATCAGTTTCCAAAAGAGGTGTGCTTCGGTGTAAGTGTGGATCAAATTTTAGTGATAGTTGCTTCATTTGAGAAGCATAAAGCAGGAGAAATCCACCCTATGATTAGGGACGCGATGACGTAGCACAGTCCATTACTTTTGGCTATGGGACCGTCAGGTTTGGCTGGACAAAATTTTCATGCCAAATCAAACGGTGGACATCAATTTATCTTGATCCTATAGTTGAGATGCTTTGTCATCCAACGGTCGACATCAATTTGCAAGATGTGAGCACATGACATTTGGAAAAGAATTACGCTACCTGTTTGGAGCAAATAAAATCAGTTCAACACTTTCCTGTATTCCATCTATTAATTCACGCTTTCATTTGTAAGTTCAGCTATCATGTCGTTCTTGTGTCACTAGCTATTACGTTAAGTTTGGTGAAAGAAAAAGGACTATCAAATTCTGTTATATCACTGACATTAAATTTGTAAAAATTTTGCAATTAAGCCGTGCACAAGGACAAACTAGTTCAAATTATGCAGATCCGATAAGATCTTAATGCTTTTAGGTTGTGCGATAAAATCCTAAAATTCGTTAAAAATATTGGCACTTACTTCACATTATTAACTGAAATTGATTTGTGGTCTTTCCCTCTAGCTCTCATGGGATGGCGGCACACCAGTTAGCACAAGGACCTCAGACCAAAACCCGTGATTAATCCTCATCGGTGGTGACGAGGGTGCGCCACTATATTTTGCTAATATGGTGCTCATCTGACGGCATATTTCCTACAAGTAGTTAAAAGCGGTATTATTAGGTTATATTGTTGGTCATAATTGACGAAGTTGACTAAACTACTTGGTTGCACCCCTTGGATGACATCTAGAATTTGATTGCACTTCCATTAAAAGATTTCAAAGTTTATGGTGCATTTATCTCTATTCTATATAGAAGCATTCCTTGTATGGACACAAAAATCATAAACAATAAATTTGCATATATATATATATATCTGTGTGTGCATGTATTTAAATGTCATGTGTTTAAAAGATATTTAGTCTAATTATCTTAGTCGATTCTCTTGGATTTTTTTAGTATTTTATCAATTAGTTAGATTTGCAAATGCAATCTATCCAAATTTATGTATAGTTAACATTTACTTCATAAATGAGTTCTGATGATTAAATTTATTTGTATCGTTTAAGTATATGTATAGATGAATATTATTGATTTGTCTAGTATAATAACCTAAGGTAATAACTATTGCAGAACTATTTTTTAAAAATGTTCACAAGATATTTAATATCTAAGAAAGTAAAGGAGTACGTACGATGTACCATTTGCTTTTTTTGTGCCCCGCGGCTTTCTGGAACAGCGTATCCAGCCGAGTGTATAGATGAACGAAGCAAAGTAGGGATGGCAGGAGGGCGGTTCAGTCGGGCCCAGTACGGCCAGATCATTTCGTGCCACCTCCTTTTGTATTTTTGTGTTAATTTTTTGGGGCCCAGTAGAAATTTTCACTTAATCATTAATATTTGAAAAAAAAAAATTCTAAAGTGGAGACTCTCGTCGTCAAGGGAGAAGAGAGAGACTCTTCTTGTTTTATAACGTCCGTTGGGGGTGAGCTCGGCCATCGCAAAGCCTACACCCCGTTTCCTCCTCTGCTTCCCCCACCTCCCTCCGTCCATCTTATTTCCATCACCACTTCAAATCTGAAGAGGAGAAGATGGTCCAAGTTGATATCACTGGAGAATCGCTCTTTCATTGTCTCCTCAAATTCTATTCTCCATCGTAGAAAGACTCTCCGAAAAGCGACCTTTGATCAAACGCTTGCATTTTCTGCTGAAAGATTCCCCGCAAATTGACAATGCCAGTGAGCCCGATCGTTTCGAATTTAGGGCTTTTGTCGACGGTCGGAAAAGCCCCAGATCCAAACTCCAGTCGGTGTTCGATCTTCATGGCGAAGATCCGAGCGGCCTTGTTTCCTCTGGAGGCTGCCGAAACTCGTAATCCTCCAATTCTGCTGCTTCAAGCCAACCCTTCTTCGCGAGTTGGTCTTTCGTCTGATCTGACTGCGATGATTCCGGAGAATAAGACAGCTTCGGATTACCGATCTGGAGTGGCGGTCGGGGATGAGGACGGACAGAATTGAGGGTGATCTTATAATGGCAGCACCTTAGGCTTATGGCATTTTGTTGTGAAGTATGGCACTTTGGGATTGGTTGTGTGAGCACGAAAGGGGGAAGATTTGGAGCGTTTGCAACTTTCTCTGATGCACCATTAGAGGGAGAATGAAGACAAGCTTCGGACCGCATTCACCGTGATCGCGGTATGTGCTTTTATCCCCCTAAATCTATTTTTCAATCCGTGAGTTTTTTTTTAATCAAAACTTAGGTGAAGATAATTGACAGGTACTGGTTCCTTCAGGTAGGGATAATCAATTTTCGAAAGTAATGATAGATAACGCGCACTTTTATAGTTCAGTAGAACAATATTGTTTTCTCGAATTCTTGGTTTCCTAATAGCCTTCGATCAGCTTAGTTATTTTCTTTAATCATCTCGTCTCTTGCTTTGTAATGGATGGTAGTTAAGCAATATTGTTATAGGATGCAGAGCATGAGACGACTACAGGCGTATCAACGCGTGACAGGGCGGCAATAGCTTTGGCTCTTGCATCTAGAGATTCCAAAACCTGAAGATTTCAACAAGCCAGGACATGTTAGCATAATCCTATATAAACTTATAAAACTAATAAAAATAAAAAATACTGAGGAAAAACAAAGTCGTCTTGATATTTTTAATAAGAGTGAAGTGAGGCATATCTAGACTTCTTTGAATTTGGAATAGTTTGAGGAATCCACTATTTTATCAAAAAAGGCGAAGAGAGAGTCACAAAAGTTGATTAGGTTTAGGTAAACTTTGATCTCATTTAATACTCATATATTTTGGACTTTGACATTCTAAACCTATTTCTGATCTATTTTCTAAACATAACTAACTCATATATTGATTCACCCATTAAACATGAGTCCATTTTGACAAGATCTCCTAAATTGCATGCTATGATTATTTTAGTGATCGCCTTTTTGTATAATTGTGCGTCATCATAATATGTCCCAAGCACTCTCATTGAATAATATCAAGAGGTGTTCTCTTGATATTCGAAAATTATGATGTGAACATGACAAATGGACTAATGCTCTGTGATTTCCCATTACCCTTTCCACGGCAAAACTGTGTCATTGTTTTGCATTTCTAGTTCTGTAGTTGAGGCTGAATGGGCTAGAGCCTTGAGAAACACCAATTTCTAGAGATCCTTTCCACATCTTCTCAAGGAACTTCTTGGAATTAATTCTCTATTATAAAAAAAAAAATTAAAGCCACAAGTCCACGACAATAAGTCATTATAGTCAAACCGAAGTGCAAAAAGGAAAGAAGAAAACTTAGAAGTTTCAAATTCTGCAACATGGATGCAAGATCAGTTTCCATAGGCAATGTGCTTCAGTATGGATCCGCATTGAATTTTAGCGATAATTGCTTCATTTCAAAAGTATAAAGCTGGAGAATCCAAACTATAGCCTACACACTGATCAGTGCAAATAATGACATGGGGCACCTTATTTATTTTTGGCGTGAGGTGTGGGACAGCGGAGTTCTGTAGGATAAAATGGTCTTTGCCAAATCCAACCGTTTGACATCAATTTTCTTTTATTCGATGGCTGAGATCGTGCATGTAACTTTGCGCCTAAAGAAGCAGGGGACTGCAGAATATTTGTGAATCCGTGCACCTGCTCTTCTTGTCAGAATAGTAAATAATTGTTATAAGTATGTCGTGGAAATATGAATTATGCGCAGTACACTTTATCGCGATTGGTTTACGGTTGGAGATCCTATGAAGATATTTATATTCATTACAATCCAAAAAGGACAAATTAATTGCTCTGTGACCGAGACCAAGATGTTTGATGGTAAGACATTGAAGCGACGAGGGGTTCGAGAAATAGTAAGACACTCACAAGGTTACATGATGAATGCTCTGTATCGATAGACCGACCCGGGACTAGTTTAGTTGAATGAAGAGATGAGCGAAGGTTGCTTCACAGCATAACTTTAGGTCGGTTTTCATCCGGGAAATATATAATCCCATTTTCTTTATCGATTCTCCTTGAAAGAGCTAAAGGCATAAATATATATTTTTTTAAAATTATGTAGTATTAAATTTAAAAATGACATGAATTTTATGAAACATTTAGTGTAACTTTAGCAAATCTTGTGCTCCCAAATGAAGTAATTTAATGCATCCATGTTATCACATCTATTTTTTAGCATCGTATTAATTATATGGATTCGCAAGTGCAATGTATCCAAATTTATATTGAGTTAGCATATGTCTCGTAAATGAGTTAAAATGCGAGCCTAGTGGGCTCTTGCCAATTCTTTGGCCCATCAAAACATACGTGACTTGGGATATTCTAGCTCGAGGACCTGGCCTAGGTTGAAGCCAAGCCATTTGGCCCAGACCCAATACGATTGTGGCACAGCCCGAAATCTGAAAAATGTGTGTTTGTTTTTTGTTTTCGTTTTTCCTTTTACTTTCCATCAGAAATTCATATGGCATGTCCTAAAACCAAAAACCTTGAAGACATCAGAACAGGCTAGTAAGGACCTGTTTTGCTACTTGCTGGAGAGTGGGGGAGCGTGAGGGAGACCATGACACAAGCGAGCATATAGTGAGTGGTGGGGCTCAACGGTGCCGTGGTGGCTGCTCAACGGGGATTGGATGACTCAATGAGCATGAGAGGAGAGAATGAGAGAGGTTGAGACCAATGTATTCATGAAAAGGTAAGATGGCGGAGCCTTGGGGAGAAGGGAAATGAGACATTATTTCTAGTTTACGAACAGGGCGGGTATGGGTTTAATTAAAATCCAAATTGCTTATATTAGGCCGAACCAAAAGATTTTTCCGAGGCATGGTGGCCTGGGTTGGACTATTTTAGCCCAAAAAAAGTTGGCCCTTGATTTTCCGGCCCTTTTTTTTTTTGGGCACACCCCTGGCTGTAATATTAATAGTAGTAGTATCGTGTTGTGACGATTATATGACTCAAGTTTACAATATTGCATTATAAAAATGGATATAGAGAAAGTATTGAGTAGTTAGAATGTACCACATCTTATGCTGACGTGGTATGCATTTTGGAGGTCCAATCATAAAATGCCACGTGTTGATGACGTGGAATAAATAAAAAATAAAAAATCTCACTCTCTCTCTTTTTTTTTTTTTTTTTGCTCTCTCCGTTCTACACTGTCCCCAGCCATCCGCAGCCATGATCCTCTCATTTCCAGATCTCTGCGAGCGTTGGCAACTCCGCCGGTGGCCAGAGACCTCGTGTTTCCACTGTGAGCTCCGATGACTCCCGCCGGTGGCCATGGACGTTGGATTTCCAAGTTTCCTCCAGCGACCGTGGACCTTGGATTTTCATGTTTTCGCGAGTGCCCAGAATTCCAGATCTGGATGAACGACATCAACGATGGCCATGGACGAGCGTTGACATCGCTTGCTGGTTTCGTATAATCAATATAAAGAGTTGTTAGACAGATTTGGAGTAGCGCCCATTTCCAGATTTGTATAGAGACATATTTGATGGCCTTTTAAAGATATCAACCTTGAGTCTTTTTAATATGATGGACCTTCACTCCAGTGTCGTGTGCTTCAATGGTGGTCTCAAAGTGAGATTGACATGAAAGTCTCTACTTTTGGTTGACCGCATGGGGAAGCAAATGGACGAGCTGCAAGTTATTGCGGGTTGCTGGCTCGGCCATGAATGGGCAACGAATGCGAGTTGGCGCGATGACAGAGCGGGTGGCTCGACCATAGACGGTCGCCCTAGATGTGGATCTGGCAACTCTGCTGATGACTGCAGATGGAGGAGCTGGCTATGAACGGCGAAGGGAGAAGAGAGAGAGAGAGAGAGAGAGAGAAAGTGAGAGTTCTGATTTTTTTATTTATGTCCACATCATCGAAAAGTGGCATTTTTTGATTGGACTTCAACAAAAATGCCACGTTCGTCCGCCTATGACATGGTGCATTCTAACTACCAAGTACTTTCTCGTGAGGGAGAAACGTAAGTTTAAAGTAGGAGGGGAAAGAGGCCAAAAATTTGCAGTGGGTCATTTATCATAATGTGAATTTATTTCCTAAAATTAGAGGATCCCACCTTTCAACTAAATTTTTCATGCATACATACATACATACATACATACATACATATATATATATATATATATATATGTTGACGCCTAAAATTAGTTAGGTTTTATTTAGCTTTATTTAACTTTATTTTATTTTATTTTATCTTTTTCGAATAATAAATAAACAAATAACGAAAGAAAAAAACAGAAAAAAACAGAAAAAACAGAAAAACGAAAAAAGAAAGCAGAAAAACAGCAGCCCCGTTTGTGGGCCTCCACGGCCCAGGCGCAAGGCCCAGCCCCCCTTCGGTCGTCTTCTTCCTTGCGCAGTTGCAGTGCACGCGCAAGGGGGCGCGACGCCGGAGTTGAGGGGAGGAGCAGTGACGACGCACATGGAGCAGCTGGCACCGGACGGCGATGGGACGTGGAGTAGGGGGGTAGCTGGCATCGGATGGGACGCCGGTTCAGCCGGCGAAGGCCACGGCAGCCGCCGGTCGAGCTCCACCGACCGGCCGCCCCTCGGCCTATAAATAGGCCTCCATTTCCGTCGTCGGTAGAAAAGCGGACGCCGAGGAGGATTGAAGGCTGCGGATCCTCGAAACCTCCCACTGAGAGACTTCAGACGGGGGGCCGAGGACGAGCAGGCCGAGATCCGAGAACTCGCGGCCGGAGACGAGGGGGAGAGATCCGAGTAGGTGGAGGCTGAGCATCGAGATCGCGGAGAGAGAGAGGGAGCCAGATCGAGTCGCAACCCTTGGACACCCCACTGAGAGACTTCAGGGGGGCCGAGGGCTCGCGGCCTCAGATCTGAGCCCCGTCGGAAGGAGTAGAGAGAGAGAGAGAGAGAGAGACGCCGGAGAAGAAGAAATCTGCGGGAGGAGGTCTCACTGTCATCGCCACCCTCGTCGCACCGCCATCACGATCAGGTGCCGTGTCGTCGCTGTCGCCGTCGTAGCCCTCCCCGTGTCCCGTTCACGTCACGCCGCCGCCGCTACCGGAGTCACGATCGCCGCCGAAATGCCCAGGTCTGTCCCCGGTGCCGCGGATTCGCAAACCCTAGGGTTTGCGATTTTCCGGGTCACGAAGCGGATCCAGACCCGGAAAATCGGGCAGGGTTCGCGATCCGCGGGCTTCAGGGGTCGGGTCGGGTGTTGGAGCCGAGTTGGGTTGGGAGCCGGGTCGGACCCGGGTAGGGTTTCGCTAGGAACCCGGGTCGTCGGGCCGGGCCGGGCGTACCCAAACGCCCGGCCACGGCATCGTTTTCAGTAAAAAATAAAAAATAAGAAAATCCGAGTCGGGCCCGCAACGCGGGCCCGTCCTCGTTCGGGTCGTCGGCCCGGGTCGGGCACAGCCCGTGGATCTAACCCGGGCCAGTTTTGTTTTATTATTTTAATATAAAATATTATTCTAATAAATAATAAATAAATAATTTATTTTCAAAAAAAAAATGTTTTAATTTCCAGAAAATCAAAAAATATTTAAAAAATGTTGAAAAATGTTTTATTTTCTAAAAAAATCGAGAAAAATCAAAAACAATTTATTTTTCGAAAAATATTTTAAAAAATATTAAAATATATTTTATTTTCCGAAAAATCAAAAAAATCAAAAAAAGTTTCATATTTTCCAAAAAATGCCAAAAATCCAAAAAAAAAAGCCAAAAATTCATGAAAAAGTCAAAAAATTCAGAAAAAGCCAAAAAGACTTGTATTTTTCCAAAAAATGCCAAAAATCCCTTTTGTGTCCAAAAATTAGAAAGTGACTCAAAAAAAATGTTTTTCCTCCCAAAAAAAATGCATGGAAAATCCCTCGAACATCCAAAAAACCTCAGGGTTTAAACAAGATTAGGTACCGAAAGGGCATTAGTGATTAACTAATGTAATCAAGTCTCCGATCCTAATTTCTCTGGTTGCGCAGGAGTGAGTATTTCTCCCGATACCTCACTTGGGTTTCTAATCAACCCACCCCAAATCGATTAGTGGCGACTCCATTTTAAAAATCAACTTACAGGTTAAAAACTTGAACCATTAAGTCGTGAATTGGTGGACTTGGGAGAGTCCGGGCTTAATAAATTCAGCCGAGCCATTAGCCTCCTTAAGCGCTCGTACCCGATTGCGGGCGCCGAGAAAAAAGAGGTCGCGACAGCTTGGCGACTCCGCTGGGGACTTTGAGGACTTAGGCCATTTTTGTCTTGTTTAAATTCTTTACTGACTCAGGTTTTTTTCTTCATGCAGGTCAAAAGCTTAGAAATTTATTTTAATTTTGCTTAAAATAGATTATCTTGTGATTATAAATTGTTGTGCATGCTTTACTGTTTTAGCACTACACGTGACACACACAACCCGGCCGCCGGACCTGGGCCGGTATAGGATTTCTAGGATGGTGTTAAGAAAGATACGACCTCGAACGCGAGACTGCGATGTAGAGGTTGCCTTTCTTTTCCCCGAATTTCTTAGCCGAGGTTAGAAGGGTATTCTGCTAACGCGAGACTGCGACGGGCGGATATCCTTTTAATCTCAACAAACCTTCTCAGTTAGAAATCGAGCCGCACATATCATGCGCATGTCTATGTGATTGCCATCAATTTTCTCATGTGAAGTAAGTTTTTATTTCGTGTAATTTACTTACCTTCCTGTATATATTGAGTGGTCCATGATTAGTCTAGGATTTAATACCACGGTCATTTAAATTTGAAAGTAATTGTTATAAAGTTAAAAAAAAAAAACTTTTGCAAAAAATTACTTTCAGTTGATGTTTTTATTCTCAAGCATGTTACAAAATTCTTCTCTGCAAGAATTTTCGTTTGCCACCAAAAAAAATGGGATAGGAACATTTTTCAAAATTTGTTGCAACTCATACTTTCTTTGCCTTTCAAATTGAATAACTTTTTAGCTCATGTTAACATGCCACGTGCCCTTTTTCAATCCATGTTTAGGAAATCCTCTACCTTTTTTATGAATAAACAAAAATAGTAAGATTAGGTTGTCATCATGGACTGACTCCCTATTTACGCCTTGTATTCACACACATTTGTTTACTCATGACTAGGTAATTACGGAACGTCAACGTTCGCCGATCCAGACTCGTTCAAAAGCAAGAGCAAGAATGGCTGAAGAAAATGTACCAAGCCGTATTGCGGTCATGGAAAGTGAAATGAAGCAAGTCTTCAATGTGCTTCAACAACTTTCAAAGCAGATAGACTCCATCCAGGGCAGACTCACTCCCGCCCCGGCCTCAATCGAGGTATTGTTGCCACAATCATCTACTAGGGGTGATCAAGGTGGAGATACCGACAATAGCATACCCGAATTGGAGGATGATCCGCACCCAACCATGATCGAGAAAGTTAGGCCAGATAGTTTGTCTAAAGCTGAGCATGACAAACGCCTCGAAAAGCTTGAAGAGAAGCTGAAACAACTGCAAGGCCTCCAAGATCCTACTTTGACGGACCTCTCCATTTATTCCAATGTTAAAATGCCGGAAAAATTCAAAATGCCTGAGTTTGAGAAGTACGATGGCACGACTTGTCCTAGGGCTCATTTGCAAATGTACTTGGTTCGAATGACCCAATACGTTAATAATGCACCATTAATGATCCAGTTGTTCCAATCAAGTCTAATAGGCCCTGCCCTGAGGTGGTACATTACAAAAAACATGAATCTCCTCGAAACATGGAGTGAAGTGAGTGAGGCATTCCTCAAGCAGTATAAGTTCATAATGGATATTACCCCTTCTCGTGAGGATCTTGAGCGTACCGAAAAGAAAAAGCACGAATCGTTCAAAGAATATACTATCCGATGGAGGAATCTGGCTGCCCAAATCAGTCCTGAACCAACCGATTTCGAGCTGAGAAAGATGTTTATCAAAACCCTCCCTTATGAGTACCGCAATCGAATGGTAACCACGATCGCCGAATCATTTAATCAACTCATTCCAGTAGGGGGCAAATCGAGATAGGATTGAGGGATGGTTGGTTCACTGAACCTGCATCCACGGGCAGGTTCAACATGAAGAAAGAACCCCTGGTAGATGTCAATGCGACCTACAATCATTCTCCAACAATTCAAACAAATGCAAGACAGCAACAGACCACCAGCCGTCAGCCATCTCAGCGTTACAACAACAAGAGACAATTTACTCCTCTTCCTGGATCTCCGTCACAAGTACTGGCAATCCTCCGGAAGAAGAACCTCCTTTCGATTGAGCCAAAACGACCCAACGTTGAAAGTTTTTCTAGCTATGACCCCGTCAAAAATATGCGACTATCACATGGAAGAAGTGAGGCATTCAACTGATGAGTGCTTCGCCCTCAAGAGTCGAATCCAGAACCTGTTAGACACTAAAGCTTTCTCATTCCAGAGCAATCCGCTCCCTGATCACATCGACAAAGTAAATGCGGTATTCAATTATGAAGACAGTCAGAGCAGAAATGTCGAAGCACATACCGCTGACATTCATCAAGGGTTGGTGAAGGCCGGGTATTATTCAGGCAATGAAGTGTCATTCTTAGCAACAGGGAAAGAAGGGCCAGATAACATGACCACCATGTTTGGAGACCTTTTCATGGACACCATCAATGAAGGACTGTAAGGGAAAATGGGTGCAGGCCCCCTCGAGTAGAACCCTTTTTAATTTCCTTTCGTATTCCCCTACTTGGGAGCTTGTACATCTTTCTTAGGCTTGGCTTGTTTTATTTTCAACATCAGTTCCGCTTGAGGAACTGACTTTTGAAAACACTTTTCCAAAATGTAAATCCACTTATTAAATAAAGCTGAAAATATTTTGAGAGAGCATGAGGCGGTATCCCAAACCAGCCCGGTGATGCTATCCAACCATGAAAAAAAATATATCATCCAAGGAGAATACTGAGGGCTAGGCTTCCTCATGCTTTTTCTCCCCCAAAGACGTATTTTGAAAATAAAAAATATTTCATCACCCAAAAGCTTTTGTTAAAACAAGATGATAAATCATGTTTGTCTTTCTGACTCACTCACTTCATGTCTCAGAAGATCATTCCCGTCCCCTTTGACTTAGTGTGACAGGGGGCATTTGAAGCAAGCACATCAGGTGAACTCGCCAAATTCAAAGACACCATGCCAAGAAAACAGGGGCAAATAGAAAAAAATCATCCTACACCAAAAGAGGGTAAGTCTTATTCTCTGAATATAATTTAGAAATGATGTCATTTCTCTTCTATTTACAGGAAACGGAAAATAGGACGTAATAGGTACAGGCATACGGTTAAAATCAAGCCGTCCCTAGGAGCTCTGTGCACTCCATCTCGCTCCTGCCCAGCTCCTTCTCAAGCCGGAGCAGTATCTTTTTCCCTCAACGTGCCCGAGCAACTAAATGCTATGACGCATGCTCTCCCAAGAAGTAATTGCCATAAAAGAATTGGAGATTTTGATTGTCCATCTCAGATTCCATAGAAGCTTGAGGTACATGACTTTGCCCAATGGCCATATAGTCAAAGACAGAAGAAAAATTCCGCAGAAGGAAGGTGTTGAAGATAAATCGACAACCATCAATCATACATACATGGCCATGAGTGAGGAAGGCCAATCGAAAGAAGTGTCAAATTGTGCCAAGACGAAAAGGCTGTCATCGACATTCAAATATCCCTAGGAGTCAGCAAATACAAACTTTGGAAAAGAGTAATTCGGTATCGTTTCCAATACTCCCAGTGTCTGAACTCACTTTTGACATGTTTTCTCCTATTGACAGGAAGCATAGGATTCAAGAAACAAGCTTAAAGGTTAATTTGGACAAATCAAGTGACCCATATCGATTTACCTAAACTTGGTATAAAAGGACGTGTCGTCCTGGAGCCGGTTCGGTTAAATAAAAAAGGAAGCGCCCTACGGACACCATCGGCGCCTCTAGCTGAGTGGTATCTGGGAAGAAGCAAAAAGGTCCGAAGTCGGGGGTTCAAATCCCCGACGCGGCAGTTAGCCGCTTGGTAAAAAAATAATAAAAATTTTTTTGCTTCTCTTGCACTTGCAAATTACGAGAGAACATGTGACCTAACAAAGCAAGGGACATAGGACTTCGTGTCCCCATCTCACTTCAAGTCCATCCAATCATCTGCAAACTAGTGAAGGGTAAAGTTGTATCGACTCCAATTATTCGACTCTTAAAAGAGTTCATGACTAACACATTCCCTCTTATTTATTGCAGGGTCACCTGACTGTCAAAACACAGATAACAAATCAATGAGAGGCATGACAAACTCTCCCAAGCAAAATGGCGTCTCAAGTATCGCCAAAGCAAATGACAGAAAATCTTCAGGCCTCAACTCACATTTGATTTTGGCCAGACTAATTGATCTACTCATACATCTTCTCTTCTATAGGGGCAAAAGCAGAGATGCCCGATCAGATCCCCAACCCCGGCTGATCCTTCATGAGTCATATCCCTGATCAATAGGGATAACTATCGACATCCATTTGCAAATAACCATTTTGATGTTCAAAATTTAACATATTTGGAAACACCATCATGTTAACTCCCAAAGTTGTCAATAGGGTCTTTTTCGAGTCAAAACCATTCACTTGTTTTGAAAAAGTTCAAACTCCATCATATTCAAAATGTTGCATGTCATTTCCAGATGAATTCTGCATGATGATTTTGCCTGTCTAAATCACTGATTCCATTGAGAATTATTAGAATAGACAGCTAAGTGAAGAATACAAGATTAATTGAGCATGCTGGATGAGGCGCGTCAGAATGATGAAAGGCAAGCCATATCCTATACACAGTCCCCCATCTATACACTTGTGAGATGAGTGCAGAAGATTCCATGACTGCAGGATAAAGAGTTCTCTCACAAATGGTACGATAACCAAAGCAGTGAGAGGCATTCCATCGCTCACCCCATTGAGCCCCATACACTGGTAAAGCTTCTCTCATATCCCTGTCAAAGAACCACCCCGCACTGGGGCAAGTCGAAAACAAGTCAGCATCACAAGGCGAGAAAGGGGATAGAAATTTTCTTGCTTGCACTTGCATCAATCTTCGAGTGTCCTTATTGCATATGAACACTCGCGTTAATTTAAGTGCCCTAGAATGACGAAGAGCAATTCTTTCTCTATGCACTTGTATTCATTGTACAACCCAAGTGAGTCTGTAATTTTACCATCACATCAAGATAAAGCAGAAGTTATTATAGCCTGAGCGCCAGTTGAAGATGAAGACTCAAGAGTCTAATAACGGTGTTTCGATTAAGCTTGCCAAGATAAGCTCTCAAGCAACAAGAATGAAAAAGCGGGGGCATAAAAAAGCAGTGTACCTGGTAAAAGCAAGGTCAATGCCCATATTTGAAGAAGTGGAATAAAAAAAAATAAGGGCATGAAAAAGCAGCGTGCCTGGTAAAAGCAAGGCCAATGCCCTCCAGTAAAAAATACAGCAAAGAAAAAAGTTGTTGTTGTGGTCCACAGAACCTCCATATGATAAGAAAGACTAGTGACAAATGCCGAGACAGTCACCAACTCTCACCCTCTTCATGTGAGCCAAGTCTACGTCACATTCCCATTGTAAAAGTCTCTTCAGACTAGGGGCACTTCAATTAACGTGGGATTTCATATGTTTATAAGCATCGCTCGAAGAAGTACGAGCAAGATTACTCTATCTCTTTTCGCAGGGTTCTTGACTTGTAAACCCGGAGATGATCGTGCAACATTTTTTTGTCCATCAGCTTCAACCTCGATGGTCCCCTTCGATGAGCCACTGACCAAGACTTCATCATAGTTTCAACAAAGACCTCTCACATTGGTAAAGTCGTGCCGTTTGCGAGAATACTCAGACCCCTGCTGACATGATGACAGTGAGAAGTGTGGTCCTTATAAATCCTGCATCAATGGTCAGGATAGCCTTTTCCATGAGAGTGAGCGTAAAGTCCTTTCAGACTGAAAGTCCCTCATCTGGCATGCTTAAGACATCTACATTCTAAATAAAGGTTGTCTTTCAAAATCTTCCCCAGTGGAAATCAAAAGATGCAGAACCGACAAAATTATCATGCATGAATCTCATTTGAACTCATGAATTTACAGCATATACAAATCATGTGTGCATATTGTGCTAATAACAGATATACTCTCAGAGATTAGAGGTATTGCTAGGTAAGCATATCCTTATCCCCCTTTATCGTTGAATACCTACCACTGTCCAAGTACTCTCTTATTAACACTCAACTTATTTGAGTCGTCCCTTGAGCTTGGGTGCCTACTACTGTTTAGGTATCCCCATTGTCTTAGAGTACCGGCCATCGTTCGGATACTCCATTTTCCTGACACTCGACCTATTCGAGTTGTCCTCAGAGTATTGATACTTGTGACTGACCAAGCATTCATTTATTTTCGATACCTACTGCTGTCTAGGTATCCCTATTGTCTTTAAGTACCGGTCACCGGTCACCGTTCGGACACTCCCTTTTTCTGACACTCGACCCGTTCGAGTTGTCCCCAAGGTATTGATACTTATGACTGACCAAGTATCTCTTGGAATGCCTACTGCTATCTAGGTATCCCCGTATCGTCAAGTACCCACCCTTATTTAGGTACTTCCTTTTCATGACACTCAGCTTGCCCGAGTTGTCCCCAAATAATAGCAGCTGTTCTAGCATTCCACTACTTTGTGTGCCTACACCTACCCAGGTATGCTTTCTTACACTTGGACCAACTGAGTGGTCCCAGGATGTATCATTAAATACTTGTGTTCATCCAAGTATTCCAGTACTTTGTACACCTGTGGCTATCCAGGTGTTTCACCCCTTTTAAGTGCCTGCGGCCATCCAGGTAAGCCTCGTGCTACATTCAAGTTTATATTACCAGGAGGTGAGAGACCTTCATGAATATCTGAGGCACGTCCTCAATATTCCCAATTACCAGGAGGTGAGAGACCTTCATGAATATCTAAGGTACGTCCTCGATATTCCCAATTACCAAGAGGTGAGAGACCTTCATGAATATCCAAGGTACGTCCTCGATATTCCCAACTACCAGGAGGTGAGAGACCTTCACGAATATCCCAGGTATGCCCTCGATATTCCCCTTTACCAGGAGGTGAGAGACCTTCATGAATATCCAAGGTACGTCCTCGATATTCCCAACTACCAGGAGGTGAGAAACCTTCACGAATATCCGAGGCACGTCCTCAATATTCCCAATTACCAGGAGGTGAGAGACCTTCATGAATATCCGAGGCACGTCCTCAATATTCCCAATTACCAGGAGGTGAGAGACCTTCACGAATATCCCAGGCATGCCCTCGATATTCCCAACTACCAGGAGGTGAGAGACCTTCATGAATATCCGAGGCACGTCCTCAATATTCCCAATTACCAGGAGGTGAGAGACCTTCACGAATATCCCAGGCATGCCCTCGATATTCCCAATTACCAGGAGGTGAGAAACCTTCATGAATATCCAAGGTACGTTCTCGATATTCCCAACTACCAGGAGGTGAAAGACCTTCACGAATATCCCAGGTACGTCCTCGATATTCTCAACTACCAGGAGGTGAGAGACCTTCACGAATATTCCAGGTACGTCCTCGATATTCTCAATTACCAGGAGGTGAGAGACCTTCACGAATATCCCAGGTACGCCCTCGATATTCCCCAATTACCAGGAGGTGAGAGACCTTCATGAGAGTTTGTACTTGTGATCATCCAAGTACTATCTCCCAACAAGCAGATGCCCTGAGAAAAGTCGATGCATCTCCCGTCAAGGCAACCGAAGAAAGGTTTGGGTCCTAGACAAACAACTGATTACTCCAATAGGCGACCGAAGAATGGTTCGGGTCCTGGAGGAGCAGTCTCCCGTCAAGGCGACCGAAGAAAGGTTCGGGTCCTAGACAAACCATGAATTGTTTTAACAGGCGACCGAAGAATGGTTCGGGTCCTGGAGAAGCAATTTCCCGTCACGGCGACCGAAGAATGGTTCGGGTCCGAGACAAACCACTGATTACTTCGATAGGCGACCGAAGAATGGTTCGGGTCTTAAAGGAGCAGTCTCCCGTCAAGGCGACCGAAGAAAGGTTCGGGTCCTAGACAAACCATGAATTGTTTTAACAGGCGACCGAAGAATGGTTCGGGTCCTAAAGGAGCAGTCTCCCGTCAAGGCGACCGAAGAATGGTTCAGGTCCTAAAGGAGCAGTCTCCCGTCAAGGCGACCGAAGAAAGGTTCGGGTCCTAGACAAACCATGAATTGTTTTAACAAGCGACCGAAGAATGGTTCGGGTCTTGGAGAAGCAATTTCCCGTCACGACGACCGAAGAATGGTTCGGGTCCTAGAGGAGCAGTCTCCCGTCAAGGCGACCGAAGAAAGGTTTGGGTCCTAGACAAACCATGAATTGTTTTAACAGGCGACCGAAGAATGGTTCGGGTCTTGGAGAAGCAATTTCCCGTCATGGCGACCGAAGAATGGTTCAGGTCCGAGACAAACCACTGATTACTCTAATAGGCGACCGAAGAATGGTTTGGGTCCTAGACAAACCATTGATTGTTTTAAACAGGCGACCGAAGAATGGTTCGAGCCTTGGAAAAGCAGCCTTCTCATATCACCAGGTAAGATGACGCCTTGATACTTGCCAAATTCGGGGTTCACACCCTATCTCACTCACTCCCGGTAAGTAACTACAGGTATCTTCTTATCTGTCTTAGCATATGTAATGTTATAGTGCTCTTTTTGCATAGGATAATAGGTCCTAAGTAAAATATAATCTGTTATGCATGTATGGATAAAATTTAGGCATCAGTTTGTCTTTAAATGCAACCTCTGCGAGCTCACCTTCAAAGAGGGGCAGCTGTTGACGCCTAAAATTAGTTAGGTTTTATTTAGCTTTATTTAACTTTATTTTATTTTATTTTATCTTTTTCGAATAATAAATAAACAAATAACGAAAGAAAAAAAACAGAAAAAACAGAAAAAACAGAAAAACGAAAAAAGAAAGCAGAAAAACAGCAGCCCCGTTTGTGGGCCTCCACGGCCCAGGCGCAAGGCCCAGCCCCCCTTCGGTCGTCTTCTTCCTTGCGCAGTTGCAGTGCACGCGCAAGGGGGCGCGATGCCGGAGTTGAGGGGAGGAGCAGTGACGACGCACATGGAGCAGCTGGCACCGGACGGCGATGGGACGTGGAGTAGGGGGGTAGCTGGCATCGGATGGGACGCCGGTTCGGCCGGCAAAGGCCACGGTAGCCGCCGGTCGAGCTCCGCCGACCGGCCGCCCCTCGGCCTATAAATAGGCCTCCATTTCCGTCGTCGGGAGAAAAGCGGACGCCGAGGAGGATTGAAGGCTGCGGATCCTCGAAACCTCCCACTGAGAGACTTCAGACGGGGGGCCGAGGACGAGCAGGCCGAGATCCGAGAACTCGCGGCCGGAGACGAGGGGGAGAGATCCGAGTAGGTGGAGGCTGAGCATCGAGATCGCGGAGAGAGAGAGGGAGCCAGATCGAGTCGCAACCCTTGGACACCCCACTGAGAGACTTCAGGGGGGCCGAGGGCTCGCGGCCTCAGATCTGAGCCCCGTCGGAAGGAGTAGAGAGAGAGAGAGAGAGAGAGAGAGACGCTGGAGAAGAAGAAATCTGCGGGAGGAGGTCTCACTGTCATCGCCACCCTCGTCGGACCGCCATCACGATCAGGTGCCGTGTCGTCGCTGTCGCCGTCGTAGCCCTCCCCGTGTCCCGTTCACGTCACGCCGCCGCCGCTACCGGAGTCACAATCGCCGCCGAAACGCCCAGGTCTGTCCCCGGCGCCGCGGATTCGCAAACCCTAGGGTTTGCGATTTTCCGGGTCGCGAAGCGGATCCAGACCCGGAAAATCGGGTAGGGTTTGCGATCCGCGGGCTTCGGGGGTCAGGTCGGGTGTTGGAGCCGAGTTGGGTTGGGAGCCGGGTCGGACCCGGGTAGGGTTTCGCTAGGAACCCGGGTCGTCGGGCCGGGCCGGGCGTACCCAAACGCCCGGCCACGGCGTCGTTTTCAGTAAAAAATAAAAAATAAGAAAATCCGAGTCGGGCCCGCGTTGTGGGCCCGTCCTCGTTCGAGTCGTCGGCCCGGGTCGGGCACAGCCCGTGGATCTGACCCGGGCTAGTTTTGTTTTATTATTTTAATATAAAATATTATTCTAATAAATAATAAATAAATAATTTATTTTCAAAAAAAAATCAAAAATGTTTTAATTTCCAGAAAATCAAAAAATATTTAAAAATGTTGAAAAATGTTTTATTTTCTAAAAAAATCGAGAAAAATCAAAAACAATTTATTTTCCGAAAAATATTTTAAAAAATATTAAAATATATTTTATTTTCCGAAAAATCAAAAAAATCAAAAAAAGTTTCATATTTTCCAAAAAATGCCAAAAATCCAAAAAAAAAAAGCCAAAAATTCATGAAAAAGTCAAAAAATTCAGAAAAAGCCAAAAAGACTTGTATTTTTCCAAAAAATGCCAAAAATCCCTTTTGTGTCGAAAAATTAGAAAATGACTAAATAAAAATGTTTTTCCTCCCAAAAAAAATGCATGGAAAATCCCTCGAACATCCAAAAAACCTCAGGGTTTAAACAAGATTAGGTACCAAAAGGGCATTAGTGATTAACTAATGTAATCAAGTCCCCGATCCTAATTTCTCTGGTTGCGCAAGAGTGAGTATTTCTCCCGATACCTCACTTGGGTTTCTAATCAACCCACCCCAAATCGATTAATGGCGACTCCATTTTAAAAATCAACTTACAGGTTAAAAACTTGAACCATTAAGTCGTGAATTGGTGGACTTGGGAGAGTCCGGGCTTAATAAATTCAGCCGAGCCATTAGCCTCCTTAAGCGCTCGTACCCGATTGCGGGCGCCGAGAAAAAAGAGGTCGCGACAATATATATATATATGTAGAGAGAGATTTCATACAAAAATTGATTTTAAAAACATCTATATGACATGATATAAGACCAAGAGCGAGATTTACTTAGCCTAAAAACAAAAAAATGAATGACGAAGTGCACTGCAGAAAGGACTCTATTTATAAGCCAAACTCAATTGGGTGTTTTTTTACAGTAAACCAAATAAGAACCAAACGGGAGGACCAAAGGACTATAGGATGACAGAAGTATGCATCACACAGAATCACACTTATGTTCATAAGAATTCTATAGGGTCCGATTCTCATCAGAAGTGACCTAGACACGACGTTTGTGTACAATGTGTGCAATTGGCTATAGTATTGTGAATTGGAAGATTAGGTATGAGCTTCGAATCAAGTACTAGCTGATCTAAGGTCCAACACCACGATCTGAGACTACTATGCCGGTGCTTCTTATGGTGACGCCCAATGCTTTGATTGTAAAGCATGCATTATTGAGTTGGTACAATCAGAATGTGTTATAGATATGACTTTTCGCTTATGCTCAGATTAAAGAGTTAAGCCTGTCTAGTGTCAGATCACGGCTTCAATGCAATACGAATTCACTAAACGATCAATCAGTTCATTTAAATTTCAGACGAGGTTGCAAGTCCATTTTTAAGGATAAAGGGTCTCCATGCGTTTTTCCTCCCTTCCGTTGGTTCAATAAGGAGGAAAGAGGCTGCGAAGCTTTAAGATTACAAATGCTGACAATTAATGAATAAATGAGGGCACATAAGATTCACTGATATGTAAGTAAAGGACGGGCTTTAGAGTTTCATCCTCGTTGGCACGTGGATTTTTACTGGCAATAAATAATTAAGTAACAAAGAATACAGATGAAAGAAAAGAAAAGAGAGAAGAAAATAATATAAATTCTCAGTTCCTTCGTCGGTCTCTCTCTTCCGATTGCTCCGTCTCGATCCAGATTAAAAAACATCGGTTGCAATGTGGAGGAGGGAACCGAGTCTGCAAGGAAGGTGTTCTGTGGAATGACAAAGCCGGGCTTCGTTTCGAAGAATACCTTTTTCAAGAGGGATAATTAGTGAGCTTTATCTGCCGGTGAGAGCAAGTTCAAGTTCGAGAGCACAAGACGTGGTCGATTGTAAGGCGAAAAGCCACTGCCAAAGGCTTGAATGCTCTGTTGTTGAGAGAGAGGTTGCGGAAGAGTCGTGCTGCAGAGATGCGGGTTGCAGAATTATGGTGCTGTGGCGAAAGAGATGAGTGTGAGAGATGTATTCAGTGCTTGATTGCATTTTTGTGCAATTGTACATCATCATAATGGGACTTTCAAGATCATACTGTTCGAATAAATCAATAATCATCTTCCCATGCAACGTTAAGTATCCTTGCAGTAGGTCTTTGCTGAATGCGAAGCAATACATAATGAGGTCATCAAAAGCAAATTACTCATTCTCATAGCAGGATTTACAATATGCCTATAAAACAAACCCAATGAAAACCATCATCACTAACATCTTTTCCACCAGAAAGAGAAGATTGATAAAATCCTTTGTTTGAAGAAAAAACAAGGAATCTATTTACACTTAATCAATCGAAACAACATGCATAGAATAGTCAGGAAGCCAAATCTCTTCAAATTTCCCACACAAATTGACAATGTAGTGTCCATTTCGTATTTAGGGCTTTGTCAATGGAAAAAGCCCCAAATCCCAAACTCTAATGGGTTAAAGTGTCTTCCTTGTGCTACCAATCTTCCATTTGGACTTACTCGCTTTTGGCTCATAAGGGAACCCTATTGTTTTGCTTACGCTCTTGTGTTCCATTGATGCAACATTTGTCTGGAATCACCACAAAACTTGTCTCTGCTTAATAAAAATCGAAGATGAATTTCGGTGAAAGATATTTTGTCGATGATCCAATTTCGATGAAGAAAAGGGGCAATGAGATTAATTAAAAAAAAATTACGCTCTCCATCTCCTTCTCTTCTGTATCTCTCAATTTTGTTGAAACTTCACGATTCCTTCATAGTTTTTTGGATCACATTAAAACTTCAAGAGGACGATGAGAGAGTTGAAGCTCATTTTCCTCAATAGCTCTCTGGTTTACGTCAAAAGTCAACGAAAGCAGCAAGAGACTCGAAACTCATTCTACTCCATAACTCTATGGTTCAAGTTAAAGGTGCACAAAAGTAGCGAGAGAGTCGAAGCAATATACTTTTGAGTGTTGCGAAGTTGAATAATCATATTTGCTTCCTTACTAGATTTGGCATTCACTAGCAGATCTACCGTATTGATGTTACTAGAGTTTGTTCATTTCTTGTTATAGTTGAATGTGTGGATCTAGAATGTTGCAATGAGCTCTTTTGCTATTTCATATTTAGATAGTGTAAGAATCATGGATTGATTGATAAAGCTCATTTACAATTTAAGATTTAGATAGTACAATAATCACGATAATTAATGGAAGTTATCTTCGTATGTACATTTGTGTTTTTTTAGCTGTGAATCGTGAAAGATTCTTACCATCTCCATTTGTGTATTTTCAGGTTTGCACCAAATAATGGATATAATACGATAAGAAAGTATCTAATTTTATTACTGCTATTAATCAAATAGTGGATAAGATATAGCAAAATATTTTATATCCTAGTCTATATGGTCCTATTTTGACTGAAACTTGAAATGGCAAAATGCAGCTTTAATGATGGCTACGGTTGAGTTTGAGTTGGCTTGATTCTATTAATTTGAGAAGTTAGTTGTTACCTAACGCCCCATGCATTCAATGCAAATTTGAGTCTTGAAAGCAAAAGAAAATCCTAAGGGACGAAAGGACAAGGTGGTTGATCTTCATTTTGACTATTTACAATCAAGCACGCGGTACCGTTCATCTTATAGCGTGTAAATATGCCTAACTAAAGTAGGAATACGAAAGATTGCTGATATCCAGGTGGTCCATTGGATACAAAATTCGAGATGCAAAGAGAATGGCATAAGAGATACGAAACAAATTGACTTTCGAATGGTTTGATCTTTGATTACCCCGAAAAGGTTCATGAAACTGACTTCTTCGCACGCCGACAATGTAATCGACCTTTTCATGCAAGTGTTAGAGCCTCTTTTAGCTGTCGTTTTTAAGAACCATCGAATGAAGAAATGCTTGGCGAAAAGATGCTTGCACAGGCTAAGATCCATATATGCCAGAGCCTCGCGCAATCTCGCCTGAAAATTATAAATCGGACACTCTCGCACTCCTCCCCCTTCCCCACCATGCAAACAAAAGCTTCGATTTTTAGACTACTCCTTTACGCTCCGTTCGTTTCGCAGAAAATAACTTCCAAGAAAATATTTTCCAAAATTTTCGGTGTTCGGATGGCGGAAAATACACGGTCAACGGAAAATATTTTCCGGTCAACGGAAAATTCCTCTTTGAAATCGCGGAAAATGACTTCCTCTTTTGAAAAGAGGAAGTCATTTTCCGCAGCTCTCGCACCAGCTCTCGCGCTCCAGCTCCTTTTTCCTTCCTTCATTAGTTCTCGTTCTCTCTCTCTCTCTCTTTCTTGCTCTCCCTGCTGCAATGGCTTCCTTCTTTGGGATCAGCCTCCGCCCTCCCCGGCCGCTCCTGCCCACCTGCTCCGTCTGGGGCGCCGCCGCCGCAGCCGCGCTCCGCTTCCTCGGCGGCTCGAAGCCGCTCGGGAGGATCCGGCTCAAGAGGGAGCACCGCGGCGGCGCCGGGAGGCTGGAGCCCGCCATCCAGGCCGCTCGTCGTGCAGTCGCGAGCCGTGAGCCCGTCGGATCTGGCGGCGGAGCTCGCGGCTCGCCGGATCTAGCGGCAGAGCTCGGGCTCCCGATTCGGGCAAGCTCGAGCTCTGTCGCCAGATCCGACACGCTCGGGTGAGATCGGCCGAGTCTCGAGCTCGCTAGATCTCGCCACTGGGTCTTGGTCGGCCACTGGGCAGCCAGCCATCGTCAGGTAGGAAGGAGGCGGCGGCGGCGGAAAGAGGAGGAAGGAGGAGGAGGAAGGAGGCGACGGCGGACGAAGGAGGAGGAAGAAGGAGGAGGAAGGAGGAAGGAAAAGAAAAAGAAAAAATAAATAATAAAAATTTCTATTTTAAAAAATATAAATAATTAAAAAAATCATTTTAAAAAAATATAAATAAATAAAATAAATTTTTTGGTCAATTAAAAATATTAAAATTCAATTTTTAATAATTTTTTCCAAACAATTAAATGAACTAATGAACAGCGGAAAATATTTTCCACTCAAATTTTAGATTTTGGCCGAACATCGGAAAATAGACTCATTTTCCTGGAAAATGACTTCCAGGAAAATGTTTTCCGAAAACATGATATTTTCCGTGAAACGAACGGAGCCTTAAATTATGATTCGTGTTTTTATCCATTCAAGATGTACTGACTTCGTACGATCCGGCACTGTCGTAATTCTCCCGCCATTCCATCCGTACTGAAAATTCCCTCCTTTTCGATCTTCACGCAGGCATGGGGTCCCTGGAGAACGGCTCCGACGAGCCCCTGACACCGGTGGGGCGCCTGTTCCTCCAGAAGGAGATGAGCCAGGTGATCTACTGCGCCTTTGGCATGAGGCAACCCCTCGATGTGGACGCCCTCAAGTTGGCGATCCAGAGCTGCCCCATGTTTATGCACCCCAGGTTCTGCAGCCTCTTGATGCGGGACTCCGCAGGTCGAGGGCACTGGAGGAGGACCTGCGTGGACATTGACCGCCATGTCATCCCGGTCCACGGCCCCACCGCCGAAGGCCTCTCTGACGAGGCGGTGGTCAACAAGTACCTCGCCGACCTGTCCACTGACTCGCCCGGGCTCATGGGCGACGACAAGCCCCTATGGGACGTCCACCTCCTGATGGCCCACCAGTGCATGGTGTTACGGATTCACCATGCACTTGGTGACGGGATCTCACTGATTTCCTCGTTCCTGGCAGGGTCCTGGCGGGTGGACGACCCTGAGGCACTACCGACGATCGGTCCTCCATCATCAACGACGAGGAGGAGGAGCGACGGTGGGGGCGAGTGGTGGAAGGCAGTAGTGAGGGTGTTGGAGGTGGTGTGGTTCACGGTGGTTTTCGTAGTGGAGTTTGGGCTGAGGATCATGTGCGTGAGCGATCGGACGACGCCGCTGAGTGGTGGCGCAGGGGTGGAACTCTGGCCGAGGACGCTGGCCACGGCGAGGTTTTCGATGGAGGATATGAAGGTGGTCAAGTCAGCAGTCGCTAATGCGGTAAGCTCCATGTGTTTATCACCCAAAAAGAAAAATAGCACCGCTGATTCAAGACTTTCCTAATTTGTTCAATCTTCACTTTATACACAATTTTTTTTTTCCAATGCTATCCCTATTAATATTTTTGTTCAAATTGAACTTTTCATTTAAAAAAAGGTTTGTCAAGCAGTTGAATGATGATGTAATGGAGCCATTGCGTATTTATAATTTTTTTTAGTAACATAAAAACAACCATATTTAAAAAGGTTACTATTACGGAAAATTTTAAACAGTATAAGTGCGATAAATTTACTAAAAAACTAAAACTTTAAACTATGAGAAAATTACCCCTAAGTAATTTAACCACCAAAACTCCTAAATTGACACATTTGTGATAAATTTATAAATCAGTACACCTGTGACAAACAGAGGATAAAATCACAAATTGGTACATTCATCAATTGTCACTTATTATTCAACTTAGTAATTTGATAGTAAAATTTAACGGAAACTAATAAAGATAAATTTGTCATGGGCGTATTAGTTTGGGATTTTTGGTTGTCAAAAAATTAATTTGTAATAAATTTGTTATAGATGTTCAAATTTAATGTTTTTCGTGGTATTAACCCCATTTAAAATGCAAAAAATAAGAAAAGTTGAAGCTTATAAAAAAAGAGCAACAGAAACCGCAGATCCCTAATAGGCGCTGTTGCCAATTTCGGGGGCTGGCCGGGTTTGCTCGATTGACCGCTGGGGTCGACTGATCTTGACAAGTGCTCGCCAGGGGTTGCACGACTCTCTCGAGCGCGACCTATACTCCATTCATTGGTCATTTATCTTTTGAGGAAGAATACTACATGCTTTTCTTGTATTTCATGACTACCAATGCATTTTGTTGGAGTCAACTTCCAGATGATGAATATTCCATGCTGATACCAAATGATGATGAATTTCATTCACTGCTCCAAATGCAGACCATTAACGATGTTCTCTTGGGGATCATATCAGTCGGCTTGTTCAAGTACATGGACCACCAGTCTCCCAATGGTAAAAAACGAACAGCATTTCCTCACATACACTCTGATTTTTGTCGATTCAAAGATGACGAATCTCAGACGACTAAAAATGCTCATTTGCCTTTGTCAGCCGTGCAAGAAGGGACTCGAATAACGGGAGTGGCGATTGTGAACTTGCGAGAACAACAGGGATTGCAGGCGGGTCTCGCTGCCGTTCCTCGTTTCTCTTTTCTTTCATGATCTCACTTCCTTTTTCGCCTTTTAACCGAAGTTGACTGAATCAAGTGTGATGTGGTATTAACCAGGAACTATCCAATTTGATGGAAGGCAACCCGGGACTGAGGTGGGGCAACAAGTTCGGGACTATCCTCCTCCCCGTTCACTACAGCAGAAGCTGTGGCGACCCTCTTGAATACCTGAGAAAAGCTAAGTCGATGATGGACCGGAAGAAGAAATCCCTGGAGGCTCACTTCTCCTACAAAATCGGGGATATGGCCATGACTTATCCAGGAGCACATGTGAGGACCAGTTCGCGCTTCTGCAATTCGGAAAACAGAACGACAATAAGCTGACAAATGCGCAATCTGTCTCTGTTTTTGCTGATGCAGGTCGCCAGCCTGCTCAACTACAGAATCTTCTGCAACACCACGTTCAGCATCTCAAACATGTTTGGGCCGCAAGAGGAGATCACGTTTGGGGGGAACCACATCACGTACATAAGGGTGAACGTCTCGAGTTTACCCCACGTAAGGCTCCAAAATACTCACGCCTCTTCGTTTTTCTCTTTTCCTTCTTTTTCTGCTGTATCTAGAATGAAATCTTTATCAGGTCTGATGTGGGGTGTTTGAGAGGCGATGCATGCAGGCACTCACGATGCACATGGTGAGCTACGCGGGGAGGGCGGACATGCAATTTCTGGTGGCCAAGGACATCATCCCCGACCCTGATTTTCTGGCCAAGTGCTTTGAGGATGCTTTACTCGAAATGAAAGCAGCAGCTTCTACAGCCCTGAACTCGAAGAAGTAAACAGGGAAACATTCATGTGAGGTTAGGAGGGGAAAATCTGTATTTTATTCTTATACATGTGGGATTACACGCGGGGATAAAAAGAATCGATCCCATTTATATGATGTTCTATTGGGACGGCAATAACCATTTTAGGCCATTGATCCGAATTTTGTCTTATATCTTACTTGATTGATGAAGTTTAGTAGGTGTTGCTTGAGCTTAGGATCCATCCGCTCTATGTTGAGCTCCAAGCAATTGAAAAGAGAAATGAAGAGAACAAAGTCGATTGTATGGCAAATAAAGCTAGGTACACTAAATTTTAAGATGATGGGACAGGTTTATGTTATTTGAATGTCTACTTACGTCTACCTTTGATCACATCACTTTAACACACAAGTTCTCTATCAATCTTGTGCACCTAACGTAAAAAATTATTGCTCGCCGTATTTAGTTGGCTTAACAGCCGTGCTTTGATGATGTACGTCAACTGCTCCTTCTTAAGATCAAAACCTGGAGAAGATACACAGCAGAAAAGATAACATGAAAGAAAAATTAAAGCCGGAAGAAGGGATAATCGCAAAAAGAAGCTACAGACTCCCAGAGTGGCATTATCAAGCATGAAAAACGGATCATTCAAAATAAATGGATAGCATCTCATAAGAGGAGATTTATCAGCATTAGAACAAAAGGAAAATCCATTTACAGAAACCTATTCGTTTGTAGCTGATTGCCAAAACTGTTTGATTGATACCAAATAACATTGTCTCTAGAAAAGACCCAGGACGAACTTAATTGCTTTGTCCCATGCAGATGTACTTTTATCTATTATAACTAAGATTTAACCCGATCCTTCAAGTATCTTTACAAATATCTTATGTCATTTATCAATTCGACATGACTCTCCCTGCTACAATCTATATAAGACCGCCACAAATTTGGAGACAATAGGGTACAAATAACATAGCCACACTAATCTGCTTGGGCATTTTACCAAACTCTTGATGTGCATTCGATTAAATGGCACAAGGAAACAACAAGATAGTGAGAACCGCAACCCAATTAGTACGAGATCATCAAGATTGAATCGAAAGTTACTAATATAATCTCAGGCGTGACCGATGTTCATGCTAACAACAACAAAGCTCTCGGTTTCTCTTCCACATGTGCAATGGAAGAATGTACTGAACTTCCACGCTCAATGAAAACTGAAAGCTCCAAGGCTCCAAGTTGTCGAAGGTTTGAAGGAATCTATTGGTTCAATAAACTTGAGTCCATTGATGAAGCACACAAATTCGAAGCTCAAGCACGCAAGAACATCGTGATCCGAAGAGCACTGGATGTGGCAAGGTAAGCGGTGGATTCCGGTGCTGATCAGCAAGGCAGAAGCTTCTGGAATACGCAAAGGATCGAGAGAGAAGCTTTGAGGGGCGTTTCACTTCAATTGCTTGAAGAAGATGAATGGAAACGTGAATCAAACAACTGAAACACAGAGAATCAACATCAACTCAACGATGTAAAGCATCAATAAAAAAAAAATATGAGATTATTCTCAAATCAGAGAGGAGAGAGAACCTAGATCTATGTTGAGCATTGTCGAAGAAGAGCCAGACCTTGAAGGATGAGGAAGAAGATTTGGACCTTCAATGGCGAAGAAGATTAGCGTTGGTGGAACCCATCTGTGGGCAGCGCAGTTTGTTGAGATCCCTCCTCCAGCGATGGAGTTCAAGGGTTCGAAACCCTGCGTTGTTAGCGATTAAAGCGAGGAGCCCTAGCGGTGGGTTGCTGAGCTAGTTTTCCCCGATGAATAGTCGTTGTTGGGCCTCCACCGCAGAGGCCCGTGAGACCCCAAATCGGCGTAAGCCGAAAAGGGCGGCTTCGGCGGATCCTCGATCACAAAAAAAGAAAAAGAAAAAAAGATTAGCATCGGTGAAGAAGAGCCAAAGAAGAAGGGCAAGCGAAAAAGCGAAGAGAGAGCAAACAGTATACCTCAGAAAAAGCGAAAGAACCTGGAACCGTGTTGAGCATCATTGAAGAAGAGCTAGACCTTCAATGATGAAAAAGAAGATCTAGACCTTCAATGGCGAAAAAGATGCATGCTTGCGTTCCAAAATGAGAATTATTATATTCAAACTGCTTCACATATATTAGAATTTGCAAGGAGAAAGGAGAGTGCCAATTTAACAAATTTTTGTCGGTAATGACAACATAGAATTTAAATTGGAATTTTAGACTCTAAAATTTGATTAATTTTAGAAAGGGAAGAGCCTTTTCTTTCCGCCCTTGTCATCATTTTTTGCTCTTTTGGAAAAATATTTCCAAGGAGTGCTGTAATCAATGCAAAATGCGCTTGTCAAACAACCAAATTATGAATGTGTCGAGCTTTCGATAGCATTAATTTTAATGTTATCATGTATGTTGTCGGCACTCGAGCTTTGTCAACAATTCAAGCTTATGTGGTTGTAAAAGTATCAAAAAAAGAAGAAGAAAATAGCTAGAAAAAACACAAAAGAAAAGAAGGGCGAAAAAAGAATAGATAAATAAATAAATAATGAACTAATTATATAAATCGGCTCCAGCCCATTTCATCCACCAAGTAGGCGTTTCCTTCTTCTTTTCCCTGCCCTCTCCGAAGACTGGAGGTGCGCACGGAAGCCGATGGGGAATCGCAAGATACGCCGAGCGGAGAGCACAGCGAGGGGAACGAGTTTAGCGCGAGAGAATTTCATGAAGGTGTTCGGGAATAGCTAAGCATGACATTAGAAGGTGCGGTTTATCTCATTCAATCACGTGTATCAATTAAAAATAATTCCACTCCTACGAGGACTAGGAATGGTACCTTAGGCCAGGCTCCACACCAAGGACATTTAGGAGGGATAGGGCAATGGGACCCTAGTGGTGGCTGAATGGCGGCTGGTAGATGGCAAGAAGATAGACATTCTAAACGACCTAATTTTTTTGCTGGAAAGTGACTTAATTTTTTGGTGCAAAATTATCTGATGAAGAATAATACAAATTTAGAAAAATTTAATTTTCAGATTTCAACATCACAAATAAAATTTCACTATAAATATATCCCCATAAATCTACTTTGAGTTTTTGATGGCTCTTTCAAGAATAAGAAAAAAGTAAAAGGAAATGATCGTGAGATATTGGATGAATATTCTTCAATGAATTCCATCTTTTGAGCAAGTCTTCCTTTGGAGGGGCTTCTTGGACTGACGGGAAATCCAAGAGTGGAACCAAAAAATCTCATCCTTCAAATAGGCGGATCCTGTCCAGATGATCATGATCTGTCCGACCTCAACTTGGCGATTGGATAAAGCTCTTGTCAAACAATCACCCTGACATCCCCGAAACGAAGGATGCAAGTGACGGCATTGGAATCTAAAAGGCGGCAATGAAGTGGGAGAGAACATAACAAGGCAAGAATCAACGGAATGTATTTGGAACGAATCAAAATTTGACTTGTAAGTTGAATCAAATATGAAATGACCCTGATGGGGGAAGACTTGGTGAAAAATGGAAGATGAACATAGAGAAAACGATGCTTGGCCGAAGATAGAATGTGCTGCATTCCTTTGAGCAAAGGTGTTCGATGAATTGTGCTAGAGAGAAACAGAGAGCGAGATGATTCTGAAACATTAGGTGGAGGAAGGAAGATCGTGCCATAAGAAATTTTCACAAACGGTTGGTTCCTCATGACATTCAGACGATGATAATGTCCGTTGATCGATAGTCGTACTTACCACTGGGTCATTTTCATCTCCGATTTGACTCTAGAATTAATTTCGATACATTCTGATTTTGTCCGTTGATATTTGTTTCATTTTGTTTTTCTCCAATTCTCTTGTTGTCTTCCGAATTTCTAGTGGGTCAGTGGTCCAAATGCTTGCAAAAAGTGTTAATGCTCGATATTCTCATGGCAAGCAAGACAACTTCTAGAACCAATTGGGTATAAGGGGATCCCAAATCCCATTTATTAAGACATTCATGTCCTTGCAATAGAGATTTTCACTGCGAAACAGCTTCCAGCCCATTTGAGGGATTCCAAAGAGAATCCCATCCCTGAAATACTCTGATAAACAAAGGAAGTGCAAATGAGCAAGCAACGCAGATAAGTTACAAAGTTTATAATCATCAAGAAACCTTCTTTGCATGTCATCAAAAAAATTGGCTAGTGTATTCATTATGATTTTTGATTTTGCGGAAAATATTTTCTGGGAATGTGTTAGTTAATGCATAATGCACTTGTTAACCAACCAATTTACAAAAGTAGTGGGCTTCCCATAGCACTAATTTTAGTGTTATCACGTATGTTGTCGACACTTGAATTTTTATCAACAATTCAAGTGTCGGTCTCTATGAAAGTAAAAAATAGAAAATAGCAAAAACAACTAAACGGAGCGAAAAAGAATAGATAAACAAACAAATACTAAACTAATTAAAAAAATAAAAACGTTTAGAAAATGATGGCTGTTCGAAAGGGGGGCTTTTCTGGTTCGTGGCCCAATTCACATAGCTCTAACAAGATGAAATTTCGTCTTTAAGTCCATCAAGCCTAATCGGCTGCAGCCCCTCTATAGCCCAGCCTACATGCTAATAAAGCCCCGATCCATTCCCAGCTGAAGATCGCTTGAAATCTTAGAATCCCTCATTTCCGACGCCATTCGTCGTCATACGCCATAGCCGGAAATGATATTGGGTCAATTTTCAAATAAGAGGAAATTTAAACAGAAATATGAAGCCGAAAGACATGTGGAAATTAAAAATATTTCTACATAATTGAAGTTGCGAGGGGTAAAAGTGGAGTTTTCATTTCACAAATGACATCATAACACTGTTCATTCAAATAAGAACGAGTCATAGGCGATAGATTTGCATGATCTATGAAAGCAAATTTCAAGCCACAAATTCAACATCCGAGCAATCTAGAGACGAAAGCGCTTTCCTAATACTAAAACAAACTACTAACATAATCGCTACCAAGGACATCGAGGAGGTAAAGGGCGATGGGAGCCTAGTAGTGGCCAATAAGCGACAAGCAGATGGACTTGCTTTTATGAGAGAGATCGACATATTCTCAATCATGAGTTGTGACTAATTATTAATGAAGCCAAGAAAAAAGGGAGAAAAACCATCAAAAGTTGCAAATTTTGCCTATTATGACACATTTACCTTAATTTTTTTAACCTATTTATCCTCTATCAATAAGTATGGTTAAAAAATTTGCTTATATGGATAATGGAAAATGAACGGTGCTGACATCAAATGAAATAAGAACAACTTCAAACGAAAAAAATATAAATTATCAAACGAAATCTTAATTGAAGGTGAATGTCATACAGGTACAAACTTAGGATTTTTTTATGTCATAAGAAAAAATTTAGGATAAATATGAATATATTTTGGAGTTTTTTACAGGCTTTTTTCGAAAACGACAGTGGGTTCTTTTTTGACCTTTTTTTATTTTCTCAAACTCAATTCCTTTCTCATCCAGAACAACCCCAGGCTTCTCCCCGCCGTTTTGCCACGCAACATCCGAATCATCTCCATCCCCAGCTTCTCTTCGCGCCTTTTTCATTCTAGTTTGTTTTTTCTCTTCATGCTCGCCGTCGCCAATCTTCACGCTCGGCGTATCGTCTCGGATGATGATGACCGACTCAGATTGGCCTCGGCTACCGTGGTTGACGAAGCGACTCCCGACCGGTGGGGGTGCCGAGAGTGGGACTGAAGAATCTCATCCTTTGAATCGGCGGATCGTATCCGGATGATGATGATGATCCATCCAACCTTAGCCTTGGCAATCGGATAAAGCTCTTGTAAACAGTTAACACCACCGGGCATCCCCATTTGTGCGCGGCGTGGATGGGCGAAATAATGGAATCCGAAAGACGGCGGTGAAGTGGGAGCGAACAGAACGAAGCAAGAATCGACAGCACATATCTTGGAATGAATTGAACTTTGTCTAGGAAATGAAACGGGCCTGACGATGGTTCAGCGGCGATGGCGGCATGAGTCGGAGATGGCCCGGCCACAGATCAATCTGATCCAGACATGGATAAGGACAGGAAAGCGATGACTTGAATCAGAGCGGCTGCGACTCGAGTGTGGAATCTGATGGTGTCGTTCATTGTGGGGTGATCTGAATTGCTGGAGATGAATCAGGGGAATCCAGAGCCACAGAGAGAGAGAGAGAGAGAGAGAGAGAGAGAGAGAGACGTGAAAAGAAAAATGGTCGGAGAAAAATCTGGAGTTTGCAAGGAAGGTGTTTGATGGAATGACGAAGCTGGACTCTCTTTCCAAGGATACCCGTTCTAGGAGTTTTAATCAACATAAACCATATTATAAAAGTCATCAATCTCATCCCGCAATCTGAAGTCAAAATGTCAAAATATATGCTCCTAGAGGGCAACTGGGTAGAAGCCTTCCATGTCCTATATATATATTTAACACATGCATTTCAACCACACAGACCCCACCCAAGTGCAGGGTAAAAGGCGAAGACATCAATGACCAGAACACGGATGGAAGTGAAAATTTTAATGTAATGTGTTCAATTCTTTCAAGTGCAGCTCAAATTTTATCAAACTAACGATTCGATTTGACAAACTAAACTCATATTTTTTTCCCCTTCAAATATCAGATTAATGTTACAAAATAAGATAGTATCTCCTATTTGACATTAAAATATACGTCATCAGATCTACGATGAAATTTCAGAATCGTAGCTAGCCACCTCCTTATCTTTCAAGTCTTTCCTTTTAGCCACGGAGGCAGGGACATTCTTTGCAATTTGTTTGTCCTTATCAACTAGTCTCCTTGTGTGATGATTTACATAGATAATCTAAATTTACAGCATCGAATAATATCGTCAAATTTCCCCATATAAGAGGACCTGGATTCTAATTCTTAAGACTTGCCTCAGCAATATCTTTCCAAAATAAAAGATTGCGCACGGCTCGAAGTAACTCGAGGATGGTTTCATTACAAAAAAAATATGAAAAAGAAGATGATGAAGAAGAAAGAAACCAATCACATAATTTTGCGGACACAATAGAGCCTGCCCTAATAAACCTTGAATTATGGAGGACAGGAATCGAAGGGATAATGCACGTGGAGATTGCCCCGGAACAGAAGCATAAGAAAAGCAAATGTAAGAATTCGCATTACATCCCATGATTCATAAAAGCTGGTAGATCATCCTGCCAAGTCCATGGACGGAGGCCGTTTTATTCGACAAGCAAACAGCAAAGCGAGCACAGCATTACATACTTAGTCTCCATCGGTCCCTGAGTGGTCGTTCAATCCTCGTAGCTCAAGGGCGAGCGCAGCAGGTTCGCAAGCGGGCATGTACGGTGGAGGGGCCTTTAGGCTCATCTCCGGCGTGCTGCCGTCCTTCACTATCAAGACCGTGTTCATGCCCCAAGTGAAATGTCGTTCCAGATGACAGTGCCATAACCAGACACCTAGAGGGAGAGAAGGAGGAGGAGAGAGGGATGATCAATCATCGGGTTATTGAGATGGGCTTAAGGCCCGTCCGCCCAAGTTGGGCCCAGAAAGCCCGGCCCACGGGAATAGGGCCCGTGGATGGGGGAAGGTATAAAAGGGAGGAGAGAGAGAGAGAGATGGCACCCGTTGGAATAGAATGTACGTACGTTCTCTCCCTCACTCTCTCTCCAAAGAAAAACAGTAAAAGCATATGGCGAGTTCTTCTTCCCTTCAAGGCGTCATCGGATCGAACAGGGCTAAATCTCTTCCTCTTATTGGTGTCGGTGTCTAATCTGTGGCTAACAAGGTACGCTCGAATTCGTGGCGTGCTTTACGATTGGTGATACGTGATTTTCCCGGGCTTCGCTTCCACATTTGCTTTAGGGGTTTGATTTAATGTCGAATCCAGTTTTTCGGGGATCCATTATTCCCAACATTGGTATCAGAGCCCTAGTTCATGTTTTCTCGACCTGTTTGACGTTTTTTGATTGATTTTTCGCAAAAAAAATTTTCGACCGTACGGATCGGGGTGTGAAATCCCGACACCTGAGCACTGTTCGGCCATTTTTCCGAGTTTTCGTAAATCGAAATCGAATTCCGATGGCATAGGAAGAAAGGCGACATTGAGACGAGTCCGCGGACAGGTCGAATGCCGCGGGGCGACGCCGCACGCGCCCACATGTGCGACTGGAAGGCGCTGCGCGTGGGTGCGACGCGCCAGTGGCGAACCAGCACGTGCATGCCGGCGGTCGGCGAATCGGCATGCGCCGGTCAGTAGACCGACGCGTGCTGACGTCACTGTGACGTCATGGTAACCACTAGGATGACGTCATCGGTGATGTCATCGCCGACGACTGTTGGCCGACCGGCGACCCGACCCGACCCGACCCGTTTGGACGCCTGGCACGTGCGCGGCACGTGCCGACTGACGTCTGCGTGACGTCAGCCAGCGCACGCGTGCGGCACGTGCAGTCGGTTTGTCCGACTGGCCGACCGGCCCGTCCGGTCCGACCGGTCCGACCCGCACGCCCGTTGACCCGACCCGTTGACCTATTGACCGATGACCGTTGACCGTTGACTCGGAAAAAAGAAAAAGAGAAAAGGATTTGTTTCTTTTTTTCAATTACTATACGTATGTGGGTTATATGTAATCCATTATTTATTCTACATTTGTTGCATGATTTTTTGGAAAATTATGTATTTTCCCTTATGTACATTATGGATTATAAGTGATCCATTTTTAGTTCTGCATTTGTTGCAGGAACTATGATACGTTATGTACAGATACCTGTAATCCCGGGAACGGACGAGGGAAATGCAAGACTTAAAATGCTGATGTCAGATTTAGCTAATTATCGGTGGCATGACGGTGATTTAGTATCACATGTGGTTAGGGTCAATCAAATAATACAGGAAATCATCTGGAATGGTTAACTTATGCCGGATTTTGAGAAGGTGCCGGCTTTGATGAACACTCTCCCACCTGAATGGCAAGGAGTGTTAGATCGGCTATGGGAGGTCAACGTGGTCCCGGATTATAGGAGGCTAGTGGAAGCTTTTGTAAGAGAGTACTATAGGATTGAGTTGGCCAAAACTTCAACCCTTAGATTGAGCGCCATATGGCGTAGAGTAAATGTGCCTTGGTGGCGACATGAAAGCTCTGCAAAAGTTTTTCCATGGTTGGCAAATGTGCCTTCAGTTTTCTCAGATGTTTTGACTGATAGATCAGAAGGGACATTCCCTATTTATTTCTTAGATTAATTATGTAATGTTTACTACTTGATTGTTGTTGACGTAGCAACCGATATGTTAGTTATATTATATGAAAGCATTATTGTTTTATTGGATAATTATTATTTGTTTTCTAGTATTGCTGGTTGCTGTGGGTAACAAGCTGTGGGTAGTTTTAGAAGTTTTTGTAGCTTCATAGAATTGATTTTGCATAAGACAATTATATTAACGATAATTTTAAGTTAGGATTTTTGGAGAATGATTGGAAACATAGTGACCTTTTGATTCTGAAACCTTACTTAAAATTGTTCATTGATATGATGGGTTTGTGCAAAGTGGATGCATAAATGATAGGCATTAATTATTCGTGTATATATGTCTGATGTGTTCAGATCGATTGTTTCAGCAACTAAGAACGTTATTGCTGACATGAACGGCAACAATTGTGAAATATTGAATATAAAGATTCAATATGTGCTGGAAAAGCAAGACGCACTATAAGCTCTTGACCATATTATGGAAGATCTTAAGGATGCTGTGCGCCACTTGAGCTAGTAGAGGACCGCCTAACGGCATATGAGACGAAAATAGACATTTGCAATGCTGGTTCTAGCTCAAAAAGGGCTTTGTGCTCTAAGCGCAAACGTATTGATTCATTCAATATGTGGAAATGCAAAAGATCAAGTCCTTATTGTAAGAAATCAAGAGTTAACCAACACAAGAGAGGAAAATGTCCTCAAGTGAAGAAAATGTCAAGGATGGGGTGTTACAATTGTGACAAAATAGGTCATTATGCTCGCAACTGTTGTGAGCCGAAAAAGGTAAACACTTCTTGTACATTTGAGAACTTTGCTTATGTGTCAAGTTCTGCATTATTGGCTGAATCTAATCCTTTGTCGATTGTAGATTCATGAGCGACAGACCATGTAGCGAAGGATAGAGGATCCTTCGTGGAATTCCAACGAGTACCAAGTGGAACTAAGTGGATCTATGTGGGATATAACTCCAGAGATGAAGTTAAAGAGATTGACACTTGCCAATTGAACATGCGTGGTGGACGCACCTTGTTCCTACATGATGTTCCATATGCTCCAGAGATTCGTCGAAATTTAATGTCTATTTTGGTGTTGGTTAAGCTTGGTTTTAGTGTGAACTTCTGTAATAGAGATGTAGATTTGTATTTGGATACAAACTACTATGGTTGTGGTCACTTTCTAGATGGTTTCATTGTACTATATGTTGACTGTAGTGATGTCAATATTTGTTATTCCCTTATTTCACGTCTTCTATTTCATATGATAGTGATGTGATTATTTGCATGCTGGACTTGGTCACATTGGCCAACAACGTATGAATAGACTGGCCAAAGAGGGCTTGTTGGGCAACATTGAAAAAGTCGATTTGCCAATATGTGAGCATTGCCTAGTAGGGAAAAACGACAAGGAAACCATTTGGAAAAGGTAAAAGAGCTGAATTTCCTCTGCATTTAATCTATTCTGATGTCTGTGGTTCAATGAATGTGAGAGGAAGGCAAGGGGCTGTCTATTTCATCACTTTTATAGATGATTCTACTTGATTTGGATATGTCTATTTGATTTCTCATAAATCTGAAGCATAAGTTGTTTCAAAATGTTTATGAACTTGGTAGAAAATTAATTAGACAAGAAAATAAAAGTATTTAGATCCGATCGAGGTCGAGAATATTTATCTGATGAGTTCAGAAAATTATGTGATGAAAAAGGAATAGAAAGACAGTTGTCTATTCCATATACTCCTCAACAAAATGGTGTTGCGGAGAGAAGAAACAGAACCCTACTAGAAATGGTTAGGTCCATGATGGCGCATGCTAACTTACTTATCATTTTTTTAGAGTGATGCGTTGTTAACTGTTGCATGTATACTTAATCGGGTGCCTTCCAAATTAGTTATTTCCACTCCATATAAGTTATGGATAGGTAGAAAACCGGACTTAAGTTTTCTTAAGTCATGGGGTTGTGCTGCCTATACTCATGAGTCCTCTCACAAGTTTGGAAAATTAGGTCCCAAAGGAAATAAGAGTATTTTCATGAGATACTCCGAACACTCGAAATGGAATGTGTTCATAAGTGAGCAGGAAAGTTGGAGTATAACTGATTTTGAATCACAGGATGTCACATTCTTAGTGGATGAATTTCCTAAGAATGGCGAAATAGGAGAAGATTTCTCCCTATTTGAAACCTTGGATCAAGATGTTGATATCGTCATTATCTAATCCAAGTGGGAGCATAATGGGAAATGATGTGCTAAGTGTGCAATTTCCCATACGGCGAACAAGTCGCCAAAGTATTCCCCGTCGACATTTTGACATTGAAGGGGAAACTTTTATGGTTGCTCCACAAGATGAGGATGAGCCAAGAAATATTAATGAGGCTCTGAATTGCCCTAATAAGGAAAAATGGATTCATGAGATGGAAGAAGAAATGGAGTCAATGAAATCAAACCATGTCTGGGAACTTGTTGATCTTCCAAAAGGACGCAGAGCTATTGGGAATAAGTGGGTTCTCAAAATAAAGCGAAAGACCGATGGCTCGATAGAAAGGTATAAGGCTCGCCTTGTGGCGAAGGGGTATAATCAACAGGAAGGAATTGATTATGAAGATACATTTTCTCCTGTAGTGATATTTACCTCGATTCGCATTATTCTAGCGATAGTAGCTAGTATGGATCTTGAATTACATCAGATGGATGTAAAGACTGCTTTCCTCAATGGAGAATTAGAGGAAGAAGTATATATGGAACAACTTACTGGTTTCATAGTGAAAGGCCAAGAAGGAAAGGTATGTCGACTTTGGGGGTCAATATATGGTCTTAAGCAGTTGTCAAGACAATGGTATATACGTTTTTCATAATGCCATAGTGGCATATAACTTTACAATGATTGATAAGCATCATTGTGTATATATCAAAAGATCCAAGGATCAATTTGTGATCATATCATTATATGTTGATGATATACTAATTGCCGGAAGTAATATGGAGTTTGTTAATAATGTCAAGAGTTGGTTATCTTCCAACTTTGAGATGAATGACATGGGTGATGTTGCATACATTCTTGGAGTTACGATTTCAAGATTGTAAACCCATAGATACTCCTATTGCAAAAGGTGAAGGATTGAGCCATAGACTGTGTCCAAGGACTCCACAAGAGAAGGAACAAATGAAACATGTTCCTTATGCTAGTGTTGTTGGAAGTTTTATGTACACTATGATGTGTACAAGACCTGACATATGTTTTGCAATTGGAATGGTAAGTAAATACCAATCCAATCCAAGTCAAGCACATTGGAAAGCCGTTAAAGGAATACTGAGGTATCTAAAGGGACTACTGATTATATGCTGAGTTGTTAAGGAAAGGATCTGCAACTCAAAGGCTATTTTGATACTGATTGGGGAGGAGATTTAAATGAAAGGAAATCTACCTCTGGCATTGTTTTCTCACCGAATAATGGCACCATATGTTGGAGCAGTAAGAAACAAACATGTATAGCTTTGTCCACGATGGAAGTTGAGTTCGTGGCATTATCAGCAGCAGTATAAGAAGATGTTTGGCTTAAGAGATTTTTTGGATCATTTAGGTGTTATTGGAAGTGCTGCAGATTTATTGTTGGTTAACTATCATAGCCAAGTAGCAAAAGCGTACACCAAATATCCAAAATATCATGGCAAGACCAAACCTATGGATACCAAGTATAACTTTTGTCAAGGATATGATTGCACGAAAAGATGTGAACTTAGAGTACATACTACGCATATAATGGTAGCAGATCCTATGACAAAGCCAATACTTAGAGATGTGTTTTGTGGCCATATGAAATCTCTAGGATTGCGTAGAGGCTGATGTACTGAATATTGTAATTTTCCTAAGTGTTCACATTTGATGAATTTGTGTTTTCATCATTAATGCCTATGAATCTTTGTTTGATCTTTATGCATCTTAATGCTCAGTGCATTACTTTAAGTTAAGAGAAGTATGTCAGACAGATATAAGATTAGCCCACTCACACGGGTTATCGCCTCTGTTTACTGTGTGATAAATAGAGATGAGACTGTTTTTAAGCTTATTATCTAGGTGATAATCGAGAGCTCAAGCTTAAAACACGTATGTCGCCTTAACTGAGTGTTAAGATGAGGACATAATTCTTACGATGTTCGAAAGTAAAATACCCCACATATTTTACTTTATCTGTCTAAGATGCCAGATGTGAGTTCTGATGAATTTTGTGAATGAGTAGATACGTGAACTCAAGTTAGACATTAGGTATGTTTGAACTATTATCTGTACGGTATTGAAGGTGTAGACATACGCTCCATGGGAAAGGAGTTAATACCGTAATACGTATTTCATACTACGTATGCATGAAACAACCAATAAGAGTGGCAAAAGTTTGATCTCAACTTTTATGTCGTGTGAGGCTCTTGAGGAAAAGAGTTCCTCAATTTTTTTAGTCCCCTCATGACTCTTACTTATTCTCAAGATTTCTATTTAGTGTTTGCTATCTTAGGATGTTGCTAATGGTCATGAGTTTGATTCGATATGATGGGACATTTCTAGAAAAGCAAGCTGAACTGAAATTGAAAGTTTGAAGGAAAGAGGAAGATCGATTGTGGAGAATCACATTGTAGTTTTGTATTAACAGATTAACTAATTATGATTGTCTTTGGGATAATCATAATTGTGAATACGAGATATATATATATATATATATCATTGTTTGAAAGAGATCAAGAGAGATATAAATGTGATCGATTGATCTAGGGTACTGCATACTAAATCTACTCATGATGTGATGCTCATTATGAGCTAGTATATATTCCTAACAGATGTATAACAATGAGCTCTCAAAGTATGCTGGTTGCACGGATTATTCATCGGTATGAATGTTGAACAGAGGTAAAGAGAATCCTGTTCGGCCCACCATGTACGAGTGGAAGATGATGGTTTTATATGAGATGGGCTTAAGGCCCGTTCGCCCAAGTTGGGCCCAAAAAGCCCGGCCCACGGGAATAGGGCCCGTGGATGGGGGAAGGTATAAAAGGGAGGAGAGAGAGAGAGATGACACCCGTTGGAATAGAATGTACGTACGTTCTCTCCCTCGCTCTCTCTCCAAAGAAAAACAGTAAAAGCATACGGCGAGTTCTTCTTCCCTTCAAGGCGTCATCGGATTGAACAGGGCTAAATCTCTTCCTCTTATTAGCGTCGGTGTCTAATCTGTGGCTAACATTGTACGCTCAAATCCGTGGTGTGCTTTACGATCGGTGATACGTGATTTTCCCGGGCTTCGCTTTCGCATTTGCTTTAGGGGTTCGATTTAGTGTCGAATCCGGTTTTTCGGGGATCCGTTATTCCCAACATTGGTATCAGAGCCCTAGTTCACGTTTTCTCAACCCGCTTGACGTTTTTTGATTGATTTTTCGCAAAAAAAAAAGCGTGATTAGTGATTTCAAAGGAGATGGGTATATGGTTTAGGGGTAAATTTGTCCTTTTAATTCAAAGGAGATGCAAATGGAATGGAATAAGTACACTGACACGTATGGCACTCGCTTAAGGACTTTAACTTTTTTTGGTACTCACTTAAGTGCCACAAATTTAAAAATGAATTACTTGAGTGTCATTAGTGATTTGCCTCACCAAAAAGTTGATGTGGCATTAATTTATAATATATCACTTGATGTGGCGTATTGGAAACCTAAGGTCAATACTTGAGAGGGCCGTTGATCGAAGGATAGTAGAAGTTCTAATAACTTAATGAATGATCATTTTAGTACCATAAATTTCTAGAAGTGAACACTCAGGTTCATCATTTTTTTTTTTTAAATAACCGCTTAAGTCATAGGAAGAAAGAGAGAGAGAGAGAGAGAGATTGAAAACAACATCGTCTAATCGATGAGTATTTTAGAGAACTTCACATTGGACGTCGGTTTATTTTTAAAAATTCCATGTCATAATAGAAAATTAAGTAAAATTCCATATAGCACAATTTGTTTATTCAAGTGATTGATTTTACATTGATGTCGTACTCAAGTAAGTTAAAAGAAGGGGAGAAGAATATTAGAAGTGTCAAAAGTTATGTACCATGAGTCAAATTGAAGAAAAATGATTACTTAAGTGCCTTTGACGAAAAACTCCAACCAAATTGATTAAGTGACCTTTATAATTAAATTTTAATTTGACTTGGTATTTTTTTTCTATAAAAACCCAGTCCACGCGGACGTCCAAAATGATGCATAATGATCACATTTTAATTTAGATTTCTACTGAAGTGATCATTTTTTAATAATGACTTACACTTTAATAATTACTCTAATAATAAGTGGCATTCAAATAATCCATATTTACAATTTTGGCACTTAAATAATCATTTTTTAACATATCTACACGTTGTCGTTTAGGGATTATATGTTGACTGGCATGCCAATGAGTCATGTAAGGCTGAGAAATTAATAAAATACAACAATGTTAGATTTCCGGCAATTGGCACTTAAGCAATTATTTTTTTTAAAGTCGCATTTAAGTGATTTGAAAAAAAAATGACACTAAAGTCAGTACTGTAAATAACTTTTGTCTCTTCTAGTATCATTCTTGCAAAAAAAGTTATGGTATTCAAGTAAGTGATGTATGAAAATCATAAGACTTCTAGTATAATTATTTCCAAATTGAAGGGTTCTAAAAGTGACGATCGTTTTTGACGTGTAAGTATAAACTTCTAAAATACTTTTGGTAATTATCCCCTAAAGAAAATAAATATGAGATGATGGAACTTTTAGTCGCTGAGGCTTTACACTTCTTATTATTATACTATTCGAGGTGTGCTTGCTGCGTCGTGATTGAACGAAGTGTCTCACTCCTGTATGGTAGATTTTTATGTGGTACCAACGAAGGGTCATATCATATGTTGTCTCTCTATATTACGTTACGACGAAAATCAGTCGGTTGTATGGTACGATGCTCTATCCTAGATAGTCGGATGGTCTTTCAATTCGTGGTCCTAAAACGACTTCAGCTTTGGCCACCGTCAATAGCAGAATCTGATCTGGAGCAAGATCATGTCGGATTTGAACCACATATTATCCCATCTCTTTATCATACGCTTCCCTCTGCTTCTCCATGTTCCAAATCTCAAGAAGCAACTGCAAAAAGCACAATTTAATGCCTGTCCCGGCATGTACCCGGCAACATTTCTGTCTTCTCTTTCTCGCCAGCCATGACTACCTCCTCTAGGGGTGTGCATGGTCGGGCGGGCGGTTCCCGACCTAAAACTGGGAACCGCCCGCTAAGTACCGGTTATGAAAAATTGGAACCAGGATCCACCCATTTGTCGCATGGATCCACCTGGGAACCGGACCGCCGGTCCGGTCCGGTTCCCGGGTGGATCCATGGAACCGATCTTGATGCGGGGGACGTTGGTTCTTCGGGATCTGCGGAAGGGTCGCTTGGGCGAGAGGCAGCGGCGAAGCTGGGTCGCGGGTCGTAGGGCGGCTGAATGAGGACGGCGTCAGGGCTGAGATGAGCTTAGATCTATAGTCGTCGAGTGAGATCAGCGCGGCTGAAGCAAGGGACGCCGAGTGTTGGTCGCGGATGGGTCTCATGGGTTGCTGGAGTCGCAGCCACCGGTGTGAAGAAACGAGCGACGGTTGCGGTGCTGCACGTCGGGGGGAAGGCGGATCAAGCAGGGAGGCTGAACAGCGACAACGTCAGGGCTGAGATGAGCTCAGATCTGTAGTCGTCGAGCGAGATCAACGCGGCTGAAGCAGGGGACGCCGAGCGTTGGTCGCGGATGGGTCTCGTGGGTTGCTGGAGTCGCGGCCACCGGCGTGAAGAAACGAGCGGCGGTTGTGGTGCTGCACGTCAGGGGGAAGGCGGATCTGGCAGGACGACGATGGCGAAGGTGCGGAGCTGTCGCAGGTCGATGGGTGCGTGGGTATGAGATCGGAGCGGCGCCGGCAGGAGGGTGGCAGACGACTGGGCTACAGCGGCTTTGTGGCTCGTGCGGTGAGGTGAACGCATAGGTCACCGAGGAATTGAAATAGCGAGAGGAACTGAGGAAGAGAGAGAGAGAGAGAGAGAGAGAGAGGGGCAGCCGCAGAAGAGAAGTGGAAGAGACAGAGAGACCTAGGTTTGTTTTAGTAATTTCTTTTTTAATATTAAAAGGGAAAAGGTCCGGTTTGGGTGGGCGGGCGGGTGGATCTGCCCATGGAATCGGGAACCGGACCGGTTCCCTCAAGAACCGCCGGTTCCGGGCAGTTCCGGTCCGGTTCCGGGCGGTCCGGGTGGATCCTGGGTATTTTGCACACCCCTAACCTCCTCCATATCACCTACCTGTCCCCACGAGAAAAGAAACGGAAAAAAGAGGGAACAATCTGAAGATTTGACAGGTCTTCCCCTATAAACATTCTTCTTTGGCGAAACATGCTAGTTAACAAACTTATGAACAGTCTGGATTTGGTTCCGACCAAAAAAAAAAAATCTTGATTTGGTGATATGAACTAAGGAGTGGCTAATCAATCTAATCGATGCAATGAGGCCTTGTGGAGTTATAATTGTACTTGCCTTGTTTTTTTATTGTGTGACCTCAAAATTGGCAATTGATTAATTGAGCATCTTCTCGCAATTTATTTGCTTTAACCTTTGTTGAACAATTATTTGTTAATGGGTAACATAGGAATGAGATCCGAAGAGAACCAACAACTTACTCATTAGATAGAGAGAACACTAGCAGGAATGTCAACATCTATGTAAGAAGCTCTCCATGTTCTATGACTGAAAATGATTTGGAAGATCCAAGAGATAGTGGTGGGAAGACAACAGAGAGACTAAAGGGGCCCGCCAACCAAACCATGGAAAATTGTTCAAAAATAAATCTATTTGCAAATTTAGTTATAAATTGCTTAAATTTCCCAAACATTTTCATGTTTTATCAATTGAGTACATTTGCTTAATTTTGACTAGAAATTGTTAATGTAGATGTTGGTCATCCTTTATGATACGATTAGCATTAATGTGAAAGTTTTTAATTTTTTTAATTTTTTTTATTGATTCTTTAATTTTTTTTCTTTTTTTCTATTTTCTGTCTTTACCTTTTCCTTTTCCCTTCACCAATTCTCCTTTAGGCAAGGGTCACCCAACCTTGGGCCAGCAAGGGTAGCCCATGCCTAAGGCTGGTAAAGGGAAAAAAGGGGAAAGAGAAACAAAAGGAAAGAAGAGAAAGGGAAAAAAATAAAAAATAAATAAAAAGTAGAGAAGGAAAAGAAAAGAGTAGAAAAAAAAGGAAAAAAACCACAAAAAACCCTAAATTGTACTCACTGTGACACATTTATAATAAACTTTTTTTCCGTGATACCAAAAAACTCCAAACTTGTACTTGTATGACATATTTACTCCAAATTTCTTTTTATGATATCAAAAATCCTAAACTAATACTTATGTGATACATTTATGTTAATTTTTTTTTGTGACAATAAAACCTCTAAATTTTTATTCATGTGACCCATTACCCCAAAATTTGATGTAAATGTGTCATATGGATACACCTTGAAGATTTTTGGCATCATAAGAATTTTTTTGGATAAATATGTTTCAATATGTATAGTTTAGGTGTTTTTGGTGGCTTTTTCTCAAAAAAAAAATATTAAACATTATAAAAAAATTGTCAATATCAATGTTGGTTGGGGATTTTTATTACATATTTGACCCACTTGATTATACCCATTTAACTAAAAAAAAAGCTGACCCCAACAAGATGCATCCTCACAACTTTAGGACTTTCATAATCAATATAACTCTTTTGAAGATCATAAAGCGTTAGTCTTTTGGTAGGACATATAGCGTTAGTTCAAACTTACTCCAATAGAGTCAGGCCCAAGTTACTAGCGGGTGGGTTTTCTACTTCATGGATCTAATTTTGGAGGCAGGACAGACATTCAGGTTTATAGTAAGTGCGCCTATTTCCAAATTAGAGTTTGGGATCGTTGGTCGGGTTTGAGTTGGGTTCAGCCCATCAAACTTTGCCAGGACTCACCCATCAAGCCGAAAGACATAACATTTTTTCGAGCTAGGTGGGCTTAGCTCGAGCCCAATCAATTTTGGCTTTATATCTAAATACCCTTGTTCAACACCGGACTCAACAAAAAATTGTTGGGCTTGGCGTGGATGAGCTTGTGCCAAGCTCATGATCAGGTTTTGTAGAAAATGAAGTTTGCATATCAGTGCTATGGAAGAACTTTCTACCAACGAGAGCATGCATCTATAGTCGAGTGTGTTCTCCCTACAAAACTAAAAGTCGTCTTTTGAATCACTTTCACAAATTATTATCAACATATTGAGTTTTCAGCAGAGATGTGTCCTCTCTCTCTCTCTCTCTCTCTCTCTCTCTCTCTCTCTCTCTCTCTCTCTCTCTCTCTCTCTCTCTATTTTTCTATTTCATTTTTCTTATTTTCTTTTTTTTTCTCCTTTCACCTTGAACCTAGGCCACATCATAATTGCTTGTGCCATCATTGTCACTGCCACTCCATCTATTGCCACCCTTGCTAATGAAACCCAACACCCTCTATATCACAAAATTTTGTGGCCATATTTGCAAACTCCAATGATTCTCTCTCTCTAGACAATAGATCACACTTGCTAAATTGGATATTGATTGATGATTATGCTCGCATGGAGGTTGATAGTCTCATGCAACATTTATGTTTTGGCAAGGCCAGTGACCTCCATCTACCTATAGGTCTTTTCCTCCATATATGCCTAGATTGAGGGGGAGGGGAAGGGAGAATTTTCTTGGATAATGTGGGTGAATTGGGGCCCTCAACTTGTTGGTTTTACGTCAATCATCTAAGAGGAGAGGATTTCCCCCTTTAACTATAGAGGATCTCAATTCTTTTTTCTTTAAAAAAATAGAAACTACAAATGTTCTATGGGCGCGTGCAATTCATTTTGAAAACATCCCCACAAAGAGTTTCATTTGCCATGGCATAAACTTGGTATGAAATGCTAATGACAAACTAGAGGTTGAATTTGAAGCACTTCTTTTAATCGAGTATAGTTTCAATTAAAGTTGTAATTTGGGCATAGATTCTGAACTTTGCAATTAGAAGTATACGGATATTGACCCGAAATAAGTCTGTCTTGTACAAGATTACATAGAAGTGGTGGAGAAAAAGCTAGATTGCGTACACAGAAAAGAAGAAAAAGAAACGGAGAGATCGAAATAATATATTCTTTTGGGCGCGGAAATAGATGACAATTATAGTTGCTGAAGCTCTATCGTTCTTCTCGTCTTTTATTCTATTAAATATTATTTTCTTATCATGCGAGCATTAAAATATTTAAGCACGAAATTGTCTCTCGTCGTCATTTTTCGCTTTTTCCAATAAGCTCTATGGTGACATTTTTAACCGTATATGAAACTTCTGGGTATTCCCATCACGTCGATTTCGACGCACTAAGTGAGTGTTTGGATGATTTTAACTCTTGGTTGGGGGCTTTTACCATTATGTGTCCGTTTTGATTTCTTGACTCGTTAGGAAATACTTAAAGACAAGTTCAAATACGTAGATATTAACATTTAATCATTTAAATCTTTACCATGCCTCTCTCGATCTTTGCTGTGTATATAATAACTGTGAGATTCCATATGACAACTACGGTTGGACTTTGATCTAATTCTACGTGTGGAAATATTTAATGAGAGAGACATATAAGAAGTCTAAAAAGATTTAACTTTACGATCTCATATTCTGATTTTACGCGATATTTTGTTAATCATTGTTGACTGTTTTAAAATTTTAAATTATTATATAAACACGTTTTTTAATATGTAAATATTCCAATAATGACACGAAAAGCTATTACCATCACTGATAAGATCATTTATTTTAAAAGTCACATGAAACTTTGAATTAAAAAGGAAAAAAAACACTAATGAACGGCATGCACTCTCTTAAAACTTGAATTTCACCGTCGAAACTCTATTTTATTTTTATTTTTAAAACTAGGATAAATAAACTAAGCATGTAGGAGGACGCCTAGGATGAGCTGGATTTGTGATATTCTATCGTTTCATCTATGACGAAGAACATACCATTCTCTCGCAATAATTTGACTCCGAGATGAAATATCTTTCCATAAAAGACGTTTTTTGGATTTTATTAAAGGAGACAAGTTTTGTGACGATTCCATGCAATAAATATTATAAGTAGACAAGAGAGTGACAACTTCACTTCATACAGAATGAGTGTACACAAACTATGCTATACTTTGATGACAAAGTTTGAGAACGTAATCACTTCAAGCGAAACAAAACAAATACAAAGTATTTCATAATTTAATCAATGACAAAGCATGAGAATATAAATATGAATGCCGAAATTTACTCAAGGATGAGGTGCCTATCAAAGATACATGCTGAAATTTAAATTGACAACATTGATCTAGAAACTACATTTAATAAACACTAAATTTAATCAATAAAGTGAGTCTAGGAACTATAGCTATAGTTCAGGAATTGAAAGATAACATGTTTATTATTTTATGTTCAGGAATTGAAAGATAACATGTTTATTATTTTATGTTCAGGAATTGAAAGATAACATGTTTATTATTTTATGAGTGTGCATGGGGGGAAAGGGGTTCAAAGAGTGTGATGTGGTTATTTAAAGCTTATAATTGATGGTTATCCACGGTGGTTACAGACAAAGGTTACAAACAATTATCAATGTTTACATTGATGATTATATTGACTACTACCTTGACGGTTTCTTCAACTTTAGTATCTTTACAGTTGCTTTATTCCACAACATTAATGGTCATTTCTTTAACAGTTGCATTTGAGATTGTCGACTGTACTTTTTATTGATTCTTTCAAGTCGTCGATTCTTCAAGTTGTTGAAAATTTTGTTCATAATTAACTAGACTTTGCTCTCAGACCAAAAAAAAAAAAAAAAAAAACTAGACTCTGCTCTCATTAATTAAGTTTATCACATGATAATAAATCAAAAGTGGTCATTTTTTGGTCAAACAAATGCCCCTTTAAAAGGATTGAATGATTCATTGATCATTTGATTTTTCCATTGTTCAGTTGATTAAGAGTTGGAGGAACTTAACCGTAAGCCACCATGTTCGGTTGGATCGGTATGGACTAAATGAATGTCTCGGGCCTAAAGATGACATTGTTGAGCTCGTATTCCCTGCTATGTGAAGGCTCAAGAAACACCTTACACGCCTCGCAAGACTTGGTATGTGTCGAGGTGGCCCTAGTCCAAAACAGTTCGAACATAGTTTGCATAATATGAACAGGCGATCTCAAATTTCTTAGTTGGCAATCTTCTAATACCTCATTTTTTTTCGTCGAATTCTAATACCTCAAATTAACTACGCCAATTTTGGGGATTAATAATCAATTTATTTAACGCTGCATAACATACTTCTAAAGCCTCATCTTTTGATATTAATGTCTTTGCCTTTTTAGAGGTGAATGATTTTTTGGTATTTTAGGAAAGACCATTAATGGCATAATCATTATTAAATTTTAGTACTCTTGATAAAAATCACTTAATTCTCATAATGGCCAAAAGAAATCCTTGTAAGCAATTTTTATGGTGGGTTCGTTTGAGGAAAACTTCATCAAATATTTTTTCCATGGAAATCATTTTCAAAGAAAATGTTTTCCCTTTTTTCTGATTAGGGAATTCATTTTCCTTTTTTTAAGCATGAATATTTCCTTTGATTGTAAATAATTATCCATTTACTAATCATTTTTAACAAACCAAATGCATGAAAGTCCAAAAAATTAATTCACAAAAATTCTTTCATTCAAAGAAACAAATCCTTACCTTTTGATTTTTAGTCTTCACTTTTGAAATTTTATATGCATTGCTGACTCTTGCTTTTACTAGTCAAATCACACGTGTCATGATGCTATAATTTAAAATTTTCTCTAAATTTTATATATTGTTTGGAAGATTTTTGAAGAGAAAAAAAATATAGATAAGAATAACACGCAGGAAAGATTTTGTGTATTTTCTATATATATGATATGTCATAATGAGATATATTTATAGACTTTATTAAATGACTATTTAAGATAACATATTAATGAATAATATGCGTAATCAAAGATATATAAAAAATCTCCCAGATATATGCATTATCACGAAACATATATAAAATTAAGGTAGATATCCTATATATCTTTTAACACCTCAAACTTAAGGTGACTTAAAAAGAAGTCGGCTAGAGTTTGGAGAAAACATTTGAAAAACGAGTCGAACGCTAAAGGTCTTCAGTGTGCTAGAGAGGGAGTCGCTTGATGTGACCTAGTTGCTTGGTGGCTGTTGTGTGTTGTCATCATGCAGTGCAGGCTGCGTGGCCGGAGGCTATTATCGAGATAGGAGGCTGCCATGGCTGTTGTGTAGGCTACACAGAAGGAGGCTATCGAAACGTAGGAGGCTGTCCCTGCTATTGTGCGAGCTACACGACAAGAGAACATGCTGATGTGGCAGTGGAGTGATGAACGATGTTAAGGATTTGTTGTGTAAATAGACGATAGGTAATTGTTCTAACTTTCACCAAATGCGAAGCATGAAAATATGCAATAAGAAAGATAAATAAGGAGTCCGAAAGATTTAATCCAGGACTTTCAGTTCTGATGTTACGTGAGATTGTGTGAACTTTATCGATTATTTTTTTAAGTTATTAAATAAATACATGCTTTAATATTTAATAATTCTGAAAATAATATGGAAAGCTATTGCCATCATTAGAAAGACTAATTTTATTATAAAAGTTCACATGAAACCATTATTCTCTTGGGCATTGAGATAAAAAAGAAAAAAAGCAAATGGACGGCATTCGCTCTTGTGAAACTTAAATTTCACCGTCCAAACTTTTTTTGACAGAGCATAGACAAACTATGTAGGAGGACGTTCCCTGGGTCACAAAAAAAGAAAAAAACTATGTAGGAGGACGCATAGGATGAGATGGATTTGTCATCTTTCTCTCATTTCAACTATAACTATGGTGGTCTGTGATAGACGAACTATAAGTCTATAACTAAGAACACACAATCGTCTTAGTCTTAACATTATCTACTTGCAATTCCTACTACTCTCTTCTTCACAATGGCCAAGTTCTTCAAGACTGCCACTTCTATCGTCCTGATTTGTCTTTATTTTCTCCTCCTCATTGGTTAGTCCATTCTCAATTGCATTTGGGTGTTAGTAAATAATATAGGAAAGACTATGGACTGCATGAAAATGCAAGAACAGAAGAAAAAAGCTATAATTGTTGTTGTTATTTGTTTAGCTAGAAAGGAGAATCTATGCTATGTCATAACTCATAAAATGTTGTTGCGCTCTTTGTTTGGCTTGAGCATTCATATAGGCCATGTACAAATGGTGAAAGGAAACGTATGTGAGAGACCAAGCAAAACACTGAGCGAGATTTGTCGTACCAATGGTTGCGACCGACAGTGCAGGGACTTGGAGTGTGCAATGCGTGGGGCTGTCAAGGCGGCGACATCATATGGACTCGTGCTTGCTACTTCAATTGTTAGAGGAAAGAAAGATGATTCACATAAGTTCTATTACTATAAACACTTGCGTCCTCAATTGAAAGTTTCGATTACATGGACGATAATAAAACAATAAATGGTGTCTTGGTGTTAGGGGTGAGCATGGTTCGGGTTGGGCCGGTCCACCCGCTAATCCTAGGACCAATCCGCACAGTATTGGTTTTCAAATTTTGGGACTGATGAATGATCCTATTGAGCTTAGGACCAAGGACCGGACCGATCCAATGGGTTCGGTCTGGTTCTAGGGTCAACCTGGGACCAATTGATAATTTTTTATTTCATTTTTTTTGGTGACTCAGGAACCCCGTACAGCCGGCAGCTGGCAGCCAGCGAGTAAACTTGGGAGGACACATAAGCGGGAGGACCCACCATCCCCAGCGTCCCACTTAAGACCCCAAGCGACTGTGAGGGGATTCGAACTCCTCCCCTTCGTGAGGGGGAGAGAGTCCAAACCATCACGGCCACCAAGGCGGTGGTTTTTTTTATTTCATTTTTTGTACTCCTTAAAAAACAATTGAGGAGCGGACTTACCCAATATGTTCGGTCTGGTTTTAAGATCAACCTAGGACTAATCAATAATTTTTTATTTCATTTTTTGTACTTCTTGAAATGACAACTGAGGACCGCACCGATCTAATGAGTTTGATGATGAGCAAGGTTAGCTAAGAAAGGCAAGCGGTGAGGGTTGGGGTGAGCGTCGAACATAATGAATATCGAATGTTGAGCAAGAGGCAAGCATCGAGCAGCGAGCGGCACAAGTGACCCAAAGAGAGCGAGGCGAGTGTCAAGTGGCGAGCGGAGAAATTGTTTTTTTCGATTTTAGCAAATTGAAGACTAAGAAGACAAATAAGACAGAAGAGAACGAATACTAAAGGAGGATGACATAACGTGCCTTTTTGGACGTCGTGAAGACTCCTCACAAAAATATTTTCCTCCTTCGTATATTATGACTATTAACGCCATAAAAGATATTAAAAACCTAAGTTATTAAAGAATAATGTAAAATTACTTGAACTCCTCACTAAAGAGCTATTTAATGTTGTTGACCCCGTTTATTTTAAGGTTTTTTCTAAATAAAAAAATTATAAATAATATATATATTTAGGGTTGGTCCAGGTTGGACCGACCCGGAACTCTCAGGACCGATGACTGATCCGCATAATGCTGGTCCAGGAATTTTAGGACAAAAAACCGATCCAGTTTTCTTGGGAACCGGACCAGGACCGGCAGGGTTGGGCCGGTCCAGGGTCAGTCCAGGGTTGACCCTGGATTGATGCTCACCCCTAGTTGGCGTCTTCCTTGTCGTCGTCGTCAGCGTTGTATGAGAGAGTTACCCTCTCTTTATTTGTCCAGACACGGATCATGGGTGCGGTCATTAATTAAGTATGCCAATGTGGTTGGTTTCTTGATGGAAAAAGGAAAATGTTGTCATTTTCCTTACATGAATGCTTCTATTTGAAAAAGCAAAATCCTTTTAGTAGAATTATAGGGAAAATGTTGGATATTTCTATGGTTTTGAAATATTCAAAGCCTAAAAGTTATTGCCGCCATCAATTTGTGACGATTTTTTTATTTGATGCAAGAATTGATGAAGGGAAAATTGCTCTCCTTTTCATTTACCTACAAATTGTTATTTTGTACATAATCCAAAGTAAAAAGCCATAAAAAACCCTAATTTTTTCCTAGTGTGATAAATTTATCCCAAACATTTTTTTATGGCACAAAAAACCTCAAACTTTATCAACGGTGACACATTTACTCAAAAAAAATTTTGTGACACAAAAAACTCAAAACTTGTACTCGGGTGACACATTTACTCCAAACTCTAGAGCATTCTCTACTTTTACTCTTTTTCTTTAAAATTTTTTTCCTTTTTTCTTTTTTCTTCTTCTCCCTTCCTTCCGTTGGCCATGGCGGGGGGAAGTTGGACTCAGGTGAGGGTCGCCCTCGCCTGATCTGGGGAGGGAAACCCTCACTCGATGTAGGTAGGGCGGCCCTCGCTAGATCTAGGGAGGGCAATCCTCACCCATGCTTGGCGAGGGTCCCCCTTGCTGGATTTGGTGAGGACGACCCTTGCCCAACACTGGGGAGAGTGACCCTTGCCTAAGTCTGGCTTCCCTCTGCCATGGCCAGCGGAAGGAAGAGAGAATAAGAAAAAAGAAAAAAATAGAAAAGAAAAAGTAAAGAAAAAGAAAAAATAATGTAAAAAATAATGTCCGCCCAGGTGAGGGCCGCCCTTGCTAGCCCAGGTGATGACGATCCTCACCTGACGCTAGCCAAGGCGGCCCCAGCCTGAGTCCGGCTTCCCTCCACCGCGGCGGAGGGAAGAGAGAATAAGAAAAAAGAAAAAAGAAAAGAAAAGAAAAAGGAAAGAAAAAGAGAAAAAAATTTAAAAAATAAAAGACAAAAAATGTCATTTGGTCATAGAGTTTGGAATAAATGTGTCATGATTGGCAAAATTTGGGGTTTTTTATATCATAAAAAAAAAATTGGGGTAAATTTGTCATGAGCAAAGTTTGGGGGTTTTTAGTGGCTTTTTTCCTAATCCAAAATGTATACCAAAACAAGAAAATTCTCTCATCTTCTCCATTTCTTTTTTTGCTGGGTTATACATGCAATTTTGTTGTTTTTGTTCCCTCCATTATTTTGTGTAGAGTAAAGAGAAATGTTCATTGTATATTAGAATGATAGCTGCTAGAGCCTATTGCACCACGTTTCGTATTTTGAGAGGCGGAATTATTTTTAAGGATGGTGCTTGTATGCCTCCACATCTCGATCTTATTTTTCATCTTTTCCAATAGAAATTCAATCAATCTTTATTATGTACACTGCGGACTAAGCAAGAAACACTTCGAAGTGATATTTCCATTAACTCTATTTAAAATAGTTTCCTGGAAATAACCGTTTCAATGCAGGATAATATATCAATAATTTAACATTAGACTACTTTTTTGTTGCATGAAGGTTAATGGTAGTTCGAATTCACCAAAAAAATATTAATAGAACCTATCATATATTTAATAATTTCTATCAGGAAATAATCAAATTATTTTTATTTTGTCATAACTCAGGGGCATAAGCATAGACACTCAGCTATGTGGAGGCTCGTGAAACATCCCTTAAGTTAGTTAAGTGTGAGGTATATGTTGATGGCCCTGATCCAAAACAGTTTGCATACAATTGGTGGCATATGAACAGGTGAGCCCAAAGTTCTTCACTTTCACCAATGAATAATTTCTAACATGGTGTGTTCACTTTCACCAATGAATACATTTCCAGAATTCCTCTGGCAAGATTGTTCAAGGCCCTAGTTTTAGACTCTCATAACCTATTTCCCAAACTCATGCCTCAAGCTATCAAGAGCATTGACATCATCCGAGGTGATGGAGAGGCTGGAACAATTAATGCTTAATGAACTTCATTGAAGGTAATTATGTATTTTTCCCATATAAATGTGCTTTTTTTGTTGTTGTCACTTAATGGCATGGACAAGTAATCTATGATGTGATCTCTTTCTATTGTCTACATGTGGCTAGGTTAGCAACATGAAAAATGGCGTAGATGAGCTGAATAAGAAGACCATCACATACAAGTACACAATGAATGATTTTAAGGAGAAATTTGAATCTATTGCCTACGAAGTCAAATTTGAGCCTATATTAGAAGGCGGGAGCAATAACAAGATTGCAAGCATGAATTATTTAGAGAGCAATGTTGAGCTTAAAGAAGAGGACTTTAAGACATGTAAAGAGAGATCCTTGGATGTACAAGGTCGCCGAAGCGTACCTCCTCCTAAACCCCACACTTGTGAAATTTCAAATGCACTCTTAAATAAATTTAAGAAGTCTGTAAATAAGCACTCGTGATATATAGTCTCTTATGTTAGAAGTATACGAGTTCCCTTACTTCTATATGGCTGTAAATGGTCCTTAGATTTGGAAGGCAATAAAAATACGTAGTATTCTACTTATGTTATTACTTTACGCGCATTCCCCAGTCTTCTATTTATAGAGATGTTTTTCCTTATTGATGACAACTTCATGAGATAATGGCAAAATTTTTGCTAATCTGATAATGACTATCCATGGGTGGATCGTCCAATCGTAGACGTGATGATGGCCGTGGACGTCCCTTGACCTCAATCCATGAAGAATTCCAAAAAGAGATGGGAGACATGATTTTGACAATGATCCAAATTCATTCATGGGCGTTCAAGTGTAATATATATCTTTTCCATTTTCAAACCTAAGATTCTTCTTTTTTGCAGAAAAAGAATAATTTGAAATATTTTTTTAAATGATTATTTGCATCGTTTGAAATAAGTGGACAATAAAAAACATTATCAGCAAAACTGCTGGCCTAAAGTCAGCCCAAAGAGGCTGAGTCTACATCATATTTGTCACAGCAAATCTCAGCCCAAGGGCCAATTCAATACCTATAATAATACTTAACTCTATGGACAATCCCACGCTGAGTCCTCTCTTCCACCATGGAAGGATTCCCTCTCACCCAGGTGAACTATTCCCTATCCCCATGGTGGTAGTCAGCCCACAAAAACCCCCTTCCCTAAAACCCTAAATCAAAGCTCATCGTTACTTCTCCTTTCCTACCCACAGCTTACAAACCGCATTTGAAATGCTGGACAGAGTTAAGGCGGTTGAAACTTGACGTTCCATCATTCTTACAAAACAACTTTGAAGCGGTTGCCCTAGTCTTAGAAGTAGATGCCTTCTCGCTTTTGGGAAAAACTTCTTTGTTCTAATACCGATAGCTACAATCATGAGCCTCTTTAAATTGCCGCTCAACCTTAAGTGCAAGTTGACAAACATCATTGTAAGTTCAATAAGGTTGAAGTTGGACAACGTTACCGATTTTAGATCAAAGTCCAACAAGGTAGCGGGCAACAGTTTGTTCCTCTACTTTGAAAACATTACAAAGCATCATGAGGTGATCAAATTCTGCTGTATATTCTTCTACAGACAGCTCCTTTTATTTAAAATTGTGGAATTGAAGGAAGGTATCTTGACGGTAGTGGTGGTTAGAATTTCTTCTTTCATTCTTTCCTCATCTTCTCTCAAATTACGATACAGCTTCTTCCTTCACAAGCTCTTTGTTTTTTCAAGTGCTCCCACAAAATAGAGGTGTGCCTTTTGAGTTTAATAGCAACTATCTTCACCTTTCGATCATTTGGGATTTCTTCAAAGTCAAAGATTCTTTCTACAATATGTAGCTAATCCATAAATTCTTTCGATTGCATCTTCCTTTCGAATTTAGGAATATCAACCTTTACATAAAATTTTGCTCGATTTTATGAAATTGTCAATATTGACATCGACAAAGTTCTTCCTTGTTGGAAGCATGACTTCAAGCACCAGCAACGGGGTTGATGTCCTCTTCATCAAAGGGAGCATCTTCTAAATCATGATGCAAATCATCACATTCTAGAAGTTCGAAGCGTTGCAAATGCTCTTGTAGTTGCTACACTCGTCTCCTTTATTGGATAAACATCTTCAACTGATTTTGATGATCAAATTATCCTTAGTATATTACTTACTATGGTGTATGCAAATATTTGGACTAAAGGACTGCAATATCCATGATGTAATTTATTGGAAAGAAGTTCACAAATGTCCTATTATAGCAAATGGTGCCAATCAACCTAAAAGATTAGTAGTTGATAATGTTTGTGTGGAAGCTGTAAAGATTGGGTAGATGGTGCCATGACAACCAACTACATGTGATGATGTTTGTTGAGTCAGTTAAGTAGCCGTTGTGGACTTGGATTTGCACAGCAATAGAATTCAGATAAAGCATGTATCAGAGCAGCTAAGTTGTGACATCCCAGATTTTTAGTCCTGTTCTTTATTGAATAAATCGGGCATTTCAACGATGCGCCGATAGGGCTGTTCTTAGAGCTGATCACTCTCGAGATAACTAGACTATTCAGGGAAGCCATTAAGGAATTTTAAGGCAATAGACTTGAGAATTCGACCAGGAATCGACTTCTCGACCGTGCTTATCTTTAGAGGCCATTAGGGCACAGTATAAAATCGATTAAAATCAGAGATAGGTCTGTTCGACTGAGATGTGTGGCTAATCGTGGGTGACACCACTAAATTGAAAAATTCTCGTCGACCGGCCTTAGACTGATTCTTCTATCGTTTTGGTATCCTTTGTCCGTATTTGAATCCTCGAGATTTTCATGACAACCGAGAGTCGCCAATGTGTCGAGTGGGTTCATTGTGACTCGAAGAAAATTGATCACGGGTCATTTGCGCTAAATTTTGTTTGAAAACTACATGGTAGCTTAGGTCACGCTAAAAACACGCTCGAGTGAAATTAACTGCGAATTCAAGTCCGATTTTAGAAATTTAAGATTCTATCATGTCATAATAAATTCTAGGAACGTCAATTAAATTCAGAATATTTTTCTGCAACCCGAGACTTTTTGGGAAAAAAGTCGTCCTAAGGCCGTTTTTGTTTAGAAAAAGACCGAGACTGTTTTTGATCGCGGAATTGGGATGCAAGATGGATCTATTGCCGAGGAAAAATATCGATTGGATCAAGGACTCGACAATGAGATCTGTTGAGGGTAAATATGATTGAAATGGGATTGAATCGGGTAAGAAACTAAGTCTAATTGAGGGAGCAATGTTGCAAATTCGTAACCCCCCCATCCACCACCATTTTGGACCAATTAAAGGTTGCAAAGGAGTGCCTTGGTGGCCTAAGGACAGCTAAGGAGTAGCTGGTGGCCATGGTTGGTCAAGGGGACAAGGCATTGGAAGAATTGGCCAAGGAGACCCCACCAAAGCCAAACTTGCCCCACACTCCTTCCTCTCTCTTTCCCCCTTGCTGTCCACTCCTCCAGCTCCCTCATCTCAGCTTGTTCGACACCACAGCAATTGGAGAAGACCACTGGAGCAGCCAGCACACTGCCGGACCACCTGGAGACGTCGCACGTAGCCACCTCCGCCGGAACGCCTCGCCACCTCACTGCTCAACTCCGCCTCCCCCACGCTGTCCCATCCCTTTGTCCGTGCGTCCCAGGGCTATCGTGAGCTCGGTTGGAGACTGTCCATCACCGTCCAAGCCCCGCCGAGTCTCGCCGTTAACTGCTCGGCCTTGATGTAGCACCACCGGCCCTTGCACGCCTCAATTGACCCCGGATTAGCCCTCCACCGGCAGCGAATAGCAAGCTGAAAAGTGGGTCTCCAGCACTGTTCCGGGCCCGTTTTGAGCCTTGAAAGCTTGGCCCGCCTTGAGGAAAGTCAGTCCCCATTGTGTTCCCGTCGGTTTGATCCAATCCGTTCACTAATCCAGTGAGTTTTGCTCACTAAACCCCACTTAATATACTAATGATGATTACGGGTTGATTAGATTTAATTAAGTATGATTAGGTGGATAGATTGGAGTAGACTAATTAAATTAATGCCTTATCAATGCATGCTAGGTAAATGGTTAGTACTATTAGCTAGTGGATAGTACCTAGTATTTATTGAATGAATCTCGGAAATATTCTGGATCCGTTTTGGCGTCCAATTAGGCATTACGAGCCTAAATTGGATTTATTGTATTTATTTAATAATTTCTGTAATTAATTAATTAGTTATTTTTCAAAAATTAGGCTGGGATAGCCGACGACCGGAATTTTATGTTGATTATCGTGGTGTAGTTTGTTTATTTATTTGAGTGCTAAATCGTGCTGAATTGATTTAATTTTGATTTTAAGATTTTATTCCTAAATTAATTAATTTTGGTAATTGATTGGAAAATTACCAGGTATCGGTTTACAGTACCAAAAATATGTAATTGGCTGTTGAAACTGGTGGGATATTCGTAAAGTGAAATTATTATATTTTGGCTAAGGGCGACCGCGTACCCATACATAGCTATTTTTATCGAGTATGATAAGGCCGACCGTGTACCCACACATGGCTATTTTTATCAAGTATGATAAAAATAAGAAGTTGACTATATGTTTGAATTGGTATACTATATTGGCTTGAGCGCCTTAAATTATCAGCTTTGGGCGAGCATATAAATAGTATACCATATGATCAGCTTTGGGTGAGCACATATTATCAGCTTTGGGCGAACATATATAGTATACTTTGATGGCTCGAGGGCCCTAATGGTTTAGCTTTGGGCTAGCATATATACAGTATACTATATTGTCAGTTTTGGGGGAGCTATACTATCTATTATCAGCTTTGAGTGAGCAGTCCTAGACTAAGGTCGGACTTTATAGATAATATTGAATGTACTAACCAGGAGAAGGTCGTGAAGACATGTAATCGACTAAGTTGATTGATTGATGATTCGATCTGATTGGATAAATTAATGTGATTGGTGTATATTTGAAATATACTGATTTGCAGGATGGAACTGAGGCTAAGGTAAGTCTTCTGACTCGTATCGTGCTTAAGCAGTCCTAAGGTGCATTGGCTTCCTAATCGAGTCTTAGGGGGTAGAACTTACTGAGATGTAATCTCCTCTCGGTTGTGGGACATTATTTCAGGTGCCTAGATGGCAGCACCTCCACCTTCTCGTCCTCCCATGCATTTTGGGAAACTCAAAGAAATCATCGAGATAGGATATCACTTCCTAATACACCCCCATCTTGAAGGATTAGAATATGTGCTTGTGAAGTCAACCGTTCGGGTTGACGTGAATGGGCCCGATAGGGTGCCTCATAGGTACCGGTCATGGTATCGCCATTACCATGATGGCCGAATAGAGGGTCTTGTGCCGGAGTCTAATGTACCTTAGTTCGTTTTGGAAGCTGCTTTTGGTGAGGGTACATCAAACCATAAGGATGAATTGGTGGTTGATACGAAGGATCCTAAGTTGGGTAATGATCCTAACTCTGTAGAACAGTCAGTAGTAGACTCTAACTGGAGCATGGAGGAAGGAGAGGTTGTTGAGAAGGAGGAGTACCTAGAGGAGAACATGGAGGAGGAGCCTGAGGAGGAACCTGAAGAAGAACCTGAAGAGGAGTCAGAGCAGGACCCCGAGGATGATCAGGAGTATGATCCTGATGAGGATTGAGACTCCACTCCCGTTTAATGACTTGTTACTGTTGAACTTGTTTATGTAGAAATCGACTTTCTAGTGTGGCTTGTATATGAATATATATGACTTAGTTGTTATATATGTATATAAGTATGTTGGTTTTCAGGTTCGAGTTTTTTTTAGTCCTACTTTCCTATCCCATTGCTTTAATGTCTAGGAATTTTATATCTGCTTCCGCATGCGCATTAAAATGAAAGGGTTGGCGATGCGTTCTGGGACATCGCTAATAATCGACTAGGTGAGGGATGGGTGCGTGCCTGAGGATTGATGCGTGACATCCCCGTTTAAGTGGTATCAGAGTAATGGTTAGGGATTGGAGTGATAAGGTGCGATCGACCATGGGATAGTTGTAGGAAACACATTTAAATACATGTCTAATGCATGTTGATGTTAGTTGTGTGATAAAATTGCTTATTGTGTGTATCGCTCATCTTCTAATCTAGTATGGATTTGGAAGACAGGTTTATGTAGAAAAAACTGAACCATGAGCGAGCCGGAGCAGAGAACTTCGAGTAAGTTTACTGTGAGGCCTATGGCTTGGGTTAGATCGTCGACCAGGGTTGATACCCTAGGAGGCAGAGCTAAGGCACCGGCACAGGCCAGTGCAAGTGGTGTAGCACCACTGTTAGTTGATGCTAGGGTAGCAGCCCCAAGTGATTAGGGAACCATCAGGATTGATTAGGCCTTGGATGCCATGAGAGAATTGATGGGGCAACAGGCCTGGGATCAAGCTGCCCCATTTACTGCTGTTGTTGTAGCTGCCGCTTAAGCCATTGCTATTGTTGCCGTTGCCGCCGCTGCTGAGGCTGCAGCCGTTGCCGCACCAGCCGCTGCACTTGCTGCCGTGCCTGCTGATGTTCCAGCTGAGAACATAGAGGTGCAGAGCGAAAGACCAATCCATAAGTTGGTGGAGCAATTTTTAAAGATGAGTCCGCCAAGATTTTCGGGTACTGGAGACCCCGAGGCTGCCTCATTGTGGATACAGGACTTGGAGAAAGCCTGTGCACTCCTGATGTCTACTGAGGTAGAAAAGGTAACCCTAGCAGTATAGCAATTGCAGGGCAATGCCAACAGCTGGTGGAGAGCCGCTAGAGAGATAGTATTTCCTAAAGGAGTGGTTCTCCTGTGGGATGCATTCTTCAGAGCATTCAATGAGCAATACTTTTCGAGGAATGTAAGACAGTAGAAGATAGAAGAATTTCTGCGTCTCTGTCAGGGGTCAATGACTGTTGACCAATATGGGCCCAAATTTGCAGAGCTATCTCAGTATGCTCCAAGATTGATTGAAGACCCTAAGGAGAAGGCTCGAAGGTTCAAGAATGGCCTTTGACATGAGTTGATGCAGCTGCTGGTGCCATTCGACTTAATTGATTATCGAGAAGTCTATCGTCGAGCATAGCTGCTTGAAAGGAGCCTAACTGAGCAAGTCACCTCGTCTGGATCGAGGTTTATGTCTCATCAAGAAGGGATTCGCCATGGGAAGAGACCCATGACTGGAGGTAGATTCCAGGTTTCGCCCAATAGGAAGGGTGGAGTTGGAAAGTTTGGGCCAAGTCAGAATGGCTTGTGTCGCTTTTGTGGAAGGTGACACGGTTCAACTCCGTATCCTCGAAGGCGGGGTGTTTGTTTTGGATGTGGCCAATAGGGCCACATGATCAGAGATTGTGCTAGTAGACCAAGAGGACAACCGCAGTTACTACCGCTGCCACCTAGGGGACAGATTAGAGGAGTATGCGCCTTAGAATGTGTCGCGAGGAGGTCAGTTAAGACCATTAATTCAGGGCATGGTATGTACCATCACACAGGGTCAGTCAGAGGTTGCGCCTGACGTGATCACAAGTATGGTTTCGCTGAACGACTAACCTGCTTACACTTTATTCGACTCTAGAGCAACTCATTCCTTTATTACCGAGCAGTATGTTAAGTTGTTAGGATTAAGTCCTACATTGCTGGAGTCGGCAGTTTGCATATCTACACCATTGAAGGATTAAGTTATTGCTGCTTTAGGTTGTTCTAGTTGCAACTTAGCGATTGGTGAGTGAGTGGGGAAAATAGATTTGTTAGTCCTAGCCATGTATGACTTTGACATGATAATTGGCATGGACTGGCTCACCAAGCAACGAGCTATAATGAATTGCTATCGCAAGGCGATTCAGTTTGACCCGTTAGTGGGTAAGAGCTTCGAGTTTGTCGGAAATCGAGGAGGACCCTCGATTGTCTTGATCTCGTTGCCAAAGGCAACTTGTTTGTTAGATGAGGGTTGTCAAGGTTACCTGGCAACTGTCGTAGATAGGACAGTTGTGGAACTAAAAATGGAAGACATTGCTGTGGTACAAGAATTTCCGAATGTCTTTTCAAAGGAGTTGCCAGGATTGCCCTCAAAGAGAGAAATTGAGTTCGTGATCAAGCTAGCACCCGGGACAGAGCCAATCTCTAAGGCTCTTTACGGGATGGCATTATCTGAGTTGAAGGAACTAAAGGCGCAGATGCAAGAGCTATTGGATAAATGATTCAAACGTCCCAGTGCATCACCTTGAGGAGCACCAGTTTTGTTTGTGAAGAAGAAAGATGAATCGTTGCGCTTGTGCATCAACTATCGACAACTCAATCAGGTAACGGTCAAGAACAAGTATCCATTGCCAAGGATCGATGATTTGTTCGATCGGTTACAAGGAGCGTCGATATTTTCGAAGATCGACTTGAGGATAGTATATCATCAGTTGATAATCAGGAAATAGGATGTTCCTAAGTCAGCATTTTGTACTCGGTATGGTCACTATGAGTTTACAGTGATGCCATTCGGGTTGACGAATGCTCGTGCTGCCTTCATGGATTTGATGAACCGAGTATTCAAAGATTATCAAGATTAGTTCGTGATTGTGTTCATTGATGATATTCTGGTCTACTCAAGAAGTGATGAAGAGCATTAAAGTCATTTGACACTAGTGTTGCAGACACTAAGAGTCCATCGGTTGTACACCAAGTTTAGCAAATGCGAGTTTTGCTTAACTCGTGTTACTTTCTTAGGTCACGTGATTTCAGGCGAAGGAATCTCTATGGACCCAAGCAAGATTGAAGCAGTGATTAATTGGCCGAGACCGACCATAGTGACAGAAATCAAAAGTTTTCTGGGTTTGGCAGGTTATTACAGACGATTTGTGGAAGGGTTCTCATCTTTAGTGTTGCCACTGATAAAACTCTTAAAGAAAGAAGAGAAATTTGTATGGACAGACAAGTGTGAAAGTAGTTTCCAAGAGCTTAAGGAAAAGCTGACTATTGCATTTGTGCTAACCATTCCATCTGGTCTCGGAGGATTTGAGATCTATAGTGATGCGTCAGTCAGAGGATTGGGTTGCGTGTTGATGCAACATGGCACGGTTGTTGCATACGCCTCCCGTTAGTTGAGGCCTCATGAACAGAATTATCCGACACATGACTTAGAACTCGTGGTAATTAACTTTGCCCTGAAGATTTGGAGACATTATCTATGCGGAGAAAAATTCTAGATCTTCACGGACCATCAAAGCCTCAAGTACCTATTCTATCAGAAGGAGTTGAACATGAGATAGCGCCGATGGATGGAATTACTGAAGGACTACGACTGTGATATCTTATATCACTTGGGAAAGGCGAACAAGGTCGTTGATGCTTTAAGTCGAAAGTCTTCAGTTGCTCATATATTGATGAAGGAGTGGAATCTAATTGAGAGAGCTTGAGATTCGGTATTCAAGTTTGAGGTAGGCCACCTTTCGAGTCTTATGGCCACCCTCAGAGTTGAACTGGATGTTCAGATCAGAATCAAGTTACTCTAATCGACAGACCCAGATGTGCAAAAGATCCTGCAAGAGGACACTGATAAAAGAAAGGCTGACTTTTAGATTTCTGATGAAGGGACACTAAGGTTCCAAGGACGTTTAGTTGTACTTGATGATGTGGAGCTTAGAGAGGACATCCTATCAGAAGCACATCGTAGCAGTTATAGCATTCATCTCGATCGTATCAAGATGTATCAAAATCTGCGTCAACACTATTGGTGGTCAGGTATGAAGGTGGACATCGCCAAGCATGTCGCCAAGTGTCGTCAGAAAAGCTATGCAGACAAGCGTCGAAGGCTTTTGGAATTCCAAGTTGGTGATCACGTTTTTTTAAAGGTGTCACCAATGAGGGAAACTTCGCGTTTTGGAAAGAAAGGAAAACTGAGTTCGAGGTACGTATGTCCATTTGAGATTCTTGAGAGAATTAGGAGCTTAGCGTATCGTCTTGCGTTGCCGCCAAGATTGGCACAAGTGCATGACGTCTTTCACGTGTCAATGATAAAGAAGTATAAGCCTGACCCGACCCACGTGCTCAATTTCGAGGAATTGGACGTGGATGGCCGTGTGTCATATGTTAAAAGCTCGGTTCAGATAATGGACAAGAAGGAGCAAGTTCTACGTACAAAGTCCATTCCGTTCATCAAAAAGGTCTGGCAACACCATGGTACTGAAGAAGCGACATAGGAGACTGAAGAGTCGATGAGACAGTTGTACCCCCGCCTTTTTGATAAAGTATTGTAATGGTTTAAATTTCGAGGACGAAATTTTTATAAGGAAAAGAGTTGTGACATCTCAGATTTTCAATCCTATTTTCTATTGAATAAATCGGGCATTTCATTGACGCGCCTATAAGGCTATTCTCAGAGTTGATCACTCTCGAGATAACTAGACTATTCGGGGAACCCATTAAAGAATTTTATGACAATAGACTTAAGAATTCGATCAGGAATTGACTTACCAACCGTACTTATCTTTAGAGGCCATTACGGCACAGTATAAAATCGATTTGAAATCAGAGATAGGTCTGTTCGATTGAGATGTGTGGCTAATCGTGGGTGATACCATTAAATTGGAAAATTCTCGTCGATCGGCCCTAGACTGATTCTTCTGTCGTTTTGGTACCTTCTATTCATATTTGAATCATTGAGATTTTCACGACAATTGAGAGTCGCCAATATGTCGAGTGGGTTCATTGTGGCTTGAAGAAAATCAACCACGGGTCATTTGCACTATTTTTTTTTTTTAAACTACCAGGTAACCTAGGTCACGCTAAAAATGCGCCCGAGTGAAATTAACCTCGAATTCAAGTCCGATTTCTGAAATTTAAGATTATGTCATGTCACAATAAATTCTAGGAACGTCGACTTAGTCTCAAAAGATTTTTCTGCAACCTGAGGCTTCTTGCAAAAAAAGTCGTCCTAAGGCCGTTTTTGTTTAGAAAAAGACTGAGACCATTTTTGATCCCGAAATTGAGATGCAAGACGGATCTATTGGCAAGGAGAAATATCGATTGGATCATGGACTCGACAATGAGATTTGTTGATGCTAAATAAGATTGAATTGGGCAAGAAACAAACCCCAATTGAGGGAGCAATTTTGCAAATTCGTAACCCCCCCCCCAATCCACCACCATTTTGGACCAATTCAAGGTTGCAAAGGGGTGCATTGGTGGCCTAAGGATAGCCAAGGAGTAGCTGGTGGCCATGGTTGGTCAAGGGGACAAGGCATTGGAAAAATTGGCCAATGAGACCCCACCAAAGCCAAACTTGCCCCACACTCTTTCCTCTCTTTTTCCCCCTTGCCGTCCACTCCTCCAGCTCCCTCCTCTCAGCTTGTCCGACACCATAGCAGTTGGAGAAGACCATTGGAGCAGCCATGTGTCATCCTGAATTTTCAATGTTGTTTTCAATTAAATTAAATCGGGCCTTTCATCGACGCGGCTGTGGCACCCCAAAACACCTTAGGTCACCACAAATACCTATCGCTCCACCTAATGAACACTAGTTACATCTCCTAGAAGAAGCGTCGTAGTTCATAGGCATTTTTTTTTATATAACGGTCCCAACGCAACTTATTAGCGGAAGCATAAACAAGTCTCACCAACTCTCCCTCCAACAATCATGATACAATGCACACTACTAAGCACCATAAGATAAGATAAAGCCAAGACACTTTTATTTACATATTTTCATGATGGATTTTCTCGGGTCGGTACAACAAAAGAAAGGCCAAGACTTTTAACTACACTCGGCCATAACCCCAAAAAGAGACAACTCGACCCTCTATGTCAATCATGCAAAATCCTCCATCTATAACTGTCGGCTATTGTCCAAAAAATAGCAGCTCCTACTCCTCACGCACGGGCCGTCACACCCATCCCGGTGCGTCGGCCGGTGGCGGCGGCAACATCCCCCACATCACTCCATCTCGACGAACGTGAACAGATATGAACTCCTGAACGATCGGGCCCCTAGCCAGGCCCACGTCATACATCACTAATGCATGAACCCGAATGAATGTCAGACCAGGGATGGTGGAACAGTCGATCTCCACACACTCCACCTCCACGTCCGAAGGAAGGTCCACGTGACAGCAGGGAGCAGCATCTTTCTATTTTGAAATGTTGGTCCCCGAAGGGGTGAGTACAACCACTCAGCAGGTAAAGGACCTAATAAACCACTCAATGCATCACATAGAACAATCAAGACATCATAGTATAGTTCATATCATGCATACATTCAAGCATTACTTACCTTGCAGCCATGCACATGTCATTATACCATATGTACATGCATCCTCATGTACTCATCATCATATCAGACAACCATGCATATGTCATTATACCATATGTACATACATCCTCATGTACTCATCATCATCATGTCATACACATACCATGCCATTGGTGCACATACAACCATGCATACATGTTATCATACTATGCATGTCACCCATATACCATCATGCCATAGGTGCACATACATTTATGCACTCATCATCAAGCATGCATGCATACATGTTACCATACTATGCATGATTCAATTTCAATTTCCCAATTTTTATTCTTTCAATTTGGGCCGCCACATTTCTCTTTCCCAGGGTCAGTGTTTGCATCCCACATTTATCGCTTGCACCCTACTTGGCATCACGAGGAACCTCCGACACAAACTTCCGGGCATTCGGCACACACCCTCCGAGCATCTCATACCCCAACTGGCATCACGAGGTATCCCCCAGCTCAAACCTCCGGGCTTCTGGCACCCCCACTCTTTGGGCATCTCGAAACTCCTGAGGACCCTCCGGAATTATGCCACTAGGCCACCGAGCATCCGGCATTTACACTCCCTGGCCGAGCATCCTGACACTCCCGGGCATCGTCAGCTCACACCTCCGACGGCCTTCTCATTTATCTTAGTTCACATTCGCAATTATGGCTCAATTTCAACATGGCATATGATATGATGGCAAACAAGATCATTTTCAGCATTTGATTCTTATATGTAGTTCCAATCATTATCATATATGCAGCAAGATCCAATCACTTATGACAATAAAATCCATGGGGTCCATACAACTTAGAATAATCCATACATCATGATTTCTTTTTGAAATTTACCAAATTCCAGCTTGCACAATTTCGGGAAACATATAAATTAAATATCCATATGATCTTCAAAAATTATAAAATCAGAAGATGTGATAGGCAAGACATAAAGGTAGCAACTCCATGAAGAACACTTGCCCAAAAGAACTTCACACAAAAAGATATAGGTCACACAATACAGCTTGCACAATTCGGATAAAATCAGATTGCGCAGTTCTTGAAATATTTCAATTTAAATACCCGAATGGCCTCCAAAAAAATTATGAAATTTTACCAATTGATAGTCAAGACTCTAAGATAGATTTTTTATGAAGACATCTAGGCCAGATTCACCCTAGATAATTAACTATGGACGGTCGAAGCCCCTGTTCCTAGTACCAAACAGTCCAGTTTAGCTGTCTCCGAAAAATCAAGGTTTCACCTACTTATCTTCCTTCATTTCCTCTTAATTTTTGATATGTTTTGCCTCAAGAGGTCCACTACAAATTTTGTTAAGGGATCTAGGTGAGATTCGCAAAGGATATTCACTTTATAGTCCACGAAGTCGCTGGAGTCCAGTACAACACTTCCAGATCTGCCGTCTTCAAAGAAAAATCGTTTCACTAGGCTACACTTGTTCGTTTTACTTCAAATTTGAGTATGTTAGTATTCAAGATGTTCTCTACAACTTTCGTGAAAATTTGAAGTGAAATTCTCAGTAAAAAGTGACATGCAACACACAGAACTACCAAGAGGTCAACAAAACAGTTTCAGATCTAGCGTTTTCGTAGAGGAAGGGTTTCACCCCTTAAAACTCAGCCATTTTGTCTCAAATTTTAGTATGATATAATTTGAGATGTTGTCTACAACTTTCGTGAAGAAGTCAAAGCCAAAATCCGACTCAAACCATGCAGGCAAGCCTCTACAACCTTCTGGGTCAGGCGGTATACTCGAAAACAGAATACTATTTCAAAAACAACACACTCAAGCTTCGGTTTCTCACACCCTAAACGTCTGAGATTCACCACCATTCAAACACACATGCAAGATACAACATGCAAGAGTAGAATATAGATCCCAACTTGCCTTTGTACCGAGCAAGCACAAGCAACACAGCGGATGACGGACGCACGGCGACGGGCGACGGACGAGCGGACGGACGGACACATGGCTTCTTCCTCCTCTCTCTCGGTTCCTCACTCTCTCGGCAACCCTCTCTCTCTCTCTCTCTCCTTATGGATGGCAACCCCCCATAACCGGTCACTCCTTCCTTTTATTCCCTGCTCAGTACCATCATTAGCCATCATTAGAAGCCACCCAAGAAGACCAATGGATGAAGCCTTCTTTTTGCCACATGGCAAATCCCATGCATGATGGGCTTCAAGGTTTGGGCCGGCTCCTTCCCCCCTTGTGGTCGACGGCAGCCCTCTTCATGGGCCTCATGGGCCAAGCCACACAGAACTACCAAAAGGTCAACAAAAGAGTTTCAGATCTAGCGTTTTCGTAGAGGAAGGGTTTCACCCCTTAAAACTCAGCCATTTTGTCTCAAATTTTAGTATGATATACTTTGAGATGTTGTCTACAACTTTCGTGAAGAAGTCGAAGCCAAAATCCGACTCAAACCACGCATGCAAGCCTCTACAACATTCTGGGGCAGGCAGTATACTCGAAAACAGAATGCTATTTCAAAAACAACACACTCAAAGCTTCGGTTCTCACACCCTAAACGTCCGAGATTCGTCACCATTCAAACACACATGCAAGATACAACATGCAAGAGCAGAATATGGATCCCAACTTGCCTTTGTACCGAGCAAGCACAAGCAACACGGTGGACGACGGACGCACGACGATGGGCGACAGACGAGCGGACGAATGGACACATGGCTTCTTCCTCCTCTCTCTCGGTTCCTCACTCTCTCGGCAACCCTCTCTCTCTCTCCTTATGGACGACAACCCCCCATAACCGGTCACTCCTTCCTTTTATTCCCCGTTCAATGCCATCATTAGCCATCATTAGAAGCCACCCAAGAAGACCAATGGATGAAGCCTTCTTTTTGCCACTTGGCAAATCCCATGCATGATGGGCTTGAAGGTTTGGGCCGGCTCCTCCCCTCTCTCCTTGTGGTCGACGATAGTCTTTCATGGCTTCATGGGCTGGCCTTTTGGCCCATCATAGGTCCACACTCTTGGGCCTAAGACCCAAGCCTAATTAAATCAAATTTTAACCTCTTTTTAATACTAATTAAATCCTTATTGAACCAACGTACTATAGTGTAAAAATTAAATAACTATACACTTGAAATCACAAATCCATGAATTCTAATTCACAATGCATATGGCCAAAGATAGGTCATCCTTTTCCAATATTTATCCACTAAAACTTGGCCATATTCCTTAATACAAGACATAAATTTGAGCACCCCTAATGACTAGTAAGGAATTTTAGGATGCCACAGAATCAGCCAACGAGCCACCCATCGCCATGATGAGGACATCCAAACCGTTCCAACAAGCCTGACCTCGTCTCGAACGGAGCCACTAGCCATCCTGTACGGCCTTTGCAAGATGCCGGTTGCCTGTCCGTCGGTCCCCTGCCTTTCTACGCTGTTTTACATTTATCTTCATTTTCTCCCATTCCGACCCTTCCTTTGGCCGTCCCATCCGCCTATAAGACCCCCAAGACCCCTGGGAGCCGCCGGTTGCTGACCACCCGCTCGCCGGAGCTCCGGCCAAGCCAGTTCAACTCTGTTTCTCCTTCGATGACCCGTTTTTCCAAGTTGCAGAGGGAGTCAAAATTTATGGCTGCTGTTTCATCCTTCGGACCGCCTTGGATCACTGTGGTTGAGGTTCCCGAGCCTCCTTGCTGCCATCCATCAACCGTACGCCACCCCCAAGCCGCCGGACCTTCGCCCCTCGCTGTTTCCGCGTCAAACTGCTGCCAGTTCCAGTTGCTCGGCTCAAGAATAGAAATCGAGGACAGCAGGGGTTTTTGATCTTTGAGGCCCATTTTAGGTGTCTTTCCGGCCTTACTTAGTGTCGCTGCTTCGAGGTTTATCAACCTCCTTGGCATTGCCGTCGCCATGGACTCACCGGCTCGCAAATCCAGTGAGTTTACTATCTAAACCTCGTTTAAGAGGTTAATCATGTTTAAGGGGTGTTTAGATTAGCCTAATGATGTTTTGGTGCTTAGATTAGTTCAATTAAGTGTGGATTAGATTAAGGGCCGGATTAGGTTAGCGGATGGATTAATTAGTCTAATTATGCGATTAGATTAGTGTAATCCTAATTACACTTTTAATTAATTATTTTATTTGATTATTTATTTAAAATTAAATTTTATTTAATTATATTATTTAATATTTAATTAGTTTAATTTTCGGAATTTTTTAATTATTTAATTAATTAAAATTTTTCGAAAATTCGACCGGGATGGCCAATTGTTAAAAGTTCGTTCTAACATCTGTGGTATGGTCAGATTTTGGAATTGGATGCTGGATTGGTCATTTGATGATGAATTATGAAATTGCATGTTGTATATGTGAATTGGGTGATTTATGCAATTGGCTGTTGATTGTTCGATTGAATGCTGTTTTGTGCGATTGTGGGGCATTTGAGAGTTGACGGGCATGTTGTTGTGAGTTAGATCAAGATACCACCAAATTGGGAATTGATTGTGCAGCTGAGCTGTAATTCAGCATTACCACCGAACTTGGAATCGGTTGTGTTGCTGAGCCATAATTCAGCATTACCACCTTATCTAGGTTGTGCCGCTAAGCCGTAATTTTGCATTACCAGCAAATTTGGAATCAGTTGTGTCCGTTGAGCCATAATTCACCATTACCACCGAATTTGGAGTCGGTTGTGCCCGTTGAGCCATAATTTAGCATTACCGCCAAAGTTTTAGTAGGCCGTGCTCTCTGGGCCGTAATTCAGCATTGGGGTTGAGTAAGTGAGATGACCAGGGAAAGGTCTCGTTGACATGTAATCAACTGAATCAATTGATCGATGATTCGATCGGAAATTCTTGATTGATGTGATTCGATGATTGTTTATTGAATTGTGCTAACGTGCAGGAAGGAATTGAGGCAAGGTAAGTCCCATGTGTTGTGTGGTTAGGCCACCTCTGAGTGTATTTCCTTCCTAATAGGGGTTTAGGGGGTGAACTTGTTGAGACAGTGTCTCACCCTGGTTGTGAGCTTATCTTTTCAGGTCCATAAATATTGGTTGTGGAGGACTGAAGCCTCGAAGTCTATGGAGGCAGAGTTTAAAGGATCGACGTATGTGTTCGACTAGTAGGTCATAGGAAAACTTATTTTGAGAGCCGACCTGTTGTAGCCTTTTGAATAGATTCATTTTGTAACTAAACCCTGTTGTTTATAAAAGTTGGCTTTTGGGAATTGTTGCCCTGCTTTTCTATCTCGTACTGTTTGTTGTCAAGGGTTTTGTATTCTTTTCCGCATGCGTTTTAAAAAGAATGGGTCAGCAACGTGTCCCAAGGACATCGCTATTATATCGACTACAGTGGGATGTTTGCGTGGTTGAGGGCTGGGGCGTGACAAGCCAACACGCCATCGGACCGCCTGGAGTCATTGCACGCAGCCACCTCTGCAGAAATGCCTTGTCGCTCCACCGCTCGACTTCGCCCCCCCCCCCCCCACATCGTCCCAGCCCTCTGTCTGTGCATCCCAGGGCTGTCCTGACCCTGGTCGAAGGCTGTCCATCACTGTCCAAGCCCCACCGAGTCTTGCCGTTGGTTGCTCAGCCTTACTGTAGCACCATCGGCCCTTGCACACCTTAATCGACCCCAGATCAGCCCTCCACCAGCAGTGAACAGCAAGTAGAAATGTGGGTCTCTAGCACTGTTCTAGGCCCGTTTTGAGGTTGTTCCAAGCCTCGAAAACTTGGCCCGCCTTGAGGAAAGTTGGTCCTTATCGCGTTCCCGTCGGTTTAATCCGACCCATTCGTTAATCCGGTGAGTTTTGCTCACTAAACCTCGCTTAGTAGACTAATGATGCTTAGAGGTTGATTAGATTTAATTAAGTATGATTATGTGGATAGATTAGAGTAGTGTAATTAAATTAGCGCATTATCAATGTATGTTAGGGAAATGGTTAGTACTATTAGCTAGTGGATAGTCCCTAATATTTATTGAACGAATCTTGAAAATAAAATTTTTCGAATCCATTTTGGCATCTAATTAGGAATTACAGGCCTAAATTGGATTTATTGTATTTATTTAATAAATTCCTTAATTAATTAATTAATTAATTTTCGAAAATTAGGCTAAGATAGCCAACGACTAGAATTTTATGCTAATTATCGTGGTGCAATTTGTTTATTTATTTGAGCGCTAAATCATGCTGAATTGATTTTAGGATTTTATTCCTAAATTAATTAATTTTGGTAATTGATTGGAAAATTATCGGGCGTCGGTTTACAGCGCCAAAAATATGTAATGGGCTATTGAAACTGGTGGGATATTCGTAAAGTGAAATTATTATATTTTGACTAAGGTCGACCGTGTACCCACACACGACTATTTTTATCGGGTATGATAAAAATGAGAAGTTAACTATATGTTTGAATTGGTATACTATATTGGCTTGGGGGCCTTAAATTATCAGCTTTGGGCGAGCATATAAATAGTATACCATATGATCAGCTTTGGGTGAGCATGTATTATCAGCTTTGGGCGAGCATATATAGTATACGTTGATGGCCTAGGGGCTTTAATCAATCAGCTTTAGATGAGCATATATACAGTATACTATATTATCAGTTTTGGGCGAGCTATACTATCTATTATCAGCTTTGGGTGAGCAGTCCTAGACTAAGGTCAAACTTTATAGATAGTATTGAATATACCGACCAGGGGAAGGTTGTGATGACATATAATCGATTAAGTCGATTTTGATCGATGATTCGATCTGATTGGGTAAATTGATGTGATTGGTGTATATTTGAAATATACTGATTTGCAGGATGGAACTGAGGCCAAGGTAAGTCCTTTGACTCGTGTTGTGCTTAGGCAGTCCTAAGGTATATTGGCTTCCAATCGAGTCTTAGGGGGTAGAATTTGCTAAGACGTAGTCTCATCCCGGTTGTGGGACATTATTTCAGGTCCCTAGATGGCAACACCTCCACCTCCTCGTCCTCTCATGCATTTTGGGATACCGTAAGAGATCACTGAGATAGGATACCACTTCCCGATACACCCCCATCCTGAAGGATTAGAATATGTGCTGGTGAAGTCGATCGTTTGGGTTGATGTGAATGGGCTCGATAGGGTGCCTCATAGGTACCGGTCATGGTATCACCACTACCATGATGGGCAAAGAGAGGGTCCTGTGTCGGAGTCTGATGTACCTCAGTTCATTCTGGAAGCTGCTTTTGGTGACGGTACAGCAGACCATAAGTATGGATCGGTGGTTAATGCGAAGGATCCTAAGTTGGGTGATGATCCCGACTCTCTAGAACAGTCAACAGTAGACTCCAGCTGGAGCATGGAGGAAGGAGAGGTTGTTGAGGAGGAGGAGTACCCAGAGGAGAACCTGGAGGAGGAGCCTAAGGAGGAACCTGAAGAGGAATCGGAGGAGGACCCCAAGGATGATTCGGAGTATGATCCTGATGAGGATTGAGACTCCATTCCTGTTTAATGACTTGTTACTATTGAACCTGTTTGTGTAGAAACCGACTTTCTAGTGTGGCTTGTATATGAATATATATGACTGAGTTGTTATATATGTATATAAGTATGTTGGTATTCGGATTCGAGTTTTTTTTTAGTCCTACTTTTCTATCCCATTGCTTTATTGTCTAGGGATTTTATGTCTACTTCTGCATGCACATTAAAATGAAAGAATTGGCGATGCATCCTGGGACATCGTAATTAATCGAATTTGATAAGGTTTTATGATAACTAGGAAGTGTCCGCATGTTGCTTCGACTATAAGAGTTGCTTCACTAGTTTTTCAACCATGAGTGTCTGCATGTTGCTCCTCGTCACTTGTTTTCTGGGTTGCAGAGGTGGAGACTCAGCTTCCTAATTCATGAAATACTCTGCAAGCCCCGTAAACCATTTAGTTTCAAACCTTGGATGTGTGCAATAGCCTTGGCACAGAGTAGCTTGCCCACAATGAATGGATAACCTGTAGTTATTGAATTGGGAATCCCTCATGTGCACTAGTCACATATTCACCCTTAATATAAGTAGAGCACTACAATTGATAAAGCACTTCATACCGTATGCTACTGCTAGTAGCATACGGCGACATGGTTGTTAGAATTGTCGTTTAGGTTGTTTGATCAATGACCTACAATCCCAAATCTACTATCCCATCACATGGAAAATGGATTAGAGATAAAACCATTTTAGGTTGCCCGTCAAGATCTTAAAATTTTATTCCTGAACGTTAAATCACAAAAGTAGCGCATGCAAAAGTTAAATTTGGGCCAAAATTAGTAATGCCCAGCCTAAAATATTTAATCCCAAACTCTAAATATCATTTAAATGACAAATTTGTTGGTAGTACTAATAATGATTTTGTGTTTGCTAATGAATTCGATGAGGAAGGTTGTTGGGCCAGTTACAATCTCAATCAAGATGTCGAGATGACAGCTGATGATTTATTCTAGGTTTTCTTATAAGATTTTTTTTGTGTGCCTTTAATGTCATACTAATGAATTTTCTTCATTTGTTTCGTGTTACATTTTTTAATCGTTTGATACGAAAATGACATTATTGAACTATACTGTAATTAAAAATAGTGGTATCCATCCGTGGGTAGCCGCGCTGGTATTCGTTCTCCCCTACTTTGATTTGGTCGAGAGTTAAAATCCTTGCGGCGCTAGCAATTTAAGTGGGGGCCCCTGGCGGTGGGCTACTGGGCTAGCTTCCTCCGAGGTATTGTTGTGATATCTTGAATTTCCATTCCTATTTTCAATTGAATAAGTTGGGGTTTTTATCAACGCTCCTATAGTTCTATTCTTTGAGCTGATCAGTCATAAGGAAACTAGTCTAACAAGTAAAGCCGTTAAGGGATTTTAATGCAATAGACTTGAGAATTCAATCAGGAATCGACTACTCGATCGTGCTCATCTGTAGAGATCATTACGACATAGTTAAAAATCAATCAGGGATTAGAGATAGGTCGGTTTGACTGAGATATGTGACTAAGCATGGGTGATTCCACCGAATTGCAAAATTCTCGTCGATCGGCACTAGACTGATTTTTCTATCATTTTGGTACCCTATGTCTGCATTCAAAACCTCGATATTTTTACGAAAATCGAGAGTTACCAATGTGTCGAAAATGTACAATGTGGTTCGAAAATAATCGACTATGGGTCAATTGTACTAAAAATTTCTGAAAGCTACCCGGTAGGCTAGGTCATGCTAAAATCGCGCCAGATTGAAATTAACAACGAATTTGAATTCGATTTCAGAAATTAAAAATTTTGTCATGTCACGATTTATTTTATAATCGTCAATTCATCCTTCGAAGATTTTTCTGCAAACCAAGATTTTTGACAAAAATTTAATATAGGGCCGTTTTTGTTTGGAAAATTCAGGGGGCCGTTTTTTATCGTGTTTTTGGGATGCAAGTTGGTTCTATTGGTAAGGAAAAATGTCAATTTGGTCGAGAGCACATTATTGGAATCTATAGGGACCGATTTTTAAGTCCAATTGAAGAGAAATTAATCCAATTTGAGGAATTTTGTATCAAATTCGTATCCTATGGTCCTTCTCACCTTTTGGACCATTTGAGACTTGTTCTAGGTGGATTTTAGTGCACAAAATTGGCCGAGGATAGAGCTGAAACATGTGGGACCTTGTCTTGGGGACAAAGAGATAGAATAGAGGCTTGGAGGGACCCTCCTCAGGGGTAGCTAGCTTCTTCTTCTTCAGCTCAGCTTGCTTTATCCATTTTCAAACACTTTGGAGCTCCTAAGTTGTAGAGGAAACTGAGCCCAAGTCCCCCTAGGCTGTCGCACACCCGCCTGCCGCTGTTGCGCCTCACCGTGCTGCCCGCGAGGCCTGCGCGAGCCGTGCTTGTCTCGCACGTCATTTCACTCCAATTGCGACCCCAGTCGCTCCCTCGAAGCCTTCGAGCCACTGTTGCAAGCCGCCGAGCCGCCTGGCCGCCCGTCTCGCCACTGTGAAGCTCTGCCATTGCCTGCCTAGACCGTTGTTGTGGCATCCCATAAATAACTCACGGCCATGTGTTTTATAAGTAGGAGTTTATTAAATTATGATTTCAAGATTTATGGCCAAGTGAATAAGAATGATCTAGTATAAATGGATAATTATTGTTGTTGGAACCGCATCCTATGTCCATGTTAGACCAAGGATTTTATGATGAGGAAATTATGTATTTGGCCATGAATTTTATAAGTTGGATTTTATTAAGCTATGTTGTAAAGTCTTTTGGCCTTTTTATCATGCAATTAGGTGTTTATTTAAATGAAAATTAAAATGTATTATTAAAAATAAACTTGGGCCATTTAATTTTGGGCTTTAGGCCCAAGTGAGATGGGCCTAAAGTGGGCCAAGAGGCCCGGCCCATGAAGCCCATTGGGCTGCCGACGCATGGCCTCCAAGTGTCTTCGGCAAAGGAGACACTTGTCTCCCTCTTAGGGACAAGTGTCCCCCTTGCAAAGAGGGGGTGCATGCAAATATATATACAACCAAAGAGAGAGAGAGAGAGAGAGAGAGAGAGAGAGAGAGAGAGAGAGAGAGAGAGAGAGAGAGAGAGAGAGAGGCTGGTGGAGAATTCGGCCAAAGGGAGAGAAAGAGAGATAGAGAGGAAGAGAGGAAGAGAGAAAGGAAGGAGTTCGCCCATCGCTGTCCACACGCCGTTCGTCCGTCGCCGTTGTGCCGTCCATGTGCTCGTATTTGCTTGATCTTTGAGGCAAGTTGGGACTGATTTCCACCCTTGCATGTGTGCCTTGCATGTATGATTTGTTTGTGGTAGGTTTCGGATCATAGGGAAGGCAAAATCGGAGCTAGAATGTGGCTGTTCTTGACTTTGCATGCTGATTTCGTGAGATCCGCCTGACCCAGAATCTTGTGAGAGCTTGCATGCATGTTTTGAGTTCGATTTTGACTTTTATATCTTCATTAAAGTTGTAGCTAACATATTAAAATACAACATACTCAAATTTGGTATAAAATGATGGAGATTTGAGGGGTCAAACACTCATCCTACGGAGATGCTGGATCTGGAATGTTTTCGCATAAACTGTTCGAGTCAGAACTTTGTAAGAGCTTGCATGTATGTTTAGAGTTCGATTTTGACTTGGATCTCTTCATGAAATTTGTATATAACATCTTAAAATACAACATAATAAAATTTGGTGTAAAATGATAGATATTTAAGGGGTTAAAGTCTCATCCTTCGGAGACCTCAGATCTGGAAAGTTTTTACTGACCTTTTGCTGGATTCGTGGTTGCATGTTGGTTTGTGTTGAAAATTTATCTTCCATTTCTTCATAAAAGTTGTAGGGGATATCTTAAACTACAATATACTCAAATTTTAAGTAAAATGAACTAGTATAGCCTAGTAAATCGACTAGATCTTGAAGATGGTGATTCTGGTGATGTATTCCGAGACACCCGAGACTTCAAGGATCTAAATGATGACTATATTCTGGTTATTTGACTTAGATATCTGCATGAAACTTGTAGATGATATCTTTATTTATAACATATCCAAATTTTAGAGAAAATTAAAAATAATAGGTAGGTGAAATCTCAATATTTCGGAGGTGTGTACACTGGACGTTTTCGGTAATGGATCCAGAAGCTTCGTGAGACTGTGTAAAATAATCTAAAAAGAATCTGGCTTGGAGTTCTTCATGAAAGTTGTACGAAAATGTCTTGGCTATAACTTGGTAAAATTTCGTAATTTTTGGAGGTGTATGGGTATTTTAATTGAATTTCTTCAGAAACTGTGCATTCTGGTTTCATCCGAAAATGACATGCCATTTTGTGGAAATTGTGAAATTGTGTGAAATTCTATTTGGCCATGTATTTTGCATGTAATTATTATTATATTGGCTTGTTTGTCACTTGCCTTGATTTTTATAATTTTTTGGAATTTATAGATATTAAATTTAATATTTTTTTTGAAAATAACAAAAGCTGGAAAATGAAAAAGGGCATGATAAATGGATTATTTTAATTAGCCTAAATTACGTGAATTTTATATTATAAATAATTGCACCATGTAGTATGTGCAATGAGGTCTTGATGTATGCATTGAGATGCATGTGTGAATTCAATGTTGAACATGATTGTTGGTTGCCATTGCATCATATGCCATGCTAAATTGAGACCGAAATTGGTGAACATGAATAATGTTAAATGAGGAGATTGTTGTGGCGGATGCTAATGCCCCGGGAGTCGGGATGCCCAGAGGTTCGAATGAGTCGATGCCCTTTGGATGCTTGGTTGTATTATGAATACATTCCCAGAGGTTTTCCCCGGGAGTATAGGGATGCTTGGTTGTATTATGATACACACCCGGAGGGTGAGGGTTTGTATCATGATGCATGCCCGGAGGGTAGGGCAAACCATTTTCATGGCGAGCCCCGGAGATTCCTTGTGATGCCAGTTGGGGTGCGAGATGCCTGGTTAGAAGGGTAAAGGCCGGATGTCCAGTTTTATGTTGGATACATGCCCGGAGGATACCTCGTGATGCCAGTTGTAATACGAGATGCCCGGAATGTGAGGGGCCAGATGCTCGGTTGTATCTTGGATACATGCTCGGATGGTTCTCGCGATGCCAGGATTGGGCGCGAGTGATGAATGTGGGATGCAAACATTGGTCCCGGGAAAGAGAAATGTGGTAGTCCAATATGAAAAGATGAGATTGAGAAATTGAAATTGAAATATGCATGATGATATGCATGATATGATGATGATGATGTCATGATGATGATGACATGTGTGATATGATGGTATGCATGACGACGACAACGACGATGATGATATATGATATGGCATGATGGTATGCATGATGATATGCATGACGATGATGATGATGATGATGATATATGATATGGCATGACGATATGCATGATGATATGCATGACGATGATGATGATGACATGTATGACATGATGATGCCATGATGATGATGCCATGTGTGATGTGATGATGTCATGATGATGATGACATGTATGATATGATGATGCCATGATGATGATGACATGTATGATATGATGATGATACACATGTATGTGTTATAATTTGTGATGATGATGCATGATAATATGCGCATGGCTTCAAGGTAAGTAACGCTTGCAACGCATGTATGACTTGTATGATGCATTGAGTGGTTGTTGGATTCCTTTACCTGCTGAGTGGTTGTACTCACCCCTTTTGGGGACCAACATTTTAGATTAGTAGATGGATTGAGCGGTTGGATGTGACCGTAAGAAGAAGGATAGCAAAGGAGGGAACTTTTGGACGCTGACACTAATCGATGGACTCTAAAGTATACGACTGTTGGAAGAGACGTCGGTCATCTTTTGAAATATAGCCAAGTATAGAAAGACTATGGCATTTTGATGTATTGACTAATGATGTCCATCAGGTTATGTAAATAAAAGTGTACGGCTTTGACTTATATAAAATGTTTAGTTGGTGTGCATCGTATTTCTGATTGTAGGGAAGGGAGTTGTTGTTTATGCTTCCGTTATGTGAATTGCGCAAGGGACCGATTTTAAAAAAAGTAAACCCCCAGGTTGTATGGACCCGCTGCGAATGAAATGGTATCGGAGTGACATGTTATTAGGAAAAGTGAATGGTAAGCGAACTGTGGCGACCCTAATCGGATCGGGGGCCGTCGAGGGGTGCCACATCCCTGTTTTGGTATCAGAGCTATGGTCCATTTGGAGTGATAAGGAGCCTCAGATGGAAATGAGGATAGAATGATGCACACCATAGGAAATAAAACGGAATAATTGAATAACGGGTGACGATAATTCACTCGTAGATCCCTAGTAGTTAGTTTTGAGCTGTCTTTAAGTACTAGTAACATGTATATGTTACTTATGTAGTAGTAGTTGCTTTGAAAAGAGACAGTGAGTCTTAGATTTTTCCTGAGGCAATGCTTGGAAAATTGCATGAAAGTCATGGTGCGAGCTGGAAGTGCTCATCCATCAAGGGCTAAAGCCTCTGCTGCAAGGGCTGAACCCCGAATGGAAGATATCCTGCATGCATTGGCCAATATTGGAAATCTGATGGATAGACAAGCGCAGCAACAACCCGGAGTGGAAAGTCGCCCTCAGGGACTGGTGGAACAATTCCTAAAGTTGAAACCACTTAAGTTTAGTAGAATAGGAAGTCCTGAGGAGGCGGAGCAATGGATTGATGGAATGGAACGAATTTTCCGGTTGTTGGACTGCAGTGATGCAGAGAAAATAGTTTTAGCAGAGTACCAGCTGGAGGGAAATGCAAAGTTTTGGTGGAGAGCTTCGAGGGATACGGTCTTTCCACCAGGTACTGATGTGAACTGGGAAGAGTTTGTGAGAGCTTTCAATAGGAAGCATTTCTCTGATTGTGCCAAGGATAGGAAGATCACTAAATTTGTTTAGTTAGAAGAAAGGGAGCTGACAGTAGACTAGTATGAGGCAAAATTTTCTGAATTGTTTAGGTATGCTCCTAGGTTGGTTGAGGATTGAGAGGAGAAGGCTAAGAGATTCCTAAAAGGATTGAGGACTGATATTAACTAGTGCCTCTAAATATAAGGGATTATAATGAGATTTATGAGAGGGCACAGTTGATGGAGCAAGAGTTAATGAGAGAGCAATCAGAATCTAAGAAACATATGACCTTTAATGATGTTCGAAGGGGTAAGAGACCTTATCCTGATCAAGGTCAGCCTTGGGAATCTAAGAAGAGGAAAAATTTTGGGAATTCTAGAAAGGTCAAGAGTGGCTCGATTCTAGGAAGAGTACCCTACCAGGGTAATATTTGTCAGAGATGTGGTGGACAACATGGACCTGGACCCTGTAATAATTGATTAAAATGTTTTGGCTGTGGGCAAAGAGGTCACTTTAAGAAAGATTGTCCACAAGGAAGATCGTAGCCGAATATCAACTCGGTGCGACAGGTACAACAAAGTACTAGTGGACCAAATTTACCAAGGAATCCACAGAGGCCACCACCACAAGGAAGGGTGTATGCTGTCATTCAAGAGGAAGCAGGAGCTTCCAAAAGTGTTATCTCAAGTATGATTTCGATAGAGGGATAAGAAGGTATATGCGTTATTTGATGTGAGTGACACGCATTCATTTGTGTCCGAAAAATATAGATGATTATGAGGAGTAGGAACAAATCTCTAGATATGCGTCTTCGTATTTCTACATCACTGAAAGATATGTTGTTATCTACGATGGCATGTGAGATGAGTGAGATAACCCTAGGGGAATGAGATCTGGAAATGGACTTGATAGTGATAGTTATGTATGACTTTGATGTCATCGCAGGAATGAAACGAACTATGAACTGAACTAGGAGGGCAGTGTTTCTGGGATAAGTCTATTAGAGTGGCGCAGCAGAAGCAGGGTTAAGCTTGTAGAACTCTTGTTTGTGAAAAGGAAGGACAAGTTGATGCGTTTGTACATTAATTATAGGCAATTGAATCAAGTGACAATTAAGAATAAGTATCCCTTGTTTAGAATTGATGACGTATTCGACCAACTGCAAGGAAGTTTGGTCTTTAATTGACTTGAGATCAGGATACCAGTTAAGGATAAAGAAAGAAGACATTCCTAAGACCGCATCTAGGACTTGCTATGGATACTATGAGTTCCTAGTTATGCTATTTGGATTGACGAATGCCTTAGCTGCATTCATGGATTTAATGAATAAGATAATTAAGCCTTATTTGGATAAATTGTGATTGTCTTCATTTGATGATATCCTGATAAGGACCTGAAAACGTGTGTAGCATCTAAGCGTAGTGCTACAAGTGAGGCTTAAGAAGTGAATTACGAAGAGTAAGTTATGAATTTGAGGATCAAGTTATGATCATTTGAGCTAAGTAGTGACTTTCTATTAGAGGATCTCATTGGATAGTTAGAACGGATTAGCAATTTAATTACTTGTTATTGCATGTTAGGTAGTTAGATTGGCTTAATTAGCAACTAGATAGGTTGTATTATTTATTTAGATTGGTTCAGAAATTTTCTGGGCCCGTTTCAGTATTTAATTAGGCTTTTCTGGCCTAAGTTTCTATTTATGGCATTTAATTGTATTTATTTAATTAATTTTGGTATTTATTTAATTATTTATTATTTTTCAGAAATTATACCGGGATAGCCGGTGACCAAAATTTCATACTGATTGCAATGGCATGCTTGGTTTATTTAATGAGTGTTGATTTGTGCAAATTGAGTGGAAATGGTAATTTTGGGTATTTATTCCAAAATTGTGCAATTTCGGTATTTAATCAGAAAATACTAGGTGTTGGTTTACAAAGCCAAAAATGTGTTTATGGACTACTTTGATTCGTGGAATTTTCTAAAAGAAAGATATTGAAATTTTGGCTCAGGCCAACCGTGTATCCACACACGATTATTTTTTATCGGGTACTTGCAATGTGGTGATTTATCGGCTTATGTGAGCCCCTTTGCACGTTAGCTTGAGTGAGCTAAGATCGTTTTATCAACTTGAGTGAGCACGATATATATATATATATATATATATATATATCAGTTATGATCGTTTTATCAGCTTGAGCAAGCACGATTAATATATCTATATCAGCTTGAGCAAGCTATCTATATATATGTGTATCAGTTTGAGCGAGCTATGACCATATATTGCAACTGTTATGAGTAGTGGTGGTATTAGAGGATTGATATGTGGCATTGAATTGATAGATAGTACTAATTGACAGATGGTATCAATTATGTTGAATTGAATTGATTGACTGAGTGGATCCATGATTTGAATTGAATGGTTAAGTATGTAAATTATACTGACTTGTAGGAAGGAGCTTAGGCGAGGTAAGTCCTCTACCTTGTGTGTGTATAGGTAGCTTTTAAGCGAATTTCCTTCCTAGTCGAAATTTAGGGGGTGAACTTACTGAGACATTATCTCATCTTGTCGTGGGCTAACATTTTCAGGTCCTTAGATGGCTGCTCCTCCTGAGTGTTTTGGCCAACCCAAGAAGATCATCAAATAGATCTCTCAGATTCCCCTCCATGGGAACTAAGGAGCCTGGGTCTACGAACTCGTGAGATCCATTGTCTGGGTTGATGAGGGTCTACCCCGGGGGATACCCCATTAATTCAGATCTGTTTGAGAAAACTTCTTTATCTATTTTGAAGTTGACAAAACGTTTCCTTTAGTTTAGTTTGAAGACTTGTAGGCTCTATCGTCAAAGTTTGAAGACCTCCAGACTCAAGATTTAAAGTCTACCCTCACTGATAGTTTTCAAATTGACGAAGAAAAGATTTATCCGATGAAGAAGACTTATCCAGATGCAAGTATATCTTTAAGGTTTTGGTTCATACGGTTGAAGAAGATCTCATGGTTGGAAATAACATCTCGTGATTAGTTATTCTTATTGATATCAATTCGAATAATTAGATATGTTGATTGGCGAAGTATACCTGGAAGGTTTTACTTATGGAAACCTAGATCTTGATTGTATGGGCGAGCAGGATTGGTGGGCTATCATCACATTTCTTAAATAACTTGAGATCTTCCTGATTGATTCTGTCCAACAGGTAAATTAGAAGAACTCCTTTGAAAGGTGCCAACGGTTATAATGGCATAGAGGAGTATATAAGGAGGACGCTCAAGTTATTCGAGTGTGTGCATAAAAGAAAAATTCTAAAGTTTGAAGCTCCTAGTTCTTTGCTGTTTCATTTGTCGAGCTTAAATTGTACTCGAAAGAGAGATTAAAAACTTGTGAGACCTTGAGAAAGTGTAGCAGAGTTTCTACATTGTGTAATCAAGGATGTGAGGCTGTAAAATCTCTTTTGGTTCTTAGTGGAATCTAGCCAGTGGGCTGTCAGTGCGGAAGAGTGGACATAGGCTTGGTCTAAGCCGAACCACTATCAATTTTGTGTTTTAATTCTCTTTCCCTAATCTCCTTACTTTAATTCGTAGTTTTATTTAACTGTTTATAGCCTTTTACATCTTCCGTCTATTATTCTCAGAATATGAATTAATCTGTTAAATTTTGCAAAAACTTCTTTGATCATCTATTCACCCCCTCTAGGTACTCTTACTAGCTCTATCAAGATCGTGGTATCGTTATGGGCGAGGTGGACCCAGAGAAGGTCCCCTACCGGATTCTGAGTATGACATCCTGATTTTCGGGTTTTGTTTTCAATTGAATAAGCTGGGCTTTTCATTGACGCGCTTATAGTTCCTTTCTCTGAGACAATCACTCACAAGATAACTAATTTATTAGGTGAAGCCGTTAAGAAATCTAAACGCAATAGACTTGACTAGAAATCGATTGCTTGATCGTGTTTGTCTACAAGGGTTAATACGGTATCGTCAAAATCGATAAGAGATCGGAGATAGGTCAGTTTCATAATGGTATGTGATTAAAGCATGGGTGATTCCATCTAATTGCAAAATTCTCGTTAAACGACACTAGACCGATTTTTCTATCATTTCAGTACCCCGTGCCCATATTTGAAACTTAGTGATTTTCACGACAACCGAGAGTCGCTAATGAGTCAAAGATGCACAATGTGGATTGAAAATAATCGAGTACGGGTCAATTGCTAAAAGCTACCCAGTAGGCTAGGTCATGCTAAAATCGGGCCAGATTGAAATTAATTGCAAATTTAAACCCTATTTTAGAAATTGAAAGTTCTGTCATATCACAATTCATTTTAGGAACATCAACTCATCCTTCGAAGATTTTTCTGCAAATCGAGATTTTTGGCGAAAAGTCAAAGTAGTGCCGTTTTTTACCGGGAAAATCAAAGGACCGTTTTTTACCACATTTTTGGGATTCAAGTTGGACGAATTGACGAGAAAAAATCCTAAGAGGGACGATGGCATCTTGACTGAATTTATGGGGGTCAATTTGAGCTCAAATGGAGAAGGATTGAAGTGAAATGAGAAGGGGAATTGAATGAAATGGGATGGCCAATGATCCAAATTCGTGGGCCAAGGGGGAGGCAACCTTTTAGACCCTTTGGGAAGCTTGGTTAGGAAGCCTGGCTACTGCAAATTCGCTGAGGAAGACAGCTATGCATGGTGGGGCATAGAACTCAAGTGCTTTGGATATTTTGTGAGCTCTCCTCATCTTCAGCAGCTTCTTTCTTCCTTCTTGCTCCTCCTTTATCTATTGTTGGGACTTTTGAAGCTCCAAAAATTGCAAAGAAACCAGCCCTCACTTCTCTCTCTCCCCCTCTTCAGCCCCAAGAAGTCGCGGCCCTTTTCTCCCCTGTTTTCCTTCTCTGCCTGTTTCTGCTCCAGCTGACATTCGTGTGAAAAACTGAGTTAAAAGTTGTCTTCCTGTGAGAATCAGTCTCCGTTCCACCCACCACTGTGCTAAGAACATCCAGTCTATATAGAAGGACCCTGCCACTCGCCAAATAGAGTCGTCAGCTAGAAGCCGCTGCTCGCCGGTCCGTCGGTTCGCCTGGCAGCCTACATTGATTCGCGTTTTCAGCCATTTTTCTCCTATTTCGACCTTTCCTCCGCCCATACCAGCCACTAGCAACTCCCCCTTAACCCCCAAGTGTTGCTAGTTGCCGGTCATCCCTTCATCAGAGATCCGATAAGCCGCCCAACTCCATTTCTCCTCTAGCAGTCCAGTTTTTGGGAGTTTCAGTGGGAGTCTGAGCTGTTGTTGTTGTTCGAAGCTTGGGACTGCCTTAGATCGTAGTGGTTAGGGTTCTTGAGCATAGCCTCCATCGTCGCTGCCGCATCCGTGTCTTCGGCCCATTTAACGGGTGAGTTTAGCTCCTAATCATTTGATTAGTGCCTAAACTTAGGAGGTTAATTATGCTTAAGAGTTGATTAGATTAGCTTAAGTATGGATTAGTGATAATCTAGAATGGTTAGATTAGCCTTAGAATGGATTAGTGCTAATCTAATTAGTGAGATTAGCACCTTTGAAGATGGTTTAGTCCAATTTAGTGGACTTTCTGCAGTTTTGATCTCTGGACCCTTGTCATTTGCCATTTTTGTAGATCAAAATAAGTTGCGAATTTATAGTTGATTCCTTCTTGAGAAATATTTTTGACATCTTGATCTACAATATATAGTTTACTCAAGATTTTTAGAGATTTAAAAGTTTGATATTTCAGCTTCGTCATTTGCAAATAGAATCTCTGACTGTACTGGAATTTGTGACCTTTTGGGATTCTAGGGGTTTTTATCAACTCTTATAGTTCGAATTTTAGAATGGTTTCTTCAAAAAATTTGTTTGTCACCTCTTTTAGTTTAACATAGTCAAAATTTCAGATTAAATGGACAAGTTTTGGATCTCGAACAAAACTGATTTTGGAAAACAGACTTTTTGGAAACAGACCTAGTTTTTGTATTGGATTGAACGATTTACTAGGCTTAATCTAGAAGAATTTGGGTTAAGGTGTCTTCATAAAAACTGTTTGTTTGTGTGTCCTTTACAACATATTCAATTTTGAAAATTTTCCGAACTCGGTTAGTTAGATTTTTGGATTTAAACTTGGAGACGCGCGAGTGGACTGTTTCTGCCGGTTAGGAGCAGTAGTAGTTTGTGATTGTTCTTGATACTTTGCTTGCTTTAATTAGTATTTTAATGGCTTTTGGATTTAATATATTAGTTATTAAATTATGGAAATTCACTGTTCACAAGTTACTGTTCATGAAACACTGTTCACATGCACTGTTCACGTGCATTGTTCACCCGAGAATGAAAAAGTTGTCCAATTTCATGTGTTTTGATCTTATGAGGTGATTTGAGTGTATACATGCATGGGCATCCACATGAAATTGAGTGATTTTTACAAAAAGGGAAATATGCCTAGTCTGAGGGACGTTGGAAATGGACTTCCTTTGGGATAAAATGATTTGAAAGTGTATATGCAAGTGTGTATGCATTGGCTAAGAGCTCAAAGATAAAAAAAGGAGTTGTGGTGGTGTACTTGCGTGATCATCAAGTCAAATTTGTCCCCCACTGTGTGTCGAGTAGATTGTGCCTGTGTGGCGGTAATTAGATCGTGCCTGTATGGCAGTAATTAGATAGTGCCTGTGTAGTGTAAGATGGTGCCTGTGTGGCGGTAATCAATTGTGGCGTATGGTAGGTAGTGCCTGTGTGGCCGTATTGCTGTGTGTCGAATAGATTGTGCCTGTGTGGTCATAATCAATTGGATCACATCGTTTATGGAATGCACGTATGAGTCGATAACGTGCAGGGTGTGGTAATGGCTAGGTGAAATTGCTTGTGATGCGACTCGTATGTGATTGATGAATTGCATCATCTAATGGCCATGTGCATTGCGAGTATTGTGCTGAGATTTAATGTGCATGGTGTGGCATACCGAGTAAGGTTGCATGCGAATCAACTTGTTGATTGTTGGTTGTTAGTCGTGGCTTGTTTGTGGAGTGGTTCTGAAGAGATACCCGAGTTGAGTTGGTGTCCTAACAGGGGGCTTAAGGAAAAGACTCACTGAGATTTATATCTCACTGGTTATTGTATAACTATTTTTAGGTCCCTAATGTGAAGAATTAGGAGCTTGAGAAGGAAGGGTCAGGAGCAGAGATGGCCTAGAGGTTCTTTTTTAAATGGACCCTCTGTACATAGACCTTAGGTTGACCTTTGTGTGTAAACCAAATTGTTTGTAAAAGCATCTTTGGTTTGTAATTGGTCGTCCTGCTTTTCTATCCCATGTTTGTTGTTGTTAGGGGATTAGTTAATCCATTTCTGCATGTGCAATAAAATGAATGGGTCTGCGAAATGTCCTGGGAACGTCGCAAATTTCTATCGACCAAGGAAGGGATTGTTGCATGCCCAGGGTTCAAGGTGTGACACTGAGATCCCTATGTCGGTGTTAGAGGTTGCTTTTGGCAAGGGTACGGCTGACCCTCCTTGTGGTGCAGTGGTAGATCCAAGTCGCCAGGAGACCGAGACCCCGGAGTCTTCGGTTGAGGGTTCAAACACTTAGAGGACTCATAGCCTTTATGTCTTTTGTAGACTTGTGAATATAGATTAGTATTGTCTATGACTTAGTATGCTATGTATAAAAGTATGTTGTGGTTTTCAAAATTTTGGTCTTGCTTTTCTATCCCATCTTTGTGTTGTCTGGGGATTAATTTATTTTTTGCTGCATGCGCATATAAAATGAAAGGACCAACAATGCGTCCTGGGACGTCGCAATTTATTCGACCACCGAGGGATGGACATGCGCTTGAGATTTGAGGCATGACAATAGTCGCTGTTAGGCCTCCACTGCGGAGGCCCGTGAGACCCCGAATCGGCGTAGGCCGACAAGGGCATGCTCCGGCGGATCCTCGGTCACCAAAAAAAAAGTGTAGACCTATTTTTATAACACTAAGGTCTTGTCCAATTTATTTATGATTTGCAATAAGGTGGGTGGTCTTGTAGAGTAGGCAGTGATTATACTAAAAATAGGGATCTTAAAAAGGCTGTACGGCAATCCAGAAGCCGAAAATATCGAGGCTCTGCTGAATGTCGCAACGAAGAATTAGTTCCGAGCATTCATTTTGACATTTTGATATTGACATGGGTGTTATACCTTCCGAAGTCTGACATGACTTGAGAATCTTGTTGGGTCAAACGTCAACACATGAAAATGTTGTCGCGATTTTATATTTCTCTGATTCAGAAAGCTCAGAAGATCAGAAACTTTAGAGCAGATGGCTATACACAATGCCATGAAACGAAATGACCGTGTACAAACTAAGATGATACTATGCCTAAATTCTATGTAATGCTCTCCACCTTATTCTCTTGTCAAGGAAGTGACGACTTGATCTTGTTGAGCTTAAACATGACAGTTTCCATGTCCATTCTTTCCTCAGGTAAGTGCTTTGAACATTCTAGTCCTAACTCTAGGATTGATAAAACTATGCTCTCGAGTTCCGGAGGTGTCAGATCTTCATGTTTCGTGCTAATGAGTTTGCTATCCATGATGTCAAGCACTCTGTCTGGAATCGCTGCATCTACCCATTGCCTCAAGCTCATACCCGCATTGAACATTTCATCAGTTGGCTTCTTACTAGTTATCACTTCCAGCAACAATATGCCAAAGCTGTAAACATCTCCTTTTGTCGAGACTTTTCCTTCCAAACCGTACTCTGCAAATGTCATAGTTTGTGAAAAAAGAACATCAACAATTGATCTTTTTTCTTTTTGAGGCATACTTAATAAGATTGAGAGGCATATGAGTGTTAATATATCTCTATTATATCATACCATTATATTGGCAATCAAAGGTCTGAATTAGCTCAAATTCGACAAATGTACCTGGAGCAACGTATCCAATGGTGCCGAGGGTTCGGGTGTGTGTTTCAAGCTTGTTCTCCGCCAAAATCTTTGCAATTCCAAAGTCGCAGACTTGTGCAACTAGGTCCTCATTTAGAAGAACATTGCTAGGCTTCAGATCGCAGTGCACAATGGGTTTTGGTTGGCGATGGTGGAGATAATCGAGCGCCGTTGCGATGTCAACCACTAAATTCACTCGCTGATGGAGACCCAAGTTGTGGTTGTTAGAGTATAGCCACTTCTCCAAACTCCCATTGGGGACATATTGCAGCACTAGAGCTCTTAGATCAGCATTCGTGCATGAGCTGATCACCTTGACGAGATTTCGGTGCCGGATTTTGCGAAAAACCTCGCATTCTATGTCAAAACTTTTGAAGGCGCCTTCCATACGGAGATTCAATACTTTGACCGCGATGTCTGTCCTATTGGCTAGAGTCCCTTTGTATACAGAGCTAAAACTACCCGTTCCAAGCAAATTGCTTTCGCAGAAGTTATTCGTAGCCGAGCAAAGCTCCCGATATGATATCATTGGGTGGTTAATATTAGGCGGGTTGCCCACCGAAACTGGAGCTCTTTTGACTGTGTTTTTATGCTTTCTAAGCAAGTAAATGGCGATGACTAAAAGTATAGCTGATGCAATTGGCAACATAATGTATAGTAACCATAGCCACTTGTCCCTTGATGATTTCTTTTCATTTACTTTGCAAGGTGGGACTCGAAATATTGCATTTCCACATAGCGCTTTATTCCCAGTGAACGAGAGAGCCGAGAAATTTCCAAAGGATCCGCCATTAGGAATTTCTCCTGATAACTTATTAAAGGACAAGTTTAGATTTTGCAGAAATCTAAGTTTTTCCATAGACTCGGGTATTGTGCCGGACAACTCATTGTAGGAGAGATCAAGGACATCCAACCCTTTGAGGTGGCCAATAGATGGTGGTATGGATCCTTCAAACAAGTTCCTTGACAAGTTGAGAGAAGCAAGGCTCTCCAACTCTTGGATGGAACTAGGTATGGCGCCAGTAAGTCGGTTCCAAGAAAGATCGATACTCACTATAGCTCTCATGATCCCTATTTCAAGTGGTAGTCCTCCGTTGAAAGAATTGAGTGACAAATTGAGGAAGATGAGTTCTTGAAGGCTCCACAGACTGGCCGATATAACCGCCGTCATGTTATTCGAATTTACGAGAAAACATTGAAGGTTGCTGAGGTTTCCAATGCAATTCGGGATCGATCCCGATATCCAATTTTGTGAGAGCAGCATTTCTCCTAAACTTGTCAAGTTGCATATCTCATGGGGGATCGGTCCTTCAAGATGGTTGTGATCAAGATACAGCCTTTGCAAGCTTTCTAGTCCCCCGATTGATGATGGGATGTTGCCTTCTAGATCATTAAAGCTCAACAGCAGGAAAGTCAAGCTATTCAAGAAACCCATTTCTTCGGGAATGCGACCTCTTATTTGACAATCGTGAGCAAATAACGTTTGTAGGGAACTCGAGAAGTTTTTGATAGATTTTGGTATGAAGCCATGAAGCGGGTTGAAGCTCAAATCCAAAACTTGCAGCGATTGGCAATTTGATAAAGCAGAGAGAAAGCCTAGCTCTGAACCATAAGCCTCTCCTGTGAGCTGATTTAATGCAACCGCAAAGACTCTGAGGTTCTTCAAGCTGCCCAAACTCATGGGTATGGGTCCGCTGAGTTGATTGCCAAAACACTGGAAATCGATTAGGTTCGTGAAATTCGAAATATATTGTGGAATGTTGCCGCCAAAGTGATTCCCTCCTATAAAGAGTTCTTCCAAATTTGGAAGGCTTTGTTCACTACTCGAGAAAAGGTTTCCGAAGAGGGAATTGAAGGACAAAATAAGTGATTGTAGAGAAGAAACATTAAAAACTTCTTGAGGCACTTTGCCTATTAGCAAATTACTCCCAAGGCTCAAGAAAGTCAGATTGACCAAATTGCCGATCTCACTCGGAATGCCACCTCCGATAAGATTATTATCTAAGTACAAATGGTGCAAGCTTGACATGTTACCGATGGTTTGAGGAATCGTGCCAGTTAGGTTGTTACCAGCAAGATAGAGCCCCTGCAGCTCTCGTAAGCTATCCATGTCTCGAGGAATGCTTCCCTGAAAGTGATTCCATGCCAACGCCAACGCGAGAAGCTCTTTGCATTGGGTTAGAGTCTCCGGTAGCAGGCCGCTGAATTCGTTAAGAGTGAGTGCAAGTATCTGAATGTCACGCCAGCGGTAGCAAAGATCGGAGGGAAGACTTCCGGAGAGATAATTACCCACCATACTGACACTCGTGAGCGATCTGTTGAAAAGTGTTGAAGGAATCGAACCTATGAGATTAGCTTGGTCCAACGTAATTAGCTGCAATGTGGATATGTTGCCCAGGATGCTTGGAATTTGACCCCGTAAGTCGTTGCGGCCAAGAAACAATTGTTGCAACTTAGGGAACATGCCGAATTCTCTTGGTATGCCACCCGTTAGCTTGTTCACCACGAGTGACATCACTTTGAGATTTTGGCATTGGGCTAAGTTAGGAGGAATGTTTCCTTCAAACCTGTTAAATCGGAGCAGGAGTATCTTCAAGTGACGTAAATGACCGATTTCTATTGGAATCCTTCCATAGCAACTGTTGTTGCCAAGATCAAGAGAAACCAAGAAAGAAAGATTGCCAAGGTAGGGAGAGAGTCTTCCCTGGAGACCCATGTACGAGAGGTCTAAAGCCGTGACTCTTTGCCTGCGGTTGCTACAAATGACGCCAATCCATTCACAGAAGTTTGCTTCAGCAGTCCAATTGCTGCCTTTGACCATGTTTGTTGGGTCGATTTCGATCGCTGATTTGAAGTGGAGGAGAGCCACTTGATCAGTGAAGTTGCTGGAACAAATGATGGGCTCAAACATCAATAGGGAAGCCAACATAACATCGACAAATGCTATAAAGATGAACTTCTCCATAATGGATAGAGTATCTTTGGATTGCATCAACAGACGGTTTGCTAATCAGGACCTATTCTTAGTATTTAATAACAAAGCGTACCAAGTGATTGTCTCAATTTAAATAAACTACATGATCCAGATTTCAAATATACTCATAAATTGAAAATTTGTTTTGAGAGTAAAAGCTCTCACATGATAATCCCAACTCATTGGCATTCTAATATTTAAAAGAATGCTATTCATAATACCCCACAAATTAACCCAAACCATAATCATGTGGTGAGATCTTCCGTGAATGAGGGGATGTTTTAGAACCCCTCAATCACGTTTGACTTAGTAAATGGCCCGTTATTTATGTTTACATGTATACACTTACTTTCAACTCTGTGAAGGTACAAATGGACCTTTGACTCATGCACCAAGCCACGAATGTGAAAAGGTTTTGTGGTGACTATCGCAATCTTCCCATAGAGACTGATTGGAAGTTTCTATTGCTGGAAGAGATAATGATACTAGTAGTCTGTCAACTTTTATCCATGTGTCTTGTCATATTTGAACTTTTAATCAATTCGATTAAAACAATTTTAATTAATGTGAAATGTCATGCTGCGACTTTCAGTTACTCTAATTAGATCTTAATATATTTGATATGTTTATTGTCATCCTTTCCTTAATTAATTTAAATGGAATGCATCATGGACACCAATTTGATAAAACTGATGTTTAATGGAGAAAATTACGTGGATTTTGTGCGTGTCATGTGGACTCTCTTCAACAACGATTTTAGGCTTCTTGTCCAAAAAGGGTAAGGATAATGGCTTTGAAATCTGTACTATTAAAATGCATGGCAAACTTTACTATTTTCTTTTGAAGCATAGTGAAAAGTCCTCCCACATTCTCCATTTGATATGATTTCGAGTGAGAGCTCGAAGAGAATAAGACCACATTTATTTATAAAGGGTAAGGGGTTTTGTCCTGGTTTGGAAGCTTAGCTGGTAGGCAATGTCAATCTCATTTTCCTCCTTAAACCTGACATTTCAATGCCTAATACTAATGAATGTGGACATTATGCGATGCATTAATATTCTGATAACTATGTCATCCTCTGTTACCAATTACTATTCCATAGTACCTGCATCGTCATCCTCAGAATCCATAAGCACTTTAATTGATGATTCTGTCGGACCCGCATTTCTTTGAAATCTTCTGGAGAGTCCATTGATTGATGAAAGTGTTTCTCGAGAGAATCGGGCGAAAAATTCAGGGTCTTGCAGCTAACAAGAGGCGAGCAGATTTGCTCATTCAATGGAGAAGCGAGGGCAGCGGGGACTTCGAGAATTTGCCTGCGAAGGAAGTTGATCATCTCCAGTGTGATTGCAAATGAGAGGAACCGCAGACTTGGCCTTCATTATATTCATGAATCTCTTATTTGCAAAAGTAAGCCAGACTACTATGCCTTACTTGGATTTCTAATCAATTTATAAAATGTCGGTGGCGGCTCCGAGGTAAGCTTACTTGCAAGTTCAATCGAGAACTCAAATTGCAGTTGAATGGGCTTGGGAGAGCCCAGGTTAAACATGAGCATTGCCTTGTAAGAGGGTCTATCGTTCCTACTCCGTAATCCGTTAGCTTTCCCCATGTGGTTCACCTCGAGAAAGGTTACGACACATAAGTGTAAAAAGTTTTCCATAATAGCAGATTTCCTACTATGCATATATGATGCAAGAGGCTTAGCTGGGAGGCAATGTCAATTATATTTTTCCCATTAAACCTGACATTTCAATGCCCAATACTAATGAATGGGTACATCGTGTGACGCGTTAGTATTTAGACAATTCTAGATGGTCTTCCAATTAGTTTGGTGCCCGCTTCTAGAATCTGTGTGTATCTTTGTTCATCTTTGATTGCTGTGTGGATGTGATGCAATGGAGCATGCACTAGATAGTCCAACAATCGAGACGTATATTTCTTTTAACCTAGCTGGGTTCGCATTCTCGATTTTATCTTCGACATTGATGTGTCTATTGAGATGTGCATATTATTGGCTGATCTAAATTATATCGCCAATCACAATATGCATCAATGATTCTAGCGTGCATTGCTTGGTATTAACGAATTGAGATAATGTGAGATTGTGGAGAATAGGTAGCAAATTTTTTTCTTATTTTCCTTGAAGCACCTGTCTCGTTTGGCACTTAGATGAGATTATGGGTCGATGTCCTTGTCGAATTATCCAGCATAACTTTAAATCTACTTGAACTTGTGGTCGCCAAGTTAGATTTTGATTAAATATGCATTCTTCTCATGGAATTATGAAATTTGACGGGCACTCCAGCATAGTAAGCTTAATTCACGGAAGATAAGAATGCGTACATTTCCAGGTTGGGTTGAATATTCAGGTCCAAATGGAGCAACTTGCCCACTAAAACCATTATGTAAGTTGTTATCAAGTCATAAAATCTAAAACTATATTCAGAAGAGAAATTAAAGGTTACCGCATAGGATTCAAGTGCTATTTGGGTAAGTTCCGACAATCTCCATGGAAAAGACTTGATTTTACTCTTTGCAAAGGTTGATGACCCGATTGGATCATCAAGTAATTACAGCTCAAATGCATTATGTGCTAAGACTTAAGATTTCTAATGCACTTCCGCTGCTATATTGGTAGAGAGGGATTTTTTCTAGGTGGTGATTTATTTTGCAAATTATCCTACCTAAAATAGCTTGAGATTTTGTATATATTGACTCGGAAAAGACGAGGGCGGATGAGTTTACAAAATAAGTTAACTTTTAAGTTGAATATTGGTCTTTGTGGTTGAATTATAAATCAGTATAGGGGATTTTGAGGCTTACATTGTCATTCAGCTGAATCTTTCTGAGAAATTAAACGAGTCCACCTTGGAAGTTCTTCTTTTCTTTTAAATATCGTAAGAGTGAGAATTGGGCAAGAAAAAAAAGACACTAACCATCTTTTCTTTCTTTTGGAGTTTGTTTTCAGACCAACTTTTTACTTTTTTTCCGTTTGCCGCATAAAGTGATAAAAAGTCATTGACCGTGGTTGAGCCACAATAATCCGAACCAATTCATACAAAAGGGTGAGAATTGGGCAAGAAGAAAGCAATTAACGATCTTTTCTTTCATTCGGAGTTTCTTTGCAGAGCAACTTTTTACTTTTTCACTTCTTTTTTCCACAGGAAGTGATGTAAAGTCATGAACCGTGGTTGAACCGCAATCATCCCGCCCAATTCATACGAAAGAGTCAATCATGAAATTTATCGCTCAATGCTTTAACACTTGAGATTTCACTAAATATCTTCATCTATCAAAAACCTTATGCGATGGTACATGAAGATTTTGTTGGACATATTCGTAATATTCTTGTTTGGCATGTGATGGTATTTGTCCATTTAAAATGTACAAGAGTATTTAAATGAAAGCTTACTATTGCACTATTGATGACTTTAATGGGGATACATGCTCGTTATTTTATCAAACGACGTCCTGTTTGGTATGCGCGACCTATGACAAATAACGTTCATCCTGGGAAGTAATTGAAGCACCATATTTGTTTTGCCACGGCATCGGTTGTACCATATTTATGATATTTGTGTCTTATTTTCCTTGGAACACCTTTCTCGTTTGGCGCTTGGATGAGATTATGGGCCGATGTCCTTGTCGAATTATCCAGCATAACTTTCGATCTACTTGAACTTGTGATCACTGAGTCAGATTTTGACTAAAAATGTATTCTTCTCACGGAATTATGAAATTTGACGTACACTCCAGCATAGCAAGCTTCATTCGCGGAAGACAAGGATGCGTAAATTTTCTGGTTGGGTTGCATATTCAGGTCCAAATGGAGGAACTTGCCCGCTAAAACCATGATGTGGGTTCTAATCAAGTCATAAAGTCTAAACCTATATTCAGAAGTGAAATTAAAGGTTGCCGCATAGGATTCAAGTGCTATCAGGGTAAGTTCCGACATTCTCCGTGGAAAAGACTTGATTTTACTCTTTGCAAAGGTTGATGACTCGATTGAATCATCAAGTAATTACAGCTCAAATGCATTATGTGCTAAGACTTAAGATTTCTAATGCACTTCCGCTGCTATATTGGTAGAGAGGGATTTTTTCTAGGTGGTGATTTATTTTGCAAATTATCATACCTAAAATAGCTTGAGATTTTTGTATATATTGACTCGGAAAAGACGAGGGCGGATGAGTTTACAAAATAAGTTAACTTTTAAGTTGAATATTGGTCTTTGTGGTTGAATTATAAATCAGTATAGGGGATTTTGAGGCTTACATTGTCATTCAGCTGAATCTTTCTGAGAAATTAAACGAGTCCACCTTGGAAGTTCTTCTTATCTTTTAAATATCGTAAGAGTGAGAATTGGGCAAGAAAAAAAAGACACTAACCATCTTTTCTTTCTTTTGGAGTTTGTTTTCAGACCAACTTTTTACTTTTTTTCCGTTTGCCGCATAAAGTGGTAAAAAGTCATTGACCGTGGTTGAGCCACAATAATCCGAACCAATTCATACAAAAGGGTGAGAATTGGGCAAGAAGAAAGCAATTAACGATCTTTTCTTTCATTCGGAGTTTCTTTGCAGAGCAACTTTTTACTTTTTCATTTCTTTTTTCCACAGGAAGTGATGTAAAGTCATGAACCGTGGTTGAACCGCAATCATCCCGCCCAATTCATACGAAAGAGTCAATCATGAAATTTATCGCTCAATGCTTTAACACTTGAGATTTCACTAAATATCTTCATCTATCAAAAACCTTATGCGATGGTACATGAAGATTTTGTTGGACATATTCGTAATATTCTTGTTTGGCATGTGATGGTATTTGTCCATTTAAAATGTACAAGAGTATTTAAATGAAAGCTTACTATTGCACTATTGATGACTTTAATGGGGATACATGCTCGTTATTTTATCAAACGACGTCCTGTTTGGTATGCGCGACCTATGACAAATAACGTTCATCCTGGGAAGTAATTGAAGCACCATATTTGTTTTGCCACGGCATCGGTTGTACCATATTTATGATATTTGTGTCTTATTTTCCTTGGAACACCTTTCTCGTTTGGCGCTTGGATGAGATTATGGGCCGATGTCCTTGTCGAATTATCCAGCATAACTTTCGATCTACTTGAACTTGTGATCACTGAGTCAGATTTTGACTAAAAATGTATTCTTCTCACGGAATTATGAAATTTGACGTACACTCCAGCATAGCAAGCTTCATTCGCGGAAGACAAGGATGCGTAAATTTTCTGGTTGGGTTGCATATTCAGGTCCAAATGGAGGAACTTGCCCGCTAAAACCATGATGTGGGTTCTAATCAAGTCATAAAGTCTAAACCTATATTCAGAAGTGAAATTAAAGGTTGCCGCATAGGATTCAAGTGCTATCAGGGTAAGTTCCGACATTCTCCGTGGAAAAGACTTGATTTTACTCTTTGCAAAGGTTGATGACTCGATTGAATCATCAAGTAATTACAGCTCAAATGCATTATGTGCTAAGACTTAAGATTTCTAATGCACTTCCGCTGCTATATTGGTAGAGAGGGATTTTTTCTAGGTGGTGATTTATTTTGCAAATTATCATACCTAAAATAGCTTGAGATTTTTGTATATATTGACTCGGAAAAGACGAGGGCGGATGAGTTTACAAAATAAGTTAACTTTTAAGTTGAATATTGGTCTTTGTGGTTGAATTATAAATCAGTATAGGGGATTTTGAGGCTTACATTGTCATTCAGCTGAATCTTTCTGAGAAATTAAACGAGTCCACCTTGGAAGTTCTTCTTTTCTTTTAAATATCGTAAGAGTGAGAATTGGGTAAGAAAAAAAAGACACTAACCATCTTTTCTTTCTTTTGGAGTTTGTTTTCAGACCAACTTTTTACTTTTTTTCCGTTTGCCGCATAAAGTGATAAAAAGTCATTGACCGTGGTTGAGCCACAATAATCCGAACCAATTCATACAAAAGGGTGAGAATTGGGCTAGAAGAAAGCAACTAACGATCTTTTCTTTCATTCGGAGTTTCTTTGCAGAGCAACTTTTTACTTTTTCATTTCTTTTTTCCACAGGAAGTGATGTAAAGTCATGAACCGTGGTTGAACCGCAATCATCCCGCCCAATTCATACGAAAGAGTCAATCATGAAATTTATCGCTCAATGCTTTAACACTTGAGATTTCACTAAATATCTTCATCTATCAAAAACCTTATGCGATGGTACATGAAGATTTTGTTGGACATATTCGTAATATTCTTGTTTGGCATGTGATGGTATTTGTCCATTTAAAATGTACAAGAGTATTTAAATGAAAGCTTACTATTGCACTATTGATGACTTTAATGGGGATACATGCTCGTTATTTTATCGAACGATGTCCTGTTTGGTATGCGCGACCTATGGCAAATAACGTTCATCCTGGGAAGTAATTGAAGCACCATATTTGTTTTGCCACGGCATCGGTTGTACCATATTTATGATATTTGTGTCTTATTTTCCTTGGAACACCTTTCTCGTTTGGCGCTTGGATGAGATTATGGGCCGATGTCCTTGTCGAATTATCCAGCATAACTTTCGATCTACTTGAACTTGTGATCACTGAGTCAGATTTTGACTAAAAATGTATTCTTCTCACGGAATTATGAAATTTGACGTACACTCCAGCATAGCAAGCTTCATTCGCGGAAGACAAGGATGCGTAAATTTTCTGGTTGGGTTGCATATTCAGGTCCGAATGGAGGAACTTGCCCGCTAAAACCATTATGTGGGTTCTAATCAAGTCATAAAGTCTAAACCTATATTCAGAAGTGAAATTAAAGGTTGCCGCATAGGATTCAAGTGCTATCAGGGTAAGTTCCGACATTCTCCGTGGAAAAGACTTGATTTTACTCTTTGCCAAGGTTGATGACTCGATTGAATCATCAAGTAATTACAGCTCAAATGCATTATGTGCTAAGACTTAAGATTTCTAATGCACTTCCGCTGCTAAATTGGTATAGAGGGATTTTTTTCCTAGGTGGTGAGTTATTTTGCAAATTATCGTACCTAAAATAGCTTGAGATTTTTGTATAGATTGACTCGGAAAAGAGGAGGGCGGATGATTGTACCTAATAAGTTAACTTTTAAGTTGAATATTGGTCTTTGTGGTTGAATTATAAATCAGTATAGGGGATTTTGAGGCTTACATTGTCATTCAGCTGAATCTTTCTGAGAAATTAAACGAGTCCACCTTGGAAGTTCTCCTTTTCTTTTAAATATCGTAAGAGTGAGAATTGGGCAAGAAAAAAAAAGACACTAACCATCTTTTCTTTCTTTTGGAGTTTGTTTTTAGAGCAACATTTTACTCTTTTTTTTGCCACACAGACTGAGTCATTGACGATGGTTGAACCTTAATCATCCAAACTAATTCATACGAAAGAGTCAACCTCAAAATTTATTGCTCAATGCCTTAGCACCTTAGATTTCACTAAATATCTTCATCTATTGAAACAAAAACCTTATGTGATGGTACATGGGGATTTTGTTTGACATACTAGTAATATAGCTTGTTTGGCATGTGATGGTATTCTGGCCATGCAAAATATAGAAGAGTTTTGAAATGAAAGCTTACAATTAACCCCACTGATGACTTTAATTGGGAGCCGCGCTGGTTGTTTTAGAAAATGATGTCTTATTCGATATGTGTGACACAAGGCAACTAACGAGCATGGTGGGAAGTGATTGAAACAATAGTTTGAACACTTAACGAAAAAATTAAAAAATGTCATATACTAGTGTATCGTATCTGAAATTATTGAATAAAAATTACAAGTAGTCATAAAGTTAATTATTTTAGAAATCAATCAACTTTGAAATGAGCAATGATAAATATGACTTGTGCAGTAGAGAAGTTATTTAGCTACCCATGGGCTTTGTAAGTTGGTTACACAAGTTATCATAAAAAAGTTACGTGACTTGGGTCTAGGTTTGCACGTACGCACTTATAAATGGCTATTTTCATTGCGATCAATGTTACAATCAGATGAACAAGTGACCAACACCTTCCAAGACTTGATATCAGCATGATCCATTACCCATAATCAGGATGTGTCACGCCTCGATCCTCGGGCACGCACCCATCCCTCATCTTGGTCGATTATTAGCGACGTCCTAGGATGCATTGCCATCCCTTTCATTTTAATACGCATGCAGAAGCAGATAAAAATCCTTAGACAATAAAACAATCGGATAGGAAAGTAGGACTCCAAATTTCCACTATAAAAGCAACCATCCTTATATACATTGCAAACTATAGTGCAAATATATACAAGGCGAATTGTTAAGTTAGGTTTTAAACCACAAATTCATAAAAACAAGGTCTGTAAAAGGGAATCCACTCCCATCAAAAGAGAATTGTCCTATGATTAACTAGTCCAATAGGATCGTCAATTCTTCAGGCTTCACCTTCTACACTTCGGGCCTCCGGTTCTTCACCATAGCCATCTAAGGACTTGAAAATGGTTATTGAATAACTAGTGAGACTACGTCTAAGCAAATTCTACCCCTTAACCGATTAGGAAGCCAATACACTCAAGAAGCTGCCTAAGCACAACACGAGTCAGAGGGCTTACCTTGGTCTAAGTTCCTTCCTGCAAGTCAATCAATTTATACAATCCATATATTCACCAAATCACTTCCATCAATCACTTCACAAATTAATTTACCTAACCAGATCGAATCATCGATCAATCGACTTAGTCGATTACATGTCAGCAAGACCATTCCCTAGTCATCTCAATAAATATTACCTATAAGTCCGATCATACTTAGGATTGTCTGGCATCCAAAATTTTAGGCAACCCTCGGATAGGTGATAGTCACCGAACTGTGACTTTGTTTTTATTTTACAGGTATTAGATTGTATTTGTTCATTTGGTATAGTATGTCAATTTTATCCTTAGAACCAAAAGGATGGGATTTGATCTTGCATAAGGATTATGTGCGCTAAAATTTAAAGAATTAGAACTTGAGGATATTGAGCGGGCCACAAGAATTTGGAATATGTGTGTGTGTGTGTGTGTGTGTGTGTGTGTGCGCGTGTGTGCGTGTGTGTGTACTTGTATATAAAACAATTTAAATTTTTGTTATTTAGGTAAATTTGATAAAAATAAAATGCTAAGTTATATATATATATATATATATATATATATATAAAGAAGAGAAAAGGGGATTAGGGCCTTATTTTATGGACTCTTGGGCCCAAGGATTCGGGCCCAAGTAGGCCCAAGGACACCCCATGGGCGTCGCACGAAGCAAGGGGAGGGGGAGGGAAATTTGCATGCCCTCCCACACTTGTCTTCCTCCACAATTACACTTGTCCCTTGCCATTAGACACTTGTCCATCCTACATCCAGTTAATCATTTTCTTTCATGCAAAAATAGAGTTAATTGATTAATCAAAAAGCAAGAAAAGGGGAGGGGATTTTCAGAAGTAAGAGAGAGAAGAGAGACCAAGAGAAATTGAGAGTGAGAGAAACCGAGAGAGATAAAGGAGGAGGCCGCACGAGGAAGAAGGAAGGGAGTTTGTCCACCGTTCGTTGCCATTTTGCCTTTGTTTGTTGCTGATTTGTGCTTGAATCTAAGGCAAGTAGAGTCCTAAAACCTACCCTTTGTTTGCTGTGAAGTGTGTGTGTGGAAGATGATAAATCGTGATTGTGGTAAGTGGTGCAATTTCGGAGCTTTGGGGAGAGGTTTGTTGGTCTTGCATGCTGTTTCTGGAAAATCAGCTTGAGTGTTCACGAGTTTGTGTGTTGCATGTCACTTTTTACTTGGAATTTCACTTCGACCTATGCATGAAAGTTGTAGAGGGCATCTTGAAGTATAACATACTAAAATTTGAGACAAAATGGATGAGTATTGAGGGGTGAAACCCTTTTTCTACCAAAATGTTAGATCTGGAAACTGTTTTGTTAACCTCTTGGTGATTTCGTGTGTTTTATGTCACCTTTTACTTGAAATTTCACTTCGACCTCTTCATGAAAGTTGTAAAGAACATCTTGAAGATTAACATACTCAAATTTTTTTCCTTTGAAGACGTTAGATCTGGAAATGTTGTACTGAGCTTCACTGATTTCGTGGTCTATAAAGTAACTTTATTTTGAAAATCTCACCTTGATCTCTTAATGAAAGTTGTATTAGACTTCTTGAAGTAAAACATATCAAAAATTCAGTGGAAAAGAAGAAAGATAAGTCAGTGAAATCGTTTTTCTTTGAGAAAACCGGATCTGGAAAATATTACTTCGACCCAGTAAGACTCCTGATTTTTATAAAATCATCTGGTCAAAATTTGATCATATGTTCTTAATGAAAGTTGTAATTAATATTCTGAGGAATAACATACTGAAAATTTAGAAGAAATGAACATATATAAGTCGAAGAATCGAGTTTCTTTGAATGACGATAGTCTGGAAAAGATAAACCCGAAAACAGGAAAGTAAACTGGTTTTAACTTTTAATCCGAAACGAATTTGACTTGGATTTTGTGGCACCCGAGAATTTCAACAATCCTCGAATTTACGATGACCATGACAAATCAATAGAAGTACTGTTGGATGGTGCCATTAGTATTTTGCATGAGCATTGTTTGATTCCATTGTGGAACTGATGGACCACGTTTAGAAATATTTTGATCGTCGCATAAGGCATAGACCCATCCCTGTGTACTATCACTGATGAGACCGAGATTGTGCCACAAGATGGATTGACAAGAAATTTTCTATACTTGGCCATGTACCCTACGAGTAGAACCATCCTTGTTTATTGTTGTAGTATCATACAGCCATATGAATAGGCCGTATATAACTCATGCACATGCGGAGATTTAAGGCGAATATTTAGAATAAAGTGTGGCTGGATATTAAGAGTAATAAAGCCTCAACCCACCGACCCAAACTCCTCCATAGTAACCATTTAATTAGTCGACATAATGGTCAACAAGAGAGAAAAGATGTTGACCGAGACCCTGCAAATGATGGCCACATCGCTAGAGAAGGAGTGACAACTGGAGTTCCGTCCATTGCATGGACGAGCAAACTGTTGAGTGCTCGCCCACAAGCCTCCGTGTTTCCCTGTTACAAGCTGCCACAAAGCAGCTAATGATTAGCAAAGAATAAATTTAAAATTTAAGTGAACTTATAGAAGAATAAATGGACAGAGTAGTCGAGGAAGAGAGGAGAAGAGAATCGGAAAAAAAAAGGGCTTCTCCCCCCACACTTGTCCCCTCCATAATTACACTTGTCCTTTGACATTAAACACTTGTCCTTGTTGTACCTACACCTGTCCTCCATGCATGCATCCACCGAAAATCCCCCTCTTTGTTGGCTGGTTTTTAGCAAAACCAGCAGCTAATCTGCTCATGTAAGTGAGCTAAAGGGAGTGACCGAGCAGAACCGAGAGTGAGAGACAGGGAGAGAGTTGCCGAGAGAGAGTGAGATGCGAGAGAGAGGGAGGCCGAGAAGGAGCCATCGCCGCCCGCACGCCGTTCGTCCGTCGCCGGTGTGCCGTCCGTGTGGTCGTGTTTGCTCAATCTTAGAGGCAAGTGGAGTCCTATAACTTCTCTTGCATGTGTGTATATGGTTTTCATGTTCGATTTTGGGTGTTATTTGTGAGAAAAACCGAGGTAAGGATTGGTTGTTTTCAAGCCGTGTGACTGCATTTGCTCGGGTTGTGTGAGTTGGAAACTTGTTTGAGCTTGCATGTGTGTTTGGAGTCCGATTTTGGCTTTGATGTCTTCATGAAAGTTGTAGCTAACATCTTGTACTATAACATATTGAAATTTCGTGAAAAATTATAGAGATTTGAGGGGTTAAAGCCTTGTTATACGGAGACCTCAGATCTGTGAAGTTTTCACTGACCTCTTGTTGGATTCTTGGTTACATGTTGGTTTGTGATGAAAATCTGACTTCGAAATCTTCATGAAAGTTGTAGGTAACATCTTAAACTACAACATACTCAAATTTGAAGAGAAATTAACAAGTATAGCCTAGTAAATCTGCTAGATCTTTGAGATGATGATTCTGGTGATGCGTTCCAAGACACCCGAGACTTCATGGACTTAAATGGTGACCATACTTTGGTTATTTGACCTAGATCTCTTCATGAAACTTGTAAAGAACACCTTTATACATAACATATCTAAATTTCAGAGGAAACGAAAGAGAATAGATGGGTGAAATCTTAATATTTCGGAGATGTGTATTCTGGACGATGTGGTAAGGATTCCAGAAGCTTCGTGAGGTTGTATAAAATAATATAAAAAGAATCTGGCTTGGATTTCTTCATGAAAGTTATGCAAAAATGTCTTGGCTATCACTCTGTAAAATTTCATAATTTTTGGAGGCCGTATGGATATTTTAATCAAATTTATTCAGAAACTGTGCATTCTGGTTATTATCCGAATATTATGTGCTATTTAGTGGAAATTGTGAAATTGTGTGAAATTCAAGTTGGCCATGAATTTTGCATGCAATTGTCATTCTATTGGTTTGTTTAATGATTGTTTGAATTTTATGATTTTGGGAAAATCATAGATATTGAATTTAATATTTATTTATGGAAATAAATAAATATGATAATAAAAATAAATAAAAATAATAAAAAAATAAAATGGATTATTTTATTGGCCATAAATTCCATTGAATTTATTAATAAATAATTATGCATTGTTGCATGTATGATAAGACATTGGTGTATGTATGGCCATGAATTGTAATGCATGTGTGAATCATATGCCATGTTAAATTGAGATCAAAATAATGGTAAATGTGGAAAATGATAAGTGAGGAAGTGGTTGTGGTGGATGATGATGCTCGGTGGCCTTGTGGCGTAATTGCAGAGATTCCCCGGGAGTGTCAGGATGCCCGGTGGTATACGATACGTAATTCCAGGGGAGGCCTGGTGGTATGTCGGTACATAATTCCGGAAGCCTTGTCGGAGGTCTTTGCCCGAAAGGAATGCCTCGCGATGCCAGGATTGGGGTGCGAGATGCCTAGCTAGAAGGGTAAAGGCCGGAAGCCCTGTCGGAGGTTTCTGCCCGAAGGGAATGCCTCGTGATGCTAGTTGGGATGCGAGATGCCCGGAATGTGAGGGGCCGGAAGCCTGGTGGCCATGGGATGGCTAGAATGCTGGGAACCCTATCGGAGGTCTTTGCCCGAAGGGATGATGAAATTGATGATATGAGAAATGGGTGATGTGGTGATCAAATTTAAAGATAAAAGATGAAAATTAACCCATGATATGATATGCATGATGATATGCATGATGATGATGATGATGATATGTGATGTGATATGATGATCACCCATGATATGATATGCATGATGATATGCATGATGATGATGATGATGATATGTGATGTGATATGATGATCACCCATGATATGATATGCATGATGATGATGATGATGATGATGATGATGATATATGATATGGCATGTGTATTGTGGTGATGTCATGATGATGATGACATGTATGATGTAATGAGGCCATGATGATGATGACACGTATGATGTAATGATGTCATGACGATGATGACATGTATGATACGATGATGATATACATGTATGTGTTATAAATTGATATGATGCATGATAGTATGCGCATGGCTTCAAGGTAAGTAACGCCTGCAATGTATGTATGATCTGCCTGATGCATTGAGTTGTTATTGGATTTCCCTATATGCTGAGTGGTTGTACTCACCCCTTTTGGGGAATAACATTTCAGATTAGTAAATCGTTTGAGCGGTTGGATATGACTGCGAGGAGAAGGATAGCAAAGGAGGGAACCTTTGGACGCCGACACTAGTTGATGGACCTTAAGCATACGATTGTGGGAGGAGATGTCGGTCATCTTTTGAAGTGTAGCCGAGTATAGAAAACTACGGCATTTTGATGTACCGACTAAAGATGTCCATCTGCTCTATGTAAATAAACGTGTTCGGTTTTAACTTATATAAGATGTTTAGTAGGTGTGCATCGTTTTCTAAATATAGGGAAGGGAGTTTGCTAGATGTGCTTCCGTATATGAATTGCGTAAGAGACCTATCAAAAAAAAAATGTGTAAACCCCCATGGTTGTATGGACCCGCTGCAATTGAAATGGTATCAGAGTGACAAGTTATTAGGAAAGTAAATGGTAAGCAAACTGTGGCGACCCAAATCGGATCGGGGCCGTCGAGGGGTGTCACAGATTTCTTCATGAAACTTGTAGCTATAGATCTTAAATACAACGTGTCCAAATTTCAGAATTTTCTGAGTACATTTGAGGGTTCAATCGAAATTATTTCAAAAACTGTGCAAGTGGAATGGACAGAATTAGTACTACTGTGATGCGTGGTCTGTATTGAACTATATGGGGATCTTTTGGTGTAGTGTTCTCAAGAAATATCTGCCTATATGCCTTGACTATCACATGTTCGAATTTCATAATTTTTTAAGGTCATTTGGGTACTTAATTAAAATGTTTCTAAAACTGTGCAAGCTGGATTGTGCGGATTTCAAAAGCTGGTGGTGTTGTGTTCTTCATGAAAAAAAAATTCCTCTAGATCTCGTCTATGATGTGTCAAATTTTCAGAATTTATTAATGCCATTTACTAATTTTTCTGGAATTTTAATTGGAGGAATGCATTCTGATTTATTCGAAAAATTGATGTGTTGTGAAAAATAAATGAATTTATCCATGTGATGGAATACCTTGAGTGGTTGATTTTGCTGCATATGTGATGGCATGTGGCATGTTATATGGCATGAAAAGTTGGTTGAGACTCTTAATATTGATGCATCAAATGCCATGTTGAAATTGAGATACATGTATAAATGAGAATTGAGGTGGCAACAAGACCGTCGGAAGTGTGAGCCGACGATGCCCCGGGAGTGTCGGGATGCCCGGAATGTGGGGATGCCGCATGCCTGGTGGCCTAGTCGCGTAATTCCGGAGAGTCCTCGGGAGTTTCGAGATGCCCGGTGGCATACGGTACGTAATTCCAGGGGGAGTGCCTAGTGTTATGGCGGTACGTAATTCCGGAAGCCCAGGAGGTTTGTGCCCGAGGGGATTCCTCGTGATGCTAGTTGGGATGCGAGATGCCCGAAATGTGGAGGTGCTGGATGCCTAGTTGTATTTTGAATACATGCCCGGAGGTTCCTCACGATGCCTGGTTTGATGCGAGTGATAAATTGTGGGATGCAAACATTGGTCCCTAGAAAGAAAAACTGATGAGATCCTTGTGAAAGATAAGAATTGAAAAATGAATCATGTGCATAGGTGTATGCATATGGCATGATGCATGATCTGCTTATGAAAGTAAATTAATGCTATTTGATATTGAAAATGCGATCATCAAGGCATGAATGGATCTCATTGTGATGTATGCTTGATAGCATGGATGATATGAATCATGGTGGTATATGCACGATGGCATGGGGAGATATGCATGAGTGCATGGTGGTATATGCATATATGGCATGGTGATATATACATGAATGCTTGATGATGAGTGCATGATGGTATATGCACATATGGTATGATGACATATGCATGGCTGCAAGGTAAGTTATGCTTGAATGCATGAATGCATGAATGATATGTGCTTTGTTATGATGCCTTGATTGTTCTGTTTGACGCAATGAGTAGTTTGGTGGATCTTTACTACTGAGTGGTTGTACTCACCCCTTTTGGGAAATAACATTTCAGATTAGGTAAGATACCTCTGCTGCCACTGCCACCGGTAGATGGATCAAGTGGTTGGATATGGATCAAGTGGTTGGATATGACCGTGAGGAGGAGGATAGCAAAGGAAAGAACTTTGGGATGCCGACACTGATCGATGGACTTTGAGTATACGACTGTTGGAGGAGATGTCAGTCATCTTTTGAAGTATAGCCAAGTATAAAAAAAACTATGGCATTTTAATGTACCGATGAATAATGTCCATTTGGTTTAAGTAAATAAAAGTACTGATGAATAATGTCCATCTGGTTTAAGTAAATAAAAGTGTATGGCTTTTACCTATAAATGTTTAGTTGGTGTGCATCGTTTTCTGAATATAATGAAGGGAGTTGTTGGATGTGCTTCCGTAAATGAACTGCGCAAGGGACCGATCTAAAAGATGTAAACCCCTATGGTTGTATGGACCCGCTGCAATTGAAATGGTATTAGAGTGACATGTTATCATATCAAGCGAATGGTAATCGAATTGTGATGACCCTAACGGTTCAGGAGCCATCGAGGGGTGCCATAGCTTGTTTAATTGGTATTAGTGCTATGGTCTATTTGGAGTGATAAGGTGCCTCAGATGGAAATGAGGATAGAATGATGCACACCATAGGGTACTAACCAAGAGTAGTTAACTAACTTTGAACAACGGGTGATGGGTATTCACTCATAGATCCCTGGTAACTAGTGTGATGTTGCTTTTGTGTGTCAGCAACATTCTAGGTTACTTATGTGACTTTGGTAATAACCTTAATTAATGATCTAACTAGTGACACCGAGTTGCAAATTATTCTTGAGGAAAATGCTTGGAAAACTGCAGGGAAATCATGGTACGAGCTGGAAGTGCTCATCCATCGAGGGCTAAAGCCTCTGCTGCAAGGGCTGAACCTCGAATGGAAGACATCCTGCAGGCATTGGCCAATATTGGAAATCTGTTGGATAGGCAAGCGCAGCAACAACTCGGAATGGAACGTCGCCCTCAGGGACTGGTGGAACAATTCCAGAAGTTGAAACCACTTAAGTTTAGTGGAATGGGAAGTCCTGAGGAGGTGGAGCAATGGATTGATGGAATGGAGCGAATTTTCCGGTTGTTGGACTACAGTGAGGCTGAGAAAATAGTTTTAGTAGAGTACCAGCTAGAGGGAAATGCAAAGTTTTGGTGGAAAGCTTCGAAGGATACAATCTTTCCACCAGGTACTGATATAAACTGGGATAAGTTTGTTAGGGCTTTCAATAGGAAGCATTTCTCTGATTGTGCCAAGGATAGGAAGATATCTGAATTTGTTCAGTTAGAACAAAGGGAACTAACAGTGGATTAGTATGAGGCAAAATTTTCTGAACTATCTAGGTATACTCCTAGGTTGGTTGAGGATCGAGGGGAAAAGGCTAAGAGATTTCTGAAAGGATTAAGGACTGATATTAGAAAACAACTAGTGCCTTTGAATATAAGGGATTATAATGAGATTTATGAGAGAGCACAATTGGTGGAGCAAGAGTTAGTGAGAGAGCAATCATAATCTAAGAGGCAGATGAACTTTAATGATGTTCGAAGGGGTAAGAGACCTTATCCTGATCAAGGTTAGCCTTGGGAACCTAAGAAAAAGAATAACTTAGGAAATTTTAGAAGAACTTGGAATGGCCCGACTTTTGGGAGAGTACCATACTAGGGTAATATTTGTCAAAGATGTGTTAGACAACATGGGTCAGGACCATGTAATAGCCAACTGAGATGTAATGGATGTGGGCAAATAGGACACTTTAAAAGAAATTGTCCACACAATGGTTTGTAGCCGAATGTTAGTTCAGTGCGACAAGTGCAACAACGCACTGATGAACCAAATCCACCAAGGAATCCACAGAGGCCACCAGCATAAGGAAGGATGTATGTGGTCACTCAAGAGGAAGCAGGAGCTTCCGAAAATATTACCTCAGGTACGATTTCGATAGAGGGATAAGAAGGCATATGCGTTATTTGATATAAGTGACATGCATTCATTTGGTTTGAAAAATATAGATAATTGTGAGAAATAAAAACAAATCTCTAGATATGCCTCTTCATATTTCTACATCACTGAAGGACATGTTGTCATCTACGTTAACATGTGAGATGTGTGAGATAACCCTAACAGAACGAGATCTGGAGATGGACTTGGTAGTGATAGCTATGTATAACTTTGACCTCATCGTAGGAATGAACTAGCTCCGTAAGCAATGGACTAGGATGAATGATCTCTTGAGATAGTACTTACCCATGCGCTAAGGATAAAACCGTGAGGCTAAGAATGGGATAGGCCAAAGCGGATAATATCTCTGTAAGTTAGTCCCTATCGAAACGAGACCCTCTAATGGATGTGTAGTTTGGGTTCGAACCAAGTGAAAGCTAGTGTTCTTGTAATGACCTGATCTGATGAGGGTGGGGAGTGGACGCTGAGGTCAGAGGACCTGAACAAAGAGCGGCTCCTAGTAGGCTTCTAGGATGGCAAAAGGGGGCAGGAATGAACCGAACTATGAACTGAACTGGGGAGGTAGTGTTTCTGGGATAATTTTATCAGAGTGGCGCAGTGGAAGCATGGTTAAGCTTGTAGAACTTTTGTTGTGAAAAAGAAGGACGGATCGATGAGTTTGTGCATTGATAATAGGCAATTGAAACATGTAATTGTTAAGAGTAAGTACTCATTACCTAGAATTGATGGCTTATTTGACCAACTGCAAGGAAGTTCGGTCTTTTCAAAAATTGACTCGAGGTTAGGATACCATCAACTAAGGATTAAGAAAGAAGACATTCCTAAGACCGTATTTAGGACTCTTTATGGATACTACGAGTTCCTAGTTATGCTATTTGGATTGACGAATGCCTTAGCTGCATTCATGGATTTAATGAATAGGATATTTAAGCCTTATTTGGATCAAATTGTGATTGTCTTCATTTGATAATATCTGATATATTCTAAAGGACCTGAAGAACATGCGCAACATCTAAGCGTAGTGTTGCAAACAAGGCTTAAGAAGTGAATTATGGAGAGTGAGTTATGAATTTGAGGATTAAGTTATGATCATTTGTGCTAAGAAGTGACTTCCTATTAGAGGATCTCATTGGAAGTCTTGATGCATTACATGGAGGCATCTAGTATGTATAGATTGATCATGGAAATCATGAGTTTGAGTGGTCATATGGGACACGAAATTATTTGTGGTTTATATGTCGGAATAATAGATTTAATTGATGATGGTCAACTTTTAATTTTAGGTGATGATCTTAGTTTGAAAAGGTTTGGTAGAATTAGTGGATATGATCAATTGTGGTTATAGTCTTTCCAAGGTGAAAAGGTGAAAGTTCAAGTTGTGGATTTGATGAGTGATTAGTCCAAGTGATGATCTTTTAGGGTGAGACGTGAGATATACTCTATGGAAACTAGACAAGTTTTATTTTGGTGGATTGTCGATCTTTGAAATTGAATAAGTCTTGGTGGACTATCGATATTTGAATTGAAGGAATGATGCTATATTTTAGGCTTTAATCTATGTTGCAGTGAAAGCGTAGTGAATGTCTTTGTTGGACCGAACCAAATGAGTTATTGGTGGTGTCGATTTTGATGGTTCTAGGCTTGAATTGATGGTGACAAAGGTATAGAAATAATTTGGCTAAAAGGTGTGTTCGATTGAGCCCGTTAGATATACCAGAATGGAAATGGGATCATGTGATGATGGATTTTGTGCAAAGATTACCAAAGACATTAAGTGGTCACAACTCTATCTAGGTGATATTAGATCGCTTGACTAAGTTTGCCCATTTCCTAATAGTTCGCGTACATTATCCGATGGATAAATTTGCTGATTTATGTGTAAGCCAAGTGGTACGCTTACATGGTGTTCCTGTAACTATCACGTCGAATCGAGATTCAAGATTTACTTCAAAACCTTTGGCGAAGACTTCAAACCGCCTTAGGGACTAAAGCTCTAGTTTAGTATCACTTTTTATCCACAAATGGACGGACAAACGAAAAGAGTGATCCAAGCATTAGAGGATATGTTAAGATCTTGCATCCTTGACTTTAAAGGAAGTTGGGATGAAAAGTTATACCCGGTAGAATTTGTGTATAAAAACAGCTTTCAGAAAAGTACAGGCATGGCTGAGGAAGTATCAGCTAGACCCTGGTCACATACTCAATCATGAAGCCATCAAAGTGGATGAGAAAGTGAGGTACATTGAAGAGCCTGTATAGATACTAGGCTGGAGAGAGCAAGTTCTTAGGACTAAGAAGATTCCTTTGGTTAAGGTGTTATGGCGACACCATGATATGGAGGAAGCCACATGGGAAAGTGAGGAATCGATGAAGGAGAAGTACCCCTACTTGTTCCAAGAGGCATGAGTGATGTCTAATTTCGAGGATGAAATTCTCTAAGGAGGGAAGAATTGTGGCATCCAAAATTTTAGACAACCCTCGGATAGGTGACAGTCACCGAGCTGTGACTTTGTTTTTATTTTATAGACATTAATTTGTATTTGTTCATTTGGTATAGTATTTCAATTTTATCCTTAGAACCAAAGGGATGGGATTTGATCTTGCATAAGGATTATATGCGCTAAAATTTAAAGAATTAGAACTTGAGGATATTGAGCGGGCCGCAAGAATTTGGAATATATATATATATATGTGTGTGTGTGTGTGTGTGTGTGTGTGTGTGTGTTTATACTTGTATATAAAACAATTTAAATTTTTGTTATTTAGGTAAATTTGATAAAAATAAAATGCTAAGTTATATATATATATATATATATATATAAAGAAGAGAAAAGGGGATTAGGGCCTTATTTTATGGACTCTTGGGCCCAAGGATTCGGGCCCAAGTAGGCCCAAGGACACCCCATGGGCGTCGCACGAAGCAAGGGGAGGGGGAGGGAAATTTGCATGCCCTCCCACACTTGTCTTCCTCCACAATTACACTTGTCCCTTGCCATTAGACACTTGTCCATCCTACATCCAGTTAATCATTTTCTTTCATGCAAAAATAGAGTTAATTGATTAATCAAAAAGCAAGAAAAGGGGAGGGGATTTTCGGAAGTAAGAGAGAGAAGAGAGACCGAGAGAAATTGAGAGTGAGAGAAACCGAGAGAGAGGAAGGAGGAGGCCGCGCGAGGAAGTAGGAAGGGAGTTTGGCCGCCGTTCGTTGCCGTTTTGCCTTTGTTTGTTGCTGATTTGTGCTTGAATCTAAGGCAAGTAGAGTCCTAAAACCTACCCTTTGCTTGCTGTGAAGTGTGTGTGCAGAAGATGATAAATCGTGATTGTGGTAAGTGGTGCAATTTCGGAGCTTTGGGGAGAGGTTTGTTGGTCTTGCATGCTGTTTCTGGAAAATCAGCTTGAGTGTTCACGAGTTTGTGTGTTGCATGTCACTTTTTACTTGGAATTTCACTTCGACCTCTTCATAAAAGTTGTATATGGTATCTTGAAGTATAACATACTAAAATTTGAGACAAAATGGATGAGTATTGAGGGGTGAAACCCTTTTTCTACCAAAATGTTAGATCTGGAAACTGTTTTGTTAACCTCTTGGTGATTTCGTGTGTTTCATGTCATCTTTTAGTTAGAATTTCACTTCGACCTCTTCATTAAAGTTGTAAAGAACATCTTGAAGATTAACATACTCGAATTTGAGATAAAACGAACAAGTTTTTCTTGGTGAAACGATTTTTCCTTTGAAGACGTTAGATCTGGAAATGTTGTACTGAGCTTCACTGATTTCGTGGTCTATAAAGTAACTTTATTTTGAAAATATCACCTTAATCTCTAAATGAAAGTTGTATTAGACTTCTTGAAGTAAAACATATCAAAAATTCAGAGGAAAAGAAGAAAGATAAGTCAGTGAAATCGTTTTTCTTTGAGAAAACCGGATCTGGAAAATATTACTTCGACCCAGTAAGACTCCTGATTTTTATAAAATCATCTGGTCAAAATTTGATCATATGTTCTTAATGAAAGATGCAAGTAATATTCTGAGGAATAACATACTGAAAAATTATAAGAAATGAACATATATAAGTCGAAGAATCGAGTTTCTTTGAATGATGATAGTCTGGAAAAGATAAACCCGAAAACAGGAAAGTGAACTGGTTTTAAATTTTAATCCGGAACGAATTTGACTTTGATTTCTGCATGAAAATTGTAGCTCTATATCTTAACTACAATGTGTAACTATTTCAGAAGTTTTTGAGTACATTGAGGGTTCAATCGAAATTATTCAAAAACTGTGCAAGTGGAACGGACAAAATTAGTAGTACTGTCATGCATGGTCTGTATTGAACTATATGGGGATCTTTTGGTGTAGTGTTCTGCATGAAATATCTGCCTATATGTCTTGAATATCACATGTTAGAATTTCATAATTTTTTAAGGTCATTTGGGTATTTAATTAAAATGTTTCTAAAACTGTGCAAGCTGGATTGTGCAGATTTCAAAAGCTGTAATGCATGGACTATTCTGTTTTGTATGAAATTCTGGTGGTGTTGTGCTTGATGAAAAAAAAATGCCTCTAGATCTCGTCTATGATGTGTCAAATTTTCAGAATTTATTAATGCCATTTACTAATTTTTCTGGAATTTTAATTGGAGGAATGCATTCTGATTTATTCGAAAAATTGATGTGTTGTGAAAAATAAATGAATTTATCCATGTGATGGAATACCTTGAGTGGTTGATTTTGCTGCATATGTGATGGCATGTGGCATGTTATATGGCATGAAAAGTTGGTTGAGACTCTTAATATTGATGCATCAAATGCCATGTTGAAATTGAGATACATGTATAAATGAGAATTGAGATGGTAACAAGACCGTCGGAAGTGTGAGCCGACGATGCCCCGGGAGTGTCGAGATGCCCGGAATGTGGGGGTGCCGCATGCTCGGTGGCCTAGTGACGTAATTCCGGAGGGTGCTCGAGAGTTTCGGGATGCCCGGTGGTATACGGTACATAATTCCAGGGGGAGTTCCTGGTGGTATGGTGGTACATAATTCCGAAAGCCGTGGAGGTTTGTGCCCGAAGGGATTCATTGTGATGCTAGTTGGGATGCGAGATGCCCGGAATGTGGGGGTGCCGGATGCCCAGTTGTATTTTGAATACATGCCCGGAGGTTCCTCGCGATGCCTGGTTGGATGCGAGCGATAAATTGTGGGATGCAAACATTGGTCCCTAGAAAGAAAAACTGATGAGATCCTTGTGAAAGATAAGAATTGAAAAATGAATCATGTGCATGGGTGTATGCATATGACATGATGCATGATCTACTTATGAAAGTAAATTAATGCTATTTGATATTGAAAATGCGATCATGAAGGCATGAATGGATCTCATGTTGATGTATGCTTGATAGCATGGATGATAGGAATCATGGTGGTATATGCACGATGGCATGGGGAGATATGCGTGAGTGCATGGTGGTATATGCACATATGACATGGTGATATATGCATGAATGCTTGATGATGAGTGCATGGTGGTATATGCACATATGGCATGGTGATATATGCATGAATGCTTGATGATGGGTGCATTGTGGTATATGCACATATGGCATGGTGATATATGCACATATGGTATGATGACATATGCTTGGCTGCAAGGTAAGTTATGCTTAAATGCATGAATGATATGTGCTTTGTTCTGATGCCTTGATTGTTCTGTTTGACGCAATGAGTAGTTTAGTGGATCTTTACTGCTGAGTGGTTGTACTCACCCCTTTTGGGGAATAACATTTTAGACTAGATAAGATACCTTTGCTGCCATTGCCACCAGTAGATGGATCAAGTGGTTGAATATGACTGTGAGGAGAAGGATAGCAAAGGAAGGAATTTTTGGACGCCGACACTGATCGATGGACTTTGAGTATACGACTGTTGGAGGAGATGTCGGTCATCTTTTGAAGTATAGCCAAGTATAGAAAACTATGGCATTTTGATGTACCGATGAATGATGTCCATTTGGTTTAAGTAAATAAAAGTGTACGGCTTTTACCTATAAATATTTAGTTGGTGTGCATCATTTTCTGAATATAAGGAAGGGAGTTGTTGGATGTGTTTTCGTAAATGAACTGCGCAAGGGACCGATCTAAAAGATGTAAACCCCCATGGTTGTATGGACTCGCTGCAACTGAAATGGTATTAGAGTGACATGTTATTAGGTCAAGCAAATGGTAATTAAATTGTGGCGACCCTAATGGTTCAGGGGCCGTTGAGGGGTGCCACCGATTGCTTATTATAAGCCGATAATAGGTAGTATAACTTACCAAAAACTACCTCAAATACTGAAATAACATACTATATATATGGCACCAGAAGCTACCTCAAATACTAATATAGTATATTATATATGCTCGCTAGAAGCTATTGGACATACTTTTATAGTATGCTGAAAATAGTATATATATATATATATATATATATATGCTCACCAGAAGTTGCCAGCCATACTTTCATAGTATGCCGAAAATAATTTATGTTCACTAGAAGCTGCTAGCCATACTTTCATAGTATGCCGAAAATAATATATGCTCACCAGAAGCTAATAGATCCATTGATATGCTATTCTAAGGCAATTTTTCCATTTTTATCATACTCAATAAAATATCGTGTGTAGGTACACGGTTGGCCTTAGTCAAAATACAATAATTTCCTTTTCATAGATCCCACCATTTTATATAGTCCACCAAAATATTTTTGGTGTTGTAAACCAACACTCGGTTATTTTCCAAGTGATTACTAAAATTAAATAAATTTAGGAATATATCCTAAAATCATAATTAATTCAATTTAGCACAAATCAACGCTCAAATAAATAAATGGAATACACTATAATGATCAGCATAAAATTTTGATGGTCGACTATCCCAGCCTAATTTCCGAAAAATAAATAAATAATTAAATAATTACGGAAAATATTAAATAAATGCAATAAATTCAATTTAGGTCCGTAATGCCTAATTGAAAGCCGAGATGATCCCGGAAAATTACTGAGACTCGTTCAATAAATACTAGGACCTATTTCCTTGCTAACTACACTAACAATTTGTCTAACATGTATGAATAAGTCTCTAATTTAATTACTCTAATCTAATCTACCCACCTAATTGCACTTAATTAAATCTAATCAACCACTAAGCATCATTAGCATACTAATAAGAGATTAGTGATCAAAACTCACTTGTTTAATGAGCGGGTCGGATCAAACCGACGGGAACGTCGGGGGGACATTTCTTCTCAAGGCGGACCTAGGTTTCGAGGCCCAGAACATCTCCAAAACGGGCTCGGAAGCCAGCTAGAAACCCACAAAATTCTTCTCTATTTTAAGCTGTAAAATAGAGAAAAAAAAGTTGGTTTGGCGAGGGAATGACGACGGTGGACTGGTGGATGGCTTGGAGAGATAACCGGTGGCCGAACGGTGAAGAAACGGGTTGATCGGAGCTCCGACGAGAGGGTGGTTGGCAACCGATGGCTCCCAAGGTCAAGGGGGGATGTGCTAGTGGTTGGAACAGGCAAAGGAAGAGTCATAATTGGGAGAAACTTGCGAAAAATGTGAAATAGTTCACATGACGGTGAGTTGCCGGTCGTCCGACGACGAACACATGGTATTGAAAATTCAGGATGTCACATAATGTGCTCATTATCATCAGTTTGTGTCAAATCGTATGGAATAACTTAGAATCAATCATTCAATGATCCTTCGAAGTATGTCGACTTCAAAAGGCTTCTAGTTGATGAATAATTGATCATGGTACCTCCAAGTCATCATGAAGTCCTCATCACATTAGACATGTTCTCTTATTGTTGATATTTTCATAACTGATGAAAGATTGATCATTATACCTCTAAGTCTTCATCAATTTTTTCATCATATTAGAGTTGTTCTCCTATTGTTGATATCTTCATCAATCTTCACTAAACTTACACAAGTTATGGGCATCATCATGGTCTTTAACCTCTTCCGATATCTCTGCAACTACTTCTAACAACCATTTACTGCTCTTAATAACGATCCACTACTCCTGGTAACAATCAAATGATCTATCTTCTAGTCCTTCAATCATATTGGAAATTATGACTCTACCAAGTTTTTCACCTTCATAGTTCTTCTAAGCTTTACCGAACATTCTCGTTCTAGAGTTGTTCACCATCACTAGTTCCATCCAATTGTCCACTAGATCTTGATACCTTCAAGTCATCACGACTATCTGTGTTCTTCCTAACTTGTTCACCCTCAATCAAAGTCCTTTTAGATGTTCACTTTATCTGACGTCCAATATTTTCTTCACTCTTGATATCGGCGGCGATTGTTGGTATTGGTCTAATACTCTTGATATTGACAAAGCATCATTCATATAGTTTACATAGCACTGATTATGATATCATTTACATATTGGCTGTGCATGTATGAACTGGTATTACTCAAATGGTACACGTAAGTAGCCTTTGATTATTTTATTATATTCAAAACAACATTGGTAATTTTTTCGACATAATACATGTCTTTTGTTCATTATGGCAACTTTCGATCTTCATGTAGATCTTACAATAATTTCGTTTTCCAAAGAAATTACCAAAAATATTAGCTTAGGTTGCATATTATATAGTTTTGCATTATACTTATAAATGGCTTGCTCGTTCATGCATGATCATGCATCATATTTAAGGCATTTCATGTAGTCTTTTGAAAGAAAATAGTTTTCCATTTCATGTGACATCCTGAATTTTTGCCTAGCCCCATTAGTGAGCCATGTAAGAATTTAATTTTTTGACAATCGAATTTAGTAAGCAAATTAAAGATGAAGGCATGTGACCTATGCCTTGTAAGGTTTTTGTATGTGTCTAAGGTTGTACCTTAGGACATAAATAGACTTCTAATGTGTGTGTGTATATATGGGGGCAGCCCTCTTCTTGAATTTTGCACGATATTAAATTATATTTTAGCCTTAATTATGGTTTGCCACCCCTAATAACCAATGACACATCATGCAAAATAGGCTCATTTAGCCTAATTGTTGACACCTAAATTTTACATAATCATTTAGTAATTAATCGCATGAAAAAATAATAATAATAATAATAATAATAATAATAATAATAATAATAATAATAATAATAATAATAATAATAATAATAATAATAATAATAATAATAATAGTAAAATTGCATTTCATGTAGTTGTATTTGCATCGGTACTAAAACCGCGACAAGACGCGGTGGCTCGCAGTCGATTACATGCACGAAGGGATGGTCTCTCTCCACTGGTCTGAGCACGCAAAAGAGTGAAAGTCAAGAAGAGGAAGGAAGTTCTTGCACGTCCGTTGTCTCTCCCTCATTAATGCATGTGCATGCACACACAAATTGGGTGAACGTGCGGATTCTAGAGGAATCCTCAAAGAAGCAAACTGAGCCCATGATATAATATTATATAATATGATCTCTCTCAAGTGTGGGTTGTCAGGAGAAGTAAACGAGAAATTTGCTGAAGGAGGAAGCAAATAATAAACAAGAAAAGTCAAAAGTTTCGGCTATCCTATAGAAGGGAGGGACAAGTAGCCGTATAAGAAGCCCCAATCATGAGGAAGAAAAAAGAATCCATGAATGTGCATTTTCTCCCCTCTCATTAATGCATGCACATGCACGCATTAATGGGGGACATGAAAATTCTCCTGCAAGAAGATGGACCAACATTCTTTAATATTATCCCTGCTAAAGAGCAAATGGGTAGCCACCATATTTGAAAAAGCAACCGGACGTGAACAGCAAGGAAAAATTACGGCCGCCTCCTATTCACACTAAAGTCAGTTGGACTTCAAGAACCCTATAAATATGCAAAGGGGGAAACCACACAGGGGGGCAGAGAGAAAAAAAGAGAACGAAAAAATTCACTGAAGTAGTTTGTGAGAGCTATTAAAAAGAGAGAACCCATTGTGAGACACACGAGTTGAGAGAAAAGGGGATTAAAAAAGGGGAGAGACTCTCGTCAGAGAGAAAGAAGAAAAGATGAAGTGAAAAGAGAGAGGAGGAGGAAAAAAAATTCATTTGAGAGGCCTGTGAGGGGAGCGAAAAAGAGAAAATTTTCATTGTGGGGGGGGGGGGGGCTTCTCCTTCGGTCAGATGAGTGGAGGGAAGGGAGTGTGTTAGAGAGAATAAAAAAAAGGTGAAGTCAGAGAGGGTTTCTGAACAAAAACAGAAAAGAAGGGTCCACTGAAAAGTACACAGAGAGAGAAAAGACGTGAGAAGCGAGAGAAAAGAAAAGCAAAAAAAAAAAAAAAAGAGAAGAAAGAACAGTTACTGTTCTTCTTTGCGAGGCTTCTGTCGTCGACCCTTCGCAGCCCGCGCTCGCACCGTCGCATCTCCACCTCCGCCGTGCGCTGCCTCACCTGCTGTGCGTACCAACCCACGACGACCCGACGCTGCTCCTCCTCCACCCGCTGTTGCTGTCTCGCCGCTCCACCGCCCCTCCGCCACCACTGCTACAGACCCGCAACACCAGGACCGGAGGCCGAGCCACCGCACGCCCGAGCGACTCTACCGCTGCTTCTGCTCTGCCCGTGACTTGCAGCAGTTGAGCCCCCGTTCGTCGTCTCCAAGCGCTGCACCATCTCTGCCCGACACCAGCAGCTGCGCCCAAGCCTTCCGCAATGCTAGAAGCCGTTCTCGTTGCGACCATTGCCGGAAGCTGTTGCTGCCCGCTCCTTCATCGTCAATCTGCTGAGTCCACTAGCTCTCCCTCCTGAGTTGCTGCGCCCGAGCTGCTGCCACCCACTGCACTAGCAACGACTCGTTGCCACTCCGCTCCGTTGTTAACGCCATATCTCGTTGTCGCTCACCGTCCGTGAAGCCCGACGCCGGGTGCCACCCTCCTTCGCCGTCAGTCCACCATTCGCTGCCGGTTCACCTTCGCCGGAGCTACCCCTCCGGACTGATGACCTGCTTCCCTTCGGAGACCCATGACAAAGCTGTGCGTGGGAAAGGAAAAGATAAAAAAAAAAAAAAAACAAACAAAAGGGGAACATTAGGTAGGTTTTTTTTTATTATTTTATCTTTATTGTTTATATAGTTTATAGTTCGTTTTTATATAGTTTTTAAGCGTGATTATTCATTAATGCATGATTGAAGTTCCAATGTGAAATAACCCCTCAAATTAGGGATCAGGAGTTCGATTTTCGCGCCCGAAATCCAACTCACGATCTCTTACAAAATCGACAATCCAATCTCATGCCCAAGATTCGATTTGCGATTTAATTTAAAAATTGTCCAACCTGATCTCATGCTCGAGATATGGTTCGTCAATTTTGGGTATTAATCTTATCTTTGATTGGATTAGATATCGGGTTATTTGAATTAACTTTTTTTTTTGGCATAAAAAAATGCAAGTTAGATTAGGGCTAGGGTTAGTGTATTTAGTTATTTCGTTTTTTATATAAAAAAATCCAAAAAAATGCATTCAGGATATTAGTTTTTTTAAGAATTGCACGTGTCAATTTAGAATAGGATTTTTGATTTTAAATTTTTACTACAGAAAAAATCTCAAGAAAAATTAATCAATTTAGGATGCTAGTTTTTTGTAGGTTGCATAATAGGTTTTTTCTATGCATGTTGTAGAAGAGATAACATGTCCCTTTAATTTCCACTCTAATAGTTTTTTCTGGTGTTTTTTAATTATGAATTTTCATAAAAAAATCATCATGCATTTTAGAATAGAATTGCATGTCAAATTTTAAGTTTAGATCAATTTGCATCTTAGGTTAGAAATGGATTAGATTAAAATAACGTCTTAGTTTAAATTAGGATTTAGCATGACTTAATCCTAAGCTTAAATTGGATGGGATTTTAATTTAGCTAGGTAATTTTTTGCATTTTTCTTAATTTCGAATATCATGAAAAATACAAAAATTTGGTTAGATAAATTAGTTTCAATTTTTAGGATAAATTGCATTTTTAGCAATAGAAATATCATGTGCGCGTCATGTAGAATTAGGTTCATATAATCAAAAATTGCCCGTCATTATAATTATGTCATTTTCATTTGCATATTTAATTATTGCATGTTCATTAAGAAAACACAAAAAAAAAAAAAATTTACTCATGCCATGTAGTTTAGAACACATTGTCACACCATTTCATTAAATAAGTAAAAAAAAAAACTATGTGTTAGAAATCATATTTAGGTCTGTTGATATGAATTCATGTTAGAAATCATATTTATGGACTGTTGATATGAATTCTGATTTAACATTGTAGACACTTTCGTTGCTATGAGGTAAGTCCTGCAATTTGTTCATCGCTTTCTTGGATATTAAATTGGTGGTTTGCGCACCCGCATGATCACCTCACATGTTAGGAAGATAAATTAAAATCAATTCAAGCTGCCTGCAAAATATTTTTTGAAATAAAAAAGAAAAGGTACCAAAAGGGCGTTAGAGAAATCTAGCGTAATCAAGTCCCCGAACTCATTTAATCTCTGATTCATAGGAGTGAAGTAATTCTCCCATTACTTTACTTGGGTTTCTAATCGACCCACCTAAAATAGATTAGTGGCGACTCCATGATAAAAATCATTTGCATATTAAGAATTTAAACCCTAAGTTACGAATTGGTATGGGCTTGGGAGAGCTCAAGCTAAGTCTAGACTTAGCAATCCATTAGCCGAACCCTTAGGTGGTCCAACCCGCTTCGGGGAGGTCGCGACAGCTTGGCGACTTTGCTGGGGACTTGAGTTGAAACTCTTAGTGGACTTAGGCCAATTCTCTCTTGTATTTGAAAAAATATTTTTGTTTGGTAGCGAGGATCCCAGGTACGTCCCTAATATTTTAAGGTGTTAAATGTTCTTGCAGGATGGGAGCTATAAGGGGAAGTGTTTGCTGACCTTTGTTTTGCAGGAAGGTGTAGGAACGTATGGTTTATTTTCATGAACGAAGTGTTGTTTGATATAAATTGTTGTGCATGCCTATGCATTTACACTACATTATTGCACACACAACCCGCCGCCGGACCTGGGCCGCATAGGTCATCTAGGATGGTATTGAGATGGATACCACTTTGACCGCATGCCCGCGGTATGAGTTGCCCATCTCAATCTCGAAGTTTCTTTTTTGGCGTCAAGAGTACCCACCTCGGTTCGCATACCCGCAATCCAGGTCGGCTCTTTGACCAAGCCGAAGTCATGAGGGCCCGACTTAGTCCACATGCCCGCGGCTAGTCTGATCATTCTTGTGGCTTCACTTTGTTAAGCTTTATAGACTAGAAATCGAGCCACTTACCATGCGCATGTTTATGTGATTGCCCTTTATTTATTGGTAAAGTAAGTTTTCTAAATTCGCACTCTTGCAATCTATTTACTTTATTATATCATTTTATCGGTCCATGGCATTAGGATTGTCCTGAGTCTTGGTTAATATACAATGGGAATACCGGACATTCGAATTATTCTCCCTCTGAAGAAAGAGCTTAGCGCATGGTGGGACAAGTTAGACCAAGCTGGCCGTCAATTTGTAAAGTCGCACATTAGTCGACTACTTCCATTGCTACGTGTCAACATCCATGGCGGCCTCATCCAAGCACTTGCTCATTGTTGGTGCCCCAAGACTTCTACTTTTATCTTCGGCGGTAAGCATGAACTCACACCCACCTTGGAAGAGTATAGCACTGCCATAGGGAAATCCTTGAAAGCTGAATTAATTAGCCCGCCTATCGGAATAGACCCCGTTGTGGCCTTATCTGCTTTTTTGAGAATTAAGGAAGACAATGTAAGAAAGGTTTTAAAAGCTCACCGCAATACATGTCATTTATCTTTTCTAAAAGAATGTTTTGAAAATGGCAATTTATTTCAAATGCGAAGGGTTTTCCTTTTAGCTTTCTTTGGGTTTATACTTTTTCCTCATTGCAAGAATGCCATTAACCTTTTGATGGCTCACTTAGTTGAACAAGTGTTGGGAGGAAAAAATTTCATAAACACTATTCTGGCTAAAACCTTTCTTTCCCTCACTCGATTCAAAGGAACCGGTGATAAGACTTTCCATTTCTCTCCTGAGCTTTTGCAAATTTGGTTTCTTTCTCATATAAAAGGGTTTGGTGGTTTAATGACTATACATGATGTTAATAACTCTAATCACCCTATTATGAAATTTGAGAACAACCAAAAACATGCACCGGATTACCATTATTCTAGATGGCTAGCTTTCATGAAAAAACCGACTTCCAAGGGTTTCCTATGGTATGCTAAGTGGTTCCAAGTTCATGTGGCAAGACTTTCATGTGGAGGTGTTGGTCCAATCCCGCTACTGGGATTCACTGGAGCAATGGAGTACTATCTGACTAGAGTGACCCGTCAGTATCAAGTTGTGCAAGAGCTTCCCCCAGCATTGCAAGTAGATCCACTCCAAGCCAACTTTGTTGATGGAGACGGAGACCACGAAGATTCCATTCTCACAATTAAATCAATGTGGGATATGTGCCAGCCACGAAAACTCAAGTGGCCAGAGGAGGAACTGAAGGGCAAAGAAATGAATGCCTCAATTAAGTACATTCAACAACACAAAATTCCAGAGGAGTTACTTCCAAAGATACCAGAGGTGCCGCTAAAGATCACCAACTGCGCTGAAAATAAATGCCTCAAAAGGGTTGCTGAAAAAGCTCAAGAGGAGAATAAGCGATTGCGCCGAGTGGTGTCCCGAGTGTATATTGATCAAGCTAGATGAAGTGTTTGAGTCAATTTTGTTGTTTTCATTTCTAGATTAATGTTTAGGAAGTTGAGTCATTTACTTTCCTAGTTTGTTTGTTTAGGGCATGTTAAGCTTCTATTTCATTAATGAAGTGCTTGAATCAATCTTGCTTCTATTTTGTTAGGATTGTGAAAAACTCCATTAATGAATAAAAGTTTTAGACCATTGCCATGGACCAGTGTATTTCATATGAGATACTTATTTTTTTTTTGTCTGTTTCTTCAAATTAGGTGATAACGGATCCGCCACGTTCGCCCATCATTACACGATCGAGAGCAAAAATGGCTGACCAAACCGAAATGCATGATCGTATGACCACTATGGAAAACCAACTACAGCAGTTGCTCACCTCTATGCAGCTTATGACAGATCAAATGCAATCCCTCCAAGTGCATTAGACTCTTGCACCCACTCTCCCCGAGATAGTGATCCCAAAGCAGACGGACAAGGCCCAAATAGATGATGACGACATGCCTGAGCTGGAGGATGACCCACTATTTGTCACTGTCGAAAAAGCTAAACCCGACAACGTCCCTAAGGCAGAGCAAGATGAATGCTTCGCCAAACTTGAAGAGAAACTGAAACAATTGCAAGAGTCGCTGAATTCACTCCCGTTCGACTTGTCAGCTTATGAGAAAGTCAAAATGCCGAAGAAGTTTAAGATGCCGGAGTTTGAGAAATACGACGGTACGTCATGCCCAAAAGCTCATTTGCAGATGTACCACGTACGCATGGCCCAATATGTCAAGAACGAGCCTCTCATGATCCAATCATTTCATGCAAGCTTGATTGGGCCCGTACTCAACTGGTATATAATGAAAAATGTAAACCTTCTCGACACCAAAAATGATGTGGCTGATGCTTTCCTAAAGTAGTATAAGTTCAACATGGACATTGCACCTTCCCGAGAGGATCTTGAGCGGATGGAGAAGAAGAAAAGTGAGTCATTTAAGGAGTATGCTGTAAGGTGGCGAAACTTGGCAGCTCAAATCACTCCTGAGCCTACAAACAAGGAGTTGATGAAGTTGTTCGTCAAGACTCTCCCGTATGAGTTCTGTAACCGGATGGCTAGCACATACATTGAGAACTTCAACCAACTTATCCCAATGGGTGAGCAGATCGAGATGGGGCTAAAGGATGGATGGTTCAATGAACCAACTCATCAAGGCAAAAGGTTCACCATGAAGAAAGATAAAGAACCAACCACTGAAATCAATGTTGCATATGCGCAAACAGCCCCTAGTAAGCCTCAGATGGTTCGTATCCCTGGGAATCAGCAAGATGGAGGCCGAGTGCCTGCACCGTGGCAATTCACCAAAAGGCAGTTCTCTCCTCTTCCTGGCCCTCTATGTTAGGTCCTGCCGATACTCCAAAAGAAGGGATTGATCTCCCATGAACCAAAACGACCCAATGCTGAAAAATTCTCCAACTATGATCCCTCCAAAAAATGTGACTATCATATGGGAGAGGTCGGCCATTCAACTGATGAATGTTTGACTTTGAAGCACAAGATTCAAAATTTATTGGATACTAAGGCATTTTCTTTCTGTACCACCTAACCGAACGTCAAGAAGAATCCGTTGCCGGAACATCAAGAAAGCGTGAATGCAATCTTTGAGTTCAATGCTGGCAGAAAGATGAACTTGAAGGTGTCTGTCAAAGATATCTATAATGGATTAGTTAGAGTTGGTTACTATCCGACAGATGAAAATCCTCCCTTGCATACCATGAAGGAAAGGGTTCAAGAAATGGTTAAGGCTGGCATGGTCGTGTATGCTAACCAAGCTGGAATAGTGTCAACTATCTCCGAAGTAGTCATTGATTGGGAGAAAGAATTGCTAAGCTAAGTGTTGAAAAAAGTGAACCAGATCCATTGATTGAGGACATGCCCCCACTTGAGGACGCCTCCGACCATGAAGGACTGATAGTGGAAGTGCCTTCAACTGATGAAGAAATAATTATTGAGATGTCCCAGCTGTATGAGTACACGGATAACAAAGCAGTCCCCTGGTCATACGAGCTAGATGTTGACCTGATTACAAGGTTTGGTCGGACCTATACTCAAGCTAATACCCAACCTGCAAAGCTAGTTACTGATGAAGAGGCTAAAGAATTTCTGGCTATAATCAAAACAAGTGAATATAATGTGGTCGATCAGTTGCGGAAATTGCCCGCTCAAATCTCTTTACTTGAACTCTTGCAAACATCTCCCACACATCAAAAGTCTCTAATGAAAGTTTTGAGCGAAGTTCGTGTACCAAAGACAATCGAGGTAAACAGGTTGGAGGAATTTGTAGGGTCGATTCTTCTTAAGGATTTAATAGCCTTTTCTGATGAAGAATTCCCTCTTGAGGGGATGGGACATACTAAGGCGTTATATATATCCATCAAGTGCAAGGCTTCCCATGTGGCTCGAGTACTCATTGATAATGGGTCTGCCTTGAATATCTGTCCATTGGCGACTCTTCACCGCCTGAAAATAGATCCTTCAAAAATAAACGCTGCAAAGACCTCCGTCCGAGCTTTTGATGGTACGAGAAAGGAGGTGATAGGGGAGACCCACCTTGATCTGCAAATAGGCCCTGTAATGTTCAACGTCCTTTTCCAGGTGATGGACATTCCTACAGCATTCAATTTCCTATTAGGTCACCCCTGGATTCATACTGCTGGAGCTGTGCCATCAAGTCTCCACCAAAGTGTGAAATTTGTTGTCAAAGGAAAGCTAGTCATTGTTCATGGCAAAGAAGATCATCAGATTTATCATGAGACGGCCATCCCCTATGTCGAGCCGGAGCATAGGGAGGAGTTAAGTTACCAATCGTTCAAACTTGTATCCACTATTCATGCATCTCGAGGATCGACAGCACCCATCCCTGATGTGTCAAATGCAGCGGTTATGGTAGCAAGAGTGATGGTTGGAAATCACTTTATTCCTGACTGTGGACTTGGTAAAAAAGAGCAGGGTATTCGGAATCCTATTGAAGCCCCTCAAAGGTTTCGTTCCGCTGGATTAGGGTACCATGGAAAAGGTGGAGGACATGAACAAGAGAGGAAAAACTCATTACTCCTCGATATCCGCAAGACATTCCCTGGCCCTGCTAAAATGATGCATGATGAAGGAGGAGCGATCGCCACCCGAGGTATCGAGCCCGATGGATGGAGTAGCATGGATGACCCGACAACTTCAAAGACAGAGGATCCAGATAATGGGATGGAAGGGATCACGACCCTATTTGATGATCTCCTTATAGGTGCCATTGACGAAGAACCATCGAAGGAAATGGGTGCTGGCCCACAAGAGTAACACATTTACTTTTCTGCACTCCCCTGCGCAGGAATCTTATCGCTTTTAGGATTTGATGTTTTCTAGGGTTTGCTTATCGTATTTTGCATATCGTTTGTCAGGAGTGGATGTTTGCTAGGGTTTGATTGTTAGGGTTTCATTTCACTTTGATTGCCGTACTTTTCAATCCAATAAATGTAATTTGGTTGATGAATATCAATTATAATTACAAGTTTTATTTTGAGGGCATGATGGGGTATACCAAACCAGCCTGTTGATGATATCCAACCGATGAAAGAAAAGAAAAATCCAAGGAGAATTCTGAGGCCTGGGCTTCATCATGCTTCCTCATGACAAAAAGCTTTTCCAAAATATCTTGCCAATTTTTTTTAAAACAAAATCAAAATTTAAAAAAATTGAAAAAAGAAAAATCAGAAAAATAGATAGGAAATCCATGCCATTTAGCCCTGTTTGTCTTTCTGAACTATCCATTTTATGTTTTGAGAGCAACATTATGGCAGGCAAGAAGGTGAAAATGGTCCAATCCAATGCCATGAGCGATGACGGTGATGACCCTGATGATCCAAATGGTGACTCCATTGAAGTATAACAAAGTTGGGAGCAACATGAAAAACCCAAAGTTCTCACCTCCGAGCAAACCGTCACTCTCAATTTGAGTGATGCCAAGATCCCAAGGAGATAAAAATTGGGGCAAATCTTCCCAAAGATGAGGCCGAGCACCTAACTCAGTTACTAAAAGAATATCAGGATATCTTTGCTTGGACATATGCTGATATGCCAGGTTTAGATCCATCAATTGTGGAACATTGTTTGCACACTAATCTAGACATACATCCAAAGAAGCAGAAGCTTCGGAGGACTAAACCAGAGCTCTCGAAGAAGATAGAAGAGGAAGTAATGAAACTTTTCAAAGTGGGGTTTATCGAAGTCTTGCAATACGCTGAATGATTGGCCAACATAGCACCAGTCATGAAGAAAGACGGTCGAGTCCGAGTGTGTGTTGATTACCGGGATTTGAATAAGGCCAGCCTAAAGGATGACTTCCCATTGCCACATATCGATGTTCTTATGGATAGTACTGCTGGATTTGAATTATTCTCTTTCATGGATGGTTTTTCTGGGTACAACCAGACAAGAATGAAAGACGAAGATAAAGAGAAGACAGCATTTATTACCCCGTGGGGAACTTTTCATTATAAGGTCATGCCCTTCGGACTTAAAAATGTGGGGGCAACTTACCAACGAGCCATGGTTACGTTGTTCCATGACATGATGCATGAAGAAATCAAGGTATATGTTGACGATATGATGGCAAAATCCCAACCTGGGAAAAGCCATGTTGAAACCTTCAAGAAGTTATTTGATCGGCTCTGTGAATTCAAACTCCGTTTAAACCCTGCCAAATGCGTGTTTGGGACAGCATCAGGAAAATTACTTGGGTTTATGGTAAGTAGTAAAGGGATCGAGATTGACCCATCTAAAGCCAAGGCAATATGTGAATTGCAACCTCCGTCGACAGTGAAGGAGGTTCGGAGTCTCCTAGGGAGACTGAATTACATTGCACGATTCATTTCCCAACTCTCTGAGACCGCTAAGCCGTTCTTCAAACTCTTGAGGAAAAACGTACAAGTTGAATGGAATGAGGAATGTCGAGAGGCGTTCGATAAGCTGAAGCAATATTTGATGAATCCCCCAGTTCTTGTCCCACCAATATTAGGGCATCCTTTGATTCTGTACCTCACAATCCATAGTGAGTCACTCAAGGCGATGTTAGCTCAGAAAAGTCCCGTGGATCAGAAGGAGCGAGCCATTTATTACCTCAGTAAAAAGTTCACTGTCTTGGAGCTAAAATATTATGATGCTGAAAAAACTTGTGCTGCGTTAGTATGGGTATTGCATAGACTGCGACAATACACCATGCATTACCAGACGTTTCTTGTGACTGAGAACGATCCAATCAAGTATTTATTTAATCAACCAGCTTTGGTGGGTAAGCTAGCCAAATGGCAGGTCTTGATTTCGGAATTCGACGTGCAGAGGCTGTGACACCCCTCGACGGCCCCCGATCCGATTAGGGTCGCCACAATTCTCTTACCATTCACTTTGCTTATTAACATATCACTCTGATACCATTTCAAGTGCAGCGGGTCCACACAACTTAGGGGGTTTACATTTTTTTTTTTATATAGGTCCCTTGCGCAATTCACATACGGAAGCACATCTAACAAACTCCCTTCCCTACATTCAGAAAACGATGCACACCTACTAAACATTTATAAGTAAAAGCCGTACACTTTTTATTTATTTAAATCAGATGGACATCGTTCATCGGTACATCAAAATGCCGTAGTCTTCTATATTCGGCTACACTCCAAAAGATGACCGACATTTCCTCTAACAGTCATACACTTAAAGTCCATCGATCAGTGTCGGCGTCCAAAAGCTCCTTCCCTTGCTATCCTCCTCCTCACGGTCATATCCAACTGTTCAAACCATCTACTAATCTGAAATGTTGGTCCCCAAAAGGGGTGAATACAACCACTCAGCAGGTAAAGGAAATCCAATAACAATTCAATGCATCATACAAATCATACATGCATTGCAGGCGTAACTTACCTTGCAGCCATGCGCATCATGCTTTATCATCATGCATATCATATCATCATATGTCATCATCATAATCATCATCATGGCATCATTATATCATACATGTCATCCTTATCATGACATTATCACATCACATATCATCATCATCATCATGCATATCATACCATGGGTGATCATCATATCACATCACATATCCTCATCATCATCATCATCATCATCATGCATATCATACCATGGGTGATCATCATATCACATCACATATCATCACCATCATCATGCATTTCATCATGCATATCATACCATGGGTGATCATCATATCACATCACATATCATCACCATCATCATGCATATCGTCATGCATATCATATCATATCATGCCATGAGTTAATTTTCATCTTTATCTTTAAATTTGATCACCACATCACCCTTCCTCGATTCATCAATTTCATCCCATATTTTACACTCGCATCCCATGCGAGAAAAACCTCCGGGCATGTATCCAAGATACAACCGGGCATCCGACCCCCCACATTCTGGGCATCTCGCATCCCAACTAGCATCACGAGGAACCTCCGGGCATGTATCCAAGATACAACCGGACATCTGGCCTTTACCCTTCTAGCCAGGCATCTCGCACCCAAATCCTGGCATCCTGAGGCATTCCCTTCGAGCAAAAACCTCCGACAGGGCTTCTGGAATTATGTACTGACATACCACCAGGCCTCCCCTGGAATTACGTACCGTATACCACCGGGCATCCCGACACTCCCGGGGAATCTCTGGAATTACGCCACTAGGCCACCAAGTATCATCATCCACCACAACCATTTCCTCACTTATCATTATCCACATTTACCATTTCTTTATCTCAATTTAACATGGCAATTGGCATAGTATCAAACAAATCACACTTGACATGGAATTCACACTTGCATCTCGATTCATATGTCATACACATGCCAAAACTTTATCCCATACACATCTCAATTCAATACATGTACAAGGACCATGTCATACGCATACCTAGACTTTGTCACGTATACATCTCAATCCAATACATGTGCAAAGACCTCATCACACATATGCCACACAAATAGAATTGAATCCATGGCCAAAATAAAAATCCATTTTATTTTATTATTATTTTTTTATTATTTTTTATTATATTATTATATTTATTTATTTCATAAATAAATATTAAATTTAATATCTATGATTTTCCCAAAATCATAATATTCAAACAATCACTAAAAAAATCAATAAGATCACAATTTCATACAAAATTCATGGCCAAATTGAATTTCTCATAATTTCATAATTTCCACAAAATAGCACATGATATTCGGATAATGACCAGAATTGCACAGTTTCCAAATAAATTCGATTAAAATACACATATGGCCTTCAAAAATTACGAAATTTTACAGGGTAATAGCCAAGACATTTTAGTACCCTTTTCATGCAGAACTCCAAGTCAAATTCCTTACAGATTATTTTATTTCACCTCACGAAGGTTCTGGAATCTCTACCACATCGTCCAGAATGCATATCTCCGAATTACTAAGATTTCACCCATCTATTCTCTTTCGTTTCCTCTGAAATTTGAGTATGTTATGTATCAATGTGTCCTTTACAAGTTTCATGAAGAGATCTAGGCCAAATAACCAAAGTAGAGTTGTCTTTTAAGTCCTTGAAATCTCGGGTGTCTCGGTACACCTCACCAGAATCAATCATCTCCAAGATCTAGCCGATTAACTAGGCTACACTCGTTCATTTCTCTTCAAATTTGAGTATGTTGTAGTTTAAGGTGTTACCTACAACTTTCAAGAAGACAACGAAGTGAGATCTCCAACAGAAATCAACATGCAAGCAAGAAATCAACAAGAGGTCAGTGAAAATTTCGCATATCTGAAGTCTCCGTATAATAGAACTTTTGACCCCTCAAATCTCCATCGTTTCCTACAAAATTTCATTATGTTATATTTCAAGATGTTAGCTACAACTTTCATGAAGACATTGAAGCCAAAATCGGACTCTAAACACACATGCAAGCTCAAACAAGTTTCTGACTCCAAACAGTTCATGCGAAAACATTGGTGCAAGAGTAGAAAGTGGATTCCCAACTTGCCTCTAGACCTCACGAACAACACGAGCGGACGGACGGCGACGGTTCCTTCTCCTCCTCTCTCGGCCTCCCTCTTCTCTCTCGCAACTCACTCTCTCTCACTTGGCTTGGCCGAATGCCACTCTCTCTCTCCCTTTCTCTCTCTCTTTGTGGTTGCTTTTATAGTGCATGCATTCTTATCTTGCATGAGGGAGAAGTGTTCTCATGAGGAGAACAAGTGGCAAAGAGGAGAGAACAAGTGTTGGAGGACATGCAAGGCTAATGGGCCTTCTTCTTGGGCCTATCTTGGGCCGGTAAATGGGCTGGTCGACAGCCCCCTTGTGGGCTTCAATGGGCCGGCCAACTTGGCCCATTAAAATCCACCTTTTGGGCTTAATGCCCAAACCTAATTTAAATCCTAATTTCACCTTTCAATTATTCATCTTTAATTCTTTCTTTTAAGAATTAAATTACTAAATTTCACATGGCCAAAATCTTGAAATCATAATTCCATAAATCCCAATTTATAAAACACATGGCCAAAGTCTTTCGACATTTTATTTAATTTATAAAGTGCATGGCCAAGCATAGATTATTAATTTATCCTATAGTCCTAAATTCAAAATTCATAAACACAAGCACAATAACACCTAGCCTTAAGAAAACTAATGGCTAACACATAGACCATAGGAAATTTCATTACCTAATTATAGGCTTTAATTTCTCTAGAGGATGACTCGAATTTTGGGATGCCACAGTTCATGCCACAAAAATCAGTTAAAGGCTGAGTAATTGCTGATATATTGGCTGAGAATCCTAGAACCTTGAATGATGATGATTGTCCTCTGGATGATCGTATTTTGGCCATAAATGAAGATGCATGGTCTATGTTCTTTGATGGAGCTGTGAACTTCTCCGGTTCTGGTACTGGGGCAGTACTAATATTCCCAGATGGACAACACCACCCAGTAGCCGCGAAATTAATATTTCCATGCATTAACAATATTGCTTAATACGAGGCTTGTATTCTCAAACTTCAGGCCGCAATTGAACTGGGAGTGGCCAAATTGAAAGTATATGGAGATTCTGCACTGATCATACTTCAAACCGTAGGAGAATGGAAGACTAGGGATGCCAAATTACTGCCGTATCACAAATACCTCGAAGAGTTGGTGAAGGAGTTCGATGAAATCTCGTTTGACTACTTGGCTAGATCTCATAATCAGTTCGCCGATGCCCTAGCAATGTTGTCATCTATGTTGCAAGTTACTGATGGTTTAGAGGTTGAGCCTTTGAAAATTGAGATCTAGCCAAACCTTCTTATTGTATGGTCGTGAATGAAGAGCTCGATGAGAAGCCATGGTATTATGATATCATGAACTATATTCAATAGCAAGAATTTCCTTAAGGGAGGACTCCAGCCGATAGAAAGTACATAATGAAGATGGCCTCAAAGTTCTTCGTCAGTGGTAGGAATTTATACAAGAGATCTTATGATTCAATTTTATTAAGATGCATAGATGAAGCAGAAGCTACCCAAATCATGCAAGAAGTGCATGAAGGAGTTTGTGGCCCACACATGAATGGGCACATGTTAGCCAATAAGATCATAAGACTAGGTTACTATTGGCTTGCACTGGAAAGTGACTGCATACAACATGTTAGAAGTTGCCATCATTGCCAAATTCATGGAGATAAAATAAATGTTCCTCCAACGGAGTTACACTAGCTATCTAAGCCATGGCCTTTCTCAACGTGGGGGATCGATGTGATTGGCCCAATGAATCCCAAAGCTACAAATGGGCACCGATTCATATTGGTGGCAATAGATTATTTTTCGAAATGGATTGAAACCGCATCATATGCCAATGTCACGGCCCGAAATGTTGTGAAGTTTATCAGGCATGACATAATCGCCCGTTATGGTGTCCCCGAAGCAATTGTCACTGACAATGGGATGAATCTGAATAACAAGTTTGTTGATGAGTTGTTCAGTGAGTTCAAAATCAGACATTTGAATTCATCACCATACCGCCCACAAATGAATGGAGCTGTTGAGGCAGCTAATAAGAACATTAAGAAGATCCTGGCTAAGACAGTCAAGAATTATCGAGCCTGGCATGACAGGTTACCTTTTGCTCTAATGGCGTATAGGACATCAATTCGAACATCTACCGAGGCGACCCCCTTCTCCCTGGTTTATGGCATGGAGGCAGTCTTGCCTGTAGAAGTAGAAATCCCCTCTTTGAGAGTCTTATCCTAAGTGGAATTGTCCGAGGCAGAATGGACACAACTAAGGTTCGAGCAGTTGAACCTAATTGATGAGAGAAGGTTAAAAGCTCTTTGCCATGGTCAGACGTATCAACAAAGAGTAGCCAAGTCTTTCAATCGGAAGGTACGGCCAAGACACTTCGAAGTGAATGATCTAGTTCTAAGAAAGGTGTTGCCAATTTTTCCTGATCCTAGAGGCAAATTTGCTCCAAATTATAGCGGCCCGTATATAGTAAAGAAGGTACTCCCTGGAGGTGCCTTAATCCTTACAGCAATGGATGGTCGTGAGTTTTCTAATCATGTTAACTCTGATGCTGTGAAGAAGTATTACCCTTGATAGACTTTGTTGTGAATCAAAGGTAATCATTTCTTCATTGAATTGTGTGGGAATGGAATGAATGAGTTGAAAAGTAGGCCATGTTCCATATACATATCAAATTCATCTGATTCGATACGACAGACGTGTTGACCCAGAGTCAATTCAATAAAAAAGAAATGCCCTGTGGACACTATCCAGTGCCTCGGCCTGGTGGTATGAGGAATGAAAGTGTCCGAGAACGACCAGGGTTTGATCCCTGGAAACGGCAACAAGGTTGCCATACATTTTAAAAAAAATAAAAAAAAACATTTTTTTATTTATTCAATCCTTTTCATTCTTTTTTTTTTTTTTGAGCTACCAATTCTTTGTACTCAAAGCTAATAAGTTCATGAAGTGATTGTGACATTTCAAAGTAGAATTTTGCATGATAGTTTTACCTGTTAAATTACCAATTCCACTGAAGATTATCACCGCAAATCAAGTTAATGAATGATGTGGAATAGATTGAACGTGCTAAATGAGACATGTCAGGATGATGAAAGGCAAGCCTTAACCTATACACAGTCCCTTGCTCATACACTAGTGAGATGAGTGTAGGAAGTTCCATATTTGTAAGGTAAAGAGTTTTCTTGTGAAAGGTACGATGATCGAAATGATGAGAGGCGGTTCATTCTCTATCTCAAATACTACCTGCATAACCATTGTTTAAACCCTATTGAGCCCACATACATGGATAATTTTCAAATTACCCCTTTCAAGAACCACCCCACATTGGGGCAAACTGGAGGTAAGATGACATCATGAGGTGAGGAAATTGATAGGAATATTTTTGCTCTCACTTGCATCAATCTTTGGGTATTGCTATTACATTGAATTTATACGGTAATTTAAGTGCCTTAGGATGATGAAGAGCAGTTCTTTCTCTATCCTACACACTTTATCCATTGCATAGCCCCTTAAGCCTGTAAATTCGTTTCATTTAAACCCAATTGGTCATCATCCCCCACACCGGGGTAAGGCAAAAGGCAAATGTTCAAGTAGCAGAATCTTGAGTGCCGACAAAAAATGAAAACTCCTCAAAAACTCAAATGTTAAAGCATTACATGGTTATTTAAAAAAAACAAAAAAACAAAAGAGGCATGAAAAAGCAGTGTGCCTGGTAAAAGCAAGGCCAATGCCCATAAAAAATGAAAGAGTCAAGATAAATGATTATCAGTTGTAAAAGGGTGTATTCCCAATGGAGTGGTACACAAAGAACTCAAATGCCAAGTTTTTATAGTACTTATGAGGAAAATCCCAACGGTGAAGAAGAAGACCGGTGACAATGCCAGGATGATCACCAATTCTCATCCCCCTATACACATTTTGAGCCTAATGATCCATTCACTTCTCAACCCATGAACTTAACCTACGTTACGTCCCTTACAAAGTCTCTTCAGATTAGGGCACTGGAATTAACGTAGGAATTCATATGCTTAAAAGCATCACCTGAAGAAGTGCGAGCAAGACCATTTCTATCTCATTTCGCAGGTTCCTTGACTTGTAAACCCGGAGATGATTGCAAAGTATTGTTCTTTCATTAGCCTTGACTCGAAGAGTCCCACTTTGTTGAGCCATTGACCAAGCCTACATTACAGTCCCGATAAAGACCTCTCAGATTGATAAGGTCGTACAGTTTGTGAGACTACTCCAACCCTTGTCGACATGATGATTATAAGATGGAGTGATTCCTGTGATCCCACATTAATGGTTGGGGCAAAATAGCCTTTTTAATGAGAGTGAGTGAAAGTCATTTCTAACTGAAAGTCTCTCATTTGGTATTCTTGAAAATCCATGTCATGAGTGAAATTTGTCTTAAGCGATGATTCTCCCTAGTGGAAATTTGGTGGTGCAAATATGGTAAAACTATCATGCATAAATCTTGATTGAATGGATAAAAGCTTCAGTGGACTTTGGAGTGTGCTGAATTGCTTACTTCTTTGGCGAATGCATGTATTTTTGCTCTAATCATGTCTGGCAGGTAATGCTTCCTTGAAGACCCAAGAGCTCCTGACATTTATGTTGCCTTTCAGAAGCCTCGAGGTGAGAAACCTCCATGAATATTTGAAGTACATCCTCGATGTTCCAAAACTTCTTTCTACCAAGAGGTAAGTAACCTTCACAAATATCCCAGGTTTGTCCTAGGTATTCCCAAATTTTTGATATATGTCTCAAAACTCTTCGTCAAGCATTTCACTCTGGATGTGAATGTTTTTCGATCTTTTTCGTTATATCTTAGTCTGGATCTAAGTATTTCGAATCTTCTTAATCCAATATTCATGTCACCTAACATTGAATGTCTATTAGTTAAGTTCCAAAATTCTTGACATCTCATTCTGGATCTGGATGTCTCGAAACTCTTCGTCAAGCATTTCACTCTGGATGTGAATGTTTTTCAATTTTTTTTCGTTATACCTTAGTCTGGATCTAGGTATTTCGAATCTTCTTAATCCAATATTCATCTCACCTAACATTGAGTGTGTATTGGTTAAGTTCAAAAAATTCTTGACATCTCAGTTTGGATCTGGATGTCTCGAAACTCTTCGTCAAGCATTTCACTCTGGATGTGAATGTTTTTCGATATTTTTTTCTCGTTATACCTTAGTCTGGATCTAGGTATTTCGAATCTTCTTAATCCAATATTCATCTCACCTAACATTGAGTGTCTATTGGTTAAGTTCAAAAAATTCTTGACATCTCAGTCTGGATTTGGATGTCTCGAAACTCTTCATTAAGTATTTCACTCTGGATGTGAATGTTTTTCGATCTTTTTTGTTATAACTTAGTCTGGATCTAGGTATTTCGAATCCTCTTAATTCAATATTCATCTCACCTAACATTGAGTGTCTATTGGTTAAGTTCCCAAATTTTTGACATCTCAGTCTGGATCTGGATGTCTCAAAACTGTTCATTAAGCATTTCATTCTGGATATGAGCGCTTTATGATCTTTCTCGTTATACCTTAGTCTGGATCTAGGTATTTCGAACCCTCTTAATCCAATATTCATCTCACCTAACATTGAATGTCTATTGGTTAAGTCCCCAATTTCTTGACATCTCAGTCTGGATTTGGATGTCTCAAATCTCGTCAAATCTTACTCGCTATACCTTAGTGTGAATCTAGGTATTTCGAGTCATCTGAATTCAACAAGGCATCTCACCTAACATTGAGTGTCTATTGGATAGATTCATGTAGACTTTTCAGGGAACCTGGACACTTGCTGAGCAAACGAAAATTCATCCCATACTTCAGGAAGCTCTGATTGGTAAGTAATTACAAGTATGCTCTCCTTTTCAACATGTCACACTTGCATTACCATTTTCATGACATTGCATAAAAAAAGAAAAGAAAAGAAAAGAAAAATAGTCCCGCCAAAGTATCATTAATTGCATGTTCATGGTCAAAATTAAGGTATCATATTGTCTTTGAATGCAACCTCTGCGAGCTCACCTTCAAAGATGGGTATCTGTTGACACTTAAATTTTACATAATCATTTAGTAATTAGTTGCATGAAATAATAATAATAATAATAATAATAATAATAATAATAATAATAATAATAATAATAATAATAGTAAAATTGCATTTCATGTAGTTGTATTTGCATCGGTACTAAAAGCGCGACAAGACGCGGCGGCTCGCAGTCGATTACATGCACGAAGGGATGGTCTCTCTCCACTGGTCTGAGCACGCAAAAGAGCGAAAGTCAAAAAGAGGAAGGAAGTTCTTGCACGTCCGTTGTCTCTCCCTCATTAATGCGTGCGCATGCACGCACAAATTGGGTGAACGTGCGGATTCTAGAGGAATCCTCAAAGAAGCAAACTGAGCCCATGATATAATATTATATAATATGCTCTCTCTCAAGTGTGGGTTGTCAGGAGAAGTAAACGAGAAATTTGCTGAAGGAGGAAGCAAATAATAAACAAGAAAAGTCAAAAGTTTCGGCTATCCTATAGAAGGGAGGGACAAGTAGCCGTATAAGAAGCCCCAAGCATGAGGAAGAAAAAAGAATCCATGAACGTGCATTTTCTCCCCTCCCATTGATGCATGCACATGCACGCATAAATGGGGGATGTGAAAATTCTCCTGCAAGAAGATGGACCAACATTTCTTTAATATTATCCCTGCTGAAGAGCAGATGGGTAGCCATCATATTTGAAAAAGCAACCAGACGTGAACAGCAAGGAAAAATTACGGCCGCCTCCTATTCACACTAAAGTCAGTTGGACTTCAAGAACCCTATAAATATGCAAAGGGGGAAGCCACACAGGGGGCAGAGAGAAAAAAAAAGAGAACGAAAAAATTCACTGAAGTAGTTTGTGAGAGCTATTAAAAAGAGAGAACCCATTGTGAGACACACAAGTTGAGAGAAAAGGGGATTAAAAAAGGGGAGAGACTCTCGTCAGAGAGAAAGAAGAAAATATGAAGTGAAAAGAGAGAGGAGGAGGAAAAAAATTCATTCGAGAGGTCTGTGAGGGGAGCGAAAAAGAGAAAATTTTCATTGGGGGGGGGGGGGGGCTTCTCCTTCGGTCAGATGAGTGGAGGGAAGGGAGTGTGTTAGAGAGAATAAAAAAGGTGAAGTCAAAGAGGGTTTATGAACAAAAACAGAAAAGAAGGGTCCGCTGAAAAGTACACAGAGAGAGAAAAGATGTGAGAGGTGAGAGAAAAGAAAAGCAACAAAAAAAAAAGAGAAGAAAGAACAGTTACTGTTCTTCTTCTTTGCGAGGCTTCTGCCCTCGACCCTTCGCGGCCCGCGCTCGCACCATCGTTTCTCCACCTCCACCATGCGCCGCCTCACCTGTTGTGCGCACCAACCCACGACGACCCGATGCTGCTCCTCCTCCGCCTGCTGCTGCTGTCTCGCTGCTCCATCGCTCCTCCGCCACCACTGCTGCAGACCCGAGATGCTAGGACCGGAGGCCGAGCCACCGCACGCCCGAGCGACTCTACTGCTGCTTCTGCTCTGCCCGTGACCTGCAGCAGTTGAGCCCCCGTTCGTTGTCTCCAAGCACGGCACCATCTCTGCCCGACACCAGCAGCTGCGCCCAAGCCTTCCGCAATGCTAGAAGCTGTTCTCGTCGCGACCATTGCTGGAAGCTGTTGCTGCCCGCTCCTTCATCGTCATTCCGCCGAGTCCACCAGCTCTCCCTCCTGAGTTGCTGTGCCCGAGCTGCTGCCACCCACTGCACCAGCAACGACTCACTGCTACTTCGCTCCGCTGTTAACGCCAGATCTCGTTTTCGCTCGCCGTCCGTGAAGCCCGACGCCGGGTGCCACCCTCCTTCGTCGTCAGTCCACCATTTGCTGCCGGTTCACCTTCGTCGGAGCTACCCCTCCGGACTGACGACCTGCTTCCCTTCGGAGACCCACGACAAAGCTGTGCGTGGGAAAGGAAAAGATAAAAAAAAAAAAAAAACAAAAGGGGAACATTAGGTAGGTTTTTTTTTTAAATTATTTTATCTTTATTGTTTATATAGTTTATAGTTCGTTTTTACATAGTTTTTTAGCGTGATTATTCATTAATGCATGATTGAAGTTCCAATGTGAAATAACCCCTCAAATTAGGGATCAGGAGTTCGATTTTCGCGGCCGAAATCCAACTCACGATCTCTTACAAAATCGGCAATCCAATCTCATGCCCGAGATTCGATTCGCGATTTAATTTAAAAATTGACCAACCCGATCTCATGCACGAGATATGGTTCATCAATTTTGGATATTAATCTTATCTTTGATTGGATTGGATATCGGGTTATTTGAATTAACTTTTGTTTTCGCATAAAAAAAAATGCAAGTTAGATTAAGGCTAGGGTTAGCGTATTTAGTTATTTCGTTTTTTTAAATAAAAAAATCCAAAAAAATGCATTCAGGATATTAGTTTTTTTAAGAATTGCATGTGTCAATTTAGAATAGGATTTTTTATTTTAAATTTTTACTACAGAAAAAATCCCAAGAAAAATTAATCAATTTAGGATGCTAGTTTTTTGTAGGTTGCATAATAGGTTTTTTCTATGCATGTTGTAGAAGAGATAACATGTCCCTTTAATTTCCACTCTAATAGTTTTTTCTAGTGTTTTTTAATTTTGAATTTTCATAAAAAAATCATCATGCATTTTAGAATAGAATTGCATGTCTCATTTTAAGTTTAGATCAATTTGCATCTTAGGTTAGAAATGGATTAGATTAAAATAACGTCTTAGTTTAAATTAGGATTTAGCATGACTTAATCCTAAGCTTAAATTGGATGGGATTTTAATTTAGCTAGGTAATTTTTGCATTTTTTTTAATTTCGAATATCATGAAAAATACAAAAATTTGTCTTTAGATAAATTAGTTTCAATTTTTAGGATAAATTGCATTTTTAGGAATAGAAATATCATGTGCACGTCATGTAGAATTAGGTTCATATAATCAAAAATTGCCCGTCATTATAATTATGTCATTTTGATTTGCATATTTAATTATTGCATGTTCATTAGGAAAACAAAAAAAAAAATTACTCATGCCATGTAGTTTAGAACACATTGTCACACCATTTCATGTTAGATTAGATGCATTGCATATTGCATGATTTTCATTAAATAAGTAAAAAAAAACTACGTGTTAGAAATCATATTTAGGTCTGTTGATATGAATTCTAATTTAACATTGCAGACACTTTCATTGCTATGAGGTAAGTCCTGCAATTTATTCATCGCTTTCTTGGGTGTTAAATTGGTGGTTTGCGCACCCGCATGATCACCTCACATGTTAGAAAGATAAATTAAAATCAATTCAAGCTGCCTGCAAAATATTTTTTGAAATAAAAAAGAAAAGGTACCGAAAGGGCATTAGAGAAATCTAGCGTAATCAAGTCCCCGAACTCATTTAATCTCTGGTTCGTAGGAGTGAAGTAATTCTCCCATTACTTTACTTGGGTTTCTAATCGACCCACCGAAAATAGATTAGTGGCAACTCCATGATAAAAATCATTTGCATATTAAGAATTTAAACCCCAAGTTGCGAATTAGTATGGGCTTGGGAGAGCTCGAGCTAAGTTTAGACTTAGCAATCCATTAGTCGAACCCTTAGGTGGTCCAACCCGCTTCGGGGAGGTCACGACACTAATGATGAAGCTGCCCCGCTTGATCCAATTAGAATTCATGCAAGAAGTGTGTTGGGGAAGACACTTCTTTTCCTTTCTTATTCAGCCGACCCTCATCTCTCTCTCTCTCTCTCTCCCTCCCTCTCCTTCACCGAACATATCTCTCTCATTCTTGTCCATCTCTTCCATTTTCCTTCCAAGAATTCAAGGTCTTCTTCAAGGAAGGAAGGTCTACATCCAGGGAAGCAAAGGCAAGGAGAAGTGGCCCTCTTCTACTCTTCTTGGTCCTTTTGAGGCTTGGTTTTTGCTAGAATAGGAACTGTTTTGTGTTGCTTCTTGCTTGCATGTACTTGTTAGGTTGAGTAGATGTAGAGAATGTGAACTGGTGGCTTAGTTAAGCAGTGATTTTGAGATTTTGTGGAAGCGAAGCATTGTATGTCGTTTTCGTGGCTTATAAGGTCTTGCATGTGAGTTTCGTGTGTTCGTTTGGCCCTTACATAAGAATTGGCTTACATAAGAATTGGCTGATTTTAATTGAAGATGGATGTTGCGTGTAGCTTAAGACTTCTGGTTTTGGTGTGTTTTTGAGCAATGAACTCGTGGGGTACAAGTTTTGCATCTGTTCGTGTACTGTAGTTTGGATTTCCAAAACTGGAATTGCCGGACCTTATCTGCTTATTAATTTTGTAGAGCTTGCTGTGGTTCGGATTTTATGAGACTTTCTCATGAAAGTTGTGCAAGATGTCTTGATTTACAACATACTTTAATTTTAGATCTTTCTGAGGTGATATGGCTGTTACCAAAGTCTAGTCATTTACCATGTCTAATCTGCCTAGTGCAGTAGGAACAGTGACCTGATTGTCTTTCTGAATTTTCGTAAAATTTTCTCTATTGATTTTACTTGCTTCCTTCATAAAAGTTGTGTAGGACATTCTTATTTATAACATATCCAAATTATGAAATGTTTCAATCCTTTGGGCTGTGAGATGGGTACATCTTGAAGATCAATTGCTTTGTTCCGGTGAACTAGATTTTTCTTTATTTTGTGTGAATTACTACTCTTTATATAAATCATTTTGGACTTAGTTCCTTTCATGAAAAATTTTATCTAAGGTTTTTTCTAAAACCTATTAAATTTTTATAATTTTTCGAGTTCATTTGATGAGGTAATGGCTTTGATTTCAAAGATTGCTCAAAGCTATTATGTTTTGCCCATTTCTGGAGATTCACGAATTTATGTTCGGTGGTGATTGAATCTTGGCTTGTGGTCTACTGGAGATAGCAGTTACACTCATTAGGCTATCTCACGGTATAGGATTGGCTTTAATTTAAATGTTATTTGTTTGTGTAATTGAGCTGATTGCATAAGCACCTATTCTGGATTTTAAGATTTTCACACAGCTTGGGTGTACTAATGAGGCATCAAATTGTTTGCAATGGCATACTATCTTCCTAGTGAAAAGTGTGCTGAATGGGATGCGATTCACAGCATGTGATTCTCACTTTATTGCATGTACGTGCTATGCCTGTGGTGCTAGAGATAGTTTTCTACGCTGTGATGTCCAAGGACTGCAAACCTTGGATGCGTGATCTCCCAAGGCTAGCAAACCTAGGATGCCCAACGATGGCTAGGATTGGATGTCAGAGGAGAATGCCTTGGCTATCTCAGGTCGTTGTAGGGATGCCTGCTGTTAGAAAGAACCGTGGAAGTCTTGGCTAGCAAACGAAGAACTCGGCGATGGCTAGGATTGGATGTCGAAGGACAATGCCTTGGCTAGCAAACCAAGATGCCGTAAATGGTTGTAGGGGAATGCTTATGGCTAGCAAACTACAGAAGTCCGGACAGCAAATCGGAAGTGATCTGCACGGGCCGGCTAGCAAACTCGGTTGAACCGTAAGATAGGGGTGGACTTGAATAAAATGGTGTGACTGAGAATGAAGTGTGTGATGCATCAAATGCATATGATCATTATGAACATGACTAGAGATACTACATCGAATGTGTGATGTGTGCTCATTTTCATGTGCTAATTGTTATGATGCTACCAGTGTCCTTGGAATTGAGTGTTGATTGGATTGATTGGTTTATCCTTGCATCCCCCATTTCCCGATATGGTGCGCCCGTAGCACTAGAGGGTGATATGCATGAGCTTACGGATTCAGCTATTCTGGGTGTAGCTTTTGTGAGATATACGATGGTTCTTAAGGTGGACATAGGTGTGCCGATAGTCTCATATCGTATCGTTTCATCGCCATCTAATATTCTGGTAGATAGGAACCTTGAAGGACCGATTTCGTACCCCAATGACCACAGCAGTGGCGATGGAGACGATAAGGAGGAGTAGGAGCTAGAGGTGGTGTAGTGTGAGGGGGAATGCTTTTGGTTTTGCAGAGTCATAATTTTTAGGCATAGGACCATGTGATCGAGTGCTGTGGAGGAATGGATAACCGTGAGGGCGTCCACTAGGAAGTGGCGTTAGGGAGATGAGTACCTTTTTGATTCATGTCGGTTTAGGTCTTTCCTTTTTGCTATGTCGTCCATCACTTGATGTATATAAGTATGATAAGAAATGAAAGCATGATTCCCCTTTGCTCTTAGTGTTCTTAGATCCGTGTATGCATAATTCATGTTATAAATGCTTAAATTGAATCAACGTCTTCCGCTTGCATGATAATATAAATGAGACCAAGACGATTTTTAGAAGTGGCGTACTGGGGCATCACTGCTCGCTATAGTTTTTGGCATTAGAGCCTAAGTTACATTTGGAGTGATAAGGTGTGCTAGTGGTGAAGATGACTAGGATGAATACGTGGTTTAAAACACTAAGTGCATGTGTTTGCCTTGTTTGAAGAAACAAGTAACGTATGTTACTCATGCAATATCAGTAACGGATGCTACTGATTCTATGATGTTAGCAATGATTTGTTACTTATTGCTCTGTGAGAAGCAAGTAGCTGCATTACACATCAGTTACTTATGCTATGATATCAATAACGGCTGTTACTTATTAGCCGACTGATGGCACATTGATTGCCAATGTGCAAAAGCTTTGTGGGATAGAATGAGGAGGTCGGGTGGATCGACTTCCAGAGGGGATCCTTGAAGCACTTGCGAACGTAAGAGCTTTGTTGGAAAGACAAGCTCAACAGAAAACTGGGAAAGGAAATCCACAGGAAGCCGAGGGATGGATTGAAAGGATGGAAAAGATATTCAATCTATTGACCAGCACTGATGCTGAAAAGATGATTTTGGTTGAATATAAATTAGAAGGAAAAGTTGAACATTGGTGGCGGGCATAAAAGGAGATTGTATCCCCTGTTGATGCTGAGGTAACATGGAAAGGTTTTCTTAGAGCGTTCTATGCAAAATATTTTTCTGAAAGTCCACCCCCTAAACTCTGACTAGGAAGGAAATACGCCTAAAAGCCATCTAGCCATGCACAAGATAGATGACTTACCTTTGCCTCAGTTCCTTCCTGCAAGTCAGTACGATTCAAAACTCAACCAATCACTTCAATTCAAATAAATCATCGATCAATCGATCTATTTGATTCCATACTATCAATACCATCCATAAAATTCGATCGATTCAAGCATTGCTCACCCTAAGTTGATAATAGATGGTATAGCTCACAAAAGGTGATAGATATATAATAATGCTCACCGAAGCTGCTATATATCTATATTGCTCACCAAAGTTGTGCAATACTTATAATACCCACCAAAGCTGTGTGATATTCTGTTTTTATAATACCCGATAAAATAATCATGTGTGGGTACACGGTCAGCCTTAGCCAAATTACAATATCTACACTTTAGAAAATCCCACTAATTATACAGTGTCTGAAAACATTTTTGGCATTATAAATCGACGCCCGGTGTTTCCCAATTAAATACTTAAATTACTCAATTTTGGGATAAATTCCCAAAATTACAAATATCACTCAAATAGCATAAATTAGCATTCAATTAAATAAACCAAGCACATCATTGCAATTGGCATGAAATTTTAGTCACTGGCTATCCCAATATAATTTCTGGAAAATAATAAATAATTAAATAAATACCGAAATTAATTAAATAAATACATTTAAATACCATAAACGCAAACTTAAGCTGGAAAAGCCTAATTAAATACTGGAATGGGCTCGGAAAAATTTTGAACCTCTCTAGATAAATAATACAACCTATCTACTTGCTAGTTAAGCCGGTCTAACCACCTAACATGCAATAACGAGTAATTAAATCGCTAATCCATTCTAACTAACCACCTAAACCATACTTAGCCTAAACTAAACAACTTTTAAGCATCATTAACTCCCTAAGTGGAGATTAGTGAGTAAACTCGCCGGTTTTGAAATTCGATGAGTTCACGGCGACGACAAGGCGGAGACAGGCGACAAACTCCAAAGCAACAGCACACTACGAGGCCCAGAAGAGGTCTAAAGTGGGTCCCGAAGCCCACGATGGCTTGCTGGGTTTTGGGTTCTGTTGATGGGCCGAAGGGGCTGCTTTGAAGGCTGATTGGGCTGGAAACGGCATGGGTGGCTGGCAGATGATTGCAACGATGCACGGCGGAGGCGGACGGCAACGACGAGGCTCCGACTAAGGTCGATGGGCTCGAGGGACAGCTTGGGGTCGCGGTTGGAGTGGAATGGTGCACAGACTGGCGCGGGACGGGCGAGGCTTGCGCGGGGCTCGCGAGCAAGGCGATGGCAAGCAGTGGCGATATAGGCTACTCAGCGATGACAGGGGGCTTGGGGCTCGGTTTCTATACACTTTTCAGAGCTTCAAAAGCTTCTAAAATGGAGAGAGTAAGCTAAAGTAAGGAGAAGGAGGCTAGTTGCCCTTGGAGGGGGCCACCTTGGCTTCAATCTATCCCTTTGTCCCCTTGACCAAAGCCCCACTAGTTTGTTGGCTTCCTTAGCCACTTAGTAGACCAACGAGCTTCTCTTAAAAGCCAAGGAAGTGGTCTAAAGGATGAGGACCAAGGGGCTACGAATTTGCAACATTTTACCCTAAATTAGACCAACCTCTCTTCAATTGAAACCAATTTCGGTCCTATAAATTCCACCAACGAGTCCTCAATCAAATTGACATTTTTCCTCACCAATAGAACCAACTTGCATCCCAAAAATGCGATCAAAAAACGGTCCCCTGAATTTTCTAGACGAAAACGACCCTAAATTTAATTTTCGCCAAAAATCTCAGTTTGCAGAAAAATTTTCGGAGGATGAATTGATAGTCCTAAAATAAATTGTGACATGATAGAACTTTCAATTTTTGAAATCAGGTTCAAATTCGTGGTTAATTTCAATCTGGCGCGATTTTAGCGTGATCTAGCTTACTGGTAGCTTTTAGAAATTTTTGGTGTAATTGACCTATGGTCGATTATTTTTGAGCCACATTGTACATCTTCGACACATTGGTGTCCCTTGGTTGTTGTGAAAATCTCGAGCTTTCAAATACGGACACAAGGTACCAAAACGACAGAAAAATCAATCTAGTGTCGATTGACGAGAATTTTATAATTTGGTGGAATCACCCATACTTAATCACATATTTCAGTTGAATCAACCTATCTTTAATCTGATCAATTTTTAACTATGCCGTAATGATCTTTGCAGATGAGCATAGTCGAGTATTCGATTCCTGGTCAAATTCTCAAGTCTATTGCATTAAAATCCCTTAATAACTTCACCTGATAATCTAGTTATCTCGTGAGTGATCAACTCAGAGAATAGGCTTGTTGATGAAAGGCCCGATTCATTTAATTGAAAACAGAACTGAAATTTCAGGATGTCACACATATACTTAAGGATTGCTCTCAGGAGAGACAACAGTAGCCTCGTGCTATGCCAGCATGGCAACCACAACAACTCTCTTCAGGTGGAGCACCACAACAAGCAAACCAATAGAGACCATTGGTATAGGGACGAGTATATGCGATTACTCAGGAGAAAACTGAGGCTTCCAAGACCACCATAACAAGTAAGCTCCCCTTATGTGGTCAGAAAGGTTATGCATTATTTGATACGGGTGCTATGCATTCCTTTGTGTCTGCACGATTTGTGCGATTATGTGGATTAAAACCTAAGTTGCTAGAAGTGCCTTTGATTGTCTCTACACCACTAAAGGATGTTGTTTTGTCTACCTTGATTTGTTTGGATGGTAAGATTACCATAGGAGGACGAAGTCAAATGGTAGACTTGGTGGTGTTAACTATGTATGACTTTGATGTTATTATAGGGATGGATTAGGTTCGTATGATACAGGCCAATGTAGATTGTTATAGGAAAATGATTCAGTTTATCCACTAGACCAACCTAGTTTTGAATTCTTTGGAAATGAGACGAGCTAGTCTATGACTCTTATTTCAGTACTTGAGTCCCATAAACTCCTTGCTGATGGATGTCAAGGATTCATAGCAGTAGTGAGGGATCAGGCTAAAGTATAAGTAAAGTTTGAGGAAATCCCTATAGTTCAAGGATTTCCTAACATATTTCCTGAGGAATTACCAAGGTTGCCACTGGAACAAGAAGTTGAGTTTGTAATCAAATTAACTCATGCAACGAAACTTATTTCAAAGGCTCCTTATCAGATGGCTTTGATGGAGTTATTCGACCTAGTGCGTCATCATTGGGTGCGCCAGTATTGTTTGTAAAGAAAAATGATGGATCTTTGCATTTATGTATAAATACAGGCAACTGAACCAAGTTACGATTATGAATAAATACCTATTACTTGGGATTGACAATCTATTTGACCAATTGCAAGGAGCGTCTGTATTTTCGAAAGTTGACTTAAGATCGGGTATCATTAATTAAAGATTAAGAAAGAGGATATTCATGTGAGTTTGTACTTGCCAATGTTACGGTTTTCTTTTTCCCTTATGAGAAATGTATCACAATGATAGAGAGGATTTTTTTACCATTTTGATATTAGAGGAGATAACATACAGATGTTGCTTTTGTACATAATGTATATGATTGTGGTGTCCACTACCGATGAAAGCCACTACTATAAGCATGTATTGAAGGATTACACATTTGTTAAAAGCCAAGCTCGTTTAGATCACCTTGATTGCCTCATTAACAACAGTGACTTGAATTGTGTGGAACAACTTAGGATGGATAGATGTATTTTTACTCTATTATGCGAGTTGGCATGTACAATTGGTGAGTAAGAAGAAGATGGACTTGCAACTATAGAAGAACAGGTGGCAATGTGCCTAAATACTTGCTTATTATGTGAAGAAATCATGTCATCAAGTTTAGATTTATGTGGTCTAGGGAGACAACAAGTAGGTATTTTAACTTAATTTTACGTGTAATGATAAGAGTGCATGGTGTGCTTCATGTCTCACTTGAACCAATTCTTGAGGAATGTACTGACGAGAGATGAAAATGGTTTAAGGTATGTTTGCTATGCTATCACATGGATTAATTTAATACTTTAAAGATAAGTTTAGTTAATTAATTTCATGTTTCTAGGGCTGCTTAAGAGTATTAGATGGCACATACAATAGGGTATGTGTTCTAGAGGTTAATAAACAAAGGCATTGAAATAAAAAGGGTGAGGTAGCGACCATTGTCTTAGGAGTTTGTTCACGAGACATGAGATTCATTTATGTTTTACTTGGATGGGAAGGCTCAGAAGCGGATTTCAAAGTGCTTCGAGATGCTTTAGTTAAACCCAAAGGTCCGAAGATTCCCCTTGGTGGGATAATCCTTTGTCAATTAGTTGCATTCTTTGGCATGTAGGTTTTGTCGTTTCTAAGACAATTAATAATGCTATCATTTGTTATTAGGTAATTATTATCTTGTAAATGTCAGATACACAAATGGGGAGGGCTTTCTTGCTACTTATAGAGGTACTCAATGGCACCTATCCAAGTTGACAGAAGGTTGTACGCCAAATTCCCCTAAAAAGCACTTCAACATTGTCGCGACCTCCTCAAAGTGGGTGGGACCACCTAGGGGTTAGGGTAATGATTTATTAGGCCTAAGCCTAGCTTGGGTTCTCCCAAACCCATATAATTCGCAACTTAGGGTTCATATTCTAAACCTGCAAATCAATTTCAAAATGGAGTCACCATTAATTAGTTTACAGTAGGTTGATTAGATATCTAAATAAACTTCTGGGAGAAACACTATATAACTACGAACCTGAGATTATGGGTATGAGGACTTGGTTATATTAGATTTTTTGTGACATCCTAATTTTTAGGATTATGTTTTCAATTTAATAAGTTGGGCTTTTTATCGACGCGCCCATAATTCTATTCTCTGAGTTGATCACTCACGAGATAACTAGACTATCTGGTAAAGCCATTAAGGGATTTTAATGCAATGGACTTGAGAATTCAACTAGAAATCGACTGCTTGACCATGCTAATCTGCAAGGGTCACTATGGCACCATCAAAATCGATCAGAGACCAGAGATATGTCGATTCAACAGAGGCATGTGATTAGTGTGTGGGTGATTCCACCTGATTATAAAATTTCTATTGAACAGCATTAGATCGATTTTTCTGTCATTTTTGTACCCTGTGTCCGTATTTGAAATCTCGAGATTTTCACAATAATCGAGAGTCACCAATGTGTCGAAATGCACAATATGGCTAAAAAATAATCGACCATGGGTCAGTTGCACTAAAAATTCCTAAAAGCCACCCAGTAGGCTAGGTCACGCTAAAATCACACCAGATTGAAATTAACCGCGAATTTAAACCCGATTTCTTAGTTCTGTCATGTCATGATTCATTTTAGGAATGTTGACTCATCCTCCGAAGATTTTTCTGCAAACCGAGATTTTTGACGAAAATTCAAAGTAGGGCCGTTTTTGACCAGGAAAATTAGAGGGCTGTTTTTTATCACGTTCTTGGGATTCAAGTTGGATAAATTGATGAGGAAAAAAGTTGATTTTGACAAGGACACCTTGGCTGGATTTTTGGACATCCAATTAAACTCAATTGGAGGGGAATTGAATGAAATTGAAGAGGCAATGTCCAAAATTCGTAGGCCAAGGGGTGTGCAACATTTGAGGCATCAAATGAAGCTTCTAGGGGGAATTTTATTCTACAAATTGGCCATGGATGACAGCCCAAGTGGTGGGGGCATGTAATGATCAAGAAAGAGGATATTTGTGGTTAAAGGGGACCCCCAAAGCTTCCGCAGTCTTCTTCTCCCTCAACCAGCCTCTTTATCCAATGTTGATCAAGATTTGAGCCCCAAAACCATAGAGAAACCAAAGAGAGTCTCCCCTTGTTCGTCGATGCCCCTGCCACTGTCTAGCGCCGTCGCTCGCCCGTCGTGCCGGTCGCGAGCCAAGCTAGAGTCTCCGCCTCCCTGCTCGTGTCTACTTGTCCCTGCGCCCCTGTTCAATGTAGCCAAGCAGTGTCAGAGCTGTCCCAAGTTGTCTGGCCGCCCGTCCAAGCCGTCGACCACCTTTGCTTGGTCCGCCGTCCACCACTGCCGTCTCGCCATGTCCCTTTCCCAAGTCGAGCAACCCCTTCAATCGGTCCCTACAACCAACAGCGGAAGCAGAAGTTCTAGCAAGCGCTAAAGCTTCGAGGCCCGTTTTAGGTCTCTTCCGAGCCTTGGTTGGTGTCGTCGTGGGCTTGGTTGTCGCTCGCCTCCACGTCGCCATCGTTGTGGACTCACCGGATTTCAAAACTGGTGAGTTTACTTGCTAAACTTTGCTTATGGAGTTAATGACACTTAGTGGATAATTAGTTTAGGTTAATTAGGGTCTAGGTGGTTAGTTAGAATGGATTAGTAATTTAATTATCCGTTTGTTTATGTTAGGTGGTTAGAACAGATAGATTAGGGACTAAAGTAGTCATACTATTTATCTAGATAGGTTCAAAAATTTTCTAGGCCCCTTTAGGTGGTTAGATTAGCGTTTCCAGCCTAAGTTGCTATTTATTGCATTTAAATTGAGTTATTTAATTAATTTTGGTATTTATTTAATTATTTAATATTTTTCGGAAATTATACCGAGATAGCTGGTGACCGGAATTTTGTGTTGATTGCAATTGTGTGCTTGGTTTATTTAATTGAGTGTTAATTGATGCAAATTGAGTGGTGATTGGAATTTTGGTTGTTTATTCCAAAACTATGAAATTTCAATATTTAATTAGAAAATCTCGGGTGTCAGGTTTTAACACCAAAAATGGTTTTAAAGATGATATCAAATCGTGGGATTTTAAAAGGAAGAGCATCAGTTTTTCTGGTTCAAATTGACCATGTACACACACACAATTATTTTACCGTATATTTTTAATACAAAGAAAATAGACTAGGTTCACTATTTTAATTGAGGCATTTGAGTGCAATGCACAGTATCTCGGGCCAAGATTGAATGGTCATGTGTTGGTTAAGAGAACCCGTCCTCGAAATGAGTCGGTGGATATGCCCCTATATGAGATGCCCTATCAATGGATGCCGATTGCAGTAGAGGCTAGACCGATGCTCCTATGTGGAATGCTATTGATGTAGTGACGTTGCCATGCTCAGTGGGGTGAGGCGATGCCTGGTTACGCTAAAAGAGCGGCAAACATCGAGTAGGCTGTTCCCCGTGTGTGGCCGTGATTAAAAAATGGAACGCATGCTAAGTGAATTTGATGCACCGGATTATGAGACAAAATTGTATGGCGCGGTATAGGACGTGTCATAATGATTTGGCCCTATAATTAGGACCTTTGTGCTTATTAAGATGAAAGTGGTGGCGTTCCAATTGTTTGAGTGTGATTCCTACATATCGTTATGTATTTGAACTGTGTTGACCTGCAGGGAGAAGCTGAGATGAGGTAAGTCTCTATGATTGTGTGGCTGTGTGGTTGTATGGCTAGGCATATTTCCTTCCTAATCGAAGTTTAGGAGGTGAACTTGCTGAGACATTGTCTCACCCCATCATGGGTTTTAATCTTTTCAAGTCCTTAGATGGCTATTCATTTGGAACGTTTTGGTCGGCCTATGAGGGTTACTAAGCAAAGTTTTGACTACCCTGATCCCGGGAGCCACTGGGTCTATGAACTTGTGGTGACCACTATCTAGGTCGATGAGAGCCTACCTCAAAGTGTACCCCATTAATTCAGAGTGTGGTTTCACCACGGATTAATTGGATACAGGGAAGGTCCCCTGCAGGGTTTTGAAATCCTTGCTATGGTAGTAGACATCGCTCTAGGTGAGAGTGTTGCTGACCCTCCTAACGGTGCTGTGGAGGACTCAACGCCCCTGGAGCCTATGGAGACTGAAGGATCGGCGAATGTGTCTAACTAGTAAGTCTTAGGATAGCTTCTTATGAGAGATGGTCTTTTGTAGACTCTTGATTGTAGACTAGTGTTGTATATAAACAGGGGTGTTAATAAAAGTGTTTTGGTTGTGAATATGTTTCTTGCTTTTCTATCCCGTGTTGGTTGTTATTAGGGGTATTGTTTATTTGCTTCCACATGCGCAATAATATGAATGGGTCGGTGATGCGTTTTGGGATGTTGCAATTTTTATTGACCACCGAGGGATGGGCACGCGCTCGAGGATCGGGGTGTGACATTTCTTTAATGTCATTTTGGTACTGTTCTCTTCATGAAAAAATATTTGGCAAATAGCTTAAGTCCATTTTATTACAACCTAAAATGCAAGGTGACCATATATGTGCATAAACCACCAATTCAACATTTAATAAATCGGTAAATAAATTACAAAACTTACCTCATAGCACCGAAAGCATATGCAATGTTCACTTAGAATTCATATCAACAATCCTAAATATGATTTCTAATTAACAATCAATCACTCGAATTCTTTATGATGGGCAAATATTAATGCAACTATTCTAACATATCACACATTTAATTTAAATAATCCTAAACATGCAATTACTAAATGAAGTGCAACAGATGACTTAATTCTACATAACACGCATGATTTTTTTATGTTTTCTTTTTATTTTTTAATTAAAATTCGAAATTAAAATTGCCCAATAATTCAACATGCAATTTAAATTATGGAGAAGAAAATCTAACCTCCTAAAGTAATATTTTGGTATTTTTTATTTTAAAAATTCGGAATAAATAAAACACCTACATGCAATCTAGCCTAAAGCAAGCAATATTCTAGCAAGAATCAAATCCAATTAAAATATTTTTTTGGGTTGTCGCGACTAATTTTTTGGGTGTGGACCACCTAGGGTTTGGCTAATGGATTGTTAAGCTTAGATTTAACTCGGGCTCTCCTAGGCCCATACCAATTCGCGACTTTAGGTTCAAATTCTTAACATGCAAATTTTTTAATTAGGAGTCGCCACTAATCTATTTTTGGTGGGTCGATTAGAAACCCAAGTAAAGTAACGGGAGTTTTACTTTACTCCTACGAACTAGAGATTTGGGTATGGGGACTTGGTTACGCTAGATTTCTCTAGCGCCCTTTCGGTACCATTTCTTTTTATTTTGACAAAAATGTTTTGTAGTCAGCTTGAATTGATTTCAAACTATTTCCCTGGGTGCGCAAACCATCAATTTAACATCTAGTTAAAGCAATGAATAAATTGCAGAAACTTACCTCAAAGCAACGAAAGCATCTACGTTGTTAGATCAAAATTCACATCAACAACCTTAGATATGATTTCTAATTAACGCACAATTTCTTTTTTTTCTTTTTTGTTTTCACTTAATTAATGAGAATCGTGCTTTATGCAATGCATGTCACTAATTTAACATGAAATGATATGACATGGCAACATGACTTAGCTATATGACCTAAGCGATATGACATAAATAAGCATGTAGTCTATCCTGAAGCATGAGATGGATTTATTCTAAAAAATAATTTTTTTTGTATTTTCCATGAGATTCGAAATTAAAAAAATGCAACACTTAAATATGCAATCTAAATTAATCTAATGACCTAATTCTAATGACGGGCAATTTCTAATTAAATGCATCTAACGAAAATCACTAAATGACGTGCATTGTATTAAATTAATTCTATATGACGTGCACATGATTTTTATTTTCCTAATAAGCATGCAATCTATTTAGGAGAAATTATCTAAACCCAATCTTAACATGCAATGACGTGCAAAGAATGCCCTAATTCTACACGACATATGCATAATGACTTTTTTTGCGTTTTTCCTTTTTTTTTCCATTTTTTTAAATTAATAACTGCCAAATAATTAAACATGCAATTAAAATCTAGCAACCTAAATTGATTTATTTGAATTTGGATTTTTTTATTTTTTCTTAAATTTGAAATAAAATTCCTATTCCAAACATGTAAACCCTAAGACATGCAATATTCTAACTCAAATATATCTCGAGATAAACAAGGCAATTAAAACGAGACAATTCATTCAAAATCATCAAAAATCGCACATCATTCGGATCAAGAGATAATATTTCGCTAATAAAATCGATAAATTGATCTTAAGCCTTAAAGATCAAATTATCAATTTTACTCCCGCTTGATTAATTATTTTATCTAAAGCCTTATAGATGAAATAAAAAACCCCGGCGCGATTGCGAATCAAGTAATATATTGAGATTTCCAATTCTACATAGATAGGTATTTCAACCAAAGAAAACACCATAAAAAGAGATAATAATAAAGAAAATAAAGAAAAACCTAAGCTTGCCTAATAAAGGAAAGCAAAAATACCTAATTTAACTCTTTTTTTCCTTTTTTATTAAAAAAAGAAAAAAAATGAAATCTGGGCCGCTGGTTCAGGGGTCCGGTGAGAAGGAGTGTTGCTGGCGAGGATCCCGGCGGGGGGGCTCCGGCGAGGGCACGACGAGCAGCGGGTGGAGGCGAGGCGGACGGGCTGAGGGCGGAGACACGGCAGGCGAGGCGGACGGAAGCAGTGGGGTCGTGCAGAGGGACAGCAGCGGCGGCGGAGAGCAGTGGCTGCTTCGCGAGGGGTTGAGCGGTGGTGGCCGGCGCGGTGACCGGCGTGGGGGTGGCCCGCAGGTTGCTGGCGGAGCGGTGCTGGTCGGCGGCTCGGCTACTGGCGTTGGGTGGCGCTGGCACAGTGGTGGTGTCGCGGCTTCGAGCTGCTAGTGGTCACAGCGGCGTCAGCGACAGAGCTGGTTGCAGGAGGAGCGCGGCGAGGCTCAACTGGTCGCTCAGGCGAGGGGATTCGGAGCGGCGGTAACCGGCAGCAGCGACGGCGCAGGGGTGTGGTGGCGCGGCGTCGTGTTGTAGGCGAAGGCGCCAGTGGCCAGCGGGGCAGCTGCCCGAAGAAGAAGACCCCGTTCCTCTCCCTTTTTTTTAAAATTTTTTTAAAAAATTTCTACTCTCTTTGTCACGTCCCCTCACTACTGTACTCTCCTGCCCCCTCTGTTGGCTTTTACTTCCCCCAAAAACCGAAGGTAAGCCCCCTTTTGCTCCAAATTTTTTCGAAATTCCTCCCCCTCTGTATGGCCGTATGTATCAATAGTGTGGCCTCTCCAAACAAATTGCACCCGAGGTATTATATAGGTCTAAAAAATGTATCTCTACGGTATATATTTTTTCCTTTTTGTTCACGCATGATACCCGTAATATATATCATTGAAATATATCCACCTCAGGCAATATTCCCCTTTTGTATTTTTCACATATTCTATCCAAAATTTTCCTTTTTGCTCGAAAATACACCCTTTGGTGTATATTGCCTAAAAGTATGAAAGGCTTGAACGGAATATGTGAAAAATCTTCCTTCCACCGATACTTAAAATAAAATAAAACAAAATGAAAATAAAATGCTTCTAAACTATATGCCATGTGTTTTTTTATTTTTATTTTAGTAAAAATTAACCCAAAAATTGTGCAAAAATTTAGGTGTCAACATGGGTTTTCTTTTTTAAGGAAGGCAATCAAATAATGGATAGGTATTTACCTAAATAATGCAATATGCAATCTTATGTTATCTATCTCAATAAGGATAAGAAATATACTGACAATCATATCCAAGTGGTTATGGATATTGATGGAAGGTTATCCATTCAAATTTGGGAGGGGTAAATCAACGATTGTATCTAAATAGCTATGGATAGGATGAAAGATTTTCCACACCCCGAGCATTATATCTCATAGGTAGAGATCTGACAGCCATCTAGGCACGTTGTTAAGTTAAGAAAGTTTCCTAACTTGAGGGGGGCATCTTAGGATTTTGTGGATATTAAATTATTTAATTAAATATCTAACCGAATATTCTAATAGAATGTATCAATCAATTGCATGATACATCAAATCGCTCAAAAAAGGCAATTGAATATTCTAAATCTACTAGAGATATGCACCTTACCTAATTTGAGGATTTTATTTTCCAAATTTGAACTGAGTGCAATCGGACCGGAGTCGCAACCAGCTCCTCAGTGGTGAACCGCAATGGCAAGTGGCGCGTGACGAGCAACAGCGTCTATAATGGCAAGGCTTCACGAACACAATGTGGAACCTCGATTCACGGCGAGGGCTTAGTTGGAGTCGTGCAAAAGAACTCAATGAAATTACTTGCATCTCGGACTGATCCGGAATTTTTCCAGAAAAAGAAAACTGGTTTCTCAATGTTTAAGGTGCAAGAGATTGTCTTCTGGAGACACATTGGCTTGTTTGGCAGCAAGACCAACAAAACCTGGACAACAAGGACCTTTGAGTTAACGAAAAAAATTCACAGGCAGCAAGCCTGCAAAAGATGAACTCCAAGGATGAGACGCCGGTAGTAGACGGGGCACGACTGGACGAGCAGAACACAATAAGGGTTTGAACGTCATTGGGCTCGTTAATTTGCCCCGGTGCTATGACGCTTTGCAGGAACTCACGGGCTAGAGTAGATCAGACGAATCAACAGTTGGGTATAGATCTCGACGTGATTTACCATAACATGGCGACGGCGCGGGGAAAGCAGTAACTCAACATCGCAACTCTAGGGTTCAGGTGCATCGGCACTTCTCATTTCAAAGGGGTAGCAGTACACACGACGACGGCACCGTTCAAAGAGCAACTCGTTGCAGTTGATCAATAGCAACGTGGTCGGGAGGGTGACCTGCGTCGAGACTCAAGTAGTGTTTGGCGAGGTCTTAGCCAAGGCTAGGTTGAGGAGATCTCCTCCTCTCTTTATCTCTCTATTCCTCACGTGTGTGTACAACGTGTTGTGAGACTTTAATTACCGACCACGTCTCGTACCAGGTCCTGCTTTTTATACGGAGGGCAGCCAAGGACCTCACTAGGAAAGGACAAAATATTAGGTGAGTGATATACCCCACGTAAGCAATGTGGAAAACTATTCATTATTGGACACGTTTCATTTGGGCCCGAGTTGAAGATATTCAAAATTTTGTGCTCCCTTCTCCTCAGTCTCTCTTCCAAAAACCCTGGCCCACCACTGCAGACGCTTTGACCCTCTCTCTCCTCTACAGACGCTCTGACCCTCTCTCCTCTACAGGCCCTCTCTCTCTTCTCCTTTCTCTCCCGTTAGACTCCGTTTCATTACAAATCGGAAAAAAAAATTCAATTCATTTATTAAACTAAGTTCAAAATCACTCCACATCCTCTCTTTATTCTCTGCCTCCATGCTTAACCAATCCGCTCCCTCTCTCTCTGAATCTACTAGAGAACCACCATTCCTCCACCTACGCCTCCACCGGTTGCCTCCATTGTCGCATCCCTAGCCGCTTCGCCGACGACTCCGCCTTTGTGAAGTGCTGAATCTGCCAATGAACCACTACACTGATGCATCTCTGCCGATAGCCTTCACCATCGCCTCCTAGAGCCGTCGTGTTGATGCAATCTGCTCTCTCTCCTTCAGGAAGTGCTGAATTTGCTAGCGAACCACGATGCCAACACACCGCTGCCATTACCTCCCTGAGCCATTGTGCCGACGCCTTTACCTCCATGCTGAATCAATATGCCCTCTCTCTCCTTCATGAAGCGCTAAATTTACTAGCAAACCATGACATCAACACGCCTCTGCCGTCGGCCTTAGCTATTGCCTCCTGAGTTGCCACGCCGACACCACTATCTCCGCTTTCGCGCTGAATCAATCTGCTCTATCTCCTCCGCGAAGCACTGAATATGCTAATGAATGCCAACGCCGACGACTCCATTGTCCCCAACCTAAGCCTCGCCATTGCATTTTTCCTTCACTCTTGCAACCTTCGCTTTGTTCTCTCTTTCCTTCCTTCGCGAAGCGCCCCTGCTTGTGAATGCCGATGATGGTTTTTTTTATTTATATTGATGGGCCTTAGAGGGCCTGTCCGCCCATGTTGGGCCTAAAAGTCCGGCCCGCTAGATAAGGGCCCATGTATGAAGGGTTGAGATATGAAGAGATGTTACGTTGAGGGGTTATGACTTTTGAGGGAGCGTATTACATCTAAGAGCTACGTCTCTTGGATGCGACTTATTTAAGAGAGAAAAGAAAAAGAGAACGCACCTTTTGGAAGTACGTACGTTTTCTTTTTTTCCTCTCCCAAAACTAACATAACTTTTCTCTCCCTTGAAGCAACAGGACGCTCCTCGGTAGAACAGGATCAGAATTCTTCCTTGATCTTCAGCATAGTTGTTTAATCCATGGACAATAAGGGCCTGTTTGTTTGCACTTCTTTTTTTTGTTTTTAAACACTTTTTTCTGTTTTTTTGTTCCTGGGAACAAAAAAGGAACAGAAACGCGTTTGGGTGCGTTTCTGTTCCTTTTTTGTTCTTTTGTTCCCAGGAACAAAAAAGAAACAGAAACGAGAAACACAAATTTTGTGTTTCTCGTTTCTGAAACACAAATGAGAAACACTTTTTTTTTTCTTTTTTTTTTTCTCTTATTTTCTTGTTCTTCTTTCTTTTGGCCGGTCGCCGGCCTCGGCCATGGCCGGCGACCGGCCGACGAGGGCCGGCGGCCTTGCCCAGCCACGGCGAGGCTCGCCAGCCCCCGGCGAGGCTGACGCTCGCCGTCCCCCGGCGAGGCCGATGCTCGCCGTAGCTGGGCGAGGGTCGGCCTTGCCATGGCTGGGCGAGCACGACCTGGCGGTGGCTCGGCGAGGCCGAGGCTCGCCGGCCGCTGGGCGAGGTCGACCTCGCCGGATCTGGGCGAGCTCGAGCTCGCCCAGCCATGGTGAGGCCGACCTCGCGCCGGCCTAGGCGAGCTCGATCTCACCCAGATCCGGCGAGGCCGGGCCTCGCCCGCCGCTGGGCGAGCTCGGCCTCGCCGGATCAAGGCGAGGCCGACCTCGCGCCGGCCTGGGCGAGCTCGATCTCGCCCAGATCCGGCCTCGAGCTCGCCCAAGCTGGCGAGGCCGAGCTCGCCCAACGGCCGGCGAGCCTCGGCCTCGCCTGGCGGTGGCCCGGCGAGGCCGCGCCTCGCCCGCCGCTGGGCGAGCTCGGCCCTCGCCGACCGGTCGCCGGCCAAGGCCTTGGCCGGCGACCGGCCAAAAGAAGAAAAAAAAATGAAAAAGAAAAAAGAAAAAAAGGAAAAATAAGAAAAAAATATAAAAAATAAAAGAAATAAAAAAATTATCAAAATTTACCAAACATGTTTCTGTTTATTTTTTATTTCCGGAACAAGTTTACCAAACGCGTATTTTTGTTCAAAAATTGTTCCCCGGAACAGAAACGCTTTTTTCTATTTCTGTTCCCTGGAACAATTTTTAAACAGAAACACAACCAAACGCGCCCTAAGGTACGCTCGATTCCATGGTGTGTCTTTGATCGGTGATACGTGTTTGTTTTTTGGGCTCGTCTTCCGGATTTGTTTTAGGGGCTCGATTTAGTGTCGAATCCGTTTTAGGGAATCGGAAATTCCCAATATTGGTATCAGAGCCATCTTTCATGCTTCCCGATTCCCTTTTTATGTTATTGAATTATTTTTCTGGTCAAAATTCTAGAAAAGCCGCTTCCGGTTGATCGGGGACCGAAAAACCCAACACCCGTGTATTGTTCGCCCTGGTTTGTATTTTTTGCAAGTCAAAATTCGTTTTTGATAGCGCAGGGATGAAGCTCTCATTGATACGAAAAAACGAGCGGCGGATCGCCTCCACGTGCGGCCGGAATGAACGGGGGTTATCAGTGCGTGCGTTGCACACGTTGACTTGGACCCCCATAGGCGCGTGCATTGCAGGCGCCGTTTCGGCCCAGGCGCATGCAACGCACGCGCGGAGTGCTGGCGCGTGCCACGCACGCGTCGACTGACGTCATTGTGATGTTGGCCAGGCACGAGCGTGGCACATGCCAGTCGGTTGTGTTGGAGAAATCTTTCCAGAATATTTTGAAGCTGACAAAACGTTTTTTTCAGTCTAAAGTCCGCATGTTCGGAGACCGTCAGTTTAAAGTCTGAAGACTTTGTTCTCTCGAGACCCAAGACTCAAGACTTAAGTCTCAAGGCTCAAGACTTAAGACTCAAGACTCAAGACTTAAGACTCAAGACTCAAGACTTAAGTCTCAAGACTAAAGACTTAAGACTCAGGACTCAAGACTTAAGTCTATTCTCACTGACAGTCTTTCTAATCCAGTGTTAAAGGAAATCCAAAGCCGAGGTTTATGGTTGAGGATTCGATCCTATCCTCTGGAATAGATTCTTTGGTTGGATAATCATTTCGGATTCTTTAATTCTTATCTAAGATCGATTGAAGATCCGATGGTCGACGAAATAATTTTGGATTATTCTATTCTTGGAAACCGAGATCCTGATTGTATGGGCGAACAGGATTGATGGGCTATCATCAGATTCCTTAAATAGCTTGGATGATCTTCTTGATTGATTCCGTCCAACGGGTAGATTAGAGGAATTCCTTTGGTAAGTGCCAACGGCTATGATGGCATGAAGGAGTATAAAAGGAAGACGTTCTAGTTGTTTTAAGTGTGTGATCGATAGAAAAATTCCAGAGTCTGAAGATCCTTGATTGTTAGTTGAGACTGAGCGAAATTGTATACAGAGAGTGTTTATACTTGGTGACGCCTTGAGTGAGTGTGGTAGATCATCTACACCTAGAAATCAAGGAAGATCAACACTGTAACAACTCTTTGATCATAGTGGAATCCAGCCAATCGGCTGTCAGTGCAGAAGAGTGGACGTAGGCTTGAATCAAGCTGAACCACTATAAACCGAGTGTTCAATTCTCTCTTTCCCTTACTCAGTCTTGCGATTGAATTTTTAACTATTGCAAATCCTCTAATTGATATCGTGCAAGCTTTGAAAAATTTTTGTATACCTATTCACCCCCCTCTAGGTACTCGTACTAGCTATCTCAGGTTGTTCGACCGACCCGACCGGTCCGACCGATTTGACCTGCCGCCCGTTGACTTCGACCCGGTTGACCGTTGACAGCGACCGTTGACCATTAACTTTGACCTTTGACCAGAAAAAAAAAAAAGAATGTGTTTCTTTTTCTAATTAAGTCTATGTGGATTACATGTAATCCCTTATTTGTTCTATATTTGTTGCAGGAATAATGCCTCCCCTTAAGTTGCACACACCTATTCGCGCAATTACCAATAAGCAAAAGGAAAGGCTTTCTAAGTTGATAGCTGAGCTGACTAATCATCGATGGGAGAGTGGCGACTTAATTGATCATGTTCTTGAAGTCAACGGGAAAATACAAAAAGTCATATGGAATGGTCGTCCCACGTCATAGTCTAAGATGATGCGATTTTTCATGAACACTCTTCCACAAGAATGGCAAAGAGTGTTGAATCGCTTATGGGAAGTCAACAGAGCTACTTCGTATAGGAAAATTGTGTTGGCTTTTATAGATGATTATCACTGGATTGTCACAAAAGAAAAGATTGGGAAGTTGAACAAAAAAGGATCTTTCCCAATTCATATATTGCCTTGGTGTTAGATGCTTTTGACTGGTCTTTATTTAGTGTGCTTTGTGGACATTTTATGTAAATTTTTCTACCTAATTGTTGTTGGTGTGGCAACTGATATGTTAGTTGTATTATGTGAAAGCATTATTATTATATCATTGTTTGATATCAAATATTATATGCTTTCAGTTATTATTAACTGTTGTGGGTAGTTCATAGAAATTTTTGTAATTTCAAAGAATTTATTTTGCATAGAAAGTTATATTAATAATAACTCCAAGTTAGGATTTTGGATGATGATTGGAAACATAGTGACCTTTTGATTCTGAAACCTTACTTGAAATTATTCATTAATATTATGGTTTTGTGCAAAATGGATGCATAAATGATAGGCATTAATAATACGTGCATATATGTCTGATATGTTCAGATCGATGGCTTCAGCCACAAAAAGCATAGTCGCTGAGTTGAACAAAGGTGAGAAGCTCAGTGGCGATAACTATGAAATATGGCACATGAAAATCTAATATGTGCTGGAAGAGAAGCTCTTAACCTAACCATGGTAGAACCTGAAGAAGGAAACACTACACAGCATAAGAGAGATAAGGATGCATTTGTTGCATGGAAAAGAAAGAACTCCCTTGCTTGCATTACGTTGTTGACTAGCATGGAAAATGCCGTCATGTGAGAGTTCGGGCATTTTGAGAATGCCAAGGAAATGTGGGTAGCGTTGGTAGCAAGGTTTGGTCATACTTCAGTGACCAGACTGAGACAACTCACCATTAGGTTTGACTCTTATAAGAAGCCTCATGGTCAGACCATGAAGCAACACCTTAAAAAGATGTCAAACATGATTAATGAGCTAAAAGATGTTGGCCATGTCCTAACTGATGAGCAGCAAGTGCAAGCAGTGATCCGTTCCTTGCCTCAAAGTTAGGAGCATATGAAGGCACACCTGACCCGTAATTAATATATCAAAACCTTTGAGGATGCAGTGCATCATCTTGAGTTGGAAGAGGACCGTCTCTTGGCGGCTAAGTCGAAAGCTGAATTTTATCATGCTGGTTCTAGCTCATATGGAGCTTCGAGCTCCAAGCGCAAATGTCCTAACTGGTTCGATAAAAGGAAAGGCAAGGAAGCAGGTCCCTCAGGGAAGAAACCTAAGCTTGACCAATATGAAAAAGGAAAGCATCCTCGAATGAAGAAGCTTACAAGGGTGAAGTGTTACAATTATGACAAGAAGGGTCACTATGCTAGCGGCTGTCGTGAGCCAAAGAAGGTATACACCCCTTGTACTTTTAAGAACTTTGCTTATGTGTCAAGATTTGTATTCTTAATTAAGTTTAATCCTTTGTGGACTGTAGATTCAGGAGCGACAGACCATGTAGTGAAGGATAAAGAATCCTTCGTAGAATTTTGACGAGTACTAACTGGAACTAAATGGATTTATGTAGAAAAAACTCTAGAGCCGAAGTAAAAGGAATTGACATCTATCAATTGAACATGCGTGGTGGACGCACTTTGTTCCTACATGATGTGTTGTATGCTCCGGAGATTCGTTGGAATTTAGTGTCTGTTTTAATGTTGGTTAAACTTGGTTTTAATATGAACTTCCATAATAGTGTTGTAGATTTGTATTTTGATGCAAATTACTATGGTTGTGGTTATTTTCTAGATGGTTTTATTGTATTAAATGTTGACTATAGTAATGCCAATGTTTGTTATTCCCTTTTCACGTCTCTTAATTCATATGATAATGATGTGAGTGTGTGACATGCTAGACTTGGTCACATTGGCTAACGACGTATGAATAGATTAGCCAAAGAGGGCTTGTTAGGCCATATTGAAAAAGTCAATTTGCTCATATGTGAGCATTGCCTAGCATGGAAAACAAAAAGAAAACCATTTGGAAAAGGTAAAAGAGCCGAGTTTCCTTTGCAATTAATTCATTCTGATGTCTGTGGTCCAATGAATGTGAGAGGAAGGCATGGGGCTATTTATTTCATCACATTTATAGATGATTATACTTGATTGAGATATGTCTATTTGATTTCTCATAAATTTGAAGAATTGAGTTGTTTCAAAAGGTTTATGAACTTGGTAGAAAATCAATTAGACAAGAAAATAAAAGTATTGCGATCCGATCGAGGTCAAGAATATTTATCTGATGAGTTCAGAAAATTATGTGATGAAAAAGGAATAGAAAGACAGTTGTCTATTCCATACACTCCTCAACAAAATGGTGTTGTGGAGAGAAGAAACAGAATCCTACTAGAAATGGTTAGGTCTATGATGGTGCATGCTAACTTACCTATCATCTTTTGGAGTGATGCATTCTTAACTGTTGCTTATAACTTAACCGAGTGCCTTCCAAATCAGTTACTTTCACTCCATATGAGTTATGGACAGGGAGAAAACCGGACTTAATTTTTCTTAAACCATGGGGTTATGCTGCCTATACTCATGAGCCCTCTTACAAGTTTGGGAAATTGGGTCCCAGAGGAAAGAAGAGTATTTTCATAAGATACTCTGAACACTCGAAAGGGTATGTGTTCATAGGTGAGCAGGAAAGTGGAAGTATAACTGAATTTGAATCACGGGATATCACATTCTTAGAGAATGAATTTCCTAAGAAGGGCGAAATAGGTGAGGATTACTCTCTATTTGAAACGTTAGATTAAGATAATGAACTTAATGGAGTTCGTCCAAGTGGGAGTAACATGAGAAGTGATGAATTTAATTCAACTCACTCTCAATTACAACCACATGATGAGATGATATCGTCATTATCTAATCCGAGTGGGAGCATGATGGGGAATGAAGTGCAAAGTGTACAATCTCCCATACGGCGAACAAGTCGCGAAATTATTCCCCGTCGACGCTTTGACATTGAAGGAGAAACTTTTATGATTTTTTTATAAGATGAGGATGAGCCAAGAAATATAAATGAGGCTCTAAATTGCCCTAGTAAGGAAAAATGGATGCATGCAATGGAAGAGGAGATGGAGTCAATGAAGTCAAACCATGTTTGGGAATTGGTTGATCTTCCAAAAGGACGCAAAGCTATTGGAAACAAGTGGGTTCTCAAAATAAAGTGTAACTCGATAGAAAGGCATAAAGCTCGCCTTGTGGCGAAAGGGGTATAATCAATAGGAAGGAATTGATTATGAAGAAACTTTTTCTCCTGTAGTGAGATTTACCTCGATTCGCATTATTCTGGCAATAGTGGCAAGTATGGATCTTGAGTTACATCAAATGGATGTAAAGACTATTTTTCTCAATTGAGAATTAGATGAAGAAATATATAGGGAACAACCTGTTAGTTTCATTATGGAAGGCCAAGAAGGAAAGATATGTCGACTTTAGAGATCGATATACGACCTTAAGCAGTCGTCAAGACAATGGTATATACATTTTCATAATGCCATAATGGCATATGATTTTACAATGATTGATGAGGATCATTGTGTATATATTAAAAGATCTAAGGATCAATTTGTGATCATATCATTATATGTTGATGATATACTAATTGCTAGAAGTAATATGGAGTTTGTTGACACCGTCAAGAGTTGGTTATCTTCCAACTTTGAGATGAAAGATATGGGTGAGGCTGCATACATTCTTAGAGTTAAGATTTCAAGAGATTGTTCGAAGAGATCATTATCTCTTTCGCAAGAAACCTACATAAATAAGGCTCTTGAAAGATTTCGTATGCAATATTGTAAACCCATTGATACTCCTATTGCAAAAGGTGAAGGATTGAGCCATAGGCTGTGTCTAAGGACTCCACAAGAGGAGGAACAAATGAAACATGTTCCTTATGCTAGTGCTATTGGGAGCTTGATGTACGCTATGATGTGTATAAGACCCGACATATGTTTTGCAGTTAGAATGGTGAGTAGATACCAGTCCAATCCAGGTCAAGCACATTGGAAGGCCGTTAAAAATACTGGGGTATCTGAAGGGAACTGCTGATTACAAGCTGAATTACCAAGGAAAGGATCTGCGACTTGAAGGCTATTCAGATGCTGATTAGGGAGGAGATTTAGATGAAAGAATATCTACCTCTGGGTTTGCTTTCTTACTGAGTAATGGAGCCTTATCTTTGTTTCACGTTTATGCATCTTAATGCTTAGTGCATTATATTAAGTTGAGAAAGTATGTCCGATAGATAAAATATTAGCCCACTCACACGGTAATCACCTCTATTTATTGTGTGATAGATAGAGTTGAGACGGTTTTTCAGCTTATTATCTAAGTGATAATCGAGAGCTCAAGCTTAAAATACATAAGTCACCTTAACTGAATGTTAAGATGAGGACATAATATTTACTATGTCCAAAAGTAAAATAACCCACATATTTTACTTTATCTGTCTATGCTGTTAGATGTGAGTTCTGATGAATTATGTGTATGAGTAGATATGTGAACTCAAGTTAGGCATTAGGTATGTCTGAACTATCATCTGTATGGTATTAAAAGTGTAGACATACGCTTCATGGGAAATGGGTTAAATACTGTAATACGTATTTCATACTATGTATGCATGAGATGACCAATAAGAGTGGCAAAAGTTTGATCTCAACTTTTATGCTGTGTGAGACTCTTGAGGAAAAGAGTTCCTCAATTTAGTGCCCCCATGACTCTTACTTATTCTCAAGATTTCTATTCAGTATTTGCTATCTTAGGATGTTGCCAATGATCATGAATTGATTCGATCTAATGGGATATTTCTAGAAAAGTAAGTTGAACTGAAATTGAGAATTTGAAGGAAAAAGGAAGATCGAATATGGAGAATTACATTCTAAGTTTTGTATTCACCGGTTGACCAATTATGATTGTCTTCGGGATAATCGTAATTGTGAATACAATATATCATTGTTTTAAAGGAGATCAAGATAGATATAAATGTGATCGATTGATATAGGGTACTACATACTAAATCTACTCAAGTATGATGCCCATTATGAGCTACTATATATTCCTAACAGATGTATGGCAACGAGCTCTCAAAGTATGTCGGTCGTACGGATTATTCATCGGTATGAATGTTGCAGAGAGGTCAAGAGGATCCTGTTCAGCCCACCATGTGCGAGTGGGAGATGATGGTTTTATTTATTTATATTGATGGGCCTTAGAGGGCTCGTCCGCCCATGTTAGACCTAAAAGCCTGGCCCGCTAGATAAGGGCCCATGTATGAAGGGTTGAGATATGAAAATGTGTTACTTTGAGGGGTTATGACTTTTGGGGGAACGTATTACATCGAAGAGTTACGTCTCTTGGATGCGACTTATTTAAGAGAGAAAAGAAAAAGAGAACGCACCTTTAGGAAGTACATACGTTTTCTTTTTTCCCTCTCCCAAAACTAACATAACTTTTCTCTCCCTTGAAGCAACAAGACGCTCCTTGGTAGAACAGGATAAGAATTCTTCCTTGATCTTCAGCATAGGTGTTTAATCCATGGACAATAAGGTATGCTCAATTCTATGGTGTGTCTTTGATCGGTGATACGTGTTTGTTTTATGGGCTCGTCTTCAGGATTCGTTTTAGGGGCTCGATTTAGTGTCGAATCCGTTTTAGGGAATCAGAAATTCCCAACAGCCGATGCCATCAACGCCACCACCTTCGCCAACACCTTCACCTCCTTAACCCCCTATCGCCTGTCAAAGCCCCATTGGTGGCTCCGATATGTCTCTTGCGTCCAAAGGTTAGGGTTTTTTTACAGATCCTGCTCAATAGAGTTTAATGACATGTTAATGTGATGTTAATGACCGTGATAGGTTCCCCCATCATCCCTGAGTCCCACCAACATCATCGCCTCCTGAAGCCTTGCCTATATCATCGCCTCCCGAGTTATTGAAGAGCAAACTTGGTTCATCACAGGAGATTCTTTGCTGGCTTAGTCCAAACCATCATGAGACTGCTAGGGTCGAGGCATAATTTAAGCTAGGTACCACCAATTCAAGTACAACACAAGAGGGTGCCCTTCTAATTTTTCTGTCAATTATCACCTTAACTTGAGTTAAGTTGCACGGTCAACAATTTAAGATTTGGCTTCATCAGTGAAAGACAAAAGAGTTTCTTTAGTGATGTTGAATTGGATTTGTTATGGAATAGTTTTAGTTCAACAAGCAGTAGACATCGGCAAATGAACATAGAGTATTACTGTTGGAGCGAGCAGGACTTAACTTCCATAGCCTCTTGAGTTCTTAAAGAGCGAAGTTGGCTCATCACTAGAGATTCTTTGCCGGCTTAATCCAAACCATCGCGAGACTACTAGGGTCAAGGCATAATTTAAGCTAGGTACCACCAATTCAAGTACAACACAAAAAGGGTGCCTTTCTAATTTTTCTATCAATTATCACCTTGAGTTGAGTTCCATAAACATCAATTCAAGATTTGGCTTCATTAGTGAAAGAGAAAAGAGTTTCTTTGGTGACGCTGAATTGGATTTGTTGTGGAATAATTTTAGTTCGACAAGCAGTGGCTATCGGTAGATGAATACAGAGTATTACTATTGGAGTAGGACTCAACTTCCATGATGATAAGTTGATCCTTATAAGGATTATGCTCGATATGAATTTTGGACTTGCTTTTCTAGGGATAACTTTCCATATTGTTGTAAGCTAAGAGATCGAGGCCTTATCACAATTGGATACATCCAGGTCTTTGTCACTATCTTGCTTTGTTTAAACTAGAAATGGCTTGATTTGCGACCTTGGTAGTTTGCCAACTGTACTAGGAATACTACTTTGATGGTGGTGACAATCATTATTAAGTGGGCACCAATAGGAACTAGGATAGCCTCTCTGGTTTTGCCTATATATGGGCTTTTTGAACAATATCTTTGATTATATTGCTTTAGAAATTTGCAAATTGTACACATCTCCAGTTTGGCATTGCTTCATGGTAGAGTTCTCTTTCTACAGCCTATTACAATCATTTTCTTTTGTGATGTGCATTTTTTTTTCTGGTGTGTAGGTGATGACCTCTCTATTTTGAGAGAACTTAAGAAAGCCAAAGGAAGCGAGTAAAAAATTCGAAAATGAAGTTGCTATGGTCCACAAGCTTAGAGGAGGTAACTCTAGATTTTGCCTATATGGGAGCTTTGTAGCATTTTCCCACCATAAATATGAGTTTACTTTCTTATTTGAGCAAATCCATCCTTTGAATGCTTGACAACGGGTGCATATAACAGAATGCATCGCAGCCGTGTTTTAGTACCTTGTGAAGGAGAAGAAACTTGAATTAGAACGTGATCGAAGAATCAAGAAAATACGAAGCTTCTCAATTCTATATTTTCTTGAGATGAAACAGTGATAAGAAGTGAATATGACCTTAGTACCATATAGTATCATCTTATCGAAATTTTTTTAAAAGAAATTATACAATTGAAAAGGATGACCACGAATGTTCTAACCCAAATGCCCCTTTCCTCTAAAAATTACATCAAAATGAGTAATTCCACAAATTTTCATTGATCATATCGAAAGATTAAAAGGTAAACGAGCCCTTGAATATTGGAGATTACAAAATGGTTTGAATTACAAGTAATGTAAAGATGAATATAGGGAAATTTCAATCACAACGAAATGAGAAAAATACAAAGAATCCTCTTTTTACATGGAAAAGAAAGTATATGAATGGATCTTAGGTAAAAATTCTGAGAACTAGAGTAACTTGATAGCATCATGCGGAAACGCTTATTATCATGGGTCAAATGCTCCACATCAGTCAAGGCTTCATCTTCTTCGCTTATGATATGAGCTTGTTGGAGTTCTCAAGGCTCGGGAATATTAGGCAACACGATCTCGAGTTTGGGCTGTGACATCCTGAATTTCAGGTTCTATTTTCGATTAAATAAGTTGAGCTTTTCATTGACACACCTATAGTTCTTTTTCCTGAGCTGATCACTCACGGGATAACTAGTCTACCAGGTGAAGCCATTCAGGAATCTAAACACAATAGACTTAAGAATTCAACCAGGAATCGACTGCTTGACCGTGCTAATCTATAAGAGTCATTATGGCACTGTCAAAATCGATCAGAGATCGGAGATAGATCAATTCGACAGAGGTATGCGATTAGTGTGTGAGTGATTCACCTAATTGCAAAATCGGCACTAGATCGATTTTTCTGTCATTTCTGTATCTTGTGTCCATATTTAAAACCTCGAGATTTTCACAACAACCGAGAGTTGCCAATGTGTCGAAAATGAACAATGTGGCTTGAAAATAATCGACCACGGGTTAATTGCGCTAAAAATTCCTCAAAGCTACCCGGTAGGTTAGGTCACACTAAAATTGCGTCAGATTGAAATTAATCGTGAATTTGAACCCGATTTCAAAAATTTAAAGTTTTGTCATGTCACGATTCATTTTAGGAACGTCGAATCATCCTCCGAAGATTTTTCTGCAAATCCGAGATTTTGACAAAAAATCAAAGTAAGGTTAATTTGGATCAAGAAAATTAGAGGGCCGTTTTTGGTCGCATTTTTGGGAGTCAAGTTGGTTTAATTGACGAAGAAAAATCATGAGATGGATGAGGGCATCTCAGTTGAATTTATGGGGATCGAATTGAGCCCAATTGATGAGAAATTCAATGAATTTGGAGGCTAAAGGTCCAAAATTCGTAGGCCAAGGGTGCAACAACCTTTTAGATCATTTCAAGGGTTTCTAGGGGAAGTTTGATGTTGTAAATTGCCTGAGGATTGAAGGCTGAAGTGGTGGGGCAAGGTTGATGATGATTTGGAGATTTTTAGCTTGACTTTGAGGCAATTGGGCCCCTCCAAGCTTCAGCTGGCTTCTTCTCCTTCCCTTAGCCCCACTTTATCCATTGTTGTACCACTTTTAAGCTCAAGAAACTAGAGAGAGACCAGCCAGCCTCCCCCCTAGCCCGTCAACCACCGCCGGAGCTTCCACATTGCCTGTTTGCTCGTCGCGTGCTAGCCACTCGCCTACGGGCCCGTTGCCAAGCCACTACTGTCCCACCTCCTGCTTGCATCCAACCGCTGTCCCGAGCCACCCTGGTCGTTGTCGAGGTCACTTGGTCGCCGTTCAGCCGCCGTTTGCCTTCGCCATTTGCCCGTTGCAGCCTCCGCCACCACCTCCTAGCCGTTTCAGCCCCAACCAACCGCCCATCCCAGCTTTCTCGGCCCAAAGTAGAAGCCGAACCTTAGCTGTGGGCTAAGGCTTCATGGCCCCTTTTTAAGCCCGTCCAATCCCCGCTTAGTGATGCCGTAGGCTTGGTTGTTGCTCGCCTCCACATCGTCGTTGCCGTGAACTCACCAGATCGCAAAACCAGTGAGTTTACTTTGCTAAACTCTGCATAGGGAGTTAATGATACTTAGGGTTGTTTAGTTTAAGTTAATTAAGGATTATGTGGTTAGTTAGATTAGATTAGTGATTTAATTGCTTAATTATGCATGTTAAGTCGTTAGATTAGATTAATTAAGGACTAGATTGAAGGTACTATTTATCTAGATAGGTTCGGAAATTTCCTAGGCTCGTTTAGGTGGTTAGATTATCATTTCCGGCCTAAGTTAGTATTTGTTATATTTAATTTGCATTATTTAATTATTGTTGGAATTTATTTAATTATTTAATATTTTTCGAAAATTAAACCTGGATAGCTGGTGACCAGAATTTCGTATTGATTTCAATTGTGTACTTATTTTATGCAGTTGAATGTTAATTTATGCAAATTGAGTGGTGATTGTGATTTTGAGTTATTATTTCAAAATTTCACTTTTTGGTATTTTAATCGGAAAATACCAAGCGTCGGTTTTTAGTGCTAAAAATGTTTTTAGGTACTATATTAAAAAGTGAGATTTTTAAAAAAGGAAGATATCGCATTTTTGGCTCAAATTGATCGTGTACCCACCCACGATTATTTTTATCGGGTGTTTTTAATACGAAGAAAATAGGCCAAGTTCATTATTTTAATTGAGGAATTTGTTTGCAAAGCACAATGCCCTTGTTGATTGATCGTGTGTTGGCTAAGTGAACCCGTCACCGATGTGGGTCGCTATCTCATGCTTGTGTAAGCAATAATCCTTGGCTATGCTAGAAAATCGATGTGTGTCGGTCTCTCATGCTTGTGCGAGCATTAATCCCTAGCTACGCCAAAAAATCGATGTGCATCTATATCTCATGCTTGTGCGAGAAATAATCCTTGGCTACGCCAGAAAACCAATGTGCGTCGGTATCTCGTGCTTGTGCAAGCAATAATCAATTGGAATGCATGATTGATTGGAATTGACGCGACGGATTATGGGACAAAATTATGTGGCATGGTATGGGACGTGTAATAACGATTTGGTTTTATAATCGGGACCCCTATGATCGATTGATTGTATTGATGGTATCGATTGAATTGATTGATTGATGGATCAATTGTATTGATTGAATTGATTGATTGAATGATCAACTGATGGATTGATTGACTGAGTATGTAAATTGTGCTAACATGCAGGAGGAAACTAAGGCGAGGCAAGTCCTCTATAATGTGTGTATAGGATGCCTCTAGGCATATTTCCTTCATAATAGGGGTTTAAGGGGTGAACTTGCTGAGACATTATCTCACCCCATCATGGACTTTAAACTTTTCAAGTCCCTAGATGGAGCAGTGTCACTTATGTTATGGGGTTTCGAGGGAGGTAGATTTCCAGCGTTCCTATTTCCTAATTCTCGGGACCAGCCTGACCCGTGAGCTTGTTGAGTCTACCATTTAGGTCAATGGGGGCCTACCCCACCTGGTACCTCATCGTTTCAAGGCGTGGTACCTCCATAAGTCCAACGGGAGTCGGGAGGGTCCAATGGGTGGTTTTGACGAGCCTCCCGTTGGGACTAGGGAGTGGGAGTGGGAGATAGGGCACCCTCTGGACATCAACACCCCTAATGGTGCCGTGGAGGACTTGGAACCAAGGACTAGAGAGCCCGGAGTTTAGAATCTCCATAGCCCCTTTTTGATCTAGACTTCTGTACATAGATCTTTTTGGTAGACTTTTCTATATAAACCGGTGTGTTTATAAAAGTGTTTGGTTGCAAAATTGTTTTATGCTTTTCTATCCCGTATTAGTTGCTATCAGGGGTAATCGTTCACTTCCGCATGTGCATTAAAATGAATGGGTCAGCGACGCATTCTAGGATGTCGCAATTTCATTGACCACCAAGGGATGTGCGCGCGCTTGAGGTTTGAGGCGTGACACGAGCTCCACTTTGCGATAAATGTAATCGATCATCGCATGTTGTATCCTCATCTCTCCCTCTAACTTGGACTCATCAACAACAACTACATGTTAGGAAGTGCCAAGGTACCATATCCCAATGACGGCTTGAATTGCGGTCTCAATGTGACCAATTTGGTCCTCCATAATGACCTCTTTGTGAGATAATCAAGATGATACAAGCCCAGCTCGAGGATTGGCAGGATCATTTGAAGCGCAATATTGACGAAGCACCTTCAAATGGTAATATGACGTTAGACCAATTAACCCCACAAGGGAAAGTAGGTCGTCAGCTTCGCTAATAAAGCACACTTCGGGATTCCCTAACCATCAAACTTGCCATTGGGTTAGGCTTGGGGTGAGTCTTTTGAGGTAGTGCAAGCAAATGGAAAAAGGACCATGAAGGAAATAACTCATTTTTATCATGGAACATACGGATAAGATGATAAATTTTCGTGACATTGATGATTCTCATGTGAGGGGTGAACTCTTTGATATGAGAAATGAGCTAAATTTGAAGAAGACCTATTGGTGCTTTAAGGGTTCCTTGTCTATTTTCTTTGAAACGGTTGAAAGATATGAAGGTCTCGGCGAGCATCATATGCACAAAATGACTAAAGGCGCATACAAGACTAACTACATGGGTAAATAAAGGGTCCATCATCTTTTGGGTATGTAGGAATATAACAAAACCAAAAAAACATTAGGAGGAAGGTGTGGGGAATTTGATTCCTTGATTTAAGTTCGAGACTAAGAAGATGTTGCTTGAGGAAAATGTATGGCATGGAGTTGGAATTTCCCTTAAGAACGGCTCTAATCTTATTGGAAAGAATGTTTAGGAATCAACTCAAGAGAAAAAAAAAAAAGGATTTTGGCCAATAGATGGAGTGGTGAAACCTCAGGAACCCTTACTTAACCCAATGGCTATCTTGAACTCCTTAATTGTAGGGGTTAATTCATTTTGATTAAACATGAAGGTAGAAGTCATGGGGTTCCACAAATGGACCAAGGCTTTTACCATTGCGATTTGAGGTTTGACCATTAGTGTGACATCCTGAATTTCAGGTTTTGTTTTCGATTTAATAAGTTGGGCTTTTCATCAACGTGCCTAAAGTCTTTTTCTCTGAGTTGATCACTCATGAGATAACTAGTTTATTTGGTGAAGCTGTTAAAGGATTTTAATGCATTAGACCTAAGAATTCAACCAGAAAACGACTGCTCGACCGTGCTAATCTGCAATGGTTACTATGGCACTATCAAAATCGATCAGGGATCAGAGATAGGTCGATTCGATAAAGGTATGTGATTAAGTGTGGGTGATTTTACCTAATTGCAAAATTGTTGTCGAACGACACTAGACTGATTTTTCTGTCTTTTCTGTACCCTGTGTTCGTATTTGAAACCTCGAGATTTTCACGACACCCTAGAGTTGCCAATGTATCGAAGATGCACAATGTGGCTCGAAAATAATCGACCACAAGTCAAATGTACTAAAAATTCCTAAAAGTTACCCGGTAGGTTAGGTCACGCTAAAATCATGCCAGATTGAAATTAACCATGCATTTGAACCCGATTTTAGAAATTGAAAATTCTGTCATGTGACGATTTATTTTAGGATCGCCAACTCATCCTTCGAAGAATTTTCAACAAGCTCGAGATTTTTACGGAAAATCAATTCGGACGATTTAGAAAAGAATGTAAATTTGGATAGGTCAAATTAAAGGGAATTTTGACCTTCTTAGTGAGCTACTTGGTGAAGGGAAATTATGGAAATTGTGTGGGCTTCCTCCGTAGCAAAATTGGACATCAAATTGGAGAATTTGGTGAAGAAATTGAAGCCCAAAGTTGTGAAATTCGTATGCTTGATGGGGGACTGCAACATTGGCATCAAAATTGAGTTCTTTGGGGAATTAAATTGCAATAAAGTATCAGGAGACAAAGCTTTAATGGAGTATATAATCTTGTTGACTTTCCCCACTTTCTCTTTGGCTTCTCCAGCAAGTTACGCTAGCTACTTCCCTCTTCTCTGTCTTCCTCCTTCGTACGACTTCTACCTCAGCCAAAGACCCCAGCTGTTCCTACTTTGCTTTTGTTTTCATTCTTTCGAAGTAGCCCATCATCATCTGCCCATTTCCCCTCTACCCTTGCCACATTTCTTCTCCATTTTACTGCCCCTAAACCTTCGACCGATAGCCCCCTTCCAGCCTCACGTGCAGCGCCTTCCACTGGTCAACTCTAGTGTCTAGGGACGCCCAAAGTTGACTCGCAACCCAACTCCAAAATTCCACTGAATTCTTCTCTTGCTGCCTCACACCCCAAGCGTCCGTGGCATCTCCTCACTCAGTCTACTCCTACAGCTTCCCTCAACGCTGACTCCACTGATTCTTCTCTGCCACCAGTCGACACCACGCCAGCAGCTCATGAAGCCAGCCCCACCGAGTCAATTTCCTCCATCGAAGCTCCTAGCGTTGACGCCAGCAGCAACACCGAAGTTGCTTCCTTGCGATTGCTCCTCATTCGGCCCAGCTCGCACGTTCCAACCCACTCGAAGCCTCGTTGCAATCCACGCAATTTTCCAGCTCAGTAGCCCGCAAGCCCAGCCCGCAGTTCAGCCCATAACCGAGCCTAGTAGTTCGCTGTGGGCTTTGTGGCTTTTTTTTCGGCCCCGTCCAAGCTCCCCCCGACGTCGGTGTAGGCCCGAGTTTCGACCACCGTCACGCAGCCATCATAGTGAACTAATTTTCACGCTAAACTGGTGAGTTTATGCACTAAACTCTTATTAGGGTGCTAATGACGTTTAAGTGATGTTTAGTTTAAATTAATTAGGGATTAGGTGGTTGGTTAGATTAGATTAGTGATTTAATTATTCAATTATACATGTTAGGTGGTTAGATTAAATTGATTAAGGCCTAGATAGGATGTGCTATTTATCTAGACAGGTTCGGGAATTTTCCCGGCCCATTTAGGTAGTTAATTTAGCAATTACAGCCTAAGTTAGTAATTTTGGTATTTAAATTGAATTATTTAATTAATTTTGGTAATTATTTAATTATTTAATAGTTTCCGTAAATTAGACCGGAATAGCCGATGACTGCAATTTTGTGCTGATTGCAATGGTGTGATTAATTTCTGCAATTGAGTGTTAATTTGTGCAAATTGAGTGTTGATTGGAACTTTGGTTATTTATCCCAAAATTTGTGAATTTCAGTATTTATACAGAAAATCCCGAGCGTCGGGTTTTGACACTGAAAATAGTTTTAAAGACTATATCAAATAGTGAGATTTTACAAAGAAGGGAATCAGTTTTTCTGGTCCAAATTGACCATGTCTGCACACACGATTATTTTACCGTGTATTTCTAATACAAAGAAAATAGGCTAGGTGCACCATTTTAATTAAGATATTTGAGTGCAATGCATGATGTCCTTGGCCGTATTTGAGTGATCATGTGTTGGTTAAGAGAAACTGTCCCGAGCTGTTAAGCTAGACATTGCCCCTACATGGGATGCCCTTGGACAACGGAAGCCGGTCACAGTAGATTCTGGACCTTTGCTCCTTCGGGCAAGCCGTCTAGGAAAGATGTAGTCGTGCTTAATGAGGTGAGACGATGCCTGGCTATACCAAAAGACAACCAAATAGCAAGTAGGCCGTGCTATAAGCCGAGATCAAAACTAGGAATACATGATTAATTGAGTTGAATGTGTCGGGTTATGGGACAAAATTGTATGATATGGTATGGGACATATCATAACGATTTGGCTCTATAATTAGGACCCTTGTGCTTGGTTATAATTGAGTGTGGCGTTCCAGTTGATGAGCTTATTTGCTGCTCATGTTTTTGTGGCTATTTGTGATATGAATTGTGCTAACTTGCAAGGAAGATCTGAGACGAGGTAAGTCTCTATGGTTGTGTGGTTGTGTGGTTAGGATGCCTCTAAGCATATTACCTTCCTAATCGAGGTTTAGAGCGTGAACTCACTGAGATTTATATCTCACCCCGTCGTGGGCTCATTTTTTTTTAGGGTCGTAGAGTAGAGAATCTAGAGTCGAGCTGAAGGGATCTGAGGTGTCGGTCAGTTAGGACAGCTTCCTTTGAGAGTTGGTCTTTTGAAGTCTTTTGGTTGTAGACTTTTGTACATGACTCAGTGTGTATATAAAGGTTGTTTTGTTGTGAATCTATTGTCCTGTTTTTCTATCTCGAGATGATTACTGTTAGGGGATTTGTTATTCTCTTCCGCATGTGCAATAAAATAAAAAGGGTCGGCGACTCATCCTGGGAAATCATAAATTTTTAAATCGACCACCGAGGAATGGACATGCACTTAAGGTTCGGGACGTGACAATTAGTAAGGTTGGGAGGTAGCCAATTCGTCTCTCGACATAGCTTCAGCGCATCAAGTCGAGGCCTTCCCATATGATCTTGAGGCTCCTTGGCATGGGGATGATATCAATCTTAGGCTTGCCCATCTAAATCCTAAACCTAGAGGGATATTCAAGATAAAAAACAAATCCGTCGTTGTTGGAAACACAAAGTGTGGAATTGAAATTCAAAGATTAGAAAAGATAACATCGATAAAACGGGAGCAATATCTTACTAAGCAAACCATGTAGAGCACAACCACACATCGCATGAGGACTAGTAAGGTTTTGACACCTAAAGGTGAGGATACTAAAGGATTAAGCCCCCATCCCAACCAATAAAAGTAGTTTACTCACCGTTATTATAGTCGGTCAATGCAACTTTTATTAATTGGGATGAGCAGGCTTATGGAGGTATGGATTACCACGAGTATTCACTTGTAGATTCCACTCACAAACCCTCCAAAAGGTGCTAATTAGGGTGATTAGGTTTTTAGATTGCAATTGTGTGTGAGATGTAGTGTTAAAGCTTTTAAACGTGCATTTAAGCTTAAACAACCAGCACTTCAATATAACCCAACATACATGCATATATCCTTTCACTGCATCTACAAGACAAGGAGCTTACAAAGACGCCACCCTTTATAACTCCCACAACATGACCATTTAACACGAGGTTAATGACTTATCTCATTTTTCACACAACTTTGGCATGCAAATCATGACATCCTCATTTTGACCCCGATTTTTAGAACGAAAATATATTGCATCCAATCTTTAGACGAGATTACAATAAGCATCGGTAGACCCTGAAAATGCTGAAAATACTATTTTGAGGTGAAAACTCGGTTTTTCATCGGCAAGACACAAAAGTTTGGTAAAGTGGAAACAGGCCACGGGTGAAGGCCCAAGCCCATGTTAGGTAACCTAATGGGCCCAAGCCCACGATTGGGTAGCCCATGGGCTGAAGCCCATCATGGACAACCTAATTGGGCCTAAGCCCAAGTGGGCGACCCAAAGCCCACACGCCTAAGAGGTAGGTAGCGATGGTAGGGCCATGGGTGATGCGTGATGGGAACGAGTAATTCTAGAACGGAAATGTTTTTCTTTTGGGATTTTCTGGTTAAGTGTATGGAGTAGTGTATACGGGGAATAAACGAAGGGTAATAAGAAACGATTGAACGATCTCCTTCCAAGGTGTAAAGGCCATGCCACCAACTGAGGATGAGGATCGAGATTTACGAAGTTCACCACCAAGGCCTAAAGCTTTCACCAGCCAAGGAAAAAGGACTTCGGGATAGGAGAAGCTCGCCACCAAGGCCTAAAGATTCCACCAGCCAAGGATAAAAAGGCTTCTTGGCTCACCACCAAGGAGTGATCTATGCTCCAAGGATAAAGAGAACGAAATGAGTCATCTTGTGGCACCCCTCGACGGCCCCGATCCGTTAGGGTCGCCACAGTTTGCTTACTTTTCACTTTCCCTAAGAACATGTCACTCTGATACCATTTCAATTGCAGCGGGTACATACAACCTAAGGGTTTACATCTTTTAGATCGGTCCCTTGTGCAATTCATATAATGGAAGCGTAACCAACAACTCTCTTCCCTATATTCTAAAAACAGTGCACACCAACTAAACATTTATAGGTAAGTTAAAGCCGAACACTTTTACTGACATAAAGCAGATGGACACCTTTAGTCGATACATCGAAATGCCATGGTTTTCTATACTTGGCCATACTTCAAAAGATGACCGACATCTCCTCCAACAGTCGTATACTTAAAGTCCATCGATCAGTGTTGGCGTCCAAAAGTTCCTTCCTTTGCTATCCTCCTCCTTGTGGTCATATCCAACTACTTGATCCATCTACTGGTGGTAGTGGCAACAGTGGAATCTTATCTAGTCTGAAATGTTAATCCCCAAAAGGGGTGAGTACAACCACTCAACAGTAAAGATCCACCAAACTACTCATTGCGTCAAACAGAACAATCAAGGCATCATAACAAAGCACATGTCATTCATGCATTCAAGCATGACTTACCTTGCAGCCATACATATGTCATCATACCATATGTGCATATACCATCCTGCACTCATCATCAAGTATTCATGCATATATCACCATCCCATATGTCCATATACCACCATGCACTCATCATCAAGCATTCATGCATATATCACCATGCCATATGTGCATATACCACCATGCCATATGTGCATATACCACCATGCACTCATCATCAAGCATTCATGCATATATCACCATGCCATATGTGCATATACCACCATGCACTCATCATCAAGCATTCATGCATATCCATGCCATATGTGCATATACCACCATGCGGTCATGCATATCTCACCATGCTATCATGCATATACCACCATGATTCATATCATCCATGCTATCAAGCATACATCACCATGAGATCCATTCATGCCTTCATGATCGCATTTTCAATATCAAATAGCATCAATTTACTGTCATAAGCCGATCATGCATCATGCCATATCCATACACCTATGCACATGATTCATTTTCATTTCTTATTTTTCACAAGGATCTCATCAGTTTTTCTTTCCAGGGGCCAATGTTTGCATCCCACAATTTATCACTCGCATCCAACCAGACATCGCGAGGAACCCTCGGGCATGTATTCAACATACAACCGGGCATCTAGCACCCCCACATTCCAGGCATCTCGCATCCCAACTAGCATCACAAGGTATCCTCCCGGCACACACCTCCGGGGCTTCCGGGATTACATACCGACATACCACCAGGCACTTCCCCTGGAATTACGTTCCGTATACCACCGGGCATCTCGAAACTCCCGAGGACATCTGGGCATGTATCGTAATACAACCGGGCATCCGGCACCCCCACATTTCGGGCATCTCAACACTCTGGGGGCATCGTCAGCTCACACCTCCGACGGTATCATCATCATCATAATTTATATTCACATTTGTGTCTCAATATCAACATGGCACACGATGCAATAATGCCAATGATTGGAATCAGCCTTTTAAAATCATATAATATGCATTGGGAAAAATATTATTTGATGCAATGGTTTTGAGAAGCTTAATTGAATTCATGAAAATCCAAGAATCTTTTGATGTCATATGATATTCATGAATGTCACCACATCATTGCACGAACGATAATCCAAGATATCACAATTTATATAGCAAATCAATAACCTGTAAATAGAACAGTTTTTTCAGCTTAAACAGAATGCGTGCTGTTTATGAAAAATTCTGGAAAATTAGTAAACAATGGAAATTAATTCTGAAAATTTAACACATTGTAGATAAGATCTAATAAAACACATTTTGTGAAGAACACCATATCAAACAAGGCTTCACAGAATACGTACAGGTCCATGCATCACCGAAAAAGGATTTTAACATCATCCATGCACAGTTTTGAAAAAAATTTCGATTAAACCCTTAATTAAACTCAGAAAATTCTGAAATTTGGACACGCTGTATTCAAGACATAGAGGTACAAGTTTCATGAAGGAATCGTAGTCCAATTCGTACTGGATTGAAAGATAAAATCGATTTACTTTTCCTATTCTCGGTATCGTTTTCCAGATCTACCCGTGTTGAAGCAAAAATCGTTTCCTTAGTCAGTACTAGTCCATTTACTCTGAAATTTCGGTATGTTGTTCCTCAGAATATTACCTACAACGTTCGTTAAGATAATATGACCAAATTTGGACCAAATAATTTTATAAAAATCACGGAGTCTTACTGGGTCAAAGTAATATTTTCCACATCCAGTTTTCTCAAAGAAAAACGATTTCACAGACTTATCTTTCTTTTTTTCCTCTGAAAGTTTGATATGTTTTACCTCAAGAAGTCTACTACAACTTTCATTAAGAAATCAAGGTGAGATTTTCAAAGGAAAGTTACTTTTAGTCCACAAAATCACTGAAGCTCAGTACAACATTTCCAGATCTAACGTCTTCAAAGGAAAAATCGTTTCACCAAGAAAAACTTGTTCGTTTTATCTCAAATTTGAGTATGTTAATACTCAAGATGTTATTTACAACTTTCATGAAGAAGTCGAAGCGAAATTCTAAGTAAAAGGTGACATGCAACACACGAAATCACCAAGAGGTTAACAAAACAGTTTCCAGATCTAACATTTTCGTAGAAAAAGGGTTTCACGCATTAATACTCATCCATTTTGTCTAAAATTTTAGTATGTTATACTTCAAGATGTCATCTACAACTTTTATGAAGAGGTAGAAGTGAAATTCCAAGTAAAAAGTGACATGCAACACACAAACCCGTGAACACTCAAGCTGATTTTCTAGAAACAGCATGCAAGACCAACAAACCTCTCCCCAAAGCTCCAAAATTGCACCACTTACCACAACCACGATTTATCATCTTCCACACACACACTTCATAGCAAGCAAAGGGTAGGTTTTAGGACTCTACTTGCCTTAGATTCAAGCACAAAACAGCAGCAAACACAGGCAAAACGGCAACGAACGGCGGACAAACTCTCTTCCTTCTTCCTCGCGCGGACTCCTCCTTCCTCTCTCTCGGTTTCTCTCACTCTCAATTTCTCTCAGTCTCTCCTCTCTCTCTTACTTCCGAAAATCCCCTCCCCTTTTCTTGCTTTTTGATTAATCAATTAACTCTATTTTTGCATGAAAGAAAATGATTAAGTGGACGTAGGATGGACAAGTGTCTAATGGCAAGGGACATGTATAATTGTGGAGGAAGACAAGTGTGGGAGGGCATGCAAATTTCCCTCCCCCTCCCCTTGCTTCGTGTGACGCCCATGGGGTGTCCTTGGGCCTACTTGGGCCTGGACCCGAATCCTTGGGCCCAAGAGTCCATAAAATAAGGCCCTAATCCCCTTTTCTCCTTTATATATATATATATAACATAGCATTTTATTTTTATCAAATTTACCTAAATGACAAAAATTTAAATTGTTTTATATACAAGTATATACACACACACACACACACATATATATTCCAAATTCTTGCGGCCCGCTCAATATCCTCAAGTTCTAATTCTTTAAATTTTAGCGCATATAATCCTTATGCAAGATCAAATCCCATCCTTTTGGTTCTAAGGATAAAATTGAAATACTATACCAAATGAAGAAATACAATTTAATGCCTGTAAAATAAAAACAAAGTCACAGCTCGGTGACTGTCACCTATCCGAGGGTTGTCTAAAATTTTGTGTGACATCCCGATTTTCCAATTCTATTTTTAATAAATTGAGATGGGCATTTCGTTGGCACGCATATAGTTCTTTTCCTTGAGTCGGCCACTCATGTGGAAACTAGTCTATCGGGTGAAGCTGTTAAGAGTTTCTAATGCATCAGACTCAAGAATTTGACCAGGAAGCGATCTTTCGACCGAGTTAATCTGCAAGGGTCATTATGGCACGATTAAAATCGATTAGAGATCGGAGATAGGTCGACTCGACAGAGGCATGTGATCAAGTGTGGGTGATTCCACCAGATCGCACAATTCTTGTCGATCGGCACTGGATTGACTTTTCTGTCGATTGGGTACCCTGTGTTCGTATTTGAAACCTTGAGATTTCCCCGACAATCGAAAGTCGCCAATGTTTCAAACCTTGAGATGATCAACCACAGGTCAAATGCATGAAAATTTCTAAAGGCTACCCGGTAGGTTGGGCCGCACTAGTATCGTGCCAAAGTGAAATTAACCATGGAATTGAGATCGAATTCAGAAATTGGAAGTCTGGGTGTGTCACAAATCGTTTCAAGATCATTGAATCATCTTTGGAAGATTTTTCATGCAAGCCGAGCTTTTTAGCAAAATAATCAAGGAATGGCTAATTTGGCTCGAGAAATTAGTAGGCTCGTCTTTGGTCGCGCTTTTGGGACTTAAGTTAGTTCTATGGACAAGTGAAGATGTGAATTGAAGCGTGGTGACATTGGGTTAATTTAATTGAGCTTCAATTGGATGGAATTGATTGAGAAATGATTGAATTAAATGTGCAAGATTTTATGCCCCGGCGGAAAAATAAATTGTACCCATTGAATGATGTTGTGGGAGAGGAGATAGTGGAAGATGACATCATGCAGGTGATGTCATGCTGATTGAAGCCAAGCGAATGGGGTGTTGACAAGTGGCAAGAGCCCATTGGCCCTCATAAAGTGGGGTTTCTCTCTCACCTATCAACATCATCTTCTTCCTTGGAACCTTGAGAGGAGAGAGAAAGGAGGGGGGAGGATGTGCGAACCGAACCAGGCAAGCTGACCGCTCGACCGGCCACCCCTTCGCTGCTCTCTCGGCCGCTCGCCTCTGCCGTTCGCTGCCGCCGCCCGTTGCCGTTCCCGCTCGTCATCGCACCGCCTCTGACTCTCCTGCTCGTGCTCGACGTCCCCAGCAAATCTGCAAGCTGAAGACAGCGAGGCTAGTAGCACCGCCGGAGTAGTTGCGCTCCACCGCCGCTCGCCGTTGCTGCGGCGCGCCTCCATCTTCCCTCACGCCGTCATCCCTGCTCGTCCTCATCTCCAGCAGCTTCGCAGGCCAACCCAAGCCACGGTTCAGCCACCTCCAGCCACCGTTCGGGCCCCGCCTAGGTCCGGTTCGACCCCTCAACCTTCCCCGGTCCTTCCCCATCTCATCCAAGCACCGGATCTACCCTTCCTCGACCTCAAACCACCATCGACAGCAGCCAAGAAAATGGGTATGGCAGCCCCTTTGTGGCCTGGTTTGGCCGCCTTCCCGAGCCTAGATGCTCGGCCCGCTTTGAGGAAAGTCGATCCCCGCGTCAGCCCCATCGTTTTGGTCCGCTCGGCTCGTTAATCCGGTGAGTTTAACTCACTAAACCTCGCTTAGAGGGTTAATGACGCTTTAGGTGTGTTTAGTTTATGTTAAGTGTTATTAGGTGGTTAGTTTAATTTATTTAAGTGTAGATTAGATTAATGTGTTTGATTAACTTAAAGTGAGTTTAATTTAAGGCTAAATGAAGGTTTATATTAATATAAGCCTTGATGTGACATAAAGGAATTTACTTTTGATTTATTTAAATATTTCGAAATTATTTAATAATTTAATAATATATCATTATTCGAAATTATTAAAATATTATTATTTAATTATTTTCGGAATAAATTTAATTATTTATTAAATTCCGAAAAATTTTGTTGGGACCCTAAATTCTCAGAATTTCGTGCCGGTCGCTGCTGTGTAGTCAAATTTTGAAATTGATGATTAGATATTATAAATTGAGGGTGGATTGTGAAAAATATGGATATTATTATTTAATTAATTTTTGGAATAAATTTAATTATTTAATAATCCGAAAAATTATTTTGGGACCTTAAATTCTCAGAATTTCGTGCTGATCACTGCTGTGCATTTAGAATTTGAATTTGATGAATGGATGTGGCAATTTGAGTGTTGGTTGTGATGAATATGGATTTTATTCATAAGAACCTAAGTGTTGGGTTTTGATGCAAAAATTGGATTTTAATAATTATATTAAATAGTGGGATTTGAAAAAGTGAGATATTAGTCTTTTGATTCGAAATTAGCGTGTCCCCACACACGTGAGTAATTTCTGGAATATTTTTAATATGAAGAAAAATGGCCGGGATCACTATTTTAAGTGAAAGCGTTGAGTGAAATGCCGAGTATGATTTGGCTGTGTGATAATTAAGAGGAACCGTCCTGGGCTGTTGAGCCGGACTTGCCCCTATATGGGATGCCCACGTGGTGGTTGCGGGTCGCAATAGATTCTGGGCCCATGCTCCTTCGGGAATGCCGTCGACATACTGACGAAGTCGCGCTCCAAGGGGGGAGGCGATGCCTAGCTATATGTCAGTAGATAGCCAAACAACGAGTAGGCTATGCCCTTGTGTGGCAGTGAATAACAATTGGAATGCATGTTGAGTGAAATTGATGTGTCGGATTATGGGACGGACTTGTGTGGAATGGAATGGGACGTGTCATAACGATTTAGTCTTATAATCAGGACCCCTGCGGTTGTTGGTTATATGAAAGTGAATGTGTTCCGGTTGTTTAAGTTCTTATTACTGCATATGATTGAGTGATATGAATTGTGCTAACCTGCAGGAAAGAATTGAGGCGAGGTAAGTTCTCTGTGTGACGTGGCTAGGCCACTCGGGGTGTATTTTCTTTCTAATAGGGGTTTAGGGGGTTGAACTTGTTGAGACATCGTCTCATCCCGGTTGTGGGATTAAAATTTCAGGTCCCTAGATGGCGGTCGTGGAGGGCCCGAAGCCTAAGTCTGGAAAGGTGGAGACGGAAGTATTGGTGAACGTGTCCTGCTAGTTGGTTTTAGGATAGTTCCCCCTTTTGTCAAGCTGGTCTATTTTGTAGATAGTCCAGAGTCGTATTTAAACCTATGTGTTTGTAAATGAGCGTTTGGTATTGTGATCGATTGCCTGCTTTTCTATCCCAAGTTAAATGTTGTCAAGGTATTTGTTTCGCTTCCGCATGCGTAATATAATGAATGGGTCAGCGACGTATCCTGGGATGTCGCATATTTGATCAACCGCAGTGGGATGTGCGTGCGCTCGGGGTTCAGGGCGTGACTTTTGGATGCCACACATCTACTCTCCGATGATGTTCACTCATGCAGAGGGAATCTCACAGTTTTCATTCATCAAATTCGTATGCCCTTACATTGGATAATTTTCATTTGTTTATAGGAGGATTTTAGACTTAGGAAAAATTAAAAGCAGACTTAAATGACCTAGGAACTTAGACCTTCGACTCTTGACAACTACATAACAATAAAGATACCTAGGAACTTAGGAAATGCATTCATTAGAATAGGAACTTGCATTCTTGAACGTTCATCCTTCCAAAATTTGTGCCCCTCCCTTGACTAGAAAATAACCTCCTAAAACTTCATAAATTGGTCATGCAAAACATCTAAAATAGCCTCCCATTGTTAGTTATCGACATACCACAAAGTATCGATAAGTAATTGACATTATTCACTCAAAATGATCCATCAAAGCACATGACGCCTAATTTCTTTCTTGGCTTGGATAAGTATCGATGGTCCTGAGTTGGTCGATGGAGCTATGTTGGATGCTACCGCATCATCCTCCCCGGGTTGTTGGAGATTTGTCCTCAAATCTAGAAAGTTTTCATCCTCCAATTAAGGAGAAAGGTCTCCCACATTGAATGTTGGCGAAACTCCAAATTCTCCAAGAAGGTCAATCTTGTAAGCATTGTCACCAATTCGCTCAATAACTTTAAAGGGCCCATCAGCTTTGGGCATAAGCTTGTTCTTTTGTCAAGATGGAAATCTCTCTTTCCTCAAGTGAAGCCATACAAGATCGTCTGGTTGAAATTGAGTTTTCTTGTGATGCTGATTAGCTTTCTTCTTGAAATATTCGTTGGTCTTTTTCATCTTGGATCAAATTTGCTCATGGAGCTTCTTCATTGATTTAGCTCTTTTTTTGCCATCAAAGCTTACTTGAGAGTTAGATGGAATTGGAATCAGATCAATGGATGTGAGAGGATTAATTCCATACACAACTTCAAATGGTGATCGACTAGTAGTATAACTTGGCGATCGATTGTAAGCAAATTCAGCATGCGCAAGCTTCAAATCCCAATCTTTCAAAGATTTACTCAGCATGCCATGAAGAAGAGTGGTTAGAGTACGATTTGTTACCTCCGTTTGGCCATTGGTTTGTGGATGACAAGCTATGCTAAATAAGAGTCTTGTACCAAGCATTCTCCGAAGTGTCTTCCAAAAGTAGCTTAAGAACTTGGAATCACGATCCGACACAATGGTCTTTGGTACTCCATGAATGTGAATAATCTCTTTAAAATAAAATTCAGCAATATGAGATGCATCATTGGTCTTGTGACATGGCACGAAATGAGTCATTTTAGAGATTTGATCGACGACCACCATGATGGCATCTTTTCCTCTTTGAGTTCTTGGTAGAGCCACAATGAAATCCATGCTAACATCTTCCCAGGGATGCAATGGTACCGGAAGTGGAGTATACAAACCTTGATGGAAATGGCTTTTTGATCTTTGACAAATTGCACACCTTGAGATGATAGCATGCACATCTCCACTCATCTTTGGCCAAAAGAAATGCTCTTAAAGAACCTCAAGAGTTTTGTTAATACCAAAATGACCAGCCAATCCTCCACCATGCGCCTCTCGAATCAGCAATTCGCGAAAAGAACTCTTCAGCACACATAATTGATTTCCTTTAAAAAGAAACCCATATTGTAAAGAATATGTACCTTGAACTCCCCGCTTGCAATTGTTGATGATGGAATGAGAACTCCGCATCTTTAGAATAAGTTCTTTCATTGATTGAAATCCAAGAATCCTAGAGTCTGAACAACAAGCATAGAATATCTTCTTGATAAAGCATTTGCTACAACATTATTGTGCCCAGGTTTATATTTTGAGACAAAAGAAAAGGATTGAAGAAATTCTACCCATTTTGCATGTCTCGAATTAAGCTTGCGTTGGCCGCTAATAAACTTAAGCGTCTCATGATTAGAATGAAGGACAGATTGCTTTGGCCTCAAATAATGACTCTAATGATCAAGAGCTCAAACAATGGCATAGAACTCTTTGTCATAAGTTGAATAATTCCTCTTGGAATCGGTTAACTTCTCGCTGAAATATGCCAATGGTTTTTGTGCTTGCACAAGAATAGCGCCAATACCAACTTCGCTTGCATCACACTCAACTTCAAATACTTTATCAAAATTAGGAAGTGCAAGAATAGGGGACTCACAAAGTTTTTGCTTGATTACCTCAAAGGCATTTTGAGCAGCCTTTGTCCATTCAAAAATACGCTTCTTCATGCATTCAGTTATAGGAGCCATGATGGTACTAAAGTCTTTGACAAAACATCAATAGAAAGAAACAAGTCCGTGAAAACTTTTTACATCAGAAATGGACTTCGGCACCGGCCAAGTCTTCATGGCGTCCACCTTGGCTTGATCAACAGCGATTCCATCTTGGGAAACCACATAACCAAGAAACACAATGTGTGGAGAGAAGAACTCACATTTCTCCATTTTAGCATATAGTTTTTGTTCTCTCAAGACATTAAAAACATATTTTAAATGAGAGATATGCTCCTCCTCGTTCCTACTATAAACAAGAATATCGTCGAAATAAACAACGATAAATTGACCAATAAAGGAATGAAGAACCTCATTCATAAGTCTCATGAAGGTACGCAAAACATTACATAATCCAAGTGGCATAACCAACCACTCATAAAGGCTTCCCTTGGTCTTGAAAGCCGTCTTCCAGTCATCACCTTCTCGCATTCTGATTTGATGATAACCACTCCGCAAATCTATCTTTGAAAACACAGAAGAACCATATAATTCATCAAACATATCATCAAGTCTAGGTATAGGGTACCTATACTTAATGGTGATGTTATTGATGGCCCGGCTATCAACACACATTTGGTATGTACCATCCTTCTTAGGTACAAGTAGAGTCGGAACAGAACATGGACTCATGCTTTCTTGACTGAATCCTTTATCGATAAGTTCATCGACTTGTCTTTGCAACTCCTTTGTTTCCTTTGGATTGCATCGATAAGCTGGCTTGTTTGGTAGTGGAGTATCGGGGATCAAATCAATTTGATGCTCAATACCTCTTATGGTAGGTAATCCAAGTGGCAAATCCTCTGGGAACACATCTGCAAATTCTTTCAACAAACAATGCATTTTTGGATGTATAGGTCGCTCTATCTCACTCCTTTTCTTAACCACAAGCAAAGCAAATGCATTCTTTTGTTTGCTAATGGCTCTCTCAACCCGTGTATCACTCAAGAACAGATTTTCCTTACAAGTGTTTCCTTCCCCAGGTTGATTATTATGTATCAAAGAAGGATTCATGGGTAAAAGTGTGTGTGTTTTTCCTACCATCATGCATAGCATTTATATCAAATTGCCACGATCTACCCAATAACAAGTGGCATGCATCCATTGAAATCACATCACATACAACCTGATCTCAATAGTTCTTCCCAATCGAAAATGATATAAGAACTCATTTGGCTACCTTGAGATCATTCCCTTGATTGAGCCATTGAAGCTTGTATGGTTGAGAATGTTTCATTGTTGGAAGCTTTAGCTTGTCGACAAGAATTGTCGAAGCAACATTGGTGCAACTCCCACCATCGATGATCATCGAACATACCTTTATGTTAATAGTGCAATGGATGTGAAATATATTCTCCCTTTGCTCATTATTAGGATAAACTTCAACATGCAATGCTCTTCGGATGATCAACATCTCGCCATCATCGGCTTTCTCCACAACTTCTTCTTCCCCTTCATATTCAGAAACATTTTGGTCTTGATTGCCCTTAGCCTCTTGAAGCGCCGAATTGATCTCCTCAATTTCTTAAAGAGTCATAACTATCCAATTTGGACAATTTGCTTGAAAATGCCCAAAACCATGGCACTTAAAGCATTTCCTTGCATCACCTTCAGAGTTCTTTTGGACTTCTTTGGAAGGCTCTGTATTTTTTTCCTTGCCTTTGTCTTTTGTTGACGTACTCTTGCCCTTGCTTGAGGAAGCACCTTTAAAATAGGATGCCGCCTTTGTTGAGGTTCTGGAAGAAAACCTCTTGCTCTTCAATTGATTTTTGACTTTTATGGCTAACTTGCATACGTCTTCAAAGGACCAATAAGGTTGAAGTTCAACCATATTAGCAATTTCTTGATTCATGCCGCCAAGGAAATGAGCGATGGTTTGCTCAAGAAGTTCTGGAACTTCACATCTCATTTTGAGTTGTTCAAACTCACAAATGTATTCTTCAACGCTCATCCCTTGTTGTCTTAGGGAATTCAATTTGAGGAATAAATCTTGCTTATAGGTGTCGGGCAAGAACCTCTTCTTCATCAACTTCTTGAGTTTTTCCCAAGACTTGATTCGGCCTTTTCCTTCTCTTGCTCGTTGATGCTTTAGATTCTCCCACCATAGAGAAGCATATTTGGTAGCTTTAGGACAGCAACCTTACATTTCTTCTCATCCGAATAAGACTTGAAGTCAAAAATTCATTCGGTTGTGTGTAGCCAATCCACAAAGTCGTTGGGATTGAGATTGTCGTTAAACTCAAGAACCTCCACTTTAATGTCTCTTTTATCGTCCTTATGCCTCCCTCTTCGTCTTCAAATTTGATATTCAGAATCACTAGAGTTGTCTCCAGTGGAATTGAAATCGCCATTAGAACTTTGACAAGATTTAGAATTGTCATGCCAATGCCGTTCATTGGGTGATTACAGCACCGTCAAAATCAATCAAAGACCAGAGATAAGTTGATTTGACACAGGAATGTGATTAATGTGTGGGTGATTCCATCTGATTGCAAATTTTTGTTGAACAGCACTAGACCAATTTTTTCTGTCATTTCTGTACACTATGCCCGTATTTGAATCTCGAGATTTTCACGACAACCGAGAGTCGCCAATGTGTCGAAGATGTATGACGTGGCTAAAAAATAATCGACCACGGGTCAAATGCACTAAAAATTCTTAAAAGCTACCCGATAGGTTAAGTCACATTAAAATCGCGCCCGATTGAAATTAACCGCGAAATTGAACCCAATTTCAGAAATTGAAAGTTCTTTCATGTCACATTTCATTTTAGGAACATCGACTCATCCTCCGAAGATTTTTCTACAAATCGGGATTTCTGGCGAAAAATCAAATTTAGGCCATTTTTGACCGGGAAAATTATAGGGCCTTTTTTGTTGCACTTTTGGTTTTCAAGTTAGACTAATTGATGAGGAAAAATCATAAGATGGACAAGAGCACCTTGGTTGTTTTATGGGAGCCAATTTGAGCTCAATTGGAGAAGTTTTGGTGAGGAATTGAATGAAATTGGAGGCTAAAGGTCCAAAATTCGTAGCTAGGGGGTGCTACAACATTTTTGACCATTTGGGAGACTTCTTGAGGAAGCCATGGTGCAGCAAGTGGCTGAGGATGACAGTCATGCATGGTGGGGCATAGAACTCAAGCCCTTGAGATATTTTGTGGTTCCCTCCATCTTCAGCAACCTCTTTCTTCTTCCTTGGATCACTTTCTCCATTCTTGTGTGTTTTAAGAGCTTGAGAGAACTAGAAAACCAACTAGCAACCTCCCCCTGACTGTCAACCACCGCCCAAAGCCATCGGACCCGTTGCACACCGCCGGCGAGCTACCCGCGCGCCCTTGTGTCCGCGTGCTCGTCCTGCCGTGCCCGTCATCCAAACCATCCTGGTCGTTGCCCTTTGAGCCCAGCCACCGTCCCAAGCTCGCCCTTGTTATCGTTCGCCACCGTCGAGTGGTGCCATCGCCTACTGCAGCCTCCGCCAACCCGCTGGCCGTTTCAGCCCCACCCAGCCGCTTAGTCTAGCCCAGCAGGCCAAGAGCAGAGGCCAAAGCTCAGCCCCTAGCTAAGGCTTCTAGGCCCATTTTAAGGCTCGTCCGAACCTCCGTTGGTGTCGCCACAGGCTTAGTTCTTGCCCGCCTTCACGTCGTCATCGCCGTGAACTCATTGGATCACAAAACTGGTGAGTTTACTTGCTAAACTCTGCTTAGGGAGTTAATGATGCGTAAAGTGTGATTAGTTTAGGCTAATTAGGGATTAGGTGGTTAGTTTAGATTAGTGATTTAATTGTTTAATTATGCATGTTAAGTGGTTAGAATATATTGATTAAGGGTTAATTAGATTGTACTATTTCTTTAGATAGGTGCATTAATTTTCTAGACTCACTTAAGTGGTTTGATTAGCATTTCCAGCCTAGGTTAGCATTTATTGGATTTAATTTGCATTATTTAATTATTTTTGTAATTTATTTAATTATTTAATATTTTTCGAAAATTATACCGGGATAGTCGGCGATCGAAATTTCGTACTGAATGTAGTGGTGTGCTTAGTTTATGCAATTGAGTGTTAAATTGTGCAAATTGAGTGGTGATTTTGATTTTGAGTATTTATTTCAAAATTACGAAATTTTGGTATTTATTCAGAAAATACCGAGTGTCGGTTTTTAACACCGAAAATGTTTTGAAGTACTATATTAAATAGTGGGATTTTAAAAATGAAGGATATTAGTTGTTAAAGTTCGATATGACCGTGTACCCACACACGATTATTTTCATCGGGTGCTTTTAATACGAAGAAAGTGGGCCAAGTACATTATTTTAATTGGGACATTTGAGTGCAAAGTATGATGTCTTGGCCGAGATTGGATGGGTGCATGAATGGTTATGAGAACTCGTTCCCGATATGAGTGGGGTGGACGTTGCCCCTATATGGGATACCCTAAGTCAACGGATGCTGATCGTAGTAGATTTTGAACCGATGCTCCTTCAAGAATGCCGTCGACGGAGTGACGAAGCCATGCTCAATGGGATGAGACAATGCCTGGTTACGCCAGAAGACTGCCGAACATCGAGTAGACCGTGCCCGTTGGGCCGTGATAAAATTGAAACACCTGATTGATTGAGTTAGACGCGCCTGATTATGGGACAACATCGTGTGGCACGATATGGGACGTGTCATAACGATTTGGCCTTATAATCAGGACCCCTATGGCTGTGTGAGATATGTGATGTGGCGTTCCAATTGTTTGAGCTTTATTACTGCATATGGTTAAGTATATGAATTGTGTTGACATGCAGGAGGGAACTGAGGTGAGATAAGTCCTCTGTATTGTGTGGTTAGACCGCCTCTAGACATATTTTCTTCTTAGTCGGGGTTTAAGGGATGAACTTACTCATACCCCGTCGTGGGCTGAATCTTTTCAAGTCCTTAGATGGCAGCCCCTCCAGTACATTTTGGTCGGCCTCGGGGAGTTACAAAGTGGAGTATTGACGTTCCAATGCCCGAGAGTCCCTGGCTCCATGAGCAGGTTGTGACCACTGTCTGGGTCGATGAGGGCCTACCTCAGAGGGTACCTCATCGATTCAGGGTGTGGTTTCGCCATGGGATTAATGGGTTACTAGAAGGTCCCCTTCAGGATTGTGATGTCCCCACCGTTACGGTCTATGCCACTGCAGGCGAAGGCATAGCTGACCCTCCTAATGGGGCTGTGGAGGACCCAAAGCCCCCAGAGCCTACAGAGGTGTAGTCCAAAGGGTCGGCAAATGTGTCCGACTAATTGGTCATAAGACAGTTTCTTTTTTAGAGTCGATCTTTTGTAGACAACCTAGCTTTGTATATAAACCTTGTGTGTTTATGAAAGTATGTTTGGTTGTGAAATTGTTATCCTGCCTTTCTATCCCATGTTGTTTGCTGTTAGGGGTTTGTTTATACGCTTTCACATGTGCAATAAAATAAATGGGTCAACAACTCGTCCTGGGACGTTGTAATTTCATCGACCACCGAGGGATGCGCGTGTGCTCGAGGTTTGGGGCGTGACATCTTGGCTCACCACCAAGGAGTGATCTATGCTCCAAGGATAAATAGACCAAAATGAGTTATCCACTCTCCGAAGATGTTCATTCAAGCAGAGGAAATCTCACAATTTTCATTCATTAAATTTGTATGCCCCTACATTGGATAGTTTTCCTCTGTTTATAGGAGGATCTTAGACTTGGGAAAAATAGAAAGCATACTTTAATGACCTAGGAACTTAGACTTTCGACTCTTGACAACTACATAACAATAAAGTTACGTAGGAACTTAGGAAATGCATTTATTAGCACGGGAACTTGCATTCTTGAACCTTCATCCTTCCAAAATTCGTGCTCCTCCCTTTACTAGAAAATAACCTCTTGAAACTTCATCAGTTGGTCATGTAAAACATCTAATATGGCCTCCCATCGATAGTTATTGACATACCACGAAGTATCGATAAGTAATTGGCATTATTCACTCAAAATGATCCATCGAAGCACATGATGCCCAATTTCTTTCTTGGCTTGGATAAGCATTGATGGTCCTGAGTTGGTCGATGGAGCAACGTTGGATGCTCCCGCATCAGTTTCCAAAGGTTTCTATTAGAATGATAATTCTTAGAATGGTGAACCTTATAGAGAATGACCAAAAGCCAAACAGATACAACTTTTAACATACATCCACAAATATCATGTTACTTATAAAAGAAGTGCAATTATGCATGATATTTTTCAGTTACACTTATCTTAAGATGTACTCCTCACCACCATAGGTACAATCCATCCTAACATATGAGTTGCACATCTAGCAATATCAGAAAAAAAAAAAATCAATCTATATTTGAGTGTTTAATTCAAAAGTGTCACGACCCAACCTCACGCGCCAATGAAGATGGAGAAAGGTTGGGTTTAGGGGTACTTGACCATGGGAGTTCCCTCACAGTTTGCAAACACAAAAATATGTCATCACCTTGCTTATTGGAGACAAAACCAATTGTGAGTTCACTCAACCACGGTCGCGAGCTCTCCCAAGCTTGTACCTCACGTGACAATAGAAGGTGTCATGACCCTACCTTTACATCGTGGTAAATCTTGATTGATGGTTTTAAGGACGAAAGGAAATCAGACGTAAAGGTGGGTTGAGGGTAATTTTACAATCATGATAGCTCTCTCGAGATGTACATCCACTAAAGATGTCATCACTTCATCTTTATCGACTTCACCATCTCGAGTATGCTAAACCATGACTCATGACCCTTTCGTAAAGTCCATACCACTCACGACAGGTTCATTTAAGCAATCTAGTTGTTTTTAGACAACCTAAAATAAGACAGGAGTCGCTACTAGTCTCTTTTTTTGGGGGTCAACTAGAAAACCCAATTGAGGGTTGGGAGTGTTCCCTCAATTCCTACACAAAGAGATATCTGAGTTCGAGAACTTGGGTTACATTAACATTTCTATTAGCACATTTTTGGTACCTAATAGTATGTTGTGTTTACCTAAGGTGTCCATGCATGTCTTTTTACTTTTTCGAGATCGTTTATCCTAAATTAGGTAGTTGTGCATGATTGGTCATTTACATGCTATTCTAAAAAAATGAAAAGAAAGCAATCAATTGAATTGAAAGTACAAGACAGTAATTAAACAACCAAGGAAAGCAGTGAACCTGCCATGCAATCCTAGGAAAAGATAAATTAAAAACAAACTAAAGGACAAGAAAGAAAAGACCTTGTAATTCGTCGGACTTATATACAAATAACAGGAACCCGAGACATATGTAGAGGATGAATGGTACAAAAGCATAGTCGGATTGGACATTGACCTTTCACCGTCTTCGCGTCGTCTTCATCTTCGGGATCATAATCTAAACCTAGTCTAAGAATTGTAACTAGGTACGTACAATAGAAAGAAACAAATATGCACATCAAAACAACCAAAAGCACAACATCATGTCAAGGTCAACTACTCAAAGGAAGTTCAATTCAAAAATCAAATTTAGGCCTTGGGGTACAGGTCCCTCTAAGACACCTGCCTAATTCATTTAATGACTTATAGTCATTATAGACCAATTGTATTCTCGCATGGTCAATAACACCTATAAGTCCTTAATGAGGTATTCTATGTGATTCCTAAGATCTTCCTTCAATATCATGTACTAGTCCTAACATACATCTAGAAGTCACATGCACAAACATGAATTAGACACACAAGCACAAGGGCATGTGCCAATCACAAACACAGGCATTTCTAATAAATGATGTGATTACATGCATGAGGGTACATATGCTATTTCAAAGACAATGAATATCGAGGTATTTGAAACCACTTTCTTGAAGATGGTATACCTAGGTTCATGCACAAACTAACCTAGGACACTTATCTAAACAATCACAATCAGGTTTATGTCAAGAAATTCCAAAGCAAACATGCAATGACAGCAAAATTGGGCAATGCCTAATGAAAATTTGGCAATGAGAAAATTCCCTAACATGCACGACATGATGATAAATAACTTTCATGTAGAAAGTTTTCTTAAATGGTATACACAGCAATAACACATCAGAAATTTATCAAATTTACACACAACATAGCCAACATGATGACAAGCAAGTTTCATTAAGAGGCCGAGTGCATATTTTAAATAGAAAAAATGGAACAAAAATATCAGAAGTCTGTCCAAACAAGAGTTAGGACAGGATCCAAATTTGATACATTGTCCAAATTCTGGTCTAGTTTTGAAAATTTGGAAAAGTGGTCCAAATGATGAGTGATCTGCATGAAATCAGTGATATTGGAAACCTCTAAGTGTGCCTTATAACTTCCTAGAAGGGATCGGGTCCAAACTAGGTCAAATAGGTGCTCTAAGATCGAGATCTTTAAAAGTGTACACATCAATAACTAAAAAAAAAAAACAGAACTCAAGCATGTACTAGAGAAACTCAAAAATCATTAAAACAATGCACAAACGGCACTGCATGAAGGAATCACATAAGACTTAAGATCAGATGCAGCGGAAAATTTAGATAATCATCTAACCCTAAGTCGGCATGCAAAAATGTCATACAATTTAATGATATTATGAAATGATTCCAGATTTATAATGATATGCTTGGGAATCTTAAGTGTGATGAATACTTTTGTGACAAAAATTTAACATGTGAGATGACACTCAAATGATGTGACCTAAACATATATGTAAACTTTGCAACATGTAATTAAATTGTCAAGAAGGCATAATGGCAAGATTTGGTCTTGAGATAACTCAAACAAGCATGACAATGTGCATATACGGTAAGGTTTCGTCTCAACATTAACTTCATAGAACGGGCATGATTTCAAACCCTTGAAGATATGCAAAAATCCTATGAAAATGTTGATATACAAAATATACAACAATGAACATTTTTTGTTGAAAGTTCGAAACTCAATTGAGAACATGTGAGTTGTGGCAAAAATGGCAAAATAGACACGCGATATGGGAAGTTCATGTTGCTGCAGTATCCTTTTACTTTAATGCATGCGATTAATGTGCCAAACAATGTCAAAACTTTACACACCAAAGTGCAATTCAGATCAGTGCAAGGCAGACTGTCCTATGATCGAATCTAGGCGATTTTGACCTAGTTAAAACCATCCAAAAATTCTGAATAAAAAAAATAGAAAACATGCTCCACACTATTATGAGCAACTTGTATGAAGGAAAGTTCTTCCAAAACTCAACACATAGATCAGTACAAAAATGAAAAATCGGAGATCAACACAAAACAGACTGACCTAGGCTTAGACTTGAGTGGATTTGACCTAATTAAACACATCCAAAAATCACAAAAAATTTACAGAACATGCACAATATGATTTGGAACAAAAGTTAAGAAGAAAAGATTGTCCAAAAATCGTCACAGAAGGCTACACAAAAATAGTAAAAATCTTATTTCAGAACTAATGCAGAACTGAAAATCCACTTGAACTACTGTAGAATCGCTCATTTTTGAAGATATTTTTCGATGTTCAAACGTCACTCAATCGTGGTGTGCTACCTATCATTTCGAAGCTAGTGATGTGTATTTTAAAAGTCTAGAAGGACTTGACCTCAAATAAGATCATTTCAGACCTCATTTTGGCCAAAACATCAGGTCAGTCCAAGGATACGAAATTGCAGGTTTTAGGCCAAATCGAGTCAATCATTCAAGAACACATTCACGCACAGCAAATTAACTTCCAAATCCATCGATCTAACCTCTAAACATAGTATATTAACCTAAAACTGAACCCTAGCCCTGGCTGGCTAATCCGGCCTTGCTTCACGGGGTTCGAGACTGAGATCGTTACCTTTGTTGTGTTTTTTGCGAATTTTGATCGAAATCAATCAAAGTTTTTGCCAGAACTTCAATCCAAACTACATGAACCAGCAAGGACTAGATCTGGACAGCAAGGACCAACTCCAAGAGGCAGCTGAACGGTCGGTTTGCGGCTGAAAGAGAACCGATCTAGATAGACTAGCCTTCATGTGCCGGTGAAGGATTGGGCTAATCGAAGTTGTTCCAACGGCCGGCCTTCTCGATCCTGACCACACCTCGGTCAAGGATGAGTCTAAGGTTAGATTGGCTTAGGTCCGATGGCTGTGAGGTCATCAACGGCCACCGAATTCTAAAAAAAACACAACTAATCCAAAAATTGGATCAGTCTGGCGTTGGTTCAAACTATCCTTGATCAAAACAGCTCCGATCTGAGCCGAACCAAATTAGAATCACCCGTAGGAGGTTTAGAAAGGAGAAATGATTGTTGATGAAGTGGATTATCGCCGGTGGGGGTTGAACCGGCAACGATCTGGATGCCGAAAGAAGAAACTGACCAGACCAAAAAGAGAGAGAGAAATGAGTCTCTTGGCGCCAAAACAAAGAGAGGAGAGAGAGAGAGAGAGAGAGAGAGAGAGAGAGAGAGAGAGAGAGAGAGATTTGGAGAGAGAAGATGAATTTCGTGCAAATGAACCCCCCTCAAAGTGGAGGAAAAATTTCACTTATATACTCCCCCAGTTAAGCGATTTCGATTGTCGGTATCCAATGGTCCAAAATTGATTTCGAAGGCTCTATCATGATCTCAAGGCATCAAGTAATTGATTTAGTGAGTTCGATTTGCAAAAACCCGAGCCAAAACCAAGAATTACTTCAAAATGTCTAATTATGGGTTAATTTGTAATTTGACGAAATTCAAGGGTCTATCTGTAAAATTTCAAGAAATTGAATGTGCAGAAGTAAAATTGGCATTGAGAGAATTTCAAAAACGATCGCTGGAGGTTAGGAACCATTTGGCAAGGGGCTGTACTGGCCATCCTTGCCAGTGGCTGATACGAGTGAGTGGTTCTCGGTTCCGGTTCAATTACGTCTGGAACTTGAAACCTACCATCGGGTACAGGTTCCTCATTTTTTGGAACCTAAAACCTACCTGTCAGAACCAAGAACCTGGAACCAACCCTATCATAGGTTCTAGGTCAATTCCAAGTTCCAATAGGTTTTTTTTTTTTTTTTTTGGGATAAGTGTATTACAAATCCTAAAACTTATCATGAAAATGCAATTGAGTCCTCAAACCTTAAAAAAGTGTAATTAAATCCTAAAATTTGTCACGAAAGTTCAATAAAGTCCTAAAACTTTCGAAAATTTCTATAAAGTCCTAAAACTTGTCTTAAAAGTGCAATCAAGTCCTAAAACTTTCAAAAAGTGCAATCAATGGAAGGACTGAGATTGAACCACTTCAACAAGCTTTAGGACTTGATTGCACTTTTTGAAAGTTTTAGGACTTAATTGTACTTTGTGACAAGTTTTAGGACGTAATTGTATTTCCATGACAAATTTTAGGACTTCCAATGCACTTATCCCTTTTTTTTTTTTTTTTCATTTTCAGATTTGAACTATAACAAAGAAGGAAAGAGACAAACCAAAGAGAAGGGAACATTCAGTGGTGAGCATTTACAAGAGAGCCACATTCTTATCATCCTTTATAACCAATCTTTAATAATTAGAAAAGAGAAGGGAACGTTCAATAATGTCAAATGTCTCACTTCATACAAGAGAGCCATCACCAAACTACTTTGAGTGTCTTATATCACCAATAACCAAATTTCAATCGTATCATATGCAACAAGATCTCTCACGGCGAGCATAAGACTCACCTAATGTTTATGGTTTCTTAGCCAACTTGTTCAAAACAGCATTTACTCTCTCTTCTGTGATCGATGTATAGTTCTCATAGAAATTCAATATCTCCACTACTATATTCTTGACCTGTTCATGAACACATCAGCTTGGTTTGTTAAAAAGTTAAAGAAATATTATACAAGAAATGAGAAGATGTCAAAAATGAGCCTTGTAATGTCAGAGTTATTCTCTGGGAAACAAAATATTCAGAGTACACCAATGGCATGGCAAAGTTGCAGGACAATCATAAATAGTAGATACAACACACGCCGTGAAATCATTACCTAGAATAGCATCACGTGCAATCTTTGCTGCTGCATCCCCATTAGTCCCATAAAATTTTGTATAACGCCTGCTATTGCAAATTGGTTTTAATAGACAAATAGGAATACTTTACTTGCATAACTTAAAAGTTTAGGAATACTCTCACCTGTAATACACATTGTCGCCAAATCTCACCTCTGGGCAATCCCGTGCCAATGAAGATGTAACTGTACGAACAGATCCTGGAGGAACTACCAAAGACGCAGCTATGGCAGCACCGATAGACGAACCTGCTTCTGATGGAACGAGATTATCATTCTGGACGGTATGATCAAATGACCCATTCTGCACATGCAAGAGTAGTAAAACTTAAGAATCTTAGTACTCTTCATTGAGAAGGCATTGATAGACACTACACGTGGATAGAAGATCTTTCAGTTCATTCCCGTAAATAATATAATAAAAGCAATATCAAGGAGAATTTACTTTTCAAAAACGAGCTTGACATAAATTTAAAGAGTAAATCGGCTTTCTTTTTCGTTTTACATGCAACAGTACAAAGAGTGTTGCTTCTGCAAAATAATGCTTGCCAGAACAGAACTTTCAATACACAAAGTAATGAGTTCGCAAAGTGGCCCCTTCAAGATGCCATCATTCATTTGCCTTATGGGCAAATAGCAAGCTACATGCACTACTAAGTACCAACCCAAGCTGCATTTAATTAGATTAGGTTGACAAGATACGATCTTGAGAAATTATGTCTAATTCTTAAATACCAAAAGAAAGCCCCATATCTCAAAATATTTCCCTTTTGTTTTTCTTTTGTACTGTTAAAAGCATATGTTCCATGTTATCATCCCATGCATTCTTCTATTTCAAAGTGTTTCATACAGCATATTGGTTGCACTCCATCCAAATCTGCCATTCGTTGGGGGAGGCCTTCTTTTCATAGAGGTGGGTGCTTTGGTTTGGTTCGTCAGTCTGTCTTTCAGGAAATGCTAGTTATCCAAAAAGGGTTTGTCAAAATGCCACTGGAAGTGGAAAGAGAGGACTGGAGCATGTCATCAGTTACCTGGATTGATACTCATACAGTAATTCAAGGCCACTGTTAGGGACCGGTGAAGAGAGCAATTATGAAGATTCAATTGCCCACCGAATATAAGATTGAAAATCACAATTCATATGCATTTATGCTTAAGAGAGTCACATTTATTATTTAGCGATCTAGTGGGGGAAAGGAAACTATAAGAAGGGTCAGCTGAGCTGACAAAGTTACAGTTCCAATTCTTTTACTCTGCATGCTTTATTTAGTTAAAGCCCTCATAAATCAATGTGCACTACTCCAGTGACAGTCGAGCATCCAAAAAAACAAAGAAATAGAATTCTTTATTGCAATGAATCATATCTACATTCCAGCATCTTATATGTTTCAAGATCATCAGTTAAGTTGATGATATAACAAGATAGTGAGGCTTTAATAAGCCCAATGACTCAGAGGGATTATATGACTAACGTTTTTAATTCCATACCACATATCCTTTGTCGTGAAACCATGGGATGTACTAGAAATCAGGAAATAAGGACACTTAGAAATATGTACATCAGAAGATTCCTCAGCTGCAATAGCGAAAGTCACTGGTGGATGTCCATTTGCAATTTTGGACAGTGAATAAGTATGACCAAGAAATAAGATGGGCAACATGGGCATTGAAGTGGCAACTAAATTAAGATTTGAATGTCGAAATTCACCTGTGATGTAAGAGAATTCCATGAAAACCATCAGTGGTCCTGGAAGGAGACAGAAAATTATGATTTAAGTAGGCCAACTACTTTTATTTCCTGTATATTTGAAAATGATATAAGTAACCAAAAATTAAAGACACTAAACATTTCTTACTCCATATTAGAGTTGAAATGCTTGCCAGAAAAACTTGATACTCCTCCCACAGAGTTCTGCAGTGTAAAACAACCAAACATGTTAGTTATTGGTAATTCTTCAACAACTCAGAGACTCTTGTATCTGAAAGACCAATAGTGAGCATTATGCCAAAAAAGGGTGTATAATTCATATAGAAATTTCTTCAATTGTGTCTCCAATTCAAGTTAACTAAAGACTACCCATGTAAAGAGCAAGGAGACATCTGCAGAAGTTCTTCCTTGATTAGAAACCTGAAGAGACAAAAGTAGCCAATAAAGCATAGGTGATAAAATGTTGTGAAAACTAAATAAATTCTTCTAGATGTTTTACCGTAAAGGTAAATACAGAGACAGGAAAACTGCTCTCTTTGTAATTGTGGGGGACTATTGGCAATAACTGACGAGTTACAATTATAAGATCTGGGTCAGGTTCACCTGGTTTACAAGGAAACTAAGATTACCTGCAATCATAAAAAACTTTATCTGCATTAGCATTTGAGGACTGATCGATTAGTACCATCATATATTGTCCATGCCCTTGGAAACAAAGCATGGTATGTACACTTATCCCCATTCAAGTTCCAATCCCAACATTCAGTCCCTGAACCTATTGACTCTCTATATAACAACATACATTCGAAATAGTCATTATTCCTAGAGAAAATTGTAAATTAACAACATATGCTGGTGGAGAAGAAAGAACTTGTACGGCAAGAAAACTTACTTGGGCATCCCAGCAGTCTTTAGACATAACACTGCTGAAAACTTTTTACAATTCGGACGTGAAACCATGACCTGTATAACCCCATATCATGGAAGGCCTTGAACAGTTTGAAATGACTATAGAGGCAGTTACACTTCCATGGGAACATCAATACATAAGTCAAGGGTCTAGAGAACTGAAGTTATGCTTAGAAAAATAATCATGATTGATCAAAATGCATAATCACTGCATTGGTCCCATGATGAGATCGAACATGTGTATTCTTACAGAATAGAATTTTGTTCCAGCAGACTTTGGAGGAACCAATCCAAATTCAAGGAAATAGAGGGGCATTTAGCAAATTTAGACAATAATTGATTGGCTTAATGTGTAACTCGATCGTGCCCATGAACATATTCTGGATGGTAGCGTGACAATAATATTTTCTTTGCAAAGTCTTCAATAAGAGATGATATTGCCAGTAGAAATGGGTGTTCAATGATTCTAAAGAATTTATAAGTGCAACAGATAAACAAAGATGTTTTTGTAGAATGTTCTTTATATTCAGAAAAAAATTGTTTAAGCAGGTTTCCTATTAATAAAATTTCAATAGAATTCATAGTCTCACAAAGGTAAAGCATAAAAACCAATATTAGTGGCAGGAAAGCTATCAAATCTTCAGTCGAGTATTCTTCATATAAGGAATCAACTTATTTTCAAGCTGGTGACAAAAATAAATTCAACAGGCTATCCTTCTACTGACAAATGCTAGTCTTTTTATCTTTGAGAAGATGGATCGGTTTGTGATCATAATGGCCAAAGAGCTAGAGCTTCTTGCATATTTTGAGCTTGTGCTGTCATGCCACTGCTCCAGATCTTACCAAAATAACTTTCTTTTTCAAAAAATACAAGCATCTTATACATTTCTATGATGGCTAATAGTTTCATAAACACAGATGCAAGTGTTGCTATCATAAAGGTAAACTTGAACTTCACCAACATTTGAACTTACAGAGAACTGATTTGCTAGAATTGGTACATCTTCATATACTTTTGGAAATAGTTGAAACCATTGAAACTCGCCTTTGTAGCTTCTCCCAATGCTTCCTGCACTAAATGTCTTGCAACAAGGTATCATGTCATCAAATTGGGCAAACACTTGAACTGTGAATAACATGGCTAAAGGAAAACTTTCTTCTTCCATTTTTACTTGGGTAAAAGATCAAGATTGAAGCATCCTGCTCACCCCATCTTCCATCTCTAAGTACCTACATCATACGTGTGAATCACCGCAACCATTACACAACATCAAAATGTCAAAGAACATCCAAAGATCACTTGATTGCAACTAACAGAACATGTTGCCACAGTCCCATACCTTAGCTTTGGGAGCGAGACGAGCCATAAGCGCAGCCGTAGTGTTACCGGCATTGTTCTCCTCAATAAAGCTAATAGTGGAGTTTAAAAACAGAAGAGTGACAATGCCTATGAAATCTTGCCAATCTGGAGGCTTGCCCTGTCACGCCTCAAACCTCGAGCACGCGCACACCCCTCGGTGGTCGATAGAATTTTGTGACATTTTCAGGACTCGTCACCGACCCTTTTCTTTTTATTGCATATGCGGAAGCGAATTAACTAATCCCCTGACAACAACAAACATGGGATAGAAAAGTAGGACAACCAGTTTCAAATCAAATACACTTTCATAAACACCTCAAGCTTATACAGAATGTCTATCTCACAAAGGACTACTAAGCCACCTATGCTCCTGACCCTTTCGCTTCAAGCTCCGGGTTCTTCACACTGGGGACCTGAAAAATGGTTATTCAATAACCAGTGAGATGTAAATCTCAGCGAGTTCTTCCCCTAGTCCCCCGATTAGTACACCAACTCAACTCGGGGTAGCTCTTCAGAACCATCCCACAAACAAACCAAAGATTAACAATCAACAATCAATAGTCGATTTGCATGCAACCTTACCTGGTATGCCATACCTTGCACATCATAACTTAGCACAATACACGCAATGCACATGGCAATTAGATGATGCAGTTTATCAGTTACATACAAATCGTGTTACAAGCGATCTCACTGGCCATGGCCACACAAACGCGTTGTCTGGGGTAGAGGCGCGGACGCACCGCCATCCCTCATCCCAGCCCAATATTGTCCTCTTTGGGCCCCGCACTGGCACAAACGAACCGCCATCCCAATCGGGTCACCCCTCAAGGCTTTGTTCTCAGCACAACGGAAGCATATGTGAAACGCATTATCGATTCATACGTGCGTGCTATAAACAGTGTGCTCAACTCATGCATGACTAGAATTAAAGATGCCATGATTCTCATGCGTTCTTGCACATTGGTGCGCCACACAGCCCACATCAATCAATCACATGTATCCCAGTCAATGCAACAGATAACAATCTTCTAGCACAATCGGGCATCATCTCGTACCATCGAGCACAGCAACGTCTACATCTAGATGGCATTCCATATAGGAGCATCGGTCCAGCCTCCACTACGACCGGCATCCGTTAACTTAGGGCATTCTCGAAGAAGCATCATCTAGCCCCAAGGGCTCGTGACGGCATCTCATATCATTCATGCATTCATTCAATTTTAGCCCAAGATACCGTGCATTACATTTAAATACCTCAATTAAAATAGTGATCCCGGCCTATTTTCTTCATATTAAAAATGCATGGTAAAATAATTGTGTGTGGGGACACGGTCAGATCGAACTAGAAAATTTGTGTCATCTCTTTTAAAATCCCACAGTTTGGTATAATATTTAAAAGCACTTTCGGCATCCAAACCCGATACCTGGTATTTCCTAATTAAATACCAACAGTTTCCAATTATCATACAATTACACAAAAAATTACCCAATTCATGCGAATGCCCATGCCTTTACACATCCATTCACTTCATAAAATCAATACACATGAAATTAGACCACTTTTCATTCTTGGGTGAACAGTGCAAGTGAACAGTGCGCGTGAACAGTACACACATGAACAGTGAAATTTCAGAATTCAATAACTAGTAAATTAAATCCACAAATCACTAAAAACACTAATTAAAGTAAGCAAAACATCAAGAACCATCATTAAACTAAAATCAGTTCTAATTTACAGAAACTGGGCCTTCGCGCATCTCCAAGTTTAAATCCAAAAACCTAACCAATCGAGCTCAGAAAATTCCCAAATTTGAATATGTGACAAAGGACACATAAACAAACTTTCTCATGAAGACACGGAGACCTATATCCCTCTGGATTCAGCCCAGTAATTCACTCAATCCAGCACCAAAATTTGGTCCGTTCTCAAAAAGTCAGTTTTTCGAAATCAGTTTGGTTCAAGCTCTTAAACACGTCCGTTTGATTTGAAATTTGAGTATGTTAAACTATAAGAGGTGACAAACATCCTTGCTCAAGAGCCTTACTCAAGGACCAAGACTACCGCCTCACATAGAAGAGGGGGAACCTCTTCATTCAATAGAAGAACCCGTAAGTTGGCCAAAGACTCCTGGTTAACAGGGATTGTAGGCTGAGGGTAGCTCACAATCAGTTGAAAACCCCCTTGGCCGTAAAAAGAAGGGCTTGTAAGTCCACTTAGTGATAAGGTATCTTCTTCATGAAAGGAACGTGGTAACTTTTGTGAAGAAACCATTTTAAAATTCGAACTCCAAGAGTTGATAAAAACCCCTAGAATCTTGAAAGGTCACCAGTTCCAGCGAAAATTGCAGTTTTGTTCGAAAATGGCGGAGCTAATATCTCCTACTTCTGAGTCCATAAAAATCTTGAGAAAAATATATGATGTAGCTTAGGATGTGTAAAACATTTCTCTATTAGACGTCGGCTTCAGATTCGAGACCAATTTCAATCTACAAAAATTACAGACAGTAGACGTCCAGGAACCAGTTCTGACGAACAGCTTCTGTTTTCACCCAAATTATCCCCAATGATGCAAATCTCCCTAATTTGACGAATATTAACCCATTCTAATACTAATCTAACCATTATAGATCATCACTAGTCTCTATTTAAGCCAACCTAAACCATCCTTTAGTCTAAATCAAACTCCTAAGCAAGTTTAGGCACTAATCAAAGGATTATGAGCTAAACTCACCCGACAACAATTCCGATGACATGAGCGCGGCGGTGGTGGCGAGGGCTATGCATGGTTACATCCAAAATGTCACGGAGGCGCTCAGCAAAAGTGGGTCTTGGCGGAGGTGGTTTCTGATTTGGCAAGAACAGCTGGCCAACGGCTCGTGGATGGGTGGTGCGGCTCTTCAGCGATGGATGGCGGCTTGTGGACAGTGATGGCCCACGGCCATGGCGCAAGATGGTGGCTGGCTTGGGGCAAAAACAGCAGCACACGGTGCTATTTTGGAAGCAAAAGCATAAAAGAAACTCAAGAGAGAAAGAGAAAAGGAAGAGGGGAGGGGGTTGTCGAGAGGGAGGAAAGGGGGAAGAGGAGAGAGAAACAATAAAGTAAAAGGGGGAAGTTGAGGGGAAATTGCTGCAGAGGGGTTGGAGTGAGTGAGGGGATGGAAAAGTGGGAGAGAGAGAAGAAAAGAGAGGGGGAGGAAATTGCGTAGGTAGGAGGGGGGAAGAAAAACGTTAGGGAGAGAGAGATACGTGGGGAGTGGGGCGAACGTTGGGGGAAGGAGAGGAATGAGGAGAGAGAGAAAAATAATAATAATATTGTTATGATTTTTCTTTTTCTTCCAATCTCCGATTTTTTATTCAATAATTTCTTTTTCCGAAATTTCGGGATGTCACATGCCCTACAAAGGAAGAATCAGAAACAAATGGATACCATCTTTCACAAAAAGTCAAATTTTACCCTAAAACAAAAAGAGAGATAGAACAGTGGAAAAACTCACCAACCCCTCCATTTGTAAGTGCGATGGCCATGATAGCAGTAAGCTCCATGACCCAGGACAGGGGATTCCACATGAACCCCAAGAACTTCAAGAATTTGCTCTCTTGAAACAAATCAACAAAGTGCAAATCTTTATTACCAACAAAGACCCACAGACACACACACATTGGTCAAATCAAAAGACAGTGAGTGATGATGCCTATGAAATCTTGCCAATCTGGAGGCTTGCCCTGTGAAGGAAGAATTAGAAACAAATGGATACCATCTTTCATAAAAACCCAAATCCTTCTTCTCTTCAAGCTTATTGTGGCCAAAAAGTTCCAGCCTCTGCTCAGCAGCCATCGACGTGAGGCGTCCTCTGGTACATACTAGGGATTGAAACACCAACTCTATTTATCAACGATAATCTTCGCATTAAGACCATCCATATCTAAAAAAGAAGAAGAAGAAGAAGAAGAAGAAGAAGAAGAAGAAGAGATTAAATAAAATATTCACTTATTAGATATACAAAAAGAATTACAATATATAAAGATATAAACATTACTTACCCAACTCAAATTTTTCTGCGTCCTTGATGCACTCTTCAATATCAATTGATACACGAACGGCTCTCAACCAATCTTGAGTGCAAATCAAAGTTTCCACTACTTTGGGAATTAAAGAACTTCGAAAGCCATCAAGCATACAACCCGATGTACTAAAAGTTGACTCTAAAGTAACGGTAGTTACGGGAATGGACAACATATCTTGACCCATCAAAGAAAGGATCTTATATTTTGAGCCAATAGTCTTCCACCACATCAAAAGGTCAAGATTAAGAACCTTTACATTTTTCTCTTGAAGATACTCATCAAGCTCGGACTTGTTGTCATCGCACCCTTGTTCATTCGAGTATAAAAACATTTTCTTCCAAGCTTGGGCTTCATGCTTTTTTATTCCTTCATTACCACCTGCATTAGCATTGGAACCACTACTACTTGCATCCAAACTATGGCTGCTTAAATTTTAATCACTTAAAATAAGAGAAGATTGCTTATAACATTTATACAAACACTCCAATGTATCCTTGACTTTGTAATGCATCTCTTTAATTTTTGATTCATCATCATAAATTTGTCCATATAAGAAACTCACATAATTCAACTTGGCTCTAGGATCTAACACAACCGCAATCAACACCATCATATTCACTTTATCCAAGCTTCCGTAATATTTGTCAAATTTTTCTTTTATTTTCACAACCATAGCTTGAAGCTTAGGATCCGAAGCATTGACCGCATCTTATACAAAAGAGCTATCCCTTCAAAATAATCATTTGACACAACATATGAACTCATCGACATCCGATTGGTGGCATCATAAAATACTTTCAGAAATTCCGAAAGAATAATATCATTTTCCGAATTATCATCACTAGGAATTTCATGATTAAGCTCACGTGCAAAGGATAGATCATCTTCTTACATTCTTTTGAAAGCTTTTCTGAACTTTATGGCAGTGTCTAACATGAGGTAAGTGGAGTTCCATCTAGTGGCAACGTCAAGAACTACCGAATCCTTATAAGTGATCTGTTCTCTCTCAATGTGTGACATCCTGATTTTCAAGCTCTGTTTTCGATTGGATAAATTGGGCTTTTCATGGATGCGCTTATAGTTCTTTTCTCTGAGTTGACCACTCACGAGATAACTAGCCTATTAGGTGAAGCCGTTAAGGAATATAAAACACAATAGACTTGAGAATTCGACTAAGAATCGACTGCTCAACCGTGCTAGTCTACAAGGGTCACTACGACACAGTTTAAAATCGATCAGAGACTGGAGATACGTCGATTCAACAGAGATATGTGATTAGTGTGTGGGTGATTCCACCTGATTATAAAAATTTTGTCGAACGGCACTAGACCAGTTTTTCTGTCATTTATGTACCCTGTGTTCGTATTTGAAATCTTGAGATTTTCACGACAACCAAGAGTCGCCAATGTGTCGAAGATATACAATGTGGCTCGAAAATAATCGACCACGGGTCAAATGCACTAAAAATTCCTAAAAGCTACTCGGTAAGTTAGGTCACGCTAAAATCGTGTCAAATTGAAATTAACCGTGAATTTGAACCTGATTTCAAAAATTGAAAGTTCAGCCATGTCACAATTCATTTTAGGAATGTCGACTCATTCTCCGAAGAATTTTCGGCGAGCCTGAAATTTTTAAGGAAAATTAATTTCGAACGATTCGGAAACGAAAAGAAATTCAGAAGGGCCAAATCGAGCGGATGTTTGGCCTCCTTAGTGAGCTATTCGGCGAAGGGAAATTACGGAATTTGTGTAGGCTTCTTCCTCAACAAAATTGGACATTAAATTGAAGATATTGAAGTTCAATTGAGTGAAATTCGGAGGTTGGTATGAGGGTTGCAACATTTGGCACCAATTTGGCTATTTGGGGAATTTATGCAAGAAAGTATTGGGGGGGACACAAGGGGATGTGCATGAAGATTTTGGGGGACCAAGCATTGATGGAGAAGATATTTCTTTTAACTTTCAACCCCCCTTCTCCAGCTTCTCGTGCACGCCGGCTCTGTCGGTTCCCTCTTCCCTTTGCTGCCCTCTCCTTTCTTTCCTTCGAAGCCCGACTCTTCACGCCAATCCAACTGCTTCATTTCTGCTTTACTTCTGCTTCACCGAAGTTTGTAGCTCCTGTCTCCTTTTCAATTTATTTCGCATTTCTTTTCCCCCAGCTCACGGCCACATGTCCGCTTCCTCTCCACGTCTGCGAAGTCAGCCAACTCCACCGAGACAACCCCATCTTCCCTCTATGGATCTCAGCCCAGCAGCTCCTTCCTGCTTCTTTGTGCACTGTCCAGCTCCATCTCCATTTCCCCTTTCTCCTTCATGCAACCCATTTCCACCGAAGCAGCCCACTTCCCTCCTGTCTTCATCACTTCAATCGAGTAGTATCCACCGAATTCTTCCCCAGCTACCACACGTCAGCCCATCTCCACCGCTCGATCAACCACCCGCATCAACGATCGCATTCCAGCTCCTTCGCTAGTTCTCCTCACGATCAGCCCAGCCCAAGCAACATCTCCACCACACCAGCAATTTCACCATGCGACCAGCCCTCAAAACCCAGAACCGAGCAGCCCTTCTATAGGCCTTACGGGGCCGTTTTCAGCGTGGTCCAGACTCCCGTTGGCGTCCCCATAGGCTCGAGTTTCGGCTGCCGTCATGCCGTCGTCACCGTGAACTGATTTTCGCGCTAAACCGGTGAGTTTACTCACTAAACTCTACTTAGGGAGTTAATGATACTTAAGGGTTGTTTAGTTTAGGCTAATTAAGGTTTCGGTGGTTAGTTAGAACGGATTAGCAATTTAATTATTGATTTATGCATGTTAGGTGGTTAGAATGGCTAGACTAGAGACTAGACAAGTTGTACTATTTATCTAGATTGGTTTAGAAATTTTTTGGGCCCGTTTCGGTATTTAATTAGGCATTTTCAGCCTAAGTTTCTATTTATGAAATTTAATTGTATTTATTTAATTAATTTTAGTATTTATTTAATTATTTATTATTTTCTGAAAATTATACTGAGATAGTTGGTGACCAGAATTTCGTGTCAATTGCAATGGTGTGCTTGGTTTATTTAATTGAATGTTGCATTGTGCAAATTGAGTGAAAGTTGGAATTTTGGGTAATTATCCCAAAATTAAGTAATTTCAGTAATAAAATAGAAATTACCAAGCGTCGGTTTACAATGCCAAAATTTTTTTATGGACTATATTAAATAGTGGGATTTTCTAAGAAAAAGATATTATATCTTTGGCTCAGGCCGACCATGTACCCACACACGATTATTTTTATCCGGTATTTTTAACACGAAGAAAATGGGCCAAGACATTATTTTAATTGAGGAATTTAAGTGCGAAGCACAATGTCCTTGGCTGTGAGTGAATAATTGTGTGATGATTTATAGTCAGGGCATGTTGACTATTGAAAGTTAACTTGATATGTGTCGTGTTGAGGGAACCTAATGGGTCGTGAACAGGCAAAGGACTAAGTACAACATGAGGATGAGACTTCATGTAAGTCACCTCTAGTGCCTTATACCAATGCTTATTGTAGTCAAGGGCTAAGTGTTACATAGCAACCCGAGGATGAAACCTCGTGTGAGTCGCCTCTAGTGCCTTATACTATTGCTTTTTGTAGTAAAACTCTAACTGTTACACGATAGTAAGACTTCGTGTGAGTTACCTCTAGTGCCTTATACTATTGTTATTTGTGGTAAAGGACTAAGTACTACACAATAGCGAGACTTCGTGTGAGTCGCCTCTAGTGCCTTATATTATTGCTTGTTGTAATCAAGGCTAACTGTTACATGGCGACCTGAGTCACATGAGAACTACCTTTAGAGCCTTGAGTTTGATCTTGAGTCTGTTATTGGAGTATTGAGTATTGAGATTGCAATTGAAGTTGAGTATTGATTATAGAATTTGAATATTGAGAGTGAATATCGGGTGTGGATTGAATCACCGATATGATTTACCCACGCCTAATTATGGGACGAAATTGCATGACACAGAATGGGACGTGTCATAACGATTTGGCCTTATAATCGAGACTCTTGTGAATTGTTTGATGGAATGAGGGATCAATTATGTTGATTCAATTGATTGATTGATTGATTGACTAAGATTGAATGAGACATTCCAAATACTTGGATGTTGTATCTGCACTTATGTAATATATGAATTGTGCTAACATGCAGGAGGGAACTGAGGCGAGGTAAGTCTTCTGTATTGTGCACATAAACTGTCTCTAGGTGTATTTCCTTCCTAGTCGGAGTTTAAGGAGCGAACTTGTTGAGACATTGTCTCACCCCATTGTGGGCTTAACTTTTCAGGTCCCTAGTGTGAAGAACCCGGAGCTTAAGGCAGAAGGGTCAGGAGCATGGGTGGCTCAGAAGTTCTTCCTTTGAGATATACCTCTTGTACTTAGACCCTAGAGTTGGTCTTTGTTTGTGAACCAGATTATGGTTTTCAATAATGTATTTGATTTGAAATTTATTGTCCCGCTTTTCTATCCCACGTTTGTTATGGTCAAGGGATTAGTAATTCGCTTCCGCATGTGCATTAAATTGAATGGGTCAGCGACACGTCCTGGGACGTTGCAAATTTATCGACCACCGAGGGATAGGCACGTGCTCAAGGATCAGGGCGTGACACAATGCAAGATTAAAATGCTTTGACTCTTGTAAGAGAACTCCTTAAATACCTAACCACATTTTGGATACGTGCAGTGGAGTCACGTACCGTAGTCAAAGCATCTCTCACAATCAAATTCAATATATGAGTTGTCCACCTCATGTGCAAAACAATACCATCTAATATCAATGACCTTTTTTTCAAAAGTTTTTCTCTCAAATAGCCAATTGCAACATCATTCGAGTTAGCATTATCCACAGTGATTATGAACACATTTTTTTCTATTCCCCACTCTTAAATGCATTCTCCACCATTTTTCCAATCTCCCTACCCCTATGATTATGCATCACCATAAAATTGATGATTCTTTTATGCAACTTCCAATTTCATCAATAAAATGTGCAGTGAGATACAAATAATTCATATTTTGAATAGAACTCCATGTATCAATCATGAGTACGATCCTAGAATAAATCTTTCCAAAATAATTCTTCAAAGAAGTTCTTTCATATAAATACAACTTCATGCAATCTTTTGCCACTGTGAAACGTGATAAATGTTTGAAGAGGGGTTGTAACTCAATGACAAAATCACGAAATCCAACATGCTTAACCAAGGAAAAGGGTTGCTTATCAAGGATAATGAACTAAGCAAGCATTCGCCTACAACGTTCTTGATTAAACGACTATGTCGATAAGAAGCTACCAGTACTAGAATCTCCTCCGGCCTTGCTAGCCATGTCTATATTACGTGGTGCAAAGAATTTCTGCCTCTTGTCTACATTACAGGGAAACCTCTTGCATGTGGTCAAGTGCTTCCTCATTGCAGAAGTACCGTTAGTAACACGGTACTTAAGTACAGACCCACAATGAATGCACTTCACTTGATATGTTTTTCCATCCTTATCATTGATTCTCGCATAATGTTTCCAACATTCGGATGTATATTTCTTATCATGAGGAAGATGAGAACTAGGTACCTTATATGTGGCACTCATGGTAGGGGGTGCCTCTTCTTCAATTTTATCGCCAAAAAACTCCAATTTCATAATCGGAGTCATCTCCTCACGTTCCTCCACCTCCATTGATGTGTTATCTTGATACATTACCTTCACACTACACAAACAATAATAGAATATAATTAGAAATTTCAAAATAAAGAGCAAACTAGAAATGAAACACCACAATGAACCCATTTATTTCAATGCAACTCATATAATGATACCCATTGGCCAAAAATTTCTAAATGTGACACCAAATATATAAAATACAGAATTGTGAAAGATATAAAATTGCTGCTTTTAACATATTATTTCATTAGAATAATTTCTTGAGTTAATTTTTAAGGAGGGAGGCGAGGGAATTGCTTCTTTTTTACCTCGGAGATTGGTATGTACGTAGTCTGCTCTAAATTGGATGAAACACTTGTGGTAGGTTCTGGTTGTTAGGCAAGATTTGAAGATAGGACCAGGAAAAGTGGCATCTCAATGTGCTCATGACTTAACCTTAATTTCACAGAATGCTGGGAAATTGACTTGTGCTCCTTCAAATGACGTTATTGAAACTTTAATACGGTTGTTTCTCTTGTTCCTCTAACTAATTTGTAGATGCTGCCATCAAGATGTATACGGAACTGATGCAGAGGTTGGTTGTGAAGAATTTCCTTCATGGAGAATTGCTTCCAAATGACAACTCTATTTTTGTTCAATTACAGCGAGTTGAGTTTATTGATTCATTCTCTTTTGCAGCAATCAAGTTCTTTAAAGACAGCAGGAGCAATGCGGGCAGTCCAAGATCGTCTGTACATGCAAGAATCAACAAGAAATGTAAGTAAGTGAATTTTTCTCTCATGCTTAAAAGACTGCACTTATAAGCTAGAGCTATTCCATATTGAGGTTTGCTCTTCACCAAGAATCAACTAAGAGAAGCTGCCAAGAGCACTAGCCTTCCAACTTCCCTTAGGACCTAAAACGACTTTGTTGCCGACATTGCCAACAACCTCACCCTCCTCCAAAGAAGCACGGGCAAGCTTTTCACTTTTTCTCTGGATAAAATCAACCAAATAAAAAATTAGAAAGATAACATGATAGAAAGTACGACCAGATGTTACGGATAAAATTGACCTCTCTTTTCGTGTATATTTGGATCTGAGCATGTGAGTTTGGATCTGGTTTGATGGTATGTAAAATTTGGATTCAATAATGCAAAATTGGCATATCGTTTGATGGTACTTATAGAGTTTCCATTATGGGTTTCCAACAAGTAGCATTCCTTATTTAGATATCATATATATCACAAGGGAAGAGATGAAACAATTGGATCCGCCCCATGGAATGAAATGAAAATCTACAAATGCACCTAAGCTAGGCCAATAGCTAAATACTTCTCTTCATTTTACAAGCTGGACCTATCTCTTCCACGATTACTTTGTTGATAAAAATGCACTTGGAGATGCTTTATTTATCTAAGAATTTATGAATAATTCATGCAAGTTAACTACGAATGCATAATTTACACAAGGTGGAACCTTCCAAATGCCATGTATGCCAAGTTATCTCTTGCAGTTACAGGTTTCTAGCTCTAAATATATCGCGTTGCAAACTTCACGATAGTTTATCTAAGAAAGAACATAGAGGAAGGACTTAGACTAATGGAAAAACCAAACACCTACTAAAGGAGCGTAGGTGCCAACACACAGTCAGGAATCACATGTGCAAAGATAAACTCTCTAAAATTGAGACATCAATTGCATTTGTAAAATCTTGAACCAAGGATTACACCAAAAATTATCTTAAGTTATTCCTCAGACTAGAAAATACATGGGACCCTTCTTAAGGATTACATCCCTACACAATACAAGTTTAAGAGATAGCTATAGATGATCAAACCATCCCTTTCTTCCTTGATGTTCCATTACTACCTTTCCAGCCTAACTTATTATTCTAAACAAGTTTTCCTCACAGTAAAAAGCTAGAGAAAACCAATTTTCAGAGAATCCACATGATCAGGTTTCTCTTTACCATATTTGATGACCAACATCCATTTACTAACAACTCCTACCTTCTGCAAAGACTGCTAAGGCACTATTCAGCCTTCAATGGCCAATGGAGGACTAAATTCCAGAAACAATCAGAAGCACAAGATAGAAGACGCAATCAGTAGTCCTAGACAAAATTCCACATCACAGAAAGAACAAACTCATACACTTATACTTGAGTTAGATCATCTACTACAATCAAATTACCCTTAGGAAGCACTACACAAAAATCTGGCACAGCAAAATCAAAGCTAATTTTTCTCGTTCCAAAAGTTGCACCAAAAAGCGCTCGCAAATGCGGACCACAACATGCTGGCAACCCCGATTAGGGCAAAGAAAGAGAACAAGCGGGAGAGAGAACTCATGACAATGAGATCCTTGAGGTTACTTTGCTCTAGGAGCTCCAAGACGTAGGAGAGGACAGGGTAGTTGACCATCGGAAGTAGCGCCTTCGACACCTCCTCCAACGAATTCGAACCGAGATGAAAAATAAAAACAAAGATGAAGAAGGATGAGAAAAGCCTTCGAGAATCGTTCTCGATGTAGAATGCATCAGTTCCTCAGTGAAAATCTCTGAATCACAGAAAGGTGGAGGGACAGACCTTAGAGACTAGGGGGACAAGCTTCTTCGAGGAGCCGCTAGCCAACACCACCACTTGGAAGGGACTTGAGGCCTAACTCTGTGTGGAGATTTGAGAAGGTGATCACCCGATTTGTCGAGGAAGCATTATCTGTAGATGTAGGTCTTGCTGGAGAGGAACTCATCAAGGGACTTGAGGCCCAACTCCGTGTGGAGATTCGTCAAGGAACTCATCGAGGGCGAGCACTGAGCAGCGTCAAGCAGAGACAGAGAACTGTGAGTGTGAAGTGTGAAGTGTGAAGTGAAAGTGAGAACTGAGACTAGGGTAAATTAATTTAGGGTTTTTTTTGAACCCTACCTAACTAGAACCGAGAATCGCCAGTTCTAAGAAAAAGGGAACCAGGAACCGAACCGAACCCTCCAATGCGATTCTCCTATTCCTAGTTCTACCTGGGAACCACGCACACCCCTAATGGTTGGTCAGACTGTTCAAACTGGTTCAGTCTGGTTCAGCCGTTTTTTGACCAATTCTTAATCGGTTTGGTCCAGTTCTTGTTATTTTGCCTACTTGGGACCCCTGTGTGTCTAAAATTTATGCAATTTGTTTGGTCCCTAAAGGACCGAATTGAAATTTTTTTTTACCCAATTTAAGAAGAAATTGGCCAATTGAGATACAATTAAGCTAATCAAACCTTATGAACATGATTTAAGGGTCTCATATAGATCTAATTGAATGATTATCGTGAAAAACAACAAGTCAAAACCATAGGTGCTTTGAATTGGGCCTAAAGGGCTAAAATGGTAAAATTTGCAACTCAATGGGTAAAATTGCAAATTAACCAAAATAAAGTTCAAGTAATGTCACAATTGCCCTATCTAATAAACTACCCATATGCAAGATCACTCATCACATTCAAATTGACCTTGAATTGAAGCACTCAAGCTTAAGTCAAAAATGGATCTAAGCCTAATATTAAAATTGAACCTAGATTTAAGAAATTAAATCATAGCCATGAATGGGTCAATTCAAATTTTGATAATTGAAGCTTAATTACTTAATTTTCTTATGCTCGGGAAGACAAAATTCTTCAAATTGATAAGCTTTAGTGCAAATTTCTCAAAATTGATTTCAAATTTGGACTTGTCTTTGGGAAATGAGTGAGAAACAATCGTCCATTTGTAAGTTTTGAAAGATCGATTTTGATCCCTTAATTAGGACTCAAAATGGCAATTCACATTTTGACTCGGTAAATCGCAAAATTGAATGCATAGACAGATTTAAAACAATCCCTAAACCAAATGTCAAAGAAGGAACTACACATAATTATGGCTAAAATAAAAGTAATTTTATTTTTGATCGAGTTAGAACCTAAAACTGAAAAATTTAGAAATCAAGGTTCTCAATCAAATTTTGTGAAATTTTTGACACAAAAATCAAATTGGCATTAAAAGAAATGTATTTGTACATTTTTTATGTTTTACATTTTTTTTTAGTCAAAGGTTTAACCAAAAGTCAACCACTTGGTTGACTTTTCATAAAATGTTGATTTTTTTGTCAAATCTTCGAATTTTTGAGAAATTGGTTTGACAAAAGTGAAATTAAAGCTAAATGGCATCTTTTTGGGCAAAAAGTCAATTTTCAACTCGGGGTTGACTTTTGATCAAAGAGTTAACTAAAAAGTCAACTCAAAAGTCAACTCAAAAGTCAACCGTCTGACTTCTCAGGTTTTTCTCGAAAATAAACTAGAAATTACTTAAAAATGACAATGGAAAAGAATGAAATGAAAAATGATACTTTTTGGCCGAGAAATGGGGCTCCATCACGATCAAAAACCCAAATTTCGATTTTTTCAATTTTTTCTGACACGTCGACTAAAAATCAAGTGTCAATGAAGTCCAATTATTAATCACACATAGCCAAAACCCTACAGCTCTTTCGAAACCTCCAAGACATTGTCTCACTTCGTCAAGCACAACATCCGAACTCCAGTTGAGCATCCTTTCGAGCTCGTTTTTATATAACACTCTCACGAACGGTATCCCGTTGACGTGGGGGCATCATATTATTCTCACTAATGAGGCATCCCATTGGAGTGGGGTACCGTCTCTCGAAACCTCAATGATGGAATCCCTCGTGTGACCATATGAATCAAGCATACAAGCAATCGGTTTTATCTTCCATATTAGCCCAGGTATGAGTGCCCCAAGGGCATGCCAACCGATATGTAACTCATGCCTATTGTAAATGCATCAATAAAGTATGTCGAGTACAAAACTAGAATCATGACGTTCGAGTACCGGCCTAAGTCAAACCCGAATCTTACGATATGTCTCAATATCGCAGAACCAAGAGAGAGACCCGACCCAACGTACTTCAACACATGTCCAAAAACCAATGCCATTCTAGACTTGAAGGCTCAATGTGAACTCAAGCCTTGACCATGACCTATGGACTTCTATATGTAAAGATCACATCCATATTACAAGCATAATGCCGGAATATCAACTCTCATAACAACTTAAATGGATGATTCAATCACGATAGTCATAACATATGATAAACTACATCACATAATCTTATTCACAACCATGGCACTCAAACATGAAGATCTAGCCTCGGTAACAATGACAAATAGTCCACAAACAACAATCACGGCAAGCCTCGTAACCCAAGCGACAACCCAAGCCTAAATGAACCATTTCCATAAATCACGCCAACTTGAGCAATCTCCACGCTTACATACTCAATCTTCGCTCATTCCCGAGCCTCATAATTCAAGTATATCATTAGTAAACTATACAAAATCAATCACATGAATTCCTCAAGTTAGGATAGTCCTACAACACTAGAGGCAGTCTTAAATCTGAGTCGTGTAACGCAATAGCCTAACTAACATTTGGGAAATCAACTTACAAACAACCGAGATGGGATGAAGGGCAGTCTAGTTGTGACATCCTGGAATTTTAGTACTACTTTCAATTAAATAAATCGAGCCTTTCATCGACACGCCTATAGTGTTATTCTTTGAGCTGATCACTCATGAGCTAACTAGACTATTTGGGGAAGTTATTAAGAGATTTTAATGCATTAAACTTGAGAATTCAACTAGAAATCAACTACTCGATCGTGCTCATCTGCAAAGATCATTACGACACAGTTAAAAATTGATTAAAGATCATAGATAGGTTGTTCGACAAAGATGTGTTGCTAAATATGGGTGATTCCATCAAATTGAAAAATTCCCATCGATCGGCACTAAACTGATTTTTCTATCGTTTTGGTACCCTATGTTCGTATTTGCAACCTCGAGATTTTCATGACCACCAAGAGTCGCCAATGTGTCGAAGAGATTCATTGTGGCTCGAAGAAAATCGACCACAAGTCATTTGCACTAAAAAAAATTCTAAAAGCTATCCGATCGCCTAAGTCACGTTAAAATTGCGCTAGATTGAAATTAATCGCAAATTTAAATCCAATTTCAGAAATTGAAAATTTTGTCATGTCACGAGTCATTTTAGAAATGTCGACTTATCTGAAAGCGCTAGTATGAACACCTAGAGGGGGGTGAATAGGTGTAAAAACAAATTCTGCAAAATGTAGTGAAAACCTTTACTTTTAACCTGATTCTAAATAACAACAAACTTTTGAAACTGAGTCTAAAGAGCAGCAGACTTTGAGCAAGATTAGACTTTAGCAGTTAAATAGAATTACGAATAAAATAAAGGAGTTTAGGGAAAGAGAATAAGAACACAAGGTTTATAATGGTTCGGCTTAGATCAAGCCTACGTCCACTCTTCTACGCTAACAGCTTTCTAGCTGGATTCCACTACACAATCAACAAGAGATTACAACTTTGAGTACAAATACTTAGTAATAGATCACACTATCTCATTAAGTCACTCTTTTGGTATTTCTCTCACGATCACAAACGTTTAAGCTCAACAAAGAGAAGTGTATGATCGAAGGTCGCTCAGACTTTAGAATTATAAATTCTACGCTCTGTCTCTTTTTTGCTCATCAGTCCTTCATCTCCTTAAATACTCCTCCACTTCCAAACTAGCCGTTAGACAGTATCTTGAGGATCGTCTTCCAATCTACCTGTTGGACAGATCTGTATCTAGAAGATTTGGTAGCCGTTGAGTGACAAAAGTAGAATCCCAAATTAAATCCGATCGTCCATACAAACAGAACCTTGGTTTCCATAAGTAGAGCTTCTTCGTATAGAAAGTTCTTGTCTTCAAGATCTAAATGTCAATCAATCAGATTGAGTCAATCAAATCAATCTTGATGTGGAATCCAAACCAGATCACTAGCCGTTATATGATTGGGCTTGTATTACATTCTGTCAAATCTGGATATAAAGTCTGAGTGCAATAAACTTTACAATCTGAGTCTGAGTGCAATAGACTTTATAATTTGGGTCTGAACATATTCTGCTTTTGAACAAATTTAGCTTTAAGGTCTGAACATAGTCTGAATAAGTTCAGCTTCAGCATAGAGTTAGTCTGTCTTCTGGTTCTTCATTCACGTTCAGTCTGGAATTTGTTAGAGTTGGCAGAATTATGATGTAAAATAGACTTTGACACTAAAGTATGGCAATCTTCAAACTTGACGCGGAAGTCTGGAAATCTTCATAAAATACTTTGGACATGTGTTACGTTCAGTCTTCTGGCCGTCTTCAGACTTTGACAATATCCTTTACATGTTCTATCATCTGCATGGTCTATTACTCAACCATTAAACACGTTAGTAACCTTTGATTTATTTTGTCATCTTCAAAATATCATAAGGGATTTCCCTAACAATATCCTCCGAAGATTTTTTCTACAAATCGAGATTTTGATGGAAAAAGTCGATATAGGGCCGTTTTCGACCGAAAAATTCATAGGACCGTCTTTTATCGTGAAATTGAGATGCAAGTCGGATCTATTGGCAAGGAAAAATTTCAATTTGATCGAGGATATGATGATGGAATTTATAGAGGCTGCATCGCCGTCACTGCCAATTGAAGTCGCGTCCGAGCTCCGTTGGTCATCGTCTCGGTTCCGTCTATCTGTGCGTTCGTGCGTCATTGTCCCCATACCTGCTCGCTGGCTGACGCCTGTACGTGCACTGTTCAGCCGCCATTCACCGTCGCCAAGCCCCGGAGCCACCCACCAAGCCGCTACTGCCTCCTCCGCTCTTTTCTCACCGAACTAGCCACTGGTTCCACCTTTCTCGGCCAAGGACAGAAACCAAAGTCCCTGGGTCTACAGCCACTATTTGGCCCGTTTCCAAGCCCTTCCAAACCTCGAAAGACACACCCGCTTTGGAGTTTAACGATCCTCTCTGCCTCGCCATCGTTTTGGTTCAACTGGTTCGTTAATCAAGTAAGTTTACTCACTAATCTCTGCTTAGGGAGTTAATTATGCTTAAGGGTTGATTAGTTTAGGCTAATTAGGGATTATGTGGTTAGTTAGAATGGATTAGCAATTTAATTATTTGTTTATGCATGTTAGGTGGTTAGACCGGCTTAATTAGCGATTAGATAGATGGTAGTATTTATCTAGAAAGGTTCGGAATTTTTTCGGGCTTGTTTCAATATTTATTTAGGATTTTCCAGCCTAAGTTGCATTTACGGTAATTAAATTTATTTATTTAATTAATTTTGGTATTTATTTAATTAATTATTATTTTCCGAAAATTAGATCGGGATAGTCAGTGATTGGAATTTTATGCTAATTGCAATGGTGTGGTTGGTTTATTTAATTGAATGCTATTTTTTGCAAATTGAGTGAGATTGGTAATTTTGGGAATTTATCCCAAAATTGAGTATTTTTGGTATTTAATTAGAGAATACCGGGTGTCAGTTTACAACGCCAAAAATGTGTTTATGGACTATTGAAATTAATGGGATTTTCAAAAAGGAAAGTATTTTATTTTGGCTAAAGCTGACCATGTACCCACATACGATTATTTTTATCAGGTATGATAAAAAATGGTGAAAATGTTAGATGATCAGGATGGTATACTATATCAACCCGCAGGCTTTAATATGTCAGCTTAGAGTAAGCAATATGCCGGTATACTATATCAGCCTAAAGGCTTTGATATGTCAGCTTAGCGAGAGCAGTATATCTTATCAACTTAAAGTGAGCATTAGTAGTATACTATATCATCCTACAGGCTCTAATATGTCAGCTTAGCGAGAGCAATATACTTTATCAAATTAATACGAGCTATACTATCTATCTTCATCTTAGAGTGAGCAGTATTTGATATGATCGAACTTTATAGATAGTATTAAATGGGCTAACCGAGATAAGGTCATGATAACATGGAATCGACTGAGTTGATTTGATTGGTTGAGGTGATTTGTATATATATGAAATGTACTAACTTGTAGGAAGGAATGGAGGCAAAGGTAAGTCCTCTGACTTATGTTTGTGCTTAAGCAACCCTTGGAGCGTATTTCCTTCCTAGTCGAGACTTAGGGGGCGAACTTGTTGAGACGTCCTCTCACCCCATTGTGGGATAACATTTTCAGGTCCCTAGATGGCAGCTCCTCCTGAGCATTTTGGTCAACTGAAGAAGGTCACTAAGCAAAGGTGTTATATTCCGCTTCATAGGGACCTTAGGGGATGGGAGTATGAACTTGTGAAGTCTGTGGTCTGAGTTGATGCAGGTCTACCCCATAAGGTACCCCATTGATATAGATCATGGTACTGCCAAGATCAGAATGGACAGAGAGAGAGCCCCATACCAGAATCTAACATACCTCTTAATCAACATCCAACCGCCCTTAAGTGCAAGAAAGAGCTTTTGGTAGCAAATCTACAAGCCATTGCAGTGAGGTTCTGGTCAACATCTCGTATTGAGATCTTAATGCCATAGGTAAACATTCTTGCCATTCGTCGTAAAAGCCTTGTCTTTGTATTGTCCTAAATAAGGGAAGGTTGCTCAAGGTAGAGTCCACAGGCAAACTTGTTAGGATGTCTTTGCCCCCTTCTTAGTTCCTTTTGAAGACCCATAGTAGCCGCAAAGACCCATATGTGCTGGAGGTTGCTTTTGGGAAAGGCACAGTAGATCCTCCCAGTGGTTCGAAGGTAGACCCGGATCTTTCAGATCCAGGGACCTCGGTGTATTCAACTGAAGGCTCTAATGAGGATGAGGATGAGGATTTGTAGTTTTATGATTCCCCCTCTATTTTGCAGACCTTGTTTTTATAGAATGATATTGTATATGATATGGCTTGATATATGTATATATAAACGTGTTATGGTTTGAAAAATTTATAGCCTTGCTTTTCTATCCTATATTGTTTTTTTTTTTTTTTTGGTAAGGATCTATCCCATATTGTTGTTATCTGAGGAAATCATTTATTTGCTTCCGCATGCGCATTAAAATGAATGCGTCAGCGATGTGTCCTGGGACGTCGTTATTTAATCGACCATGGAGAGATGGGCACGTACTCGGAGGATCGGGGCGTGACACTGGTAGTGCTAGCTTATGGACAGTTGAGCGATGGCGAGCTAGGTGGCAACGGTAGCAGCTTGACAGTGATGGCGTAGCATGAGGGCAGCACGACAACAGTGGATGGCGTGAGCGAGTGGTGGTGCAACGATGGTAGAAGGCAAACAAATAGGCGGACGACCAAGAAGAATGGCAACAACTCGAGCAAGAGTGGGGGAAGGAGAAGAAAAAAAAAAAAAGAAAAAGAGAGAGCGGGGGTTCAACTAAAAAGGGTGAGGGAGATAGAGAAGAAGAAGAAACTTAAGGAAGAAAGTGAGATTGAAGAGAAAGGGCTTCCTTCAATCACCATTAATTCCTTCTTGAATTATTGTCTTATTCTCATGATGGCTCTAAACTTGGAGAGCAAGATGATATCCTAGCCCTCCATCTTGCCAAGATTATCATCCAAGATCAAGAGTCAAGATTGCTTCTTCACTTTCAATTATTGGCTAGACTCAAAAAGGGTAATTTGGTCCATTCCTCTTTGTCTACCCCAAAAGTGGGGCCTATACACTTTAAATGACCTCTCAAAATTTGTCTCATCTCAATTTAAATCTTAATAGGATAAATTGATTTCACCTCTAGGCCCATCAAAGTCTATATCCTCAAATTAGCACATTTCTCCAATTAATGCACTAATGGGCTTACTAAAATTATTTCAATGGGAAAAGAATGCCTTGATAACATTTACAGTCGATACCCGTAATTGGACCAGGTTTCATGGCTAAGTTTAGATCAGAAACAACTTTAACGTGACCTACCCAAATTTAAGCGGCATTGGCAAAACTCACATGGTCCCACTCAAACTGAGCTCAACACTTGTTCAAGACTTTACGCGTGACTTTTAGTTTAGCTTAGTCGATCCACAAGTGACCCTTGGTTGTCATGTAATCGAGTAAGGTCGGTCAGCCTACCCTGATCCACGGTCATTTGAGATCAGATTAGGGTCGTTCACGAACGGTACATTGACTGTACAGCATCACCTGCGATCAATATCTACTTGAGTTGAATCAATCTGCACCCATCTATCGACTAACTCGTGATGGCACGTGATTGCCCATAACGATCCTTGTGGTCGAATGGTCCTTATCATGGTTAAACACTCCAATCTATTGTATCCCTGATCCTAAGTTACCTTGTTCCTTGTCAGCTCATGAACAATCCCTAGAATTGAGTCACGACCTCTCTTCATTACTGACGTACCGATCCTTAGTCCATCCCTTGTAGTCGAAATAGGAGTTTGAATCGATAATGTCACGGGTGCTCCATAACGAGAGATGGGGGATGCAGGGAGGAGCAACATAGCTATTAATCTAAAAAATAGCTACAGGAGTGAGCTAACGCTCAAGGGGAGAAATAGTGAACTCATAAACCATTCGATACAGGTGACTCATGCAGTGACCTTAGATTCACTAACCAGGTATCCACGGTTCCCATACTGCAGGCATCCCTACTCTGGGGCATCTTAGTTGTTAGCCAAGGTATTTGCCTCTGACATCCACTCCGAGCCATCGTCAGGCTCTTGAGTTGATTGTCAAGACTTCTGAGGTTTGTCACTAGGCTGGGCATCCCCACTATAACCCAAGATATCTTGGTTGTCAGCCAAGGCATTCACCTTCAACATCCGCTCTGGGCCATCGTCAAGCATCCAAGGTCCATCGGCCTTTGGCATCACATATATTGGCCATCTCACGCATCGCAGGCATATCACACTCATGCAATGACATAGCAATCATACACTATACAATGTACCCCATGCGACACACATGATAGCACGATGGGCACCAAGTCACCACAAACAATTCACTAGCTCACGGCATACTCAAAATAGAATGTAAAACAAAATTCTAGATTATGCCCTCACATTTTTAGTTCAAATTCCACAAACAAATGGTATTATATTAAAGCCAAATATACACCATTGGGTAGCCAAATGAATGCAGTTACTATCATCAATGGACCACAATTCGAGATTCCATCATCTTACCATGGAATTTAATAAAACTCGAACCAAAGGCAAAATCGACCATAGTTGCATAGTCGTGAAACTTGAAACCAAAATCATAGTAAATGAAGTCGAAAAATTCTAAAATTTTAATATGTTATAAAGAAGACCTTAATAGACACTTTTCATGAGGGCACTAAGCCTAAATCATTTTGTACAGAGAGCAGCAAATCAACGAATAAGACTCATGGACTGGTCTATTTTTCAGAATCAACGAGCACTAAGAGGAATACGTTCCAGTACCTAAAACTTCACCAATTGCTACAAAATTCTAATATGTTATGCATGAAGTTGTCTCTTACAACTTTTATGAAGGAATTACAACCAGATTAGATACCAAATTTCTTTTTAAAAATCCAAGAACATATAGAAGTCATCAGTTTAACCATTTGGGTAGATTAACATTGTAGAAACAAACAGGCCTTCAAACAAGCCATATCAATCTAGAAAAATCCAAATTAAATATATGTTATATTTCATGCTATTTAGTGCAACTTTCACGAAGGGATCATTTAAGAATCGAGCTAGAAAATTCTGTAAAAAATTAGGGGACCACTAAAGTCACTCGTACTGCAATTCTGGGCAGTACCAACACGGCAAGAAAGTATGTCCTTGTACCGACTACCTTATCACAAAAAAATCCACAATAAATATATGTCATAGATCATGGTCTCTTGCACAACTTTCATGGAGGAAGTTTCACCTAGATTGTAACACAATAAGCTGTAAAAAATCGACAAACCGAAAGAGTCTAATATTCACGGTTCTGGAAAAACAGTCTATAGTTCAAAGTTCCTTGCAACACATGGATCCCATGAATTCATAGCTCAACCACACAACCACATCAAACCTGATAGAGCACATGCAACCTATATTTTCAATTATAGATCTTGAAAAAGCTCCTACAAGCTAAACACAAGCATCAAAACCACATACAATGCCATTCGGAACTTAAAACCAGCATGCATGTCTTTTTTTCCTTAAAACCACACCTTCACAGCATCTAACATCTCTATTTTATCATCACAGGACACATCCACAGCCACAAAAATAAGAAAACACCAAGAAAAACAACAAAGCTCCTTATTCTACAAAACCAAGCCCCAAGAAGATCAACGAGAGTAGGAGAGTGCTATTTCTCCTTGCCTTAAGGTACTAGTGCTTTGCTCTTTTCCTCCTAGGCTCACCGTGAGCTTGAGAAAGTCTTGAACTTGCTGGTTGTCTTGGGTGAGAAAGAGGGCGAGAGAGAGAGAGAGAGAGAGAGAGAGAGAGAGAGAGAGAGAGAGAGAGAGAGAGAGAGAGAGAGAGATCTTGGGTAACAAGGAGAATGTAACAACCCCAATTCCATCTCCAGGATCTCGAGCGGCAAGGGTTATTTTCGCGTCGCCAATCCATTTCTTTTTAATCTTCGAATCAAGCACATGCAGAAGCATTACAACAACCATCTCCTAGACAAACATAACAACCAAGTAGCTGGAAAAACATTACACAAAGCATACTGCTACTAAATTACATCACTATATTTACAAGCCCTCCTCTAAGGGTCTATTTCCTTCCATTTTACATCACTCAATAAGACCTAGTCCAGAGAATTCCTAGCTCCTCTAGTGAGGCTACAACTCCAAAGGAGAAGACTTTCATACCTACAAATCTGAGGAAAAACAACGGGGTAAGTTTATAAACCCAATAATTAAACCCACTAATTTTAGAGCTTGTTTGATAAGGTAATGATAATGGTTTAAAAGTTACTCAAAACTATTCTTCACCTTAGAATAGGAGGGCTACACACCCATTTAAGGAAGAACAAGCCAAGTCCAGTCTTCTTGGATTAGGATGATAATGCTTTAAATGCATGTGGACTATAGCTCTTTGATACCAAGCGGAGGTGTTCCTAATTGTTTAGGACTAATGATTCCCCTAAGTTGAGACTTGAAGATCAAGCTGTCTTCCATTTAATACACTCCTTAAATGCTTCTTAACTTGGAGAGCAAGTCTTGACCTAAGGCTTGAAGAGCAAGTTAGGATAGCCTATAAATAGAGGCATCCTTCTTTTATTTCTTTACCCCACCTCATCTTCCTCTCCCTCTCTCCCCTTGGTCGATCACTGCCCTCACTCTCTCATTCGGCCCTCTCTCTAGGTGCCCTTTTGTCACCGTTCTTGCCACTGATTGCTGTTACCGTTTGAGCCATTGGTCTAGAAAGTAGTAAGTGGACTTACTAATATTTGGTTAGGACGTTGTGTTATGCTATTCCAAGCTTGTAACGAGTCATTGACCGAAGTTGATTAGATTATTCTTACTTGAACTTGTTTGATAACGTTTCCAATCATGCCTATATTGCCGATATGTTTTATGATGTTGCTTGTGCCCGTGAGCCAAAGTACGTTCCGAACTATGAAAAGAGATCTTGTTGGTCTTGGATGTGCGTTGAGACGCGATGGACCAGATCTTACTTGGTCTTGCGTCGATATTGAGGTGTATCAATTATAAGCCATGTTTGGTTCTAGGTCGGCGTTCAAACGTAATGGCTCAAGTCATGAGCCTTGAGTGATAAATAGAATCTCTAACTCTTACGTTGTTGAGTTTAGATGTGCTCACCCATGTAAGCCGTATGTTGTAATATTCTTTTGTACAGTTTGCTCATATTTGCATACTCGAATGCATTCATGCCTCAGGACAAGGTTGAGGTTTGCTCGATTTGGAATTGATGTCAAGTCACGATGGCTTAAACTTGCGAGGCCCTGGATCGACATTGAGATGAGTCAGTTCCAAGTCTCGTTCAATAGAAGGATCACCCAAGGCCGTGAGGTCATGGATCAGCATTGAGGAGTGCCGGTTCTAAGTCTTATTCGGTACAAGGTTCACCCAAGCCCACGAGGTCTTGACATGGCGTTGAAGCATGTTGGTTCCAAGTCTTGCTTGGTACAAGGATTGACTTAGGCGTGCGTATCAAGCCACAAACTAAAAATCGTGCCCGGTATATTATATAATATGACATTGAGAGTCATGGTACATTCACTTGAATGAGCACGCCCTTGGGACTTGTATGTGTCGACCAAGATGAAAGATTAAAAAACTAGCTTGTGTGATGCACCATGTGTGATCACCTAATGAAAGATGATAACCATTGCCACTTGAGATGGTGACGATGAATGGGATGCCTAGGTTTAAGCTCAGAAGTCTCGAGAAGTTAGCCCCGAGAAGCCTTGGTCAAGCCGAGATGCTCTAGTCAAGTCAGGAAGCCTAGCATGAAGTTGGAAGCCTCGATCAAACCAAGAGGGTTTGGTTGAGTCAGGACAAAGTTAAATGAATCTTCCAAGTTAAGTATTGGAGTGTATTAAATGGAAGACAACTTGGTCTTCAAGTCTCAACTTAGGGGAATCATTAGCCCTAAACGATTAGGAACACCTCCACTTGGTATCAAAGAGCTAGAGTCTACATGCATTTAATGCATTCTCATCCTAATCCAAGAAGACTTGACTTGGCTTGTTCTTCCTTAAATGGGTGTGTAGCCCTCCTATTCTAAGGTGAAGAGCAGTTTCGAGTAACTTTCAAACCATTATCATTACCTTATCAAACGGGCTCTAAAAATTATAAAAATTTAATACGTTGTAAAGAACTCAAATAACCTTTTTCATGGAGGAAGCCAAATCTAATTTGTTAGCTGAAAGAGCAGCAAATCATCGAACACAGCCCAACAGTTTGTTCGGTGAACAGATTCAACAACCATAGAGGAAAACCCATTTCGAAATCCAAATTTTCACAAAAATCTTTGAAATTTTTATATGTAGTAGACATGAATATCCTTTTACAACTTTTATGAAGGAAGCACATTCATATTTCAAAGGAAATATTTTATAAAAAAATCGAGAAGACAACTCAGTCACCGTTTTTACTACACTGGACAGGTTCAACGCGGTAAATGAATAGGCTCTTGTACCAATCATTTCACCTCAGAAAAATCTGAAATTATAATATCTTATAGATCAAGATGTTTTGAACAACTTTTAAGAAGGAAGTTTCACCAAATTCGAACCAAAAAAAGCTCTATAAAATTAGAGAACAACAAAGGTCTAGCAGTTTCAAAAAACTGGAAATCTAAGTCAAAACCTAAGAAACTGAAGGTTGCAAGTCTTAATTGAGGAAAGGCGGCGCCCTACTTAGTCTTGAGTCAAGAATTCTTAGTGGTTGGATAACTTTGTCCTCCAAGTCTTCAAATAGGGGGATGTATAACCCTAATCTAGTAGGGACACATAAGCCCTAAAGTCATCCCCTCCATTATTTGCTTTGGATCTTGTCCATTATGAAGTCTAAGACCTAGTTATCTTGCTCTCTAAGGACTCTCGTTAGGCATGACTCATCCTCATAATAATATGCTAGAAGCCAAAAAACATCAATGACTTTAAAAGGCAAGACCATTTCTTGCCCATTTGTCTTGCTAAGTCAACATTGTATTTAATTACTAGCATCCGAAGTCATTAAATGCCCTATGGGAAAATATCTAAGTTTAAAGGCCATCTCATTGGATGGCAATTATTTGAGTTTAATCGTGACCGACTGCCTTATTTGGTTCGAGGTTCATGCCTAAGCCATGATTGAACAAAGCCAAATGCAACCGGCCTTAATCGGTGGAAACACATTCGAATTTCTTCTTTACCATGTAAAGGGGCTCTCGAATGGATCCAAGGTCTAGTCCTTAGGCCTGTCAACCAGTCCAATGTCTTGCACCACAATCCTTGATCAGTCCGAAACTGATCTACGTTGAGTTTGTTCGATCCATGGTCGATTCTCGATTCAGAGCGTGGTTTCGCCACGGATTCATTGGATACAGGGAAGGTCCCCTCTAGGGTTTTGAGATCCCCGCTGTGGTAGTAGAAGCAGCTCTAGGTGAGAATGCAGCTGACCCTCCTAATGGTGCTGTGGAGGACCCAAAGCCCCCGGAGCCTGTGGAGAACGAAGGATCGGCGAATGTGTCCAACTAGTAGGTCTTAGGATAGCTTCTTTTGAAAGCCAGTCTTTTGTAGACTCTTGTCTATAGACTAGTGTTGTATATAAACCGGGGTGTTTATAAAAGTGTTTTAATTGTGAATATGTTTCCTGCTTTTCAATCCCGTGTTGATTGTTGTCAGCGGTATTGTTTCGCTTCCGCATGTGCATTAAAATGAATGGGCCGGCGATGCATCTTAGGACATCGCAAATTTAATCGGCCACTGAGGGATGGGCACGCGCTCAAGGTTCGGGGCGTGAAATCCCCACCCAGAGTGGTTAAGGGCTGGTCGATAGTTGGAGTGATAAGGTGCGATAGGTTATGGGATAGTTAGTAGGAATGACCTCTGTTTTGTGTTGATGCATGTGATTGATAGCTGTTTGATAGATTGTTTTGTGGGGATCGCTCAGCTTCTAATTCTGTGTGGAATTGGAAAGCAAGTTTCTATAAAGAACTTGCGTAATGGGTGATCAGGAGCAAAGGACTCCTAGGAAGAGAACCATTAGACCTGTTACTCAGGGTAGAACGCTGACGAGGGTTGGTACTCGAGGGGGTCGTGGTAGAGCGCTAGCTCAAGCTAGCGCTAGTGGTGTAGCACCGCGTCCTATTGGTGCTGGGGTAGCAACCCCTGGTGATCCCAATATCGAAGGGATCATGCAAGCACTAGAGACACTTGGCAATTTCATGGGGCAGCAGGCCCAGAATCAAGCTGCCGTCGCCACCGCCGCCGCTACAGCTACCTCTACTACTACTATTGCCGCCACTGCCGCACCTGCCGAAGTTCCAGCTAGGAACTTGGTTGTTGAGAGAGATAGGCCTATGCATAAGCTCGTCGAGCAATTCTTGAAGTTGAACTTGCTGAGGTTCACTAGCGCAGGAGATCCCGAAGCTACATCGCTCTGGATCCAAGATCTAGAGAAAGCCGTTGCACTGCTAATGTGCACTGAAAATGAGAGGGTTGTCCTGGCAGTATACCAGCTGTAGGGTAACGCTAGTACGTGGTGGAGAGCCACCAGAGGCATGATTTTTCCTAAAGGCATAGTTCCGGTGTGGAACGCCTTTCTCAGAGTCTTTAATGGCAAATACTTTTGCAATAGCGCCCGAGAGCAGAAGATGGAGGAATTCTAGTGCCTCTGTCAAGGGATGCTGACCGTGGATCGGTATGAAGCTAAGTTTGCCGAGCTATCTCAGTACGCTCCAAGACTGGTAGAGGATCATGAAGACAAAGCTCAGACGTTCAGGAACGGCCTCTGACCAGAGCTAAGGAATCCACTGGTGCCATTCGACCTGAAGGATTATAGCAAGGTTTATGGTCGGGCCTAGCTGATAGAGAGGAACCTGAGTAAACAGACTATTGTGTCTGGTTCAAGGTTTAGTTCAAACAAAGAGGGAAACCGATTTGGGAAGAAGCCCATCACCACCCAACAAAAAAGGTGGAGTAGGCAAGTCAGCGCCGAGTCAGAATGGCGCATGTCGCTTTTGTGGAAAGCGACATCGATCAACCCCATGCCATTTAAGGATGGGTGCTTGCTTTGAGTGTGGCCAACAGGGTCACCTAGCCAGAGACTGTCCCAGAAAGCCGAAGGGACTACAACAGTTACCGCCGCCGCCACTGTTGGGTCAGAATAAGGGGTTTGCACCGCAGATTGCATAGCAAGGTGGACTGAACAAACCTCCGGCTTAGGGAAGGATGTATGCTATCATAAGAGGACAGGCTAAGGACTTGCCTGATGTGATTACATGTACGGTTTCGCTAAACGACCACGCTGCTATGCTTTATTTGATCCTAGTGCAACTCATTCGTTTATAGCTAAACAGTTTGTTAAGCTGGTAGGATTGATTCCTGAGTTGTTGCAGTCGGTGGTTAGCATATCTACACCGTTAAAGGACAAGGTGTTGACTGCAGTGGGTTGTCCCGATTGCAAGTTAGTGATTGGTGAGCGAAAGGGGAGGATAGATTTGTTAGTCCTAACCATGTATGATTTTGATGTGATAATTAGCATGAACTGGCTCACCAAGGAACAAGCTAAGATGGACTGCTATCGTAAAGCGATTCAGCTTAACCCGTTATTGGGTGAAAGTTTCGAGTTTACTGGGAGTCGATGAGGACCCTCAATTTCCTTAATCTCGTCGCTTGAGGCAACCCATTTTTTATATGGGGGTTGTCAGGGTTACCTGACAGCTGTCATGGATACGACAGTTGAGGAGCTGAAAATTGAAGATATCGCAGTAGTACAAGAATTTCCAAACGTGTTTCTAAAAGAATTGCCAGGCCTGTCGCCAGAGAGAGAGATAAAGTTTGTGATCGAGTTAGCACCCGAAATAGAGCCAATCTCTAAGGCTCCTTACTGGATGGCGTTGTCTGAATTGAAGGAACTGAAGGTGCAGATGCAAGAGTTGTTGGATAAGGGATTCATATGTCCCAGTGCTTCATCTTAGGGAGCACCAGTTTTGTTCGTGAAAAAGAAAGATGGTTCATTGCATCTGTGCATCGACTATCGTCAACTCAATCAAGTGACGATCAAGAACAAGTATCCACTCCCGAGGATCAATGACTTGTTTCACCAGCTGCAAGGAGTGTCGATATTTTCAAAGATCAACTTGAGGATGGGATAACATCAGTTGAGGATCAGAAAGAAGGACATACCAAAGTCAACACTTCGTACTCAATACAGCCATTATGAGTTCATTGTAATGCCGTTCGGCTTGACGAATGCCCCAGTTGCTTTCATAGATCTGATAAACCAAGTGTTCGAAGAGTATTTGGACTAGTTTGTGATAGTGTTCATCGACAATATCCCGATGTACTTAAGAAGTTCAGAGGAGCACGAAAGACATTTAAGGATGGTATTTTAGACCATGAGGAATCATGAGATGTACACCAAGTTCAGTAAGCGTGAGTTTAGTTGACTCGTGTGGTGTTCCTAGGTCACGTGATTTTAGGCAAAGGAATCTCCGTGGACCCGACCAAGATTGAAGCAGTTATCAGCTAGCCAAGACGGACGACAGTGACAAAGATCAGAAGCTTTTTGGGTTTGGTAGGTTACTACAAAAGATTCATGAAAGGATTTTTAGTGTTAGCGTCGCCATTGACTCGACTATTGAAGAAGGAAGAGATTCGTGTAGACGGACAAGTGTGAATGTAGTTTCCAAGAGCTTAAGCAGAAGCTGACTACCGCACCTGTGTTGACCATATCGGAGGACATGAGATCTATAGTGATACGTCGTTTAGATGACTAGGTTGCGTGCTAATGCAACATGGTAAGGTTGTTGCATACGCGTCCCGTCAGTTGAGACCTCATGAGCTGAATTATCTGACACATGACTTAGAACTTGTAGCAATCATTTTCGCTCTGAAGATTTGGAGACATTATTTGTGTGGAGAAAGATTCCAGATCTTCATAAACCATCAAAGTCTCAAGTACTTATTCTCTTAGAAAGACTTGAATATGAGACAGCGTCGCTGGATGGAACTCCTGAAAGACTATGATTATGATATTTTGTATCATCCTAGAAAGGTGAATAAGGTCGTAGATGCGCTGAGTCAGAAGTCTTCAGTTGCGCCTATGATGGTTAAGGAATGGATTTTACTCGAGAGAGCTCGAGATTCGATTTTCAAGTTTGAGATAGGCCACCTTTCAAACCTCATGGCCACCCTTAGAATTGAGTCGGAAGTCTAGATCAGAATTAAGATGCTTCAGCTGACAGACTCGGATGTTCAGAAGATCCTACAAAGAGGATACCGATAAGAGAAAGGCTAATTTTCATATTTCTAAAGACAGAACACTAAGGTTTCAAGGACGATTGTGTGTACTTGATGATACAGAGCTTAAAGAAGAGAGAAACTCATCATAGCAGTTACAGCATTCATCTTAGTAGTACGAAAATGTACCAGAATCTGCGTCAACACTATTGGTGGTCCGGTATGAAGGTGGATATCGCCAAGTATGTCACCAAGTGTCTGACGTGTCAATAAGTAAAGGCACAGCATTGTACGTTGGGAGAACTTCTGCAACCTCTCAAGATTCCTGAGTGGAAATGGGAACACATCACAATGGATTTTGTGACGGGCTTACCAAGGAGTCAAAGGGATAATGATTCCATTTGGGTAGTGGTCAATAGACTCACCAAGTCAGCTCACTTCATCATCGTACGAAAGGACCTTGATTTGGATAGGCATGCAGAATTGTACGTGCATCAAATAGTTTGTCTGCATGAAGTGCCGGTGACAATTACATCAGACAGAGACCCGAGATTCACAGCTGCCTTTTGGAAGAGTTTACAGGCTGTCTTAAGAATAAAGCTGCAATATAGTATGGCCTATCATCCTCAGACAGATGGCCAGTCTGAGAGGACGATTCAAACCCTCGAAGACATGCTGTGACCTTACGTGTTGGATTTCAAAGGAAGCTAGAAGGAACAGCTTCATCTTGTCGAGTTTGCCTACAACAACAGCTACCAACAGAGCATTCAGATGGCTCCTTTCGAAGTGTTGTATGGCAGAGCGTGTAGGATGCTAGTTTGTTGGGATGAGGTTGGAGAACAAAAGATTACAGGCCCAGAGTTAGTCCAGCAGTCAGTGGATGCAGTTGCCATCATTAGGGATAGATTAAAGACCGCTTAGAGTCGCCAAAAAAGTTACGCTATTAAGCATCAAAGGCCATTGGAATTTCAAGTTGGTGAGCACGTCTTCTTGAAGGTGTCACCAATGACGGGTACGTCGTGCTTCGGTAAAAGGGAAAGCTGAGTCCGAGGTACGTAGGTCCTTTTGAGATTCTGGAAAGAATAGGGATTCTAGTGTATCATCTTGCATTGCCGCCGAGGTTGGCACAAGTGCATGATGTCTTTCACATGTCGATGTTGAGGAAGTATGAGCCTAACTCGACCCTAAATTTTGAAGAATTAAACGTGGACGACAGGGTGTCGTACATGGAAAAACCGGTTCAAATTGTAGATCGGAAGGAACAAGTTCTGTGCACCAAGACGATCCTATTGGTTAAAGTGGTTTAGCAACCCCACAGCACTGAAGGAGCAACCTGGAAAAGTGAATATTCGATGAGACGACTGTACCCCCACTTTTTTGTTTAAAGATTTGTAACGGTTTAAATTTCGAGGATGAAATATTTATAAGAGGGGAACAGTTGTGACATCTTGATTTTCGGATTCTGTTTTCAATTGAATAAGTTGGGCTTTCCATCGACGCGCCTATAATTCTTTTGCCTGAGCTAATCACTCATGGAATAACTAGTCTATCAGGTGAAGCTGTTAAGGAATCTAAACGGAATAAACTTGAGAATTTGACTAGGAACCGACTGCTCGACCGTGCTAATCTATAAGCGTCATTACATAGTTAAAAATCAATTAGAGACCGGAGATAGGTCGACTCGACTAAGCCATGTGATTAAGTGTGGGTGATTCCATCTAATTGCTAAATTCTCGTCGATCGGCACTAGACCGATTTTTCTGTTATTTAGGTACCCTGTGTCCGTATTTGAAATCTCGAGATTTTCACGACAATCGAGAGTCGCCAATGTGTCGATTGTGTATAATGTGGTTTAAAAATAATCAAACACGAGTCAGTTGCACTAAAAATTCCTAAAAGCTATCCAGTAGGTTAGATTACGCTAAAATCGCACCCAGTTGAAATTAACCGCAAATTTAAATCCGATTTTAAAAATTGAAAGTTCTATCATGTCACGATTCATTTTAGAACGCTGACTCACCCTCCAAAGATTTTTTTTGCAAACTGAGATTTTTGGCAAAAATTCAAAGTAGAGCCATTTTGGGCTGAGAAAACTAGAGGACCGTTTTTTATCACGTTTTTAGGATTCAAGTTAGACAACTTGGCGAGGAAAAATGTGAATTCAAGTGTGGGCATCTTGGTTGATTTCATGGGCACCAAATTGAGTCCATTTGAAGAGAAATTGAAATAGAATTGAAGAGGGAAAGTGGCAAATTCGTAGGCCATGGGGGACACAACCTTTTGGACCACTTGGGGAAGCTTCTAGGGGAATTTTGGTGCTGCAAAATTGGCTGAGGATAGGGCTAAAGTGGTGGGGGCAAGTAATGATCAATTAAGGGGATACTTAGGCCATGGGACCCCCCTCTATCTTCAACAGACTTCTTCTCCTTCATCTAGCCCACATTTCTCCATTGTTGTCCATTTTGAGCTTAGAAAACTAGAGGAAAACAAAGCAAGCCCTCCCCTAGCTGTCGACCACCGTCTAGAGCCACTGGAGCCGCCACACACCGCTCACTTGCCTGTCGCGCCACCTGCGAGCATCCACGCCTTCTGCTCTTCGTTTCATGTTGTCTCGCCATCGTCCGAGCCTCCCTAGTCGCTGTCGAGGTCTCCTGGCCGTCGTTCGCTGCCGTCCAGCAGCTGCTATCGCGCGTCATTGCCCGCAGCAGCCTCGTCCACTCATCCTCGCTATTTTAGCCTGAACCAACCGCTCATTCTAGCTCTCTCAGCCCAAGAGCAGAAGCCGAAGCTAGCAAAGGTTGTGAAGTTACTAGGCCCATTTTCAGGCTCACTCAGTCCTCTATTAGTGTCGCCGCATGCTCGATTATTGCTCGCCTCTGCATCGCCGACGTTGTGGACTCATCAGATCGTTAAACCGGTGAATTTACTTGCTAAACTCTGCTTAGGGAGTTAATGATGCTTAAAGGATGATTATTTTAGGCTAATTAGGGATTAGGTGGTTAGTTAGCATGAATTAGTGATTTAATTATTCATTTATGCATATTAGGTGGTTAGAATAGCCTAATTAGGGGCTAGATAAGCTGTGTTATTTATCTAGATAGGTTCGGAAATTTTCTAGACCCGTTTAGGTGGTTAATTTAGCATTTCTGGCCTAAGTTGGTATTTTTGATATTTAATTGCATTTATTTAATTATTTTTGGTATTTATTTAATTATTTATTATTTTTCAAAAATTTTACTAGGATAGCTGGTGATCGGAATTTCATGCTGATTGCAGTGATGTGCTTAGTTTATGTAATTGAGTGTTAATTTGTGCAAATTGAGTCATAATTATGATTTTGGATACTTGTTCCAAAATTGTGAAATTTTGATATTTAATTGGAAAAATCCTAAGTGTCGGGTTTTGATACCGAAAAATGGTTTTAAGGGCTAGATCGAATTGTGGGATTTTTAAAAGTGCGAATATCAATTTTTATGATTCAAAATGATTTGTCAACTTGTGTGAGTAATGATTTATCAGCTTGTGAGAGCAATGATCTGTCACCTTGTGAGAGCAATGATTTGTCAGCTTGTGAGAGCAATGATCCGTCAGAGTAATGATCTGTTAGCTTGTGTGAGCAATGATCTGTTAGCTTGTGTGAGCAATTATATATAAACTTATGTGAGCAGTAATCCCTAGCTATGCCAAAGGACTAATGTGTGTTGGTAGTTCATTCTTGTGCGAGCAATAATCGAATTGATTGAATAGATCGAATTGAATTGATTGAGTATATGAATTGTACTAATGTGCAAGAGGGAACTGAGGCAAGGTAAGTCCTTTATCTTGTGTGCTTAAACTACCTCTAGACATATTTCCTTCCTAATTGGAGTTTAAAGGGTGAACTTACTAAGACATTGTCTCACCCCATCGTGGGCTCAATCTTTTCAAGTCCTTAGATGACTGTTCCTCCGAAATGTTTTGGTCGGTTCATGAGAGTTATCAAGCGGAGTTTTGACTACCTTAATCCCGGAGGCCACTGGGTCTATGAACTCGTGGTGACCACTGTCTAGGTCGATGAGGGCCTACCTGATAGGGTACCCCATCAATTTAGAGCGTGGTTTCACCACGGATTCATTAGATACAGGGAAGGTCCCCTCCGGGGCTTCGAGATCCTCGTTGTGATAGTAGACGCTGCTCTAAGTGAGAGTGTAGCTGACCCTCCTAATAGTACTGTGGAGGACCCAAAGCCCCCGGAGCCTATGGAAACCGAAGGATTGGCGAATGTGTCCAAGTAGTAGGTCTTAGGACAGCTTCTTTTGAAAGCCGGTCTTTTGTAGACTCTTGTCTATAGACTAATGTTGTATATAAATTGGGGTGTTTATAAAAGTGTTTTGGTTGTGACTATGTTTCATGCTTTTTTATCCCGTGTTGATTGTTGTCAAGGGTATTGTTTCACTTCCGCATGTGCATTAAAATGAATAGACCGGCAACGCATCCTGGGACGTCGCAAATTTAATCGACCACCGAGAGATAGGCACGCACTCGAGGTTCGAGGCGTGACATTTTGTTTATGATGTATATGATTGTGGTGTTCACTACTGCAAAAAGGCCCTACCATAATCACATATTCAAGGATTGCACATTTGCTGGAAGACAAGCTCATTTAGATCATCTTGACTACCTCATTAACAGTAATGACTTGAATTGTGTGGAACAACTTAGAATGGATAGATATACATTTACTCTACTATGTGAGTTGGCACGTATAATTGGTGGTTTAAAAGAAGATGGACTTGTGACTATAGAAGAACAAATGGCAATGTTCCTTCATATACTTGCCCATCATGTGAAAAATTGTGTCATCAAGTTCAAATATATGAGGTATGGGGAGACAATAAGTAGGTATTTTAACTTAGTTTTAAGTGCGGTGATAAAAATGCATGGTGTGCTTATTGTCGCACTTGAACTAGTTCTAGAGGAATGTACCAACGGGGGATGAAAATGGTTTAAGGTATGTTTGCTATGCTATTACACAAATTAATTTAATACCTTAAAGATAAGGCTATTGCATTAATTTCATGTTTCTAGGGTTATCTTAGGAGCATTATATGGCATATACATTAGGATATGTGCTCCAGAGATTGATAAACCTAATAGAAAGGGTGAGATAGCAACCAATGTGTTAGGAGTTTGCTCACGTGACATAAGATTCGTTTGTGTTTTACCAAGATGGGAAGGCTCAGTAGTGGATTCTAGAGTGCTTCAAGATGCTTTAGTTAAAACGAATGGTCTGAAGATTTCTATTGGTAAGATAAGCCTTTATCAATGTGTTGCACTCTTTGTCATGTAGTTTGGATGATTCTAAGACAAATAATGATGTTATCATTTGTTATTAGGTAATTATTATCCTGTAGATGTTGGATACACAAATGATGAGGGCTTTCTTGCTCCTTATAGAGGTACTTGATACCATCTATCTGAATGGACAGAAGGTTGTATGCCAAATCCCCTAAGGAATACTTCAACATGAAGCATTCTCAAGCTAGAAATGTTGTAGAAAGATGCTTTGGTCTACTTAAGTTACAATGGGCTATCCTTAGGAGTCAATCTTTTTATCCAATTAGAACGCAAGGTCGAATAATCATAGCTTATTGCATTATACACAACTTGATAAGCAGAGAAATGGCTATTGATCCAATCGAGGCATAGTTAGATGAAGTTGCTAACACCATTGAAGCTGTGGAAACAATTGATGTGGTTGAGCCGTCTAATCATTGGACAACAATGAGGCAAAATTTGGCAGTACAAATATTTAATGAGGGGAATGCAAGTCAAAAACATGGAGGAGTTGTATGATTTGATATTATTTTAAAAAATCATGTGTTTCCCATCGTTGCAAAACTTGTGTTGTAATATGTTTTTATTTTTCCATTTCTATTAGACATGTGTAATATGGTGCTGGTTTCTCATTATTGAGACATATTTTCCATTGCTAGTGTTTGATTTATGGCTTCATCATTTTAAATTGTTAGTACTATGTCGTCTATATCATTATATTTTCTCTACTGCACTATTCACTAACATTAAACTTTTTAAGATTTAAACGAGATGTTTAGGAATGGAAGTACCGATTTCAATCAAACTCAAGGTAGGGGAACAAAAAAAGAACAACATGTATGGAAATAGATGAAGAAAATGCACTTATAGATGGTCTCGAAAAACTAGTTGTACGAGGAATGAAAGTTGAGAACGGCTTCAAGAGTGGTTACATGATTATATTAGAGAAGTGGTTTGATAAAAAGTTCCCCGGTTCCGACATCAAGGGTAATCCTCACATAGAGTCGAAGATGGAAAATCCTAAAAAAGTTGTACAATCAGATATATGATTTGAAGGATCAAAGTGGCTTTGGATGGGATCATGGAAAGCATCATATTGATATTCATTCGGAGGATTGTTGGCAAAAATATTGGAAGGTTTGTGTCACTCCTTCTCATTTTTCTTCTTTACTAGTTTCTTTTTTTAACAAAGCAATATATTTTCGTTGAAGGTCTATCCAAGAGCTGCTTCTTTGAGAGGGAAGTCTTTCCCTCAATATGATTGACCAGCAACCATATTTGGAAAAGACCATGCCAAGGGAAACCTCAATGAAGATCTTTTAGAAGCTCATGTGATTGTAAATCATGAATAACGTGAAAATCATGATGATGCGGCAACTAATGGTGTTAGTCAAAATTTACCGCTACAATCATTCCTCAAACACACAATTTTCTTGATTTTTGAAGAAGAAAAATGGTTAAAGCAAGTGATAAATGGGCTGCTGGGTAAGTTGAGATAGTAGGAACCTTTGGCTCATTCTTGGAAAAAGCTAACGAGAGGATAGAGATGATCGCTAGCCTCATCAAACATGTTAAGGATTTGGATAATGACAAGCAAAAAATCAATGAAGGGCTTCTTCAAATATCTCTAGGTAATATGGATAGAATAAAATTATATAGAATGGCTACAATCTCGAAAAGAAATAAACAATTGATATCTCACAGTGCCCCAGACATATTTTGTTATATTAGTTCAAGTATACCTATCCCTTAAAAGCTATACTTGACTATTCTAAAAAACACCATGTATTTACAATTACATCCGCAACCACATAGGGCGATATAATTGGTCGACCAGTAAATACATATGATAGATGTAAAACAACAATAGTCTTCCTTCGCACTCATGTCTCTCAATTTCAGAATAACTGCTTTTCTAGACACGTCCCATAGCTCATATCTATTCATGACCGCCTGTAACATGCTAAAGTACCAACATTGATCTTTCACTTTGAGAACATAGTTAGAAGTAACATAGGGCACAAAATTGAGGTAAATTATAAATTACCTCAAGGGCTCACACGATGAGTAAATAGGGATAATTTTACTCATCTTCCCTTATTGGTCGTACAATGCACATGTAGTATGAATTATATGCTATAGTGGATTACTCTTTCTATAAGAGTGTATATCATTTATCAAATATATCCACCATACAGATCTTAGCCTAAACATAGTCACGTGCTTCTTACGTACTCATGTTTCACGCACTCATGTTTAGCCCGAGTGCTATATCAGCTCACTTTCTATAGCGTCCAATTAAGTACTCGCATCCGGCATCTTCATACATGATTATGGGAATATCATGCTCAGTCTTGTTATAAACAAATCACAGACCTCATCTTGACTCCAATAAAGGCAACATATTTTATGTACCAAACTTGCTCTTCAGCATTTATTTGTACATAACGTCTCATCTCAACGTGCTAACTACAGCACTTGAGGTGATTGCTCATGTGAGTGAGCCAATCATTGCCTGCTAACATACTTTTCAATAATATGTATGTGTAGTGCTAGTCTCATAGTGGATTTGTACTTATTGATAAAACATCAAATCACTAATAAACAAACAAGTACAATACATCTGTCCACAAATACATAAACCAATGATCCTCTATAATAACAGATATCACATTCTACGCAATCCTAATGACATCCTATGGGTCAAGAATATATATCTAGGAATAGCCTTCGTAAATGGATCAGCAACCATTTTATTGGTTGAAATGTATTGTAAGATCACTTCTTTCTGCACTATAATATTTCTGATGAAGTTATTTTTTTATGTCAATGTGCTTTGTCCTTCCATGATACTTGGGATCATTCACATAGACAATGGCTGCTTGACTATCGCAATAAACTATCACCGATCTTGGAACTTCAGTGACAGTGGCTAAATTTTCCAAAAAATGTTTTAGTCATACTACTTCTTGCACTGCGGCAGAACATGCAATAAATTTTGCCTCCATCGTAAACAAGGCTGTGCATGTCTATTTCTTGCTATTCCAAGAAATTGCACCTCCATTGAGCAAGAACGCATATCCAGAAGTCGATTTATGCTCATTTAGGTCTCCACCCCAATCGGCATCTGAATAACCCAATAGGCATAAATCATTCCCTTGGTAACAAAGTCGATAGTCCATCGTGCCCTTCAATTATCTCAGGATCCTCTTCACTGCTTTCCAGTGTGCTTGACCAAGATTTGATTGATATCGACTCACAAATCCCACGGCATAACATATGTCGGGTCGAGTACACATCATAGCATATATCAAACTTCCGACCGCACTAGCGTAAGGAACAGTTTCCATCATTTTAATTTTTTCTGGAGTCTTAGGACACATCTCAGTACTTAGGCCTTCACCTTGCATGACAGGGGTATCAATGAGATTAAAATGCTGCATATTGAAACGCTCAAGAATCTTCATAATATAAGACTCTTGTGATAAAGTAAGGAGTTTCCTCGATCAATCTCTTTCGATCTTTAACTCCTAATATATAAGCAGATTCTCCCATGTCCTTCATCTCAAAATTGGAGGACAACTATTCTTTTATGGTGATAACCAAAACCTTGTTATTTCCAGCCAATAGAATATCGTCCACATAGAGTGATAAAATCACAAATTTATCTTTGGACCGCTTGACATATACACAGTGATCTTCCTCGATCATCGTGAAACCAAAAGTTATTATTGATCGATGAAAACGAAGATACCACTGTTTAAATGATTGCTTAAGGCCATATATTGAGTGATGAAACTTGCAAACTTTATGCTCTTGACCTTTAACTATGAAACCTATTCGTTGTTTCATATAGATTTCCTCATCTAGTTCTCCATTGAGAAATGCCGTCTTTACATCCATCTGATGTAATTCAAGGTCCAAATGTACAACGATGGCTATAATAAGGCATATTGAGGCAAACCTTACAACTGGTGAAAATGTTTCCTCATAGTCTATACCCTCTTGTTGAGTATAACCTTTCTCCACAAGGCGAGCCTTATACTTTTCAATGGATCCATCCGCCCTTCGCTTAATCTTAAAGACCCATTTGTTTTCAATGGCCTTACGATTGGGTGGTAGATCAACCAAGTCCCAAACATGGTTTGCCCTTATTGACTCCATCTCATCTTCCAAAGCTTTTATCCATTCTTCCTTGTCAAAGGATGAGAGAGCCTCTTGAACAGTCTTAAGCTCGGCATCGTCATTTTGAGCAATCATAAATGCTTCCCCTTCAATCTCAAAACAACGACGGGGAATACTTTTACGATTACTTTTACGCAATTGAATTTCTCTTGAATTCAATTCATCAGGCGATGCAACACTCCCACTAAATCTTGTGTGTTGAGTTAAATCTTCATTTTCCTCTACAACATCAGTGGGTGTGTTAACAGGATCTTCCATCTCATATAATTGGAAGTCCTTATTAATCTCACTTCTACTAGGAAAATCATTCTTCAAGAACGTGACATCTCATGACTCCATTTCGTTCACACTTCCATTAGCTTGTTCACCTATGAACACGTACCCTTTGGAGTGTTCGGAATATCTTATAAAGATACATTTCTTCCCTCTAAGACCTAATTTGTCATATTTGTGGGAAGAATTATGAACATAAGCTGCACATCCCCATGGACGTAAACTACTCAAGTTTGGTTTCGTACTAGTCCATAATTCATAAGGGGTGGGAGTGACTGATTTTGAGGACACACGATTAAGTATATAGGCAGCAATCAACAACGCATCTCCCCAATAGGAGATAAGTAAATTTGTTTACGCCATCATAAACCTAATCATTTCCAATAGGGTTCTATTCCTTCTCTCAGCTACCCTATTTTGTTATGGAGTATCAGGAATAGTCAATTGTCATACAATTCCCTTTTCATCACAAAGTGTCTTGAATTACTTCGATACATACTCACGTTTACGATCGGTTCTCAATGCCTTTATTGTTTTGTTCAACTGATTCTCTACCATCGCTATATATCGTCTAAAACAGTCTAATGCTTCTGACTTATGGGAGATCAGAAAGATATAACCGAAACGTGTGAAGTCATCTATGAAAGTGATGAAATATCGGTGTTTTTTTATGGATTGCGCTCCATGTCTTGCCCTCACATTCAAAGGACCACAAATGTCAGAATGTATGAGATGTAATGGAAATTCAGCTCTAGTCCCTTTACCGAATGGTTTTCTAGTTATTTTTCCCGCTCGACAATGTTCACATATGGATAGACTAACATTAGCGAGTGACCCTAAAAGGCTTTATCTAGTTAATCTTTGCATTCTTTGCAATCCAATGTGACATAATCTAGCATGCCAAGTACTTGCATCAATCTCAACGTTATTAGAAGATGCAATTAAAGAAGAACAACCATCAACATTAACGTTGTACTGATCATAGTCAATGTCTAACACCACAAAACCATTCGATACATGACCTGAACCATAATAAACTATTTCATACAAAACATCAACTCGATCACCATGGAAATTCAATACATAACCTAAGTTAAGAAAAATAACTACAGAAACCAAGTTTCGTCGAATATCTGGAGCATAAAGGACATCATGCAGGAACAGGTTTCGACCACTACGTAAGATTAATTTACATGTGTCGATACCCTTCACTTCAACTCTTGAGTTATTTCCAACATATATCCATCTTCTTCCAGACAGTATCCGACAATACTCCACAAATGCTTCTCGGTCTCTAGTTACGTGGTATGTTGCTCCTAAGTCCACAGTCCACATTGGATGAGATTCAGCAAGCACTGCAGTACTAGAAACAAAAGCATTACTCAAAGTAATGGAGTAATAGGGTATCTTTTTTCGGCTCAGTGCATTCACGAGCAAAGTGACCCATCTTGCCACAATTGTGGCACTCCATCTTGGCCTTGTCCTTCTTCCTACCTCGCTTCTTGCGTTGAAAGGTCTTAGCCCTTTTGGGTGCCTGATCAGTCTTCTTCTCTTTGTTGTTGAACTGAAGATTCCTCTTGCGCTTGAAGCCGGAAACTTTGCGTGAACTCGATTCAGCAACATAAGCATGGGTAGAGGATCTCATAGCCTCTACGCGCTCATCCTCTAACTCCAAGTGACGCGTAATATCATCAAAAGTGACAATATTCTCATTATGCGTCATATTGATCTTCATATGCTCCCAATTGTCAGGATGAGACCTTATAATAGCCTGAACTTGTTGTTCATCAATAAGGGAGTGACCTGCTGACTTCAGCTCACGGATCATGTTTGACATCTCCCAAAGATGCTGCCTCATCGTTACATTTGGGCGCTTTTGGAATATGTCAAATTTGATGGTGAGTCTCCTCAGCTTAGTGGCAGATGTGCTCCCAAACTTATCCTTCAAGGCAATCCACATAGCTTGAGTTTTATCATAACTTTCAAACTCACACATGAGATCATCTTACATACAGCTCAGCAACGTGATACGAGCAATGCTATTTTTCTTTTTCCAAGCTTGATAAGCTTCTAGATCTCTCTTGTGTTAAGCTGAAGTTCTATGCTCAGGTTCATCCATGGTATGGTTGAGGGTTTCCAAAACCTCTTGCTCCTCAAGGATGTACTGAACCTTTCGGTACCAAATATCATAATTGTCACCATTCAGCTTCTCACCCTTATTGAGGTCAGCCACAATGGTCTTGGATGCCGATGCCATAATCAATTGTTATATCACATTGACATAATAAACATAGAATCAATACTAGCACACTTTACAGAGTAACACACATATTTAATTTGCAACAAAGACAAACTAAATTAATGATAATTCAACAAAAGACACATATGCAAAAGTTCACTATGTTTCCAATCAACTTCTATGTACAATTGTTCTATTATCATTATTTAGTTTAATTTGCGCAAATTTTAAGTTCTAGGTAAGAACTCTTTCAAATTCTACCAACCTACGAACTCCCACTAGGAAAAATAATTACATGACCTTATATAATTTCTACAATTTTCCTTAACACAAAAACGTAGCATGATAATAATCAACGTGTAAACAACAATCATGCTTCAACTATAATAAAAAAATACAATTCAACATGTAATGGATTTCCTACCATTGTTCTAATTATCTAACAACTAGAAAATTGCAAGTATATTAAAATATATATATATATATATATATCATATCATTGAACCAAGCTCTACACAGCATATATAACATCATTTACACACAAGCTAACTACTGTATTTCCTAAATCACAAGTAAATACAAGTTACAAATGAATAAATTGCATTAAACCTAAAAAAATACGAGTACATAGGGTTTCCTACGCATTTTCATACATTTATAAAATTCAAAAGTATAAAATAATTATACCACTGTGTAGAGCACATCCATACGAACCCAACGCCTCCGACCATGCTCCAATCGGAGCTTGCACACGCCCCCACACGCCGCTTAAGTGAGCGGCATGCATGGCGCACACGCCAGCGAGCCAAACGGCTCCTGACCGGTCCGACTGGTCCAATCGGTCCAACCAATCCGATGGTTGACTGGTCAACGGTCGGGTCAGGTCAGGTCAGGTCAATCGGGTTGGATCTCGGGTCACGGGTTGGGGTGGGTCGCCGGCCGGCCAACTGCCGCCGGCGCTGATGTCATTGATGACGTCATCCTAGCGGTTACCGACCGTTGGATGATGCTATCGATGATGTCATCCGTGACGTCATCAAGCGTCACGTCACTCCACGCAACGCGCACGTGATGCGCACGAGTCAGTTCACCGACCAGCGTGTGTTGCGCATGCACTGGTGTCCCTAGCGCGTCAGGTGCGTGAGGCCCACACACAGCGGCTTCTAGCCGCGCGTGTGGGTGCGTCCGGCGTCCTCCAATCGCGCTCGAACCACCATTGAACTTGTCTCGACAAGTACTTTCATCATGTATATTGAAAAGTTGACTTTGGCAAAAAAAAAATTAATTCGAAAAACGGCCAAAACCTCACGGATGTACACGACCCCAAACCCGTTCTTCGCTTCGGTTCGATTTTGAGTTTTTCATATGACAATTCCGACCATTAGAGATCCAAACAGTGTTAATTTTGTACTCTTGATCTCAATATCAATTGGTAAATGAGAAAATTCAACGAAAAACAAGGCAAAAATCACGACCGGACTCTAATACCAATGTTGGAATTCAAGTCGGCGAAAGATGACTTACTTGATTCCGATGCGCAAACAGCAAATAACCCTGCAACGAATGTTGAATTGCCTATGAAACACGAAAAACACTTCCTCACATTAGTTTGGGTGCAATCACGAGGAAAACACCCAATTTCCACGGCATAAATGCAAATCGTTCTCGTAAAGAAGAAAATGGAACGCCTTAATGGAAAGGGGAGAGAAAGGAAGAAAACTCTCTGAACGTACGTTTATCCAACCCCTCCAATCGTTGTCTTCAGGGGTCTTTTATATGACCCCATCACACCCCTTCATCGTAGCATATCAAGTCCAAATGGCGCGGTCCAAACGCACTCCATCATGGACGTACTAGCTAAAGTACAACACAAAGAAACTAGCTTCTCTGAACAACCAGCAAGAAGTCCGAAGCCAGACTAATATACGATCACTTACCAACAAGTTAGGAGTAGCTTACACTCAACCCTGTTCTTGATCGGCAAGGAAGATTGTTCTTCGCCATCCTCCTTCAGATCTGATATGGTGCCCTCCTGATCCTGGTGTGGTTAAGATCAATATTGACGCCTCCTTCCCTATGGTCATGAATGACAGTGTTGTCGCTTGCGTTTGCCGCGACTCGTCAGGTAAATTGATCGATGGCAGTGCCCAACGAACCCCCTCTGTTTCGCCCCTGCAAGCAGAAATCCATGCTCTCATCTTTGCTCTACAATATCTCATTACTAAAGCAAGGAATCAACACAACCTCCTTCTCGAATTCGACTGTCTGGCTGTGGATGATGCGATTTGTGAGCCAGATCGCACACCATGGGAGAACAAGGCTCTCTTTGCTGAAGCTACGGCACTGCTCGGTCTATTCCCAACCCTACGCATCAGCCATTGCAGAAGAGAAACGAATGATGTGGCCGACTGGGCCGCAAAAGCCCATGGCCAAAATCTCCTCCCCTCCAACTAGGCCGAGTCCCCCCCTGCTTTGTTTGATATGCTAAGTACTGAGGCATTAAACTGTTGTAATTTTGCTGTTTTGTGAATGAAGTTTCCTTTTATACCGACCAAAAAAAAAAAATGTAAGCAAAATCCCCATGTCCTCGGACCCCATTTCCCAAACGAAGCAAACGAAGAGAATGAGAGAGAGAGATTTTGCTGGGACTTGCCCTCCCATCTTTGTGGGACCTATATATACACACAACACTCATCCAACTTTCTTGCGATTGTCCCGTCACCAATCCCTCACGCCCTCCTGATGGAGGGAGACGTTGTTGCTCGAGGACGACAAGTGCATGGCGAACTCCAGGTATATCTTTCAGGGTTAATACGGGACCAATTGATATCAACAACACTCACAGACCGGAACGCATGTCCCGGGCCTGCCATATTGTTTTTCCACCAGTGGTAGGTGTAACCGTATGTGTCAGTTTAGATCGATGGGTTGAGCACAAGATAAGATAATGAAAACTGACTCACACACTCACGTCTTGAAGCTATAGTAATGCACGGATTAGGTGATTTAAATGCGCCGGCGAATATATGAACTCATTGTTTTGGAAAGGTCGTGTTGAGAATTCCACCTTGCGGTCGACGTGCATAAATAGGGGTTAGGTACTTGTTTTAGTCTTCCAACTTTCGGTGCGTTTGCGCGATTTGGTCTCCCAAAGTTTATTCCGTTCGATCAAGTCTTCCGGTTTTATTGATTTGTGTGATTCGGTATTGTTATTCTTATTCTGTACAATCGCTTTTTCTAACTTTCTCAGTTTCTGCAATTAAATCCTCTAGATTGATTGTTCTCACTGAATCGTCATTAGAACAAAATTTGTCACTCGGTACTAAGGAAACGCCAAATGAGTTCCAAATTAGCGAAAAGCAAATTAAGAGAAAGAGAAAAAGGAGAAAGAAACCTTAATTGGAGGAAGAAACCTTAATTGATAATTTTAGTTACAACGGATAAATAAAGTGTTAAATTATAGAAATCAAGAATGTTAGAGGCTGGAAAAATTGTCCAAAAGGTCTCAAATCTATTTTTCAATAGCTAATTTAATCTTAAACATTTCAATTGTACCAATTTAGTCTTAAACATTCTGACAAATTACCAATTTTAAACTTTTTGAGGATACAAATTCAGTGCTAAACTTTTTGACGAATTACTAATGTAGCCTTCTAACGTGACCATCTAGTCAACACCAATCATATAATAAATTGAGGATTTTTTGGACAAGTTTCTAGTTACAGGACTTGAATGAGCAAAATAATACTTAGATGACCAGACTGCCATTTCCCCGATTGTACAAAATAAATGTAAGAAGATGAATTGTAAATATTTTACACCTTAGAGAACTAAAACCGTAATTAACCCTGTATAAATAGTGAAAAAATTGAAGTGTATTTGCAAAAAGGACAAAAAAAAAAAAAAAGAGTGGGAATTTCGAAGAATCTACACAAAGCGGTCACGCGAAATGAATTCGTCGACCAATAGGCAGAATAAAAGCGAGAGACCAGACCAGTAAGAAGAGTAAGGACCGAGGAAGTCCGAGGCATTCAAACGTGCGTCACGTGCTCTTTTCCTTCAAGATTTTTGTTTTAGTGACATAAAGTTGAAAAGGGCAAAAGAGGAATTTCATGTCTTTCCGAGTTCGAGTTTTGGTACCAAATCAGAAAAAATCTTGAGCGCGCATGAGCATAGGCTTACTTGATTGCATTTATTAAATCATATAAATTTTAGGAAGCGGCTTAGCTGACCGTCCCTCAGTCAAATGACGGAGGAACGGTCAGCTAATGGCAACCGATTTCCTTCCTTTACTATTTTTATTTTGATTTTTGTCTTTTCCAAAAAAAAAAGATTAGGCAAAATATCAACTGGTTTCCCTCCTTTATTTTTTTTTAATTTCATCTTTTCCAAAAAAAAAATTAATGAGAATCGTCCTAATAAAAAATTTCAAGTAAAAACAAGTGATCAAAGTGATAATTTCTTATTTTGTGCACATGAGACTCAAGGTCATCCTCGAAAAAACCCTTCAAAATTCCAATACAACCCAAACATCTTTAATTACAAGTAAAAACTATTATCACCTATTAAAAAAATAGTTAACGCCATTATATAGATTTATTAAATTTAAAAGATGAAAAAAAATGAAACATTGATTTTGTAACTAATAACAAAATCATTGTGCAATGAATTGGCTCCTCAGTCTTTTCACCAAAATCAAATTGCTCTAGAAGGACTCTCCAGTGACCTAAAATTAAGACAAATAATATCGATTATGCATAAAACAAATGAAGAAAAGAAAAGAACAAAATAAGAATAATGAATTAGAAGAGAAGAAAATTTACCCCATTGATCCAAATCTCATAGATGAAGATGTGTCGGGACCTAAACCATTACAAAATCAATCTTAAGATCACACAAGTCAAAACTAAGCCAAAAAATGATTTTTGATCAATTCGTATACAGATTTTATCTAATATAGTTTCCACGTTTGGTTCATTGAGAAGAACCACGAGATATTTGACAGTATATCATTTTATATAGATAATAAGTCGATTTATAGTAAGGTATTTTAATTCAAAATAAAATAATAACATGTATTAGCAACAATTGAAAACTCGCGATTCTTTTCCGATTGCAAATAAGATTTCGAGAATAGCTACGGTGACTTCTCTTATTTGAATTACCAATTGTGTTAAAATCAATGAAAGTCCTTGTACCCTCATCCTAGCCAACTGTATACATTAATTCAACTAGTATATGCTATGATATAAATTTCCAAATAATTTTACATAATTAATGAAAAAAAATTGGAAACACCATACCATGCGATCCAAATTCATAGGAGTGTTAATGTGTGTCAAGTGATTAGGGATTGTTTTCTTCTACAAGAAAGTTTATGTGCAATAGTTTAGCAAAGTACTATTAACCTAATAGCAAATATATGAGAAAATTATGCTGTGTTAACTAAAACTATTAATGAAAAAGTTCTTAAGCTTTAAAGTATATAGTTTAATACAAACAATAATTACAATGTATCTTCAATGCAAAATAGATAAATCTACCTCTGTAGTGCGAAAGTGATCATAAACAATCGTTGTACAAACAACCATGGAAGTCAGGTAAGACATATACAAGCCTAGCAAATAAAAGAAACATATATTCAAAAACATATACACATATCAAAAACTATTTCGATTACATGTCCATTCTAGTCTTTGGGCTACTTATTTTCATTTCCATATATAGTCGATCAAAAGGTTGGGGTAGCCTAGCTCCTCTGCCGAGCTTCTCCGAAAAATGGCCCCCATCCTAGGCTCATTCCCTTACGACATTCTTATGATATCAGTTGGAGGAATGAAGCCATGAATGGAACCTATGATGTCCCCAAAAAAATGAGGCACTGAGCCTCATACATGTGGGGAACCAAAGTGTCTACTCCTTCTTGAACCCAACCGGTGGTGGTTTATGTCCAATAGGTGACGTCGTCTTCTACGTTTACTATGTCTGTCATGGTGGTAAGCATATCAATGGGAAGGCCGGGATGGATGAACAGTGAAGTTGGTTCATCCATCGCACACCTAAAATGGTGAAAACAACAAGAATGAGTTGGTGACCCAGTAAGCAGAAATTCCTAATTCTCTTATAGGAGAACGTCTTGCTATCGATCCTTAGATAAAATTCACCATCCACTTATCGATGGCAAATCAATAACAAGGTTCATGCCTTGCCATGCTTATGCATAGGAACATCTCTCAATCATCTATGTGCTTTCCAGCATCAAGATAAGGAGTTAGTGCATAATAACAAGTCTTCCCAAAAATCCATGGCTTACAATCATTTCGGTCACTAAGAGAAATGTGTGCATCACATAAGATCCATTCAAACACTAAGTGACGGGGATGCAACATATGCTCAAATCGATGCAAAGACTCGGCAGTACATATCAAAACAAACCCAGCTTTTGCAAATAGCAATTCAAGCATCACGCATGGACTTTCTTTTTTTCTTTTTCAGTATCATATTAGTTGAAATTAATCGACTTTTCCGGTAACAACTAGGCATCGATCCCCCCTTGGCAACCGGCATCATCCCAATCTCATTATCAGGACGGCTTCTGGGCCGACCCCCAAGCATTGGCCTCACTCGAGCCAGTATCATCCACGATCTCAATATCGGGATGGCATTTGGGGCTTTACCCTAGGCAACGACTCGGCATTCTCTAGCATTGGCATATAAGTCCATCATGTGTCCATGTATTTCAAGTATCAACCGGTTCATTTTATGTTTAAACTTTTAGCCAAATGAGAGGCCCAAAGGTGTGCCTTGCAAGGTGAACTAATGAGTGACTCTTATGTCTTATTAAATTAAACTCATGCTAGCTATGACTTCGGTTGGTGGTCTGCACTTGGAACCATTCGCTCCGGCTTCAACATCGACCAGTGATTTGTCTCGAGTAACAACATGTCTCAATGTTGTCTCAAAATCAAGTGTGGGTCATACACCCACCTCAACACACGTCCAAAGTCACATTAGACATTTCCTCAACATCCGGGTGTGCTCGACATCCATGCAAGGCCATGAATTTACTTGATGCAACAACAAACAAATATAAACACAACAAGCATAACAATACAAAGCCAACATAAGTAAACAATGATATGATCCTAAAATCGATACGCGTAGCACATCGCTCTATCAAAAAGTTAGGAAAGTCTACTTACCACTTTTTGGACCTAGCTCCAAGATGCTTCTTTGGTGATCGGACGGCTCGTAAGACTACTTGGTGAGGAAGGCGTGAGAGAGAGGAGAGAAAGGGAGATGAAATGAGAGAATGATTAACTCTTGAAAATGTGAAGATGCCTTCTCCTATATATAGGCCTCTTACTCTTAGATTTTTATGCAAACCCATGATTAAGCCTAAGATATGAGTTGGCTTATCTAGCCTCCGAAGTTGGTGCCTATGCTTATTTATGTTTAATTCTAAATGGTCCATCTATTTGCTTATCCTCTAAGGCTCACTCTAGGCTCATTATTGCCTATGGTGTCTAAGGGACACATAAGCCCCTTTAACGCCTAATGTCTTTTTTAATTAGTTGGTCCTTGTCTTGTTCATCAATGCTACAATCTAGGGTTATCATAACTTGAGATTCACCTAAGATTCTAGAGGACACCTAAGTAGGTGATTCATCCATGACTAATGAACTAAAGTCCAAAATCATTAAATGAGGCCTAGATATTTTTGCCAACTACTTGGCATGCAAGTTTTCTCCTTCTTGCAAATGGCATTTGGCACATGATAGATAATGATGGACTAAGTCAAAGGATTATGGAAGATTCTAGAACCCCAATCATCTCTTGACACTTGTCTAATGATTCATCCTTGCATTAATTAATTCATGTCCAAAATTCATCAAGGCATTCATAAGACTAACATAGGTGTCGTATAATTGGAGAAGTCATTCATATTTGTACATGATTGACGGTTCTTTGAGAATCGAGGTTCATGCCAAAATTTACTAAACTTTAACCAAATGAGGGCGACTAATTAGGTAGCCTTCTTAAACTTGCCAATAACTATTTTAAATTAGAATTGATCCATTGGATGTCTTAAAATAAACCTCGTGGTTGGTCTTAGTTATTTGCCCTAACCGAGTCTTAGTCGGGTGGACCGAGTCCATAGCCGAACATGCCATGTCTTGGTCTATCCAAGGTTTATGTCATTAATTCCCATGATTGACCCTTATATCTTATTCCCACGGCTTGGAATTCTATGATGTTACATTTCTCCCCCTTTAAATAAAATTTCGTCCTCAAAATTTAAATATGTACCTAGCTCAAATAGGTACGGGTATGATTGTCTCATACTTTCTTCACTCTCCAAGGTCGCTATTTCTACTCTATGGTGTTGCCATACTACTTTAACTAAGGGAATAACCTTATTTCTCAAAACTTGCTCCTTTCGATCCACGATCCGCACCAGCTTCTCTGTATATGACACTTTGTCATCTACTTTGATCTCCTCGAAGTTTAGCATGTGTGCCAGATCGGATTCGTACTTTTTTAACATTGAAACATGGAAAACATCGTGGACTTGAGCAAGCTTTGGTGGCAAAGCCAGTCGGTAGGCCAAATTCCCTACCCGTTCTAGTGTCTCAAAAGGTCCTATAAATCTAGGACTCAATTTTCCTTTCCTACCAAAACAAGATATACCTTTCATGGGCAATATTTTAAGAAAAACATGGTCACCAACTTGGAATTCTAGGGGTTTCCACCTATTATCAGCATAACTTTTTTGATGATTTTGGGTGGCTCTTATTCTATCTCGGATATTCTGAGTGGCGTCTATAGTAAGTTGAACTAGCTCTAGATCAATGATCTTCTTTTCCCCAACTTCATCCCAGCATGTTGAAGTCCTGCAAGCCCGACCATAGAGTGCTTTGAATGGTGCCGTATCGATACTTTGTTGGTAACTGTTATTATATGCAAATTAAATAAGATGCGATTGTTCATCCCAACTTCCCTTGAAATCTATAACACATGCTCAAAGCATATCTTCTAAGGTCTGGATGGTTCTTTCAGTTTGGTCATTCATTTGTGGATGATAAGCGGTGCTGTACTGCAGTTTCATTCTCAAGGCGGCTTGTAAACTTCTCCAAAATATGGCAGTAAATTTAAGATCTCGATTTGAAGTAATAGTCACCGGCACCCCATGTAAGCGAACTATTTGTCGTACATATAACTTATCATATTCTTCTAATGAGAAAGTCTTCTGCATTGTTAGAAAATGAGTGGACTTCGTAAGTCTATCAATTATCACCTAAATTGAATCCTTCCCTCTCTGACTTCTTGGTAAATCCATAACGAAATCAATGGTAGTATGTTCCCATTTCCATTCCGGAATTTTCAATGGCTATAATAGTCCTTTCAACTTACAATGTCGTGTCTTTATTTGTTGACAAGTCAAACATTTTGCAACGTGCTTAGCGATATCTGACTTCATGCCATTCCACCTATAATGTTGCCAAAGATTCCCATACATCTTTGTGCTTCCGAGATGTATGTTGTATTGACTGTGGTGAGCTTCAGAAAGAATTTATTCTTTTAATTCTATATCATTGGGCACACCTAATTGCCCACGGAACTTCAGCATTCCGTCTTTTGTGACATGAAAATCCGATTTCTTCTTTTCTACAACTTCTTTTGTGATCTTTTAGATTTCTATATCCACCCACTACAACATTTTAATCTTCGATAACACCTCTCACTCAATCCGAAGAGTAGCCAATAAGCTCGATAGATAGCCAATCTCAAGCTTATACTTGAGATCACAAACTCCTTCAAGCAATTTCCATTCTTGGACCATCAATTGCGCAATAGTGGATTTCTGACTAAGAGCGTCAGTAACTTGGTTTGCCTTGCCAGGCTGGTACAATATTTCATAGTCGTAATTCTTCAGGAATTCCATCCAGCGCCTCTGTCACATATTCAACTCCTTTTGGGAAAACAAGTACTTCAAACTCTAATGATCCGTGTAAATCACAAACTTATCACTATAAAGATAATGTCTCCATATCTTCAGGACGAATATAATTGCAGCCAATTCCAAATCATGGGTTGGATAATTGACTTCGTAGGGCCTCAATTGTCTTGATGCATAGGCCACTACTTTCCCATGTTGCATCAGTACACATCCTAGCTCTTTATGAGAGGCATAACTGTATATTTCAAAATCTCCAAGTCCAGAAAGTATTGTCAAGATAGGAGCAGTAGTGAGTTTCCACTTAAGTTCCTGAAACTCCGTTCATATTTATTTGTCCACTCAAATTCTACATCCTTCCGTAATAGTTGCGTTAGAGGGGTAGTTATACTAGGCCAAGAAAACTTGGAACCTCCATGACTATGGTCAGTCTTGGCCAATTCAGCACTACTTCCACCTTGGTTGGATCCACTAAAATTCTGTCACCAGATACCATGTGACCAAGAAATACCATGCGTTCGAGCCAAAATTCGCATTTATTGAATTTTGCATAAAGTGGGTGCTCCCAAAGGGTTTGCAACACCATTCTTAAATGTTGTTTATGTTCTTCTGGGTTCCAAGAATACACAAGAATATCATCAATATATACTTTGACAAAGCGGTCTAGATACTACTTGAAAACTCGATTCATCAAGTCCATGAATGCCACCGGTGCATTTGTCAAACCGAATGGCATCACGGTGAACTCATAGTGTCCATTCTGTGTCTAAAAAGCCATCTTTAGAATATCCTCTTTCTTGATTCTAAGTTGATGATATCCTGATCGTAAATCTATCTTCAAAAATATAGATGCCCCTTGGAGTTGGTCAAACAGGTCATCGATTCTCAGCAAAGGGTATTTGTTTTTAATAGTGACCCTATTAAGTTGTCGATAGTTGAAACAGAGACGTAACGTCCCATCCTTCTTCTTCACAAATAAAATTGGTGCACCCCATGGCGAAGCACTCGGACGAATAAACCCTTTTTCCAATAAATTTTGGAGTTGCACTTTTAACTTAATGGCAATTTCCACCTCTCATCCTGGAGGTAATCCTGGTAACTCCTTTGGAAAGACATCAAAAAATTCTCGTACTACCGGAATGTCTTCTAATTTCAGTTCTTCTTTGGATATATTCATCACTATCACCAAGTATCCTTGGCAACTTTCCTCAAGAAGTCGAATGGCTTACATGGAGGGTCCTCCTCCAATTCCTCCATGTCCAATAAACTTATAATTGGACACTCGGGTAGATTAAATTGGATTGTTTTACCATAACAATCCTCAGACAGCTAGTATAAGCACCTAGAGGGGGGTAAATAGGTGCACAAAGAAATTCTCGATATACGGAAGCGATTCTAGGCAAACAATAGAAAGGAAAATACGATCAAAGTAAAGTAAAGGTTAGTGAAGAGAAAATTGAACACAAGATTTATAATGGTTCGGCTTATCCAAGCCTACGTCCACTCTTCCACACTGACAGCCCACCGGCTAGATTTCACTATGAACAAAAGAGAAGTTACAGCACAGCTTTTCCTTGATTCAACAGTGTAGATGATCTACCACACTTCCTCAAGGTTTCTCACGAATACACTCTCTTTTATTTACACGATTTTGTTCAACAAATGAATTGACTAAGAACAAAGAGCTTCACACTCTGGAATTTTTTTATCGTGCACCCTTTCGAACAACTGGAACGTTTTCCTTATATACTCCTTCATGCCATCATACCCGTTGGCACTTACCAAAGGAATTCCTCCAATCTACCCGTTGGACGGAATCAATTAGGAAGATCATTCGAGCTATTAAAGGAACATGTCGATAGCCCATCAATCATGTTCGCCCATACAATCAGGATCTCGGTTTCCATAAGTAGAACCTTCCAAGTATACTTTGCCAATCATCGGATCCTTAATCTTCGAATCAATTATGATCAAACAAAGGATTCCGTTATGTCAGCCAAGAGATCTTTTCCAATCGATAAGGTCACATCATTAATGAAACATCAAGTTCTGGATAGCCTTTCTTCAACGGATTAGAAGCTGTCAATGGGGATAGACTTTGAGTCTTGAGTCTGGCTGTCCGGAGGTCTTCAGACTTTAAATAGCAGAGTATGCAAGCCTTCAGATTAGATTGATGAAACGTTTTGTCAACTTCAAACACTTCAAAAGGATTTCTCCAACAAATCCAAATGAGCCCGTTGTTTAATGAGCCAATCCATCCCAATGATAATGTTGAAGTTGTACATAGCCAATACGGCTAGGTCTATGATTTCTTCTTGACCACCTATACCCATTCTATACCCTTGACATCCTAGGGTGGACAACACTTCATTTCTCATTGGAGTGGAGACATTGAGTATGACTTCTAACTGTTCAAATTTCAATCCAACTAATCACACAAAATGTTCCGCAACAAATGAACAAGAAGCCCCAGTATCAAACAATGCATATGTAGCATGGTTTTGTACATCATAATACTATCTCTAAAGCACTCTCATCAAATAATATCAAGCGAAAAAGGGAGACCTTTATATTTGAAAACTATGAGGTGAACATGACCAATGGAGTAATGCTTTGTGAGTCCCTAATGCCCTTATCACAATGATAAGATGTTATTGTTTTGCTTTTTGAATTCTATATTCTAGGTTGAACTGGTTGGAGACTTGAGAAGCATTGAACTTAAGAGATTCTTTCCATAGCTTCGTAAGAGACGTTTTGGAATTAATTCTTCCTTATACAATAACTCATCATAGTCAAACCGAAGTGCATAAAGAAAAGGATAAACTTCAGTTGCCTCCATCAAAAAAAGAATGATAATAGTCTTATAGACAATCTAGTGATAGAAATAGATCACCCATGAAAAGTACATGCATGGAAATTGATTTTTTTTTCAACAATTTATTGTTCCTTGATCAGCCACCATTACTAATATCCAAGTCTCCATGGCCTTTTTTTCACTGCTCATGGACAACCCTCTAAATATACTAAAGATAGCATTAATTAGGGTTGTTGTGAGAGAGGGAGAGACAAGAGTAATTAAGGGTAGTTGTGGGAGTTGAGATGGCCTTAAATGCGATGATCTTGGTTTGATCTACCTATTCCACATCCTTTCCTCCACCGCGATGGGACTACCGTCTAAATATTCGAAAGAGTTGCTCGACATTGGGTGATTGAGAGAGAGAGAGAGAGGAGACGAGGTTAGTTGTGGTAATGCTCAATAATTTCAGGAAACAGAATTGCCGAAGTTTGAAACTTTACATAGAAAAGACTCAATCGGCAAAGAATCGGAACCCGCCAAAGCTGCGTACCTTGAAAATCAATATCGACAAAGCATTTTTTGGAGGTAAAACAGTTGGAGCTATTTCAGAGATTCTTCACGACTAGACGGGAGCTCTACTGGATCTTTGCTACGAAGGTTCCAGCTTTGTCGGCATTTCATACGAAAGCCGTGGCCCTGCTCGGAGATTTGAAACGCTTTCAGTCGAGGAGAGAGAATTTGCTGGAGCTCGGGTCGACGTAATGCTGGAGAAGACGTGAGGTGGGAGGTGCAAAGCTTTAATTGAGGAAGCGCATCTATCTTCGGCCCAATTTCAATTTTATCTCCTTGGCCCAACGTTCGAATGCTCCTCCTTCCTCTTGAGCGGGCCATCCTCTCCAACTTTCACGGGATCTTTTAATAATATCGTGAATTATTTCGGGAAAAAAAAATTATGTACCCTGGGGGAAACCATTTTCCTGGATTGTGCAGCTTCTAACCTGCATAAAAATGCAGCCTTGATGCTGGGATTGTAAAACACTTCCATTTCTGCTAAAAGATTCCCCGCAAATTGACAATGCCAGTGCCCGATCGTTTTGAATTTAGGGCTTTTGTCGACGCCCGAAAAGCCCCAAATCCAAAGTCCAATTGGTGTTCGACCTTCATGGCGAAGACCCAAGCCGCCTTGTTTCATGCCGAGGCTTGCGAAACTCATAATCCTCCAATTCTGCTGCTTCAGGCCAACCCTTCTTTGCGAATTGGTCTTTCGTCTGATGATCTGACTGCGGTGATTCCGGAGAGCAAGACGCTTCGGATTGCGGATTTGGAGCGGCGGTCGGTGATGAGGACAGACAGAATTGAGGGTGATCTTATAATCACAGTGCCTTAGGCTATGGCATTTTTTTGTGAAGTATGGCACTTTGGGATTGGTCGTGCGAGCATGAAAGAGGGAAGATTTGGAGCGCTTGCAACTTCCTCTGATGGTGCATCAGAAGGAGAATGAAGACAAGCTTTGGACTGCACTCCTGCGGTATGTGCTTTTATCCCCCTAAATCTATTTTTCAATCCTTGAGTTTATCTCTCAAAACATAGTTGAAGATAATTGACTGGTACTGGTTCCTTCAGGTAGGGATAATTTGAACTTTTTGTTTCTTATGGCGTGTATTTGTTGTTAATTCTACTTTGGTCTCTTAGACGTTCATGTTCTTAAGAAATGGCCCTTTGGAGAGGAAGACACTTCGGAATGTTACTTGTCCACAGTCGGTAGATAATCAATTTTTGAGAGCAATGATAGATAACGTGCACTTTCTTAGTTCAGTAGAACAATATTGTTTTCTCGAATTCCTGATTTCCTAATAGCCTTTGATCAGCTTAGTTATTTTCTTTAATGATCTCTTTTCTTACCTTGTAATGGATGGTAGTTAAGCAATGTTGTTATAGGATGCAGAGTATGGGATGACTACAGGTGTATCGGCGTGTGACAGGGCAATGACAGCTTTGGCTCTTGCATTTAGAGATTTCAAAGCCTGAAGATTTTGACAGGCTGGGACATGTTTTCCCAGTGAAGCACAGGGAGGGTGGTGTCCTGAAAAGAGCTGGGCATACAGAGGCTTCTGTTGACCTTGCTGTGTTATCTGGATCGGAACCTATGGCAGTTCTTTGTGAGGTAGTAGGTGATGATGGCTCCATTGCAAGATTACCTAAGCTTCACGAGTTTGCACAGCTGCAGAACTTGAAAACTGTATCTATTGCTGATCTAATAAGGTAAGTGCTCTCTTCCTAGCAATCCAAATTCAAATACTTTTTATGGACACGTAGTCCCCGATCAAATCCAATGTCAGCTGCAACTTTCACTTCTTAACTATTGTCTTTTTTTGCCAAGATGTTGTCTCAACGGCATCTCCCCTTTTTGGTGCAGATAAACGAAGAGCTGAAACTTTGGATTCCTGGGTGGGGTGGGAAAAAGAGTCTCTCATGGGGGCCTGACGGGCTGTTGTTTTACATAGCAAAAAACGAGAGAAGCATAAGCTATCTTGGTTTATTCATGTCTCAAGTTTATTTTATGCTTGTCATTGTTATTCCACTCGTCGATGCCATGTGGATCAATGGTTTTGGGTTCTGAAGAGCTGTTTCTCACAATTTTTTATCTGTATGGTGTTGTCATAGTAGTGTTTGCATTTCATCTATTGCCTGATGTTTAACTTTAGATATTGGTTATGACTGGCCATGATTCTTGTTGAGTCATAGCCTGTGACTGCCGTTATCGCTGTGTACATTTTCTTGTATTTACCTTGTTTCAAAATCTATGTCTGAATGGCAGTTGACTATTAACTGAGGCGGAGCTTGAGGTGATTCTCAGCATTATTTCCAGTAAATAAGGATAGAACATCTTGATTGACAAAAGAGTGCTTAAAGTTGTCTGATGTATTCTGAGTATATTGAGAAGCTTCTTATACTGTGTGATCGAGAAATGATTTCACGACTCATTAAATGCATAAATTTACAGGTATTGCCGGAAAAGAGATAAATTAACTGAATGTGCTGCTGCTGTAAGATTACCAACAAGATGTGATTCATCCTCCATAGGTTATACTGAGCAGGGTGACATTGGAGATGGTCAAGATGTCCTTGTGAGGATACACTCGGAATGCCTCACAGGAGACATATTTGGATCTGTTAAATCTGACTGCAGCAACCAACCTGCACTTTGATGCAGCAGATAGAAGGGATTGGTAGGGGTTTATTGTTTTAACTACGAAGGCACAAAGGAAGAGGCATAGGTTAGGGGCGCAAACTACGTTCCTGAAACCGGCAGGATGATGAGCTTGACACTGCAAAAGCAAATATGGAGCTCAGATTACTCATTGACCCTAGGGAGTATGGAATTGTTGCTCAGGTGTTTCTTCCTTGAGTCAGAAACTATACTGATGTGAAAGGTCCTGCATAATTTAGCTTGTGAATGAGGTTGATTCATAGTCATTGTCACTATGCTCTATAGAATCGAGAAGGATCTGTAAACTGATATCATTAATTTGAAATTTAAGGTACTGTTTCAGATATTGTACATAATTTTGAGAACTACTAGAGGAAGCTGATAACTAAGGCAGAGCTTCAAATTCTAATCTTAAAAAGATGAGATCTGATTCATATAAAGAATCACTGCATCATCAAACTTTCCATTGCATTTGACGTCTTTGTGTTAGTGCTTGCCATATTGACTAATATTGCAGATGCTGCCTGACCTGGGGAATCAGAACGAAGATGCTGATGACGAACACCCGTTGAAGTATGTGGGGCTTGAAAGTTATGGCTCAACTATTGCTGGGAGAGTCCCTCTAGTAACTCCCATAACAAAGGAGAACAATGGATACTTGGGAGACGAAACGCTCCAAGTCTATGGAGTAGAAGTCAATAGCCACTTCAGCAAAAAAGGCAAGCCGTGCAGTCCTGTTTCTTCTGATCTAGCTGTGTCTGACTCTTAGGAGCCGCTGGATAGTTCGACTGCTAATGGTTTATTTGGGGGGATACAATGGTGTTATTACTTTATCTTTAAAGCCATTTTACTGAAAGACTAGCCCTTTTATTGAAACTTCCTTTTGTGATATTGATGGCTTGCAAGATTTATCCTCAATACAAACTTCCTTAGGATCTGGAGACCATTGCATATTTCATGAAAACAAAGTTGGCGCAGGACATTCTTTCTTTCCTTTTCTGTGACGACCTCAATTGTGACAGATATTATTTGAGGGAATATACTTAAAAGTATCTGCTATAGATCAACTCTCCATATGGGCAATAGATAAGGTGCATTTGACCTTTTATTTTATTGATCCCATGCTCCGCATGAGTTCAATTTATGCTTTGTCGAATAAGGATGCAATATGATAAGAGTTTGAAAATTAGGCACGCCTATACCTAGAATTTCGAAGGATGCAATTTCCCTTTTAATGTTCACTACTCTCCAAGAAACATCAGAAAATACAACTGTGACATCCTGAAATTCGACCCCGTTTCGATAAAGTGAAATGGGCATTTCGTTAACGTGCCTATGGCCCTTTTTCTTTGAGCTGATCACTCACGAGTTAACTAACCTATTGGGTAAAGCCGTTAAGGGATGTATCAACTGTAAAATCCCTGGAAACTACCTAATTAGTTGGATTTGGCTAAAATCACGTCTGATCGATTTTTAACCACGAAATTGAACTCGATTTCGGGAATCGAATTTTAAGTACGTCATAATTCTTTTTAATACATTGTCTCATCGTTCGTCAATTTATTGACGAGTCCGAAATTTCAAGAAAGAAATTATCGGAAGAAAAATTGAAGACCAAAAGAAAATAGAAAAGGAAAGAGAAATGAAATAGAATAAGTGGAAAGGTAATATTTTATTTCTCTCTCTCCCCCTCTCTTCTTTTCTTTCTTTTTCTTTCTTTTCTCTATCTCTTCTCTCTCCTCTCCCCTCTCCCTCGTGTGGACAGCTTTCCCCACCACCGACTTCTCTTTTTCTCTTCCCTTTTGACCAGTCAACTCTTATCTTCTCTCTCTCTCTCTCTCTCTCTCTCTCTCTCTCTCTCTCTCTCTCTCTCTCTCTCTCTCTCTCTCTATCTATCTCTCTCTCTCTCTCTCTTTCTTCTTCTTCTTCCTTCCTCCGCACGCTCAAGCAGCGAACTGAACCAGGAGCAAAAGTAGCAACTCGCCGCGGCTGCCGTCGCCGCCCGTCCTGCCGCCCGCACTCGCACGCCCCACGTCCGCCGCTCGCCGCCGTGCGTTGCTTACCTTCTCCTCCACCCAGGTGCCCTTTCCCCGTGCGAGACAGCCCTGCTCTGCCTCTGTCCAGCTCGATCCGGCCACCTCCGGCCACCGCCTACCTCCATTAAGCCACCTCGCAGCTCCCCGGCGTCCCCCTCACCTTCCGCCAGCCTTCCCTCGCCGTTTTGTCCGCCGGAGCAGCCTCGGCCAGCCCCGACCAACAACCCACGAAATGGGTTTCCAGCTGGTTCGGGCCCGCTTTTGGGCCGTTTCCGGGCCCTGGATCCGCGAGTCGCTTTGGGAAGTTTCGTTCCTCGCGTCGCCGCCGTCGGATTGATCCGATTTGCGCGCGATTTGGTGAGTAATCTCACTAATCCTTGATTAGTTGGCTAATTATGCTTAAGGTTTGTTTAGATTTAATTAATTATGTTTAGGTTGTTAGATTAGAATAAATTAACAATTATTAGTCAATTGTCATGCGATTTAGATAAATTGATTACGCAATTAGCAAGTAGACGTGGTCTACTAATTATTGGAAGTGCCTTGGGATTTTTCCCGACCCTTAGTGCGCTCCAATTAGGCTTTTCGGGCCTGAGTGGATTTTTTTGTATTTAAATATTAATTTTGGGAATTAAATTAAATAATTATTTATTTTCAAAAAATTCAATTGAGATGGCCGGGGACCGGAATATTTTGCTGATGACCATGGTGAAGTCCGTTTATTTAATCAGGCTTTATTTTGAGCTAAATTGAATTTTTAATATTAATTATTAATTTTCGAAATTAATTATTTAATTAATTATTTTCAGAAATTAAGATTTTGATGGCCGACGATCGAAATCTCGTGCTGATCGTCGTGGCGCGGTCCATTTATTTATTTGAGCTCCACGTTGTATGGAATTGAATAAATTGTGATATTTTAGGGATTTACCCTAATTTGATTGGAATCGATTGAGATTGAATTATTAATTGGTGAATGGCCCAGTATGTTTATTCAGCATTTATAGTGCTTTGTTAAGTTGTAAAGTGAGTAGAATGGTGCGAGTGAATCAGAAGTACTCTGGGATTGAACCAATCAGACACGGTGTATGGACTTACGTGGTTCGGTGATAGGGACATCACTGGCGAAAACAGCACCTTAAAGAACACACGTATCGGTCTAGTACATACATTATTGTGGACCTACGTGGTTCGGTGATTGGGATATCACTGGCGAAAACGGCGCCTTAAAGAACGCACGTATTGGTCTAGTACTCATATTGTTATAGGCATGTATGGTTCGGTGACTAAGCATATCACTGGCGAAAACGGCGCTTTAAAGAACGCATACACTTGTCTATTAAATACATTGTTATAGGCATGTGTGGTTTGGTGATTAAGGACATCACTGGCGAAAACGGTGCCTTAAAGAACGCACACAATTGTCTATTGAGTAAATGGTTATAGACATGCGTGGTTCGGTGATAAGGGCATCACTGGCGAAAACGGCGCCTTAAAGAACGCACGCAATTGTCTATTGATCAAATCATTGTAGGCATGTGTGGTTCGGTGATTTGGGATATCACTGGCGAAAACGGCGCCTTAAAGAACGCACATAGTTGTCTAGTGGATACGTCACCTTAGCGAAGTTGATGCCCGAGAGCATTGATGTGGCTCTGTGACCGAGTACTCGATGAAAGGATATATGAAGTGGAATCAATGACCTAGAATGGTTCGTCTAACATGTAATCGACTAGGTCGATTGATCCTTGCTTTGATTTGATGTTGTGAATTGATTGACTAAATAGAAATGACCGTGAGTGGTCTTGTTGGAATATAATCGACTAGGTCCATTTGATCGATGCTTCGATCGGTGATATGATTGCTTGGGTGCCTATTATGAATTGTACTGACTTGCAGGTGGGACCTGAGGCCAAGGTAAGTCATCTGCCCTATGCGTGTTTAGGCAACCTGTAGTATAATAGTTTACTAATCTTGCCTTAGTGGGGTAGAACTCGCTGAGACGTAGTCTCATCCCAGTTTGGGGAAAACATTTCAGGATCCCGATGAGGAGCCGAGGTGGAGGAATCTGAGAAGGAGAATTTTGAGTTGAAACCTGAGGAGGAGGATTTTTGGAAGAAGGAGATAATACCAAGAGAGATCTTAAGTACGGCCTTGATGTGCTGAGATTCTATCTTCTTTTGAGATCTCCATTTTGATGTAAATAGAGATAGAGTAAAAAGTTGTGAAGTATTATGGTTTGTGTTTTGTATAAAAGTTTGGTTATAAGTTTCAATCTGAAAAATATGGCCATGCTTCTCTATCCCATCGATTTATTGTCTGGGGATTTATAATTGCTTCCGCATGTGCTTAATAAATGAAAGGGTCGGCGATATATAGTCCTGGGATATCGCATATTAAAATCGACCAAGAGAAGGATGTGTGCGTGCCCGAGGATTGGGGCATGACAACAGCACCATTCAATTGATCGCAGAAGAAAGTTTTGCTTTCTTTGACCTTATTAACAGCACAAAACATAACGACATTGAGATTTTTCTATAGGCATACCGAAGTTTATCCCTAAGTCTTGACATTCCTTCTGAAAATGGAGACCTTGAGTTACATATTAGCAATTTTGACAAGCTTGAACAGAGACATCTCCTTCCTTTAGATAGAGTATGATCTTGAAGAAATGAGTTGTCTCTAGGTGCAGATTGCTAGCCACTACTCATCTTCTCTCCGACGATAAGTCCTCCCCTGAGCATAATTTGTGTAGTAAGTTGTAATGTCTAAACCTATATTAGTCTCCGACAAAAAAAAAACCTAAACTAGTCTTGTGAATGAAGCATTTAATTGGAGAAGATATTCGTTTCTGGGAAGAAAAGTTGAAAAAATAAATGAATGCTGGAGGAAGCTCTTTAAGAAGAACACATAGGGAATCAAAAGAATGAGAAAAATAGACAATATGTCAGTCAATCGAAACTGTATCTAGATTAATGCTAGAGGTACTAAGACGGAAATCAATAGAATGGATTTACAAAGTGACGTGTAATAAGTCCGACTATCACCATTAGATATTCAGCCCACTAGTTAGAAGGCTTGACCAATGAGCGGATCTGAGAGGGTCTAACTCTACGCACCGAGTTAAAGATGAAAATTGTTTGTCTTGGCCCTTTCATTTGCACCTGCGGCTTGGCAGACCTCGGCAGACTATGCCGTGAGGCCAAACGCCTCCTCTGAATGTTAGAGATAATAAGGGCAAACGGAAAGATAATTCACTCAAACTCAACTCGTCGTATCTATCATGTTTAAGCTAGTCAATCTTTACTTCCTTTGTTGAGTTCAGATTAGCGCGTAAATTATATTAACTAGGAAGGTCTCGCTAACAATTCCTGTAACTAAGAATTGAAGGTAAAACAATGCGTACCTACTACAAACCAAAGATCTTTAGCCTTTACAAACTCCTTAGCCATGAGTCCTGTACTTTTAAGGCGATTAAGTTCAAGTATTTTCCAGCTAATATTTAGGTAAGGTTCATGATTATTTTGTTCGGTTTCATTCATTTTTCTAAGTTGAAAAGGTGAAAGACTAATCCTCTTGTGAAACTTCCTCCTTCAATGTCAATGCTGGCTTTTAATAGTCATCCTCGATTATTTTAGTAAGTGATTAACAAACTTTTATTGGGAGAATTACCAAAAAAGTTATAAACCTATTGCAATTGTGCTAATTCAGTCCTAAACTTTTTTTTTACCAATTTAGTTCTAAACCTTTTACTTTTGCCTCCTCCCTCTTCCTCCTTCCTTGGGCTCCGACGACCAGCTAGGCTGGCCAGTCGCTGGACTAAGGTGATCCGGCAGGGGATCTGGTGGGGCGAGCCCCCGCCGAATCTGGCGAGGAGGGCTCGCCGTCGCCTTGCTGGATCTGGCTAGGGCTCACCTCGCCCAACGACCGCGAGTCGAGCCCACGCTAGATCCGGCGAGGGGGCCTTGCGGTCGCATTGTGCGAGCTCGCCTCGCGATCGCCATGCAAGGCGAGCCCTCGCTAGATCCGGCGAGGAGGCCTTGCCAAACGCGACAGCGAGCCCCCCTCGCTAGATCCGGCGAGGAGTCCTCACCAAAACATGACGGCAAGCCCCCCTCGCTGGATCCGGCGAGGGCTCACCTCGCCCGACGACCGTGAGGCAAGCTCGCGCCCAACGATGGCGAGCCCCCCTTGCCGTCGCTGGGCGCGAGCTCGCCTCATGGTCGCCGCGCGAGGCGAGCTCACGCCCAGCGACAGCGAGGGGGGCTCGCCGTCGCATCTGGCTAGGCCTGCTCGACCCACTAGATCGCCTTAGTCCAGCAACCGGCCAGCCTGGCCGATCGTCGGAGCCTAAGGAAGGAGGAGGGAGGAGAGAAAAAAATTAATGAAAAATTAATAATTTTTTTTAAAAAAAAATATTATTAAAAAAAGCTCTTCGGCACCAGTCGGCTGCCACATTAGCACCGACCGGCTAATTTTGGCCGGATGGACTAAACTTGAACAAAAGTAAAAGGTTTAGGACAAAATTGGCCAAAAAAAAAAGTTTAGGACTGAATTGGCACAATTATAATAGGTTTAGAACTTTTTTGATAATTCTCCCGACTTTTATCTTAACCTACTTGTGTAGTGATCATTAGAGACCATACCTATTAGAAAATTGTAGTCAGATTTTGACTGTGATGTCAGCAAAACTAGTTGAGTGGTCATCAGGAAGGGCTTCATTGCATCTTTTTCGGGACGTTTATGACTTAATCACACTTTTTAAAAATAAACTTGATTGTACATTAAGCAAAACATTTAAGAATTTTTTATGCAAGTTCCTAAAAAAAGAAGAAGAAAACAACAGATCAATATGTTCATTTGTTTGAATGAAAAGAGAGTTGAAGTAAAAATAAAATAAAAATTGAGATGCTTCGTTTAGGTGTGAAAAATGAGAAGGGTGTGATCTAGGTAGTTATGGTGACATTCTGATATTCGAGCTCTCTAATGGATGAATGAATGTGAATTTTGTCAATGTATTGTTAGTTGATCTCACTCGGAAATGATCACTCATGAAATGCTGATCTTGAGAGGAAAGGCTAATGAGGATAGAACTCGTACAATTAAAGAACTTGACCTGGGAAAACGACTTGATCGTGAGACTTGCGTGAGGACGATCCTGTAAATAGGCAAGTCAATTTCAAGGATGATTAAAATTCGATTCGCGGACAAAACATAAATAAACGATGGGTGATTCCATTTATTGTTATTGAGCTCGCAATCGACCCTAGGTCAATTCTCAATAATTGTGTACTTTGAAATAAGAATCTATTCTTCGCAATTTCATGTAGTCAAGGACGTCCATACGTCGAGATGTCTTGAATGTGATTTGGCACGAGTCACTTACGTGTGAATCCTCAAAGCTGCATGTCAATCTGAGTTGTACCCAAAATGGCATTAGGCGAAATTGACATGGCATGAGAACTAAAGATTAGACTTCGAATTATTGGGAACCTTCGGGACAGACTTTGGATGAAGCTACTTTGAAGGTCGACAGCGCCAATTAGGCTAGGTACTTGGAAAAGGGATTTACTGTGGCACCCCTCGACGTCCCCCGATCCGATTAGGGTTGCCACAGTTCGCTTACCATTCGCTTTCCTTATTAACATATCACTCTTATACCATTTAAATTGCAGCGGGTCCATACAACCTGGGGGTTTACATATTTTAGATCGGTCCCTTGTGCAATTTAAATACGGAAGTACATCCAACAACTCCCTTCCCTATGTTCAAAAAACGATGCACACCTACTAAATATCTTATATAAGTTAAAGTCGAACACATTTATTTACATAGAGTAGATGGACATCTTTAGTCAGTACATCAAAATGCCGTAGTCTTCTATACTCGGCTACACTTCAAAGGATGACCGACATTTTCTCCAACAGTCGAATACTTAAAGTCCATTGATCAGTGTCGGCGTCCAAAAGTTTCCTCTCTTTGCTATCCTCCTCCTTAGAATCATAACGAACCACTTGATTCATCTACTGGTAGCAGTGGCAGCAGAGGTATCTTTTCTAGTCTGAAATGTTATTCCCCAAAAGGGGTGAGTACAACCACTCAGCAGGTAAAGGAATCCAATAACCACTCAATACATCATACAAGTCATACATGCATCTTAGACATTTCTTACCTTGAAGCCATGCGCATACTATCATGCATCATCATCACAATCATAACACATACATGTGTATCATCATGTCATACTTATATCATTGTCATCATGCCATTATTATATAACACACATGTCATCATCACCATATACATGACATCATCACATCACACATGTCATCATCATCATGGCATCATCACATCACACCAATCTCCTCATTTAACATTATTCATGTTCACCAATTTCGGTCTTAATTTAGCATGGCATATGATGTATTGGCAAATCAAATCATGTTCAGCATTTGAATTCACACATGCATCTTAATGCATACATCCAGACTTCATCACACATACTACATGGTGCAATTATTTATAAAATAAAATTCATGGAATTTATGCCAATTAAAATAATCCATTTATCATGCCCTTTTTGCATTTATTTAAATTCCAGTTTATGCCATTTTCAAAAATATTAAATTTAATTATTTATATAATCTAAAAAATCATAAAATTAAGGCAAGTAATAAATAAGACAATAGGATAATGATTTCATGCAAAATACACGGCCAATGAGAAATCCACACAAATCCATAATTTACACAAAACAGCATGTAATTTTCGGATAAAATCAGAATGCACAGTTTCCGAAGAAATTCGATTAAAATATCCATACAAACTCCAAAAATTACGAAATTTTACCAAGTTACGGCCAAGACATTTTTGTACATCTTTCATGAAGATTTCCAAGTCATATTCTTTTTAGATTAATTTCTACAGTCTCACGAAGCTTCTGGATCCATCACCGAATCGTCCAGTACATGCTTCTCTGAAATACTGAGTTTTCACCTACCTCCTCTTCTTCGTTTCCTCTGAAATGTGGATATATTTTACTTCAAGATGTTCTCTACAAGTTTCATGAAGAGATCTAAGTCAAATAACCAGAGTATAGTCGTCATATGGGTCCATGAAGTCTCGGGCGTCCTGTACTGTGTCTCCAGATTTACCGTCTCCAAGAGTAAGTCGATTCACTAGGTTTTACTTGTTCATTTTACTTAAAATTTGAGTATGTTGTATTTTAAGATGTCCCCTACAACTTTTATGAAGAAATCGAAGATATATTCTTAGCACAAATCAACATGCAACCACAAATCCATCAAGAGGTCAGTGAAATCGTTCCAGATCTGAGGTCTCCGTAGGATGAGAGTTTAACCCCCTAAATCTCCATCATTTTCCACCAAATTTTAGTATATTGTATTTTAATATGTTAGATATAACTTTCATGAAGAGATCAAAGCCAAAATCGAACTCTAAACATGCATGCAAGCTCACACAACATTCTAACTCAAACTGTTCAAGCGAAAACAGCAACACCACTTAAGAACAAGCCATCCAAGCTTAGGTTTCTCCCTTCCAATCACTCAAATTCGACACTATACCAAACATACATGTAACACACACACATGCAAGAGCAGCAAAGGACCCCAACTTGCCTCTAGACCAGACGAACGGCGGCACACGGCGGCAAACGGGTGGCGATGGGCAGACAACTCCTTCTCTCGGCTTCCCCTTCTCTCTCGCCACTCCCTCTCTCTCACAACCTCCTCTCTCTCCCTTTGGCCGAATTCTCCACCAGCCACTCTCTCTCTCTCTCTCTCTCTCTCTCTCTCTCTCTCTCTCTCTCTCTCTCTCTCTCTCTCTCTTGGTGGCTTATATATTGCATGTACCCCCTCTTTGCATGGGGGACACTTGTCCCTAAGAAGGAGACAAGTGTCTCCTTGGTTGAAGACACTTGAAGGAAGCCATGTGGCTCCTCCTCCCCCCCCCCCCCCAATGCGCGACAATGGGCCAGGCTTATGGCCCACTTTAGGCCCATCTCACTTGGGCCCTAGGTCCAAACTTAAATGGCCCAAGTTTATTTTATTTTATTTTTATATGATATCTTAATCATCATTTAAATAAATATCTAATTGCATAAATAATAAGGCCATTAAACTTATAGTCACAAATTCATAAATTCCAATTTATGATGCACATGGCCAATGATAAAATTTTCTTTCCTATCACACAATTATCCCTTAAAAGCTTGGCCATATATCTTATTGCAAATTATGGATTAAATGGCCATAAAATAACTTGATGGTACTTCCATCACTTATTCATAGACTTTAATGTAACTAGAGATCGTTAAGAATTTTGGGATGCCACATTTACGGACCGAGGAAACGAACCTATGAGGACGTGGGCCGAGCAAGGCCAATCTAAGCCTTAGGCCCAAGGTGGGACAGCCACTATGGAAGGCCCAAGGCAAGCAAGTGAGCCCATTGGGCCCAACCAACCCGCAATTTCTTCTTCCCAACCCATTGTCCAATCTTTAGCCATTTCAAGTCCAATCAATTCCTAAGCCCATTCCTATTCATTTCCTAGCCCATTTCTTAGGTCCACCCATCAATTTCAGCCCAAGGGTAGATTGGGAAATGGCACAAGGTGGAAATGACTATTTTGCCCCTAAAAGCATGTGGATAAAGCAAGAGAAGAGAGAGAATGTGAGGTCATCTTACATGGGGACTTAGGGCAAGCATTGAAGGGCCTTAGAGAAGAGTGCAGCATCTCTCACTTCACTCTCTCTCTCCCCTCCTTCTGCTCTTTCTCGATCTGACCCCTCTCTCCCCTGTTTTCCCTTTCTTCTTTCTTATGCTCCAGCAGACATTATTGTGGAAAGTTGAGTTGATTGTTGTCTTCCCAAATGAATCAGTTCCCTTGCCACCCAACACTATGCTTAAGAGACCTAGATCATTCGCTTGGACCCCGCCGCTCACTAGTCGAAGCTGCCGGCTAACCCGCCGACTGGTGAGAAGCCGCCGTTCGCGATACCTCCTAGAACTGCCTGGTTTTGCCTGTTCAGCTGTTTTCCTCATGTTTCCTCCCATTTCGACCAAGTCTCCACCCAGCCCAACCACCAATAGGTCCCCCTCGACCCCTAGGTGTCGCCGATCACCGGCCAACCCCTCGCCGAAGCTTCGGCCAAGCCGCCTAACTCCATTTCTCCTCCAACAATCTAGTTTTTGGGAATTTCAATGGGAGTCTGAGTTTTTGGTTGCTATTCTAGCCTCGGGATTGCCTTGGATCGCTGCGGTTGAAGTTCCCGAGCGTTGCCTCTATTGTTGCTGCCGAGTCCGTGTCTCCGACCCGCTTAACGGGTAAGTTTAGCTTATAATCCTTCGATTAGTGCCTAAACTTACTTAGGGTTGGTTTAGTTAGTGTTAATTCTAGTTTAGAAGATTTAATTAAGTTGTATTAACCCTAAGATAGGTGGTTAGATGGATGGTTAAGATTAGTTTAGCTTAATCTCACTTTATTTGCTTAATGTGGCTTATGTGCTTAATTAAGTATGTTTAGCTTTAATTGATTGATTGTTTGCTTTAATTAATGTTTGGTTTAAATTATGAATTTAATTTATTACTTAGTTAATTCTAGAAATTCATTGTTCACGCGACACTATTCACAAGTTACTGTTCATGCAATACTGTTCACAGAGTACTATTCACGTGCACTATTCACGAGCAATGTTCATCCAGAATGCGAAAAGTTGTCTAAATTCATGTGCTTTAATTCTATAAAGTTAATGGATGTGTAAATGCATGGGCATACGCATGAATTGAGTGATTTTCACAAAAAGGGGAAAAAAGTTGTCCAAGGGACATGGGAAATGGACCACTTTTATGAAAAAGTGTGTTGTGTTGAGAAAACCATTTGGTTGTGAGTCGGTAAAGAATTAAGTGCTACATGATAATGAAACCTCATGTAAGCTACCTCTAGTACCTTGTACCATTGCTTATAGTAGTCAAGGTCCAAGTGCTACATGGTAACTTGAGTCACATGGGAGCCATCTCTAGAAGCCTTGCAGTATTGACATGGCCTGTGGCATCTCCAGTATACCTAGAGTTCGATTATGATTGCTAGCACCTAGAATGCCATGATCAAATAGCTATTGATGTCCACTTGATGAATAATTTTAATTATCCATATAGTGTTCATAATATAATTCGATAGATTACTAGAGTAATACAAATTAACAAGTATTAGAAAAGGATGTCAGCTAGCAATTTCTTTCATCCTCGAGCACTTTCAAATGGATTGACTTATCCTTGGATTTCCTCAACCTCAAATCAATACCGTCTTGTTCCTTGCCCTCCAATTTTTCCTTGGATTTATCATTTCACTTAAGCAATTTCATATCTTGGTTGTTCCAACATGAACATGTGCAAACTATTCCGAGTGGATTCATCAAGTGGATTCATCAAGCAACATGTTTTGGAAAAGCAAAGGGAAACTCTTAGGTATTTCAACATATTATAGCTAGTAAAGCTTGTTACAAATAATGGCCAGTGAAGCTCATTAGGAGCTATAGATAAGTTAGAGAGGCTATGCCCCTGTCCCTGGTTGGCAACCATTCGTGAGAGAAACTCATCCACGCGACAATGATATTGTGTTCAAAGCCACCATTTTGAGTGGTGCTAGTCAGGCCTTAATTTATGCTGTTTGAAATGAGTACTCGAAGTGTCACTTTAATTTATGCTATTTGAAATGAGTACTCAAAGTGTCACTATAGGCTGATTATAGAGTGACTTGAGTTTTAGGTTTACAATTATGCCCCCCTTGTTTGGTTGTGCTCCTTCATTGAAAAGAACTTTCTTTTCCTTGTTATTTTGAAACATGCTAGAAATTGGTTTAATAATAGTGTGTCCATTGGTAAAATAATGATTTAGGTGGGAAATCTAGCTAATTTGTCTTTTTGATATGAAAAGCAGTCATATTTTGTCCGTCAAATTCTTTGAATTTTGGTTTTCATGTAACTTAATGTTTTACAAGTCATAATTTGATTTTTCATATAATCATAATTTAACGTTATTTAAGTCTCCCTCCTTTTTTGCACCGCCAATGGACAAACATTGATTCACTAGCCATGTTATTGATTTTTTTTTTTTTTGGTCGGATGTTATTGATCCAATTTTATGAACATTTTTCTAATTATTGATATATTGGACTAGGGTTAACTTAGACCATCATATCTAATTAATATTGACAATTAGATGAAAATACGTGTTGACTTTTCATGTATTATCTTTCAATTTTCATGGATTTGCTAATAGATAGTGCCTCAAATCATCCCTTTGAGGGGAAAAACAAACTCAGAAGGAAAATTTGAAGTTGTTTATTTACCAACCATAATTATTTGACTATAATGTCATATCAATCCAAGTTTGTATATTTATTATGACTATTTGAAAAGGTTATGACTAATTTCTAATGAAAAAAATGTTATACAAATTAAAGTCAGGGGTGACATTCTCTTTGTAATTAAGTTGATAAGGTATGTTGTTTAATAACTACCTAGATTATGAGTAATAAGTACATACTAAAATGACTATGATATAAAATGAGGATTCTCCTAAAGTAAGCATCTTTTTTCTTTTCTTTTTTGTGAATAATCTAGGGGCATAGGCTTGGAAACCTATCTACTAACAAGCCTATGAAATTTTCTACAAGCCCAATGAATTGGTTAAGCTCAAGCCTTCGGGTTGTGTAGATGACTCAAATCCAAAGTAGTTTGCATGCAATGTGTGTAGTCCTAACCGGCAATCTCCAATTCTCAAGTTGGAATTCCTTAACTCCTCAACCAACCACATCAATCCTAGGGTTCAGTAAGCATAATATTTTCTTGTAAAGATAAGTATATTTTCCATCATTTATCATTCTTTAATAAATTGAAAATGATTAAGTATCACATTATTGATGTTCAATAATTGCAAGATATAACTTTACCAAAAAAATAAAATAATTGCAAGATATAATGTTAAGTCAACATGATTATTTTACTCTAACAAAAAAAATGATTATTTTATCATAAAGAACAAGTCTACATCACATTCAATAGAATATCTTAAGTAAAGATAAACCCTAGTTAAATGGTATGGTTTTGCTTCCTTTGATGATTGATTTGCATATGATTGATGTGCATGGGAAGCCCATTGCAATATCCTTAAATAGAGCCATTTACATATTTGTTATATCTTAATGATGGTGTGGCGTAGATATACACAAACATAACATAAGCGATGTAGGAGAATATTAGATTATTCTTTCATTGTGACAAGTTAGGGAAAGAAAAAAGAGACAGACAAAATTATCTGACGCGGCAAATGATAAGATCACATTGTCTTCTCATGCTTTGGAATGATTCGATATTTACATCTCTGTTTGAGATACCATCTAATGGCTTGCTTAGAATATGAGAGTTTATTTAAGTCCCATTAATATTTTTCCATCCTTATCAAGCCTTTGATTAGTGTGTTAGAAATATGAGCTCGATCAATATCCAAAATTTAACTAAAAAATAAAGTTCACGTTTGTAACCCCTCCCCCTCCTCCTTTGGAGGGAAATGGCGTCTTTTAGTCCACATTTTTGTTTTGGATCATCAAGGAGCACGAATGCTAGGACCTGTGGCACAAGTTATAAGCTCCATAAATCGATTAAGTTCTAATAATTTTATTTATATTTTCAATTTTTATTGATTCAATTAATATTAGAAAAAAGACACTCACTTTATGTATGAAGGGATATAGTGAGAAAAATCAAAATGCTATAGACTGAAAAATAATCAAATAAAAATACCAGTGATTTCCCTAGGTGTGGACCATGGTGCTCAGTGACCTAACCTAGTTAATGACTTAATTAAGTACCGGTCAATTCTTTGGAAAGGGGAAAACTTGGTAGCACACTACTACAAGTCCAAATTATCCAATATAAAAATAAGAGAAGACCTCTGCCGTCGGCCACCTCAATCAAGATAAGAATGGCAACTTTTAGACAATCGAGTATTCGAAAATAAAAGAGTCAGCTAACATGCTTAATTATATAGTCATTCTGTTGCTTTCTTGTTAGCATGGATGGATGATTTTTATATTAAAGGAGGCATCAAGTTAGTAGTGGAGGCTAGTTTACTTCATTAAGTTAGAAAAATGATTATGTTTATAGAGACTATTTCAAACGGAAGTCTATCATATGGATACTGAGTTGTAAAGAAACACCGATTCAATGATTTGGTGGCATGGTGTGGAGCCTAGGAAATTTCTCCTCTATAATTTAGGACAACACAAAAGTATCCTCAGAATACTTTATTGATCAAATAGTTAATTTCTAACTTCTAATAGTGTGGAAATACATTCAAAGAAATTCTTGAAAATAAGAAGGGTTGTTGGAACCTGAATTTTAATCGACCAATTAAGCACTGGTTTAAAAGAATAAAAAATGAAGAATTAAAATAGAAAGCAGGAAAGTTCAAGAAAAATAGATCTTAAATAAATTGACAAAAAGAAAAAGAAGAAGAGAAAGAGACCAGTTCGGATCCCATTACATCAGCCCAAGTTCTTGTCTTCAGCCCGCTAGACAATTTAGCAGACTCAATTTCCTTGTTTTAAGCCCCATCAAACGCAGCCCCAGACATTAGCCTAGTAGTTAGCCCGTTCTCGCCCACCGGAGTTTCGCCGGAGGGGATCTCCGCCGCCCCGGCGTCCCTTCTTCCGACCATCGGACGGTGATCTCCGGTGTCTCTCCCGTGGCGGAGCTCTCTACATCGCGCCTTCAGCCCCGCGGTTTGCGACTTCGGTCCGTTTCGTGTCGCATCTGAGTGTCTTTGTCGAGCATTCCATTGCTGCATTTCCTTCGTTGCCGAGCGCGATCATCGCGGAATCCTCGGAGTCCTTCATTGATCTTCTTTTATTACAGTTCAGCGGATTCAAGCAATCGACGGAGCAAGGAAGTTCCCACTGGCATCGACGAGATCGGGCGGCGGTTCAATAAGGTTTGCAGAGGCGACGTGTCGGGATTTGGAGAAATCTCGTTTCGTCCTCCGGTCCTCGGTTGTGACTTGGTGACTGGCGTTGCGACAATCTCATGATCGCGCCGACGCTCGGTTGCTAGGTTTTCTCCGTTGATGCATCCTTATCGCCATTTGTTTTGATTGAGAAGTTTGAATCTCTTCTCCGATCACAAAGGTCCTACCTCTATCCCGCGGTTGCTCTATTCTTAAGTCCTCATTGTGGTAATCGCATGTTCGACGAAACGCCACAGAGAGAGAGAGAAGAGAGAGAGAGAGAGAGAGAGAGAGAGAGAGAGAGAGAGAGAGAGATCCGACAAGTCTTAAGTTCGGCATTCGCTGCTCCATCTCTAGATTTCTCCTCTGTCACTACCCCTCATCGTCGAGATTTAGACATTCGGCTAGTTGCCGTGGTCTGTCCTGCTTTGCGGTCTGTTACGACGGACTCCTTATGCTTTGTTCCTGTGCGCTTGTTCAAGAGGAGGTAATTAATCTCTCGAACTGTGCCGTCACGCTCGCAAAACCTTCTTCTTCCTTGGGCTTTACGCCATGTTCGTCAAATGGGTAATGCACGGCAACTGTTTGACGATATGCCTCACTGAGTATAGCTTCGCTGGGAAAATGATGATCGAAGGATACATGAGGATGGGAGAGGCGGGTAAGTCTTTGGATCCATTAGTTACATGACGTGCAGAGATGATTTCTCTTGGAATGTGGCAATTTCGTGTTTTGCCAATGAAATGAGCAAATGTTGGTTTCTGGGAAGAATGCATTTGCTGGAAATTCCTGGGACGAACACATGAAGCAGGAATTGGACAGAAGAGTCATTGGTCAGTCAGCTTATAAGGAGTGGCAATTGCAGAGTGACTTAACTGAAAAATAGCTATTAATGGACAGTCACTTCTCAAAAAATTTGCTCTTGATTGCTGGTTAATTAAGATGGATGACTTACATGAGCCTCTTAATTTGATTAAAGCTACTGAACTCGCAAATTAGCACGTCGGAGAGCATGAAGAAGGGAGGGCTACTACGTGGAGGAGTCTCCTGCTTGGCGACAACTTTGTCGTCTCTCCAGCGAGGAAGGATGAGGACGAGGATGAGAGAATTTAGCTCCCATGGTTTGCTAAGAGAAATTAGCTCGGTGACAACTTCGTCTTCTCTCCAGCGAGGGCGAGGATGAGGATGGAAATTCATGAAGCATTTCTTTTTATGCCAGATCTTTTGCTTTCACAACATCTTTTGCATTTGCTAAGAGAAATTAGCTTCCTAGGTTTGACAGTTTGCCACTGATTGGCGAATAATTTATTTCTAAACACTCTTATTGGATATTATGACATGAAAAGTAGAGTTCCCTTCGTATTATGACAATTATGAGGTGACCAATGAGTAATGCTTCGTGAATTCCCACCACCTTTTCGATGATTAAACCATATAATTATCGCTTGTTATGGCCCATACTAATTCCACCCCCATATTAATGATCACAGAAATCATAGTTATTAATTAATTAAAGGTCTCACAAATCACATTGCTAATTAACTCCATCCTTTGTTGGTCTATTTTAGCGGTGCTTATCCCCAATCTTATCTTAACGGGACATTCCCGAAAAGCTATCTCATCTTAAGAGCAGATCATCATTAGATAATGGGACAATAACGTGATTACTAATATACCTAATTGCTTCTTGACAAAATCATTATATATATTTTTTGATTGTGCCACCGGAGGCTCTAGGATTACTTAATAATATCTAAAAACATACTTATGGTATATCAAAAATGATTTTTAAAAAAAATAAGCATTGTAATTTATATGTGAATGTGACTTTCAATATATTTATATTCATGACATAAACTAGTGGACATTTCGATGTATTTGAATGACCTTGGAAATGATTGGATGATAAAATGAAAGTCCGAATTTGGGACGATGTGCTACTTCCCCAAGAATTTGATGTTTATTGACTCACTTGGGCCGGATCCAAACATGGGCCAACTCCGGTCTTACGGGCTTCGCCCAAGACAAGCATAGGCTCTTATCTCAGCCTTTTCAAAATCAAATGTAAAGGAAGCCCAATCTGTCAAAATCGAGTTAAGCCCAAACTCATGTAGATCAAACTCAGCCCATATTCACCTAGACAAAGCAAACCCAAATTTTCTAGAACCGAACAAATTTATTAAACCAAGCTAAGCCCAAGCTCATTAAACCCATTCAAGCCCGAAGTTTATTAAACCTAATTAAGCTCATCTTATTATTTCTTTTCTTCATTTTCCATTTTCTAACTAATAATACTTTTATTTCTCCCATCGTCTTCTTCTTGTCGCCTTCCTCACCACCACACGAGAAATACACAAAAACAAAATCAAACCTCACCATACCAACATATCAACAGTCAAGGCTTATCATTCATAGATCACCAAAATATCGAACGTATATACATGATAGTCACCCATACTATTGGCTATTACCTTCAGTCATGACAGATGTGACCTCAAAGCCTAGAGAAATCCTCAATGCCTAAGAATCCTCTTCTCCAACAAAGATCATTTCTCACCCCAAAAAGAATGCTCCCTTTTGAGCGTATGAACCATTCTCCCAAAGAGAAAAATAGTGAATTTGGACGTGGGTTGAAGGTGCAGTGGACCAAACCGATTTAAAAATCCCCTTTCCTTTTCATCATTTATTTTGACGGGTGTATTAAAATTAAGGTGCCAATAACTTAAAGTAATCTCTATTAAATTCAATCACGAGAGAATAATTTGGATGGGGCATGTAGATGCTCTCTTATGCCTTGACAAACAGATGTGAGTGAAGTTAAGGGCATGTTGACACCCAAATTTTTGTCGACGTTATAGGTATCTATTTATTTTACAAAAATATAAAAATATATGTACACATAAAGAAAAAAAAAAAGAGAATAAAAAATGATAACGAAAATGAAAAAATATACATAGATAAATAAAATAAGTAATTAAAAAACCGAGTTGAATGGGCGGTGTGTCCGGCCCACCCCTTCAATGAGTTTTCGGCCCCACTAAACTTCTCTTTCGGCCCAATTTTTATCATTTCTTTGAGCCCACGATTTGAGCCCAAAAGGAGAGAGAATCTTGGGCCCAGCCTATGTCTTCCTTTCTTCTCTGGTATGCCCGCCCCCCTGTGACGCTAGTGTCACGGGTCGATCAATTTCGGTCGATCAAACACCACGCGGCCTTAGGATCGGTGATCCCAAGTCAGCCTTGCACACACACACGCTCGAACACAAGAACCGAATGGGCAAAGAGAGTGTATATTGCTTGTGAACGAACTGATTACAAAGTGGGAGAGGGATCCCTATTTATACAAGAGCGGGTCGCATCTCGACCGTGGATCGTCCCTCCGATCCAACGGTTCATTTTGAATCTGTATAATCATTACAAGCTATACAACAGGCTACTCGAAGGCTACTCGATGGTCTGCACCCGGCAGGCCCTTGGGAAGCCCATGGGTCGCGCGCATCAAGTCTTGGGCAGACCATGGGCGTGTGTCAGAAGCAAGATCAGGGTTGCAGGTCTGTCTGACACGCGAACAGCTGATCCGTCACGGGCTGCTCGATCATTACTCACGGGTCGCTCATGGGCTGCGCATGGGCCTTTTCGCTCGTTCTGCTCATGGGTCGTCCGTGGGCTGCTTTCGGGTAGCCCCTTGTGCGTGACCCGGCCCTTCACGGACGATCTTGGATCATGCTTTGTCCGTGGGCTGTGTCATTCTCCCCCACCTAATCTGGCGACGCCCTCGTCGCATCCGTGGCATGGTAGGCTTCGATGTGCCCCTTGTATTCCCACAGAGCCTTGGAGGGTTCCCAGCTTGCTTCATTCTCAGGAAGGCCTCTCTACTGGACGAGGTACTCCTTCCTTGGTGCCCGGTATTTCTTCCGTATGATCCGATCCGCCAGAATACACTCAATATCCCGATCATAGGAGGTCTTCACCCCAAGGGGCGCTCGCTGTGATGTGCCTCGATCCGGATCATCTTCGTCCACGTGAAACGGTTTTAACATGCTCACATGGAACACGGGGTGGAGCCTGAACTTGGACGGTAAGTCTAGCTTGTACGCCACCTTTCCGATCCGTTGTATCACTCGAAAAGGGCCTTCATAGCGACGGATCAGCCCTTTATTCACATTTCTGTATCAAAGGACGAGGTGTAACTTGACTAGCACCAAGTCCCCGACCTGAAACTCCACATGCCGTCGCTTCTTGTCAGCCCATTTCTTTGTGCGTTTCGCGGCCCTATCCAGACATGCCCGGGCTAAGTCCACGTGCTCACCCCATTCCTTAGCGAGCTTATATGCAGACGGGCTACTTCCTCGATACCCTGATGCGATTGCACTTGGCGTGAGCGGCTGTTGCCCGGTCACAATTTCGAACGGGCTTTGGTTCGTGGACTCGCTCCGCTGCAAGTTGTAAGAAAATTGGGCCACGTCAATCAGCCGTGCCCAATTTGCTTGCGTATTGCTCACATAGTGCCGAAGATAGATTTCCAGCAATCCGTTCACTCGCTCGGTTTGTCCGTCGGCCTGTGGATGCATGCTGGTGGAGAGATTGATACTCGTCCCCAGCAGCTTGAAGAGCTCGGTCCAAAGCCGTCCGGTGAACCGAGGGTCGCGATCACTCACGATCGTGCGCGGAACGCCCCAATATTTGACGACGTGCTTGAGGAACAGCTTGGCGGCTTCCTCGGCTGGGCATTCCTTTGTTGTCGGCACGAACGTCGCATATTTGGAGAGGCGGTCTACCACGACCATGAGAGCTTGACACCCATCAGATTTGGGCAGATTCACGATAAAGTCCAGGGAGACACTCTCCCATGGACGCTCCGGGATAGGCAACGGTTTGAGGAGTCTCGCGGGAGTCCGTTGCTCTATCTTGTCTTGCTGGCAAACAAGACATGTCCGCACATATGCCTCCACATCATCCCTCATGTGCGGCCAATAATACTGATCTTCAACGAGCGCCATGGTGCGGTGGATTCCCGGATGTCCCGCCCATTTGGAGTCGTGGCACTCTTTTAGGATCTCCCTTCGAAGTTTCCCGTGGAGCGGCACATAGAGTCGCCGTCCTTTGGTGTAGAGGAGGTCATCCTCAAGCCAAAATCTCCTCGTCGATCCTTGTTAAGCGTATCGAAGGAGGGCTTGGGCTTTTTGATCTTGCTTCAGCCCCTCCTTGATACGATCAACCCACGGGCAATCGGGCCTACTCACCACGTTGGCCAGTTCGAACTTCCTGCTTAAGGCGTCGGCCACGGAATTGGACTTTCCGGGCTTACATTCCAGCACATAATCAAACTCGGCCAGGAAGTCTTGCCACCGAGCTTGTTTCGGGCTAAGCTTCTTTTGAGTTTGGAAGTAGCTAGTAGCCACATTGTCGGTCCTTACAACGAACCGAGACCCCAGGAGATAGTGCCTCCATGTGCGAAGACAGTGCACCACCGCGGTCATTTCTTTCTCTTGGACCATGTATCGTCGCTCCGCATCATTCAGCTTTCGGGACTCGAAGGCCACCGGATGACCTTCCTGCATCAAGACACCGCCGATGGCAAAATCGGAAGCAACGGTCTCTACCTCATATGGTTTGGAGGAGTCGGGCAGCATAAGAACCGTCTCCTCGGTCATGGCCTGCTTCAACCGCTCGAATGCCTCTTGACATCGATCCGTCCACTCCCACGACCTTTCTTTCTTCAGCATATCCGTGAGTGGCACGGTAAGGCGAGAATACTCCCGAACGAAGCGCCGATAATAATATGTGAGACCGAGAAAGGATCTCAGCTCAGTCACCTTGGACGGTGGTTCCCAATCAACAATGGCACGGATCTTGGCCATGTCCATCCGCACACGTCCGCCCCCGACGATGTGCCCTAGGAACAGGATCTCCTGTTGTGCGAAGGCACATTTCTCTCGCTTCACATATAAATCGTTCTCCCGAAGGGTCCGAAAGACTCGACTCAAATGTTCAACATGCTCATCCAGCGTCCGGCTATATATCACTATATCATCAAGATAAACTACAACGAACCGATCAAGGAACGGATGCAGTACCTTGTTCATGAGTGTGCAGAATGTAGCCGGCGCATTGGTCAAGCCGAATGGCATGACGAGGAACTCGAATGACCCATAGCGGGTCACACATGCTGTCTTCGATTCATCCCCCTCAGCAATCTGCACTTGATAGTATCCCGATCGAAGGTCGAGTTTGGAGAACCATCGGGCTTCTCCGAGCTGATCGAACAAGTCAGCTATAAGGGGAATCGGGTACTTATTCTTGACGGTCAGCTTGTTTAGTGCCCGATAATCGATACACATATGGAGGGATCCGTCATGCTTCTTTTGGAACAACACCGGGGCACCGAACGGGGCCTTAGAGGGTCGAACATACCCAGCATCGAGCAGCTCTTTGAGCTGTTTCCTCAATTCTTCTAACTCAGGCAGGGCCATGCGATAGGGAGCCATGGCCGGCGGTCGAGCATTGGGCACCAGCTCAATCCGATGGTCGACCTCTCTCCGAAGAGGCAACTTCTTGGGCAGCTTGGGCGGCATCACATCTTGGAAGGCATCAAGGATTCGGGATACTTCTTCTGGTACCGAGCTTCCTTCCGCGCCCTCCTCCTTTAATGCCGCCAAGAAGGTCACCTCGCCTTTCTTCAGCCCTTTGGATAGCTGCATGGCCGACAATATTTTCCGATCGCGTCCCGATTCGCGGTAGATCGGGACCATGCATTGGCACCGCTTATCCAGGATGCATATACAATCCGCGAAGGGCATGACACCCGCATTTATCCGGTCGAGAAATCCCAATTCGAGTATGAAATCATAGTCGTCGAGGGGAATTACCTCAATATCTTCCTTGCTGGTCCACGGACCTAGATGGAACTCCATGCCCCTGGCCATGCCGTTGGTCGGGACTTCTCTAGAATTCACCGTCTTGAGCCAACCGGACTCATTTGCCTCGACCGGAAGATGCAGCTTCTTCGCGGCCTCTTTAGATATGAACAGATCGGACGCCCCGGTATCCACGAGTGCGCTCAACGTGGTACCTCCGATCTTCACATCTGCGAACATCATCCCCTTTGGTTCTTTGGCCTTCTTGGCCTTGATCGTTCCAAGGATCCGCAATGATCCCAACCGCGCCTCCTCTCGCGGTTTGTCCTCCTTGCACAGGGCCGCCAACTTTCCTCTCTTTGGGCAATCCCGAGCCATATGGGCGCCATCACAAAAGAAGCACTTGTAGGTGCGTACCTTGCGCTGGTATCCTCCATGGCTGGACTCGGGTTGATTCCTATGAGGGGTCGGAGGCGGCCTGTTAGCATTCGGTCGAGGGAACCGGCCTCGATCTCCCCCACCAGTGGCCTTTTCTCTCGGTCGAGAGTCGGGCTTGGCCGCGCTTGCCGGCCTATATTCCACGAGGGACTCGGCCACCGAAGTGGCTGTAGTAAGGTCCGTCGCATTACACCGTTTGAGCTCCTGCTTGACCCAAGGTTTGAGTCCGCCCATGAACTGGTGGAACGCCTCCATCTCGGTCATGGACGGGATTTGGAGCAACAGCTCCGAGAACCTCTTCACATAATCACGAACACCGCCCTTCTGCTCTAGGCGCTTGAGTTCGCCCCGGGCTTCCTCCTCCGCATAGGCAGGATAGTAGGTCCGCCGAAACTCTTCGACGAACCGAGCCCAGGTCACGATAGGATCGCCATTCCTACCGTCCGACCGACGTCTCCACCATAGCAGCGCATCATCAGCTAAATACATCGCTGCGGTGTTCACTCGGATCACGTCGTCGGTCGTTCCCATGGTCTGGAAGTATTGCTCCATATACCACAGGAAGTTGTCCACGTCCTTTGCCACCCGGGAGCCCTTGAACTCCTTCGGTTTGGGTGCATCGGCACGGGACTGCACGGTGATCACCCCGCTCACGCGTGCTGCTTCAAGCTCCGCGAGCTTGCCCTTCATTTCCGCCATTTCCGTCCGCATGGCCGCCATCGCGGCTTCCCAAGTCTCATCCTGCTGCTGCAGCTCGTGCATGAAGGATCCTTGCACCTCGGCTCAAAGCTCTCCCATGCCGGCTTGGAGCTCTTGCACTTCGGCCAAGAACTCCTCCCTTCCGGCTTCCGCTCCTTCGACGGCCTGGTGCAAGTCGTCCATCAACGCCTGGACGTCCGTGACGGTCTCCTCAAGGGCCGTCAAACGGTTGTCCAGATCCCCCTTCGAATCCCTCGCACACGAGGCAGCACGGGCCTTCTTCGACCGAGTAGCCCTCTCGACTTGACGCCCCCGATCTTCACGTTCATCGCCTTGAACGACCGGAGCATCAGCGCGAGGATCAGCCATTGCGTTTAGGAATGATGGCTCTGATACCACTTGTCACGGATCGATCAATTTCGGTCGATCAAACACCGCGCGGCCTTAGGATCGGTGATCCCAAGTTAGCCTTGTACACACACACGCTCGAACACAAGAACCGAATGGGCAAAGAGAGTGTATATTGCTTGTGAACGAATTGATTACAAAGTGGGAGAGGGATCCCTATTTATACAAGAGCGGGTCGCATCTCGACCGTGGATCGTCCCTCCGATCCAACGGTTCATTTTGAATCCGTATAATCATTACAAGCTATACAACAGGCTCCTCGAAGGCTACTTGATGGTCTGCACCCGGCAGGCCCTTGGGAAGCCCATGGGTCGCGCGCATCAGGTCTTGGGCAGACCATGGGCGTGTGTCAGAAGCAAGATCAGGGTTGCAGGTCCGTCTGACACGCGAACAGCTGATCCGTCACGGGCTGCTCGATCATTACTCACGGGTCGCTCATGGGCTGCGCATGGGCCTTTTCGTTCGTTCTGCTCATGGGTCGTCCGTGGGCTGCTTTCGGGCAGCCCCTTGTGCGTGACACGGCCCTTCACGGACGATCTTGGATCATGCTTTGTCCGTGGGCCGTGTCACTAGGAAGAGAAGATGCGTCTTGGCCGTGACCCAAAAAAAGGTTGTGCCCGTGAGCGATGGACAAGCAACGACGTGAGACGGCAGCTCATCCGAGAGCCTTCTAGAATGGCAAGCTGGCGCATGAGAGGGCGAATAATGGAAAAAATATTCCTTCAGCTGATCATATGTGAGTTCGATCCAATCTCGGTATTCACTAATCAGCGTTAGCTTTTGAGTATCTGCTTCAGCTTATGATAATCTGCACAATAGAAGTTAGTCTTTGTTATGAATCTTTTTGAACGTCCGAATACGTCACAGAGTTGATTTTATGGTCATGACCTCCTGCCTTATTCTCAATCACATTTGGAGCACAATCTAAACCTGGCATGGATTGGATGTTGTGCTCGATAATTTTTACGAGTATATGTTCAAAAGTTGATTCCTCTCACCGTTGCAAACTTTCTTGTTCATTCGCTGTGGGTTCGGTGATGTGGTGATCATGTATGTCTAAATCGATATGTTGATAGCTTTGATATGGAATCAAAAGGTTTATTCAAAGCCAAACGCATACAAAGTTTTCCAGATTGAGATAAATCATGAGAGAAACTCTGCCGACACTTGAGAGTTGAATCCCAAGAAGCAGACTGCGAAAATTTGGAACTTACAAGCTTGCCGGATTCAAGGGTGTCGGAGAGAATGATCCTGAAGAAGTGAGGACACTCAAGATGGGGACCAGTCACCATCTCTGCCTCAACACCTCCACCTTCCCTCCGGCGACGGCGACCACAAGCCATAAAAGTAGTGTCCCAGGAGTCACTCAAGAAGGAGAAGAAGAAGGAGAAGAAAGGTGGTTTGTGCAATTTGCCTCTGTTCTAGAGGCAATCTTATTAAAGAAGATTCTTACGGACGATATGATAAAGCTTTATAATATTTATGTTCTGACTTATTGTGTACTGTTATTTTTATAAGGTCTAATGAAATCCTAGAAAGGCACAAAATCTGTACTACAAACGAAAAGAGTCCAAACGTCGATACATATTAAAGAGGGCACATGAAGTCATCTTTTTTAATCAAAATTTAGCCTCCGTCATCCGATTCCCATGAACTGGGGATTCTCTACGGTAACCGTTTCATGCACTCGTGTAGGGTAGAGTCCGTTTACAAGACATCCTCCGTCTCTAGTTGGTGGAAACTTCCTCTAGCCGGTTTTTTAAATTGATAAGTTATAAATATAAATATCTTGCACATTTATTTCAAGTAAATTGACATGTGAATGATTTTCATATTTGTAACTCACCAATCAAAGGTGTGGTTGGAAGGCTTCCTCCAAGGATGGGATGGCATTATTTGAAGTCTACGTATGTTCTTCAAACTATAGATGAGACGAGCAGGATCAATCCTCTTCCACAACCAAACTACGTCAAATTATTTCCTGAAGAGCAGGTTGAAGTGGAGCCATGGTGCATGTGAAACCTTAAGATGCGTCAAACATGAGAGATACTCCCCGGAGAAGGAATGTCAAAAAACGTGTTGCGCTTCTCATTTGATACATCAAAAGGCACAAATTTCTGGTGTGCATCTCAGTCGGCGTAAATGAGTTCTGGAACAGAACACTAAAAATGGAGGCTTTGAACATGGAAAAACCACGACAAATGAGCTCAAACATGCAGATGTCTCCAATTCACAGCGTGTTTCTCTTGAAGATGGATACCAGCCGGCAGAAAAAATCCCTTCCGGCAGAAAAAATCTCCACGGGGACATGTCGATAGCGCCTGAACTCCACCGGCCACGATCTGTGCAGATACCTGAGAGTCTTGTCTTCCATAATGTCTTAGTTGATAAATCCATGAGGAACGCTCTGCCATGTATGATGAAGACCAGGATCATTTACACGTGCACGTGCTTATGAGAGAAGCACACAAGATGAAGGCTTCTGGCTTAGTAGCTGCCAATTTAGACGTGGATAACTGTCAACTCAAATTTAAGTTCACCACATCGCCACCTCGAAAAATGGGTTCTCCAATTCAAATTTACTGGCTAACGTGCAGGACGGCATCTAGATTGTTTGATCTTGGCTATATACTCGGAAAGTAGGAAATTTATCATTCTAAAGACATCAGCATGAATGTATCATCGATTGACTTACTATTTGAAGTAGGTGGGTTAGAGATAATTTGACGAATTAAACCTTGCAAGCAGCCTAAAGTCACACTTTTGGTTTTCGTCTCAATCAACATAAATATGAGATACTTACCAGCAGAATTGCAGTAACTTAGACCCTTAATTCGAATTGATGGGCGCAGCAAATGCGCGGCTTCCCTCTTTGTGTGCGTTGCACTTGTCTAACCTTCACACCACCGTCGCCGCTCACTCCCTCCAGTTACTGGCGCATCATGCCAACGTCACGCTACACCAATCTCCGTTGCTCCTATCTCTCTCTTTCAAACAGCGCAATAGGTTTTACAGCTTAGTTACGTTATAACCATAACAGCCATTACATCATAATCTTAACTATTAGTGTGATCTAACCAAACATGAAATCACAAATTTGTTTACAAGGGGATAGAGTAGAAGACCAGAGGGAAAGCAGTAATCTTGCGTCTCAAGGGGAAATACTCTTCATATAAGGAGGAATATAAGGTAGCTAGGCCAAATAGAAAGGATCTTAGGGAAAGAATAAAAATGATGGAGCTTGATTTCGTTGCTTTTTCCGATTAATGCCACAGGAGGAGATAACTGCTATGACAACTGAGATGATGAACCCGTTACTCCCAGAAATAGTGAGGCTGACGAGGGTTAAAATTGAGAAAGGTTCTCCTTGTATAATCTAAGGTGTGGCCATAAGAACCTTATTTTTGAAATAGGAATGATACTTTGGCTGTTTTTTGAGGCAATATACATAGAAAAGTAGTGTTACATGCCATAAGATAGTTTCTGCTTTTTGAGGCAGAGTACGCCTATTTTTTGAGCCAACGTGCTGTACGAATGGGGAGCTAACATTCCTTGAGGTACACTGTGTAATTTCATATGTGATGTTGAGGAACGGTTACCGAAATAAGACAGTAATAAGCATCAAGTTTTATTAGTAAAAGGATCGAAGTTTCGTTAGTAGACGCCGACATCAAAACAAGGGAAGAAGCTGCCATTGTTTTCAACTACAAAGAACTTCCAATCTACCCAACGCTACGTCGAGCGATGCAGATGACTCCTCTCCTCTGTTTTTGATATTGACAGACATGCACTTACTAATCTTCTCTACAAGATTTGTTATTGACTCGAGATTCACATTCTCTCTCCCCTCTATCGAATCTTCTGCTTCAACTTCTCCTTTCATGCCATCAACATCTATATAACTTCATTGTTGTGAATAGAACTTCCAGAGATCAAACCATTTGAAAATTTCATTCTGCAAAGCAACATACGACCAAGCATCAAAAGCTTTTACTAAATCTCATAGAAAGATTCACAATACGCAATGACAACAAATGAAACAGAACATAAGCATCAACAAAATATTAGATTTTTCAGTTCATCATGATAGTGTACAAGCAATCGTTAGGTCCTAATATTGCGATTGCAAAACCTCTCGGTTGCTTGCAAATCTGAATTATGTTAATCGAAGCATCCCCTATAATTTGACATTTTGAGTCGTTACCATCAGCTATGAGGTAAAAAGTAAAAACCCCATCGAAAACAAGCCTCACTCACACTTCAGTTGTCGCCATCGGGAGAGAAATTGATTAAAAAAAAAAAAACTATGTTCCAACAAAAAATGAAGAATCTATATATAACTCGATCAGTGGAAACAATGCGACAATTAGGAAGCCTCATCTCTTTGAATTTCCCCCACAAATTAACAATGCAGAGCCTGAACCGTTTCGAATTCAGGGCATTGTCGACCAAAAAAAAAGGCCCCAAATCGAAACTCCAATCGGTCAAAGCGTCTTCTCGCAGCTGCCAATCTTCAAATTCGACTTGCTCGCAGCCCCTCCTCCACTGAAAAGCAAAGCCCCGTCCCCGCTGTCGCGCTCCTCTGGTACTCCTTTTAAAAGTCGTCCACTTTTTCTATTTTATGATGTCTGCTTGCTTTTAGGATGCTGAAGACGACACGTTTTCATTTTGCCTGGTTGGTCAGCCTGCTGAATAGATATTTAGTGACACGTCAGCCGCCACGTATGCAAGTTTCCAACGATGGTTTCAATGGACAGAGCACGCGTCTCTGCGATCCATGTTAAAGTTTCGTTTTCTCTTTTTTAAATTAAGGAAACGTGGCGTCGATCTTGAGTCCCAAAATGACAGTTAATTTTAGGCCATTAATTTTTTTTTCTCGGTAGTGCCGAATCTACCGATATAAAATGTGATTTCGATTCAAATACTCTAAAGACTTGACTAATTTTAGGCTCCGTTCGTTTCGCGGAAAATATCATGTTTCTGGAAAATATTTTCCTGGAAGTCATTTTCGAGGAAAATGACTATTTTCCGGTGTTCGGCCAAAATCTAAAATTTCAATAGAAAATATTTTCCACCGTTCGTTAGCTAATTTAATTATTTGAAAAAATTTATCAAAAATTGAATTTTAATATTTTTAAATGACCAATAAAATTATTTTATTTATATATATATTTTTAAAATGATTTTTTAATTATTTATATTTTAAAATCGAAATTATTATTTTTTTTTCTTTTTCTTTTCCTTCCTCCTTCCTCCTTCCTCCTCCTCCTTCTTCCTCCTTCATCTGCCGTCGCCTCCTTCCTCCTCCTTCTTCCTCCTCCTTCCGCTGTCGCCACCTCCTTCCTGCCTGACAATGGCCGGCTACCCAGCGGCCGACCAAGACCCGGTGGCCAGATCCGACGAGCTCGAGGCTTGGCCGATCTCACCCGAGCTCGCCGGATCTGGCGACAGAGGTTGAGCTCGCCTGGATCGGCGAGCCACGAGCTCCGTCGCCAGATCCGGCGAGCCGCGAGCTCCGCCGCTAGATCTGTGACCTCATCGCTCCACCGCCAGATCCGGCGAGCCGCGAGCCGAGAGCTCCACTGCCGCGGTGCTCCCTCTTGAGCCGGATCCTCCCAAGCGGCTTCGAACCACCGGGGAAGCGAAGCGCCGCCGCCGCCGCGGCGCCGCTGCCGGAGCAGGCGGGCAGGAACGGCCGGGGAGGCCGGAGAATGAGGGATGCTTCGCCCATCGTCGGCGTCGAAGGAGGAGGAGGAGATCAGAAACCCTAAGCGAGAGTGCAAATATGAGAAGGAAAAAGGAGCGCGAGGGCGAGCGTGAGAGGCCAGCAAAATGTTTTCCTCAAAGTCAAGAGAGAATTTTCCGTTGACCGGAAAATATTTTCCTTGACCATGAATTTTCCGTCCACCGAACACCGGAAATCCAGGAAAATATTTTCCTGAAAGTTGTTTTCCGCGAAACGAACGGAGCATTAGAAGAAAATGGGCATTCCTTTCCGTGGTCGTAATAATTTTTTATTTAGTGAAAAATATTTCTACGGATGCGGAATATGACCATTAAACAACCAATTCAGGAAGCTATTGTGAGCATAGTTTCCTGGTTTGATCTACCTATTCGACGTCCTTTCCTCCACCGCGAAGGGACCGCCATCTAAATATTCGAAAGAGTTGCTCCACATAGGGAGAGAGAGAGAGAGTAGACGAGGTTAGTTGTGCCAATGCTCAGTAATTTCAGGAAATGGAATCGCCAAAGTTTGAAACTTTACATAGAAAAGACTCAATCGGCGAAGGATCGGAACCCGCCGAAGCAGCGTACCTTGAAAATCAATGTCGACGGAGCATTTTTTGGAGGTAAAACAGTTGGAGCTATTTTGGAGATTCTTCACGACGAGACGGGAGCTCTACTGGATGGCTTTGCTACGAAGGTTCCAGCTTTGTCGGCGTTTCATATGGAAGCCATGGCCCTGCTCGGAGATTTGAAACGTTTTCAGTCGAGGAGAGAGAATTTGATGGAGCTCGGATCGACGTAATGCTGAAGAAGACGGGAGGTGGGTGGTGCAAAGCTTTAATTGAGGAAGGGCAACTATCTTCGGCCCAATTTCAATTTATCTTCTGGGCCCAACGTTCGAATACTCTTCCTTCCTCTTGAGTGGGCCATCCTCTCCAACTTTTACGGGATCTTTTAATAATATCGTCAAGTATTTCGGAAGAAAAAAAATTATGTAACCCTGAAAGAAAACTTCTTCCTCGACCTTGCAGCTTCTAACCTGCGTAAAAATGCAGCTTTGATGCCGTGACTGCAAAACACTTGCATTTCTGCTAAAAGATTCCCCAAAATTGATAATGCAATGCCCGATCATTTCGAATTTAGGGCCTTTGTTGATGCCAAAAAAAGCCCCAAATCCAAACTCCAATCGGTGTTCGATTTTCATGGTGAAGATCTGAGCAGCCTTGTTTCATGCTGAGTTTGCCGAAACTCATAATCCTCCAATTCTGCTGCTTCAGGCCAACACTGCATCACAAATTGATCACTCATCTGATCTGACTACAGTGACGCCGGTGAGTAAGACCGCTTCGTATTCCAGATTTGCAGCATCCATCGGCAATGAGGACAGACAAAATTGAGGGTGATCTTATAATGGCAGCACCTTAGGATATGGCATTCGGTTGCCTAAGCATTATTTTTCTTTCCCCAGTAAGTCAGATTTTGGTTCTTGAAATGTCAAGAATCTTCAGATTTTGAGGATAGAAACACAAACAACTTTTCGTTGAAACATTTGATTATCAACGACTGAGATTTAATATTAGAGATCAAACAATTTAGAACCTTAACAAAGATCCAAATCGCATCGAAGAAAGAGGAGATGGGTACATACATATCACGGAGCTTGTTAACCAAAGACCTTAACAGCAGTCAATTTCTCGGGTATAAGAATGGATGATTTTCTACATTATTGTTCCTTTGCAGGACCAGTTGCCATCACCAATGTCCTTTCTCCATCCTTTTCTCCGCCCTAATGGACTAACAAGAGTAGGTATCCCTCCTTTCATCCTTTGCCTCCACATATGGCCCTTTCATCCTTTTGCCATTGCTCATGTATTAGTCCTGGTCCATCCTTCCATCCTGTTCCACCCCAAATAGTCCTTTCATTCTGATTCTAGTTATCACAAATGCTTGTGTCGGTTTGGAATTTTTTACTTGCAACATCTATTGTCCTAATATTGCAGTTATCACAAATTGATTTTCAAAGCCTTCAAAATTATACAATTATTGACAAGTAGAGTTATTTGTTTTTCATAATTTATAAAACCTAATTTTTTGGGCAAAAGCAAAATGCAGAAAATGCTACTTAAAAATTCTAAACAAATATAACGAGTTAATTATAGAAGTCAACAAAAATGATGATGGAATGTCGTATAGTCTTTTTGGAATACACTTTTGTATATTTCTAATTCATGACAATCATTCTTAACAGTGTTATCAAAATGAACATAGATCTATGGAAAAAAAATGACTAAGAAGATACTTGGACAATAAAGACATCTTAAGCGGAGTGCCACTGTGCCATGTGGATCGCTGGCTTGATAATTAATATGCAGCTTTCTGAGCCATTCGTATAACTACTATGCGCAAGTTATTCATAAAAATCATGTCTTAATCCAACGTAGCATAATATAGTTTGATAAAATGATGAGGTCAAATTAACCTCCATGCCCTTTTTATTCTTTTTTCGAAAATTATATCTTTGGCCTAACGTTGTTAAAGCCCGTTCTGCTCCTCTTTCTTACTCGTATAAGATAATAACAATGTGGATGAACTTGAGATCGGATCCAAATAGTAATTATCAAGACCATTCTATTAGTGCATTACCATCAATAAAGACGGCATACATGCAGCTCCTCTAATTGGTGCATTAACACTTTGTTCTACTTAAACCAAACAAAAGGCATAAGATGTAAGTACCAACGCCTCCATCTCATGCCCAAGTTTCTCCTCCTCCGCTATCTCCTCTGTTATTTACAGTCCCAGAGTTTGGTGTCTTCTTCGCCGGCTTGCTCAACTGGAATGCTGGGCGTCTGCACAACTGCCTCACTCCTTTTCCCAAACTCAGCCATGATTGATAGATCAGAATGTCAAATTACTCCCAAATCTGTATATTTGTTATGACTATATGAAAAGGTTATGACTAATTTCTAACAAACAAAATGTGATCACTAATTAAAGCTATGAGGCACGTTCTCTTTCAGTCAAGTTGACAAGGATCTTTTGCATAAATTATCATCCTCCCAAAGTAAGTAACATTATTTTTTGCAATATGGGGGCATGAGCATGTAGATCTGTCAGGCTAGAATCTTGTGAAACATCCCGTAAGCCCTGTAAAATGGTCAAACTTAGGCCTTCCACCTATATAGGCTTACTCTAGCTAGAGCTATTTGCATGTATTTGTAAAATTCAAACCGACAACCTCCAATTCCTAAGCTAAAAATCTCCAATATCCCAATTAAATGCGCCAATCCTAGAGTATATAGTAAGCATAATTTTTTTATGTTCAAGAGCAAGTGTATTTTGCATTATGTATCATTTCTCAAGAAAATGAAAGTGCTAACGTAAATCCATCATATTATTGACAATTGAAAATTTGCCTAATAGAGATGCTAACCTAACCTCAATTTTGGTCTTAACCAAATACCAATCAATTCCTCGATTATAGGAATTGATAATTCTCTGCATTGTTCCTTTACACTAGTCATCGTCATCAATTTCCCTGCCTCCATCCTATCCTCCACCACCGATGGGCAGACATTGATCAGCAAATGGTCCTTTTCATCTTTTTCCACTGCTAATGTGATAGTCCCAATCCATCCTTGCATCCTTTCTTCCACCGTTAATGGACAAACATTTGAACTAACCCTAAACCCTCTTCTTGGGCAGTCGGTGAAATCATGTTAAAAATATACAAGTAACATTATAACTAAGCTACCATAAAAGAAAAAAAAAAACCTGAATTTTAATGTTATTTTTTTTATATACTGATAGCAAATTATTATAATTTTCTGTTTATTAATGTAATAGAGTTAAATTAAATTAGATTTATATATCCAATTAACATTTGATCATATAGTTGAAAATAAGTACTATCTTTCAAATTTTCACAGAATTGTTGACAAAATGCCCCTCAAATCATTTCTTTAAGTGAAAAAAAAAATCGGTTCATAAGGAAAATTTGAAGCTAAATTTTTTTTACCAACTATAATTCTTAGATACTCATAACTCTCTCTCTCTCTCTCTCTCTCTCTCTCTCTCTCTCTCTCTCTCTCTCTATTCTGACTATTAAAAGGGTAATCATAATTTTCTAACCAAAAAATTATATAACTAATTAAAGTCATGAGGGACTTCCTCCCTCTTTGTAATTAAGTTGATAAGAACCTTTTGCATAATAACTTCCGAGTTTACGAGGAATAATGCATATAAAAAAAATACCACATAAAATAAGCATATATATATATATATATATATTTTATAATGTAAGGATACAAGCATGGAGATTGTCTACATAGTAACTCATAAAATTTCTTACAAATCCCAAGAGCTAGTTAAGCTCATGCCTTTGGCTAGCGAAGGTCACTCAAACCCAAAATATTTTACATTCATTTTGTTGGATTCAAACCAAATGACACTTCTCCTAAGATGGAAATCCCCACCACAATAAGAGTGTTTTGCATTCTATATTAGTTTTAAAAAATGACAATGTTAACATATGATTATTATATTGCTGATATTCAATAATTGCCAAAGTAGAGATGCTAAGTAAGTATAATCTTTTATAGTGAAAAATAAGTGTATTATGCATTCTACATAATTTCTTAATAAAATATGGTATCTAGTTAAATGGTATGGTTTTGCTTCTTTTGGTGATTGATTCGCATAAAATTGACATGGATGAACCCCATTGAAATGTTCTTAAATAGAGCCAATCACATATTTACAATATCTTATTGATAAGGATTAGGGGTCAGCCACCGAGTCGTTTCACCACAAAATCGAACTTAACTAGTCTTAACCAACTGATTTCAAGTTGATTTATGCGAGGACCACAAGGAAGAAATATGAGATCGGTACAAACTATCAGAGATATTTAGGATATTTCCTAAGCCATCAGGAGAATGAATCAAATCAAACCCCAACCTTTAATTCCTTTATGCAACCATCTTTAGTCATCTCACCTTTAGTAACTTCTCAATTTTGTCAATGCCATCTTTAGTCATTTTATCTTCAAAAAAAAAAAAATATCCTAAATATCTCTAACACATATAATGGAGCTCGGTGACTTAACCTTAGTTTAGGCCTAAACTAAGCACCAGTTGATTTCTTAAGTATAGAAATGGATGATTGTTTACATTATTATTTCTTTGCTTGAACAGTGACCACCAACAATGTCTAGTCTCCATCCTTTCCTCCCGCACTAAAAGACAAAACATTGATTGTCTAAGAGTACTTGCATCCTTTGGTATTTTAACCTTTTTAAAATGCATATTTATTAAAGGTAGTCACGAGTAGGGGTAAGTATCGGTCCAGGGTTAACCCTGGACCGACCCTAAACTGGCCCAATGCTATCGGTCTTGGTCCAGTTCCTAGGGAAACCGGGTCGGTCCTTAGTCCTAAAATTCCTAAACTAGCACTGTGCGGGTTGGTCCTCGACCCTGAGAGTTCAAGGTCGATCCAACCTAGACCAACCCTGACTATATATATAATATATTGTTTATAATTTTTTTTATATAGAGAAAACCTTAAAATAAACTGCGTCAACAACATTAAACAACTATTTATTGAGTCGTTCAAGTAATTTTACATTATTCTTTAATAACTTAGATTTTTAATGTCTTTTAGGCGTCAACAGTCATACTTTATGAAGGAGGAAAATGTTTTTGTGAGGAGTCCTAATGGCGTCCAAAAGGGCATACACAACTCCTTATGGCATCCTTCTCTTTTGTCTTATTTGTCTTCTTAGTCTTCAATTTGTCAAAATCAAGAGAAACAACTTCTCCGCTCGTCACTCAACACTCGCCTCGCTTGCTTTAGGTCATTCATGCCACTTGCCGCTCGATGCTCGCTTGGCTTGCTCCCCGCTCGACACTCGATACTCACTCTGTTTGACGCTCACCCCACGCGACCCTCATCGCTTGCCTTTCTTAACTGACTTCGCTCGTCATTGAAACCATTGAGTCGACTTAGTTCTCAGTTGCCATTTCAATGAGTAAAAAAAATGAAATAAAAAATTATCGGTTGCTCTTGGATTGACTCTAGAACCGAACCAAACTCAGTAGCTCAGTCCGGTCCTCAATTGTTTTTTCAAGGAGTATTAAAAATGAAATAAAAAAACTATCGATTGGTCCCGGGTTGACCTTGGAATAGGATAGAATCTACTGGGTCGGTCCGATCCTCAGTCTCAAGCTCAATAGGGTCAGTCCTCGATCCCAAAAATTGAGGGCTAATACTGTGCGGGTTGATTTAAGGGTTAGGAGGTAGACCGGCCCAACTCGGACCATGCTCACCTCTAGTCACGAGAGGGAGATAGGTGGTACACCCTGCTATATAATGTCTATTCAAATTGTTGTATCTTGACTAGTTTTAGTCACTCTCTAATTATTGACCCTTATATGACGGGACTATGTCAGGCATGGCAAAGGACAAGGTAAATGCAATTTGTATTTTTGACAAGATGTGACCCTTAACTTCGACAATTATTATTTTCCTTGATATAGACCTTGAAAAGTCCTAATGGAACACTTTGCCCGCATGCTTATTTGAACAAGCAATGCAGGAATATGAATTTAATATCATAATATAAGCACACAAAATGATAGAAGACACAAGATGTATTCACTTCCTGACAATATTTGCCAATTTCAAGAGTTATAATCAGCACTCTTTGCTTGGCCGAGTGGCTAAGTTAAAGCCCCAAATCACCAAATCTCTAGTTGTAACACCTGACTTGAACAAAAGGGTCTGACAGTACGTAGAGTCTTTAGGTTCAAAATTGAGAATCCATTACTAAATTCACCAAATAGGGGCGAATAGAAGCAAAGTCGTAGCACCCACACCAGTAAGCAACGCGATTCTTTTGAAACAAGAACTCCCATAGAAGTACACAAAAACATATTAACCACGAAAGAGGCACACAAAAAACAGAAGCAAATTTCATTTCAATGGCAAAAATGAAAATTCCCGCCCAACTATAAATCAACTTGGTTTATCAATAATCATTAGTTTATTTCCACATTGTAGCAAAAATATCTTGGGCGGGTTGCTCCTTATGCTAAAGGTCAATTAGAGATAGAGGTAGTGAGGACACTCCATTAAAAAATATCCTGTCAAATTATTGCATCGGATAGCCTGCGCAACATGCATTGCTTTTCTCCGATGACAGAGCTCCATCAGATGAGAGTACATGTGAACCTCATTTTTTCCACGAATGGTTAAATCATGGGATTTTTGTGGATGCTTTTTGGGAAATAATAACTTTCTTGAGGATGTCATAGAAAAGAGAGTTTTCCTATTTACTGTATAGACTTTATTCATGTCATATATTATACATTAGCTAATATTCTTCTTCTAATGCCATAATCAATTGCAAACTTCTATCTCTATTGACTTTAAATTTCAAAATACCATAAAATTTTAAATTAAAAATAAAGAGAACACTCAATAAAATGTAAAATGGCCGTATATATATAATGTGTGTGTGCAGGAAGAAATTTTTATAATGTTCTACCTATTGACATATTAAACTTGGGCTAACTTAGACTCTTATATCTATTTAATGTTGTCCATTAATTCAAAATAAGTCTTGACTTTTCATGCATTATCGCTCCAATTTTCACAGTTTGTTTCTTTTTATAGAATATCCCTCATATCATACCATAAACCCAAAAAAAAAAAAACTCATTTTATAAGGAAATTTTGAAGCTATTTGTTATTTTTGCCTAATTGTAAGATTAGAATGTCGAATTACTTCTTAATCTGTATATACACTATGGCTATTTGTAAAGGTTATGACTTCTTTTTAACAAAAAAAAGTTACAACTAAACAAAAATATCCAAACTAAATATTCTCATGCTTTCATTCTTTAACAGTATTCTTCCAAGTTTAGGAATTATGGATTTTTTTGGATAATACCACGGACTTTTGTTAACCAGATCGATATGCGATCTTATTCAAAATTTCATGCAAATATTTCAAGTCCTCACGGTACATATGAATTTGGTTTTTCAATAAGACCCTCCTATCATGCACATGAAGCCTTGGCCATTTCAATTTCGAAGGTTGGGTTTGAAAGACCTTTTGATAGCCTGGACCCTCCCCCCTTGTAACCGTAATGGCATGGAATCATACCATCCTCGAGCATGATTCCTTGCCACCCTTGGATCATCTTAAGCAAAGTAAGAATATAAGGCATGTGTGGAAATTGACAAAGGAAAGGGATAAGTTTCATGCAACTGGAAAAGGGAAAATGAATCAAGCCACAACTAGACATAGCTTGATTCATGACTAAGACGAGGCCTACCATGTGATGCACACGTGCCCTGGTTTATTGCCAGCATACATGTGATTGGGCCTAACTTGATCCATGACCGAATGTTGAAGTATGGGGCCATCAATATTTCTCTATCTTGACATGAATGTCTGTATAACTTATTAAATATAGTAATGAAGTAAAAAATATACTAACTAATAATCATGATACTTTCCAAAACTCGAGTTGGAATTTTAACATACAAGTTTCCGACATGTGATTCCAATATCGAGGTCAATTTTAAAAATTCAATAAATAAGAGGTCAATATATATATATATATATATATATATATTTAATGTTGTCCATTAATTCAAAATAAGTCTTGACTTTTCATGCATTATCTCTCCAATTTTCACAATTTGTTTCTTTTTATAGAATATCCCTCATATCATACCATAAACCCAAAAAAAAAAAAAACTGATTTTATAAGGAAATTTTGAAGCTGTTTGTTATTTTTGCCTAATTGTAAGATTAGAATGTCGAATTACTTCTTAATCTGTATATACACTATGGCTATTTGTAAAGGTTATGACTTCTTTTTAACAAAAAAAAGTTACAACTAAACAAAAATATCCAAACTAAATATTCTCATGCTTTCATTCTTTAACATTATTTTTCCAAGTTTAGGAATTATGGATTTTTTTTGGATAATACCACGGACTTTTGTTAACCAGATCGATATGCGATCTTATTCAAAATTTCATGCAAATATTTCAAGTCCTCACGGTACATATGAATTTGGTTTTTCAATAAGACCCTCCTATCATGCACATGAAGCCTTGGCCATTTCAATTTCAAAGGTTGGGTTTGAAAGACCTTTTGATAGCCTAGACCCTCCCCCCTTGTAACCGTAATGGCATGGAATCATACCATCCTCGAGCATGATTCCTTGCCACCCTTGGATCATCTTAAGCAAAGTAAGAATATAAGGCATGTGTGGAAATTGACAAAGGAAAGGGATAAGTTTCATGCAACTGGAAAAGGAAAAATGAATCAAGCCACAACTAGACATAGCTTGATTCATGACCGAGACAAGGCCTACCATGTGATGCACACGTGCCCTGGTTTATTGCCAGCATACATGTGATTGGGCCTAACTTGATCCATGACCGAATGTTGAAGTATGGGGCCATCAATATTTCTCTATCTTGACATGAATGTCTGTATAACTTATTAAATATAGTAATGAAGTAAAAAATATACTAACTAATAATCATGATACTCTCCAAAACTCGAGTTGGAATTTTAACATATAAGTTTCCGACATGTGATTCCAATATCGAGGTCAATTTTAAAAATTCAATAAATAAGAGGTCAATATGTGTGTGTGTGTGTGTGTGTGTGTGTGTGTGTGTGTGTGTGTGTGTGTGTGTGTGTGTGTGAAAATATAAAACAAAATAACAAAAATAATAAATGGAGAAAAAAAAATTTAGTATTCTTTTCCGTCTTACTCCCACTTCCCGTGATACACAATTCTTCCCTTAAGTTTTTTTTCTCATCTTCTAACATATCTAACAAGTGAGTTTAGGATATGGATCGATTGCTTTTTCTCCAAGTTTTATGAATTATTTAAATAGAGTTGAATTTGTTAAATTGAAACAATGAATGATATTAATATATTGCGGATTAATGTTTTTAATGTATATTTATTCAAGGATTATTTATTCTTTTATGAATTTGATTTAAATTAATTTGATTGAAATAATCATAAAAATGATAATTTAATACGCATACATAAAAGTATATATTTGATATATAACGTATCCCAACGTGTCAGAATTCTCTGTTTTTTGAAAAATAACGTGTCGGTGCGTCTTGTCGTGTCGTGTTGTGTCGTGTCGTATATCGCGTGTTAGTGTCGGTGCTACTTTGGTTGCAATCAATGCAGAACATCGAGACAAAGTACCCCAAAACTGTCTATAAATAGAAGAGCCTCATACCAATTCAAATGCAAGCCAACTAAAGCAACGCCACACACACGTACGAGAGAGAGAGAGAGAGAGAGAGAGAGAGAGAGAGAGAGAGAGAGAGAGAGATGGAACTCACGGGTGAGATGGAAGTCATGCAAGTACTGCACATGAGTGGAGGAATGGGAGAAACAAGTTATGCTAACAACTCATTGCTTCAGGTACATCTCTCATTGCCCCTCGTGGGCTCTGAAAATCTTGGTTTAATCTGCATTTAATGTTTGGTTATTTCAATCTTATGTGCACCATAACATGATTTCTTCATTTTATAGCAAACTAGGATTCTTTTTGTTTTACCAAGATTCGAAATTCTATATGCAGAAAGAAGCCAATTTACCATGCCCTTTGAGATTATGTGACTTATTATTCAATAGTTGAAATTATGACCCTAATTCGTAGATACACTTTTCAATCAACAAGATTTCTCTTGAAAAAGAATGTACACCAGAGGCTATATGAAAGTACTAGATCTGGCAAAATCATTGCAATATTGGACAAGCCCTTTCCGATGATGTTCTAATTTGAATTTACAAAGAAATTGCATGGAATCTGCAATATTATTTCACTTTATTTGGACTGCCCGCGGATATATCGCTGGATATATTGGCTAGTTTTGGGATTTATTACTTTATATACGAAAAATTAAAGACACGACTTTTTTTCTTTATATTGAGTGAATGCTCTCCTTTTCTTTTTGTAGAGAAAAGTGATATCGATGACGAAACCCATAATGGAGGCAGCCATCACAGCTCTCTTCTCCACTGTTGCTGCCACCTTACCGACGAGCCTTGCCATTGCGGACTTGGGTTGTTCCACCGGTCCCAATGCTCTTTTCGCCGTGTCCGAGATCATCAACATCGTGATTGATCTCTGCAAGGCAATGAAGCACGAGCTGCCGGAGTTCCAAGTGTTCTTGAACGATCTCCCAGGGAACGACTTCAACACCCTCTTCAGCAGCTTCTTGCCAAGTTTCCAAGGGAAGCTGAGCGAGCAATTGAAGAGCAAGTATGGAGTGTCAGCAACGTTGCCGTGCTTCATCAATGGCGTTCCTGGTTCATTCTACGGAAGATTGTTCGCTCGAGAGAGCCTGCACTTGATTCATTCTTCGTATAGCCTCATGTGGCTATCTCAGGTAATTTTTTGTCTCATAGTTTGTAAACCTAATGAAAAAATATGTCGAGAAACACTATTTTTATCATTGTTATTATTGTTGTTTTCTGGAAACTTTTGTCTAACTCTTTTCTAAGGGTAGAGTCAAGCAAATAATAGTCGAGACACCCATAAAGTCTATTTTGGGGTTCTAGGAAATTTATACTCTTTTATGAAGAAACAAGGGGTGTGCTTGGAAATCAAACTCACTCACTTTTTTCCTCCCTCCCTCCTTCCCTCCTCAGGTCCCACGAGGACTAGAGGGAAACAAAGGCAACATTTACATGGCGAGATCGAGCCCTCCAAAGGTGCTTAGGGCATACTACGAGCAATTTCAGAGGGACTTCTCGACGTTCTTGGAGTGTCGTGGGCAAGAGTTACAGGTGGGAGGACGTATGGTGTTGACCCTCCTAGGTCGAAGAAGTGACGATCCTTCAAGTAAAGAGTGTTGTTACATTTGGGAGCTCTTAGCTATTGCTCTCAGTCAAATGGTCTCAGAGGTAACAAATAAAAAAATCAAAATAGTACTCGAATCGTAGTGGAAACATTAAGTTAAATTGGAGGTTAGTTTTGTTAGCCCTTTGTGAATAATTTTTATCATATAAAAAATTGTCACATCCTACCACGCCAGTGAAATTTGCCAGTCCCTTAGGAGTAATTTTTGTTTCTGCACTCTGTAAAATCAAACATAGTCCCTGATCATGTTAGATAACATCAAGAATTTTCTTGAAAACCTATAGTTAAGATTTGCACATGAATTCTCTGATCGAAAGCAAAATTCCAATCTGAAAATCTTAAAAGAATAATCCCACTTCTCTTGCTTAGGAATGTATTTGAGAAAATCAAGGGAAAATTACAAAAAAAAAAAAGTTTCAAACCTATTACACTTGTGCCATTTAAGTTCTATATTTTTCAATTTAGTCAATTTAATCCTAAACATTTTAATTGTGTCAATTTAGTTATAAACCTTTTGCATATTTACAAATTTAATCCTAATTTTTTTAAATGATTTGCCAATTTAATCCTTCCGGCTAATTATGACTATAAATCGTTGAGGTAGCGATCTATCAAACACCAACTATGCTAAATAACACTACTAGCGTTAAAGTGAGCATTTTTTTTTAATTTTTTTATACTTTTATAATTTTTTTTCCTTTTTCACTCCACTGGTCATTGCTAGTCTTCAGCAATGGCTGATGGAGGTTGCCAGCCCTAGGTGATGGTTACCCTAGCAAGGGTTCTCCCTCACTAGCCTCAAGCAAGGGTCCCCATCATTGACCCCTGGTGAGCGCAACCCTTACCTAGGCAAGGGTTGCCCTCATTCAGGCCCGTGGAGGGAAAAATGGGAAAAAGTAAAAGAAGAGGAAGGAAAAAAGAAGAAGAAAAAATTAAGAAAATTAATAAAATTGTCGACATTAAGATAGCTAGTGCCGATTAGATTGTCACATTAGCAATTTCCACCCAAAATAGCTAGAATGACTAAATTGATAAATTATCAAAAAGATTTAAGATTAAACTAGCAGGATTGAAAAATTTATTACTAAATTAGCTAATCATTAAAAAATTTATGTTAAAATTGGCAAAATTAAAAAATTTAGGACTAAATTGGAATAAGTATAATGGGTTTCGGACTTTTTTGCTAATTTCCCAGAAAATCAGAGAATGAGAGATAAAATTATGAGGTGCTTCGAACACACTCTTATTCCCTCTTAGGCTAATGTAGACTTTATTAAAATGGAATCAACATTTACATGATAAGAAACTTCATGTATTATCACTGTGCAATAATAACATAGACAAGTAACTGTGAATTTTGTTATATATTGCGGTAACAGCTAATGTTTTTGCAGTTGTCACTTCTTTGGTTGGAAAATCTAAAACTCTACATCTGCACTAATCCAGGGACTTGTAGAAGAACATAAACTAGACTCCTTCAACATCCCTCAGTACACACCCTCACCAAAAGAAGTACAAGGAGAGGTCCAAAAGCAAGGGTCATTCTCAATTGATTGTTTGGAAGCATCCGAAGTGAATTGGAGTATACTTGCCACCAATTCTAACTCTAATATTGTCTTGAAAAATGGGGGACACAATTTGGCCCGGTGTATGAGAGCCGTGGCCGAGCCCTTGCTCATTGATCACTTTGGTAAAGAGATTATTGATGAGGTCTTTAAGAGGTATGAGGCTCTACTTGCTGATCGCATGTCCAAGGAGAAGAATGCATTTGTCAATGTTGTCATTTCGCTAAAGAAAATGACCTAGAAGAATTGCCAAGAAATTACAAATAATTACTTTGCAGATATATGTACTTTATGGTGAAGTTGGAATATCAATGTCACGGGTGCGTTCATAATTGTTCGAAGAAGACGTGCCTGTCTTACCTGTATTACTTCTTATGTCTTATCTTGAGTAAAGAACAAGAGACTTGCAAGTTGAAGGGCTTGACATTTGGGATTTAGTTTTAAGGATTTTTCTTTCCCCCAATTTTCCATATCTCTTGAGATGTTACATCTAATTTGGAGACTCTTCATATTTTCTCGGTTGGCTCTATAGTTTTTATCTTCACACAATCCCATTGATCCACACGGTGCATGGATCGATCCCCTCACCATGCAAATCGATCGTGATCGAGGGCCTTGGTCATGTGGATTGATCATGGATTGTTCCTGGTCGGCGGAGATCGATCGTTGTTGAGGGCCTTGGATGTGTGGATCAATCCATGCACCGTGCGGATCGACCGTGGATTGATCCATGCACCGTCTGAATCAACCATGGTCAAGGGCCTTGGTAGTGTGGATCGATTGTGGTTGAGGGCGTTGGACGTGTGGATCAATCCATGCACCGTGCAAATCGACCGTGGATCGATCCATGCACTGTCCAGATCGATCCCAATTGACCCATGCATTGTGCAGATCGACCATGCATCGATCCTTGCATTGCGCAGATCGATCGTGGATCGATCCTGGTCGAGGGACTCGGTCATGTGGATCGACCTCATGCACGATGCGGATGGATCCGAGCTGAGCGAGATCGATCACTACACAATGTGGATCGATCCTTGCACCATGCGGGTGGATCATAGATCGATCCTTGGTCGAGCGGGATCGATCGTGGTCAAGGGTCTCAACCGTGTGGATTGATCCATGCACCATGCGAATTGATCTTAGTCGAGTGGGATCGGTTCCTGCACCGTGTGGATCGATCATGGTCAAGGGCCTTGGTCAGATGGATCAGTCCATACACCATGCGGATCGATCATGGATCGATCCCGGTCGAGCGGAATTGGTCCTTGCACTATACGGATCGATTGTGGATCGATCCATGCACCGTGCGAATTGATCGTGGATCGATCCATGCACCATGCATATTGATGTCTAGAGACCATTGCATATTTCAAGATAACAGAGTTGGAATAGTGGCACATTATCCAGCACTAATAATCACCGAAACAAAGTCGGAAGTTCGCCTCCAGGGTTTTGCTATAGCAGTCCAATCCTTAAGGCGAACTAAATGATCAGCCCTCCATATTTTTCCTTACGCGAAATTCCGACTTTGTTTAGGTGATCTCGTTTTTGGAAATGATATCAAATTACCCTTCTCACCAAATCTAGTTTTTGTTTCGTTTTCTTTTTCTATGTTCCACAACATTAATAATTGTTGAAATATCCCACATTACTTAACAATAGATCTTATATGCTCTTTATACATATAAGATTTTTCTGCACCTTATAATTTAAGTGTTAGAAGTAAATTTTCTAACATAATACATGTCAAATTCCAGCCAAAATATGACTAAAAACAAAAGTCTAGGCAAAGAAAATATACGATAAAAAAAAAAAAACAAACAAAAAAAGTGTTGGATGGAAAGGATGCCATTTGGAATCTATGACCCCTGACGACCCGGTTGACCCGAGCCCCCTTGGCAGGACTCCATACATCACGCTGGCATCACCCTTACGTCATAAGTCATTCTATTTCTTTTTTAATCGACAAAAAGGGAAAAATGAATCGAGTGATGATAGAAATGGCCAAATTTGGGGCACGGCACGAGCGAAAATAAATCAAGTTACTCTCAAGTTATTACTTGAATCCCTATTGTTTTTTTTTTTCGACGTATTTAATGGGCATAAAAATTGATCTGAAAATTGTTAAGAGTTGATATAATACTTGACCTTAATTAATACAAGTGCACTGGATTTGCGTTCCGAGTTAGGTCTCTTCAATGATTTTGCCGTACACCGGATTGTGTTCTGAAAAAAGGTCCAATCACATAAAATTTGTAATTTTTCTTTTCGAAAAAGAAAAGGCCAAGGAGAGGCGATCCACGTTGGTTGTCCTTCTAAGTATTGTCGTGGAGATCCCATTCTCGTTCACGATATTCAGTTCATGTCGAAACTATTTGGAAGAAGAAGTTATTTGCTGTGAACTCAGTCCTACTCTCTCTAGTCTTCAAATTGGCTAGACATTAGGAGCACGCATGATAAAATTTCTATTTCTTTATTTCTCTATTTCTCTGTTCCTCGAAACAAATTTGGAATAGAAATTCGTTTGGTAACGCAATTTCATTTTTCTATTTCTGGAATATATTTGTATTCCAGAAATAGATTTGAAGAAGAAATCAGAAGTTAAAATTTTTTACTTCTCAGTTTCTGAAAGAGAAATTAAGAAATCAATTTTTGGTCAGAAATCAATTTCTATTCAAGAAATATTTTCATGTGCACCTTAGGATTCTATTTGTTAATTGGTCAAATAATACCTGATTATATTTTTTTATTCTCCAAAACAAAATAAAAAAGAATAAAAATCTGTTTTGTAAATTTTTTTTTATTTTTTAGGACAAATTTGTTCCCGACGATAGATTTGGCATAGAATCAAGAAGTAGAAAAAATGTATTCCTTTATTGTTAGGAATAATTCCAAAATCAAGCCAATTTTTTTTTATCTTTTCCTTTTCTCTTCTTCTTCCTAATTGTCGGTCACTAGCCATGGTGATGATCGACGATTGGCTAGGAGAGGTCTAGCGAACTCACTGGAGCCTTGTCGACGACCAAGTGAGTTTGTCCAACCATTGGCAAATCTCAGCCTTGCCACCAGCCATCGCGAGGCTGGTCTCGCACCAGCGAGGCTCAATCTCATCCCACTGGCAACTGGCTAGAGAAAAAGAAGAGGGATGGAAGAAGAAAACCAAAAAAGAAAAGAGAAAACATAATAGAAAAAAGAAAAAAATGATAAAAGTATTAAAATATTAAAAGAAATTTTAATTCAAAAAGATTTTGAGATTTTACAAACACATTTCTATATTGAGAATATAAATTTTGAATAGTTATTAAACACTTTCAAATGTTCAGAAACTTGTCCATGGAACAGATTAAAAAAGAATCACTTTAAAAAAAAAAAAATGCTCCAAGGACAGAATGATTATGAAACGCATCCTAAGTTACACTTTACAAGTAGGGAGCTATATAGCATGTGATGAGCGTACGGACAGGGTAGCATCTTCCTCCTTCTCTTTATATCTTTTAGGGTTAATGATTCAGGAAGGTTTGCCTACACGAATTCGTGCAAACAACTCAATGTGAATCGATTTCACATGGGACAAGCTCCATGGCCGTTAGTGGTGGTGGAGAAAGAATTGTTAGCATGGGGAAGTGGATGTGATAAATCGTGAATCTCTAGCCTTGAATTTTGTTTCGACTAACCCTAGGGTTCTCCGATGAATTGCGCTTTCACTTTCGATCTTTTCCTGTCCATCTTGCATTTCCAATGTTTGGTCTATTTTGCCATAAGAAACGAAATTGCATGCAATGATATGTAAGTCTAGTCTTCCGGTTCCTTCTGAAGCCTTTGTTTTCCATCTTTTGGGTCACCATCGGTGTGTAATTTTGTGCTTGTAATTGCACGCTCAATGCAAAGTGAAAGCCATATTGAATTTTGTATGAAGTCAGTTTAACTTAGGAACCGAATACAACGAATACCAATACTTAAAAAGAGCTAAATAGTGGACGTAGCCTCCTTACAAAAGGTTTTGAAAAACCCTAAGTTGAATGCAAGACCATAACGTTTGATCTTTGGGCCATCTTGTTCTAACTCACGCAACGTTCAATCTCGATCCAGAGCCAAAATTTACTAAAATTAAGTCGCTACAAGATCCGTAAATTAGGTTGATAAATCAAAGTGAATCAAAATGTTCGATATCGAGATGAGTGACATTATTGTTCTATTATAAAGGATAAGATATAAATACAACATATCAAGTTTACCTGTGAAGAAGCAGGTCAATTATAGAGGAGTTTTTGAAGTTCGAACATAAAGTTCTCTTTTCAAAAAGTCCAATGATGTTAGAAAGCAAGAACTATATGGTTAATCTAACACGATGAGTCAGTTCTACCATCATGCTCTCCTCCAACCATTCTGTCGTGGATTTGAAAATTTCTGAGGTAGTTTTATGATATGCATTGATGATGTCTAAAGACTAACAAATAATCCCTTTGAAAGGCTGAAAACTTATGTTATGGAATAATTTAGGGTTATTGGTGTCAGATGCTAGTTGTATTAGTGGTAACGTGAATCCTCTTTTTCACTCCTCTGCAGTGTATATTAATGGTGACACAGTGTTATGTCTTTTCTCTAAACACCAAGCCCTAATAACGGGTCTTATTCCATATTTATTAAAATATATGGGCTACAATAATGTCTCCGTTGTTTTAATTTGAGGGTGATAAAGAAAAATACGTGATGAGTCTTTATAATTGTGCATTACAATTTCGTTTTGTAGTAAGCCAAATTTGGTTCTTGACATGATGATCTTTAGATTTTGGTGATAGAAACTAAACAACTTTTTTTCTGGAATATTTTATTATCAACCAATGAAATTAAATAGCAGAGATCCAACTATTTATAACCTTAACAAAGACACAAACCATGAGGAAGAAAGGGGAGATTGGCATAGACTGTTAGAAATATTAAGGATATGTCCTAATCCATCAAGAGAAAATGAATCAAATTTAACCCCAGCTTTTTGTTTCATTATGCCGCCATCTTTAGTTATCTCATCTTAAGTAAATTCATTTTATTTTCAACACCGTCTTTAGTCATTTTATTTTCAGAAAAAATATTCTAAACATCTCTAATATAGAAAAATGGATATTGGTAGCTCAATCTTAATTTAGGTCTAAACTAAGCACCCGTAGATTTCTTTAGTATAGAAATGGATGATTTTCTGTATTATCATTGCTTTGCTAGAACAATGACCACCAACAATTTCTAGTCTCTATCTTATCCTCTACCTCTAACGGACAAACATTGATTGTCCATGAGTACTTGCATCCTTTGGTCTTTTTAGCTTTTTCAAAATGCGCCTTTATTAAAGGTAGTCACGAGAAGGAGATAAATGGGGCATCCCAATATCTAATGTCATTGTCTATGTCAAATTATCCCGTTTTAGTCATTGTCTTATCATTGACCTTTATGTGAGGGGACCACGTCAGGCATGGCAGAGGACATGGTAAATGCAACTTGTCCTCTATTTTTTCAATAAGATGTGATGAATCCTTAATTTCAATAATTATTATTTTCCTCAATATAGACCTTGAAGAGTCCATACGGAATTGTTTGTCCGCATGCTTATTTGAACAAGCTGTTAAATTATGTCTCGAGTTTGAGCATTTGCAAAACGTGATTCGCTTAGATAAAAGTTTTTTTGTTATTTGATCATGGGATGGATTTACAAAAGAATAAAATAAAGAAGAAGGAATCCCTGCAGTTTCAAATTCCTTTGAAAAAGGAAATTTGAGCGCACGTATTATACTAAAATAGGTTTCCCTTTTGGCGTGAAGTCCCTCCGTGAAGATTGAACTTGGTGGGGTCAAGGTCAAACTTTTGACCTTGGGCATACTTATATATGTAAGTGCGGGCGGATCAGAGAGGTCTTGTTTTTGTGCGGCTACTACACCCGTATGAGAGAAGGAAGAAACCCTACGAAGCCGCAAGTCCTCCGCGCGAAGCTTTGAAGAGATACGCGAAGCCATACATAGAGCATATTTTTTTGAGCTTGAACGCGCGGTACCTTTGTGCCGTGAGTTTATACTAAATGAGTTGTTTATTTATAAACACTTTATGTTTGGGGTTAAATTGGGGTTTGGGAAATACCGAGAGAATGTTTCAGTGACTTGACTGTGTAATCTCCTTGTATCGCTTGATTTATAGTGAAATTCACTGTTGCTCTCCCCGTGGATGTAGGTCTTTACGACTAAATCACGTAAATCTGGTGTTCGATATATTTTCTTCTTTTGGCTATATTATTGTTCGATCCCTTGCCCTATCGCAACACAAGCAATGTAGGAATATGAATTTAATATCATAATATATGAGATAGCTAGTATAAGCACCTAGAGGGGGTGAATAGGTGCACAAACAAATTTTCGAGATACGGAAGCGATTCTAGGCAATCGATAGAAAGGAAAATACGATTAAAGTAAAGTAAAGGTTAGGGAATAGAGAAATGAACACAAGATTTATAGTGGTTTGGCTTATTCCAAGCCTACGTCCACTCTTCCGTACTGACAGCCCACCGGCTGGATTTTACTATGAACAAAAGAGAAGTTACAGCACAGCTTTTCCTTGATTCCACAGTGTAGATGATCTACCACACTTCCTCAAGGTTTCTCACGAATATAGACTCTCTTTTGTTTACACGATTTTGCTCAACAAATGAATTGACTGAGAACAAGAGTCTTCAGACTTTGGAATTCTTCTATCGTGTACACTCTTGAACAACTGGAACGTCTTCCTTATATACTCCTTCATGCCATCATACCTGTTGGCACTTACTAAAGGAATTCCTCCAATCTACCCGTTGGATCATTCGAGTTATTAAAGGAACATGTCGATAGCCCATCAATCCTATTCGCCCATACAATCAGGATCTCGATTTCCATAAGTAGAACCTTCTAAGTATACTTTGCCAATTAATGGATCCTTAATCTTCGAATCAATTATGATGAAATAAAGGATTCCGTCATGTCATATCCAGCCAAGAGATCTTCTCCAGTCGATAAGGCCATATCCTTAATGAAACATCCAGTTCTGGATAGCCTTTCTACAACGGATTAGAAACTATCAATAAGGATAGATTTTGAGTCTTGAGTCTGGCTGTTTGGAGGTCTTCAGACTTTAAATAGCAGAGTCTGCAAGCCTTCAGACTAGACTGATGGAAATATTTTGTCAACTTCAAAATACTTCACGAGGATTTCTCCAACAATCTCCCCCTTTTTTATGGTGACAAAACTTTCCTACAGATTTTGAAAACTTTGACCTGCAAAACATTTCTCAACCACATATGCATATCTTATAGAGATAAATGGCTAAATAAATAACACTAAAATCTGCAACCATAGAAAATAGGTTAGTCTAGTATGCAGTAGAGCCATCCATAAGATATCAATAGTAGTTAATAATAAGCAGTCAAATCCAAATCCAAATTTAGTCCACATCCAGAAACACATGACTCAAAAGTCAAGTCAAAACAAACCACAAACCAAACAAGCCAATAATTCGACATATTTAAGTTCAAAGTTTTTCAAGTCTCACAACTCTCCCCCTTTTTGTCAGCATAAAAAGATTGAGATGAAAATGAAGCCAAGGATTCTTGGGAACACAAACAAGCTGGAAATCTCCCATCGATTGAACGATGCCTTCCAGTCTTTTTAAGTCTTCCTTCAGTTGTGCAACATCCTCACCCTTAGCATTAGCCTGAATCTGAAGAGAAATGGCTTGGATTTGATTATTTAATGAACCCGAAGAGACTTGTCCTGCATTCTGCAAGTTTTGAACTTCACATCCCAATGCATATATCTGACCTTGCATCTCCAAGAGAATATCCATCACTCTGTGAAAGTTTGCTGAATTGTCGGTCTGCGAACTGGCATTAGCACGATCTGATGGAGTAAATGCAGACGATGGTAGATCAGCATAATCACCCAGATTTGGCAAAGAGACCTCATGACCTTCCTCAGGAAACTGAGAGGCAAAAACCTCCTCTGGATCTGCTGGGGATAGACTGACTCCCTCACTGGTTGTAGGATTTGAGGACATTTCTCTTTTCTCTTGGTCTCCCCCTGTGTTTATGCCTTCAGGTGGAGAGTGCTCCTCATGTTCTCCTTCTTCTTGATCTCTTTTCTCTTCTTCTTCTTTCTAAACTCTCTCTTGCTTAGCATCTCTTTCTTCTTCTTCTTCTCTTTCCTCCGTTTCTTTTTCCTCTACTTCTTTCTCTGCTCTTTCTTCTGTCTGTTGTTCTGACTCTTTATCTGGAATAGATTGACTGAGATTCTTCAAAGCAAAAATAGTGATGTTTTCCTCATCATCTTCATCATCAACGAGAAGAGCTCTTCTTCTCTTGGATGGAGCACCCATGGGCTCCTTCCCTTTTCTTTTTTCTACATAAGAAAATTGATGAATTTTGACTGGAGTCTTCTCCTTAAATTTCTCCAATGCCTTGCTTAGTTCCTTTAGACGCATCTTGGTCACCATTTTCAGTCCTACCACCATATGATCGCATGATCGAACACAAAGAATTTGCGGAGGTTGAATGTTCAGATGTTTGAATAACTTCATCACAAGACCTGGATAAGGAAGTTGTCCTCTGTCCTTTATCACAGCTCTATACATATGGAACATAACAGTGTGAGGAAGTGAAAACCTTTTCCCAGAGATGATAGCACACATTAGCTTTGCCTCTGAACTTGAGACATCAGTCTTGAAAGTTGATTTCGGTCTGAGGCAATTGATTACAATTTTGTGCAGTAAGATGTTAAATACACTCATCCTTGAGTAGGAAAGCTTTCCCTTTGTTCTCCTGTCCTTAACAAGTTCTAGAGTAGTACGAGCAACAGAAACTTTTATCCGTTGATATCTTCCTCTCTCAACTCCTAACACATCTTCCAGCATATCCATATTCACAACAAAGTCTTGATCTTTGACACTGAAGGAGAATCTATTCAAATCCAAGAAACTAAGATTTGAATAGAAATATGCAGTTAGTTAAGAATAGGCCTCTGTTGTGTCAGAGCAGAATTTCTCAAGTTGAAGATGACCGAACTTTTCCCTTAAGTTTACATTTACAGCATCCAGAAAGTCAAAATCCACACTCCTAGGGTTTATCACCCCACGCTTCAGCAATTTTGAGTATAGATCCTTCTGTTCCTTCGATCTAAACAACTCTCCCCTTTTTCCTCGATTTTCCGCCGCAACTCCCATTCTTGGTTGAAATTCGCTGTATAATTTATCATCATCATTTCCATCCACTGAATTAACTCCCCAATCACGAGGGTCACTTGGGATATTCGCAAGGGTTTCTTCTGCCACCCCCTTATGAGCAATTCCCAAACTTTCTATTTTTCGCAAAAAGATATATTCATTTCCATATCCTTTGTCCTTAAGAAAATCATCCACATAGTTCAATGGAGTACCAGTCCCTTTTAAAGCACGATACAGCTTATAAATAAAGGAGGGCCTTTGAACTCTTATAGGGTCTGCATCTTCAATGATTTCTTCATTTTGATGATGATCAACATCTTGAGGACTAGATGGAGGAGAATGACGCTGCTGAGAATGTTGTGGGCTCTGCTACTGATTTGGAGACACTTCTTCTTCAGTGAGATCGAAGTGCGTAGGCCCCTCACTCATTCGCCGTGGTCCCTTACTTGCGATCCTCGAAGACTTTCTTGAAGGCAACATCTTTCTTAAACTTTGAAAGATTTCTTGCCTGACTTTCCCAAGAAAGATGACAACTTTTCGAAGATTAAACAAGAGAAGAAAACAGGAATGGAAGATTGGTGCTTTTTAGGGTTTTGGAGTTAAGTGAAGGGAAACTAACCGTATATAAGATAGTCGAAAGGAAGGGATACCAACCGTTGTAATGGTAAGTAAAAAGATGCCTTTTAAAAAATAATTACCTTTTTCGAAAAATGGTCATATCAAGATAACTTCCTTTTCAAAACGATGCAATAATTTCGTCAATTAAAGATACCAATTGAGATAGCGTTTGAGATAACAATAATCGTACCTTTTCAAAATGAGATTAGAGAGAGAGAATAACTTACAGTCAAAGTCTTGTAGTCAAAGTCTTATTTGTCTGAGTCTGAGAGTCTCTAGACTTTAACTTCTTCAAACCTCAAATGTTGAGTCTGGAACAGATAATTTCAAATTGATTTTTCTCCAAAGGCTTTATAAATATATCCGCCAGTTGGTTCTTTGAGTCAATAAACTGAATCGAGATTTCTCCATTTTGAACATGATCTCTAATGAAGTGATGTCGTATTTCTATATGCTTTGCTCTTGAGTGAAGAATTGAATTTTTGGTGAGATTAATTGCGCTAGTGTTGTCACATTTAATCTCCGTGCATGAATCTTCAATTTCAAAGTCTCTTAGCTGTTGTTTTATCCACAGAATTTGTGAACAACAGTTTCCAAGAGCTACATATTCTGCTTCTACTGTAGAGAGAGCTACAGTACTTTGTTTCCTTGAAAACCAAGACACTATCCTGCCTCCAAGTAGTTGACAGGTACCTGAAGTGCTCTTTCTATTAACTCTGTATCTGGCTAAGTCTGCATCTGAGTACCCAAGAAAAGTAAAGTCTCCCCTTTTAGGATACCAAAGACCAAAGCTTGAAGTTGATGCAATACATTTGATAATACGCTTTGCAGCATTCAAATGTGATTCTTTAGGGTCTGCTTGAAATCTGGCACAAATGCAAACACCAAACAAAATATCAGATCTAGAAGCAGTAAGATAAAGAAGTGAACCGATGATACTCCTGTATAATTTTTGGTTGACTTTCTTTCCTTCTTCATCTTTATCTATCTTCACGGAGCTTGACATTGGTATTTCAGCCTTCTTGCAATTGTCCAGTCTAAACTTCTTCACAATATCATTAGCATATTTTTCTTGATGAATAAAAGTTCCTTCCTTCAATTGTTTCACTTGAAGTCCAAGGAAGAAGGTTAACTCACCCATCATGCTCATTTCAAATTCATCCTGCATAGTCTTAGAAAATTTCTTGCACAGACTTTTATTAGAGGATCCAAAAATAATATCATCGACATATATTTGAACAAGTAGAAAACTCTTGCTTTCTATTTTAATGAAAAGAGTAGTGTCTACTTTACCTTTAACAAATCCATTTTCAATTAAAAACTTACTCAATCTGTCGTACCAAGCTCGAGGTGCTTGTTTCAAGCAGTATAAAGCCTTTTTGAGTCTGAATACTGAGATTGGTTTCCTTGGGTCTTCAAACCCAGGTGGTTGTTCTACATAAACTTCCTTTCGGATGAATCCATTTAGGAATGCACTTTTGACATCCATTTGGAATAACCTGAAATTCTTATAACAAGCAAAAGCAAGTAATAATTGAATTGCTTCTAACCTTGCTACTGGTGCGTAAGTCTTGTCATAGTCTATCCCTTCTTCTTGTGTGTATCCCTTGGCCACGAGTCTTGCCTTGTTTCTTATAACTTTTCCTTTCTCGTTTATCTTGTTCATGAAAACCCATTTAGCTCCAATAATATATTTACCTTTTGGTTTAGGAGTCAATTCCCAGACATCATTAATATTGAATTGTCTGAGCTCTTTTTGCATAGCTTCAATCCAGCTTTCATCAGATAAAGCTTCTTCTATGCTTTTGGGTTCTATTTCAGAAATAAGAGCCACAGCACTAGACTCTTCACGCCTTTTGGATCTTGTGCGAATTCCTTCATTAATATCTCCAATGATAAGATCTTTGGGATGACTGGACTTATGTTTTTAGTTGCTGGTTAATTTGTTAGATTGATGGTCACTTCCTTCACTTGAATCTTCAACAGTCACTTGTTGCTGGTCCTTCAAAGTTTGAGCTATTTTAGACTTTGTAGAGTCTGGAGCAGGTTCAGGTTCTTCAAGATGAGTCCGAATGGATTCATTTTGCATAGAGTCTTGGAATTTAACATTCATTGATTCTTCCACTGTTTGAGTTTTCTCGTTGTAGACTCTATACGCTTTGCTTGTGGTTGAATATCCAGGAAGATGCCTTCATTTGACTTTTCTTCAAGCTTACCAACTCGATCATTTGCATTTTTCAGTATAAAACATTTGCATCCAAATACATGAAAATATGAAACAATAGGCTTCTTTTCTTTGAATAGTTCATAGGGGGTTTTTTCTAGAATAGGCCTTAGAAAAACTCTATTTATAATGTAACATGCTGTAAAAACTGCTTCAGCCCAAAAACGTGAAGAGATATTACTTTCGATTAAAAGAGTCCTAGCCATTTCTTGAAGAGATCTATTCTTTCTTTCCACAACTCCATTTTGCTCTGGAGTATATGGAGAGGAGAATACATGCTGGAAACCAGATTCATCACAGAATTTTGTGAAATCATGATTTTCAAATTCACCTCTATGATCTGTTCTTATACTTGAGATAACATATCCTTTTTCATTTTGAACCTTTTTAGCAAAATTTTCAAAGTAAGAGAAAGTTTCAGACTTACTTGCCAAGAAACATACCCAAGTGAATCGTGAGTAATCATCCACAATTACTAGGCAGTATTTCTTACCTCCAATGCTTTGTGTTCTGATTAGTCCAAATAGATCCATATGCAGAAGCTGCAGTACACGGTAAGTGGAAACTTGATTTATTGGTTTAAAGGAATTTCTTACATGTTTTCCCAATATACATGGTGTACATAGATCAGACTTTTGGTATGATAAATTGGGTAGACCACGAACAAGCTTCTTTGCTGAGATTTTGGCTATTTGCTTTATGTTGACGTGCCCAAGCTTTTTGTGCCATAAGTTTGCTTCGTCTTGGATTGAGATTAGACATTGTGATTCATCTGGTTTCACATCCAAGAGGTAGATATTTCCATGTCTTCGACCCATGAATGACTAAGTAGAATCTTTACTAATTCTAGAACATATTCCCTCTTGAAAGTTGATTTTGAAACCAGTATCACATAGCTGACTAATACTGAGCAAATTGTAATTGAGCCCTTCCACTAAGGAAACATTGTTGATTTTGAGATTTCTAATCTTTACAATTCCAAATCCCACAATTTTTCCTTTGCTGTTTCCTCCAAAAGAGACTTTTCCACCATTTACTTGAACAAGCTTTATGAAGTAATTTGAGTCTCCTGTCATGTGTCTTGAGCATCCACTATCTAGATACCATTTTACCTTTTTCTTGATAGTGACCTGCATTTAAAAAAGAAACTCAAACCTTATTTGGTACCCATGTTTTCTTGGGTCCATTGGTGTTAGTATGATATGCGGTTTTTGCCCATACCTTCTTAACATGTTTCCAAATCATGGGACATTCTTTTTCAAAATGATCTGCACTATTGCACTTTGAGCATCTGAGAGCATTGCAACCAACTGGTTTTACAAAGATCTTTTTAAAATGATTTTTGTAAGCATTTCTTGTGAGTCTTTGTTTGATTCTTTCCTTCACTTTAGGAAAATCTATTAAAGGAATGGTTTCAACAGTCATTCCCAAACCAGATTTATTGAAATAAGGTCTTTGAATAGAGAGAATTTTTTTCCAGTTTCTCAGATCCTATAGAAAATCTTTTGGAAATATTTGAGATATCATTTTTCAAGAATGCATTTTCTTTTAACAAATTATCTTCACTTTCTTTAAGAGAAGAAACATTCTTGTCTAAACTTATCACTTTTTCTTTCAAAATATTTTCCTATTGTTTTAGAGTAGAATTTTCTTTCTTGAGTTCGGAAATTCTTTTAAGAGAAGTCTTAAGACTAAAACACAATTCATCAATATACTTTGAAACCTTAATAGGGATTTTGAAGTTACTTACCTCAAATTCGTTTTGAGTTTGAATCTGTCTCGGAATTTGAATCTGAATCTGATTGAGCCATTAGACATATATTGATATATTCATCATCACTTTCTTCACACTCTGTATCACTCCAGGTTTCAGATTTAAGAGCTTTTCGATACCTTTCAGTTTTTCCTTTCTTCTTCCTCAGAAGAGGACAGTTGGGTTTAATGTGTCCCTTTTTCTTGCATTCAAAACAGACTACATCTTTGTTTGATTCATCATCCTCAACTGACTTAGTCTGTTGCTTTTGAGAACTTTGTTTCTTTGGATTGAATCTTCTTCCTTTTTGTTTAGCTTTCTAAATCTTCTTATCATGAGAGCAAGTTCCTCATCATCCATATCGTCTTCAGAATTTGTAACATCAGAATCATCATTAGATTTTAATGCAATGGACTTCTTACCTTTAGGGTCTTCGTCTTTATTGATTTGTTCCACTTCATAAGACTGAAGAGTCCCAACCAACTCATCAACAGATAGTGGCATGATTCTTTGGGTCTCTCTAATTGAGGTCTTTATGTGATTCTAATCCTTGGAGAGTCCACGCAGTAACTTGTTTACTTTCATGGGATCAGAAATTGGTTGACCTTGGTTTTCAAGATCATTCACGATTTCTGTAAAGCAACTGAACATATCCATTATAGATTCTCCTGGTTTCACTTTGAAGGCTTCATATTGACCGAGGAGAATGTTGATTCTAGTCTCTTTCACTCGATCGGTTCCTTCATAGGTAATATGTAACCTATCCCAAACTTCTTTAGCTATAACACAAGAAGATATTCTGTTATATTCAGTAGGGGATAGAGCACAATATAAAGAATAAATTGCTTTTGCATTAAGAGCTTGTCTCTTGATTTTCTCTTCCTGAGTCATTTCGCTAGACTCAACAACATCTTTTCCTATTTCTAAGACAGATGCAGCTTTAGAAATGATTCCTTTTTCTACAACATCCCATTCTAGAGGATCCTTTGATCTTAGGAATGTTTTCATCTTGTTTTTCCATATGTTGTAATCATTTCCATCAAAGTAAGGTGATCTGGTATTGCTTTGCCCTTCTACCAGCCTTGGAGCCAACATACTAGCCAGGGATCTTTAACTCTGAAGTAAAACACTTCAACAAAAGTGAGTACACAGGCTCTCATACCAATTAAGATAGCTAGTATAAACACCTAGAGGGGTGAATAGGTGCACAAACAAATTTTCGAGATACGGAAGCGATTCTAGGCAATCGATAGAAAGGAAAATACGATCAAAGTAAAGTAAAGGTTAGGGAATAGAGAAATGAGCACAAGATTTATAGTGGTTCGGCTTATAACAAGCCTACGTCCACTCTTCCGCACTGACAGCCCACCGGCTGGATTTTACTATGAACAAAAGAGAAGTTACAGCACAGCTTTTCCTTGATTCCAGTGTAGATGATCTACCACACTTCCTCAAGGTTTCTCACGAATATAGACTCTCTTTTGTTTACACGATTTTGCTCAACAAATGAATTGACTGAGAACAAGAGTCTTCAGACTTTGGAATTCTTCTATCGTGCACACTCTTGAACAACTGGAATATCTTCCTTATATACTCCTTCATGCCATCATTCTCGTTTGCACTTACTAAAGGAATTCCTCCAATCTACCCGTTGGACGGAATCAATTAGGAAGATCATTCGAGCTATTAAAGGAACATGTCGATAGCCCATCAATCATGTTCGCCCATACAATCAGGATCTCAGTTTCCAGAAGTAGAACCTTCTAAGTATACTTTGCCAATCAACGGATCCTTAATCTTCGAATCAATTATGATCAAATAAAGGATTCCGTCATGTCATATCCAGCCAAGAGATCTTCTTCAGTTGATAAGGCCACATCCTTAATGAAACATCCAATTTTGGATAGCCTTTCTACAACAGATTATAAACTATCAATGAGGATAGACTTTGAGTCTTGAGTCTGGCTATCCCGAGGTCTTCAGACTTTAAATAGCAGAGTCTGCAAGCCTTCAGACTAGACTGATGGAAAGATTTTGTCAACTTCAAAATACTTCACGAGGATTTCTCCAACAATATACGAACACATAATGAGAGAAGACATAAGATGCATTCACAATTCTTGACAGTATTTGCCGATCTCAAAAGTTATAATTAGCACTCTTTGCTTGGTCAAGCGGCTAAGTTAAAGCCCATATCACCAAATCTCTAGCTCTAACGCTTGACTTAAACAAAAGGGTCCAACGATACACAATCTCTAGGTCCAAAATCAAGAATCCATAATCCAATCTACCAAATAGCAGCGAATAGAAGTAAAGTCGCAACACCCACACTAGCAAGCAACGCGACCCTTCTTAAACAAAACTACCATAAAAGTACACGAAAACAGACTAACCATGAAAGAGGCACATAAGAAAACAGAAGCAAGTTTCATTTCATTAGCAAAAATTAAAATTGTTGAAGGACCCTCATTTTTGCCCAACTATAAATTAACTTGGTTTATCATAAATCATTGGTTTATTTCCACATTTTAGCAAAAATATCCTGGGTAGAATGCTCCTTATGCTAAAGGTCAATTAGAGACAGAGAGAGTGGGGACACTCCATTAAAACATGTCTTATCAAATTATTGCATCGAGAAGCCTGCACACAACGTGCATTGCTTGTTTCGATGACAGAGCTCTATCAGATGAGAATACATGTGGACCTCATTTTTTTTTCCTTTTTTGGCATGAATGGTTCAATCATGGGATTTCCGTGACTGCTTTTTGGCAAATAATAACTTTCTTGAGAAAGTCCTAGAAAACGAGAGTTTTCCTATTTTCTACATAGACTTCATTCATGTCATTAATTATATATTGTTTGATATTATTCTTCTAATGCCATGATCAATTGGAAATTTCTATCTCTATTTACTTTAAATTTCAAAATACCACAAAATTTTAAATTAAAAATAAAGAAAACACTCAATAAAATGTAAAATGGTCGTATGTATATAATGTGTGTGTATGATTTTTTTTTTATATTATAATGTTCTACCTATTGACATATTAAACTTGAGCTAACTTAGACTCTTATATCTATTTAATGTTATCCATTAATTAAAAAAAGTCTTGACTTTTCATGCATTATCATTTTAAAAGGAAATTTTATTATTTTTGCCAAATTGTAAGATTAGAATGTCAAATTACTCTTTAATCTGTATATATACTATGGCTATTTGCAAAGACCATGACTGCTTTTTAACCCAAAATAAAAATGTTTTGACCAAACAAAAACATCCAAATTGAATATTCTCACGTTCTTATTCTTTAATAGCATTCTTCCAAGTTTAATAATTATGTATTTTTTTTGGATAATACCACATAATTTTGTTAACCAGATCGATATGCGATCATATTCAAAGTTTCGTGCAAGTATTTCAAGTCCTCACGGTATGAATGAATTTGATTTTTAAATAAGACCCTCCTATCAAGCATGCAAAGCCTTGGCCCATTTCAATTTTGAAGGTCAGATCTAAAAGACCTTTCGATAGCTCGGCCCCTCCCCTAGCCTGGCCCCTCCCCCTTTATAACCGTAATGGCATGGAATCATACCATACTCAAGCATGATTCCTTGCCACCCTTGGATCACCTTGAGCAAAGTAAGAGTCAAGGCATTTGTAGAATTTGACAAAGTAAAGGAATAAGATTAATGCAATTGAAAAGGGGAAAGAATGAATCAAGCCACAACTAGACATAGCTTGATTCATGATCGGGATGAGGCCTACTACATGATCCAGACATGCCTTGTTTCGTTGCCGGCATACATGCGACTGGGCCTAACTTGATCCATGACCAGGACTTTCTTTACTTGCCACGCCCCTCCATTGATTGTTACCGCAGTTTTTCCATTCCTTATATTTTTGTTACCTTTTTTCACACCACTATGCAATTGGTCCATATTGCCATTCTTTGATTTACTAAAATGCCCTTGCGTGGGAGTGAAATTGAATAATGGAGTACCGTAATTTTGCAACTATATGTCGATCTAGGCTAATCTCATTTAATAAAACGATGGCACCATGTCCATGCTCAATTGAATTTATGCACATATTGAGTGGCCTTTAGAATGTAGACAATTCAATTGAAGTGCATGCTTTAATTTAAATTAACGATTGCATTTTTGTATAATTGTATGACATCATAATATCTCCGAAGTACTAGCTACATGAATTCTTGCCACCCTTTCAACAATGAAATGATGTCATGACTACGCATTTCTAGTGCTATAGTCCAGGTTGGTCCACTTCGAACATTGGGAGGCACAAAATTTAGAAGGCAAGAGATTCATTGATTACTTGCGATCTTCTTAAATATATGCATAGGTCTTTCACAGAAGTTTCTTTGTAAAAATGTGAGGTTGAAGAGGTCATTGATTTTTGTTATCTGATAGAGTAGATTAATATTCTAAAGCATATATACAGCATCATCAATTTCAAAGTATAGTTTGTATCAGTCTTCAAGTTTTATTTTAGCAACCTTTATTTTAACTTCTAAAGGAATACCTTACATTATTTTTTAATTTCATACCAATTTTACTCATAGGCATGTTAAAGTATGGGGCCATCAATAGTTCTCTATCTTGACATGAATGTCTATATAACTTATTAAATTAGTAATGAAGTAAAAAATATATTAACTAATATCATGATACGACCAAATTAAAATTTGAAAGGTTGAGTAAAATAATTAACTTAAAATATGAATAAAGGAAAAATAGAATTAAACTAACATTTAGAAAAATGTGTGGAAACTATAGTCTTGGAGCCGTGCAACAAACATGCATTTTGCTAGTTCTATGTAGACTTCATCTGCAATTACCGCCAACTATTTTATTTTATCAATACAGGGTAAGATGGCCACATCACCAACACATGAATTCACCAGCTCATAAACATCTCACTCTGCAATTAGACTAATTAGGCCTGCCCAAAGATAGGAGAATTCTCGTAGACAATGGCAAGAACTTTCTATCATTCTACTTAGTTGAAATTAAAACGTTGCCTGTGTATCAAAATATGTGATCTAGGAAACTATAGATTAAGAAAGGCATATCGTGAAATGGTTATGAACTAGAAAAGAGATTATTGTAAAAATGATCTCTCATAGAAACATGAGAAGCACTGATGTTGAGAGATTCTATTCATAAACAAAAACTAAAAAAGGCTGATAAATTGCAATTAGCTCGAAAAGGGAAGAAAATAAAAGTAGAAAGAGTACACTTCTTCATCGATTCATCACAATTCCACAAAGGAGGCATAGTTAGGAATTCTAAATTCAAGCCAGCAATGCAAAAGGCCTAAAATGACATTTGTAGTGTTTTAACTCAATCAACTATTGGATTAGTGGTATTTGCTCCTTTGCCGTTTCTTCTTTGGTTAGGTTTCTTTACCAAGTGGAGTATAAATATGTCCATCCGATTCTGAACTTGTCCTTATCAATAAATCCCAGTTTAAGGGATTGAACCATGAAAGCTCTGAAGAAAATGACATATCACATTCTTCCTACACTACACCAAATCCACTTGGCAAAAGAAATTAGCATGCGAGGCAATGTTAGGCGACATTTATATTGGAATTTGAGATATGCTAGTGATGAATAAAGCTCTGGATCTAATCCCCCCCCCCCCCCGCCTCGGGAGGGGGATGGAGGGCATCTCTTCATATGAGTTGGCTACATCACGAACTTGAGAAAACGGATGCTCCAATTCGAATTTGACAGCTAATTGATGAGGATCGACGAGGGGGGAGACATGTTGGACATGGATTGACCCTACATCTAGGCTGTTTGAACTCATATGTACCAACACTCGAATTTTTTTAGATCATTCGGATATCCATTTTTTGTCAAAATATAAAAATACAAAAAAAAAAAAGGTAAAAACGACAAAAATATAGTAATAAGAAAGAAAAATAAATAAATATATAAACAAGAAAAATAGATAAAAAATAAAATAAAATTCGGGTAGGCCATTTATGCCTGGTCCGGTTTCTAAGCAAAATTTCCGGCCCACTCGGGCTTAATCCCTGAATTGGCCCAATTTTGCTCTTATTTTTCCTATTTTGTTCCAGCCCAACCCTTTTCTCTGGTTTTTCTTCTTCCTTTCTCAGCCCATTTTGTTTCCTCAAAATAGAAAGATCTCCCGCCGTTCGCTGCCACCTACTGGACTTCTCCGTTCTTGAGCTAGGCCACGTTTTGCAAAAAGAGCTGGTGTGGCTCTGTTCGTGGCCGAGTAGATTCAAGGAAAAGCAAATCTCCTCCGAAAACTCTTCACGAAGCCGAAATCCCGTTCATTGGTAGGACGTGAAGGATTCGGTAGCCGATTCGAGTTTTTATCACAACACGAACATTTCAAGTCGGGTAATCTCTGCTCTGTTTCGTTCGGTTTTGGTGAAGTTTAGAGTATTAAACTTAGCCATCCAACTCACGAGAAGACGTTACTAAACTGATATCATTTTCGTCGTGATTTGTGCTGATCTAGAGGTTGATGCACTGCGTTTAGACCGAGTACAGCATCAAATATGGTCTCGGAACTTATATACAAAAAATGCACGCCACCTGGTCGATGATTTGCGCATTAGACGTTTTGAATCTGACTTTGCATAATCGGATGCTTGATAATGTTTACATCTGTAGTGATTCGTGTCTGGCACACTAACTGCTGCGTTCCTTTCCTTTTGGATGCATATCATGCTCATGGTGTAGTTTGAACGTGGTCAGAATCTCAAATCCATCCTTGTTTATTTTGGTGACGATCGCGATTAGCTACGGCCGTGTTGGATGCCTCCACCTCTCTTTCAAGCACTTGTGTTTCGTCCGGTTCTGGATTGGTGTGTGTGACTGTTAAGTTAGAAAGGAATTCTTTTCCGGTGGAGGATGTGTTGGTGTTACCGCAGGGTAAGCCATCGTCGGCGAAGGTTTGACGACGGTCGGAGATGATTGGCAGTGACGGTTTGGTGACGGTGGGCGAGGTTGGCTGCCGACGTTGGAACGGTTGAGATTTTGAAGTGCGTTGATGTGGTGAGCTTTGAGTTTTTCCATAGAGAAGATTCGGCAAGTTGCGGGGGGAGAGATTGGCTTCGGGAAGAAGACGACTCAAGAAGGGGATGAAGGAATTTTATTTTATTTTTTACAAAAGAAAAAAGAGCTTTAAACATTAAGGTTTTATCCGACACGGGTTGGGTCCAGATAGACGGATCGGGTTAGCGGGTCGGGCCGGGTAAACATGGCCCGAAATCCTTTCGCGAATATAATAATAATGAAAATCAGTAAAAAAATCTTTAAAAGCATAATAAAATCATAGAAAATCATAAAAATAAAAAATAAAAAAATTCACAAAATTCATAAAAACATAATAAATAAATAAATAAATAATAAAATCATAAAATCGTAAAAAAATTTAGAAAACCTTGAAAAATCATAAAAATTTAGAAAATTGGAATTCCTAAGAAAATTTGCTAGCTCTTCAAATATTTTTTTCTCTTAAAGTTTGGAAAATCCTTAAAAAGATTAAAATCTGAAATTAAACAAGCTTTTATGGATTTACAATAGGGATTTTTGGATTGCCATTTTCTTTTAGAGACAATATTAATGTTTTTTCTTCAATTACACATGATTGGGCAGGAAGAAGAAATGAGGGAAAAATAAAGAAAAAACAAAATAAATAAAAACTGAAAAATGAAATATTATTAAAAATTGTCTACGTTAACATTGACTGAACGATTGGCATTCATTTCAGCACTGGTCAGCCAAATTTGGTTATATGAACTAAATTGGTATGATTGCAAAATGTTTATGACTAAATTGGCAAAATAAAAATGTTTAGAATTAAATTAACAAAATTGTAAAAGGTTTTGACCTTTTTGATAATTTTTCTTGATGATAGAACATGATTTATTAGTTCTGGTGTAAGCTATGGGACGATGGGGGATTGTCATGCCAGATCCAACGATGGACATCAATTTATCTTTGATTGCATAGTTGAGATGCTTTGTCATCGAACGGTTGACATCAATTTGTGATAAGTGAGCACACGACATTTAGGAAGGCATTATGCTACTTATCTAAGGCAAATAAAATCAATTCTCCACTAGTCTAGTATTCAATCTACTACTTTATGCTTTCAATTGTTAATTTAGTTGTCACGTCATTCTTGTGTTGTTAGCTATCACGTTAAGTTTGGTTGAAAAAAAAAGGACAATCAAATGCTATTATATCACTGACGTATAATTAGTAAAATTTTTGCAATTAAGCCATGTACAAGGACAAATTAATTCAAATTCTATAGATCCAACCAGATTTTAATGCTTTCAGGTTATGTAATAAAATCCTAAAATTTGTCTAAATTATTATCAAGTACTCCACATTATCTCCTCTAATATAAGTGACAAAGTCCAATGCGGTCTTTTCAAATATTTTTTTATGACAGCTGAAATTGATAGTGCACCTAACTATTTTTTTTTTTTTTTAATGTAAGATCTTAAAGCTCTCATGTTGTGGTCTTTTCCTCTAGCTCCCATGGGATAGTGGCACACTAATAGCACGAGGACCTAGGACCAAAAGCATCGCGTGATTGATCCTTATCGGTGGTCATGGGCAGGGTGCCACCATATTTTGCTAATATTGGCGGTATATTTCCCGAAAGTAGTTAAAAGTGGCGGCATTATTAGGTTATATTGTTCATCATAATTTACAAAACTAACTAAGCTATTTGGTTGTGCCTGCTAAATAAAATCTAGAATTTGATTACAATTTCATTAAAAGTTTTCAAAGTTTCCAGAGCATTTATCTCCATTCTACATAGAAGCATTCCTTGTATGGACATAAAAATCGTGGATGATAAATTTGCATATATATATATATATATGTGTGTGTGTGTGTGTGTATATATTTAAATGTCATGTGTTTAAAAGATATATAGTCCATTTTTTTTTTGACAAAAGATATATAGTCCAATTTACTTAGTCGATTCTCTTCGACTTTTTTTAGTATCTTATCAATTGGTTAGATATATGCAAGCCATCGTCGCCTGAAGTTCTGCTGCCGAACAGGAACCATTTGACTAGAGAGAACGCTATCCTAACAACAGCGCAGGCAAAGATGTCGAGATGAAGGAGGCGGCGACGGTGAAAGGAGAAACCGAGAAGGAGCAGGAGGTCATGACGTGTTTTTTGCGGGCGAAAAGGCCTCGAACGAAGGCTCAAACTTCTCTTATGCACTAACGGTAAAACAGGGCAAAACAGAGGACTTCTGGCCATCGGTGGGGAGGTGATCGCTGGCGACGATGGAGGACGTCCGACAACGAAAGAGAAGGAAAGGGATTTTTCCTAGATTCAGTCTTATGAGATTTTTCCTTTTGCGTTTTTGTTTGATCACTAGTGGGGGTGAGTTTAAGTAACTCAAATCTTAAGGTGGCAAGTATCATGCTCTAAATGATTGATCGGTTTCATAGATTAAAATTTCTTTAATTGAAACCAATGTCTCTTTCACCATCTCTAAATCAAATGTCTAAAAAAATTTAGAAACTAAGGAAATTCCAATTTCTATTTTGAGTCTGGTTAAATTCTTCCATTTAACCAAGAACTTGACCTTCGGCCATTTGTATGAAATCTAAAATTTGAAGGATTAATATCGACACCTATATGCAATTTTTTTATGTTTAGAGTTGACTTTTTTCTATAAGTTTGACAAAAGAATCAATCTAAAAGTCAATTCTTAATTTATAGACAAATTGATGCCTAATTACTAATGGAGTTAAATGCTCCTAATCCCTACATGCAATTAAGGCACTAAAGACACTAATCTTATTTATTTATTTTTTGTCAAGAAACGAGTTCTGACACATTCATAGATCACAAGTTTTGAATTTTCTAACTTTAACTTTCAAAAAATATTCAAGTATCAGCATCACTTAAAATCAATCTTTGAATTCTTAACATAGTAAACAAAAATCGGTACATTCATTTATAGCAAATAAGGCTTAAATAGAGTAGCGAGGGCATTGCCTCCAACTCAAAATAACTTCGAGTTGGATATATAATTCGATTAGCAATCTGTCGCGTACAATCAAGTGCTTCGCCATACAACTTCCTAACAATCTTTTTTTTTTTTTCATTTAGCCGTAAAAAGTAAAGCATGGATTGCTTTCTTTGTATTTTTCACTTTCTTGCAAAAGCTTTGGTTAAACACAAAATGTTAGGACGTTAAGAAAATACATATTAAACCGTTTAGGGCAGTTGAGCAACCAGAAACCTTAAAGAAGCGCCAAATTTGAGGGACTCTTGCCAAAATGAAAATATGGAACCAAAACTAGCACCAAGAAACAATAAAACATGAACAGAAAAGGGTCTCATTTTCATCAATTCGCACAAGCTGAATAAAGGAGGCATAATTAGATATCTTGAATTCATATTGACGCTGTGAACATTCTAGAGTAACACGTTCGATGGACATCTCAATCAATGTGAATCTGATCCTTACCACCACTGCTGAAGATGGAGACTTTGAACACAACATCATCCCTATCAATGAGCTCAAACACGCAAACATTTCCTTCACACAAATGAGTTTCTCTTGCAAATGCTCGCCAACCAGCAGAGAAGAACACTCGGATTCCCCGCGTATATCTTGAGAGCTTCACCGGCCACAACCTGTCTAAATACCTAAGAGTTCCTTCTTTCTTGTTTTCTTGAATATGTTGCCTGACAAATCGACCGGGAACATGCTGCACACGGGTAGACGTTTGAACAACCAATGTATGCCGAAAGAAGGACAATAATGTAAGCATGCACCCTTGGAAAGAAAGCACACAAAGGAGGCTTTAGTCAACAGTCTTAAGAGGATCATGAAAGCCATTGATCTTAACCCACAATTAATTGTATTTTAGGTTAGTACTCAATTCAAGTGACACTCTATCTTTTCACTAAGATAGTGATGGAGCACCTTGTCAAGGATATCAAAGGGAATGGATAGTCCCCACCTAATAACTGTCTTTACTACTGTTCTTTCTTCTTCTTTTTCCTGATTCCGCGTTGCTCCACCATTGGGATGCCCCACGATCACTCCCAAGGAAAATCATTTCATATGGTTCCCAATACAAACCAAATCAAGAAAACACAATATTGATGCGAGATTAGATAGAGATCATAATTGAACTTGAAATATGGCAGTGATGGATCAGGCTCAAGATTGTACCATTTTCCTAAAATGAGACTGTTGTATCACCAGTTCGAAGAAGGGATGCTCCGAATCAAATTCACCGGCTAATTCAGGAGTAGTGAGAGGCCTCGAAGGAGTAGAATCACAAAACACTGGCTCAGAACGGTTCATTCTGCATTTAGACTCTTTGTTCCTGCCTGGAATTAAAATGAGAACTTTAAAAGACATTATCAGTGTGAACGTTTCTTTGATTGACTATGAAGATCTTTAGCATAGAAGTCATGTCATGCCATAACCAGCCCAAAGTTTCACTATAAATAATGTAAATCAAGTTTCCACCTGCACTGCTGAAAATGTAGACTCTGAACACAATATCATCTCTATCAATTAGCTCGAACACGCAAACATTTCCAACACACAAGTGAGTTCCTCTCACGAATGCAATCCAACCAGAAGAGAACTGCATCGACCCACTGGGATAAGTCCTAAGCTTTACCGGCCATGTTCTGTTTGAATGCCTGAGAGTCGCGATTTCCTTGATTTGCTGAATGTGCTGCCTGATGAACCAACGAGGAACATTCTGCCCACACGCATATATGAACAAACCGTGATTTATAAAGAAAGACTGGGGAAGCATTCCTTTATTCAAGCGAGCAAGCAAAATGTAGATCGACATGGTAGTTTTAGTAACTCTCATCAACAGTCTTAACAGGACAAAAGTCAAGATGTCAAAGTCTCTGCTCTTAGAATTGGCACGAGGGGTAGAGGATCTTGGCCTTTCTAAACAAATGGGAATGAACAGATCCAAGGAAAACGCTATGTAGTTTCCTAAAGAAATCCAACCAGCTTAGGAAAGAAGTTAAAATAGTAAGTGAATTAAACTCTCAATCTTACCACTACATGATGTTCAATATAAGATGGCCGGATCACCACCTTGAAAAAAGGATACTCCGAGTCAAATTCGCAGGCCAATTCAAAACTATGGAGAGGCCACGAACTCATAGGACCACCAAAATTTGGCTCAGGATGGCTAGCTCTGCACCTAGATTGTCCGATCCCTTCTGTTCTTTAAAAAAAATGAAATGCTTATATGATGCCAGTCTGAAGTTTTCATTAGTTGACTCACTTACCATGAAAAGATTTAGCACAGAATGGAAGTTAATACTGACATGGAAATCAAGATTTAGATAAGTTGACCAAACGAAAAATTCGCTTCCTTTGCCTTAGAAGTTGTAACTACTTAACCATAATAAGCATTACCGAATCCTTTATGCTATCAGTCAACATAAACAAGCTTATCAAAAATTTCTCAAGTACTTGAAAAAGATCTAACAAAGGAGAGAGTGATGTAAGAAGAAACGTGACTTATAAAATGACAAGTCACACCTTCGAGATCTGGTGAGGAGCAGCTTGGACTCGGCTGAGAACATGATGAATGTGGGTCGACCCTCTTCTTCTGACAAGGAGCAAAATCCTCTGAATCTTCAACTTCTATGACATTCTCCCTCTTCGGCGAGATAAATCCACTCCCGAGGTTTGATATGCTTCTCAAAGAATAATCGATCTCCGAAGCACTCCTATCGAATATCATCACACGAAAAGTAGATTTCCCTTTATATTTGAAAACTACGAGGTGACCGGGACCAATGGAGTAATGCTGCATAAATTCTCGCCACCCTTTCCACAACCAAACTGTGCCGTCCTTAAGTTTTTCTACTCCCATACTCCAGGTCGAATTGCCCAGAACCTCAAGTAGCACCAAGCTCGAGAGATCCTTTCCATATCTTCCTAAGAACTTTTTCGGAATTCCCTATTCAGAAAACTCAAAAGTTATACTTCCAGCACTAAAATTCATCAAAATTAGATCGAAAGCACAGGGAAAAAAGGAAAAGCACTAGGCAAATTTTAACTTCTGCAACATGGCAATGGAAGATCGGTTTGCACACAAGCAGGGTGTCACCGGGCAAGTAAGGATCGAGTTTTAGCTATAGTTGCTTCATTTGCCAAGAGTCAAAACTAGAGAGACCCAACACCTTTGTCCACACTATCCTTAGCCAACCAATCCTCAATTCCCAAAAAAAGAACTGATTTTTATCTTGAATCGATCAAAATGAACTGATTTTTAGCTAGAATCAATCAAAATGAACACTTTTTTTCTACAGGGTACTCGTTTTTTCTCTCTTTCCGCAAGAATCAAAAGGATTACTCAAAGCCAAACGCATGGAAAGATCCCCAGATTGAATGTAAACAGCAGCACGAGGGGCGACAGTTCTAAACCAAGACGGAAACATCGCTGCGAAAAAGCGGGAACTTACGAGCTTCCCAGATTCGAGGGTGTCGGAGAGAATTATCTTGAAGAAGTGAGGACTCTCGAGACGAGGTACCGCCGCGGCATCTGGGTCGACGCCTCCATCTTCTCTCCGGCGACGGCGACCGCTAGCCATGTACACAGGGGTCAGTGAAGGATGAGGGAGGGGGAGGGGGTTTTGTGCTATTTGCCTTGTGTTCTTGAGGCAACCTTCTTGTGAAAGAACCTTGCCGTTGACTGGTAATGTCATTGATGATATCATGATAAACATTTATATTATTTATGTCCCAAAAGGGCACAAATACTGTACTACAAAACAAAAAAGTCCACACATCAGTCATGTCCATCAGAGGTAGGCATGGTCCAATGAACGGTTTCCATCCTACAATCAAAAACCACCTACCAAGAACCAATTTTGAAAAGTTAGAATTGGAACTCGTCTGTTGGTTCCATATATCCAGTCAGGAACCAAACTGCCAATCTAATCAGGTTCTTGAGTGAGTCTTTAGAATCAATCCTCAATCCCTACAAAGCTTCGACTTTATACTCGGATTGAATTACAAATTGTTTATTTTGATTAACGATTGAAAACCATAGAGCAGAACAAATAAATAATGATTGTCAGTTAAAAACTTAATTTCTTCAAAGATCATGATGTGGTCCTCTTTAGATTTCCTGACACCGAAAACATGTGGAGAATTAGATTCTACATTAAAAGTTATAACCTCCACAAAAGTTGAAACATTAATCACTTTGTCTTTCTTTTTTCAATGCCAATCTAATTTAATCATTGGAATGAATAAGAAGAGACATAATTAAACTCTTATGGACATCTCCAATCGGTTCTCTCCTTCCTCTATGTTTGTTTATTTTATTTTGGTTGAGAAAGCATGTAAATGAATCATTAAAATGGAAAAAAAAAAGTTGGGAGGGTTGATCATATTACACACCCAAGAGATAAAATTAGTTAATAATGTCAAAAAACTACAAATATACATATATGTACATATATATTTGGTCGAAAAATTACAAAATAATTAAGTAATTAAAATGGAATTTCTTATATATATATATATATATATATATATATATCCACACTTAAAACTGAGAGCCAAATCGATACTCATTGGTTCCACTAATTTGGAACCGAGGACCAGACTGGCCATCATGAGAACTATCTATTCCAGTTTCGATGCGGTCTGGTTCCGAGCAATCCAGGCAATTTCCAATTCTTTTGCACATCCCTATTATCCATAATAAAAGGGCATATGAAGTTATATTTTAGTCGGATATAGCCACCATTATTCTATTTCCATGAATCGGATACATGTGAATATTATCATGCACGTTTATTTCCAAGTAAATTGACATATGAGATTTTTATATCTGTGACTTTCCAATCAAAAGGCATGAATGGAAGACTTCCTCATGGAGGAAAACATAACCCGAGATAATGGACGAGGCATTCTTCGGTGGTCTTTGAGGCCTACTTTTGTTCTTCAAACTATAGATGAAATGAGCAAAATATCATTTTAGTAATACTTCATAAAGTCATAAATGTTTCCCTGTTTTTCTTCTAACCCATTAGTAAATTTAAATTTTTGACCCTAAAAAATGTAAATTTATATTCTCTTATTGCAATTACCAAGAAAACAGAAGATTTATGCAAAATTAGTTTTTTGGGTTCCTCTCGGCACCATAAACAGCCCAATGTGTGACCCTTCTGTGGTTGATCTCAATCGATTCAAATCACTGAAAATGGAGATTCTGAACACGACATTTTCGGCCAGATCATTTCATGGCATTTTGTTTCTAAACTGTTTTTCCGCAATTAATGTTGTTAAGCTTGTTAGATGACTCGGATTAGTTTTGACTTAAAAATTTCAATTAAGTAAGAAATTGACTTATCTAATAAGTAAAAAAGAGGCTACTTATTTTATTCCATAGAAAAAAAAAATTGATGGTAATTAGCATAATTTCAACTATATGCTTCGCACCTGTCAATTATGGTCGCAATTCTATGTTTGGAAAGAAACTATAGTTATTTAGTGATTGCCAAAAATTTTCTTTCTATTTTAAAAATTTAGATTGTTAGCACTTGAAAATGAGCTCTTTAAGTTCTCGATTTCTCAATTTTTTTCGAATAGGCCTAAATGCACATCATTGGTGCATCCATGCTGATCGAATAAGGCTCCTCCAATAAAGTGATGGACATGGCCTCCAATTTGAGATTACTTTGAATTTGAAACATAAGCCGAGAAAAATTATAAAATAAAAAGTTCTAAATTTATTACAATTATAACAATTTAGTTTAACTTTTTAATTATACCAATTGAATCATAAACCTTTTTGCATTGTCAATTGAGTTCATTTAATCAATTTTAATTGGAAATAACTGAAGTGAATGCTAATAGTACCACATAGAACCGTCGACACTAACAAGGGCAATTTTTATAATTTTTTGATGTCAAAAATTGAATTTCTTATATTATTTTCTTTTTTCTTTTCCTTTTTTTCCCTATCAAATAATCAACCCTCACCAAATTTGGAAAAAAAAAAAGAAAATTATAAGATAACAATTCAATTTTTATAAAATGATTTGCATCCACATCAACAATTTCCAGCTAAAAAAATTAACTAAATAAACTTAATTGGCAAAATATGATAAGATGTAAAACTAAATTAACATGATTGCAATAGGTTTAAAACTTTTTGGTAATTTTTCCCATAACCTAATCAGAGCCCGTCACATAAAATCAACCATTAACCCATGCCACTTTCTAATTTTTTTTTTTCATTTAGCATAAAACAATATAAATATAATGTTAAAAGGCGAGGAATGCAAAAAGGAAACGCATGGACTCTTTGGTATAACACAAAATATTAAGATGTCAAGGAAATACATATGAAACCCCTAAGGTCAGTTGAACTACCAGAAGCCTAAAAGGCGCCATGTCTGAGGGATTATTTCCAAAATGGAACCAAAGAACTGAAACTACCACCAAAAAACAAGAAAACATGAACAAAAAAGTGTCTCCGATTCATCGATCTGCCATTGCTGGATGAAGGAAGCATGATTTGATATCCTGGATTTACATCGACGCTGTGAACAGCCTATAGTAACATGTCCCGTGATCACCTCAATCGATGTGAATCTGGTCCTTACCGCCGTCACTGAAGATGGAGACTTTGAACACATTATCTTCCCTATCGATGAGCTCGAACACGCAGGCATTTCCTACACACAAATGAGTTTCTCTCGCAAATGCAATCCAACCAGCAGAGAATGACGCCATCTTTTTATTTTTACATCGCAAGAGCTTCACCGGCCATGATCTGTCCGAATACCTAAGAGTTGCCATTCCCTTGTTTTCTCGAATATGTTGCCTGATGAATCGATCAGGAACACTCTGCAATTGCATACATGTTTAAACAACCAGTCTATGCTGAAAGAAGGACAATGATGTAAAGATGCACTCTTGGACTAAAAAAAAAAAAGCACACAAGGCCATATTTGCGAGTTTTGGGAGCCTTAATTGACGGTCTTAAGAGGCTCATTAAAGCCATCGATCTTGACCCACAATGTAAAGCATTTTCAAACAAAATGACTGCCCATTAATTGCCATTTTAGGTTAGTAGTCGATTCAAGTGACTGTCCATCTTTTCACTAGGATAGGGATCAAGCACCTTGTCGAGGATATCCAAGTTAATGGATAGTCTCGACCTGATTACCGTCTTTTACTTCTGTTTCTTCTGTTTCTTCTACTCCTCTTTTTCCCGATTTGGCGTTACTCCGCCATTGGGATGCCCCACGATCACTCGAAGGAAGATATCTCGTCATATGGTTTCCAATACAAACCAAATCAACCGGGGAAAACACAATATCAAGGCAATATTCGGATAGAGATTGTAATCAAACTTGAGACGTGGCAATGATGGATTAGGCTCAAAGATTGTACCAGTGTCTTCAAATGACATTCCCGTATCACCAGTTTGAAGAAAGGATGCTCCGAATCAAAATCTCTGGCTAATTCAGGAGTAGTGAGAGGCCTCGGAGGTGTAGGATCATGAAATACCGGCTCAAGATGGTTCACTCTGCATTTAGACTGTTCGCACGTGCCTGCAGTTAAAATGAGAAATTTAAGAGACGTTACTGGAGTGAATGTTTCTTTAATTGGCTATGAAGATCTTTAGCATAGAACTCATGTCATGCCATAACTAGCCTAAGGTTTCACTTCAGACGACGTAAATCAAGTACCTACCTTTGCTACTGAAAATGTAGACTCTGAACACAATATCATCCCTATCGATCAGCTCGAACACGCAGACATTTCCTACATGCAAGCGAGTTCCTCTCACAAATGCGCCCCAACCAGAAGAGAACGCTGCCCCATGGACTGAACGTGGATTGCTCCAAAGCTTCACCGGCCACGATCTGCCCGAATGCCTAAGAGTCACGATTTCCTTGATTTCCAGAATGTGCTGAATGATGAACCTACGAGGAACATACTGCCCCAAGCACATGTTTGAACAACCCATGCTTGGTAAAGAAAGAACCCAGCAAGCAAAATGTAAATTGATACGGTAGTTTTAATACCTGTAATCTACAGTCTTAACAGGACAAAAGTCGAAAAGTCAAACTCTGCTCATAGAACTATCATGGGGGGTCAAGGATCTTTGCCCTTTTAAACAAATAGCGATGAACATATCCAAGGAAAACGCTATGTAATTTCCCACAGGAATCCAATCAACTTAAAGAAAAAAGCCAGAATGGTGATGAATTAACCTCTCAATCTTACCGCTTCCTTCTTCATATAAGATGGCCGCATCACCACCTTGAAAAAAGGATACTCTGAGTCAAATTTGCTAGCCAATTCAAAACTAGAGAGAGGCCATGGACTCATAGAACCACCAGAAACCGGCTTAGAATGGCTAGCTCTGCTTCTAGACTGCGCAGCCCCATCTGTTCTTTAAAAAGAAAAATGAAATATTCAGATCACACCAATTTGAACTTTTCGCTTTCCATGAACATATTTAGTACAGAATGGAAGAAAATACCGTCATGGAAATCAAGTTTTAGATAAGTTGACCAAACGAAAAATTCACTTCTCTTCACCTCAGAAGTTGTAACTACTTAACCACAATAACCATGATTGAAATCATTATGTTATCAGTCAACATAAACAAGCTCATCAAAAAGTTCTCGAGTGCATGAAAAAGAACTAACAAAAGAGAGAGGGCTGTCAGTAGAAACGTGACTCATAAAATAACAAATCAGACCTTCAAGATCTTGTGATGAGCAGCTTGGACTCAGCTGAGGACATGGTGAATGAGGTTCAACCCTCATTTTTTGATGAGATGCGGAATCCTCCGAATCTTCCATTTCTATCACATCCTCCCACTCTGGCGAGATAAATCCACTCCCCAGGTTTGATATGCTGCTTGATGAATAATTGATCTCCGAAGAACTCTTGTTGAAAATCATCACGCGGAAAGTGGAGCTCCCTTTATATTTGAAAACTATGAGGTGACCGTGACCAATGGAGTAATGCTGCATAAATTCTCGCCACCCTTTCCACAACCAAACTCCGTCATCGTTACACTTTTCTACTCCTATAGGCCAGGGCGAACTGCCCAGAACCTTGAGTAGCACCAAGCTTGACAGATCCTTTCCATATCTTCCTAAGAACTTTTTCGGAATTCCCTATTAAGAAAAACCCAAAAGTTTTAGGTCCAAGACTCGAATTCATCAAAATTAGATCGAAAGTACAGGGAGAAAAGGAAGAGCACTGAGCAAATTTTAAGTTCTACAACGTGGCGATGAAAGATCGGTTTGCACACAAGCAGGGTGTCACCGGGCAACTAAGGGTCGAGTTTTAGCTATAGTTCCTTCATTTGACGAGAGTCAAAGCTAGAGAGACCCAACACCTTTGTCCACACTATTTTTAGTCAACCAATCCTCAATTCCAAGTAAAAGAACCGATTTTTATCTAGAATCATTCACAATGAACACTTTTTTCATCAGGGTATTCGTCTTTTCTCTCTCTCCGCAAGAATCCAAAGGTTTACTCAAAGCCAAACGCATGGAAAGATCCCCAGAGTGAATGTACACAGCAGCACATGGGCGACAGTCCTAAACCATGACACAACAGACTGCGAAAATCCGGGAACTTACGAGCTTCCCGGATTCAAGGGTGTCGGAGAGAATGATCTTGAAGAAGTGTGGCCTTTCGAGACGAGGTCCGGCCGCGGCATCTGGGTCGACGCCTCCATCTTCTCCCGGGCGACGGCGACGGCGAGCCATGTACGGCGGCGTCACGGGGGTCAGTGGAGGAGGAGGTGGAGGTGGTTCGTGCGCATCATCGCCTCGTGTTCTTCAGACAACCTTCTCATAGAAGAACCTTGAAATGACTAACAGTGTTACTGATCATATGATCAAATTTTATAATATTTATGTCCTAGAAAGGCACAAATCTCTGTATTACAATTAAAAAAGTCCAAACATCAATATAAAAAAAAAAAAAAAAAAAGCATATGAAGTTATATTTTAACCAGATGTAGGCATCATTACTCAGTTTTCATGAACTGGATAAATATGAATGTCACGCATTTTTTTTCGTTTTTGGTATTGACAGGAACACGAAGCACAAAAGTTACTCTAGAACTCACCAAAGGAAACAATATCCAACCTAATCTCTTATCAACAGAGTAATCAAACCTCTTGGTGGCCTATATAAAATTGAGGTGTTATTCGCACCGCAAGAATGAACTACCCGATTTGCTAAACACCATTCATCATATGATTTTTCTTCTCTAAAATTATGCAGTATTCTGATATGCTGGAAATACACCACATGAGCATAATGTGCACGCATATTTATTTTCAAGTAAATTGACTTATAAGTGATTTCCATTTCTGTAATTCCCCAATCAAAAGACGTGGTTGGAGAACTTCCTCCGACTCGAAATGAAGGAAAGCATAACCCCGAGGTGTCGGGCATGGCATTCTTTGGAGCTTGCCTTTGTTCTTCATACATACTTCAGAGTGGTCATAACTCCCTCTTTCCCTAATTTGGTGCATATGACCTATGAAGCTCTTAACCGACCAGCATCCTGCCAAAAATTTCAACGCTAACAAGACTTAATCTACAAACACAAGAACAAACTCATTCCCCAACACACAAGATTTTCCCCTGTTTTTCTTCAAACCCATCAGTTAACATGTTCAGGCAACGTTCTGGTTCAAGTGGATTTACATTCTCTACTTGTAATCACCAGGGAAAAAAAGAACATTTATGTGAGCAAGCAGAAGCGAGCTCTTCGTCGATTAGTCAAGCAACAGATAAAGGGAGTAATGAACTAGGGTTGGCAAATTAGTTTCTCGAGTTCCTCTCGGCATTGTAAACAGCCTAATACGCGACAATTCCATTGATTCACCTCAATTGATGCAGATCACTTCCTTATTTACACTACTGAAAATGGAGATTCTGAACACTATGTTGTCCCTATCGATGAGCTCGAACACGCAGGCATCTCCTATGCACAAGCGAGCTTCTCTTACGAATGCTGACCAGCCAGCTGCCAAGAATGCAATCTGGAAGCGCTTATAGCCATGGAGCTTCACCTCCCACGATCTTCCCGAATGAACAAGAGTCACCATTCGCCGGTCTCCCCGAATGTATGTCTTCATGAACTTCCAGGGAATGTTCTGCTCATACAGTAGTTTGATGACCAACCAGTGTATGATTGAAAATGAGCATAATATAAGCATGCAAATTCATGAGCGAAGCACAGAAGACAGCTCCCGCTTACCAATTTTGTGTATATATGATTTGGCAAAATCACGATGTGGAAAAACGGATACTCTGATTCAAATTTGCTAGCTTTTTCATAAGTAGTGATAGGACTCGGACATGGAGAACCGTGAAAAGCTGGCTCCAAAGAGCTCTCTCGGAATTGAGATTGTTCAATTTCAATCCAACCTGCACCGCAAAGAGAATTCTCATAAGCACCAGTATGAAATTTTCACGCAAGGACAATGAAAGAATTTAACATGGATCGCATCACTTTCATTCTCTTCCTGGAAGATACAACCAAGTAGATTTCGCACCTCCCAAATCATTATTTCATCAATCAACAAACAAACAGCTTCTTAAAAGGTTTTCTAGGATTTGAAAGCAAATTGAGAATAGAAATAGTGTCAGCAGAAAAATAACTTATAAAGAAACAAGTGACTGACACCACAAATTCAGAGTTGAATATGGTGCCATCACCGACAGCAACTGTGCATCTGAATTGCCATGATCTTCACAAACCATACCGAAAAATTCATCATATAGGAAAGCTCATAATTAAGGAAGAGAAAACAAGAAAAAAAAAAGGTGCACTTTTGTGGATTCAGCAATAATGAACTGAACAAAAGAGTTGTAATTAGGAATATTGAATTCCCAGGTGATATAGACAGCTCAAAGCAACACTCTTAGCATTCATCTCAATCAACATAATCAGGTCCTTACCATCACTGCTGAAAATGGAGACTCTGAACACAATGTCATCCCTATCAATGAGCTCAAACACGCAGACATCCCCTAGACGAAGACCAGTTTCTCTTGTGAATGAGGGCCAACCACTAGTTAGAAATGCCATCCCTCTGTGATCATAGCTCTTCAACTTCACTTGCCAAGATCCATCTAAGTAAGTAAGAGTCGCGACCTGCTTGTTCTTTTGAACATGTTTCCTGAAGAATTCACTAGGAATGCTCTGCCCAGGAGGTGTTTGACAACCAACATATGATTAGGAAATGTGATAGAATAAGGATACACTCATGAGAGAAACAAACATGAGACGTGGATTTGCGAAAAAAATTTGCTAGTTTTAGAAGTTCTAATCATCTGTTTTAACTTGCCAATGGAAGTTACCAACCATAACCACTTAACCTGCAATTTCACATCTAAATGTCAAATTGTATACTCTTTCTCTTAACTGAAGCCATTAATCGTGAGACAGGTACTGATACGATTCATATTTGAGTTCGATTCATACCATGAACACTCCAAGGAGAACAATAAGTCATGTGGTTTCCCACACAAACTAAATCAACTTGGTAAACACTAGAATATAAGACAAAATACAAACTGCAATCACATTTGAATTCAATGCATGCGACCGATGAATAGAGCTTGGGATCTTACCAAACGTTTCCGAACATAAGAAGGCCGCATCACCACTTTGAAAAAGGGATGGTCCGATTCAAATCTCCTAGCTTTCTCAAAAGCAGAGATCGGGCTCAGACCTGGAGAAAAGTGAAAAGCTGGCTCGGGAGAGCTTTCTTTGCGTTGAGATTGTTTGCTTTTGATCCGACCTGCACTACGAAGTGGAGAATTCTCATAAGCAATATCAACTTTTCACGAATTTAAAATGGAAGGGTTTAATATGGATCGCAAGTCGATATGCATGACCATTTTCATGCTCTTCCCAGAAGATATAACCAAGTAGAAGTCACACCTCCCAAATCGTTATCTCATCAATCAACAAAGAGAAAGTTCCTTAAATGATTCTTTTAGTATTGGAAAACAGATAATGGAAATAGAAAGAATGTCCGCAGAAACAAAACTTATAAAACAAGAAGTGCCTGAAACTTCCCAATTAGACATGAATATGGCACTATCAACGACAGTGACTGCGCATTTGAAATACTAAACACACAAAAAAAAAAAAAAATTCATAATCTTGGAAGGCTCATTATTAGAAAGAAAAAACAGAAAAAAATTGTGCATTTTTTATGGATTCAGCGGGACCAAAATGAACAAAGGAATTGTCATTAGGAATAATGAATTCCTAGGTGATTTAGACGGCTCAAAGTGAAACTTCTTGTGTCCATCTCAATCAATATAAATCAGGTCCTTACCATCACTCTTGAAAATGTAGACACTGAACACAATGTCATCCCTATCAATGAGCTCAAAAACACAGACATCTCTTAGACGAAGACCAGTTTCTCTCACGAATGAGCACCAGCCATTAGAGAGAAATGCCGTTCCTCTGTGTTCAAAGCTCCTCAGCTTCACTTGCCACAATCTGTCTGAGTACCTAAGAGTCGCAATTTGCTTGTTCTTTTGAACATGTTTCCTGAAGAATCCACTAGGAATGCTCTGCCAAGGAGGTGTTTAACAACCAATATATGATTAGGAAATGTGATAGGATAAGTATACACTCACGAGAGAAACACGCACGAGATGTGGATTTATGATAAAATTTCCTAGTTTTAGGAGTTCCAATCAACCGTTTTTACTTGCCAATGGAAGTTACCAATCATAACCACTTAACCTGCAATTTCGCATCTAAATGTCAAAATATATGCTCCTGGACATAACTGAAGCCATCAATTTTGAGACAGGCATAGATACGATTCATATTTGAATTGGACTCATACCACGAACACTTCGAGAAGAATAGCAAGTTATGTGGTTTCCCACACAAATAAATCAACTTGGTAGACACTAAAATATAAGATGTATAAACTGCAATCACGTTTGAACTCGATGTATGCCACCGAAGAATAGAGCTCATGATCTTACCAATTGTTTCCGAACATAAGAAGGCCGCATCACCACTTTGAAAAAGGGATGGTCCGATTCAAATCCACTAGCTTTTTCATGAGCAGTGACAGGGCTCAAACATGGAGAACCATGAAAAGATGGCTCCGAAGAGCTCTCTTGACATTGAGACTGTCCGATTTCGATCTGACCTGCACCACAAAGAGGAGAAATCTCATAAGCACCAATATGAACTTTTCACGAATTCACAATGGAAGGATTTAACGAGGATCACATATCAATATAGATTATCATTTTCATCATCGTCCCGGAAAATGTAACCAAGTAGATTTTACACCTCCCAAATCATCATCTCATAATCAAAAAAGAAGCAGCTTCTTCAAAGGTTTTTTAGGATTTGAAAACAGATTAAGAATAGAAAGAATGTCAGCAGAAACATAAGTTATATTGCAACAAGTGACTGACACCTCCAAATTTAGATTTGATGTAGCGCCATCAATGATAGCACTGTGCAGTTAATTACTATGAATTTCACACACCATACGGAAAAATTCATCATCTTGGAAGGCTAATAACTAAGGAAGAAAAAACAGATAAAAGTGCACTTTTTATGGATTCAGTGGGTATTAAACTGAACAACTGAGTTGTAATTAGGAATACTGAATTCCTAGGTGATTTAGACAGCTTAAAGTGGCAATTCTAGTGTCCATCTCGATCAATATAAATCAGGTCCTTACCATCATTGTTGAAGTTGGAGACTCTGAACATAATGTCATTCCTATCAATGAGCTCGAACACACAGACATCACTTACATGAAGACCAGTTTCTCTCACAAATGAGGACCAACCGGTAGAGAGAAATGCCATTCGTCTCTGTTCATAGCTCCTCAGCTTCACTTGCCACGATCTGTCTGAGTACCTAAGAGTCACAAATTGCTTGTTCTTTTGAACATGCTTCCTGAAGAATTCACAAGGAACGCACTGCCCAGTACGGATTTGAACAATCAAAATATGATTTAGAAAGGTGATAGAATGAGGATACACTCACGAAAAAAACATGCCCAGATGTGGATTCATTAAAAAAATTTATAATTTCAGGAGTTTTAATCAACTGCTTATAATTGTCAATGGAAGTTATTAATCATAACCCCTTAACCTGCAATTTCGCATCTAGATGTCAAAATATATGCTCCTGGACAAAAACTGAAGCCATCAATCTTGCGACTAGATATAGATATCATTCATATTTAAATTTGACTCATGCCATGAATACTTCAAGGAGAATAACATGCCATGTTGTTTCCTAGACAAGCTAAATCAACTTCAAAACATAAGACAAAATAGAGACAGCGATCAAGTTTGAACTCGATGTATGCCACTGATGAATAGAGCTCGGGATCTTACCAAATATTTCCCAATATAAGAAGGTCGCATCACCACTTTAAAAAATGGATGGTCCGATTTGAATTTGCTGGCTAATTCAAGGGCAGTGAGAGAAGTTGGACCTGTAGAGCCACGTAAAGCAAGCTCAAGATGACTTACTCAGCATCCAAACTGTTTGATTTCCTCTGCACTTAAAGATGACAACTGCACTAGATTTTATCAATTTACTTATTATGACGTTCACATTGATTGAAAAGTAATGTAATCTATTTTCAAAGTAAAAATAACTTGATGCAGTAAACTTGTCATCACCTTCACATTAGAAATAACTAAATTAACTACATTGTCCACATACTTTATCCATCAACACATAAAGAAAGTTTATTAAAAAACTTTGAAGAAATCAAACTTGAAAAGAACTGAGGAAAGAGAGTTATGCTGAAACCGAACATGTTGGAAAATCGCAAGTCACACCTCCGAATCCTCGTGACAAGCCCTTTGACCTTAGCCTAGAACGAGGCGCGAACCCTTCTGAATCTTCGATTTCCACGACATCTTCCTCTTTTCGAGAGAGAAATTCACCCTCAGGCCTCGGTCCGTAGCTTCCGATGCTCGAGGGATAATCGATCTCCGAAGCGCTCTTGTCGAATATTATCACACGGAAAACGGAGTCCCCTTCATATCTGAAGACTAGGAGGTGACCAAGACCGATGGAGTAATGCTCCATGAACTTTCGCCACCCTTTCCACAACCAAACCATGCCATCCTCACTCTTCTCTAGTTTCACAGGCCAGGTTAAACCGCCTTCAACCTTGAGAAACACCAAACCCAAGAGATCCTTTCCATGTCTTCTCAAGAATCTTTTTGGGATTCCCTGTGACGAGAGCTTACGGTAAACACATTGCACTTACACGAAACCAAGCTCAAGAACGCCAAAAGAAAAACAGGAGAATAGGAGACGTGCTGGATGAACAGCATGAGCCGAGAGATCTCCAGCAAGACACCAACCAGAACAAAAGAGACGCATAAGGGTGAAGGCAAAATCGACAATGCCATGAAGATAGCCGATGGATATGGAGCGAACTGTGAAGTGCGGACGAACTTACTAGCTTTCCAGATTCCAGCGTTTGAGAGAGTATGATCTTGAAGAAATGAGGACAGCTCGGTGGAGTGGCGGGAGTCGCCTCCTGCTCGGCACCTTCGTCTTCTACTCTCCGGCGACGGTGGCCACGACGGTGGTGCCGGCGACGGCGAGCCATGATCGATCTCCGGTGACTCTGACCGTTCGACTCCCCAAGAACGAGAAGAAAGAAAGAGCAGGGAGTTGGCGCGTCGGATGGAAGCGTGCGCTTTCGTCTTTGAATTGTTTCAAGTTGTACCGACAGCTTTACACGTGGCGTCTCCTGATTTGGTGTCCCTCCTATCTTGTCAAGAGATTACGCATATAACACTTTTTAGATTTGGTAACCAAGCCTCCGAAAAACCTACAAGCTTTTAAGCGAAAATTACAAAAAGGTCTGTCAACTTTTGCTGATATTCGATGTCTTGTCAGAAGAATATTACCAACATTGTGACTATTATATACCGATTTAAGATATATACTTACCTGAATAATTTGAGTATGACTTTCCTTTTCTGTCCGTTGTTCAAACTTAATATATTGATAATTACTTCAACAAAACAATATTTTGTAATAAGCATTCTTTTGTTAGGTCCACTTAGAAATTGACATGTGTCCACTCATGCAGAATTAAATTAAAAAATAAAATTATGTCTAGAAAGATATTGTGCCGTAGAAGCTTATGTCATTGCCTACAAAGAAAAAGCTTCTTTGCTTTGTTGCCTATTGAGACTTGTCATCCACGGTCATCATTGGCGATGATTAGGGGTAAGAATAGTTATAGGGTAAAACTTCTACTCTAAATTCCAAAATATGTAAAGTAGGTTTCAAGTTCCAAAATTTGGGAAACCGATTTTGACAAGTTATAAGTTCTATATAGGTGGAACATGGAACCTAAATTTTGGAAGAAGTTTGTGCTTTTTCTTGGTCTATGTTGTCACGCAATCTTGCAATATTTCATAGCTTGCGATGATGAGTATATAATTTAGAATTACTAGTCTAAACTTCTATTTTATGACTAGAACTTTTATATATTCTCGGTGTCTCTAAATATAAGTTGTGGTCAATAAATTACAGTAACAAATGATGGTCATTAAAGACGATAATTCATTACAATCGTTTAATTAATAATCTATATGGAATATAGACAGACCTTGGAATCAATCCTACAAATTGTGACGGAGTAAGTTCTAGGTTCTAAATTATGTTAGATCGGTTCTATATTCCAAAAAATAAGGAATCTCTTCCAAAGTTCCAAGTTCCAAGTAGAATATGTACGGAATATAAAAGCCCTCAACCCTAGCAATGATCGTCCAAGATGAACCACCCCTATACCCATCACACATCGTTCGCAGCCATAGAGGAGCCATGTCGCCAACTCCAAACATGGCAGTTCCCAAGCTAGATGTGAAGACGCAACTCCACATTTGGACTGGTAAGCCATGGACCAACAAAGCTTTCGACCATGGTCGAGGTAGATGCGGACTAGCAATGAGCAAGACAACCTCAAGTAATGACGAAAGGGGTGGCTCGACCTAGACGCATGGGACACAGAGGGCTCTGGATTGATGAGGAAGGAGAGAGAGAGCTAGTTGTGGGTGAATGAGGAGAAGGAAGAGAGAAACAAATGACAGATTTTTATTTTATTTTTTAATTAATTCCACATCTATTGTTGATGTGGTATTGTGGACGTATGTCAACTTGCAAGTGGATGTGAGTGAAAAAATACGTGCCACAAATAATATGTATCCCTTGAATATTTTTTCTACTCTAGTAGATTTTGTTAATTTAAAATTAACAAAAATATGTTGAATATTTTCATATAATATTGACTAAATAAAACATTTACTAATATTCCGTGAATCACATTGAACAAATCAAAATTTTATCAAAAACATTACACACTTAATTAAAGTTAAAAAAACTATTAATATCAATTTCCCAAAACTCTATTGCATCTCGAAGAAATTACATTGAACTCGCAAAACTTTCAAGATTCCCTCCAAAAAATCTTGACTGTTGCACAAAATTAACCTCGGTCTTAAAAGATCTCCACGGATGGCCGCTGGAACCAATGCAAAAGTGAAAATTTTCTTTATTTGAATATGTAAAACGATAAATATTTTAGATTAAAAAAACTAATTGTAATCAAAGAAAAAACTAAAAAGGAGGGAAAATCCTTTTACTGTTATTGACGTTGGTGCTGATATTTTTAGTATTTTCATTGATTTATTATTCCCTCTTAATTTAGTTTTCTCCCAATTTTTTATATCTTTTTCATTTTTTTACGGTAATTAAGGGTAAAAGAAATATTTCCTACACAAAATAACATGAAAATATACTTGTACATCTCGAAAACCACATGCATTGACTATACGAACAGAAAAGGTAGAGTTAACGAAAGTTTAGTGCGGTATTATGTAACGGCTGAAAGTTGGACACCGAATGGGAACAACCTCCAAAGTTCATGGGAGTTTTGTGTAATTTTCCCTTGCATTTTAATACATGTGGATAACTAGTCCACTGAAAATTAAACAAATTCATCGTGCAAATCAATTTAGGAAATAGCTGTTTCATTAGTGTTCTTACTCTGTAGGTGAAAGCATAGTTCCAATGTAGAAAATAGAATCTAAGCACTGGACTAATGGGAATCTATACAGTTCTATATTCCAAGATACGCATTGTAAGTTTCAGATTCTTGAGGAACTTGTTTCAATGAATAAGTTTCAGGTTCTAAATTGGTGAAACCTGGACCTAGAACAAGTTATTGCATTCTTCTTATTTTATGTCTTCGTGCGATCATGCAATATTTCATGATATTCGATAATAAATGTATAATCCAGAACCATTAGTTTAAACTTTCATTTTATGACTGAAACTATTACTTTATTAATGTTCCATTTTTTTTTGTATATATAAATATAAATAATGATTAATGAATTATAATAATAAGTGATGGTCATTAAAAATGATAATTCACTACAATCATGCAATTAATAACCTGAGTAAACCCTAGTTCTAGGGTTGGTTTTAAGATATGCAGGGCACATTCCAAGTTCCAAAAAAGAGAAACTTCTTTTAATTGATAGGTTTCAAATTCTAGGTAAAACATATAAGGAACATGGAGCCGCTCACCCTTGTTACTTTGCTCTAGTAGCATAGAATGACTATTTATTTCCATTTTTAAACTTTCTACGATTAATTTATTTCGCGAATCAAAAGACAAGGGAAAAATTATAATAAAAAAAATCCTAAATTTATTGTAATTGTACCAATTCTGTCACAACCCCATCCCATCTCTAGCACGAGAGCATGACTCGACGGATTAGCATCAACACCTCAGGCAACGTCGAACGTCTCAAAAGTCTTTTATCTTTAGTTAAGCGCATGTGGAAGCGATAATAAACAATCTCCGTACAAACAAACATGGAAGTCGGGCAAGATATATGCAAGTCAAGCAAATAAAAGCAACATATACATATATATTCACACATCAAAAGCTGTTTTGATTACATGCCCGTCCTAGTCCTAGGCTACTTATTTTCGTTTCCATATATAGTCAATCAAAATGCTGTGGTAGCCTAACTCCTCTACTGAGCTGCTCCCAAAAGTGGCTCCCATGCTAAGTTCATTCCTTTCTTGGACTTTGGTTCACCCATCACACACGTGAAATGGTAAAAACAACAAGAGTGAGTCGATGACTCAGTAAGTAGAAATCCTTAATTCTCCTATAGGAGGACATCTCACCATCGATCGTCGGATATAAGGTCACCAACCACTTATCAATGGCAAATCAATAGCAAGGTTCGTGCCTTGCCTGCTTATGCATATGAAAGGTTTTCAACTGTCTATATGTTTTCAAGAATCAAATATAAGGAATTAGTGCATATGAACAAGCTTTCCAAAGATCCATGGCTTATGATCATTTCGGACATAAAAAGGATGTGTGCATCTCATGAAACTCATTCAAACACTAAGTGATCCAATTCAAACATATGCTCAAACTGATGCAATGACTTAAAAATGCATATTAAAAAAACCCGGCGTTTGCAAGCATCACACATGAATCAGTCATGAACCACACGTGGACTTTTATTTTTTTTCCTTTTCCATATCATATTAGTCGAAATTAATCGACTCTTCTAGTAACAACCGAGCATTGGTCCCCCCTTGGCAACCGGCATCGTCCCCGATCTCATTATCAGGACGGCATCCAAGGCGACCCCCAAGCATCGGCCTCACCTGGGCTGACATCGTCAACGATCTCAATATCGGGACAGTGTCGAGGCTTTACCCCAGGCAATGACCCAACATCCCCCAGTGTTGGCATATAGGTCCATCGTGTGTCCATGCATTTCAAGTATCAACCAATTCATTTCATGTTTAAAATCTTAATCAAATAAAAGGCCCGAAGGTGTGCCATGCAAGGTGAACTAATGAATGACTCTTATGTTTTATTAAATCAAACTCATGCTGGATGCGATTCGGGCTCGTGACCTTGACTCGGAAGCATTCGCTCAGGCTTTAGCATTGTCCATAGCCATCGAGACCTCTCCCCAACATCCGAGTGTGCTCGACACTCATGTGAGATCATGAACTTACTTAATGCAACAACAAGTAATATAAACACAACAAGCATAACAACACAAACCAACACAAGCAAACAATGACATGATCCTAAAATTGATAAGCGTAACACATCACCCTATCTAAGAGTTATGAAAATCTACTTACTACTATTTGAACCTAGCTCCAAGATGCTTCTTTGGCAGTTGGTCACCGTCTAGGGCGACTTGAAAGAGAGGGACATGAAAGAGAAGGGAGGAAGGGAGAGGAAAAAAGAGAAAGGCCGAGGCTTAAAATGTGAGGAGGGCTCATATTATTTATAGGCCTTCTCTTCTTAGATTTTTATTGCAAACTCATGATAATGCCTAAATAACGAGTTGTCCTACCTATCTTCTTGAGTTGGCCCCTAGGTCATTTGGTGTTGGCTTATGATTGGTCCACCTATTTGCTTATCCTCCGAGGCTCACTCTAGGCTCATTATTGCCTATGACGCCTAAGGGACACATAAGCCCCTTTTATGCCTAATGTCTTCTTCTAATTGGTTGATTTTTATGTCTTACTTATCAATGCTATATTCTGGAGCCATCATACCCTAAGATTTATCCAAGATTTGGTCATCAAGAAATTTGAACTTTGGACAACTTGTTTTCCAAGTTAAACACGTGAACATATGACTCATTAAGTTCATTAGTTAGCTAGCTTCCAAAAGCATTCAATACATTCTTATCTTCAAGCCAAGAAGACTCTAGATTGGCTTCTTCCTCTAGTTAGGTGTGTAGCTCCCTTCCCCTTCAAGTTGGGTGTGGCACCCCTCGACAACCCCCGATCCGAGTGGGGTCACCACAGTTCACTTACATTTCACTTTCCCTAATAACATGACGCTCTGATACCAAAAAGGGATGTGACACCCCTTGACGGCTCCCAATCCATTAGGGTCGCCACAGTTCGCTTACCTTTCACTTTCCTTAATTTCCTTAATAACATGTCACTCTGATACAATTTCAATTGCAGCGGGTTCATACAACTTGGGAGTTTACATCTTTTAGATCGGTCCCGTGCGCAATTCATGTAACGGAAGCATATCCAACAACTCAATTTCCTATATTCAGAAAACTATGCACACCAACTAAACATCTTATATAAGTTAAAGCTGGACACTTTTATTTACATAAAGCAGATGGATATCTTTAGTCAGTACATTGAAATGCCATGGTTTTCTATACTTGGTTATACTTCAAAAGATGACCGACATCTCCTCCAACAGTTGTATACTTAAAGTCCATCGATCAGTGTCGGCGTCCAAAAGTTCCTTCCTTTGCTATCCTCCTCCTCGCGGTCATATCCAACCACTTAATCCATCTACTGGTAGCAGTGGCAGCAGAGGTATCTTATCTATTCTGAAATGTTAATCCCCAAAAGGGGTGAGTACAACCACTCAGCAGTAAAGATTCACCAAACTACTCATTGCATCAAACAGAACAATCAATGCATCATAACAAAGCACATATCATTCATGCATATCAAGCATACCTCACCTCGCAACCATACATATCTCATCATGCCATCATCATCAAGCATTCATGCATACCTATACCATATGTGCATATACCACCATGCACTCATCATCAAGCATTCATGCATATATCACAATGCAATGTGCATATATTACCATGCACTCATATCATCCATGCTATCAAGCACACATCACCATGCAGTCGTGCATATATTGCCATGCAGTCATGCATATCTTGCCATGCCATCGTGCATATATTACCATGATTCGTATCATCCATGATATCAAGCATGCATCATCATGAGATCCATTCAAGCCTTCATGATCGCATTCTCCATGTCAAATAGCATCAATTTATTTTCATAAGCAGATCATGCATCATGCCATATGCATACACCCATGCACATGATTCACTTTCAATTCTTATCTTTCACAAGGATCTCATCAGTTTTTTTTTTTCCAGGGATCAATGTTTGCATCCCACAATTTATCGCTCGCACCCAACCTAGCATCGCAAGGAACCTCCAGGCATGTATTCAAATACAACCGGGCATCCGGCACACACCTCCGGGCATCTCGCATCCATACTAGCATCACGAGGTATCCCCCGGCACACACCTCCGGGGCTTCCGGAATTACGTACCGACATATCACCAGGCACTCCCCCTGAAATTACGTACCGTATATCACCAGACATCTCGAAACTCTCGAGGACCCTCCGGAATTACGCCACTAGGCCACTGGGCATCTGGCACCCCCACATTCCGAGCATCCCGACACTCCCGGGGCATTGTCGGCTCACACCTCCAACGGTCTTCTCTAGGGGTGTGCATGGTCCGGGTGGGCGGTTCCCGACCTAGAACGAGGAACCGCCCACTAAGGACCGGTTCCAAAAAATTGGAACCGGGATCCACCCGTTTATTGCATGGATCCACCCGGGAACCGGACCGCCGATCCGGTCCGGTTCCCGGGTGGATCCATGGAACCGATTTTGATGCCAAAAATTCTGGTTTCGCGAGGAGAAACCCACCGAGAACACAATTCAATTGTCGTGAGAGAAGAGAGACAAGGTGACGGGGATGGACAAAAGAAGGCAGCGAAGGCGAGCGGAGAACTGTTGGACCCTTGTACACAGTGATTACTAATGCACCAATAATTAATGCAACGGTTCCCACAAGTTTAGCTTGGCTACTCGAGCTTTTCCAATTCACCTTCTCCATCCTAGATTTTGAATCCATGAACAAATTCAACAGTAAGATAAGTTTATCTTGTTTCATTGTCTGACAGACATGTTGTGCATTACTGTGTTTTGCAGTTTCATTTGAATGCGCAGTCTCCACTTGCCGAAGCACTGGACTTTCTTGATTTTTTGTCCCATTTCAGGGATTTATTCATTGGCAAAGCAACACCTATCTCAGAAATTTTAGGGACCCAGCATCATCAGAAATAAAAGTTATAGAACTGTTCATAATCTCTGAGATTAGAAGGACGGATACACTGAAAATGAGAAGTGAATTAAGTCGTAGCAAAGTGAATTATTCCGGTCCTGCTTGAAACAGGAAGTATGGATTTGCTTTGGTTAGACTCGATTAAAAGCATTCTCAACTTTAAGCAGAACCTATGTGAAATCAAACCTCCATCATCATCCAATTAACACATCATCATCTGCTTCTCTCATTTTTCTTCAAGTGGAGGTAATTTAAGTGCGTGCAGATAACGAGAAGAAAGAGAGAACAAACCTTGAAATGACGGCGAGAATGAAAGTGAAAGCTGGGATGAGGTTCATCATGGCCGTGCCCAGCACAGGGGAGCTATAATCAATCCTGGCATACCCGCATATCTGCGATGCGGATCTGCATCAACCAAATCACTAAAAAAATTCACCACGTTTTCCTGTACCAAACTCTCAGCAGTAGATCAAGACGTTTCGCTTCGAAAGAATTCCAAGAAAAGCAAAATCCACCAAGTCCACAAATTAATGCGAAACGAGGACACTTCACTCACTCACCCGACCAGAGCGAGCAAGAAGATTTTGCGAAGCACGGAGAAAGTGAGAGGAGGGCGCGACCCTGACCTGCCAAACAGAGCAAACAAACAAGTCAAGAACTTAAAACCCTTCTCCCCCCCCCCTTTCGCCTGCCATCAATGGAGCTAGCGAGTGACAGGCATGAGCAAAGCACGAACTTGCGAGAGATGATGAAGGGGCAAGGAAGGAGGACGAGAGAGGAGAGGGCATTACAGTAGAAGGCCAAGGTGTACTTGTTGAGCCCGTCGGACATGGCCATTTTCGCCACCACCATGCTGCTCGCTTGAACCAGAACCACCATTATCATCCCCACGAACGGCAGCGAAGCCCCGGCCCTCCCCTCCATCTCCATCTCTCTCTCTAGCTCTCTTCTCAGTTCGTGGGTGAAATAATTGGAGGACCCCGAGAAGCTTTCCTCCGTTTTACGGGACCACCATCGATTGGATGATTTTGTTTGACTTTAAAACTGACGGAAGACAAAGATCTCTCCCTCCAACGGAAGACAGTGGCAGAGGAGGAGCAGCGGCGGCGTGGATACTCGGGGATGAATCGAAGACGAAGAGAAGAAACAGAGAGAATCAAAGGCTGAGGAAGAAACAGAGAGAGAAGAGACGCGATTTAGGGTTTCGCGAATTAGGGCTCCGCGAGTCGCGACTTTTGTTTTGTTTAGTATTTTTTTAAAAAAATTATAAATAGGTACCGGTCCGGTCCGAGTGGGCGGGCGGGCGGATCCGCCCACGGAACCGGGAACCGGACCGGTTCCCACCGGCTCTCAACAATTGGACCCGGGAACCGGACCGGTTCCCTCAAGAACCGCCGGTTCCGGGCGGTTCCGGTCCGGTTCCGGGCGGTCCAGGCGGTTCCCGGGTATTTTGCATACCCCTAGTCTTCTCATCACCACAATGCATATTCCCATACATCTCATTTTCAATTTCACATTTGATGCAACAATGTCAATAATTTGGCGGCAGCCTTTTTTAAAATCATATAATATGCCTCGGGAAAAGTATCATTTGATTCAATGGTTTTGAAAACCTCATTGAGTTCATGAAAATCCATCAATCCTTTGATGTCATATGAAATGTATGAATGTCATCATGTCATTGCATGAATAATAATACAGGACATCATGATTTGCATAATAAATCCAATAAACAGTAAATAAAACAACTTCCAGCTTATACATAATGCATGCTATTCATGAAAAATTCTAGAAAATTAGCAAAGGATGGAAATAAATTCTGAAAATTTACCACAATGTATATAAGATCTAAGAAAATATATTTCGTGAAGGACACCACATCAAACAAGGCTTCACAGAATACGTACAGATCCGTATATATCACTGAAAATGGTTTTTAACATGACCCATGCACAGTTTCGAAAACAACTTCAATTGAACCCTCAAATGGACTCAGAAAATTATGAAATTTGGACACGTTCTATTTAAGATCTATAGCTAAAAGTTTCATGAAGAATCCGAAGTCAAATTCGTTTCGGATTAAAAGTTAAAACCAGTTTACTTTCCTGTTTTAGGGTTTATCTTTTCCAGACTATCATCATTCAAAGAAACTCGATTCTTCGACTTATATATGTTCATTTCTTCTAATTTTTCAGTATGTTATTCCTCAGAATATTAACTACAACTTTCATTAAGAACATATGATCAAATTTTGACCAGATGATTTTATAAAAATCACGGAGTCTTATTGGATCGAAGTAATATTTTCCAGATCCGGTTTTCTCGAAGAAAAACAATTTCACCGACTCATCTTTCTTCTTTTCCTCTGAATTTTTTATATGTTTTACCTCAAGAAGTCTACTCAACTTTCATTAAGAGATCAAGGTGATATTTTCAAAATAAAATCACTTTATAGTCCACGAAATCAGTGAAGCTCAGTACAACATTTCCAGATCTAACGTCTTCAAAGGAAAAATCGTTTCACCAAGAAAAATTTGTTCGTTTTATCTCAAATTTTAATATGTTAATCTTCAAGATGTTATCTACAACTCTCATGAAGAGGTCAAAGTGAAATTGCAAGTGAAAAGTGACATGCAACACACGAAATCACCAAGAGGTCAACAAAACAGTTTCCAGATCTAACATTTTCATAGAAAAAGGGTTTCACCCCTCAATACTTGTCCATTTTGTCTCAAATTTTAGTATGTTATACTTAAAGATTTTCTCTACAACTTTAATGAAGAGGTCAAAGTGAAATTCCAAATAAAAAGTCGCATGCAACCCCCAAACTCGTGAACAGTCAAGCTGATTTTCCAGAAACAGCATGCAAGACCAACAAACCTCTCCCCAAAGCTCCGAAATTGCACCACTTACCACAACCACGATTTATCATCTTCTACACACACTTTACAGCAAGCAAAGGGTAGGTTTTAGGACTCTACTTGCCTTAGATTCAAGCACAAAACAGCAGCAAACAAAGGCAAAACGGCGACGAACGGGCGGACTTCTTCCTCGTGCGGCCTCCTCCTCCTCTCTCTCGGTTTCCCTCTCTCACTCGACAACTCTCTCTCTCTCTCACTCTCTCAAAACCAGCCACTCCCTCTCTCTCTTTCTTTTTGGTTGTTTAAATACTTGCATGCTTCCCTTTTTGCATGGAGGGACAAGTGTTCTCATGAGGAGAACAAGTGGCAAAAAGAAGAGAACAAGTGGCAACATTGAAGACAGGTGTTGGAGGACATGCACTCCCCCCTCCCCTTTTGGTTCGTGCGACACCCTTGGGGTGTTTCTTGGGCCTTCTTGGGCCCAAGAGTCCATGAAATAAGGCCCTAATTCCCTTTATATATAGTATTTTATCTCTATCAAATTTAACTTAATAACAAAAATTCAGATTGCTTTATATACAAGTATACACACACACATATATATACTCCAAATTCTTACGGCCCACTCAATATCCTCAAGTTCTAATTCTTTAATTTTTTGCGCATATAATTCTTATGCAAGATCAAATCCCATCCTTTTGGTTCAAAGGATAAAATTGAAATACTATTCCAAATGAACAAATACAAATCAATGCTTATAAAATAAAAGCAAAGCCACGGTTCGGTGACTATCACCTATCTGAGGGTTGTCTAAGATTTTGGATGCCACATTGGGCATGTGGTTCTCTCATTCTAAGAAAAAAATAGTTTTGAGCAATTTTAGAAATCAATACCATTACCTTATCAAACAGACTTGAAAAATTATATAATTTCAATATGTTGTAAAGAAGACCTTAGAAAAAAAAATATCATGAAGGAATCCAAGCCAAATTCTTTATGTGAAAAGAGCAGCAATTCGTTGAACACAACCCAAAAATTCATCTATCGAGCAGATTCAACGGTCAGAGAAAGAGACTCATTTCAAAATCCAAATCTTCACAAAAATCTTTGAAATTTTATTATGTTATAGATATGGATGTCATTTAAAACTTTTGTGAATGAAGCATTCCAAGCTTCTCCAAATTCGTAACATAAAAAACTCTAAAAAATTGGCAAACAACAAAGGTCCAGAAATTTCGAAAATTAAATGAGGTAAATTCTAGTTGAAAAGAGGAGTGTTCTCACTTTGCCTTGAATCAAGGGTCATCTATGACTGTACAATATTATCTCCCAAGATCCTAAGTAGGCTCTGTACTAGCTTGGACACTTGTCTCGGTTATTTATTGGTTAATGTCCAAAAGAGATAAGATAGACTTGTCTTGGTCCAAAGTTGGACTTGTCTTGACCTTCTCCTCTCTCTCTCTCACTGCATGTGGCTTCTCCTTTGTAGGTTTCAAAGTCTACCATTCACACTTATATCCTAGGATATTAATGGCCTAAGCTATAGGGATATCTTTCTCCTCACTTTATTTAATGCGTTCATATTTGTTCACACTTGTTCACACTTGTTTACATTTGTTTACATTTGTTCACACTTGTTCATACTTGTTCACACTTATTTTCTAGGAATGTTTGACTACCCTAAGGCCTGTCTAGCTTAGTCCCAAGAAATGTCGAAATTGAGGATGTTACAAATTCAATCTTATACTCTCTCTTTTTTTTGGCTAATTGAGTCTTAAATCTTTTACATTTGTGCAAATTTAGTCCATTGCTGGCTAGCACTAATGTGGCATGGTTAGTGCTTACGTAAATAAATTTTAATTATTTTGTTTTCTTTTTCCTTTTTATTTTCTTTCTCTTTATATATTTTCATTTTCCTTCTTTCTCTGGCTGCCAAATTGAGGCAACCTCGTCAACCCCTAGCAAGACTCGCCTTTCCATCGGTAGGTGAGGTCAACCTCCCCCAGCTAGCTTTTCCTTGCCTTTGGCCAGTCGCCTTGATCTAGCAACCGGCTGAATGAAGAAGGAAAAGGAAAAAAATAAAGAGAAAGGCAAAATAATAATAATAATAATAATAATAATAATAATAATAATAATAATTCAAAAATTACTAAAATATTATTGAAAATTATTTATATCAGTGATGACCTACCAAAATAAATTGAACTAGCGCAAATACAAAATGTTTAAAACTTAATTGGCCAAAAAGAATTATAAACTGAATTAGTACCATTGCAATAGATATAACTATTTTGGTAATACAAAAAAACATGTCATGAGTGTGAGTATACCGATATACATAAATTACGTTAATGAGTAGCTAAAGAGGCTGTACATAGGCTAATGTGAAAAATCTCGTTTGAACGAAGGATGTTCCTGTTTTCAATGGGGAAATTATTTTTATAAAAAGTGAAAATGCTATATTTGATCATTAAACATATATATATATATATATCCGTTAAGTAAGTTCCCACGAAACATTTGCTATTAAAATTCCTATGTATTGACATGTTTTTAACTATCAGAAAACAATTAAACGGTATTAGATTTGATATCTATCCTTCCACTTAAGATGACTCATCCCTTTTTTAAAAAGATTATTGTAAAAGTACAATTAAGTTTTAAAACATTTAAAAGTACAGTTAAATTCTAAAATTTATCTAATTAATGCAATCAAGTCACTCTTCCTACTAATTTTATCTAATTTAACTAATGAAAAATGTTATTGTCACTTTTCCTTAATTTTTGGAAGGAGAGGTGTTAATGTGTCAACCATATCGGCCATTACAAAAGGAAAAAAAGATTAAAAGAAGTTGTAAACGAAAATTGACAGGTGGCACCCGCGACCATGGAAAACTAGAAGGAGCTGCACGTCAAATAGAAAGCTGCACGCGTCCATGGCTACTCCAGCTTCATGGAGCTTGACCATAGCACTTGAGCTTTAGTTTTATTTAACGTTGTGACGCTCTTTTTTGATAATTTTGCCCAATTTGACTAATGGAAAAAGTCCATTTTCACTTTTCCTTAATTTTTGGAAGGAGAGATGTTAACGTGTCAACCCCGTCTGCCATTATAGAAGGAAAAAAAGATTAAAAGAGTTGTAGACGAAAATTGATAGGCGGCACCCGTGACCATGGAAAATCGGAAAGAAGTGCGCATCAAATAGAAAGGTGCACGCGGCCATGGCTGCTCCAGCTTCATGGAGCTTAACCACAGCACTTGAGTTTTAGTTTTATTTAATGTTTGTGATGTTCTTTTCTGTTCGATGGATGTAGTTTCCACTTTCATCATTAGGAATCAACACATTGCTTCAGATCCTCTAAATCAAGAAATCAAATATGATTGATAAGGAATACAGTTAGACCAGTTAGACCTGTTAAACGGGTGGATCGGGTCGGGTTTGAGTCGAGTCATAAATTGTCCAATTCAAATTGATTCATTTAACCCGTTTATGACTCATTTATTATAGTACAAAATTTTAGATCCATACTCGACCCGACCCATTTAACCAAATTTAATAAAGCTTATTATATATATATTAGTTTTTAAAAAATAGTATTGCTAAAATAGTTTTATACAACATAAATTTAATGGATAATTTTTATAATTTTTAAAAATTGAATTTTAATTATTTTTATTTTTTAAATTTTTTTATTTTTATTTTTTAGATATAATTTTCATTTTTCTTTTTCTTTTTCTCTTTTTTTTTTTCCTTTTTTCTTCTCCTTCTTCTTTAGCCAGCCGCTGGCCACGACGACGGCCGGTGACCGGCCACAGGCGAGCCTCGAGCTCGCCCGACGCCGGCGGGCTCGAGCCTCACCCGATGCCGGCGAGCTTGAGTCTCGCCAGACCCGGCGAACTCAAGCTCGCCCGAGGCCGGCGAGCTCGAGGCTCGAGCCTCACCCGATGCCAGTGAGGTTGAGTCTCGCCAGATCCAGCGAGCTCGAGCTCGCCCGACACCGGCCAGCTCAAGGCTTGCCAGATCGACGAGGCTTGAGCCTCACCCGATTCCGGCGAGCTCGAGGCTCGCCTGGCCGATCACTGGCCATTGCCGTGCTGGCGACCGGAAGGAGGAAGGAGAAAGAAAAAAATAAAAAATAAAAGGAAAGAAAAATAAAAGATAAAATAAAATAATTATAATTTTGATTTTGATTAAAAAAATTATTTTTTGAAAAGTTAAAGAGAAAAGAAATAAATTATAAGGTTTTGGTTAAAAATGGGTTTTTAATCCAACCCATTTAAGACCCACTTAAGATACATTTATGACCTACATATCTTAAGCCTTTAGTTATGAAACCCATTTAACTACTATTATCTAAAAACAAGTGACCCATATATGACCCATTTATGATTTAAATGGGTTATATATAGGTTTAAGACCCATTTTAACACCTCTAGATACAGTGAGTTCGTGTTGCACTAAAAGTAGTTACACAACTTCTCCAAATTTTATAAGCTCTTATCTCCCAATCAAGATCAAGATTTGGAAGTTCTTCTCTTCCAATTTAAATATAGATCTAGGAGTTCCTATACTCATTCAACCTCTCCTAATCTAAATCTAGATCTAAAGTCTATTTAACTAATTTTTGGTGTTTTCGTACGGTAATGATATTAAGCACCCTAGGCATGTACTGTTCATTGGGCAAGTCGTAACTATCATAAAATGATATTACAGTATTTACTCATCGCTTATGGTAATGTGAGATTTGATAATTAGTCCCCGTTCATTCTACTTTGATTAAATTAACTAAGTAGTTTAATTGCACCAATTTTTATGTTTTAGGACTTAATTGAATTTTCTGAATATTTTAAAATTTAATTGCACCTTTAGATTATTAATGCATTTTTTTTCTACGATATCACTTACCTTTTGCGTCAATAGATTTGATATATGAACATCCAGTACGGCGTTTTCCAACGCCCCCTCGGGCCTTGCAATCTGTGAAAGACGATGGCTTGAAGAAATGAAAAAGAAGAGGAGGGCACAGAAAAGAGCAGACACATCGTCATTCTCATCTCTGCTCTGCTTTACCTTTTACCTTTTTCTTTTTTAATTATTTCTTTTTTGAATACCAAAATAAATGTTGTTTTTACAAAGATCCTCTATTCTACTGATTAGAAGAACTATATACTCGCTTGAGCAATCGGAGGAAGGGGAGAAACGGAAATTTGGAGAAATTTTGAAGTCTCACATTCTCTTCATCTCACAAAGCTTTCAATTTTTTCCTTAATTTTCATGCAAATTTCCTTTCTCGCTTCATCGACAGCTCACGCCTCCGATCTTAGGTGGTGTCTCACCGGTCACATCGCCCGTCCGTCCGTCCGTCCGTCCCTTCCTCCCTCCCTCTATGTGTGTATGTGTTCAATAGTGACACCGGCCTCAAGTCCAATAATCTCTCTAAGGTCACCTCTGATATGGACCACCAAAGGTTGAATGGACATACGTGGTAATCACTATAAGCATAAAGTTATTTATCATAATTTGAACAACTTTTAATCAAAATGATCAATCTTTATAAGTAAAAAAAAAAAGTACAACGAATAGTACAATTTAGTTGCACACCATAAGAGCTTTCCAATGGCACCCAATTTGCCAAATTAAACAAAGCGAATCTCTAAATATTGCAAATTTTAACCATTTTAATACAAATGAAGTTGGACATAAACTTTCCAATTTCTTCAAAATTGCCTCGATTGGAGCTTTTCTCGAGTAGTTGTTATGATTTTTCACAATGATGGTTCGTTCAACTCGGTTCACAAAAACTTATAATTTTGACACTTATTCAGAAAAATTGGATTGCATTTATGGAAATTCTGTGTCGCTAGCTTTTTGTGAGCTGAAGAATCAATTTGATCAAACGTTAATCAAATTGGTTGTACTCCATCAATATTTGATCAAATTTTATTTCAAAAAAAATCTACTTTCCATCCTTGTACTTTCAAGATTTTCTTAATCAGTCCCAATAATTTTTAATTTGTCCAATCGAGTCCTTTAACTTTAAAAAAAATTCAACCAAGTCCTTCCTACACCAAATCCAACTAACATGGCTGCTGGACAATCATTGTGTGATAGGAGTTCTAACAATATACTATATGGAATGTTAATGGATGGTAGATTTGGATCATGAGTACTAATTTAGGATTTTTGACGAGATAATTATTAACTTAGAGTAAATGTGAGGTGAATTATGTGTCAAATGGGTATTGGGCTTGTGAATTTTTTCAATGAAAATTAGTTTAAGATAAATGTGTCAAGGTTACCATGAGATTTTTAATAATATTATCCTTTTTTTTTTGGCCTCTCAACTATTGAATAGATGTATAATGACACCTCAGCTGCCATATAAACTATTTAACAACAGATTGAATAGATAGAGTAACGAGGGCTAACTTTGAAATAAAAACTTAATTTTGTGTACCTGTGTGAAACATTTTAAATTTCATGCTATTCTTTATAATATAGGCATAGTTCATGCTGTTTTTCCTTTAAAATGAATTTTGGCTTAAAAAAGCCGTCGGTCTTGAGTTCCAAGATGAGAATTACTACATTCAAATTGCTTCACATGCATTCTAAAATTTATTATCATACTCAAATAGTATCATAATTGTTTTTCTCAAATTGCAAAAAAAAAAATTATTGGTAGTGCTAATACAAGATGTAATTTTGATTGGCCGATTCTAAAAACTTGCTAATTTTATGAAGTTGGCATGCAATTGGAAGTTGCCGGGTCAAAAACTATTAATGACATCCCCTATACGAAAATAAAAAGGGCAGATATTTTTCGTGATTTTTGAATTATTGCATTAATCTCTTACCTTATATAATACATTCCCTCTAAAGCACGGGCAATTAAATTAATTTTCATTAATTAATTTCCCTAAAATAGCGCCGCGAAACACGCGCTTTAACGTTATACCCCCCCAACGTGCACGGCATTCTCCCCCTGAACGAGTGTTGACCGCTTGACTTGTGACCGTTGCTAAAGGCGAGCACGCAATCCGACGGCTCCGGACCCCCCCTCCCCTACGGACGCCACGTGTGCGGCGGCGATGCCGTCACAACTGTCGTCGCTAGCCCAGCTAAGGGCGGAAAAGCGCGTGATCGATGGGCTGCCGGACGAATGAATCTAGACCGTCCGATCGGCCCGGGAATTTCCCGATTATTATAATGATCCAACGGTCGACTCGCCCCCCGGCACCCACTCGAAGCGCGAAACCTTCTATAAATACCGCCGCTCTTCTCCGTGGTGAATCGCACCCAAAACCCTCGCTCCGATCGCCGGATTTTCTCTCACTAAGTCTCAGTTCCCTCTTTCTCTCTCTAAGAAGCAGCTCTTCTCCAGCCCTTCCTCTTCTTCTGCCATGGCTGGCTCAAGCGCGTTGCTCCCGCTGGCCGCAATGGCGGTCCTCCTCGTCGGCCTGGCGGCGGCGCAGGGCCCCGCCCCGTCGCCGGCACACACCCCGTCCAAGTCGCCCTCGCCCTCGGTCTCGCCCAAGGCCTCGCCGGCGCCTCCTCCTCCTCCGCCGGCGACGATGACCCCTCCGCCGGCCTCCGCCCCGTCTCCCTCCAGCACCGTCAGCTCGCCCCCACCGCCCTCGACGCCCTCGCCGTCGTCTCCCGCCCCCGGGGGCCCCGCGCCGGGATCTCCGCCATCGATCGCTGCGCCGCCGGGCGGGGCCCCCGCTCCCGCTGGCAACGGGGCCGTGAGCAACGGAGTTGGCTTCGCCGGGGCGGTGGCGATCGGCGCCCTCGTCGTCGCTGGTCTGGTCATCTAGGCGGTCGCCGGATTCCTGCTGCTGCTGCTGCTCGCTGGCTACTATTTATTTCTTTTTTCTTTTTGAATTTTTCATAATACTCGGAGTTCTTTTTTCGATATTTTTAGGCGCGGAGAGATATGGACATTGGACAGATCATTACAGAGGATTGATTATATATTATTTATCCGTAGATCATATTATTATTTATTGCCAATAATATTCGTTTATTTATTTTGTTGGTGAATGGATCCTCATTTTTTTAATTATTGTTTGTGATTCTCGTTCGCTTAAACGAATACTGTCCATATATTTTCGAAATTAGCACTCTAATGATCGGAAAATGGTCTAATGGTCTAATGGTCTAATTATTTACTTTTCCGAACGCTACTCTATTCCGAATATACATTAAAATAACAAAATAAAAAGGTAATCATCTCAAATCAGGCGAAAAAAAATAATCAAAGATTTCTTCGTACTTAACCGATATAAAATGCCTTGCTCTATAATGGCCATCGTTTTTTTATCGAAAATCTTAATTTTTCTCACATAGTGTAAGTGAGATTAGAAAAATGGGGCATCGCACAATAAGCTAAAATTCAAGATTGTATTGAATAATTTAAAAATCGTGGGACCTAATTTAAAGAGACGGAACAGACTACTAATCTGAAGGCTTTGTTTTGAATTTTTTTTTCTTTTGTATTATTTTTCTTTCTTAAATTTTCAAATCTTCTTTTTTCTGATGTTGGCATTCTTAAGAAGTATTGAGAAATCGTGGGACCATTCATCACAAAGAGACGGAAACGGACATACAACCAATTTGAGGGCAAGAGCATAGAAAAAATTAGCAATTGATGGGGTGTAGAAGTCTACTAATCCATTATATTGGCTTTGTTTTGATTTTTTTTTTTTTTTTTTACTTTTGTATTCTTAGCATTATTTTTCTTTTCAAAATTTTCAAATCTTTTTTTTTATGTGGCATTCTGTGGGCGCCACATCAGAATTACATATATTAAGAAAGTATTGAGAAAAGCCACGTTGGTATTTTACATTAGTCAAATTGAATGTATGTAACAAATGGATTGATTCAACAAGTTTTATAAACATTTTTTGAAGTTTAGGATTAAGTGGTAGCACTTATGATAAGTTTTATGACTTCTAAGTGCACTTATCTCCCTTAATTCAATGACTAAAAATTGGATCAAGATATTTAACTCACAAGACGTAGAATGAGAATTCGTTAATTTCAAATCAAGCTTTCGGGGGCTTGAGAAAACATATGACAACGGCAGATTCAAAAATTCTAACCAAGCATCGTCCCTTTGTTTTCACAACCGGATCTTAATTTGAAAGTTTATTCGTCTTAGAAATTAACACTTGATAAGAACTTGAAGTGATCTCGTTTTCTCAAATAACAGATATTATTTTAAATAAGTGCACAAAAAAAGGGGCTTGAAACTGATTTAATTTTTAATAAGGTTTGAAATGGCTATATCAGTTTTAAAGAATGGCTTAATCTCATTGGCTCATTGAGTCATGGAGGGCATTTTCATCCTTTGATTTTTTTTTTGTTACTTTTTTTCTGTTTTTTCTTTCCTAAAAAAGACAAACTCAAAAAATTGCAGGGCTAGCAAGCCTAGCATCCCTCCCCCGCTTGTGGCCATTTCCCCCTCGCCAGTAGGGCCGTCGTCCATAAGACGTTGGCCATAGGGGGCCCACCCGCCCGCTTTTTAATTTTTTTGTTTTTTAAGTTTTAACTTTTTTTTGTCTTTTCTGAATTTTTTTTATAAAAAGGAAAAACGAGGAAAAAAGAAATAAAATAACGAAAATGCCTTGATCAATTGGTGAGGCAAAATTCTTGTTCGAGACTAAGATGGCACTTCGGATTATTACTTAAATTTAAGGTTTACTCCATATTTTTATTTTAAACAAGATTCATTTGAAGTTATTTTTTTGATAAAAACATGGCATTTCAGAATTTTTCTTTTTGGAAAATTTTCCAGTTGTTTTGAAATTTATTTTGGGTCTATCGGAACGTGCTACGAAGTACGAAAATTAGACCCTTTCTTTACAACTGTCCCCACTAAAGCCCCCAGCTAAGGCCCCAAAACCGCGTGATTGATTGGCCACACCCGGTCATCAGACACGCAACGAAATCTCCACCGTTGGATCGACACGAGGGTTTCTCCCAATGTGTACGGATCCAACGGTCGACTCCGATGAACACCACCCCTGTACGGAACTCCTGTGCACAGACCTTCTATAAAAAGCCCCCGCCCTCCTCCGTTACATAACGCACCCCAAAACCCTCGCTCAGATCAGCATACTTTCTCTCACTAAAGTTTCAGTTTTCTCTCTCTAAGAGGCTCTTCCCTCTCGCTCGCTCTTCTTCCATGGCTGGCTCAAGCGCGTTGCTCTCTCTGGCCGCAATGGCGGTCCTCCTCGTCGGCTTGGCGGTGGCGCAGAGCCCCGCCCCGTCGCCGTCGCCCTCCATCTCGCCCAAGGCCTCGCCGTCGCCTTCTCCGACGGCTTCCGCCCCGTCTCCTCCCGCCGGCGTCGTCACCTCTCCCCCCTCGCCTCCGCCGTCGTCTCCCGCTCCCGAGGCTCCCGCGCCGGGATCTACGCCGTCGATCGCGACGCCGCCGGCCGTGGCGCCCGCTCCTGCGGACAGCGGGGCCGTGAGCAACGGAGTTGGCTTCGCCGGGGCGGTGGCGATCGGCGCCCTCGTCGCCGGTCTGGTCATCTAGGCGGTCGCCGGATTCCTCCTGCTGCTGCTCGCTGGCTACTTTTTATTTCTTTTTCATTTTTTTATTTAATTTTCAATATTTTTGTGCGTAGAGAGATATGGACATTGGACGGATCATTACGGAGGATTGATTATATATTGTTTAATCCGGAGATCATGTTATTATTTATTGTTAATAATATTCGTTCATTTATTTTCTTGGTGATGGATATTCATTTTTTTAACCCATTATTTGCGATTCTTGTTCACTTATAGATCAATTTTCGGAAATAGCACAACACATCACGATCGAGAAAAAAAATTTGCCATCTGATCTAATTATTAGCTTTTCCAAATGCTACCACAGTCCCAATTGACAGTTATTTGACAGTTTTACATCAAAATAAGAAAATAAAGGTAATTATCTAAAATGGAGCGAATTCAAAGATTTCTATGTACCCAAAAAAATAAAATAAAAAAATAAAGTGAGGACTTTGCAATTCAATTACCATTCTAAAATTTCTAAGGAATAAAAGTCAATTAGTGATATGTTAGTAGGATAAGTGAATTGAGAGTGACCAGTAAATTACTATGCCCAATTTTGAATAATACACAAAAAAGGCCATCGTTTCTTATTTAAGTTCCAATTTTTCTTAGGCGATATTAGAAAAGTGGGTAGATGGCTCGCATATGAATATTTTGGGAGCCATGTTAAACGAATTAAAAGTTCTAAGATGGTATTTGCATGTTTAGCTAAAAGTACGAAAATGGCATAAAATAAAGTAAAAGTTGAAGAATCAAGTTACACGTTATTAACATAAGGGGACAATATCTTCGACTTCAGCAGTGAAATCAAGGTAGTACAAAGAAAGAAATTCCCGGAAAAGCTGCAAACTCATTATGGCAGACAGAAAGCGTGTAGATGATGATATCTTATTCGAGGATGGTGGATATGAAGTCATAGGATTAGGCGATAGCCCATCCAGTTTGAAGGCAAAGGACGATCAAACCAATTTGATCGTCCGTAATTGATGGGGAAAAGAACCGGTCTACTAATATGTTATTATTGATTAGCTTTGTTTCGAATATTTTTGAATTCTTTTATTTTTGTAATTCTTAGCATTGTTTTTCCTTTTCAAATTTTCAAATATTTGTTTCCCTGATTCAATATTCTGTAGGCACCACATCGACGTCACATGTTTTGAGAAAGTATTGAGAAAATTTGGCATTTTTTGTTAGTCAAATTAAATAGAGTTAATGGAAAACCTTAATTGCATCAATTTAATAGATTTTGGGACTTAATTATATATTTTTAAAAGTTTTAAGAATTAAATAGTACAACTTTTTGCAACAAGTTTTATGAATTTCGAGTGCAAATTACCCCTTTATTCAATGACTAGAAACTAGACTTGGATACATAACTTGTGGACACATAATCAATTCATCGATTTCGAATCAAGCTTTTGGGGGCTTGGGCAAACATATGACGACAACATATTCAAAAATTCTAACCAAGCATCGTCCCTTTGGTCCTACAATCGATTCTTAACTCGAAAGTTTCTCTGTTTTAAAAATTAGAAAATGCCAACTTAGGAAATAACACTCGATATCATTAGAAGGGTTAATACCATAAAAACTCTCATTTATATATTAGTGACAAATTTATCCTTAATTAACTTTTATTAAATTATTTTGCTAAATTAATGAGTTAGATGACACGGAGTTATAAATATACTAATTTGTGATTTTTTTAATATTAATCATTCAATGAAAAATAATGTATGGTAAATTTATCACAAAAATATCAATTTAGATTTTTTTATAATAAAAATAATTTAAAATAAATTTATTATATATATCAATTTAAAATTTTTCATGATATTAATACTTATTAAAAATGTCCATAATTGCGAAAAATGTACCCGGTCAGTCGTCGATGTGCTGTGAATTTACTTTTGGGCTATGAGAACGTGCAAAAGAGACGGTAATCCTTTACAACTGTCGCCACTAAACCCCAGCTATAAGACTGGCGGAGAACCGCGTCGTTGATTGGCCACGCGGTCAGAAAATACAAATAATTTCAGCCGTCAGATCGATCCGAGGGTTTCCATTTATAATGCGGATCCAACGGTCGACTCCGATGAACTCCACCCCCAGCACGGAACTCTCATCGCAAAACCTTCTATAAATACCGTCGCTCTCCCCGTCGCCGATCGCAACCCGAAAACCATCGCTCCGATCAGCACATTTTCTCTCACTAAAAGTTTCAGTTCCTTCTTTCTCTCTCTAAGAAGCTCTTCTTCCATGGCTGGCTCAAGCGCGTTGCTCTCCCTGGCCGCAATGGCGGTCCTCCTCGTCGGCCTGGCGGTGGCGCAGAGCCCCGCCCCGTCGCCGGCCCTCACCCCCTCCAAGTCCCCCTAGCCGTCGCCTTCGCCGCCGGCTTCCGCCCCGTCTCCTCCCTCCGGCCCGGTCGCCTCTCCCCCGTCGCCCCCGGCGTCGTCTCCCGCCCCGGAGGCTCCCGCGCCGTCGATCGCGACGCCGCCGGCCGCGGCGCCCGCTCCTGGGGACAGTGGCGCCGTCAGCAACGGAGTTGGCTTCGCCGGTTCGGTGGCGATCGGCGCCGTCGTCGCTGGTCTGTTCATATAAGCGAGCGATCCGCCGGATTCTTGCTGCTTCTCTGAGGCTACCACCGTTTATTTCTTTTTTTTAAATTTTTGTTCCATAATACTCAAAATTCTTTTTTTTTTTTTGGAATTTTCGACACTTTTATGTATAGAAAAATGCTTATCGGACAGATCGTTACAGAGGATTGATGATATTGTTTATCCATAGATTATTATTATTATTATATATCGCTAATAATACCCGTGTGTTTAGTTTCTTTAGTTTCTTGGTGAATGGCTATTCAGTTGTTTATCTATTATTTGCGATTCTTTCTCACATAACAAGTACATAGTGTCGATGTATTTTCGAAAATTAACAAAATGTCTTGATTTGGTCTAATTTTTCGCTTTTCTGAACACTCTCAATAACAACATTAAAGGTAGAATATACTTTACCAATATAAAATGATGAGGACTTCGCTATTAAAGTACCAACCCATAATTTCTAAGAAATAAAAAATTAATTTGTGATATGTTAGAAGGAGTAACAAGCGAGAGTGATGATTAAATGGTTTGTGCTACTAAGAGTTACTGATAAATATACAAATTTTTAGTCCAACGAGTAATGTGTCAACATAATCACCAAATTCTTAATTTGTTCAACATGTCCCTAAGCTTTTAATACATGTTTAATGTAATTCCTGAATTATATAAAAATGTTTTCATGCTGTCATTAAATTAATTTTCATATAGTTCACAGACTAAATTGAACAAATTAAAAGTTCATGAACCATATTGAACAAATTAAAAATTTAGAGATTATATTACACATTGAGCTAAATTTCAAGAACTACGTTAGACAAGTTAAAATTTTAAGGGCCATATTATATATTAAGCCAAAGTTTATGAACCAATTGTATCATTTTTTCAAATAGTTAATGTCAATTGAAATCTATGTTCTTTTGGAAAATGCATGAGAAACTACTATGTGACTGAAAAAAAGGAAATTTATCTTAAAAGTTTCATTTATTCAAGGGAATAAGTATACTAGAAGTCCTATAATAATTGAGTCCTATAACTTATTGAATTGGTGCAATCAAGTCCCTTAATTTGGCTAAATAGTTTTTATCAACAGTTTTTTTTTTAAATATTTTTTTCTCTCCTATGGGACTTCAGCATTGAAATAATATACCCAAAAAGCCATTGTTTCTCATTTAAATCATAATTTTTCTCAAAAAACTTAATTAAGCGGGATCAATAGTGAGATTAAAAACCCACATCCTTCCGCAAAAGAGCTTCCCTAGAGGAGATTGTAATAGTGGTGAAAAGAGTTTCTAGTCGAAGAGCATGTATATGGGTTGGATCTAGCTGTTTTGGGGCATGTTTGATAATGGTTCTGTTTCTAGGAGTAGATTATGATCGAAAATGATTTTTTTTATTCTGTTCCCAAGAACATATTTTAAGCATTTTAAACTGTTTAGTAACTGTCCAAATTTTTTTATTCTAGAATAGAATTGCGTTTGGTACCATGCTCATTAATTTTGTTCCAAATCAATTTATTTTAATTTTTAAATAATTTTTATACTTTTTTCATATTTTTCTTTTATTTTCTTTTATTATTATTTTCTTTTTTCTCCTATTTTTCTTCTTCTTTAGGCCTGTCGCCAAACCGGCGACAAGCCAAACGAGGGCCAGCAACCTCACCGGAGCATCACCGGCCCTCATCGGTCGAGCCTCGCGATGGCCAAGCGAGCCTAAGTGAGCTGGGCAAGGCTCACCCAGTCTCGCCGGTGGCCAGGCAAGCCTCCTCGGGGCTAGGCAAGCCTACCTGGCCACCGGCGAGGTTGGGCGTCGCAAGGCTTGCCCAACCTCGCCGGGGGCCAAGCAGGACTCACCGGGGCTAGGCGAGGCCCGCCTAGCCACCGGTGGCTGGGCTTGCCTCCGGCAAGCTCGCTGGAGTCTCGATGGTGGCGGCGGACGGCGGCAGACAGGGCGGTTGATGAAGAAGAAGAGAAAATGGAAGAAGAAAAGTTGTTTTGATTCTTAGATTTGTTCCTATAACAAGAATCAACCTTTTTTTTATTCTTGATTCTGTTCTAAATCTATTTCCGATAACAAAAAAATAGAAATTTGTTCCTGGGAACAAAAATTTTACCAAACACGATTCTATTCCAAAACTCCTTTCGGAAACAAAGAATCAAAATTTGGCAATGTTTGGATGGTTACTAAACACGGCCTTGGTGTCAGCTGTAACTAGTGAGTCGTCCAGGTCTGTGCAAAGACAAATGTGAATTCGAACTGTTTGTTGCCGTTGCCGTCTTCTTGTTCTCACGACAAGAGACGGTGGTTCCCACTGACCACCTCTCTCGAATCTTCGCCGGTTTTGCCTTAGATTTTTGCGCCTTGAGGAGTGCGCTGGGTTGTGGTTATTCTTGTAATTCTCAGCATTTTATTTCTTTTCAAATTTTTGAAAAAGATCGTAAGCAATGGAGTTGGCTTCACCGGGGCAGTGGCGATCGGCGCCCTCATCGCCGGTCTGGTCATCTAGGCGGTCGCCGGATTCCTCTTGCTGCTGCTCGCTGGCTATTTTTATTTCTTTTTCTTTTTTTTTTATTATTTAATTTTCATAATACTCAAAATTCTTTTTTCGATACTTGTATGCGTAGAGAGGCATGGACATTGGACAGATCATTACAGAGGATTGATTATATATTGTTTATCCGGAGATCATATTATTATTTATTGTTAATAATATTCGTTCATTTATTTTCTTGGTGATGGATGTTCACTTTTTTTATCCATTATTTGCGATTGTTGTTCACTTAAAGATCAATTTACGAAAATAGCACAGCACCTCACGAATCGAGAAAAAAAAAACTGCCGTTTGATCTAATTATTCGCTTTTCCAAATGTTACTACAGTCCCGATAAACAGTTATATGACAGTTTTACATCAAAATAACAAATTAAAGGTAATTATCTAAAATGAAGCAAAAAATTCAAGGATTTCTATGTACTTTACCAAAAAAAAAAAAAGTGAGGACTTAGCAATTCAATTACCATTCTATAATTTATAAGGAATAAAAAGTCAATTAGTGATATGTTAAGGATTAGCGAGTTGAGAGCGACCACTAAAATACTATGCTCAATGTTGAATAATACACGAAAATGGCCATCGTTTCTTATTTAAGTTTTAATTTTTCTCATAAAGAAATAGGCAGTATTAGAAAAGTGGGTAGATGGCTCGCATATGGAAATATGAATAATTTGGGGACCACATTAAATAAATTAAAAGTTCTAAGACGGTATTTACATATTTAGCTAAAAGTATGAAAATGGCATAAAATAAAGTAAAAGTTGATGAATCACGTTACGCGCTGTAAAGATATGGGGACAACATCTGTGACTTCAGCAGTGAAATCAAGGGAGTACAAAGAAAGAGATTCCCGGAAGAAATGCAAACTCCTTATGGCAGAAAGAAGAAGAAGAAGAAGAAGAAGAATTTGATCGTTGGTAATTGATGGGGAAAAAGAGCCAGTCCACTAATACCTTACTATTGATTAGCTTTGTTTTTCCTTTTCAAATTTTCAAATATTAGTTTTCTTTGATTCAATGTTCCATAGGTGCCGCATCGACGTCACTTGTCTTGAGAAAGTATTGAGAAAAGTTGCATCGGCTTTTTATGTTAATCAAATTAAATGGAGTTAACGAAAGACCTTAATTGCATTTTTTAAAAATTTTAAGACTTAGAACTTTTTGTGACAAGTTTTATGACTTTCAAGTTCAATTAGCCCTTCATTTAATGACTAGAAACTAGACTTTGATACATAACTTGTGGACGTATAATCAATTCATCGATTTCAGATGAAGCTTTTTTGGGGCTTGGGCAAACATATAATGACAACAAATTCAAAAATTCTAACCAAGCGTAGTCCATTTGGCTATACAATTGATTCTTAACTCGAAAGTTTCTCTATTTCAAGAATTAGAAAACTTTGACATAAGAAATAACACTCGACATTATTAGAAAAGTTAATACCACAAAAATTCCAAATTTATATACTAGTGACAAATTTATCTCAATTCATTTTTATTAGATTTTATTGTTAAATTATTGAGTCGGATGGCATAGAGTTATAAATATACCAATTTGTGATTTTTTGTGGTATTAATATAATTTAATGGAAAATAACGGATGATAAATTTATTACGAAAATATCAATTTAGAACTTGTGGTGATAAAAAATTTAATTTAAAGTAAATTTATTATATATGTATCAATTTAAAAAAAAACTATGATATTAATATTTATTGAAAATGCCCATAATCGCGAAAGATGTACCCTGGCTAGTCGTCGATGTGCTGTGAATTTATTTTTGGGCTATGAGAACGTGCAAAAGAGACATATAACCCTTTACAACTGTCGCCGCTAAACCCCAGCTATAAGACTGGCATCACCGCGCAGGACGAAAAACCGCGTCGCTGATTGGCCACGTGGTTAGAAAATACAAATAAATCTCGGCCGTCGGATCGATCCGAGGGTTTCCATTTATAATGCGGATCCAACGGTCGACTCCGATGAACTCCAACCCCAGCACGGAACTCATCGCAAAACCTTCTATAAATACCGTCGCCCTCCCCGTCGCCCTCCCCGTCGCCGATCACAACCCGAAAACCCTCTCTCCGATCAGTAGATCTTCTCTAACTAAAAGTTTCAGTCCTCTTTCTCTCTCTAAGAAGCTCTTCTTCCATGGCTGGCTCGAGCGCGTTGCTCCCTCTGGCCGCAATGGCGGTGCTCCTCGTCGGCCTGGCGGTGGCATAGAGCCCCGCCCTGTCGCCGGCCCTCACCCCCTCCAAGTCCCCCTCGCCGTCGCCTCGCCGCCGTCTTCCGCCCCGTCTCCTCCCTCCGGCCCCGTCGCCTCTCCCCCGTCTCCCCCGGCGTCGTCTCCCTCCCCGGAGGCTCCCGCGCCGTCGATCGCGACGCCGCCGGCCGCGGCGCCCGCTTCTGGGGACAGTGGCGCGGTCAGCAACGGAGTTGGCTTCGCCGGTTCGGCGGCGATCGGCGCCCTCGTCGCTGGTCTTTTCATATAAGCGAGCGATCCGCCGGACTCTCGCTGCTTCTCTAAGGCTACCACCGTTTATTTCCTTTTTTAAGATTTTTGTTTCATAATACTCAAAATTCTTTTTTTTTTTTTGGAATTTTTGACACTTTTATGTATACTGAGAAATGCTTATCGGACAGATCATTACAGAGGATTGATGATATTGTTTATCCAGAGATTATTATTAATTATCGCTAATAATATTCGTGTATTTAGTTTCTTGGTGAATCGATATTCAGTTGTTTATCTATTATTTGCGATTCTTGCTCGCCTAAACATGTACACATTATTGATGTATTTTTGAAAATTAACGAAATGCCTTGTGATCAGAAAAAATTGTGATTTGGTCTAATTTTTCGCTTTTTAGAACACTCTCAATAACAACATCAAAGGTAGAATATACTTTACCAAAATAAAATGATGAGGACTTCGCTATTTAAGTACCAACCTGTAATTTTTAAGAAATGAAAGGTCGATTTATGATATGTTAGTAGGAATAGCAAGCGAGAGTGATGATCAAATGGTTTGTGCTATTGCTAAGAGTTACAAATAAATATAATCACCAAACTTTAATTTGTTCAATATGTTTCTAAGCCTTCAATACATATTTAAGGTCAATCCTGAATTATATAAAAATGTTTGCACGCTAGTCCTTACTTTAATTTTCATATAACTCGGGGACAAAATTGAACAAATTATACCAATGAATGGACCTAGACTTAGAACCAGGGAGGGAGAGTAAGTATTTCTGCAGGTATGCATCCCACATGGGCGAACAACCCCGTTCAAGCCCTTCAGGGACAGCCTTTTAGCAGAAAACCACTCAGCCCTTTAGTTCAGAGCCTAGAGACACCCAGAGATGCCAGGATGGAAACGTTTCTAACCTACCCAAGCTGCATTTCTTGAAGGATCCTACCAGGCTGGAGAAGAAGAGGGAACTTAGAAAGCCATGGAGAGATTTTCACAAGGCACACACTTTACTTCAGGGGACTCTGCCCAAAACATTACACCCTCCTTGCCTTATATAGGCAATAAAGAGGTCACAAGGACACATAGGGACCTAGCTCACGGGTCCGGGAACAAACAAAGGCACCGAAAGGGAATTATTCGCACACTATGAACAGTAACTGTACTGTGAACAGTACATTCCCTAGCCTAGTGCTACAGTAAAAGTGAACAGTGATTTGCTACAGTGAAAATGTACGGACTCAACGGTCTCGTCCGTCACGAGCATTGTAGCTACACCCTGAATCATCCGTGCTGTCTTCGAGGAGATGTGCCTCGTACTTCTGTTCAAGAGCTTCAAGGTCCTCTGGTGAGAGGATTTGGTTCAATCTCTGAGATGAGGATGCTTGTTCATGAGCCCAGTGTGATGCTTCTTCTTCAGCCCAGTTTGTATTTTCATCTTCCCCAAGGTCGGGAATTCTTGGCTGAGGCCAATTGGATGGCTCTGCATAGAAGGATGTGTCCATGCTTTGGAATTGTTCATAGGGATCCTGGGACAGGGGTCCTCCAAAGCGTGCATAGGGGTCCTGGGTGGACTGGACAATGTCATCTTCACTTGTCATTTCAGGCTCTTGGGACGATGAGGCTTGTCTGTATTGTCCGAGTGCTTCCTTAGCTTCTGGTGCTAGGTCATAATGATCCCACGTAGTGGGTGCATTATTCCAAATGTCTTCGGGAATGGTCTTGTTTTCCTGGCACAGGATTCTTTGGAGTTCTCGATATTCATTTTCACAGAGTCGAACAGATCTAGGATAAGATCTGTAAATCCGAGCTTCTCGATTGTTCAAGTTAGGTTTATAGGATGTGGTTCCTATTTCTAGTGGTGCATCGAGAATACTTCCATTATTTCTGCAAAAATTCCAAGGACGTCGAAAGAACAGGATGGTGTGGACTTCGGGGTTTGGCGTCGTCGATCTCAGTTCTCTTTCTAAGTCTTGTTTCCAGCATGTAGGAGGATAGAACCAATTTAGAAATTCTAAAAGATTTCTATCACATTCCTTTTCAATGTTTCTTCCGAGCAAGAATATCCTTGTGAGGTTAGCAATGAATCTTCTGGTTGGGATTTCAAAAGCTATTAGATACTTATTGGTTAAGTACCATAATAACGTTTTGAGTTGTTCAGGGAAATCATCTTCCTTCCAGATAAGAGGATGAATGAATGGATAATTCATATTTAACCCGAAAGGATAAAGAATCGAACCTCCATTGAATCTGAATAGGTCTGTGTGGCTTTGCCACATAAGGTTCTCCATGTTTTCAGCGAGGCTGTCATTCTGAATCTGCTGAATAATCTCCCGGGGATATTTCCAGCTTTGTAGATCTCTGATGTTCTCGATTTTGTATTTTACTCCATGGTTGAGCATATGAAAAGCAGGCCTTTTGATATACATGTTGATCTCGGCGGGTGCTTTCGGCCTTGATAAGAAGTCAGCAAGTACATTCTTCTTTCCAGGAATATGCTTTGTTTCAAAGGAGTATTTTGAAAACCATTCAGCCCATCTAAGCAGTTGAGAATTTGGAATCTGTTTTTGTTTAAACTTGGTCATCTGGGGGAAAGATGCCATGTCTAATTCCACCAGGAAGTGGTGGCCGATGAGATGAAACTCAAATTTTTTGATTCCATTTTTGACTGCTAAGATTTCTTTGAAAGTGGAATGGTAATGCATTTCAGCCTGAGAAAACTTTCCACTTTTATGGGCACAAAGGAGTCTCTTACCATCAATTTCTTCGAATAGAACGGCTGCCCAGTATTCATCACTGGCGTCAGTTTGAAGAATTCTTTTACCTGTTGATGGTATTTGTAGTGGCGGGAGATTCTGCATAATCTCCTTAAGCTCAGCGACTGCTTTGGTCTGAATCTTTCCCCAAGGTGGGGAGTTCTTTTTTAGCATGGATTGCAAAGGGATCAGAAGCTTTGCAATATTTGGGACGAAATCTCTGAGATAATTAATTATCCCAAGAAATTGCTGGACTTGTTTCGTCGTGAAGTTGTCTTCAGGAAACTTCAATAATTCTTGAGCAATATGTGGCCCGGGGTAGTATGTACCTTTGTTGAGGTGCATACCAAGAAATTCAATCTCTGTTTGGGCAATGTTCATCTTTCTTTGAGAGAGCATAATACCATGCTTTCTCACTATTTCTGCAAACTGTTCAAGGAGTTGACAGTGTGACTGTTCATCAGGGCTGTAGAGCAGAATATCGTCGATATACACAGCTGCACTTGATAGTATTGGTTGGAAAATACGGCACATAGCCTTTTGGAAAAGGGATGGTGCTACCTTTAAACCAAAAGGAAGAACTTTCCACTGGAAGTGTTGGTTTGGGATACAGAATCCTGTTTTGGATCTGTCTTCAGGATGGATGCCCAATTGCCAAAAACCTGCTTTGAGATCGAATTTGGAATAAATATGGGCTTTGGTCAAACCAGTAAAGAGAGAATCTCTGGATGGTAAAGGGAATTTGTCATCTTGGAGAAAGAGGTTGAGAGGTTGATAGTTGATCACTAATCTCATTTTTCCTCTGTTTTGCTCGGCTCGCTTATTGACATAAAAGGCTTCACAAGCCCATTGTGAATTGGAAACTTCAATAAGGCCTTGTTGCAAAAGTTCCGAGCATTCCCTTTGAGCTAAAACCAAATGTTCTGGTTTCATTCCCATGTGGCTCGCCTTGGTTGGATTTATGTCTTCATTTTTTTCGAAAGGAAGACGAACAAAGAACTCGTGGTTTTGCCATAAAGGATGAGAACATTTCTGGGCAAATTCTGAATGAGATTCTGAACAAGATTCAAGCAACTTTTGCATGATTGGATCTAGTAAACTCATCTCAATGGAAAAGAGCCTTTGAATATTGACAAACTCAGAGAATTGGTCTTTAAATCTGAGACCTTTTCCAGGAATAATTCGAAGCTGAGAGATTTGAGTCATGATATCCCACCCAATTATCAAATCTTTATTGGGAAGGCTTGATCCAAAAATTCTTGTGGTTATGGAACACTGAGGAAAAAACTGGACAGTGACTGGTGTGGTTCTGACATTTGTGGAGAAAGTATCTCCTGAAGCAGAATTGAAGTATCGGATGTAAGGAGTCCAGAATTCTTCAGGCAGAACTTTTGTGTCTAGAATGGAACAACTTGCTCCTGTGTCGATAAGGGCAATGACGTTGATAGGTTTGGCAAACTTCGAGGTGAGGATTTTAACAGGGAAATGGGGACAGTGAGTATGACTTGAGAATATGTCAGGATTTGGTTCTGAAGATGTGGGGGATATGTGAAAAATATCTTCAGATTCCGAGTCAGACTCAGAGTCGCTAGCAGTTTGGTAAAAAGGGATGGCACAAAGAGTTTGTTCAGTTGGTTCATCATCAGCAGAGAATAAGGATTCAATATCATCATTTTCAAGTGAAAAACCTGTTTCATTCTCTATTAGATGAATCTGACCTTTTTTCGCCTGAGGACAATTTTTGGCAAAATGTCCTTTTTTGTTGCAGATGTAGCAACGGCTTGACTTCGTATGGCCTGTGCGATCCTTCCTTTTGCGTAAGTATCTCCATTTCTTCTTTTTCCGGAAATGCTTGGAGCCATGTTTGGATTTCTTGATCGAGTATTTCTTGTAGTGCTTTTTCTTTCGGGAATACTGGCCACAAGTACCATCACAATCTTGTTTGGAGCATTTGATCTTTAACTTCTGAGAGGAACAAGCTCCTTCAAGACGCTTGTCATCTGTGATGTACGTTCGGACCATCCGACGTTTTAAGCATAATTCTTCAAGACATAGATGGACTTCTTGCTGAATTTCTCCCAGAGGAATATCTTGTATTCTTCTTTGCTTTCCGAAGAAAGATCTTTCAACCATCTGTGATAGCTCCTTGGGGATAGAAGTAAGGAAGACATGCTTTAAATTTGGATCTGCTCCAATTTGGTAAAAGAGCTGAAGCATTAGTCGATAATGCTTATCAAGATGCTTTTTCTGAAGGGAGCAGCATCTTCTTTCGAAAAATTCTCTTCTTTTCAGCTCCTTGAGATCTCCTGGGGTTCCCACAAAGACATGATATAAATAAGTCAGGGCCTGGCCGAAATTAGGTGACATTAGGAACGTAATTTGGTCTTGTTCCGAGAGTGACTGCCACCAGAATTTAAGGCTCCCTGTGAATCTTGTAACGAAGTTGTAAAGGACATCATTCATATCATGGTTGGTAATGGATTGTGTACTCAGCCAAGTATGAAACTCTTCAAGTCTTTCTGGCCATTTTGGATAAGGAATATCATCAATGGAGAAGAATTGTTTTGATGCCATAGACACATGTCTGGTGGAATCATTTCTGGTGGGATTACTTGTCTGTCTGAATTCTGGATCAGCATAATTTGATTCCATTTCATAGTCATAGTCTGGAGGAGTGTCTGCCATAAATATATGTGAGGTTGGTGGAACAATAGGGGGAGAATCAGTGGTATGATCTGAGAAGGATGGGAAAGAGGAAAGGGATGATGAGTCTGATTCAGCTAGCATAATCTGTTTTTCTAGGATAACAGGATCAGGCTCAGGCTGTTGGGTATTAGGCTCAGTTTCTTGCTTACCCAAATCCTTCAAAAATGATTCTAATGGATTGGATAACATCATCTGGTCTGGCTTTTCCCTTATAACAATTGATCTTGACTCTGTCGGTGGCGTCTTTTGTTTCCCTTTTTCCTTCTGCAGGGCTTTGAGACGATTTCGTATTTCCGCCATATCTGGTTCTCTTCTGGAGGTATCTTCTGGAATATTGGCAAAAACAGATACTTGTGGTGCTGGCGGTATGTACCCGGTTCGGACGGGAGGTGCTAGTGGATCAAAAGGTCTGAATCTTCCTTCCTCAAGAAGTTGAATTGGCTTCTTGAGCTTCTCTATCTCTGGTTTTGGACTTTCAAGGTAGTGGTACCCAAGATATTGTCCTGATTCCAAGGCATGAAGCCTTTTCTGGAATTCAGAAAGTATCTTCTTGGTACTCTCATCATATCTTCGGAGATCTTGTTGCACATTTCCGATTTTGGAATCAATAGCCTTGAAGGCATTGTTTTGTGCTAACAGAGTCTCTGATTGCCAGTTTAGAACAGCTTCAGCGGCAGAGGTTTTTTTCTGTCTCCCATGTTCATCCACATCAGTGGGAGTAGGAACTTTAGGAACATGGCGGTATCTGCCATGAGGATCAATAAACTCTTCCGTAGCGGGGAACGAGAGTTTTGATTCTTCCTTGACAAGAGGAGGAAAGTCAGTTTCATGGAACATGGCTATTGAAGAAGTGGATGGTACTTTTGCTGAAACTTCAAGCGGGTAGGAATGTTTCTTGGCCCACTTAAGGATTGGCTTATAAAATGGAGAGAGAACTTGCTTTTTCTGGGGAGGAGATGGTGGTGGTGTTTTTAGTGGTTGTGGTGAGGCTTGAGATGTGGTACTAGACTCTGGTGGTGGAGGTGGTGCATAGGAAACCATGAATTGGTATTTGTCACATTCACCAAGAGTATCAACGGATGAATCTCCATCCAAGTATCTTTGGAAAATCTTATCTTTTGGCCTTTTCCGTCGAGGTGGGGGTCTTGTAAAAGGATCTACCTCATCGGGGGAATTTGTGCAATAGGAACATTGACAAAAAGGGTCCCAAAAGCAATGACCGTATTTGTCTTTGTAGTAATGAACAGGATGTCCATTACCATCAAAGTGCCTGACATGCTTTTTTGGATCTGGCTCAGAAGTAGATTGAGGGACACATGGTTCAATCATAAAGAGGGTTTGGAAGATAGAAGGGCTTTCTTCCTTTTCCTTGCCGAATTTGATGGAAACAGTTCCATCTTTTTTCCTTACGAACTCTGAGTCCGTAGACTGGAAAGGCTTGTTGTGCTGATGTAGCTTTTCATAGTTGGTAATCCAAGTTTCTGGAAGGAGTTTGGCCAACGTATCCTTTGGAATCTGTCTAGGAACATGGATACAAGATGCTTGATCATTCTGCATAGAAATGAACAAGGCGTCTTCATTACCATTGTTGAAATTAAGGTCAAGTGCATGGTTCTGCACTCGATAAACCATCTGGTAATGTAGTGTCGCAGCTACAGAGTCGGCAGTTTGAGGGGCTCCAGTAAGTTGGACTTGAACTTTCATAAAAGAGAGCAACTGAGGGTCTGAAAGAGCAATGTTGAAGTTGGGATATAGTGTGACAAAGACGGTTCCTGCATTCAAAGTAGTTTGAACAGTACCAATGCAAGCATGCTGGTATTGTAGAAACCTGGTGTCTAGCAAAGCTATTCTTGCCACAACTGGCAAACCTTTTCGACCGTGGAAGGTCAGAGCAAGACGAACAGCTCCATAATGGACATGAGTGTACCCCTGTTGAGCCCATTGTCTGGGAAATTCTGGAGGGATCTGGAGAGTAACAAAATACTCCTTTTCAGTAGCAGGAATAGGATGCTGGTCGAATTTGGAGGACTGAACGTACTCCTTTACTTGCTTTGGGGTTTGGTGAATAAGTCTCTCTTAGTGATGAAACCAAGATTTCTGAAACACAACTTCCTCTCATGAACCCTTATTCTGCTTTCGCAAAACCAACCTCGTCATTTTCACCTATTCGTTCCATCCGCCAACTTATTCACCAAACCCCAAAGCAAGTAAAGGAGTACGTTCAGTCCTCCAAATTCGACCAGCATCCTATTCCTGCTACTGAAAAGGAGTATTTTGTTACTCTCCAGATCCCTCCAGAATTTCCCAGACAATGGGCTCAACAGGGGTACACTCATGTCCATTATGGAGCTGTTCGTCTTGCTCTGACCTTCCACGGTCGAAAAGGTTTGCCAGTTGTGGCAAGAATAGCTTTGCTAGACACCAGGTTTCTACAATACCAGCATGCTTGCATTGGTACTGTTCAAACTACTTTGAATGCAGGAACCGTCTTTGTCACACTATATCCCAACTTCAACATTGCTCTTTCAGACCCTCAGTTGCTCTCTTTTATGAAAGTTCAAGTCCAACTTACTGGAGCCCCTCAAACTGCCGACTCTGTAGCTGCGACACTACATTACCAGATGGTTTATCGAGTGCAGAACCATGCACTTGACCTTAATTTCAACAATGGTAATGAAGACGCCTTGTTCATTTCTATGCAGAATGATCAAGCATCTTGTATCCATGTTCCTAGACAGATTCCAAAGGATACGTTGGCCAAACTCCTTCCAGAAACTTGGATTACCAACTATGAAAAGCTACATCAGCACAACAAGCCTTTCCAGTCTACGGACTCAGAGTTCGTAAGGAAAAAAGATGGAACTGTTTCCATCAAATTCGGCAAGGAAAAGGAAGAAAGCCCTTCTATCTTCCAAACCCTCTTTATGATTGAACCATGTGTCCCTCAATCTACTTCTGAGCCAGATCCAAAAAAGCATGTCAGGCACTTTGATGGTAATGGACATCCTGTTCATTACTACAAAGACAAATACGGTCATTGCTTTTGGGACCCTTTTTGTCAATGTTCCTATTGCACAAATTCCCCCGATGAGGTAGATCCTTTTACAAGACCCCCACCTCGACGGAAAAGGCCAAAAGATAAGATTTTCCAAAGATACTTGGATGGAGATTCATCCGTTGATACTCTTGGTGAATGTGACAAATACCAATTCATGGTTTCCTATGCACCACCTCCACCACCAGAGTCTAGTACCACATCTCAAGCCTCACCACAACCACTAAAAACACCACCACCATCTCCTCCCCAGAAAAAGCAAGTTCTCTCTCCATTTTATAAGCCAATCCTTAAGTGGGCCAAGAAACATTCCTACCCGCTTGAAGTTTCAGCAAAAGTACCATCCACTTCTTCAATAGCCATGTTCCATGAAACTGACTTTCCTCCTCTTGTCAAGGAAGAATCAAAACTCTCGTTCCCCGCTACGGAAGAGTTTATTGATCCTCATGGCAGATACCGCCATGTTCCTAAAGTTCCTACTCCCACTGATGTGGATGAACATGGGAGACAGAAAAAAACCTCTGCCGCTGAAGCTGTTCTAAACTGGCAATCAGAGACTCTGTTAGCACAAAACAATGCCTTCAAGGCTATTGATTCCAAAATCGGAAATGTGCAACAAGATCTCCGAAGATATGATGAGAGTACCAAGAAGATACTTTCTGAATTCCAGAAAAGGCTTCATGCCTTGGAATCAGGACAATATCTTGGGTACCACTACCTTGAAAGTCCAAAACCAGAGATAGAGAAGCTCAAGAAGCCAATTCAACTTCTTGAGGAAGGAAGATTCAGACCTTTTGATCCACTAGCACCTCCCGTCCGAACCGGGTACATACCGCCAGCACCACAAGTATCTGTTTTTGCCAATATTCCAGAAGATACCTCCAGAAGAGAACCAGATATGGCGGAAATACGAAATCGTCTCAAAGCCCTGCAGAAGGAAAAAGGGAAACAAAAGACGCCACCGACAGAGTCAAGATCAATTGTTATAAGGGAAAAGCCAGACCAGATGATGTTATCCAATCCATTAGAATCATTTTTGAAGGATTTGGGTAAGCAAGAAACTGAGCCTAATACCCAACAGCCTGAGCCTGATCCTGTTATCCTAGAAAAACAGATTATGCTAGCTGAATCAGACTCATCATCCCTTTCCTCTTTCCCATCCTTCTCAGATCATACCACTGATTCTCCCCCTATTGTTCCACCAACCTCACATATATTTATGGCAGACACTCCTCCAGACTATGACTATGAAATGGAATCAAATTATGCTGATCCAGAATTCAGACAGACAAGTAATCCCACCAGAAATGATTCCACCAGACATGTGTCTATGGCATCAAAACAATTCTTCTCCATTGATGATATTCCTTATCCAAAATGGCCAGAAAGACTTGAAGAGTTTCATACTTGGCTGAGTACACAATCCATTACCAACCATGATATGAATGATGTCCTTTACAACTTCGTTACAAGATTCACAGGGAGCCTTAAATTCTGGTGGCAGTCACTCTCGGAACAAGACCAAATTACGTTCCTAATGTCACCTAATTTCGGCCAGGCCCTGACTTATTTATATCATGTCTTTGTGGGAACCCCAGGAGATCTCAAGGAGCTGAAAAGAAGAGAATTTTTCGAAAGAAGATGCTGCTCCCTTCAGAAAAAGCATCTTGATAAGCATTATCGACTAATGCTTCAGCTCTTTTACCAAATTGGAGCAGATCCAAATTTAAAGCATGTCTTCCTTACTTCTATCCCCAAGGAGCTATCACAGATGGTTGAAAGATCTTTCTTCGGAAAGCAAAGAAGAATACAAGATATTCCTCTGGGAGAAATTCAGCAAGAAGTCCATCTATGTCTTGAAGAATTATGCTTAAAACGTCGGATGGTCCGAACGTACATCACAGATGACAAGCGTCTTGAAGGAGCTTGTTCCTCTCAGAAGTTAAAGATCAAATGCTCCAAACAAGATTGTGATGGTACTTGTGGCCAGTATTCCCGAAAGAAAAAGCACTACAAGAAATACTCGATCAAGAAATCCAAACATGGCTCCAAGCATTTCCGGAAAAAGAAGAAATGGAGATACTTACGCAAAAGGAAGGATCGCACAGGCCATACGAAGTCAAGCCGTTGCTACATCTGCAACAAAAAAGGACATTTTGCCAAAAATTGTCCTCAGGCGAAAAAAGGTCAGATTCATCTAATAGAGAATGAAACAGGTTTTTCACTTGAAAATGATGATATTGAATCCTTATTCTCTGCTGATGATGAACCAACTGAACAAACTCTTTGTGCCATCCCTTTTTACCAAACTGCTAGCGACTCTGAGTCTGACTCGGAATCTGAAGATATTTTTCACATATCCCCCACATCTTCAGAACCAAATCCTGACATATTCTCAAGTCATACTCACTGTCCCCATTTCCCTGTTAAAATCCTCACCTCGAAGTTTGCCAAACCTATCAACGTCATTGCCCTTATCGACACAGGAGCAAGTTGTTCCATTCTAGACACAAAAGTTCTGCCTGAAGAATTCTGGACTCCTTACATCCGATACTTCAATTCTGCTTCAGGAGATACTTTCTCCACAAATGTCAGAACCACACCAGTCACTGTCCAGTTTTTTCCTCAGTGTTCCATAACCACAAGAATTTTTGGATCAAGCCTTCCCAATAAAGATTTGATAATTGGGTGGGATATCATGACTCAAATCTCTCAGCTTCGAATTATTCCTGGAAAAGGTCTCAGATTTAAAGACCAATTCTCTGAGTTTGTCAATATTCAAAGGCTCTTTTCCATTGAGATGAGTTTACTAGATCCAATCATGCAAAAGTTGCTTGAATCTTGTTCAGAATCTCATTCAGAATTTGCCCAGAAATGTTCTCATCCTTTATGGCAAAACCACGAGTTCTTTGTTCGTCTTCCTTTCGAAAAAAATGAAGACATAAATCCAACCAAGGCGAGCCACATGGGAATGAAACCAGAACATTTGGTTTTAGCTCAAAGGGAATGCTCGGAACTTTTGCAACAAGGCCTTATTGAAGTTTCCAATTCACAATGGGCTTGTGAAGCCTTTTATGTCAATAAGCGAGCCGAGCAAAACAGAGGAAAAATGAGATTAGTGATCAACTATCAACCTCTCAACCTCTTTCTCCAAGATGACAAATTCCCTTTACCATCCAGAGATTCTCTCTTTACTGGTTTGACCAAAGCCCATATTTATTCCAAATTCGATCTCAAAGCAGGTTTTTGGCAATTGGGCATCCATCCTGAAGACAGATCCAAAACAGGATTCTGTATCCCAAACCAACACTTCCAGTGGAAAGTTCTTCCTTTTGGTTTAAAGGTAGCACCATCCCTTTTCCAAAAGGCTATGTGCCGTATTTTCCAACCAATACTATCAAGTGCAGCTGTGTATATCGACGATATTCTGCTCTACAGCCCTGATGAACAGTCACACTGTCAACTCCTTGAACAGTTTGCAGAAATAGTGAGAAAGCATGGTATTATGCTCTCTCAAAGAAAGATGAACATTGCCCAAACAGAGATTGAATTTCTTGGTATGCACCTCAACAAAGGTACATACTACCCCGGGCCACATATTGCTCAAGAATTATTGAAGTTTCCTGAAGACAACTTCACGACGAAACAAGTCCAGCAATTTCTTGGGATAATTAATTATCTCAGAGATTTCGTCCCAAATATTGCAAAGCTTCTGATCCCTTTGCAATCCATGCTAAAAAAGAACTCCCCACCTTGGGGAAAGATTCAGACCAAAGCAGTCGCTGAGCTTAAGGAGATTATGCAGAATCTCCCGCCACTACAAATACCATCAACAGGTAAAAGAATTCTTCAAACTGACGCCAGTGATGAATACTGGGCAGCCGTTCTATTCGAAGAAATTGATGGTAAGAGACTCCTTTGTGCCCATAAAAGTGGAAAGTTTTCTCAGGCTGAAATGCATTACCATTCCACTTTCAAAGAAATCTTAGCAGTCAAAAATGGAATCAAAAAATTTGAGTTTCATCTCATCGGCCACCACTTCCTGGTGGAATTAGACATGGCATCTTTCCCCCAGATGACCAAGTTTAAACAAAAACAGATTCCAAATTCTCAACTGCTTAGATGGGCTGAATGGTTTTCAAAATACTCCTTTGAAACAAAGCATATTCCTGGAAAGAAGAATGTACTTGCTGACTTCTTATCAAGGCCGAAAGCACCAGCCGAGATCAACATGTATATCAAAAGGCCTGCTTTTCATATGCTCAACCATGGAGTAAAATACAAAATCGAGAACATCAGAGATCTACAAAGCTGGAAATATCCCCGGGAGATTATTCAGCAGATTCAGAATGACAGCCTCGCTGAAAACATGGAGAACCTTATGTGGCAAAGCCACACAGACCTATTCAGATTCAATGGAGGTTCGATTCTTTATCCTTTCGGGTTAAATATGAATTATCCATTCATTCATCCTCTTATCTGGAAGGAAGATGATTTCCCTGAACAACTCAAAACGTTATTATGGTACTTAACCAATAAGTATCTAATAGCTTTTGAAATCCCAACCAGAAGATTCATTGCTAACCTCACAAGGATATTCTTGCTCGGAAGAAACATTGAAAAGGAATGTGATAGAAATCTTTTAGAATTTCTAAATTGGTTCTATCCTCCTACATGCTGGAAACAAGACTTAGAAAGAGAACTGAGATCGACGACGCCAAACCCCGAAGTCCACACCATCCTGTTCTTTCGACGTCCTTGGAATTTTTGCAGAAATAATGGAAGTATTCTCGATGCACCACTAGAAATAGGAACCACATCCTATAAACCTAACTTGAACAATCGAGAAGCTCGGATTTACAGATCTTATCCTAGATCTGTTCGACTCTGTGAAAATGAATATCGAGAACTCCAAAGAATCTTGTGCCAGGAAAACAAGACCATTCCCGAAGACATTTGGAATAATGCACCCACTACGTGGGATCATTATGACCTAGCACCAGAAGCTAAGGAAGCACTCGGACAATACAGACAAGCCTTATCGTCCCAAGAGCCTGAAATGACAAGTGAAGATGACATTGTCCAGTCCACCCAGGACCCCTATGCACGCTTTGGAGGACCCCTGTCCCAGGATCCCTATGAACAATTCCAAAGCATGGACACATCCTTCTATGCAGAGCCATCCAATTGGCCTCAGCCAAGAATTCCCGACCTTGGGGAAGATGAAAATACAAACTGGGCTGAAGAAGAAGCATCACACTGGGCTCATGAACAAGCATCCTCATCTCAGAGATTGAACCAAATCCTCTCACCAGAGGACCTTGAAGCTCTTGAACAGAAGTACGAGGCACATCTCCTCGAAGACAGCACGGATGATTCAGGGTGTAGCTACAATGCTCGTGACGGACGAGACCGTTGAGTCCGTACATTTTTACTGTAGCAAATCACTGTTCACTTTTACTGTAGCACTAGGCTAGGGAATGTACTGTTCACAGTACAGTTACTGTTCATAGTGTGCGAATAATTCCCTTTCGGTGCCTTTGTTTGTTCCCGGACTCGTGAGCTAGGTCCCTATGTGTCCTTGTGACCTCTTTATTGCCTATATAAGGCAAGGAGGGTGTAATGTTTTGGGCAGAGTCCCCTGAAGTAAAGTGTGTGCCTTGTGAAAATCTCTCCATGGCTTTCTAAGTTCCCTCTTCTTCTCCAGCCTGGTAGGATCCTTCAAGAAATGCAGCTTGGGTAGGTTAGAAACGTTTCCATCCTGGCATCTCTGGGTGTCTCTAGGCTCTGAACTAAAGGGCTGAGTGGTTTTCTGCTAAAAGGCTGTCCCTGAAGGGCTTGAACGGGGTTGTTCGCCCATGTGGGATGCATACCTGCAGAAATACTTACTCTCCCTCCCTGGTTCTAAGTCTAGGTCCATTCATTGCTATTAAGAATCACATTACATATTAGGCTAAATTTCAAAAACGACATTAGGCAAGTTAAAATTTTAAGGGCCATATATAATATTGAGTCAAAATTTATGGACTATTCGAATCATTTTTCAAATAATTAATGTCATTTGAGGATTCTATTTTTATCCCAAATCTATGTTCTTTTAAAAAATACATTAGAAACTACTATGTGATTGAAAGAAATTATCTTAAAAGTTTCATTTATTCAAGAGAATAAGTACACTAGAAGTCCTATAATAATTGAGTTCTAAAAGGTATTGAATTGGTGCGATCAAGTCCCTCAATTATTTTATTTTTCTCTCTCCTAGTGTACTTCAGCATTGAAATAATATACCCAAAAAGCCATCGTTTCTCATTTAAATCATAATTTTTCGTAGAAAACTTAATTAAGCGGGATCAACAGTGAGATTAAAAACCCACACCCTTCCACAAAAGAGCTTCCCCAGAGGAGATTGTGATAGCGGCAAAAAGGAGTTTCCGGGCGAAGACTGGGTTTATGGGTTGGATCTGGCTGTTTTGGCGTCAGCTGCAACTAGCGAGTCGTCCAGGTCCGTGCAAAGACAAATGTAAATTCTAACTCTTTGTTGCCGCTGCTGTCTTCTTGTTCTCACGGCAAGTTTCGGTTTTGCCTCAGATTTTTGCGCCTTGAGGAGTGCGGTGGGTTGTGGTCTATGTAGCACGAACACTCTCCGGAGGCCTTCGTGTCATGTCCAACACTTCGACACGTGTCCGACACACTCCGACACGTCCCGACACGCAGTCAACGAGTGTCGAAAAATCCGACACGTGGTCAACTTTTTCCGACACGCGATTCCGACACGCACGGGGTTAATTTTAAAAATTTCTAATATTTGAAGGGTCAAAATATAAATATACATAAAATAAGTAATAAAAGAAGTAATAAAATTGCTATAAATATACACGCATGGGGTCAATTTTTTTTTTTCAGATTTGTTTTTTTATAATTGTTTTAGTTTTTTTAAAAGTCTTTTACTATGAAAGAAGTAATAAAAAATTCTATATATAATAAATAAATAAATTTAAAAATATCATTTCAGCATTTTTCTTTAAAGAATGTTTTTTTCCTCTAAATTTTATGTATTATTATAAAAAAATCAAAATAATGAATGATATTATTTAATATTTTTTGTGTAAATTAATTCTAGGCTATTATTATTATTATTAGTATTATTATTATTATTATTATTATTATTATTATTATTATTATATAAAAATATATTTAATATATAACGTGTCGAAACGTGTCGAAATTTTCTATTTTTAAGAAATGACGTGTTAGCGTGTCGTGTCGTGTCGTGTCGTGTATCGCGTGTCCGTGTCCGTGCTACATAAGTTGTGGTCATTCTTGTAATTCTTAGCATTTTATTTCTTTTCAAAATTTCAAAAAAGATCATGATGTGGCATTGAGTGGGCACTACGTTGGTGCCACGTGTCTTGAGAAAGTATCAAAGAAAGGCATGTCGACCTTTCCTACCAAACAAATTTGACGAAGTTAATAGATGAATTTGATTGTACCGATTCAACGTATTTTAAGACTTAATTATACTTTTTAAGAGTTTTAGAGTTCAAATGATACTTTTGCAATCGAGGAAGCACCGATACTTTCCGAGAGTCATCATGTTGTGTCGAATACTTCGACACATATTCGACACTCTCGGACACTCTTTGACACTCAGTTAATACATGTCGAAAAACTTGACATTTGATCAACTTTTCCAACATCCTCTAGCATTTGAGTTGGAATTTCGACATGTGAGTTTCTGACACGTGAGGTCAATTTTAAAATTTTTAAATAAATGAGGGATCAAAATGTATATACATGAAAAAATAATAAAAATAATAATAAAAATAATAAACAAACAAAGAAAAAAAAACTAATATTCACCTCCAAGATTTTTTCCCCTTCTCTTCCTATACGTCTAACATGCAAGTCTAGAATTGAATTGCTTATTTTTTCTCCAAGTTTTATGTATTATTGAAATGGAGTTAAATTTGTCAAATTGAAACAATGGATGATATTAATGAATAATGGATTAATATTTTTAGCATAAATTTATTCTAGGTTATTATTATTTTTATTTATTTGTGACTTTGAATCAAATTAATTTGATTTAGATAATCATAAAAATAATAATTTATTATGTATATATAAAAATATATATTTAATATATAACATATCCAAACGTGTTGGAATTCTCTATTTTTTAAGACATGACATATCGGCGTGTTGTATCGCGTGTGATGTGTCAGTGTCGATGTTACTTAGATTGCAATTACCCTTTTATTTATTCAACAACTAGAAATCAGACTTGGATGAATAACTTGTGGATGTAGAACCAAAATTCATTTACTTCGCATCAAGCTTTTGTGGGCTCAAGCAAACATATAACGACAACACAAGAGATTCATAAATTCTAACTGAGCACCGTCCCTTTGGTTCTGCAACCCATTCTTAACTCGAAAGTTTCTCTGTCTTACAAATTAGAAAGAAATGCCAACATAGGAAATAACACTTGATATTATTAAAAAAAAAATGGCCGGAATATATATCATATTCGTACGAAACTCCTAAAAATGCAAAAAAATAATAATATATTTTTGGGGTATTAAAACGTGCTACCAAGACACACCCCTTCATTACAACTGTTCCACTAAACCCTAGGGGTGTGTAAAAGAACTAGGACTCGCCCGGACCGCCTGAAACCGGATTGGAACCACTCGGAACCAGTGGTTCTCGAGGGAACCGGTGGGTATCGGTTCAATTTCCGGTTTCTTAGGCGGATTTGCCCACCTAGATTAGACCGATTATGTCATAAAAATAAGTTGATTTTTAATATTAAAGTAAATTTCGAAATTACTAATTAGCAAATCTAAATTTTAGGGCTCCATCTTCTCTCATGGTTTGCATGTTTTAATTAGAATTTAGTAAAGTATGTAAACTGCTTTTCAACAACTCAACAAATGGCTTATTCAAAGAATACTTTCGGGACTCACATATGACACTATGTTCAAAAATATGTAGAGTACGGGTAGAATTGTTTCTACAAAAAAAATTCAGTAAAACAAATGTTGTAAAAAATTGAGCATTGTTAGAGGATAAAAGAAAAGATGTACAATCATCCAAAATCTTGAACTTAAAGAATATCTTAGATTTCAACTAAAATGATCCAAAAACAGGAAAAAAAACCTATTTATCTTCTTTGGTAGTGTTTTCCAATAAAATAAAGAAAAATGGTACCCTTAATTAAGCCGGTTCGATTTAAAGAAAAATATTACTCGATATGAATACTCACGGCGGGATTTGGAAAACGATATTATTATTGGTGAGACTGGTTCCATGGATCCACCTGGGAACCGAATCGGACCGGCGGTCCGATTCTCGGGTGGATCCATGCGACAACAGGTGGTTCCCAGTTCCAATTTTTTAAAACCAATCCTTAGCGGGCGGTTCTCAGTTTTAAGCCAGGAATCGTCCACCTGGACCATGCACACCCCTACTAAACCCCGGCTACAAGGCTTGCATTGCTAGGCAGGACAGGGAAAACCGCGTGATTGATTGGCCACACACAATCGGGGCCCTCATCGTTGGTCTGTTCATATAGGTGAGCAATCCACCGAATTCTTGCTGCTGCTCCTCGATGGCTACTACTATTTATTTCTTTTTCTTTTTTCTTTTTTGAATTTTTCATAATACTCAAAATTCATTTTTTCAATTTTTTTTAATGTAGAGATAGATATGCGCATTGGACATATCATTTCAAAGGATTGATTATATATTGTTTAAACGGAGCTTATTATTGTTATTATTAATAATATTTACCCCTAATAATGTTCGTTTATTTATGATCATTTCAGAGGATATATTATATATTGTTTAAACGGAGCTTATTATTGTTATTATTAATAATATTTACCGCTAATAATATTTTTTTATTTATATGTAATTTATGATTCTGATTCACCTAAAAGAAACACATTGTTGGTTCGAAAATCGAATTAATATCATGCTACCTGAGCCAGAATATGGAAAATCGTGATTTGGTACATTTTTCGCTCTCGAACGATTGTTTTCCCGTGATTTATTGATATTACTTTAATTAACAAAATAAAGAGGTAATTAACAAAATCTGGGTTTCCGCCATCGATCGCGACGCCGTCGGGCGTAGCGCCCGCTCCTGCTGATAGCGGGGCCGTGAGCAACGGAGTTGGCTTCACCAAGGCAATGGCGATCGGCGTCCTCGTCGTCGGTCTAGTCATCTAGGCGATCGCCAGATTCCTCCTGCTACTGCTCGTTGGCTACTCTTTTTTTTTCCTTAAATTTCGATTTTTTTGTGCGTAGAGTGATATGGACATTGGACAGATCATTATAGAGGATTGATTATATATTGTTTATCTGGAGATTATATTATTATTTATTGTTAATAATATTCGTTTATATATTTTCTTGGTGATGGATATTCATTTTTTTTAATCCATTATTTGCGATTCTTGTTCACTTAAAGATCAATTTTGAAAATAGCACAGCACACCTTCCAAATGCTACTACGGTCCCAATAAACAGTTATTTGACAATTTTACATAAAAATAACAAAATAAAAGTAATTATCTAAAATGGAGCGAAAAATTCAAATACTTCTATGTACTTCACAGGAAAAAAAATAGTGAGGGCTTTGCAATTCAATTACCATTATATAATTTCTAAGGAAGAAAAAGTCAATTAGTGATATGTTTGTAGGAATCGCGAGTTGAGAGCGACGATGCTCAACTTTGAATAATACATGAAAAGGCCATTGTTCTTATTTAAGTTTTAATTTTTCTCATAAAGAAATAGGCAATATTAATTAAGTGAGATTAGAAAAGTGAGTAATTGGCTTGCATATAGAAATATGAATATTTCATGATCACATTAAAAAAATTAAAAAATTTAAGATGGTATAAAAGAAAGTAAATTCAAGAGAGTACAAAAAAGGAAATTCCTGAAAGAAATGCAAACTCATTATGGCAGACAAAAAGCGTGCAGATGATGATATCTCATTTAAGGATGGTAGATGTAAAGTCATAGCCCAACCAATTTGAAGGCAAGAGCAAGGAAAAAAAAGAACAAAATAATTTGTAATGGATGATCAAACCAGTTTTATCGTCGGTAATTGATGGGAACCAGTCTACTAATATGTTATTGTTGATTAGCTTTGTTTCGAATATTGTTGAATTCTTTTATTTTTGTAATTCTTAGCATTGTTTTTCCTTTTCAAATTTTCAAATATTTTTTCCCTAATTCAATACTCCATAGGTGCCACATCGACATCACGTGTCTTGAGAAAGTATTGAGAAAAGTTCGGCATTTTTTGTTAGTCAGATTAAATGGAGTTAACGGAGGACTTTAATTGCATCAATTTAATAGATTTTGGGACTTAATTATAACTTTTTAAAAGTTTTAAGATTCAAATAGTACAACTTTTACCCGGCCTGTGGTGGCCGAGTTGGTGGAATCACACGTTGGCCACACGCAAGGCCTGGGTTCAATTCCCCAACTTGTCATGATGCCCAACTAAAGTGGGAAGCCGTGGGAGGTGAGTCCCTGCGCTAGCACCTCCATGATTTATGCGTAATTGCCCTTGGCCGCGATGCGGTTTCATGGTCATAAAAAAAAAAAAAAATAGTATAACTTTTTGTGACAAGTTTTATGACTTTCAAGTGTAGTTACTCCTTTATTCAATGATTAGAAACTAGATTGATGCATTTATTGATTTTGAATCAAGCTTCTAGGGGCTTGGGCAAACATATAATGACAACAAATTCAAAAATTGTAACCAGGCATCATCCCTTTGGTTCTACAATTGATTCTTAACTAGAAGTTTCTCCGTTTTAGAAATTAGAAAATGCCGACATAGGAAATAGCACTCGATATTATTAGAATGGTTAATATCACAAAAAATCCCAAATTTATATACCAATAATTAATTTTCATTAAATTTTATTAATAATTGGATGACACAGAGTTATAATTTTATAAGTTTGTGATTTTTCGTAATATTAATTTAATTTACGGAAAATAATGAATGATAAATTTATCACAAAAATATCAATTTATAAATTTTGATGATAAAAAAATCAATTTGAAATTAATTTATTATATATATATTAATTTAAAAAAAATTATGATATTAACTCTTATTAAAAATGCCCATAATTGCGAAAGGTGTACCGGGTTAGTCGTCGATGTGCTATTAGAACGTGCAAAAGAGACATATAACCCTTTTACAACTGTCGCCACTAAACCCCAGCTATAAGACTGGCGGGGAACCGCGTCGTTGATTGGCCACGCGGTCAGAAAAGAACCTCGGCCGTCGGATCGACCCGAGGGTTTCCATTAATAATGCGGATCCAACGGTCGACTCCGATGAACTCCAACCCCAGCACGAAAAGCTCATCGCAAAACCTTCTATAAATACCGTCGCTCTCCCCGTCGCCGATCGCAACCCGAAAACCATCGCTCCGATCAGCAGATTTTCTCTCACTAAAAGTTTAAGTTCCTTCTTTCTCTCTCTAAGAAGCTCTTCTTCCATGGCTGGCTCAAGCGCGTTGCTCTCCCTGGCCGCAATGGCGGTCCTCCTCGTCGGCCTGGCGGTGGCGCAGAGCCCCGCCCCGTCGCCGGCCCACACCCCCTCCATGTCCCCCTCGCCGTCGCCTTCGTCGCCGGCTTCCGCCCCGTCTCCTTCTTCCGGCCCCGTCGCGTCTCCCCCGTTGACCCCGGCGTCGTCTCCCGCTCCCGCGCCGTCGATCGCGACGCCGCCGGCCGCGGCGCCCCCTCCTGGGGACAGTGGCGCCGTCAGCAACGGAGTTGGCTTCGCCGGTTCGGCGGCGATCGGCGCCCTCGTCGCTGGTCTGTTCATATAAGCGAGCGATCCGCCGGATCCTTGCTGCTTCTCTAAGGCTACCACCGTTTATTTCTTTTTTTTTAAATTTTTGTTTCATAATACTCAAAATTCTTTTTTTTTTTTCAATTTTCGACACTTTTATGTATAAAGAGAAATGCTCATCGGACAGATCATTACAGAGGATTGATGATATTGTTTATCCAGAGATTATTATTATTATAATATATCGCTAATAATATTCGTGTATTTGGTTTCTTGGTGAATGGATATTCAGTTGTTTATCTGTTATTTGCGATTCTTGCTCACCTGTTTAGTACACATGGTCGATGTATTTTCGCAAATTAACAAAATGCCTCGTGATCAGAAAAAAATTGCGATTTGGTCTCATTTTTCGCTTTTATGAACACTCTCAATAACAACATCTAAGGTAGAAGTGATGATCAAATGGTTTGTGCCACTACTAAGAGCTACGGATGAATATGTAAATGGTCTTTAAACTTTGGCTCAATGAGTAATGTGTCAACGTAATCACCTAACTTTTAATTTGTTCAATATTTCCCTAAGCCTTTAATACATGTTTAATGTCATTCCTAAATTATATAAAAATGTCTTCATGCTAGTCCTCAAATTAATTTTCATATAACTCAGGGACTAAATTGACCAAATTAAAAAATTATAAATTACATTGAATAAATTAAAATTTTAAAAATCACATTACACATCAAGCTTAATTTTAGGAATGACATTAAACAAGTTAAAATTTTAAGGGCCATATTATATAGTGAGTCAAAGTTTATGGACCAGTTATATCATTGTTTTCAAATGATTAATGTCATTTGAAAATTGAATTTTTATCCCAAACCTATGTTCTTTTGAAAAATACATGAGAAACTACTATGTGACTGAAAGAAAGGAAATTTATCTTAAAAAGGTTCATTTATTCGAGAGAATAAGTGTACTAGAAATCTTATAATAATTGAATTTTAAAACTTATTGAATTGGTACAACCAAGTCCATCAATTTGGCTAAACAATTTTTATCGACAAGTTCTTTTAAAATAATTTTTTCTCTCCTAGGGCACTTCCACATTGAAATAATATACCCAAAAAGCCATTGTTTCTCATTTAAATCATACTTTTTCCTCAAAAAACTTAATTAAGTGGGATCAACGGTGAATAAAAACCACCAACGGCCGTGGTGGCTCCACTGGATTGGCTTCAGTGATCCTCTGCGAGGGAGGGGAGAGGTTTGAAGCCCCTGCAACACAAGGAAGCTGGCAGAGTTACTTGGCGTCTTAAGTGTGCTACCGGAGGTGGTGGGTCCTTCTGCTTAAGGCACCTAGGGGCTGAGGCAGTTCCTCCAAAAAAAAAAAATTAATGCAAAAACAGCCAATTGGAAAGCAATAGTCATGTTTCTAATACTCCACTCTACCAACAAAACAAAAGAATTATACCATTTAGTCCCTTTATCTATCATCAGCCAAAAAAATTGTAATAAAAATGCATTATATCATAGAGGGATTTTACAATGAATCTATTGATTCGAGATGACTTGAGAAAAAAAAAAAAAAAAACCCACGCCCTTCCACAAAAGAGCTTCCCCAGAGAGAGATTGTAACGGCGGCGAAGAGGAGTTTCCGGTCGAAGAGCTGATACATGGGTTGGATCTGGCTGTTTTGGCGTCAGCTGCGACTAGTGACTAGTGAGTCATCCAAGTCCGTACAAAGACAAATGCGAATTCGAGCTCTTTGTTGCCGTTGCCGTTGCCGTCTTCTTGTTCTCACGGCAAGGGACCGTGGTTCCGACTGACCTTCTCTCTCGAATCTACGCCCGTTTTGCCTTAGATTTTTGTGCCTTGAGAAGTGCGGTGGGTTGTGGTAATTTTTGTAATTCTCAGCATTTTATTTCTTTTCAAATTTTCAAAAAAGATCATGATGTTGCACTGAGTGGGCACTACCTCGGTTCCACGTGTCTTAAGAAAGTATCAAAGAAAGGCACATCCACCTTTCCTACTACCAAACAAATTTGATGAGGTTAATAGATGAATTTGATTGTGCCGATTCAATGTGTACTAAGACTTGATTATACTTTCAGAGTTCAAATGATACTTTTGCAACAGGTCTTAGGATTTTCATGTTGAACACTTCGACACGTATCTGACACCCTCGGACACTCTTTGACACTTGATTAATACGTGTCGGAAAATCCGACACTTGATCAACTTTTCCAATATCCTCTATCATTAGAGTTGAAATTTTGATATGTGAGTTTCTGACACATAATATTAATTTTTAAAATTTTCAATAAAGAAGGGATCAAAATGTATATATACACGCACTAATTCGCGCCCTGCCCCTTCATCTAGGAGGGGAGATGTTCAAAACTCCACGCCCCTCATTGCGCCACTAAAGTGGAGTGCCGTGGGAGGTGGGCCCCTACGCTAGTGCTCCCCCCTGATTTATGTCGTGGTTGCCAACTGTACAGTAGTTCCAGAGTAAAAAAAAAATTGTATATACATGAATAATAATAATAATAATAATAATAATAATAATAATAATAATAATAATAATAATAATAAACAAAGAAAGAAGAAAAACTAATATTTTCTTCTTTTTAAACTCACATATTGTGATACATAATTCACCCCAAGTTTTTTTTCCCCTTGTCTTCTGATATGTTTAGCACGCGAGTCTAGAATATGAATTGTTTATTTTTTCTCCATGTTTTATGTATTATTGAAATGGAGTTAAATTAACCACTGGGATTCACTCCAATGACCACCCTTCCAACATGGAAGGGGAAGGTGAAGAGTTCAAATCCCCACTTTATCGGGGGAATGGGTGGGGACGCGTAAAGAAATAGTAGTAGCCATCCATCGCATGGACCTCATTTGTCACTCCAGCAATGAAATCAAGGAAGTACAAAAAAAGAAATTCCTGTAAGAAATGCAGACTCATTATGGCAGACAAAAAACGTGCAGATGATGATATCTCATTCAAGGATGGTGGATGTAAAGTAAAGTCATAGCCCAACCAATTTGAAGGCAAGAGCAAGGAAAAAAAAAAGATGAACAAAATAATTTGTAAAGGATGATCAAACCAGTTTGATCGTCGGTAATTGATGGGAACCAGTCTACTAATATGTTATTATTGATTAGCATTGTTTCGAATATTGTTGAAATATTTAATTTTTGTAATTCTTAGCATTGTCTTTCCTTTTCAAATTTTCAAATATTTTTTCCCTAATTTAGTATTCCATAGGCGCCGCATCGACGTCACGTGTCATGACAAAGTATTGAGAAAAGTCGCATTAGCATTTTCTGTTAGTCAAATTAAATGGAGTTAATGGAAGACCTTAATTGCATCAATTTAATAGATTTTAGGATTTAATTATGAGTTTTTTAAATTTTTAAGAATCAAATAGTACAACTTTTTGCACAAGTTTTATGACTTTCGAGTGTAGTTACCCCTTTATTCAATGACTAGTATATTTGGATATATAACTTGTGGACGCATAATCAATTGATTGATTTCAAATCCAGCTTTTAGGGGCTTGGGCAAACATATAACGACAAGAGATTCAACAATTGTAACCCAACATTGTCCTTCTGGTTCTACAATTGATTCTTAACTTGAAGTTTCTCCATTTTAGAAATTAGAAAATGCTGACATAGGAAATAACACTCGATATTATTAGAATGGTTAATACCACAAAAAATCTCAAATTTATATACCAGTAATTAATTTTCATTAAATTTTATTGTTAAATCATTAAATTGGATGACACAGAGTTATAACTTTACCAATTTATGATTTTTCGTAGTATTAAGTTAATTTACGGAAAATAATGGATGATAAGTTTATCACAAAAAAGTATCAATTTATAAATTTTGATGATAAAAAATTAATTTTAGATTAATTTATTATATGTATATTAATTTAATTTTTTTATGATATTAACTCTTATTGAAAATGCCCATAATTGCGAAAGATGTACCCGATTAGTCGTCGATGTGCTGTGAATTTATCTTTGGGCTATTAGAACGTGCTAAAGAGATATAATCCTTTACAACTGTCTCCACTAAACCCCAGCTATAAGACTGGCGGAGAACCGCGTCGCTGATTGGCCACGCGGTTAGAAAATACAAATAAATCTCGTCCGTCGGATCGATCCGAGGGTTTCCATTTATAATACGGATCCAACGGTCGACTCCGATGAACTCCACCCCAGCACGGAACACACGGCAAAACCTTCTATAAATACCGTCGCCGATCGCAACCGGAAAACCCTCGCTCCGATCAGCAGAGCTTTTCTCACTAAAAGTTTCGGTTCTCTTTCTCTCTCTAAGAAGCTCCTCTTTCATGGCTGGCTCAAGCACGTTGCTCTCCCTGGCCGCAATGGCGGTCCTCCTTGTCGGCCTGGCGGTGGCGCAAAGCCCCGCCCCGTCGCCGGCCCTCACCCCCTCCAAGTCCCCCTCGCCGTCGCCTTCGCCGCCGGCTTCCGCCCCGTCTCCTACCTCCGGCCCCGTCGCGTCTCCCCCGTCGCCGCCCGCGTCGTCTCCAGCTCCGGAGGCTCCCGCGCCGTCGATCGCGACACCGCCGGCCGCGGCGCCCGCTCCTGGGGACAGTGGCGCCGTCAGCAACGGAGTTGGCTTCGCCGGTTGGGCGGCGATCGGCGCCCTCGTCCCTGGTCTGTTCATATAAGCGAGCGATCCGCCGGATTCTTGCTGCCGCTCCTCGATGGCTACTACTATTTATTTCTTTTTTTCTTGAATTTTTCATAATGTTCAAAATTCATTTTTTCGATTTTTTTTTAATGTATAGAGAGATGATGCACATTGGACGGATCATTACAGAGGATTGATTATATATTGTTTATCCGGAACTTATTATTGTTATTATTATTAATATTTATGGCTAACAATATTCGTTTATTTGTATGTAATTTATGATTATAATTCATCTAAAAGAAACACATTGTTGTTGAGAAAATTGAATTAATAGTACACCACTTGAACCAAAAAAAGGAAAATCATGATTTGGTACATTTTTCGCTCTTGAACATTGTTTTCCCATGATTTCTTGGTATTACTGTAATTAACCAAATAAGGAGGTAATTATCTATAATGACGCGAAATATTCAAACATAAAAATATCAACTCGCCAAAATGACATGGTGTTGGATGTTGCTATTTTAGTTTTTTGGTTGAAGATGTTGCCATTTAATTACCAATCCATATAACTTGCGAGGAAAAATTAGATGATTAATTATATGTTCATAGGAATAGCAAGCGAGACTAAGTGATTCGAGACTCAAAATCATTTTGTAAAAGATATAAATAATTATTTTTAATAAAAAAAATTTACATTATTTATATTTAGCAAAGTAGCAAGAGTCCGAGTTGGGTTTTTCTCACATCTTTAATGTGTACACCATTCTCAAATTCTCCAACGGTAATTCAAGTCATTCCATCACGCTGTTGACCAATCTAGGCGTGATTCCTATACCTACAATTACATGCAGCAGAATTACAATTTGAACCTTCATTCCAAAGTTTTCGTTCATGAAAGTTACATTTGTCCGGTGACTAGAATTAGACCTAGATAATGTAGCCCGGAGACGTTGAGCAAAGGTTTGTTTATTTTGCATTAAGCTTTCAAGAGCTCAAGCAAACTTATAATAATAGATATAAAATTGTAACCTAAGCATCCCTCTTTGGTTTCTGCAACTAATTCATAACTCGAGAGTATCTCTGGCACTTTGCTAATCAAGGCCAAAACTGAAATATTAGAAATGCCAAAATAAGGAATAACACTTATATGTTATCTGAAATGCCCATAATGTATCATCTTCCTAAAGCAATAACATAGATAGATTCCTAGAGTGTGAGAAACGCGTTTAAATTTATTTGTGCTATTGGAATAAAGAAAGGCTACAAAGATAAATTTATATTTTCTTGTCTCTTTGTTATAAGCCCTTCAATTTTAGTCTACTAGTAGTGAGTTGAACTAGTAAAAAAATTTAGAAGCAATGAGATTTTTTTTTTCCTTTGTTAATGCCAAAAAAATAAAATAAAAAAATCTCAAATTATACCATCGATAATATAAATATCCTGAACCTTTTTTTGTGTGTGCTATAACCCTAAACTTACTCATTATAACACAAATATCCTAAACTTATATCAATATGACAAACATACATCATATGAAACAATGGACAAAATTAAACTTTTTCATGACATAAAAAGATAAAGAATATTTATATCACAATGGACAAGTTTAGGGTTTGACAATACAATAGGCACAATTTGATTTTTTTTTTTTTTTTGTATTTACCCCTTTCTTAAAATAAATAAATTAGAACGACCTGATCATAAAAAATAAAGAAATAAACATGGATTATCTCAAAAGATGGTAGCACGGTCTGATTTACAAGAATACACACTAAAACCTGCATTTGCATCCAGTTCAAAATCTCTATAGGCCTACAAATTTCTAAAGCTACTCATAAGAATCACACTGATGAAACAGAAGAATGAATGCACGTACAAGTTCATGAATGAATGCACGTACAAGTTCATCCCCAACCTTGTCACAGTTTGTTAGAATGGAATACCCAGAAATACCATTAATCGGTCAATGGAGTCCCGTACCCCACCTCAACAGTGGTTGAGGGTCTGTGCTGATTGGTCGGAAAAACACACATATGATACAGAAAAACGCGCCCATCACACTTCATTCCTGTTAGTACTTTCACTGATAAAGAGAGGAATCGACTGATCACCTGAGATCAGGACAATCCAATCGGGTTCTTCCTGAAGGAGGCCATTCACCTTACCCTTTACATGTTGAATGAAAAGAAGAGACGATGCCTGAAGGGGAGCTTGAGCAGAATCTCTGGCAGCCAGATAAATGTAGAGTTAGTTGACGTGCTGTAATGCCGTCTAATATCTATGAGTTACTAATCATCCTCCAGATATTGGTGCACGTGTCAAAGGCGGTCATCTTTGTTGAGTCGAACTCAAACTTATCCACCACCCTTTTCTCCCTGTCAACAATATCTGTGGTTATTGAGATTCAAGGACCAACTGATCTGGGGACAATGGTGAACTCTAGTCAGTTGCCACCACATTAGAGTACATGAACAAGAACAATTGAAAGGATACACCCTGCAATTTTGGAGCTATCATCCAAGTTTGGGATGATCTTCGTCACAGAAGCATACATTGAAAGACTCATCCTGCAAAATTAGGCAGAACAAAAGGATATTAATTTTGAAACAACATGAGAGAACCTCATTGTGTGTGCACATTGTGCATGAGACCGCAGGAGCACAACAGGGGAAAAGGATACATTGAAACAGTCATGCTATAAGACCAATTTATACGAAAACAAAATAACTTTGAGCATCCCATTATGCAAATTTCATTGCCTATTCCTGGAAAAGAATGCACAAAGACAAGCAAAAATCAACCTAAGCAAGCATGCACACAGGACACACATCCAAAGAGTGCATGAGAACAAAGAATTCAAGGATATGATCAGATAATACATAAATACTAGGAAGCAAGAAATCAAATAGACTCTACGAACTGGCCACAAAAGTGGGTCATATACATTCTGGCTTGTGCTTAAGCTACACTTCAGGGTTTAAAACACATTTGGGCTAACAATTGCAGAACTTTGACAGTGTCCTTTGAATTATGATAAAATAGCAGCTTAAAAAGAGATTATTTTCTGGACCTATATGACTTTGATGGCAATGTTCTTACTTCTTAGCTACTATTCACTATGCTTTTCATTCTTTTGTGCATTTAGGGGGTTAGGTCGTTGAAAGGATAGTAGTTGTGCTCCAGTGTTTGGAGGATCAGATGTACACAACTCCTAAAGCAAATGAGCGGGCTGTTCTGAAATAAGAGAACATGCTGCAACATCCATACAAGCAATCTTACTCTGCGAGAACCTACCCCCAAGTTCGACTACTTAAAACTAATGCCAGCTAGTTTGTTGATCTTGGGGAAGCAGTAGTCACCAGAAGATGATTTGATTCTAAAAAGCACCAGTAGATAAATATCATGGATTATAAATTGGGATTATATGGAGGGGAAGGAATAGGAGATTTACTATTAAGAGTGGAATTTTAATTAGACTTCTCTATGTATGAATAAATGCTGAAGACCAGTTTACAGTTCTCATAGACAATTGTATAAGAATCTGCAGCCCCTTACATCCCTCTTCGGTGGTAATAGAGTTATAGCAAAAGGACACAGGAGACAATTATCCCGTTAGCACAAATATTAGATAATGAACAGGGAGAACACACGCAAGCTGCCAACTAGATCCTTCTATTGCACAAAAATGTAGGATTCAACCATGCCACTAACCTCATCCTACCCCGTCTTTTAACAGAGATCAGCTTAAGTAGCACAAATATGATTGGGCTGTCTAGCAATTTAACTTCTTGTGTTAATCACATGAAATGTAATTTCACAAATTGTATAGATGGAGAAGAGTTTATGGTGACCATTCCAATGTATGTCTATTCAACAACATAAATCATCCAATAAAGAGATGATGCAAACTAATTGTTCTTCAGAAGTGATTAGCTAGCAACAGACACTGCTATGGACAGTTAGAGAGGCATACAGAGCCTTGCTTTTTTTTCGCAATAGCATGAATATATGGAAATGCAGATGCAAACTTATAATGCCAGACACAAGTTAATGTTAAGTTATTTTCAATTTCATGCAATTTTTTTTGCAACATTCAGAAAAGATATGCACATTCAGAATATCCAATCTGTTGAGTTATTAATTTGAAGAATTAAAAAGCTTCTGCACATGAACTTACTGTTCTTTCCGCCCATTTTGCTCAAGTTTCTTCAAAATTGGCTTCCTCTCCTCAATGGAAATCCTTTGGAGATCTAGCTCATTAATTTCATTGGCAACAATTGTGTTGGTACATATAAAAGACAAAATTGAAAATCAATTGTTTGTCAATGAACATGTAAAAGAATCATTAACGCTATCACAAAAAGGATTGTTTAGATATTTATCTCAAATCCTCCATAAGCAGTCGTTCCTTCTGAAGTTCCTCTTGCAGTTCTTTCTGGAGTTGGTCAATATCCACATCTCCAGCAACTTCAGATCTCACTGCTTCAGTTTTCTTCTTGCAAGCATCAATCTTTTCCTCATACTCTGCTCAACCACAAAATTTAGAATAAAGAGAGAGCATCAAAGAGGTGTAAGATCAAAGCAAACCATCTTGTTGATAAGTTGGTCTAGATTGTAAAGTCATCGTGATTGTGAATAGACGTAACTTTGCATTTCTTCCTGACTAGTATCCAATTCTACGGAATTAGTGGGAAAGCTCTGTACTGCAGATAAAAAGGGAAAAGTGGGGTCCAAAGGAAATAGACCATGTTCTCATTTCATTACCAAATAACCAAAAAGCAAACTGGCAAGATCTAATTTTGACACAATAGCATTTATTCAAATATTTTATAATTAAAATGACACAATGTGAACTTGAGGGTTTCATGGATGTCATCATTAGTATAGCAATTCAAGAAATGTCTCCAATGTTAGTCCATGAAGCTGTCACAGTGAAATACTTGCATCTGGTAAAGACAATCACAAGTCACAATGTTCAATTACTCTCAGAAACACCCCCAATCCCAAAAGCCATTCAATCTATAACGTTGATAGGAGATGAATTGTCACACGCAGAAGTAATCGTAATTTCTACTAGATGAACAACCTACCTCGAGAAATTGTAACTATGAAAAAGCAAAGAGAGGAAAAAAGCATATTCTGATATACATAACAGAGTAGGCTACCAAATAAAAGATAGCAAGAAAGAATCAAACAAGAAATTCTGTTTAAGATGGAGGATCTGCATAATTAAGTAGGGAAAAAGCAAGAGAATAGAATCAAATAGGCTTAGAGCCAGCATATTCCTATGTCATTCAATGGGTTAGAAACTACACTCTTAATATACAGTTTACTTGAATGACGTGCAGCCATCACAAAGGGCTTTCAAATATTTTTGTACTAACATCATGATAAACAGATCGATTGAGCACATCTGCAAAATGGCTTTACGTTCCTGAGGAGTCTCCATATCAGATCTCATGACCTCATGAAATAAGAAACCCCTTTAGCTTTATATCAGAAAAGATAAAGCATCCTTTAACTAATTTAACACGGTACCAATATCTCTAAGCAGTTTGGTGTCTGGTCTGCAATTACTCGTGCAAGAAAAAATCAAACTCAGAACTTACATGTATATAACTTAACTCGTGGGTTGCACAAATTGGACGGCTAACATCCTAGGATTAGGACGTCAATATTTAATATGGGGGACTCCAAGAATGTGAGTAATGAAAACTGTAGCAGAACTATAGACACTGCATTACACCTTGTGATAGTAAAGACAGACAATTGTGCATCTCTTCCTCAGTAATAGAAGATTCTACAGAATTAGCAGGGAAGAGAAGTACTGTAGATAAACAAGGAGTAATAGGATGTGCCAAAACAAATTGCCTGCATCTTCATTTCGTTACCAAATAACCCATAAGCAAACTTGGCCAGATATATCAATCGCACATGCGATAGCATTTCAAAAGGCCCGGACCCCTGAACTACCTGCTCTTCGATCCTGCCATCCTTATCGATAAAAGAAGAAATTTTTGGAAGAGACTCGGAAAACCCATAACAGAACAGCCGCCACAGTTCAAACGACACCATGTCAATCAAATTCAGACACGAACTGGGAACTCATCAAAAACTTCAAATTGAATCCTTTTCAGCCCAAATCAAGCCATCGACATGAAACGGTCGCACCCATCAAACGCAGACCCGCGGCATCTCCGACCCGAACCCACCAACCCACCACCGAATCTCGACGCGTAAGCAAAAGGGTAGCTGCGAAAAAGGGGGAAAAGATTACCGACCCAGGAGCGAGGACCGGAGTCCGGCGAGGTCGGCGTCGCAGGAGGAGCGGAGGGCGTCGGAGTGGCGGAGGCACTGGGCGAGGGCGGCGGCGTCCTTGTCGTCCCTGAGGACCTGGGCGAGGTCGTCGCTGTAGGAGACGAGCTTCTCCAGGTCGATGCTCCGAGAGGAATCCCCCATCTCGTTCTCCCTTCGCCGCCGGAGAAGAGGGAAGATCGAAGAAGAAGAAGAAGAAGACGATGTGGACTGGAGAGGGAAAACGGAAAGAAGGGCGCCCCTCGAAGCACGTTCAAAATCCTTCTCCCTTTCCTCCCTCTCCCACTTTTTCTTCGAGAAGTAAATTATTTAAATAAAAAAATATTTAAATAAACACACTAATTTCACGAAAAAAACTCACAATTTAAAATGTTTTCTCAAGAAAATAATCAATTTCGTTGTTGACAAAAATTGAGTGACGAAACTTTTTTTGCTCACGATAAAATCGTTTAGAAATAAATTATTTTTATTTTTATTTTTTTAGTAACTTAGGAATCACCATACAGCTAGCAACTAACAGTGTAAACTCAGGACGAACCGAGCCCACCCCCGCGGATGAGTCGTGCAATGTGCACACTGGGGTTCAAACCCCCCTACCGCAATTAGAAGGGGAAAGGCCCAAACCAACGCGTGAATAGGTAGACATAAATTATTATTGATGATTAAAATTTTTATAAACATGGTAAATGATTATTTTTAAGAAAATATTTGTCAGATGATTGATTCTTTGTAAAAATAAATGTACCCTTGACATTATAAACAAGTATGCCGTTTTTAATGTTTCATAATTAATTCATTGAATTTTAGCTTCTGAAACCGATCGTTATTTACTTTAGTTATTGTTTTCTCCCAAAGCACTTTAGACTCGATTTGGTTTGACGGAACAGAATGAATGAAGAAATTGAATGAAAAATGAAAAGGAAATGAATGAAGATTTCATTTCTTAGTGGCTAGTTTTTTTTTTTTTGGTCGGTTCTTAGTGGTTAGTTGAGCGAGCATAATAAAATGAGATTTTCTTTCATTTGGTGGTGAGCAAAATAATATGAGAATGGACCGAGAGTTACAATCAATTTAATTTACGTACACTGGTGTTTTAATCAAAAATTGCACCATTAAAATTTATGAACATATTTGTAAAAATATCACTCTAAATTTACCATTGTAGCTAAAACAAATTATCGCAACAAAGTTGTAATTCCTAAAATATTGCTTAAGGGAGTTGCCGTGACAAAATTTGTAACATACATTGATTCTAGTTGTCGCATCACTATTTAACATATATTTGCCGTTAATGATTAATAAATTGCTATAGACACCTAATAATATCGCTAATTAACTAAAATTATCTTACGGTCTATTCTATTTTTAATGGGCCCAAATGGCTCTCTAGCCTTGGTAAGGGATGATGATTCCATGGCCCGATGAAACCAATGGGGCCTCTCCACATCTGTTCACTATCTACATCGCTTGATTTTCAAGCGACTCTAAACTTGACAAAGTAATTGGGTCAATTTACAACAAAATTAAGAAACTTGTAAATATAGATTTTGTTTGTTTCACGAAAAATTTTACATTTCTGGAAAATATTTTCCATAAAATAATTTTCGAAGAAAATGAGAATATTTTCCGATATTTAGTTAAAATCTAAATCTGCTGTTTGAAGAGAAAAATTTGATTTGATTTTTCTAAATACGCATACCCTATTCAAGCGCTAATGACTTGCACACAAACAACTGAGGAATTAGACATGGACACCAGGATCTCGAGTCCAACCTTGATGAACTTTGACCATGGTCCCAAGGACCTAGGCAAGGCCACTGCAGTCTTGAGCAAGAGAGTAGGCACCAATCCCACCTCCATAGAAACCCAAATCGAGAACTCAATACATGTGCAAGACTTCTTGGTGCCTTGAAATGGTTCATAGAGGCCGGGCCTTTGAGGTCCTAGTGCTTGGATCCTTGGCAAATGGGCCAAGGTCCATAAAGGTGGAGCATGGGACCTCGGTGACTCAGTTCCCTGGCGCTTAGGCTTGGTTCCTAACACTTCAATCCTCCTTAGCGATTGAGTTCAAGTCCATCAAGGTCGTGTTTGGGACTCCTAGTTGCTAGGACAAGGGGAAGGCATCAATGGACACGAGCTTAGGTGGCGAGGATCCAGAAATGAGCATTAGGTTTCTTGTGCAAAGCTAAAGTTTTTGGTCTAATTGCTATTATCTAGTCATATTTTAAAAATGATTTCTGATCTTTTAAAGAGGAAATCATTTTCTTGAATTTAAGTATAGGTTTTTTTGTTGATTAGGAAAATATGTTCCATTAACTCATTTTCCTAAGCGATTTAAAATGTTGGAAAATGTTTTATTAACATCAACTTTATAATTTGATCAATTGACCCACTACTTAATGTATGGCGCTGTCATTAAGCCTGAATACTTGACACAATGTTATCATTCTTCTTGCCTCAACTAATAATCGAAGTGTCTATATTAGATAACTAAAACCACATCAAAACTAATTAGGCAACCTACTAAACGTATAAATAATTTTGGTGCACAAACAATATGATAAATTGCGCACATCGCGAGGGCATCCATCTAGTTTTTCCTTTTCGTTTCCTTTTAGCTTTTTCCTGCTTGCTTGCGGGCATCCACCTAATTATGAAACGTCGTGAACATTGACATTTGACCGAATGCATATATCCTTGAAATTTCCAAACATGGTCTTAAATCCATTCATAATAGTCAATTCCGTGGTGTCCATGCCCAATATGAGAACGATTTGAATGCCACTTTACAAACTTTTCTTCACCCTTTATTTTATCATTTAGGGTTTTCTTGACCTGCATACAAAACTTCAAAACTACGACTCTAGGGTCGATAAGGTAGAATCATGCACTGCCATTGCCACATTCTTTTTCTTCACCTAAGTAATTTTCATCTACTCTTTGAAGAATAATATTATGTTTATCAGTTACTTGTAACATTCATTTAGAAAATGAGGGTTGATAAGGTAGAATCATGTACTGCCATTGCCACATTCTTTTTCTTCACCTAAGTAATTTTCACCTACTCACTGAAGAATAATATTATGTTTATTAGTTACTTGTAAGATTCGTTTAGAAAATGAGGGTCGATAAGGTAGAATCATGTATTGCCATTGCCACATTCTTTTTCTTCACCTAAGTAAATTTTTTTTTTTGGGTAAGGTTTCGCCTAAGTAATTTTCACCTACTCTTTGAAGAATAATATTATGTTTATCAGTTACTTGTAAGATTCGTTTAGAAAATGAGGGGAAAGATTCTTTATTGAACTTTCAATAAGATTCGCTTATAGTGGGGTACGTTTATTCTGCAAAGTAACTTCACAAAAATAGTCTTAATTTTCCTAAAATGAGTCCTCATCGGACTCCTATAACTCTACTTTAGATTTAACAAAGTATTGAGTGGGTTCAATAAGCTCACAAATCAAGCTAGTGAATGAGTTCAATTTGAGTTGCTTTAGCACCTTCCACCTCAAAGGCACAATTCGTGGGTAGCCTATATACCATAGATTTCCCATATCAAGATTTGCATGATTCTGTAAACCAACTTTTTTATCCTCTCGCTGCAAAAACCCATCATTTCACCTCATTTTGGAGAAACTTTTGGACTTCTGGCCGTTAGTTTTCATTACAAATGGGCTCCTCAAGTTTGGTATTTGAAGACTTAGAATTCCGGCAGTCAAAACGAATGGGAACTCTCCGCGGAGATTACTGCTGCCTCTCTTGATTTTCAGCCACTCAAAGCAACTTGATTTTCAGCCACGCAAAGCAACTCGATTTTCTTCTCCTGCGACCTGACATTCGAGTTTACTAGGATCGTTCATTCCTCCTGGCATGTCCTATCTTCTTCGTCCCGGTTTTAGCGTTACTGCTGCGCGACACTAACCCTTCCTCAAGGTTTGATGACCTTGGGAGAAAAACTCAATAGATAATGGTGAAAAGCCACATATAGTATTGAATTCTCATGTCGAAACTTAATATTGCAACTTGACAAAGTAATTGGGTTAATTTAACACCGAATTAAGGAACTTATAAATATATTTTTCAACTTTATAGGGTCGGCCTCCCCCCCCCCCCCCCCAGGCTCAACTAAGAATCAAAATGTCTAGATTATATAACCAAAAACACATCAATTCTAATTAGGCAACCAACCATGTGTAGAAATAATTTTGCGCACATTATATTTGCACAAATTGTGTGGACATCCGTTTGATTGCTCCTTTTTGTTTCTTTTTAATGTTTTCCGGTTTCGCGCATTCATCTAGTTATGAAATGTCAGGGATATTAATATTTTACCAAATGTGTTGATCCTTTGAAAAATTTCAAAATATGGTCTTAAATACATTCTTAATAGTCAATTTCTTGGTGTCCAAGCCTAACGTGAAAACGATCTAAACGTCACTTTACAAACATTTTAAGTTCTCATCCCTCTAATTTATCAATTAGGGTTTTCTTGACCTGCATGCATATTAGACTTCAAAACTACGAGTCTGATCATCTCCTCAATGATATATAATATTAACATTTTATATCATGCAGAGATTGCAGGTAGGAAAAAAATCTAAGGAATCTAATGGAATATGGTTGACCAAAAGTTCCTTTTCATACCAGCAAGGCGCTAAGATGTATGCTTCCTTTCCGTAAGGAAATTTATGAGTGGGGAAACAGATTTGACAGCTCTTTATGTCCAATTTTTTTGACAAAGTCAGTACTTACCAAATGTCACGTCCCGTCCTTGTCTATTGTCTTTTTCTTTTTCTGGTTCTCTACTGGTGGCCGATGCTGCTCGCGCGGTGCATATGCGGGTGTTATTCATAGCGACAAGACGGAGTTGTAATGCCATTAGGGTTCGGCTACAATCCAATAGAGCGAGAATGATTATTAAATTACTTATAGCTTTTTTTTTCCCAATTCCATCCTATTACAATTTTAACTTCATTTCAAATTTTTATCATGCCCTTTTATTGGGCATAAAAATTGAAATTTATATCTAAAATTAAATCGTTCTCACTTTAATCATTCTTTAAAAGATGGAGATTTAAACCTCTCATTTTTCGTTTTTTATGTAGGAAACGTGGCCACCGAGTAAATTTTGAATAAATTTAACTCTTCTTTTATACAGTTTAACGTTGAATTGAAAAGGATAGAAGTATAATGCCAAAATGTCTTACCACTTTCTATTCTCTGTCCAAGCTCACATGTGGCCAATAACCATGGGTGATGGGTGAGGGACGACGTGCTTATTGTCGCTAGTAGGGTTTTCACATATGACGAAATAGCGGGGGTGATCAATTGCTGCGATTAGGGGTCAGTCGTCGATGGTGGGGATTTTCGCAAGCGGTCAACACTAGGGTAATGCTATTGGTGACCCTTAGAGAGAGAGAGAGAGAGAGAGAGCAAAGTGAAGGGTCGAGCATTTCGCATATGTCCTATTCCATTTAGAATTATATAGAGATACTTGACGTTCCTTACGTTTCTATATACACATCACCTCTATCCCCCAAGTCCGGGAGATTAATCTTACTAAGTTCTATGAGATTTGTCCTAACGAGGTTTATCACTAATGATAATAATAAAAAGGATGGTAGATCCTTTGGTATTATATCGAGTTCTAAGTAACGTTGATTAAGAGAACCAACCACCTCCGAACTCATCTTATTTCATCCGTTGAAGGTTTGGTTGTGCACCACGTGCCTAACAATCACTAGATTGAAAAAAATCTCACATCCTTTTCTATGCATCAATGCCCCACGACCGCCGACCGTAGTCTTTCGACCACCTTCGTTGCCACAGCGTTGCTGTACTAGCATTCAGCCATGCCGACCTCAGCCGCCGTGCGTGCTCGATGACCACTAGCGACGGCAAGCTTTGCAAATGAGAGAGAGAGAGAGGTAGGTGGTGGGCACGACGAAAGCTAAGGGGTAGTGTTTGCTTTTGGCTAGAGATGGCGGCATGGGGCGATGAACATAACTAAAAGTTGTGGGCAACATGTCTTTGATTGGCGAGCTATAAATTATAAGCATCATCCAAAAGCAAATTTTTACTAAAATTGAAAGTGGATGATGTTCGTATGTACGGCCCACCGGGCCACCAGTCAATAGATTGGTTTTAGAAACCTTATCTCCGTTTTTAGCTAGGGACATGAAAAATATAACTTGTAATTCAGTCTACCCTTATGCTAATATCTCAGAATAATTATCCAATCAATTCTAAATATCGTGTACTAATACCAATTTAGTTTAAACTTTTCAATCTTGTTAATATAGTCATAAACTTTAAGCAATATTCCTATGAAGTCATAGGAAAACATTAATGTGGTGGTTTAGCAATCGTTGATCGTCCTACACGACACATTACCACATCAACAAGCTTTGGCGAAAATCTGTTTTTAAAGATTACTTTGAAATTTCATCATAAAGTTGAAGATAAAATTGATAAAATTAAAAAATTTAGAATTGAATTAATATTTATATAATAAATTTAGACTTGTTTGGACAATTTTCCACCATTATCACCTATCACATCATGGCCCCAAACTTAGTTGCCAAGTTTTCCATCTATAGGCTAATAAAGGCAATCAACTTTCTCGGTCCTTTTACACGTTCGATCAATTACATCATAAACTAGGTGGGGTTGAGCTTGGTGGCTAGTGCAACTTGTCGTTTTCATTTTTGAGGGGCGAACGATCGTTCTAAGTGAATCCAATCCACTCGAATTTCATATACATTCCGTCGACGGAAAAGCTCATCATCATCCAGTCTTTTCCCACTAAGTACAAGAAGTTGACATGTGTCACACCAAAGTAAGAACTTTGATTGTATTTGTTTTTTTCTTTCCCTTATTCTCATATGATATTTTCCTCTATGCTTACGCACAATAATTCAATATATTGATCAATCTGTATTATCAATTAGAAAAGCCAAACGGCCATTCAAACATCAATCTTTTACAGAAAAATTCCATGAAAAAAACACTTGTGTAATGAAAATACATGTTGTAATTTACAACAATCAAGATGATCCTCCACAATCGATCACTACCTATTTTTCTTGTTTTTCAGTGACTCCAACTCGAGATTTTTCAATTGTCGCTTGGAATTCAATTTTACTAGAATTGTCCGCTCCTCCTTTCATGTCCTCTCTACTTCATCCTTCTTCCAGTGTTATCGCTGCATGAACCTAACCCTTCTTCAAGGCTCGGAGAATTTGAAATAAACCTCCTCATCCGATATCAATAAAAGCTATACAAAGCACTCAATTCTCCTGTCGTTATTTAAGCCTTTAACTCCACAAAGTAATAGGTTTAATTTAAGACAAAATTATGAAACTTTTACATATAATTTCAACTTTATGTACTTAACCTAAGGCAGTGTCATTAAGCATGAATAATTGACTCGATGTTATCAATCTTTCTGCCTCCTCATCCAGCTCAACCAAGAATTGAAGTGCCTAGATTAGATAACCAAAATTACATCAAACTAATTAGGCAACCGACTATAAAAAGAAATAATTTTGCGCCCACAGACAATATTATAATTGTGCACATCATGTGGGCATCCGACTATTTTTGCCTTCTCGTTTCTTTTGAGTGTTTTTTCCGCGCGCGCGCATCCAGCTAGTTAAGAAAATGCCACAAATATTGACATCTGACCGATCGCATTTATTCTTTGAAATTTCAAAACATGCTCCTAAATCCATACATAATAGTCAACATTACGGTGTCTTGGACGATTTTGATATCACTTAGGACTTTTTAAGTTCTTGGCCTTTATTTTATAATATATGATTTTCTTGACCTGCATATAAAACTTCAGTGCCACGAGTCATCTCTTCAGTGATATAATAGTAATATTTGAAATAATGCAGAAATTCCAAATTGTAAAAAAAAAGGATTATAGTTGACTGAAGCAACCTTTTCATACCAGCATGGCAATGATAGATGCCTTCTTTATGTAAAAAAATGAATGCGTGAGGAAATAGATTTGACAGCTTTTTGTCCATTTTTTTGACAAAGTCATACCGAACAATCGTCACACATTCAATGGCCTTCAAGGAAAATCTGGCGTGAGAATGATTTAAAATGTAAAGCCCTTATTTGCTATAAAATCGTTGGTATTTCTTGTATTATGGAGAAGAAAAATATACACATACAATTAGGGGGTGCAAGGCGTGCGGGCACTGACACGTTAAAATAAGGAATGTAGTCTTATCAGCGCTCCACAGGATGGGGACTACCGGGGATCACCCTTGTAGGTGGTGAAACCCTGCCCCTCTCTTTCCAACCATGGGCTCCATCTTGTCTCATCCTTATTTATGTTGTCTAGCGACGAAATGAAATTATAATGTAATTAAGGTTTGGCATCGTGAGTTTCAGTAGTTTAGCTCGAGGATTAACTCTTCTTCTGTATGGTTTAACACTGAAATTCAAAAGATAGGCATAAGATGCCACAATGCCTTGCCACTCTGTATTCTCTCTCCAGGCGCCGCCCTCCTTGCCGTCGGTCGTCCGCATGGGGCCAGTAGCGATGGGTCACGAGTGAGGGACGATGTGCTAGTAGTCGCGTGTAGGGTTTTTACAAACAACGAAATGACAGTGGTGGCTAATTGCAGTGATTAATGGTGCAGTCGTTGATGGTAGATCTTGGCAAACATCAGATTGTTGCTATTGCCCAACCTCATCGCTTGTCGGGTGAGATAGAAGAGCCGAGCGTTTTGCAAATGTCCTATTTCATTTAAAAATGACATGTAGATACTCGACATGCCTTGGATCTCTATAAACACATCACCTCCATCCCTCGAATTTGTGAGTTTGCTCTCTCCAATATCTATGGAATTTTTGCCTAGAAATTTGTCGATAATAAAGTATGTAGATACTTGGTTATTGGATCAAGTTCCAAGTCGTACCGACATCAAAAGTCGTGTTCGATGGCCCCTCGGGACATCAAGCCTCTCTCTCTCTCTCTTTTCTACCATTGTTAACAACCTAGTGACAAGTTTCTCTCTGTCCCTCTTTCATCTTCGCAACAAGCTTGTCGGTCATCAACAAGCTACGACAACCCACAAAATGCGAGGCTCAATCCAAGTGTGTACGAGAGAGGGAGAGAGGTGATAGGCATGACAAAAGTTAACGGTAGGGCTGGCTGAGCTAGAGACGGCGACACGGTCGACAAGCTAAAGTAAAATATGTGGATACCATTTGTGTCTCTCTTGATAGGTTCTTAAATTATAGACATCATCCAAATACAACTTTAACTAAAATTGAAAGCAAATGATGTCCATAAATATAACCCGGTGGGTCGGTCATGGAAAACTTCCTCCATTTCGAGGTAGGGACGGCGAAAAGTATGATCCGTAATATAATGTTTCTTTATATCAATATCTCCTGTTATATATATGGCCCTAGACTTGGTTGCAAAGATTTTCCATGGGTGGACTAAATAAAAGCAATCGACCTTATCAGTCCTCGTGTACCTTTCATCAATTTCATCATAAATTGGGGTGGTTGAGCCTGGTGGCTAGTGCAACTTGTCGTTTTATATTTAAAGGGGGAACAGTCGTTCAAGTGAATCCAATCCACTCAAATTTCCAAAAGAACAGTCCTTTTTTTAAAATTTCCCGACCTAAGTGTGGCAAGTGTCGCAAACCAAACAAGCCCTATATCTTTTTGCCACTAGTACAAGAAGTTGACGCGTGTCGCATCAAAGTGAGAACTTGCATTTAATAAATGGGATATACAGACACCGCACACAAGTCATTTATATTTTTAGTTAGGCAAACCCAATAGTCCCTCCAGCCATATAAAAAACAAAACGCACGCATATACTCAATAATTTATGACGATCGAGATGATTCTTCACAATTGATCACTGTTTATTTCTCTTGATTTCTAGTGACTCCGACTCGATATTTTTCGCCTGCCACCTAACATTCGCGTGTACTAGAGTCTACTAGAATCGCTCATTCCTACTTTCAGGTCCTTTCTATTTCATCCTGCTTTTAATGTCACTACTAATTCAGGGCTTGGAGACTTTTGAAAGAAAACCTCCTCGCATCTGTTTATGGAAGTCATATAGAACATCAAATTCTTCCGTGTTACTTAAGCTTTTAACTTGACAAAGCAATTGGGTTAATTTAACACAAAATTAACAAACTAATTCATATAATTTCAATTTTATATTGGGGTCAGTTGATGACTACTTAGAGTGCGTTTGTTTTACGAAAAATGAAGAATTCGAAAAATATTTTTTAAAGAATAATCACTTATGTCATTTGAAATAATTAGTTAGGAAATTTTTTTCATTATTACTAATAATTTATACCTAAATTTTTTCCTAAATTATAAAAATTTATTTATTTTATTATTTTTTGTAAGTGATACAAAAGATCATTTTTTGAAAAATATTTTTAAAATTTTTCATTTTCAGTGAATACCTATGGGCTTGTTATGAAGTATGAATAGTTGATTCAATGTTTTCTCCAAACGGAGGATCAATCTTGCTGCCTCCTCATCAGGCTCAACTAAAAATCAAAGTGTCTAACGATGTCCAAACTAATTACGCAACCAACTAGATGTAAAGTAATTTCGCGCAAATACAATATTATAGTTGTGCACCGCATGAGCATGATGTGTGGACATCGGACTAATTTTTCCTTTTCCATTTCTTTTTAGGTTTTTTCTTTTGTGGCATCCAACTAGATATGAAACACGAAAAATATTGATATTTGACCGAATGCATTTATTGTTTGAAATTTCAAAATATGCTCCTAAACTCATTCATAATAGTCAATTTCATGTGCGTGTCCATACCTAGGATTAGAGGTGAGTACTGGGTTCGGTTCTACCGACAAATCTAGAACCTCCCCGACAATCGATGTCTCAATATTCACCGATTTAAAAATGCATCACACACGGTTAAAACACGTGGTGAATATATAAAAATAAGACTAATCACATAATCAATGTGTGTTGGATTATGCTAAAAAAAATTCATTACCGTAGTATAAATGACCCAAATATGGTAAACGGATTTTATTTTTGTTAAATATGGATAACATGTTGTAAAGAAAATACTTTTGCACATATGGAGAATTGTACCATGACCTTTAACATGAACAAACAATATAACTACTTGACCTATATATGTTTTTATAATAAAATGGTGCAACGATTATATAAAACCTATTTTTTTGGACAAAAAAAAAATTGGACCGGTTCATGGTATCAATTTTTTGGAATCAATAATCACAGGGTCGGTTTCCATTTTTTAGATTGGTAATCGACCATCCCTATTTTATATCAGAGTTATTTGAATGTCACTTCTAAGACTTTTCAGTTCTTGGCCCTTTATTTATTATTTCAGGTTTTCTTGACCTGCATATAATGTTAGTAGTATGCCCTAAATTAACTTATTAATAAATAATTAAAAAAAAAAAGTAAAGCTTCATGCATGTGCACGAATTCGTGCACATGCACGAAGCGTAATGGTCAGCGGTTGCTGACCATTATGCACGTAGCATTGATGGTCAGCAACCGCTGACCACCATGCCACAATCGTGCATGAGCGGTTGCTCATGCACGATGGTCGTGCATGAGCAACCGCTCATGCACGATCGTCCACTATGGACGATCAGCAACGGTTGCTGATCGTCCATTGATCAGCAACCGTTGCTGGTCATTTTTGATATAAAATGAGTGAGGGACGAGTGTAAAACAGCTGCTGAAAAATTGAAAAGAGACTTCGTGTGTATTGTCTTCTTGTTCCGGATCCGCTCTTCACCATGAACAAATATTTAGAGTTCTCTAGTTGCTGAATATTGAGAAAAAAGTGTGCGTGTGTTCTTGTGTCTTTAAGACACGAGGAAGAGAAACAATTCTCTCGTTCGGGCCGTGACTATTATACATCAAGGATACGACGGTTTGTTTCCACGTGATTGCTAGCACGATCGAAGTGGAGAATATCCGAAGGTTCTCTCTTCCGTTCGACGTTCGTTGTTGGTGTGTCTGAACTAGAGGTCCGACGCTTGTGGGACTCGTATTGCAGAACATCCGAACCGACTTGTTTCAAAGCGCGCTTCGAGAGGTATTTCGTTTAACTCCCTTTTATGTTTAGATTTTTGATTAAAACGCACGAACAACGCCTAAGGAGAATCATGTGTAAAATATATCTTTGTTTCCGCTGCGTTTATTTCGTTGATTTTTCTTATACATGATTCATGAAACCCCAACAGTGGTATCAGAGCCAACCTTAGGCGTTTCGTGTGTTTAATTGATTTATAGTTCAAATATATTTTTGCATTCTAATGGCCAATTTACTTTTGTTAAGAGAATTGGTTCTCTTGCTCTTTTGTGGCCTATAGAAGTTGATTGATTTATGTGATAAATTTAATCAACTAAGCAAAAATTAGAACTAAATCAATTTTGAATCAAAAATCCATAACTTGTTGTACTTCGTGTTTATATTCTAAAATGATATGCAGAATTTTATGCATGCCTTCCAGAGCTTTAAATTTTGAATTTATGGCTCGTAAGGAAGGGTGGTGATCATGGAAAAATCCCTAATTGTTGTGATTGTTGTATGGATGAATGTATGATGATTACAGGTATTCTTTTTGGGGATGTAATTATTAAATGGAGGCTGCGTCCTTCCTTTTATTTTACTTTAATTTTTCTTGATATGTAATTTTTAGTATAGGTTAGTATTTCAATTGTTGATGTAAATACTACAAGAGAGGAGGAGCCATTGGAGGAGCCATTAAACCGGTGAGCTCTCTGGGCCCGGTCTTTGAAGAGTTCAAAGATTGAAGAAAAAAAGTGAAGAGCAGGTCCATATTATTAAAATATTAAAATGGCTAAATGGGTCTTTTTGGCTCGAGACCCATTGAACCATAATTCCATGATCACCACATAGGATAGATATTATGTGATATCTATTTATTTATTGTGTTTATGGTATTGTGCATGTTAAACTGGTTAATGTGCAAAGTGAGACCGTTAATAACGACCCAAATCTCCTTACAAAGAATATTAAGTCGAAACGGGTTTCGGACTCGTGGCCTTCCATCGTCGTGGTTTGATCCAATATTATAGTGGTTAATTAACCGGTTATGGATACATAGGGGTTAATTACCATTTATAATATTGGACCACTCCATTATGCATATGATGCTGTGGGGTTGGAGCCAAATGATTTCCAATAACTGTTAGGTGAGGGAATCATTTGTGTTTTCAATACTTGCATGAGACGATGGGCTAGACTTAACTATGATCATGATGCCAATAACTGTTAGGTGAGGCTTTCATGGTCTAGAGGCCGAAGTTATGATTGGGACTCGCATATGATGCGTTGAACAAGCTGGTTCACTCACTAAGTTCATAGGACACCAATAACTGTTAGGTGAGGTGGACTTTGGGCTAGTGGGACTCCAATCCCCACTAGTAATCTTTACCCAATGAAGATTACCGCTTCCCATCTTAAGGAGTATGGGATTCGAATATAAATTTAGTGGGAGGATCTATTTCATTTAAAGACCAAAATGAAATAGTTATTATGAAAAGTACAACGGCTAACAATTTATTTTCTGCAACAGATATATTATTACTCTGAAAAAATGGTGACCACAAACCCACTCGCTTCTATACTTGACAAGAATTGTTTGACTGGACCCAATTTCACTGACTGGGTGAGGAATTTGAGAATTGTTCTCAATTCAGAAAAAATTGGGTATGTGCTTGATGAAAAGATGCCAACCTCCTTTCCTGAGGGTGGGACCCAAGAGGAGCGTATCACTTATGATAAGTGGCGTGATGATGACTTAAAAGTTAGGTCATATATGCTTGCTTCTATGAATAATGAATTACAGAAGAAGTATGAATCTATGGAAGATGCTGGGTCGATCATTTTGCACTTAAAGGAATACTTTGATGAGAATGGTCGAACCTCTAGATATGAGATATCTAAGGCATTGTACCGTATGAGGATGGCTGAAGGATCATCTGTTAATGATCATGCTTTGAAAATGATCTGGCACATTGAAGAATTGGCTAGGCTGAATCTCGTTATGGACAATGAGTTAGCTGTGGATTTGATCCTCCAATCTTTATCCGATTCCTTCTCTGGTTTTGTTCAAAACTTCCACATGCATAAGATGGAGAAAACTCTTGCTGAGTTACATAGCATGCTGGTAGTTTATGAGAAGGAAATGCATAACACGAGGCCAAATGTAGTGGCTATGGCTAAGGCTTCTTCTTCAAAGGGTAAGACCATTTTAAAGAAGAATAAATGGAAGAGGCCTGCCAAACCTGTTATGCAACCAAAACCCATGATTGATAAAGGGAAATGTCATTACTGTGGTGTCAAAGGGCACTGGAGGAGGAACTGCAAGAGGTACCTCGCGAGCTTGAAGGTCAAGCCCAAGAACCGACCTTATGAAGGTATGGTGTCTATGCTTATTGAAACCAATCTTATGGTTAGTGCTGAATCCAGCTCATGGGTTCTAGATTCTGCTGCAACTTCACATATTTGTATGTCTTTGCAGAATCTGGAAATAAGCAGGATGCTAGGGCGAAATGAGATTGTCCTGACGTTTGCCAATGGAGCAAGAGTTGCTGCATTAGCTATAGGGACTTTTCGTTTATGTTTGCCTTCTGGACATGTATTGGTTTTAAAGAACTGTTTGCATTATAAGAATGCTGTTAGGAACATCATCTCTATACCTCGTTTAGGTAAAGAGAATTATGAATTTTCTTTCGCTGATGATGTATGTTCTATTTATCATAATAGAATATGTGTTGGTTCTAGCTTATTAACCAATAATCTTTATACCATTACAATGTCCGGTAATATGATTACCAATGTCAATAAGCAAAACAGAATTGATATAAATGCCATAACTAATAAACGCCCTAGAGACGGTCCAAATGAAAAGTATGTTTGGCATCTCCGATTAGGTCATATTGGAGAAGACAGAATTAACAAGTTGAGTAATGATGGATACATTGATCCTTCAAATTTTGAGTCATACTCGACTTGTGAGGCATGTCTTCTAGGAAAAATGACCAGCACCTTTTGTGGGACAAAGTGCGCGAGCTGCTGACATATTAGAATTAATACATACAGATGTATGTGGACCAATTAATGAATCTGCTAGAGGTGGTTATAATTACTTCATTACCTTCACTGATGATCAGTCACGGTATGGTTATTTATACCTCATGAAGTATAAATCTGAATCCTTTGAAAAGTTCAAGGAATTCAAGGCTGAAGTTGAGAAACAAACAGGAAAATGTATTAAGGCTCTTCGATCAGATCGAGGAGGTGAATACCTTAGTACTGAATTCTTGGACTTTCTTAAAGAGAATGGCATTTTATCACAATGGACACCTCCTGGAACTCCAGAACATAATGGTGTATCTGAACGAAGAAATCGTACTTTATTAGATATGGTACGATCTATGATGAGTTACACCGATTTACCAATATCTCTTTGGGGATATGCCCTTGAGACTGCTGCATATATACTGAATAGAGTGCCGTCCAAATCTGTTCCAACTACGCCCTATGAGATATGGCATAGTAGGAAACCTAGTCTTAATCATATTAAGATTTGGGGTTGTCCAGCTTTTGTGAAAAAGCTGAAAGTGGAAAAATTGGAGGCAAGATCTGAACAAGGTCGCTTCATTGGATATCCAAAGGAAACTCTTGGATATTATTTCTATTTTCATTCAGACCAAAGAATTTTGGTATGCAAGCACGCTTCTTTCTTGGAGAATCAGTTCATCCAAGAAAGTGGTGCTGGGCGGAAAATAGTCTTACAAGAAGAAAATAATGAAGTATCAAACAACCGAGTTCAGATACCAATCTCTGATTCAGTGGGAGCTTCTGATACACAAACTCTTAGGAGAAGTGCGAGAATGTCTCGCCCACCTGCTCGTTATAGACACTCGGTTGATCATATTGAACCATTATTCATTGTGAATGATAGTGATCAACCTGGTGATCCTAAAACCTATGAGGAGGCGATGTTGGACATCGATTCTGGTAAATGGCTAGAAGCCATGAAATCCAAAATGGATTCAATGTATTCCAATGAGGTATGGACCTTGACTGACCTGCCTGATGGTATTGTACCAATTGGCTGTAAATGGATCTTCAAGAGGAAGATGAATGCTGAAGGTCAAATTGGAACTTACAAAGCACGGCTGGTGGCGAAAGGATATCGTCAAAAAGAAGGAATTGATTATGACGAAACTTTCTCACCTGTGGCCATGCTAAAATCCATTCGGATTATGTTGGCTATAGCTGCACACCTTGATTATGAGATATTCCAAATGGATGTCAAAACGGCTTTTCTAAATGGTTTTCTCGATGAGGACATCTATATGGAACAGCCACAGGGTTTTGAACCCAATAATGAAAAACGGAAGGTGTGTAAGCTTAAGAGATCCATTTATGGACTCAAACAAGCCTCCAGAAGTTGGAACATCCGTTTTGATGAGGTAGTCAAATCGTTTGGCTTCATCAAAAATCCGGATGAACCTTGTGTATATAAGAAGATCAGTGGGAGTGCAATTGCATTTCTGGTTTTGTATGTCGATGATATACTTTTGATTGGAAATGATGTACCAATGATATCATCGATAAAACTATTCTTGTCACAGAAATTCTCCATGAAAGATTTAGGAGAGGCAACCTACATTTTAGGTATCAAGATCTATAGAGATAGATCAAGACGATTGATTGGCCTCTCACAAACTACGTACATAGACAAAGTGTTAACACGGTTTAACATGCAATGTTCCAAGAGAGGATTATTGCCTTTTAGGCAAGGGATCCGTCTTTCTAAGGAGATGTGTCCCAACACTCCTGAAGAAAGAGAGCGGATGGCAAAGATACCATATGCATCCGCTATTGGAAGCATAATGTATGCTATGCTATGTACTAGACCTGATATTGCGCATGCTGTAAGTATTACCAGCAGATATCAGTCTGATCCAGGAGAAGAGCACTGGATAGCAATCAAGAATATTCTTAAGTACTTGCGAAGAACTAAAGATTTATTCTTGATATATGGAGAAGGAGAATTTAAAGTTGTAGCTTATACTGATTCCGATTTTCAATCGGATCCTGATGATTATAAGTCTACGTCCGGGTTTGTCTTTACATTCAATGGTGGTGCAGTTAGTTGGAAAAGTTCCAAACAAAGCATAACTGCCGATTCCACCACTGAGGCAGAGTATGTAGCTGCTTCTGAAGCAGCAAAGGAAGCCGCTTGGATGAAGAAGTTTATTTCTGAACTTGGAGTTGTTCCTTCAATTGAGCAACCGATCACATTGTTTTGTGACAACAATGGGGCGATTGCTCAAGCTAAAGAACCGAGGTCTCACCAGAAGTCCAAGCATATTGAGAGACGCTTCCATCTCATCAGAGAAATTGTTGGGAGAGGTGATATCGCCTTGCAGAAAATTGCCTCAGCAGAAAACGTGGCAGATCCCTTCACTAAGGCCTTACCTCAGTCTTCTTTTGAAAGACATATTGACAAAATGGGTTTGAGGTACCAGACAAGTTGGCTTTAGTGTAACTGGGAAATTGTTGGATGTATGCCCTGAAGCTACTATGTAATAGTTACATATTAGGGATTTCAGTTGTACTGTCATTATTATTATTTAATTAATGGCAACGACGTATTCATTCATTTGTCCAATTATTTTATATTGATGAATGATTCCATAAGATCAGTTGCAACTAGACCTATTCTTGAGACGTCAAGAATATATGTGACGGGTTCATAGTTAGACTGAATCTTTAAATTGTTCCCGGTCGATGGATTATTAAGTGGATATTAATAATCCTGTTGAGACCGGTGTGTTCTTAACTTCGCCATTAAGTATTGGATACTTAAGGGAATGATGAGTCACATGTCATTGGGTATTATGATGCCTGAGTTAGAACACAGGTGTTTGTATTAGACAAATTCACTGAACGTGACGCATATGGAACGATTAGCGACATGGAAGCTTTTAGTGTGGTCAATGTCTAATTGTTCATGCTTTGGTCTTGTGTAAATAATCCTTAGACCTGAGGCACAATGTTAACTTGTGTATCGAACAACTATGGTTCACGGGTGCACATAATGCCGGGTCGTCGATCCGTCTTTATACTTGATGGTCATAGTTTGTTCATATACGAAGTTACATGTGTGCGCAATATGGAATCTGTCTCCTTGTTATATGCAAGGTATGACAATGATGTCCTATGCGATCTAATTATGACACTGCATTGAAATCCTCGGCCGGGGTTGTAATCGAGAATAAATTGTTTATGTCTCAAATAAAATGCATGTCAATTAGATTTGTGCATATGATTGAATTAATGACTTGACAAATATTCCATGGTCTTTGTTTGATCGGGACATAGTAAGACAGAGGGATTGAATTACACTGTAGCCAAAGCTGACAGGTTCATTATGTTCTTAAAGCATTCACACTATCTGGGTAGCCATGACATATTGCTAGATGTCAATCATGGCTTGTAGGACCTAAAAGATTAATCGGGACAATTAATTCTTTTGGAAGTACTAATGTGTTAGTACAAGTCTTACTACCAGCTTAGTGATGAACCTAGGGATGTCACACACCATAAACAACTAGGATGACGTGGAACAAGAGAGAAATATTATTGCAAATGTGTTTGCAATTACTACAATCGAATTGAGTCGATTTGAAATTAAATTAAATGAGATTTAATTTAATTTGTATTATAGTCACGAGCCTACTTGCATATGATGCACACGCATGCCCAAAGTGGATATATGTTAACATACCAAATAAGTTGGCTTTAGTGCAAGTGGGAGATTGTTAGTAGTATGCCCTAAATTAACTTATTAATAAATAATTAAAAAAAAAAAAGTAAAGCTTCATGCATGTGCACGAATTCGTGCACATGCACGAAGCGTAATGGTCAGCGGTTGCTGACCATTATGCACGTAGCATTGATGGTCAGCAACCGCTGACCACCATGCCACAATCGTGCATGAGCGGTTGCTCATGCACGATGGTCGTGCATGAGCAACCGCTCATGCACGATCGTCCACTATGGACGATCAGCAACGGTTGCTGATCGTCCATTGATCAGCAACCGTTGCTGGTCATTTTTGATATAAAATGAGTGAGGGACGAGTGTAAAACAGCTGCTGAAAAATTGAAAAGAGACTTCGTGTGTATTGTCTTCTTGTTCCGGATCCGCTCTTCACCATGAACAAATATTTAGAGTTCTCTAGTTGCTGAATATTGAGAAAAAAGTGTGCGTGTGTTCTTGTGTCTTTAAGACATGAGGAAGAGAAACAATTCTCTCGTTCGGGCCGTGACTATTATACATCAAGGATACGACGGTTTGTTTCCACGTGATTGCTAGCACGATCGAAGTGGAGAATATCCGAAGGTTCTCTCTTCCGTTCGACGTTCATTGTTGGTGTGTCTGAACTAGAGGTCCGACGCTTGTGGGACTCGTATTGCAGAACATCCGAACCGACTTGTTTCAAAGCGCGCTTCGAGAGGTATTTCGTTTAACTCCCTTTTATGTTTGGATTTTTGATTAAAACGCACGAACAACGCCTAAGGAGAATCATGTGTAAAATATATCTTTGTTTCCGCTGCGTTTATTTCGTTGATTTTTCTTATACATGATTCATGAAACCCCAACATATAAAACTTCAAAACTTCGACTGTCTTTCCTGCCACTGCCACGTTCTTTATTTTTACTTAAACAATTTCGGATAGGCAACAATCACATGTCCCACAGCAATAATGCTCGAAGCTTCAACTGGAGTGATTGACAGATCATCACTTCGGAGATATAATATTAAAATCGGAAATCATGCAGAAACTGCAAATGAAGGAATAATTAATGTATTACGGTCGACCAAAAAATAAAACCTTTTCACACCAGCAAGGCAATAAGATAATGCTTCCTTTATTTAAACAAATGAATGCGTGAGGAAGTGGATTTCCTAGGTTTTTGTCCATCTTTTGACAAAGTCAGTCCTTACCAGTGGTTTATAGCAACAAGAATGAAACCATGATGTAATTGATGTTCGACTGCAATGCAAAAGGGCGAGAGCAAGCATTACTTTATTTAGTTTAATAAGTAAATTAACTCTTCTTTTGTATGGTTTAAACAGTGAAATTAAAAGAGAGATGTGAATTGCCAGACGTCCTACGACTCTCCATTCTCTCTCCGAGCTTTGCCCTTGAACATGTTGCCCCAGGTGGTCCGCACGGGGACAAGAGCGATGGGCCATGAGTGAGGGTCAATGTGCTGGTGGTAGCTGGTGGTGGTCGATTGTAGTGATTTTGGTGTACTCGTTGATGGGTCATCTTGGCAAGTGGTTGATATTAGGGTTTGGCAGGAGACAGGGATGGAAGACTCGAGCATTTTGCAAATGTCTTAATTCATATAAAATTATACCTAGATACCCGACGTGTCTTTATCATTATATACACATCATATGTGTCCCTTAATTTTGTGAGCTTAATCTCACCAATAGTTTTGAGGCTTATGCTTAAAAAAATTAATAAAAAATTGTATGTAGATACTTGGTTATATTATATTGATGTGCACCCTATACCTAGCAATCACTAAATTGAGAGAAATCTTATCTCCTCCCTCCGACCTTTCCTTTTCTTTTGAATCAATCACGCATAACCACTAACTGTAGTCATCGTACCATCTCTGTAGCTTGTCACTAGACTAAAAGTTGTAGCCGACATGTCTCTAATTGATGAACAATAAATTATAAGTACCGTCTGAATGCAAATTCAACTAAACTTAAAAGCAAATAATATCCGTACTCATGACCTACCAATCAACAGGCCGGGCTATAGAAACCCTTCATTCGTTTCCAGTTGGGAATGGCGAAAAATAGAAACCCGTAATCCGATTTTTCTTCATCCTAACATCTCCTATCACCTCATCATTTTCCCGCAGACTTAGGGCGCGTTTGGTAACGTTTCTGTTTAAAAATTGTTTCTGGGAACAGAAATAGAAAAAAGTATTTCTGTTCCGGGGAACAATTTTTGAACAAAAATACGCGTTTGGTAAATTTGTTCCGGGAATAAAAAATAAACAGAAACATGTTTAGTAAATTTGGATAATTTTTTTATTTCTTTTATTTTTTCTATTTTTTTCTTATTTTTCCTTTTTTTCTTTTTTCTTTTTCATTTTTTTTTCTTCTTTTGGCCGGTCGCCGGCCAAGGCCTTGGCCGGCGACCGGCCGGCGAGGGCCGAGCTCGCCCAGCAGCGGGTGAGGCACGGCCTCGCCGGGCCACCGCCAGGCGAGGCCGAGGCTCGCCGGCCGCTGGGCGAGCTCGAGGCCGGATCTGGGCGAGATCGAGCTCGCCCAGGCCGGCGCGAGGTCGGCCTCGCCTTGGACCGGCCAAAAGAAAGAAGAACAAAAAATAAGAGAAAAAAGAAAAAGAAAAAAAAGTGTTTCTGATTTGTGTTCCAGAAACAAGAAACACAAAATTTGTGTTTCTTGTTTCTGTTTCTTTTTTGTTCCTGGGAACAAAAGAACAAAAAAGGAACAGAAACGCACACAAACGCGTTTCTGTTCCTTTTTTGTTCCCAGGAACAAAAAAACAGAAATTTCTGTTCCTGGGAACAGAAATAGGGTGCAACCATGCAGGCCCTTAGTTGGCAAGATTCTCCCATCCGCAACCTAGGACAAAGGCAATCGACTTTGTCTGTGCCCTTGCACCTTCCCCATTCAATTTCCATCATAAATTGGGGTAGCTGAGCTTGGTAGTGGTAGCTAGTGAGATCTGCCGTTTTCATTTATGAGGGTGAACAATCGTGAAGTGAATCCAATCCACTCAAATTTCGCATAGATCTGGTCAACCAAAAAACTTATCATATGTAAGTCTTGGTTTTTTTAGAAAAACCCCAAAATAAAAAAATTGATCGTACTTGTCTTTTTCTTGGCTTAATTCTATTAAAAGAGAACTCCTTAAATCTCCACATTCTCAGAGGGATGGGGTGGCGACGCGTAAGTTTCAGGAGTTTCGACTTTCACGCCCTGTAAGAGGCAGGGCAAAGTTTGAGAGTGAGTATAGAGTATGAATAAAGTAAGATTGACAAAAAAAAAAACTCCTTAAATTTAGGTCAAATTCCAATTTTACCCCTAATTTTTTTCTGTCTAAAAAAAATTCACAACTTTCACTATAATCCCATATGTGCCCTCACGTCTAAAAATGGCCACTGATTTCTTCAAAATTATCAAGTAAATATCTTACATTCTAAATTTGAAATCAATTTAATTGTTTTCTTTGACCATTATATGGTTTTACAAAAAAAAGAATAGTTGCACGCTCTTTTTTTCTTTATAAATTTGATTTTTTCTACTATTTCCCCATTCACATACAACACTCGTGCTCTTTCTTCGATATCAAATGAAAAATTAGACAAAGCAAACATACATAGTGCCTGAAGTACGTGACGTTTATTCAATTTCTTTCATGTAAAAATTTGCGGGCCTTTGCTATTTTTTATAGCGATTATTTAATCTACTATTATTACCGATTAAAAAATATTATCGATGCAATTCGAATTAAAAGATATTATCTAAAATAAGAACAAGTGAAAGCTAATATATATAATCCATGAACAAACTCTTGAACTTGCACTTGCCAAGGGATATTCTATGGAATTATTTATATCTCTAAGAATATTTAAATTACATACTAGACTCACGAATTCGTGGTCATCACGTGAAGAGACTAAATGAAAATATGATAGGTCAAGTCACGTTTCTTCGAGCAACTGGCTTCACCCTCGGTTTCGGCATGGCTCTGCGGGGTCCAGCTATGCAATCGGGATTGGAATATTGACAAAAATGCACGGGTACGTTTATCATACCTAGGGGTCCAGTGTTTACACTTGAGAAAAAAAATTATATAACTTTTAAATTGTCCAAAAGAAATAAAGATAAAACCTAGGGGCCTGTCCAAGAATGACTTACTTTTTCTCTTGGTCGTTCTCTGCGTAATTCAATCTTGCAGCTCACGTAATTTAAGAATTACTTCTTGCCTTTTTCTTTTTCCTTCTCAAATTAATCTTTTCCTTCTAGAAAAAAAGATTAATTCTTCGGAGATAAAATGAAAAGTTTCAAGTGACTACACATATAGATCTTTGCATTTATGTCTTTTTTAGAAATTCGAGCATAAAGCAAGAGACTGCTAAACCGAAAAGTTGGTTCATAAGTCTTTTAAAGTAATGCGTAGAAAATTTGAATCTTTTTATAAGTTAAAAACGATAATCGATTGTAGCAATCCTACTCGGACGTTACTATAGAGATCTAATATCGCGTCTGAAAATCTCGATTTGCATGATACTTACCGTCCCTAAAGTCACGATCCTAGAGGAATTCCCTGAAATCCGAGATTCTCCAGAAGGCCGAGCTCGTGAATTCCAGCTTTACCGACATCCCTACTCGAAGAGCGGATCTTCCACGGGACATCTGGCTCGACAGCTTCTCGCATTTCAAACTCGCGATCCCTGTGAAAACACGATAGGCACCTTCGCGATTGGACCGCCACGTCCGAAAAAGAAAAAGAAAAAATAAAAAAGCGGACTAAATCCCAGTTTTAGCTAGCCCTAAAGTCCCTGATTTTCGTCAGCCGCGACTGTCCCCAAAAATCAAACCACCAGTCAACAACAGGCGGCTGAGCAAAGAAGAAACTGCTAGGACAATAATAAATAAATGAGAGAGAAGAGTTTGATATTCTCTTCCATCCCATGTTCTCCTTCCACCTTCAACGTTCAAAGCTTCATCAAAACGCCTCCCCCACTTTATTCCTGCGGCGGTGGTTGGCCTGTCCATCTCCTCCTCCTCCTCCTCCTCCCTACCTTCTTCTTCCTCAAACCAGGACCACTTCAACCTAACCCTAACCCTCTCTCTCTCTCTCTCTCTCTCTCTCTCTAAGTTCATGCCCTTTCTCTCTCTTCAAACTCCTGCATGAACCCTCCATAGCCACCCCTTCCTCCTCCACGACGATGGGCTCGTTGCACCATCTCAGGCGCCTGCTCTTTTCCGACCCGATCAACGTGACCGTCTCAAACCCCTGCCAAAGCTTCTGCCATCCTCAACCGAACACCTCAGGCTTCTGCCCGCTGCTCTGCTCGGCCATCTGCCCTGAAGTTTGCAAACCCGTGTTCCCGCCCATCCCTCCGCCGCCGCCGTGTCCGCCGGAGGATGAACCCCCCTCGTTGGACGCGTACGGAGGAAGGCCCCACCATCTGTCGCCGTTCTTGATCCCCCTCTTCGCCGCCCTCGCCGCGCTCTTCGTCCTGGTCGTGTGCTACGCGGTGTACGCGAGGTGGTATTCGGGCCGGCCGCGGCCGAGGGGCAGGGGACCGCCGCGGGCGGAGCCGGAGACGAGCGTCGTCCACGACGAGTTCCTCGACCACGATCAGGGGCCGGTCCTGGACCACCCGATCTGGTACATCCGCACCGTCGGACTACCTCCGTCGGTCATAAGCGCCATCACGGCGTGCAAGTACAAGAAGGGCGAGGGGCTGATCGAAGGGACGGAGTGCTCTGTTTGCTTGAGCGAGTTTCAGGAAGACGAGACTCTCAGGCTGCTGCCGAAGTGCAACCACGCTTTCCATGTCCCGTGTATCGATACCTGGCTCCGATCGCACACCAATTGCCCCCTCTGCCGTGCGCCTATCGTCACTAACGCCGCGCAGGCTCTGCTGCCAGAGCGGCCGAACGTGGAGAGCTCTGCTTCTGCAGGGGAGATGGGAATTCAGGAGGTCGATGATGGTTTGGGAAGAGAAGCGGAAAGGGTTGCCGAACCGAGGGGCGAGAGCGAGGAAGATGGTGAATTGGACTTGGAGGATGGAAGGAAGAGGATCGAGGACTTGAGCAACGAGGTGCAGCCGATGAGGAGATCCGTTTCCTTGGACTCTCTGTCAGCGTTGAAGATCAGTCTCGCGGTCGCGAATGCTCTTCGAGGTGAATCAGGATCCTCGAGGAAGTCTGGTCCCGAATTGGCCGGAGAAAATCAGGGAATTGCCGGTACTATCGTCCCCAAGAGGAATGCTAGTTGCGAGAAGCAACCGATGAGGTCGATGGGCAGTTCCAGTTCATCGATCGGAAGATCATTAGCGAGTGGATCCAGCTCGAGAACAAGGTCGCTCTCCTCAAGCGGGAGGTTCTTGTTCTCGAAGTACGGCCGAAGCAGGAGCTTGGCTCTTCCTCTATGAGAGGCTGTCCAATCTGGCCTCGGCAGGAGAAGAAAGGAAACAAGTTGGCCTTGTTCCTCTCTGTGTTTTGCTCAGTTCCGGTGTCCAGAAACCGATAGAGGACGGCGCCAGGAAGCTTGCCAAGTTCATAGGTGAGCCTGATTCAAAGGAATCCGACTCGCCAATAAATGGAATATGTATCATACGGTTTGCGATTTTGTTCTTCTGTTCTCCATAAGAGCTCAAATCAAATGTAAGTAAAGCTTTCGTCCTAAGGAGTGAAGGCTGTATACCATCTTTACATACTTGTCACTGCTAAATTGAGTTCTTTAGTAGGAGGATGAAAGTAGTATGGTCACAGAAAAAATGCTGCTGTCAAGTACTAATTTGATCCTCCAACGTTTTGTCCTGAGCAACATGAGCATGCCCTGCTTTGCTGGTTGCAGAATCATTCCCATCTCAAAATGCCACGGCATGAAAAGAGGGGGTGATGTAGCGTTCGCATCACGATTGTGTAATTACCCTTTAAATGCTGCTTCGAAATCGTTGTTACTTGGAAAATTCATCTGCTGTTTTTGAGATGCAATCTCATAGCTGTAAAGCTGGCAGCAGCATGTCAATTACTAATTTGATCCTCCGATGTTTTGTCCTGAGGAACATAAGCATGCCTGGCTTCGCTGGTTGCTGTATCATTCCCATCTTGAAATGCCGTGGCATGAAAATAGGTGGTGATGTTGCATTCGCATTGTGATTGCGTAGATACCCTTTCGATGCACTTCATAATTGTCGTTACTCGAGAATTCATTTACTGTTTTCCATATGCAAATCTCATAGCTGTAAAGCCGGCAGCGGCATGCTTTGGCATTGGATTCTCAGATTAAACCCTGAGGAGGGGGAAAACGAATTGACTCCATTCATTCTATGGGAAAACGATCAGGCCTCAGTCTCTTCGACACTGTTCTGGCATGTTGTTCTGTTTTCTCTCTGTTGGCATTTGCTTGTTTCTCAAGCATCTCCTTGAATTGAGGTGATTCTTTCTTCAATCTGCGCAGTGAAGCTAAGCTTTGGTTTTTCAGCTCATTCTCTCTGAGTCCTAGTATTTTCTGAACCTAGCATTGTATCTTGAATTCCTTGAGCATGCACTTTCTTGGTCTTGATGCACAGGGATACGATCCTCTCGATTAGATTCAGAGAATTGAATCTAGGATGAGTTATATATACATTCATACCAGGCTTTATTCGGTCCACTGCCAGTAAAATTATTCTCACACGTTCTCTGTTGCACGAGTAACATGTGTATTTAGGGTTGATTTTGTATCTGAGTTCTTTTGGACGTCAATCCAATCACGAATATGGAAACTCTACTTTTTACATGGCGTTACAAAAGAACTTGTCGATACTTAAGTTAGTATGAATTGTTGTAAATGCGTGAAACTTATGCTCAGATTGAGATGCTTGCTAAACGACATTCCAAAATTACGGCGTAGTTAAGGTAAAATGATAGATCCATACCTTGAACCCCAAGTATTGTGAATTTTTTTGATTGTTGCAATGTGTACTAGCCATGCCCAATTACGGTATAATTTAATGTTGTATTTGGTATGATAGAATGAGATGGAACGACAAAATTGAATCGGGAAGAAATAGAATGGAATGGAATGAAGGATGATGTCTTTATTTGGTAAACTATGTCAATGAAATGGATATTTCTTGCTTATTTGCGAGAAAAATATTGAGGGACTGGAATTGAATGCATATGTTATAAATATTGTATGGGACTCTCCTTACCCTTGCATTTACTTAAATCACCTTTTTCTTAAGGACAATATTTTCATATTGAATCATCTGATTTATTTTGCATTTGATTGTAAAAATATAATCAATCTAAAATTACTACTTCAATAAATGGTTTTTGCAGTTCAGTATCCATAATTCATTTAATCTACTATTCTTGGATTACTTTAATGTACTAAACGCAGTAGCCCTTTATTCACAATTAATTTAATCTGATATTCATTCATATAAATCCATTATTATACAAGTCAAATATTATAAATAAATTAGAAACATATTTCTTAAATATAACCTGTGAAATCGTGACTTTTTGTCCTCGACTTGGTCTAAATCGCTTTGTTGGGGGCATTCCTCCCCAATATTGCCGACTTAAATATCTCCAATTCTTGAGCCTAGCATAGAATAACATTTCTGGACCGATTCCCAAATGTCTTGACGGGATCTTCTATATGGTAAATGCGGATGGTCCTGCGATTAATTTTTATATGAATGGTGTTGATGATGGTTAACGCAAAGGGAACCAGCCAAACCTATGGAATTATGCTTCAATACTTCTACATAATCGATCTTTCAGCAAACATGTTGAATGGGCAAAAACCAAAAGAGTTCATTAAGCTCATCAGACTTCAAAATCTGACCCTCTCTCAGGTTAAGTTGAGCGGACATATCCCTTCAAATATTGGTGACCTGAAAAACTTAGAATTTTTTGGTCTTTCTAGAAACAAATTGTTAGGTACCATCCCTTCGAGCATATCCAGCTTGGACTTCCTTAGTCATCTCAATTTGTCCTTCAAGCATATCCCTTTTGGCCATATTCCATCTGGCAACCATTTGCGCACCATGGACGATACATTTGTTTATCGTGGCAATGACAAGCTCTGCGGAGCTCCTATTCCTTATACTTGTCCTGGAGACGAGCCACCCAGTAGTGATGAGTGCAACAGTGATAATTCCAAGGAGATAAGCCTAGTGAAGGCAATTTGGATATCCGCAATTGGTTCTATGCAGGTTGGGACCTGGTTTTACGGTGGGATTTCTAGGATTCTGTAGCGTCCTGCACTTCAAGGGATCTTGGAGGGTCTCTTACTTCCAGGCGATGGATAAGGCTATTGAGAAATTTTCAATGACAACAGTGATCACCATGCTTTGGCTCAAGAGAACATTTCGAAGACGTAGGGGAGCTTGTTTAGCAATTAATACTTGCCCCCTTCTTGTTGACCAATTTCTTGCATCTCATCTTGGTTGAAGCCATTGTTGATTATTTTGGGCATGTGTACCAGAAAAGTTAGAGAGCTGGAGAAACTTACCCTACTTTGAAGAACTGCTTCGGTTTATTAGATGCATGGAAGAAAATACGTTCAAAGCAATAAACAGAATGTGTTTCAAGCCTTCGACTTTTCTTTTTCCTCTCTTGTCAATTTCTAGTGCGTCGCAATGTGAATATGTTTAGTTGCGTGCGTGGACCGGCCAATGTGGAAGGAACTACTGTTGAAGATACACTCCTATTTTGACCAACCCTATTTCATATTCGGGAGTGTATTGAACGCACTACACGTATAATGCACACTCACAACATATAACACTAAGATTGAATAAATGTCATCGATGAATTCTTCCAACAAATAGCAAATCTTTTCACAAAACCATTAAGAACTTAAAAGGGAATCATTGATTTTCATGCACCAACTTGAGGGCAAGTATCAAGATACATACTTCCCTAGTTTGTTTAGATAGTATCTTCATTATAAATTTTAACTAGATTGTGCAATGACAAATTGTTATTTTTTTTAAGTATGTGGCGAGATATGCTATTTGAATTTTCTTATCAAGGAAATAACGTTGAACGCGTTTGTTAGAAAGAATATTGGATACATAAGCTAGATTATCCTATCACCATCGAGGTTATATTATTTTGAAAAGCCCTAAAAATAAGTCTCCCTAATCACTTCTGATGACGTTTCTAACCATTTAACTACACAATGATATGATTGATTATCACATTGACATCTCCGGTTGTTTACTGAAATCCATGACACACATCGCACTTCCGCATGACGTTCACGGCTCCCTTCCGTTGAAAATACAAAAACATACGTGCACAACGTACAACTAATAATCTATTTATAAATTGAAAACCACGATCTAAACCCTGGTTTGGATAATTTCACCGGCACGAACATCCTCACGAGAGCAGACTTTAGCCTCAAGAATTGATTCGAGAAGAACGGCCATGATTGAAGCTCGATGGAGATCGATCCTTCATTTCTTCGATGGGCAGAAATGAAAGTGAAAGTGCCCGACTTCGATTCAATCAATAGCGCTGATTCTCAGTACCTCTCTTGTATCACCATCGCTGACCTCAAGTCAACTCCAGTCCACACAAAAGCCACCGTCGAGCCTCTGTTGCCGGCCACCGTACGCTAGGCCACAACAGAACCAGAGAACAGAGAGCAGAGCACTCATCACCACTCACTCCATAGTTGAAAGTTCCTCTATATTGAAGAATTTTCTCGTCTTCAAGTCCTCGCCGCTGCCTCCAAAAGTCGTCCGGCACCACTCATCGCCACCGGTCTCTGCTTTCAAAGTTGCACCGGTTGTGCTCTATCATACACTTGTTTTAATTTTTAGCCGAGTAATTGGTGGAAGCTCCTTTGCCGGCGTCAATACTCACCAGAGACACATCCGGAACCCTTCATCAATCTTAGTTCGTGACCAGTAATCGCACCATCAAGTGGGGAAAATATTCATCTAAAGCCAAGTTGGGAAATTGCGGAGAGCTAAATCGTCCTAAACTAGCTTTGAGATTCTAAGATCTTATGCTCTTATGTTACTTTTTGTTATTCGAGTAGGTGGATTTCCAACGCCAAGACGGTGCCTTGGTTTGTGGATGAAGTAACTTGAAGAATGCAGATGTTTCTAATAACAATTCCGGTGGTCACCTACCGATTCAATTTGGAAATTTCAAAATGATCATTTGATATGTCTTGGGACTCAATTTCTAGTCCTATTCCCTCTACAATGGGGGCTACATCTCTGAGAGAGTGGCATCTTGAAGGTAACGAATTAGGCAGGAATGTTTTAAAAAAATATTGGCCGACTATCCAATCCGGAGGCGATGGACATTGATTTTTGAATGGCGTTGAAAGCGAAATCCAATTTGCAAATCTCAAGAGCTTGACCAAAGCTATCAGTTTTCCTGAATGAAGTTGTTGTAAATGTTAGCGTGTCTTGCATTTCTCTTTTCCACATTCGAGAGAGTCTCATGTCCAAGTTGCAAAGTGAGACCAGAATTCCCAAACTAGTTTCAAACGTAGAGAATTATTTCAACATTAGACATGTCATATGCAAGTATTACAGATGAAATTCACGATTGGTTACCCAATGCTTTGTCTAACATTGAAGTGCTGTGTCTCTTCAATAATATTACTAGAGGCAACACTTTCAAAATTATTGAAAAAAAGAAGAAGAAAAAGATAATGCAATTACATTCAGTGTCACTTGGAGAAAATGTCATTGGTGACAACAATCCTCTTGTGAGTCAGATAACTTACAACTGGTAAAAGCGATGAATAGTTCGGAAGTGTTGAGTTGGGAAACTCAATCTCTTGTCAGTAAGTGCAAAGATAAAATGCGGGCCTTCAGACATGTGCAAATAATCCATTGCCTTCGAGAAGCCAACTTAGTAGCAGATTGGGTAGTAAAAGTTCACAAACATGGCTACTTACCTTTGAATTGGGCCTCATCTCCTCCTACAACTTTGCTAGATCTGTTATGTAATGACGCCCATCTTCCGGGCCTCACTTATTTACTTTGTTAATGAAATCAGTCCGTTTTTTTGACCAAAACAAAAAAAGACAACAATCCTCTTGAATTGACATTTATGTGTCGCTCAATTATTTCTCATTATTCAAAATCTCAATTTGATTGGACAACAATCCTTTCTAAGCTCCATAATTAGAGGGGTTGGGCATTGATTTTTTTGGCAAAATATGATATCAATTTTTGGGAACTGATTGAAGTTCCAACCTTGCGAGATGAAGTATGTTTTTCGAGTACACTTTTGAGGATGCAACAGGAAATTAATACAGAAAAGAAGTACTATGTATCTACTTTAATTCTTTAAGAGTAAGGACTTGAACGGTAATTGTAAGAACGATAGCCATGGACGAAATCATTATTCGGCTTTGAGGTGTCTTCACTTTTCGCCATTGCCTCCGGTGTGAATGGATTTCAAGAGTCAAATTACCCTGATAATACAATGTAGTCTTCTGAACTCTCGTGATGAAAACCTGTAAATGCGGAATGAAGTCAGCCAACTATATCAGGACAAACAAGTATCGAGAGATGTTCTCCCAACAGTGAAAGGTTGAAAAGTTTAACAAGACAAAGTACAACTCCATGCGACATCGAAGTATGTTGAATCATTAGCCTTCTCTGCAAATGTTTGGAAATCCCAATAGGCTAAAACATTAAAACATTTGGTTGGATCGATCATTTTCAGTGGCTTTTTGACGAATTAAGAAAGAAATAAGGGCTAATCGAGGCAATCTCATAACCCCACAATCAGTGTCAACTAGGGGAGGTTTGGGGCTTTTCCTTGGGTGATCATAGAAACAAGATATTTCACTTATAAATATTAAAATACAGCCTTCTCATCATAATATGAGATAATTGATCATTCATGTAAGAATATATAGGATTATAAATTTTTAAAAATATATGAGAATGATGATAAATCGATCCTATAGCATGTCCTGTTTCAACAAACTTCCGTAGAATTCTTTGAAAAGCGCATTCTTGTTGTTAGCATTTTTTCACTTATTTTTATTTATTTTATTTTTTATGATAATGTGTTGTAACCAAATTGATCCAACCTTACCGACTTATCCCATCAATGTTTTACTTTGCAAAATTGAATTCAAATTTCCCTCATCTGACAATTAGTCTGATTCTTTCGTAAATTTATTCACTTCCTTAAATTTTATCTTTCTCTCAACACATTAATCTAAATCTATGTTTATATGCACATGCGTCTATGTTGGCAAGATTATTTTAAGAGATCTTAATAGGTATGGCTTTGTACAGCCATGGGTATTAATGTATGTATAAGTTAAACTTATCAACTTTTTCTTAAATTACATGTGAAATGGAAACTTAAGGAGAAGACGAAAGGGTAAATAACTTGGCGGAGCGGAAAACAACATTGTCCCCAAAAATAATTGTCTTGTCCAACTTTAAAATGTAAATCATATTTAAAAAAATCTCCCTAACAAGTTCCAAATGCTTTTGCACATGTGCAAATAACTTTAGTATTAGCATCAAATGTATGTAGGTAAGAGTATGTGAATTGTATAGCATTTCATTTTAAAAAGAAACTGTCAGGAAGGACGAAATAGATAAAAAATATATAAAAAAACAAATTCCCTTGACCAATTCAAATGAAACCCACTTTGGAGGGGACAAAGATGGATTTGGGTTTCGACTAACGCTAATAAAAAACAAATGAGGATCGAGCTGGGGGAATCATGTAAGGTGTGATGGGTCACTCTCAATTACGTGTCAAGTGTTATCGACATCAACTTATACACTCTAGCTCATATGGTCGATATGGAAAGCAAGAAATTCATGGGTTTTTAGATCTAGCAGACTAAAACCATACAAAATTGTGGAGGAAGCCAGTTATGATCTTGAACTCTACAGAAAATAGAGCTCCAGTACTGCAACACAGAACCAAAATGAAAGAGAAAGTTTGCTAAAGGAGGAGTGGATACCACCGCCAATAGGCTTGTTGAAATTAAATGTGGATGGGTCTTGGTATTGTGTCTCAAAACAGGGAGCGGTTGCTGGGATTTGCAGAGACCATCGCGGGCGTCTTGTGGGTGGATTTGCCAAGAAATTCCTTGCTCCGTCCGCCCTTGTCGTGGAAACCTAGCTCTAAAGGAAGGGCTGCACTTCTTGGAGAAGACACGAACGGAAGTTCTTCAGTTCAATGAACAGAGTCAAACAAGTACAGCAGTTCCGGTTCAGTTAGTGACCGACAACTCGATAGCAGGAAATGTTATCCTAGGCCGGGCTGAAGTTCCATGGGCTGTCCAGTCGGTGGTGGCAGATTGTCAACAAAAGCTGGGCTCTTTACTTGGAGTGTCTATCGCCGTTTGTCCGCGAGAAACGAATGAGGCCGCGGATGGATCACGAAGGCTTGCCGAAACGATTCCCTTGCAACAAACTGGCTGTCTAATCCTTCTCACTGTCTTACATCTCTTTTATGTTTGGACTTGGGTAAATGTCCTCGTATTGTTCCTACGAAGTAATGAAAGAAATCTTTATTCGACCAAAAAAAAAATGTGGTGTATATGTTTTCGGTTCGATAAATCCGAGTCCACCAAAAGCCCAACGATGCGGAGTCAAGAGGGCATTTTGCTAACTTTGATTAGTAGTTTGACGTACGAAGATGATGTTGGGCTCAACTAAGCTCGTTATAATCGAATTGCAAGTTGGGCTCCGAGAGAATGTGATGAACATATTGCGATACTGGGAGTTCCTTTTTCTTTTCTCACGCCATCCTTTCATTTGTATAAAACTAGCAAACGATCGCTCGTGTTACGTGTGCGCAAGGATGCGGCATTTGAAAGATTAAGTAAAACCATCCTATTAAAAAAATATTTGAGCACATGAAATTGATAGAAATAAAAAATTAAAAAAAAATCATACATTGCATAGAGAGTGATAAAAAGAAAAAATGCAAATAAATTGTACACATATGTGCATATGTAAAGAGAACGTAATTTGAAGATTTGAAATTCTTCTTTTGGAAGGTTATTGTAGAATAGAAAAGATTCGAATTCAAACATTGAAATATATGAGAGGCGGTATAAAATTATAAAATTCTCCAGTTTTGGTGGCAGCCGCTGGATCCATGATACATGGCCACTGTGGCAACCAGGTTGCTTCGAGCGGACACCGACTTCTGTATGCAAATAACTCCTTGCATTAAATGTCAACCACTTATCATCTTGGTTTTTAATTTTTTTATTTGTTCATGCCATTGCTTTTCTCTGAATTGAGCTCCCCCCCTTCATTTTGTCTGAAAATGACAAATTTATATACACTGACAATTACCGGTCTTGAGAGGTAACTGCTTTTTGTTTGTTTGTTTGTTCGTCGTCCTCCTTTGATCGTTATTACAGAATAAGGATGACATACGTTTTGGGTTGGCTTTGACGGGTTGACAGTTTGACTGGTCTCCGAAGGCACGACTTTGAAAATTGGAGTCGTCCATTGGGAAGTCATCATGGCCGGTGATCAGAAAATGACCTGAAAAACAATTTATAGTCACTCTTTCCTTGGTGAATCAAGACCGCTATCCACATTATTAAAGCAATACTTGTTCTCAAGTCCTGAAGAATCTATGGCTTCTTACGTTGGTTTTGAATCTATCCTCTTATGGGCAATCTTTGTCATTTGAGTAATTGAGTTTTGTCATTCCAAAGCTTTGACCAATGTAAGCCATATTGGTACAGAGAGGTTAGCTCTTCTTATGTTCAAGCATGGTCTCAAATGGAAGTTGGTAATTCCAAACAAGTTGGCAATTCAATTTGACAAAAGTTGGTAAATTACTTTAATTTAGGTTGAAAGTTTCATAGAAGAGTTAATATACTTGAAACTTTTATTAAATCATGCATATAAAAGTTGATTAGTTAGAACAAAAACCGATAATTTGCAAATTGTAAAAGAATTGGTCATTTTATAGATTTTTTTAATAAATAGCAACACGTTATCTAGGAAAAAAAGTCACCGGTCATTTTCTTTTCGCCAATAATTTTTTACACTTGCCAATGTAAAAAAGCCTCTCATTGCCATATAATTGCAGAAAATTGATTATAGATATGAGATTAGTTATTTAGTCCAAATGGCATATATAAGACCCAGTACAAGAATAATCTAAGAGTTTCTTCCAATGTAATTTGGCCAAAAAATCAGGATACATTCGAGAACAATAAAATCGTTAATATTTGGCATCCGGAAAAGTTTTTACAGAAAAAAATAAAAAAAAGTAACATTCAAATTGCATGTAATGCTACAACCATTTGATTTGATTTCCTAAAACGATTTATTTTTTTGCATAGATTTTCCTTCCTTTTCTTAGAAAATACTTTTGCTTTTTAAAAAAAAATAAAAAACCGAGCGTGCAATTTCAATGGTTATTCAAATGGAGAGATAATATTTTCAAGTTGGCATGTAATGCTATAACCATTTGAATCAATTTCCTAAAACAATTTAATTTTGCAAAGATTTTCCTTCCTTCTTTAATAATCTAAGAAAAAAAGTCAACGATCATTTTTTTTTCACCAATAATTTTTTGACACGTACCAATGTAAAAAAGCCTCTCATTGCTATATAATTGCAATGAAAATATATATGCCTGGGGTGTGCCAAAATGATGTTGACAAAGATTGATGTAAGTCTAAGATAATCTGAGCTTCTGATGATTGGAAAGCGATCAAGATCACTCTGTGGTTGCACAACCGAGCACAAAGCGTGTGAACGTGACATGGGTGGAGTGATGAATTTACTAATCTGGTGCAATGAAATGCAAAATCGGAAAAAATTTAAAGGATATTGAAATGAAACTAAATTAAAAGGAAACTATAGAAGTTACAATGTACCAAGAAGCGAAAGTACGAGGAAATTGAATGGATAAACTCTCGGGGGCTTTGTTTTCTTCCAACGCCTAAGCCTCTTTAATGTTCTTGAAGAGAAGTTGAACCATTTTTGAGACACTTTGTTTGAAATTTTCCAGTTTTGGACCCACCCTATTAGTAGTCGCGTGGTTTACGCTCAATCCCTCTACCGGAAGGGAGTGAGTTTGAATCTCCGCAGTTGCTTGTGCGACTCACCCCCGGTCTGGGGAGGTGGGTCCCCTCGGATTGGTCCAGGTTTACGCCTCTGGCTACCAACTGTACGGCGGTTTCCGGATCACAAAAAAAAAAAAAAATTCTCCAGTTTTGGTGGCAACCGCTTGATCCATGATACATGGCGACTATGGCAACTACCAACTAGGTTGCTTCGACCGGACACCGACTTCTGTATGCAAATAACTCCTTGCATTAAATGTCAACCACTTATCATCTTGGTTTTAATGTTTTGTTTGTTCATGCCATTGCTTTTCTCTGAATTGAGCTTCCAACTTCATTTTTGTCTGACAAATTTATATACACTGACAATTGCCAGTCTTAAGAGGTAAATAGGGTTGTAAGCATCATCTCTTTCCTCTCTCTCTCTGTTTTTTTTTTTTTTTTGGTCGTCCTCCTTTGATCGTTATTGCAGAATAAGGATGTCACACGTTTTGGGTTGATTTTGATGGGCTGACCGTTTGACTGGTCTCCGAAGGCATGCCTTGGAAAATTAGAGTCGTCCAATGGGAAGTCATTATGGCCGGTGATCAGAAAATGACCTGAAAAACAATTTATAGTCACTCTTTCCTCGGTGAATCAAGACCGTTATCCACATGATTAAAGCAATACTTGTTCTCAAGTCCTGAAGAATCTATGGCGTCTTATGTTGGCTTTGTGTCTATCCTCTTATGGGCAATCTTTGTCATTCGAGTAATTGAGTTTTGTCATTCCAAAGCTTTGACCAATATAAGTCATATTGGTACAGAGAGGGTAGCTCTTCTTATGTTCAAGCATGGTCTCAAATGGAAGTTGGTAATTCCAAACAAGTTGGCAATTCAATTTGACAAAAGTTGGTAAATTACTTTAATTTAGGTTGAAAGTTTCATAGAAGAGTTAATATACTCGAAAATTTTATTAAATCATGCATATAAAAGTTAATTAGTTAGAACAAAAACCGATAATTTGCAAATTGTAAAAGAATTGGTCATTTTATATATTTTATTAATAAATAGCAACATGTTATCTAAGAAAAAAAGTCGCCGGTCATTTTTTTTTCACCAATAATTTTTTGACACTTGCCCATGTAAAAAAGCCTCTCATTGCCATATAATTGCGGAAAATTGATTGTAGATATGAGATTAGTTATCTAGACCAAATAGCATATATGAGACCTAGTACAAGAAAAATCTAAGAGTTTTTTTTTTTTTTGATACCCAGTACTCCACTTGCCAAGCTATTGACTTCGCCGACCACCTAGCGCCGCTGAGCTATCGATTTCCCATGTAATTTGCCCAAAAAATCAGGATACATTTGAGAACAATAAAATCATTGATATTTGGCATCCGGAACAGATTTTACAGAAAAAAATAATGAACAAAAACGTAACATTCAAATTGCAAGTAATGCTATAACCATTTGATTCGATTTCCTAAAACGATTTAATTTTTTGCATAGATTTTCCTTCCTTTTCATATAAAATACTTTTGCTTGTTTCTTTTTTTTTTTTTTTAAATAAAGAAACTGAGTGTGCAATTTCACTGGTTATTCAAATGGAGAGATAAATTTTTCAAATTGGCATGTAATGCTATAAACATTTGAATCAATTTCCTAAAACGTTTTAATTTTGCAAAGATTTTCCTTCCTTTTCATTTAAAAAACTTTTGGCTTTTCTTTCACACGATTGTGCTATTTCACGGGATATTCAAATGGAGAGATTTTCTTCTTTAAAATGTACAACTTTTAAAAACAAGCACAAAGAACCACCGATCTAAAAGCCCTCATAGGATTTCTCCTTTGTATTTTTAAGGACAAATAACCCAAAAATTTATAAACCTATTACATGGATTTCAGTTTAGCTTTAATTTTTTAATTTGTCAATGTAATCCAAAACCTTTTTACAAATTTTCAAAGAAGTCCATCCGCTCAATTTAGGATGGAAATCATTGATGTGGCGATCCAATTAAATTGTCCATCCTAAGTGGCACAACCGGCAGCTGATATGAACCATCTTAGATGAAATGACGTAGTTTTGAACTTATTTTCTCATTTTCTTTCGTTTCTTTTTTCTCTTTTTTTTTCCCTTACTCTTTCCTTCTCTAATATTCATCTTCTTCCCTCTGCCGGCAAGGACCGAAGGGGGTCGTTAGCATGTTGGTGATGGCCGGCAACCCTCACCTGCGGCCAGTGTGGTTCCAGAATGTGTTTTGAAACGAGCTCATGGTGTAAAACTTAGCACTTGTGAAGTTTGATGACCTCGAGGTCAACCTGGGGAAGGAGCTGGAGCCAAGGGACTGCCTCCATGCGTTGCATCTCCCACAGTGACATGAAGCTTGCCGTCATCACGGATCTTGGCGTGAGTCTCAAGGAAGTCCCAGCCGTCGAGCGAGACGACGTCGGGCTTGACATTGATAGAGCAATGGATGTGATTCGGGGAGACAATGAAGATTATATTGTCTCAAGGAAAAATATAACTTCAGGACGATTTGGCGTTCATTGTCTCCTCCATTTTGAAGGAGGCGAATACAAGTGTTCAACAGGAAAGTAAAGAGTTAAAAAAAAAAAAAAAAAGAACAAGACAAAAGAAAGAAAAATTTAAAAATTTTGCAAAACTATGGCGTTCAAATTACCTTCCCACATCAACTGTGGCTTTACCATGTAAAATGGTTGGTGCTAATTGAGCTGCCGCATAAATGATTTCCGACCTAAATTAGCCGGATGGATTATATTAGGAATTCATTAAAAGGTTTAGAACTACATTAGCCAAATTGACAAATTTATGACTAAATTGGTATTTATACTATAGGATTATGATTTTTTTTTGGATATATCTCCATTTTTATTACACTATAGGTCACTAATCTAGATGTTGCTTAAATGAAAGGAGGGTTACCTTTTTCTATTGGAAAAAATGAAAGTTACTATTTCATAATACTGGTCATTTTGTGATAAAATAGGGTGCGGTGGATGCAATAACTAATTTCTGGAGATGATACATTAACAATAGCCAGTTTTAGAGGTACACAGTGCCATTAGCGTCCCTCTTTCTTCGCTTTTGTTTGTCGTCCTCCTTTAACCTTATTACAAAGATTCAAGATGATACGAGTTTTGGATTGATTTTGATAGGTGGACCGGTGGGTCTTGAAAGTCATTGCCTTGGAAAAATGAGTCATCCTCTAGCAAGTCATGATTGACAGTGATAAAAAATGACCCCAATAATATATTATAGTGACTCTTTTCTTGGTGAATCAAAGACCAAGCAATACCTGTTCTTAGATCCTAAAGAACCTATGACGTCTTGCGACAGCGTTGTGATTATCTTCTTATTAGCAATATTTGTCATTCAACTAATTGAATTTGGTCATTCCATCGCTTCAACCAATGTAAGTTTTATTGGTGAAAAAGGGGAAGCTCTTCGCTTTTGTTTGTCGGCCTCCTTCAACCCTTTTACAAAGATTAAAGATGTTACCGTTTTGGATTGATTTTGATGGGTGGACCGTGTGGCGGGTCTTGGAAGTCATTGACTTGGAAAGTTAAGAGTCATCCTCTACGACCGTGTGGCGGGTCTTGGAAGTCATTGACTTGGAAAGTCAAGAGTCATCCTCTATCGAGTCATGATTGACAGTGATCAGGAAATGACCCCAACAATATATTGTAGTGACTCTTTTCTTGGTGAATCAAAGACCAAGCAATTCTTGTTCTTAGATCCTGAAGAACCTATGGCGTCTTGCGGTGGCCTTGTGTCTACCTTCTTGTTGGCAATCTTTGTCACTCAAATTGTCGAATTCAGTCATTCCATTGCTTCGACAAATGTAAGTTGTATTGGTGTGGAGAGGGAAGCTCTTCTAAAGTTCAAGCATGGTCTCACTGATCCTTGGAAACGCTTGTCATCATGGACCGGTGAGGAATGTTGCAAGTGGGAAGGAGTTGAATGTAACGAGAAGACAGGCCATGTCTTAAAGCTCGATCTTCATAATCCATGTATTGAAGAGATTGATATGCTTGAACCTTCATATAAGTGCAGGTTGGGAGGTAACATAGTTCCTTCTTTAACAGAACTGAAGTATCTGAAGCACCTGGATCTTAGCGTCAACAACTTTTCAACCCATAAAATCCCAATGTTCTTTGCTTCTCTTAAAAAATTAGAGTATCTCAACCTCTCATATGCAGGCTTCAATGGAGATATTCCTAGGCAGCTCAATAACCTTTCCAAATTACAGTACTTGGATCTTAGTAATGACTTTGTTCTAGGTTATTTAACCTCGAACGATCTTGATTGGATGTCAAAGTTATCTTCCTTGACATACTTGCACATGTCTGGTGTTGGCCTTTCGAGTGCCAAGGATTGGTTTGGTTCCATTAACATGCTTTCATCTTTGCAATCTTTAAGATTGAGCAATTGCCAATTGCAAGATATTTCTAGCTCTTTGCAGGCCAATTTCACCTCTCTTAGATTCCTCACTATCGACTCCAATAATTTAAGTTTTATTCCTCCATGGATCTTTAACTTGAGCAAGTTAGAACATATTGATCTGTCTGACAACTTTCATATCAAAGGTCCTTTTCCCACGGTAATCATTGAGAATAATCAAAGGCTTGCCTTCTTTGACGTGTCTTTAGATTCGCTACATGGTGAATTTCCAAAAAACATGAGCAATCTTTGCAAATTGCAAGTGGTACAATTAAGCAGTAACTACTTCAACGGGAGTATCTCCGTCATCTCAGATGGTCCTCATGGTTGTGTCCAGAGTAAGTGGAAGATCTTTGATGTTGCTGGCAATAAATTTAGTGGTGACTTCCCCAATCAATTCGGAGATTTCAAAGAACTAGAGTTTCTCGATCTTTCATTGAACTCGATTTCTGGTCCTATTCCTTCCAATTTGGGGGAGCTATCATCTCTAAGAGAGTTGCATCTGAATGATAACAAATTGAGTGGGATTATTCCAGAAAGTATTGGGCAACTATCGAATCTGAAGGAGCTCCAAGTCCACAATAATTTTTTATATGGAGTTTTAAGCGAACTTCACTTTGAAAATCTCGGAAATTTGACCGGCTTAGACATTTCTTCCAATGAGCTCATATTAAATGTGAGCTCTACATGGGTTCCGCCATTCCAAGTTCATGAGATAGATTTGTCAGATTGTAAAGTGGGACCTGAATTTCCAAAATGGCTTCAAACACAGAGAAACATTACTAGTTTGATGATGTCAAATGTGAGCATCTCAGATGACATTCCTGATTGGCTCTACAACATTTCCACTAATATTACACATTTGGATATCTCAAACAACATGCTTAATGGCCAAGTTCCCCAAGACATCGGAGACAAGATGCCACGGTTAACAGTATTGAGACTTTGGGGTAATAATCTCACTGGTGGTATATCAAGTTCATTGTGTCAGTTGAATGACCTGACTGAAATTAATCTCTCAAAAAACCAACTGTCTGGGAGACTTCCTCGATGTTGGAGAGCATCGCAAAAGGTGAAGACTTTTGTATTTGGGGATAACAAGTTGAATGGTCAGATTTCGAAATCCTTGTGCCATCTTCAGCAATTACAAGTTCTTAGCCTATATAGGAATGGATTTAGTGGAGTAATCCCAAATTGTTTGTCGAATCTACAACAAATGACTTTTTTTGACCTCAGCGACAATGAATTCACGGGTAGGTTACCTCCATTCGGGGAACATTCTCAGTCATTGGCAATGATTAATTTAGAGAAAAATCACTTTGTTGGAGGCATTCCTCCACAATTTTGCCAACTTCGCTATCTCCGAGTCTTGAGCCTAGCACAGAATAACATTTCTGGACCCATTCCCAATTGTATTGACGGATTCTTGTCCATGGTTGATAGCACCCTTTATTTTGAGGACTGGTCATATATTTTCGGTCTCAATGTTTTGGTTAACACAAAGGGAACCAGCCAAATATATGGTGATGTGATTTCATACTTCTTCTCAATCGACCTTTCTGCAAACATGTTGGATGGGCAGTTACCAGAAGAGTTTACTAGGCTTGTCGAACTTCAAAATTTGAATCTATCTCAGAATAATTTAAGTGGTCACATACCCTCAAACATCGGTGACCTAAAACAGTTGGAATCTCTTGATCTATCCAGAAACAAACTGTCAGGTATCATCCCTCCAAGCATATCCAACTTGGACTTCCTTAGTCATCTGAATCTGTCCTTCAACAAACTCTCTGGCCGTATTCCATTCGGCAACCATCTACGTACTGTGGATGATGAATCTGTTTATCGTGGCAACAATGGACTATGTGGAGCTCCTCTTTCGAAGATATGTCCTGGAGATGAGCCACCCAGCAGGGATGGGCACAACGGTGATAATTCAAGTGGAGATAGGCCTAGCGGAGGCAATTTGGATATCCATAATTGGTTTTATGCAGGATTAGGACCTGGTTTCACAGTGGGATTTCTGGGATTTTGTAGCATCTTGCATTTCAAGCGATCTTGGAGGGTCTCTTACTTTCGAGCGATGGACAGGGCTATCAAGGAATTCTCTGTGACAACAATGATCACCATGCTTTGGTTCAAAAGAACAATTCAACGACGCGGATAGGAGCTTGTTTAGCAGGTAAGCTTGGCCCTTTTCTTGCAAACCAATTTCTTGCATCTTATCTTGGTTAAAACCATTAATGATTATATTGTGCATGTGTACCAGAAGAGTAAGAGAGGTGGAGAAACTTGCCCGACTTTGAAGAAGTGCTTTGTGTTATCAGATGGATAGGAGAGCTTTCAGTTCAAGTAATAAACAGAACGTGTTTTTTAGTATTTAACTTAACGTTTTCCTCTTTTGACCTTCTCTAGTATGTGGAAGAATGAATATGTTAAGTTGCTTGGTTCAAGTTGGAAGGAATCACTGTGGAAGATATATACTCTATTTATTTGATGAACTCCATTTGAGGTCTGGGAGCGCATTGACTGCACTGCACATGATGCACCGTCGTAGTAAATTACACTTGATTTGGTAGCTAAATGAGAGTAATACAATAGTTTCTTCGAGCAACTCACCCATATTTTCACAAAGCCATCAAGAAATAAAAGGCATCATCAATAATCACGCACCAACTCGAGCTCAAGTTTACTAGGATCCTAACTTCCCCAGTTTGTTTAGATGTTTCTTAATTTTAAATTATAATTAGGAATGGCATATGAAATTTCACAAATGTCGTGGACTCACATGCAAAATAAATTGAAGTTGAACCTGGCTTTCTGATGAAGTGATCTCAAGACTCGGGCTTGGTGGAGCTCGAGCCAATTTGAAATTAACAAACAAGCCAGTCAAAAGTGATGCATGTGAATGTGCTTCATACATTTTGGTTTGGATAAAGATATCACAAGTGCCAATACTTTCGGATGACGCTTATTTGAATATCATTGATATCCAAAAACTGCTCAGCAACAGTCGGACAAGTGGGGAAAACTTTTTTTCAACCACTCATGTACAATAATTTAAAAAAAAACTGCATTTAAGTACCATAACTTTTAATCGATTACTTAAGTACCAAAACACTTTAAGAACGTCCCTCGAAATGCCTAAAATTCAAGTTGGCATGATACTCGTAATGGACATTTTTAAAAAGTTTTTAAAAATTTCAGTTCGCAGTCTTTGACCGCGTCATCTCGACGAGTTGAAGAATACAAGCCTGCTGACAGAAGCAAATGAAGAGGAAAGTGCTTTGGTATGCGCCTTTCGAACTTTCTCTTGGGAAATATTTTGGTCTGCTTACGTTGGAATGAGTCGCAGATCCAAGCGTGCAGAGCTACTTTCGATTTGGGCTTTAATTGTTTGTATTTTTGCGAAGAAAAGCGGGAAAGATTACCATTGGAGTATGGTTTCGCAAGGATCAAAATTAGCTTGCGATGTTGTGTTTCAGCTATCCCTGATCGGGTGCGGCGTCCGATTGCTGGCTCTTTTTAAAATTTTGGGTGACATTACACTCAAGTATATAAAATCATTAGAAAACCCCTCTCCCTTCCTCCATTTCTCCTTCTTTTACGCCTCACTCAGCTACCTGTTGCCGCTTTTGTAGTCCGTCTATTGGAAGACCTTAGATATGAGAGTTTATTTTAAACAGTAAGCATTTCATAAGCTCCGTCTGGTTTTTTTTTTTTTTTTGGTTGAAAGCTCCGTTCAGTTTTTTTTTTTGACTAAAAATGTTGACATAACTTAGTTTTTTTTAGGAGAAGTGGTGCCAAGTAAGTACCTTATAAAAAAGAAAAAAAAAACCAAAATTCGATAACGAGGTTCGACCACCCTCTCGGATGTGTAGGTCCTTTATAAAAGTAGAACTAGATCTAGACTAACGTATAGAGTTGCATAATGAATGAAAACAAAATTATGTCCGCATGATAGGCATGTGTTATTATTATTATTTTTAAACTTATTAATAAAAGGATGGTAGAGGCAATCAGCATGACTGCCTCCTTGAGGCATTACCCTAAAAATCCCACACTCGCTACATATGTGATCATATTTTGACATAGAATTCACCTTTCTCATAATATTGATGTTATACTATTATTTGATCAACCATGCCCAAGCTAAGACTCTATAACCTCAAATAATGCATCAAAAAAGAAATGGAAGAGATATATCTCGCAGTCAAGTTTTGGTTCACTTGTGAAGTATTCACCACACTTGATATTTCATTTTTTTATAGTTTGAACTCGGAATGCTTCGAGAGGGAAAGTTGCTGAAAGTCAAATGTTCAGCTTGTAAAAAAGTCAATCATGAGACATTGGATTGAAAATCGAGTGACACAATTGGCTTAAAACGAGTACGAACCTTTCAACTTGCATTGTATGCATGACCATGAATTGGGGAATGCAATAAGTGATATTGTGCAAAACTATTGTCACGCCCGGATCCTCGGGCACGCACACATCCTTCTACTCTTGGTCGATTTTATAATGCGATATCTCAGGACTATGTATCGCCGACCCTTTCATTCTTTAAGCACATGCGGAAGCAGTTAAAATCCCCAGACAATAAAATAATGGGATAGAAAAGCAGGGCCATATTTCTCATATTGAAACTTATAACCAAACTTTTATACAAAACACAAACCAGAGCACTTCACAACTTTTTACTCTTAACTCTATTCACATCAATTGAAGTTCACAAAAGAAGATGGAATCTCAATCAATCCGGGTCGTACTCAAGACTCCTCTCGGAATTATCTTCTTTTTCCAAAAATCCTTTTCCTCAAGTTCGCCTTCGAGTTCTTCTTCTCAAACTCCTCCTCCTCAGCTCCTCAACGGAGTCCTGAAATGTTTCCCCAAACTGGAATGAGACTACGTCTCAGTGAGTTTTATCCCACTAAGCCCGATTAGTAAACCATTATACTATAGGCTGCTTAAACACGCATAGGGCAGAGGACTTACCTTGGCCTTAGATTCCACCTGCAAGTCAGTACAATTCACATACCTTATGTATAGAATCGATACATCCAGCAATTGAAATGCATCACTCAACTCAATAAATCACAAGGGTCCAGATTATAGGGCCAAATCGTTATGACACGTCCCACACCATGTTACACAATTTTGTCTCATAATCCGGCGCATCAAACTCAATTATCATGCGTTCCAATTGTTAATTACACCCCTCAAGGGTACGGCCAACTCTATTGGCGGTCTTCTGGCATTGCCAGGCGTCGTCTCCCCCGTGAGCACGACAACGTCTCTCAATTAGACGGCTTCCTCGAAGGGGCGTAGGTCCATAATCTACTGCGACCCGAGTACAACCTATTCACAAGTTTGGTGTCTTCTGGCATAGCCAGGCTTCGTCTCTCCCATGAGCACGGCAACGTCTCTCAATTAGACGGCTTCCTCGAAGGGGCGTAGGTCCAGAATCTACTGCAACCCGAGTCCCAATGAATGGGTAACATCCGGCTTAACAGCCTAGGATGGTTTCTCTTAACCAACACACGACCAATCAATCTCGGCCCAGGACACTGTGCATTGCACTCAAATGCCTCCATTAAATAGTGATCCTGGCCTATTTTCTTTGTATTAAAAACATCCCGAAAATAGTCGTGTGTGGGTACACGGTCAATTCGAACCAGAAGACTGATACTTATCTTTTTCAAACCCCACTATTTGATATGGTACTTAAAATTCATTTTTGGTGTTAAAACCTGACACCCGGGATTTTCTAAATAAATATCAAAATTCACAAATTTTGGAATTAAATACCAAAAATCCAATCAGCACTCAATTTGCATAATTTAACACTCAATTGCAGAATTTAACCACGCCATTTACCAATCCATAATTCAATCTCAATCAATTCTAATAAATTTAGGGTAAATCTCTAAAATATCACAATTTATTTAATTCCATGCAACGTGGAGCTCAAATAAATAAACGGACTGTGCCACGACAATCAGCACGAGATTTCGGTCGTCGGCCATCAAAATCTTGATTTTCGAAAAATAAATAAATAAATAATTAATTAGTTTCAAAAATTAATTATTAAATATTAAAAATTCCGTTTAGCTCAAAATAAGGTCCAATTAAATAAACAGACTTCACCACAGTCATCAGCATAATATTCTGGTCACTGGCCATCCCAATTGAATTTTCGGAAAATAAATAAATAATTAATTTAATTCCGAAAAATAATATTTAAATGCCAAAAATCACACTTAGGCCCGAATCGCCAAATTGAAGCCCAATTAGGGGTCGGAAAATTTCCGAGATACTTCCAATAAATAGTAGACCACGTCTACTTGCTAATTGCGCAGTCAATTTATCTAAATCACATAACAATTGACTAATAATTGCTAATTTATTCTAATCTAACAACCTAAACATAATTAATTAAAACTAAACAAACCTTAAGCATAATTAGCCAACTAATCCAGGATTAGTGAGATTACTCACCAAATTGCGTGCAAATTGGATCAATCCGACGAGGGCGACGCGAGGAACGATTCTTCCCAAAGCGACTCACGGACAGCCCAAAAGCGGGCCCGAACCAGCTGGAAACCCATTTCGTGGGTTGTTGGTTGGCTGCGAAACAGGGGAAAACAGAGATGGTTAGGGGCGGAGAAGGCTTTGGGAGAGCGGGCGGTGCTCCGGGGAGGGCCGGTGGAGGTCCGGCGGCTTCAATCGGTAGCCGGAGGTGGCCGGACAGGGTGGAACGAAGGTTGAGCAGAGGCGGAACCGCGCGGGGGAGCACGCTTGGGCGCGAGGGACGGCCGACGGAACTCGCGGTGAGCGGCGGACGCATGGCCCGGGCGGGAGGCGGCAAGCAGTGAGCTGCAGCCTTTGGTCCGAGCTTCTGGTTCTGGTTCGCTTGCTCGAGCGTGCGGAGGGGAGAAGGAGAGAGAGTGCGAGAGAGAGAGAGAGAGAGAGAGAGAGAGAGAGAGAGAGAGAGAGAGAGAGAGAGAAGTGGGAGATAAGTATTGACCGGTCAAAAGGGAAGAGAGAGAGGGAAGGTAGGCGGTGGGGGAAATCGCATGAGGGGGAAAAGGGAGAGGGGAGAGAAGAGAGAGAAAAGAGAAAAGAAAGAAAAAGGAAAGAAAAGAAGAGAGGGAGAGAGAGAAAAATAAAGTAAAACTAATACAATTATTCTTACTTTATTTTCTTTTCTCTTTCCCTTTTTATTTTCTTTTGGTCTTCAATTTTCTTCCGATAATTTCTTTATTGAAATTTCGGACTCGTCAACAATTTGACGGATAATGAGACAGGATCCTAAAAATAAGAATTATGACGCGCTTAAAATTCGATTCCCGAAATCGAGTTCAATTTCGTGGTTAAAAATCAATCAGGCGTGATTTTAGCTCAATTCAACCAATTAGGTAGCTTTTAGGGATTTTACAGCTGATACATCCCTTAACGACTTTACCCAATAGATTAGTTAACTCGTGAGTGATCAGCTCAGAGAAAAAAGGTCATAGGCACGTCGACGAAATGCTCATTTCAATTTATCGAAACGGGGTCGAATTTCAGGATGTCACAACTATTTTGCATAATACGTCTGAATCAAGTCTATTAGGTTTAAGCAAATAAAGCTAATATCTAAACGTTGAGGATGAATTATCACTCTGTTTTATTACATGCACAAATGAGGTATCGTGGGCCTCACCCCCACTTGCCACAGGAAGCAGGTTCAAGTGGGCCATGCTACGTCGTCCAAAGCCCACTGAAACTTCAATCTTTTTGCGTGAGAGAGAGAGAGAGAGAGAGAGAGAGAGAGAGAGAGAGAGATGCAGGTTGATTCTTAAGCTAAACTATTATTTAATACTGACAGCATGTGATATGCAAATTCAGTATTAGAGCATCATCAAGAAACCCCATTTTCAATAAATGAATTCTGGACACATAAAATTCTCCATCATCCTTAGAAACCATATGAGACATGAATTAAAATTCAAGTAGATAAATCAAATGTAAATTATATTTTTATTTGGTTGCGTAAGGGACCGAGTCGGTGTCGAACAAAGACTTTATAAGCCCCAGACACATGATGTCTTGGGCTTGTTGGACTAATACGATTGGATTTGGGTAATAGATTGTGTTTACTTTGTCTCATCCTCATTCCACAGCAGATCAAATTTGGGCTTGTAACACTCTTGGTGTTTGGTGCAATATCTGTTGGTTATCATAATCTTTTACCGAGAAGTGTGACCCGAGATTTTACGCTAATTGAATAATCGTAATCGTAAGCATAATCTTATAATGATATAAACATCCATAGAAAGATGACCGGGCGTGCAATATGAAGAGGGGTCACTTCTCATGTCACGTCCAAATATGTCAAATCATTATCCTTCTCGGTATACATTTGGAATTCCCAAAACGCTAAAACATTTGGTTGGATCGATAATTTTAATGTAGAATGTTATCTTAATAGTGGATTAACTATACATGAACAAGCAAGTCTAATGAGGTGGCCTCTCAATGGACACAGCCGCTGGATTAATTCAAGTTTTATAAAAGTTAAAATGTTTAATGAGACAACTCAAGCCCAACGGCCATTCTAAGTAGCCTTTTCGAAATAATGAGAAAGCAGTAAAGGCCAGTCCTTGTAATCTCATAGTCCATCATTTTATGTCGATCAACTAGGGAAAGATGCGGGACTTTACCTTTGGACATCATATAAATGAGAATCTTCACTTATAATGTATATAAATATTAAAATACAGTATTCTCTTCAAAATATGAAATAGTGATCATTCATGTAAGAAAATTTAAGATAATGAAATTTTAAATAAATTATACTATGAGAATGATGATAAGTCAATCCCATGGCATGTCCTATTTTAACAAACTTTCCTAGAATTCTTTCAAAAGCCCATGTTTATTGTTAGTACATTTTATGATAACGTGTTATAACAAAATTGTGAAAATCGTTATAGAGTCAATTAACTACTAGCTTATCCCACAAATATTTTATTTTCCAAAATTAAATGCAAATTTCTCTCTTCAGACAACCATTTAAATTTCTTTCCTAGATAGTTTCCATCTTAGAATTTTTTTCTATCTCTCAACTGATTAATTTAAATTTATATTCATACGCATATGCTTGGATTTTTTTTTTTTTTAAATAGGTATGACTCTGTATGGCCATGGCTATTAATAAATGTATCAGTTAATTTTATCAGTTTTTTCTTAAATTACATGTGAAATGGAAACTTGAGGAGAAGAAGAAAGAGTAACTTGGCTAAGAGGAAAATTACATTGTCCCCAAAAATAATTGTCTAGTCCAACTTTAAAAGGTAAAGTATAATGTCATAAAATCTCTTAAAAAAATTTCAAATGCTTATACAGGTGCAAATAATTTTAGCATTAGCATGAATCGTATGCAAGTAAAATATGTAAAGTGTATAGCATTTCATTTCAAAAGAATCTATCAAAAAGGATACAAGAAAGATAGAATATATCAGAAAAAACATATAGCCTTGACCACTTCAAATCAAATCCACTTAGATTGGGACAAATAGGGGTATGGATCACGATGAACACTACTAAAAAATAAACAAGGATTTAGAGGGTGAATAAAGTAAGGTGTGACGTGTCACTCTTGATTGCATGCGAAGTGTTATGGAGACAGAATTTAGTGGAGCCCAAGCCAATCGACTTATAAGCTCCAGCTCAAAATGATACATTTGGATGTGGTGCAGATTTTTTTTGGGTCAATAAATCCAAGTCCACCAAAAGACCAACGATGTGGAATGGAGAGGGCATTTTGCTGACTTTGATTGATAATTTAGACGTGCGATGATGATATTGGGCTGAACTAAGCTCGTTATGCTCGAATTGCAAGTTGGGCTATGAGAGAATGGAGTGGACACCATGCGATGCTGAGTTCTTGCTAAAACCATCCTTTTAAAAAATATTTGAATACACGACATTGAGAGGAATACGCCATGCATAGCAATTGACATCAAGAAAAAAAATGCAAACAATGAATACATATATACATACATAAAAAGAACGTTATTTGAAGATCTTCTGACATACTTTTGGAAGGTTATTGCAGAGTATAAAATATTCGAATTTGGAATTTGAAATATATGAGAGATGGCATAAATCGTATATATGAAATTTGAAATTGGCGCTCACGCCGGATTTTTTGGTGAGGTAAATCGCCGATGGTATTCAAATGATCGATTTTTAAAATTTGTAATACTCAAGTGAACGAAAAAAAAAAAGTTTTGGCATTCAAGTGAGCGTTGTATGAAAATTATGACACATGCGCTATTTTCACTCTAATAATATTAAAATGTAACTTTGAGATTACCATGTAATGCAATAACCATTTGAATCAATTTCCTCAAGCAAATTTATTTTGCAAAGTCTTTCCTTCCCTTTCATATATAAAACTTTTGCCTTCTCTCTTTTTAACACGAGTATGCTGTTTCACTAGTCATTCAAATGAAGAGATTTTCTTCTTAAAAATGAAAGACCTTCCACACTAAACGCAGATGTCCTTGATCTGATTCGGCATGGACCTGAGGTCGCCGGACCTCGACTTAGACCAGATCTGAGGCGGTGACCGCTGTTGACTTCAGGCCCGAGCCTGACAATGGCCGTGAAGGCAGCGGGCCTGAAGGAGATGCAAGCGGGGAGATGGGCGATCGTGGCCCGAAGTTCTACTCGGCCTTTTGATATTCTTGGCAAAAAAAAAAAAAAACATATTTTCTTTCGATTTTGAAAATATTGAATTTATTTATATTTTTAATAATAAAAGCAACATGTTGGCTAGCGGGTCGCCATATCGATATGATTAGTCACAACAAATGTCACATGCGGTCCATTTGTTATAATGGCGATCGTTTTTATTTCTCAAGTGAAAATTCATGCCTTTTTGAAATATTTAAATAAAAAGACTTTTATGTCCTTTTTTGGACCTATAGTTACTTTTTTTTTTGGGTCAACTATAGTGGCCAATAATGGCCCTAGGATTGGAGTGAATGGCTGTGATTAGAAGAAGATGATCTAATGGCTCTCATGTCTTGATCCTCACGACGGATGTATCTGTTTCGGGACCATTGGCACCTAAAGATTTATCGGGTGGATCCCAAGGGGTTGGACCGGGTCAAGCCTTCCACAATTGAATGCTCTATGTCACTTCATAGATATGTTGGACTTGATAAACATTATATAATGGGATAAGGGTATTGAAAGTTCTAAAACTTACTGTAAAAGTGCAATTGATTTCTAAAAATTTCAAAAAGTATAATTAAATCCTAAAATTTGTCATAAAATTTTCACAAGTTACAATCAAATTCTAAAATTTGTCAAATCAATTCAATTAATTCATTTCGTTGATTGTAATTTTGTAAAGATTTATAACTTAATTGCATTTTCTTGATAAATTTTGGGACTTGATTGTATTTTGTAAAAGTTTTAGGACTTGATTATATTTTCAAGATAAATTTGAGAACTTCATCATACTTTTGAAAATTTTATAACTCAATTGTACTTTTTATGATAAGTTTTAAGACTTTTAATATACTCATCCCTTAAGACTTTTAATATACTTATCCCCTTAAATAATTATTGATTTTTCCTCTTTTCCTTCTCTCGCTTAGTTAATTTTTTTTTTTTAAATCTTGCTTGATAATTTAGGGTCTCTCTAGATTGACTTCCCTCTTTTAATATTAAATACTTGAATTTTCATAAAAGGTAAACATTGACATTAAAATTTATATATATATTTTTTATGATTTCTTTTTAAAAATTTAAATTTTAAATTTCGATGGGAAAGTGTCAAGAAGCTGAATAGTAACGTCCTTAGTGTTCTTCCACATCTCCTTCTTTTCAATTCATGTATTGACCTTAATGAACTAATCCTTCATCTTCATCCGGAGACTTAAAAACAAGAGTTTTTTGGAGTGGAAAGGAGGAGTCTAGAAATCCTCATCATCAACTGCTGATGTCAATTGAGCTGAGTTAAGCTTTATTTGGTCTACTGCTCGAACTCGAATGACCTTGAATGCTCAAACTAGCTTTACCGCGTGATATGCATGATTTGATAGAGCATAACTCGATTCGGCTTAATTATCCAATATTAAGGGCTTGGGTTCTTGATAAATCTAGTTTCCAAATCGCCGACAGATGTTGTACATATAAGGTGCCGACATATCTAGTACTTCCTAAGTGTGTGCGTGTGAAATGACATCATGTTAGAACACTTGCTGAACATATCGTCAAGGAATGAGCTGATGTCAAACGTATTGATATACATATTGTCAAAAAGCGAGTGGATCCAGCTCGATAACAAGGTCACTCTCGTCGAGCGGGAGGTTCTTGTTCTCGAGGTATGGCTGAAGCAGGAGCTTGGTTCTTCCTCTATGAAAGGCTGTTTAGTCTGGCCTCGGCAAGAGAAGGAAGGAAACAAGTTGGCCTTGTTCTTCTCTGTGTTTTGCTCGGTTCCGACATCCAGGAAACCGATAGAGGACTGTTGTACTTTAGCTAGTATGTCCATGATGGGGTGTGATTGGACCGCACCATTTGGACTTTATATGCTACGATGAAGGGGTGTCATAGGGTCATATAAAAGACTCCTGAAGACAACCGTTGGAGGGGTTGGACAAACGTACATTTAGAAAATTTTCTTCCTTTCTCTCCCCTTTCCATCAAGGCATTCCATTTCAGTTTTTGCAAGAACAATCGGCATTTACACCGTGGAAATTGGGTGCTTTCCTCTAAATTGAAGAATTTTCTCATCTTCAAGTCTTCACCGCTGCCTCCAAAAGTCAACCGGCACCACTCATCGCCACCGGTCTCTGTTTTCAATGTTTTATTTTGCAAAATCGAATTCAAATTTCCCTCATCTGACAATTAGTTTGAATCTTTCGTAAATTTATTCACTTCCTTGAATTTTATCTTTCTCTCAACACATTAATCTAAATCTATGTTTAAATGCACATGCGTCTATGTTGGCAAGATTATTTTAAGAGATCTTAATAGGTATGGCTTTGTATAGCCATGGGTATTAATGTATGTATCAGTTAAAATTTATCAACTTTTTCTTAAATTACATGTGAAATGGAAACTTAAGGAGAAGACAAAAGGGTAAATAACTTGGTGGAGCGGAAAACAACATTGTCCCCAAAAATAATTGTCTTCTCCAACTTTAAAATGTAAATCGTATTAAAAAAAATCATCCTAACAAGTTCCAAATGCTTTTGCACATGTGCAAATAACTTTAGTATTAGCATCAAATGTATGTAGGTAAGAATATGTGAATTGTATAGCATTTCATTTTAAAAAGAAACTGTCAGGAAGGACGAAAAAGATAAAATATATATAAAAAAACAAATTCCCTTGACCAATTCAAATGAAACCCACTTAGGGGGGGACAAAGATGGATTTGGGTTTCGACTAACGCAAATAAAAAACAAATGAGGATCGAGCTGGGGGAATCATGTAAGGTGTGATGGGTCACTCTCAATTACGTGTCAAGTGTTATCGACATCAACTTATACACTCTAGCTCATAATGATACATGTGAACGTGGTCTATATGTGTGACGATCCAGACCTGGTATAGTACGGAGGGATGGACTGAGATCGCCTTAAGGGCAAGGGTGCTGTGTCTTAAGGGGGGGGGGGGGGGGGGGAGAATGTGACGACCTAGACTCGGGGCAGTATGGAGGCATGGACTGAGATCGCCTTGGTAGTACGCGGGTGAGGTTAAGGGCATGTCTCCCGTCCCACATTGCTTAGGGGGGGAGTACTGGGGCTAGTTTATAAAGGCATGGGTCTCTTTAATCTGTATAACATGTTTTAAAGCTGTGAGGACTCAGTGTCCAAAGCGGATAATATTATACAGTGAGCCCGGTTGTTACAATATGTTTTCAGTTCGAAATATCCGAGTCCACCAAAAGCCCAACGATGCGGAGTCAAGAGGGCATTTTGCTAACTTTGATTAGTAGTTTGACGTACGAAGATGATGTTGGGCTCAACTAAGCCCGTTATAATCGAATTGCAGGTCGGGCTTTGAGAGAATGTGATGAACATATTGCTATGCTGGGAGTCCCTTTTTCTTTTCTCACGCCATCCTTTCATTTGTATAAAACTAGCAAACGATCGCTCGTGTTACGTGTCCGCAAGGATGCGGCATTTGAAAGATTAAGTAAAACCATCCTATTAAAAAAATATTTGAGCACATGAAATTGATAGAAATAAAAAATTAAAAAAATCATACATTGCATAGAGAGTGATAAAAAGAAAAAATGCAAATAAATTGTACACATACGTGCATATGGAAAGAGAACGTAATTTGAAGATTTGAAATTCTTCTTTTGGAAGGTTATTGTAGAATAGAAAAGATTCGAATTCAAACATTGAAATATATGAGAGGCGGTATAAAATTATAAAATTCTCCAGTTTTGGTGGCAGCCACTTGATCCATGATACAAGGCCACTATGGCAACCGGGTTGCTTCGACCGGACACCGACTTCTATATGCAAATAGCTCCTCGCATTAAATGTCAACCACTTATGATCTTGGTTTTTAATGTTTGTTCATGCCATTGCTTTACTCTGAATCGAGCTCCCACATTCATTTTGTCTGAAAATGACAAATTTATATACACTGACAATTGCGAGTCTTAAGAGGTAAATAGTGTTGTAAGCATGCTATCTTTCCTCTTTTTTTTTTTTTGGTCGTCTTCCTTTGATCGTCACTACAGAATAAGGATGACATACATTTTGGGTTGATTTTGATGGGTTGACCGTTTGACAGGTCTCCGAGGGCACGACTTCGAAAATTGGACTCGTCCATTAAGAAGTCATTGCGCAGGTGATCAGAAAATGACCTGAAAAGCAATTTATAGTCACTCTTTCCTTGGTGCATCAAGACCGTTATCCACATGATTAAAGCAGTACTTGTTCTCAAGTCCTAAAGAATCTATGGCGTCTTACGTTGGCTTTGTGTCTATCCTCTTATGGGCAATCTTTTTTCTTTTTTTTTTTTTGGTAAAAACTTATGGGAAATCATTGTCATTCGAGTAATTGAGTTTTGTCATTCCAAAGCTTTGACCAATGTAAGCCATATTGGTACAGAGAGGGTAGCTCTTCTTATGTTCAAGCATGGTCTCAAATGGAAGTTGGTAATTCCAAACAAGTTGGCAATTCAATTTGACAAAAGTTGGTAAATTACTTTAATTTAGGTTGAAAGTTCATATAAGAGTTAATAAATTTGAAAATTTTATTAAATTACGCATATAAAGTTGATTAGTTAGAACAAAATCTGATAATTTGCAAATTGTAAAAGAATTGGTAATTTTATAGATTTTTTTAATAAATAGCAACACGTTATCTAGGAAAAAAAGTCACTGGTCATTTTTTTTTTCACCAATATTTTTTTGACACTTACCCATGTAAAAAAGCCTCTCATTGCCATATAATTGCGGAAGATTGATTTTAGATATGAGATTAGTTATCTAGACCAAATAGCATATATGAAAAATCTAAGAGTTTCTTCCAATGTAATTTGGCCAAAAAATCAGGATACGTTCGAGAACAATAAAATCATTGATATTTGGCATCCGGAACAGTTTTTACAGAAGAAAATAATGAACAAAAACTTAACATTCAAATTGCATGTAATGCTATAACCATTTGATTTGATTTCCTAAAACGATTTAATTTTTTGCATAGATTTTCCTTCCTTTTCATATAAAATATTTTTGCTTGTTTTTCTTTCAATAAAAAAAAACTGAGTGTGCAATTTCACTGGTCATTCAAATGGAGAGAGAAAATTTTTCAAATTGGCATGTAATGCTATAAACATTTGAATCAATTTCCTAAAACGTTTTAATTTTGCAAAGATTTTCCTTCCTTTTCATTTAAAAACTTTTGCCTTTTCTTTCATACGATCGTGCTATTTCATGAGATATTCAAATGGAGAGATTTTCTTCTTAAAAATGTAGAACCTTTAAAAACAAGCACAAACAGCCACCGATCTAAAAGCCCTCATAGGATTTCTCCTTTGTATTTTTAAGGAGAAATTACCCAAAAACTTATAAACCTATTACACGATTTTGGTTCAGTTTTAAATTTTCAATTTGTCAATGTAATCCAAAACCTTCTTGCAATTTTCCAAAGAAGTCCATCCGCTCAATTTAGGATGGAAATCGTTGACGTGATGATCCAGTTAGTATCTTCCATCCTAAATGGCACCACCTACATCTCATTTTTCTTTCTTTTCTTTTTCCTTTTTTTTTCCTACTCTTTCCTTCTCTAATATTCATCTTCTTCCCTCTGCTAGCAGCGGCAAGGACCGACGGGGTCGTTAGCATGTTGGTGATGGCCGGCAACCCTCACCTGCGGCGAATGTGGTTCCAGAATGTGTTTTGAGACGAGCTCATGGTGTAAATCTTAGCACTTGTGAAGTTTGATAACCTCGAGGTTAACCTGGGGAAGGAGCTGGAGCCAAGGGACTGCCTCCATGCATTGCATTCTCCCACAGTGACATAAAGCTTGCCGTCATCACGGATCTTGGCGTAAGTCTCAAGGAAGTCCCAGCCGTCGAGCGAGACAACGTCGGGCTTGACATTGGTAGAGCAATGGATGTGATTCGGGGAGACAATGAAAATTATCTTAAGGAAAAATATAACTTCAGAAAAGCCTAGATTTGGGGGACGATTTGGCCTTCATTGTTTCCTCCACCTTGAAGGAGACGAATACAAGTGTTCAACAGGAAAGTAAAGAGTAAAAAAAAGAAAAAAAAAGAACAAGACAATAGAAAGAAAAATTTAAACATTTTGCAAAACTATGGCGTTCAAATTACCTTCCTAAGCAACTGTTGGCTTTACCATGTAAGATGGTTGGTGCTAACTGAGTTGCCACATAAATGATTTCCGACCTAAATTAGCCGGATGGACTATATTAGAAATTCATTAAAAGGTTTAGGACTACATTAGCCAAATTGATAAATTTATGATTAAATTGGTATTTATACAATAGGATTAGGATTTTTTTTTTGGATATATCTCCATTTTTATTATACTATAGGTCACTAATCTAGATGTTGCTTAAATGAAAGGAGGCTTACCTTTTTCTATTAGAAAAAATGAAAGTTACTATTTCATAATACTGGTCATTTTGTGATAAAATAGGGTGCCGTGGATGGTTGACACCTGCAATAACTAATTTCTGGAGATCATACATTAACAATAGCCAGTTTTAGAGGTAACACAGTGCCATTAGCGTCCCTCTTTCTTCGCTTTTGTTTGTCGTCCTCCTTTAACCTTATTACAAAGATTCAAGATGATACGAGTTTGGGATTGATTTTGATAGGTGGACCGGTGGGTCTTGAAAGTCATTGCCTTGGAAAAATGAGTCATCCTCTAGCAAGTCATGATTGACAGTGATCGAAAATGACCCCAATAATATATTATAGTGACTCTTTTCTTGGTGAATCAAAGACCAAGCAATACCTCTTCTTAGATCCTAAAGAACCTATGACGTCTTGCCACAGCGTTGTGACCATCTTCTTATTAGCAATATTTGTCATTCAAGTAATTGAATTTGGTCATTCCATCGCTTCAACCAATGTAAGTTGTATTGGTAAAAAAGGGGAAGCTCTTCGCTTTTGTTTGTCGGCCTCCTTCAACCTTTTTACAAAGATTAAAGATGTTACCGTTTTGGATTGATTTTCATGGGTGGACCGTGTGGCGGGTATTGGAGGTCATTGACTTGGAAAGTAAGAGTCATCCTCTACCCATTCATGATTGACAGTGATCAGGAAATGACCCCAACAATATATTATAGTGACTCTTTTCTTGGTGAATCAAAGAACAAGCAATACTTGTTCTTAGATCCTGAAAAACCTATGGCGTCTTGCGGTGGCCTTGTGTCTACCTTCTTGTTGGCAATCTTTGTCACTCAAATTGTCGAATTCAGTCATTCCATTGCTTCGACAAATGTAAGTTGTATTAGTGTGGAGAGGGAAGCTCTTCTAAAGTTCAAGTATGGTCTCACTGATCCTTGGAAACGCTTGTCATCATGGACCGGTGAGGAATGTTGCAACTGGGAAGGAGTTGAATGTAACGAGAAGACAGGCCATGTCCTAAAGCTCGATCTTCATAATCCATGTATTGAAGAGATTGATATGCTTGAACCTTTAGATAAGTGCAGGTTGGAAGGTAACATAGTTCCTTCTTTAACTGAACTAAAGTATTTGAAGCACCTAGATCTTAGCGTCAACAACTTTTCAACCCAGAAAATCCCAATGTCCTTTGCTTCTCTTCAAAAATTAGAGTATCTCAACCTCTCATATGCAGGCTTCAATGGAGATATTCCTAGGCAGCTCAATAACCTTTCCAAATTACAATACTTGGATTTTAGTAATGACTTTGTTCTAGGTTATTTAACCTCCAATGATCTTGATTGGATGTCAAAATTATCTTCCCTGAGATACTTGCACATGTCTGGTGTTGGCCTTTCGAGTGCCAAAGATTGGTTTGGTTCCATTAACATGCTTTCATCTTTGCAATCTTTAGGATTGAGCAATTGCCAATTGCAAGACATTTCTAGCTCTTTGCAGGCCAATTTCACCTCTCTTAGATTCCTGACTCTCGAGTCCAATAATTTAAGTTCTATTCCTCCATGGATCTATAACTTGAGCAAGTTAGAACATATTGATTTGTCTGACAACTTTCATATCAAAGGTCCTTTTCCCACGGCGATCATCGAGAATAATCAAAGGCTCGCCTTCTTTGACGTGTCTTTAGATTCGATACTCGGTGAATTTCCAAAAAACATAAGCAATCTTTGCAAATTGCAAGTGGTGAAATTAAGTGAAAACTACTTCAATGGGAGTATCTCCGTCATCTTAGACGGTCTTCATGGTTGTGTGCGGAGTAATTGGAAGATCTTTGATGTTTCTTGCAATAAATTTAGTGGTGACCTCCCGAATCAATTCGGAGATTTCAAAGGACTAGAGTTCCTTGATCTTTCAATGAACTCGATTTCTGGTTCTATTCCTGCCAATTTGGGGGAGCTATCATCTCTAAGAGAGTTGCATCTATACGATAACAAATTGAGTGGGATCATTCCAGAAAGTATTGGGCAACTATCGAATCTGAAGTTGCTCCAAGTCCACAATAATTTTTTGTATGGAGTTTTAAGCAAACTTCACTTTGAAAATCTTAGAAGCTTGACCAGCTTAGACATTTCTTCCAATGAGCTCACATTAAATGTGAGCTCTACCTGGGTTCCGCCATTCCAAGTTCACGAGATAGATTTGTCCGATTGCAAAGTGGGACCTGAATTTCCAAAATGGCTTCAAACACAGAGAAACATTACCTGTTTGATGATGTCAAATGTGAGCATCTCAGATGACATTCCTGATTGGCTCTACAACATTTCCACTAATATTACACATTTGGATATCTCAAGCAACATGCTTAATGGCCAAGTTCCCCAAGACATCGGAGACAAGATGCCACGGTTAATAGTACTGAGACTTTGGGGTAATAATCTCACCGGTGGTATATCAAGTTCCCTGTGTAGGTTGAATGACCTGACTGAAATTAATCTCTCAAAAAACCAACTGTCTGGGAGACTTCCTCGATGTTGGAGAGCATCGCAAAAGTTGAAGATTTTTGTATTTGGGGATAACAAGTTGAATGGTCAGATTTCGAAATCCTTGTCCCATCTTCAGCAATTACAAGTTCTTAGCCTACATAGGAATGGATTTAGTGGAGTAATCCCAAATTGTTTGTCGAATCTACAACAAATGACTTTTTTTGACCTCAGCGACAATGAATTCACGGGTAGGTTACCTCCATTTGGGAAACATTCTCAATCATTGGCAATAATTAATTTAGAGAAAAATCACTTTGTTGGAGGCATTCCTCCGCAATTTTGCCAGCTTCGCTATCTTCGGTTCTTGAGCCTAGCACAGAATAACATTTCCGGATCCATTCCCAATTGTATTGACGGATTCTTGTCCATGGTTGGTAGTGCCCTCTATTATGAGGACTGGTCATATATTTTCGGTCTCAATGTGATGGTTAACACAAAGGGAACCAGCCAAATATATGGTGATGTGATTTCATACTTCTTCTCAATTGACCTTTCTGCAAACATGTTGGATGGGCAGCTACCAGAAGAGTTTACTAGGCTTGTCAAACTTCAAAATATGAATCTCTCTCAAAATAATTTAAGTGGTCACATCCCCTCAAACATTGGTGACCTGAAAAACTTGGAATCTCTTGATCTTTCCAGAAATAAACTGTCAGGTACCATCCCTCCAAGCATATCCAACATGGACTTCCTTAGTCATATGAATCTGTCCTTCAACAAACTCTCTGGCCCTATTCCATCCGGCAACCATCTACGTACTGTGGACGATGAATCTGTTTATTGTGGCAACAATGGACTATGTGGAGCTCCTCTTTCGAAGATATGTCCTGGAGATGAGCCGCCTAGCAGGGATGGGCACGATGGAGATAATTCAAGTGGAGATAGGCCTAGCGGAGGCAATTTGGAGATCCATAATTGGTTTTATGCAGGATTAGGACCTGGTTTTACAGTGGGATTTCTGGGATTTTGTAGCATCTTACATTTCAAGCGATCTTGGAGGGTCTCTTACTTTCGAGCGATGGACAGGGCTATCGAGGAATTCTCGGTGATAACAATGATCACCATGCTTTGGTTCAAAAGAACGATTCAACAACGCGAATAGGAGCTTGGTTAGTAGGTAAGCTTGGCCCTTTTCTTGCAAACCAATTTCTTGCATCTTATCTTGGTTAAAACCATCAATGATTATATTGTGCATTTGTACCAGAAGAGTAAGAGAGGTGGAGAAACTTGCCCGGCTTTGAAGAAGTGCTTTGTGTTATCAGATGGATAGAAGAACTTCCATTTCAAGTAATAAACAGAATGTGTATTTTAAGTATTTAACTTAACGTTTTCCTCTTTTGACCTTCTCTAGTATGTGGAAGGATGAACATGTTAAGTTGCTTGGTTTTGACCTTCTCTAGTATGTGGAAGGATGAATATGTTAAGTTGCTTGGTTAAGTTGGAAGGAATCACTGTGGAAGATATATACTACATTTATTTGATGAACTCCATTTGAGGTCTGGGAGCGCATTGACTGCACTGCACATGATGCACCGTCGTAGTAAATTACACTTGATCTGGTAGCTAAATGAGAGTAATACAATAGTTGCTTCGAGCAACTCACCCATCTTTTCACAAAGCCATCAAGAAATAAAAGGCATCATCAATAATCACGCACCAACTCGAGCTCAAGTTTACTAGGATCCTAACTTCCCCGGTTTGCTTAGATGTTTCTTAATTTTAAATTATAATTAGGAATGACATATGAAATTTCACAAATGTCATGGACGCACATGCGAAATAAATTGAAGTTAAACCTGGCTATCTGATTAAGTGATCTCAAGACTCGGGCTTGGTGGAGCTCGAGCCAATTTGAAATTAACAAACAAGCCAGTCAAAAGTGATGCATGTGAATGTGCTGCATACATTTTGGTTTGGATAAAGATATCACAAGTGCCAATACTTTCGTATCACGCTTATTTGAATATCATAACTTTTTGTCAACCATTCATGTGCAATAATTTCTTAAAAAAAAATGCATTTAACTACCATAACTTTTAATCGATTACTTAAGTGCCAAAAAAATTTAAGAACGTTCCTCGAAGTGCCTAAAATTCAAGTTGGCATAATACTCGTAATGGACATTTTTAAAAAGTTTTTAAAAATTTCAGTTCGCAGTCTTTGACTACGTCATCTCGACGAGTTGAAGAATACAAGCCTGCTGACAGAAGCAAATGAAGAGGAAAGTGCTTCGGTATGTGTCTTTCGAACTTTCTCTTGGGAAATATTTCGGTCTGCTTACATTGGAATGAGTCGCAGATCCAAGCGTGCAGAGCTACTTTCGACTTGGGCTTCAATTGTTTGTATTTTTGCGAAGAAAAGCAGGAAATATTGCCATTGGAGTATGGTTTCGCAAGGATCAAAATTGGCTTGCGGTGTTGTTTTTCAGCTATCCCTGATCGGGTGCGGCGTCCGATTGCTGGCTCTTTTTACAATTTTGGGTGACATTGCACTCAAGTATATAAAGTCATTAGAAAACCTCTCTCCCTTCCTCCATCTCTCCTTCTTTTACGCCTCACTCAGCTACCTGTCGCCGCTTTTGTAGTCCGTCCATTGGGAGACCTTAGATATGAGAGTTTTAAACAGTAAGTATTTCATAGGCTCCGTCTAGTTTTTTTTTTTTTTGGTTGAAAGCTCCGTTCAGTTAGAATGACTAAAAATGTTGACATAACTTAGTTTTTTTAGGAGAAGTGGCGCCAAGTGAGTACCTTAAAAAAAAAAAAATTGAAATTCGATAACGAGGGTCAACCACCCCCTCGGATGTGTCCGTCCTTTATAAAAGTAGAACTAGACTAACGTATAGAGTTGCATAATGAATGAAAACAAATTTATGTCCGCATGATAGGCATGTGTTTATTTTTTTAAATTATTAATAAAAAGGATGGAAAGAGGCAATCAGCACGACCCCTCCTTGAGGCATTAACCTAAAAATCCCACACTCGCTGCATATGTGATCATATTTTGACATAGAATTCACCTTTCTCATAAGATTGATGTTATACTATTATTTGATAAACCACGCCCAAGCTAAGACTCTATAATCTCGAATAATGAGTCAAAAAGAAATGGAAGAGATATATTTCGCAGTCAAGTTTTGGTTCACTTGTGAAGTATTCACCACACTTGATATTTTATTTTTTATAGTTTGAACTCGGAATGCTTCGAGAGGGAGAGTTGCTGAAAGTCAGATGTTCAGCTTGTAAAAAAGTCAACCATGAGACATTGGATTGAAAATCAAGCGACACAATTGGCTTAAGACGAGTACGAACCTATCAACTCGCATCGTATGCATGACCATGAACTGGGGAATGCAATAAGTGATATTGCGCAAAACTATTTTGCATAATACGTCTGAATCAAGTCTATTAGGTTTAAGTAACTAAAGCTAATATCTAAACGTTGAGGATGAATTATCACTCTGTTTTATTACATGCACAAATGGGGTATCGTGGGCCTCACCCCCACTTGCCACAGGAAGCAGGTCCAAGTGGGCCATGCTACGTCGTCCAAAGCCCACTGAAACTTCAATCTTTTTGCGTGAGAGAGAGAGAGAGAGAGAGAGAGAGAGAGAGAGAGAGAGAGAGAGAGAGAGAGAGAGAGAGAGATGCAGTTTGATTCTTAAGCAAAATTATTATTTAATACTGACAGCATGTGATATGCAAATTCAGTATTAGAGCATCATCAAGAAACCCCATTTTCAATAAGTGAATTCTGGACCCTTATAATTCTCCATCATCCTTAGAAACCATATGAGACATGAATTAAAACTCAAGTAGATAAATCAAATGTAAATTATATTTTTATTTGGTTGCGCAAGGGATCGAGTCAGTGTCGAACAAAGACTTTATAAGCCCCAAGCACATGATGTCTTGGGCTAGTTGGACTAATACGATTGGATTTGGGTAATAGATTGTTTATTTTGTCTCATCCTCATTCCGCAGCTGATCAAATTTGGGCTTGCAACACTCTTGGTGTTTGGTGCAATATCTGTTGGTTATCATAATCTTTTACTGTGAAGTGTAACCCGAGATTTTACACTAATAGAGAGAATTGTAATTGTAAGCATAATCTTATAATGACATAAACATCCATAAAAAGATAACAGGGTGTGCAATATGAAAAGGGTTCACTTCTAATATGTCAAATCATTATCCTTCTCGGCATATGTTTGGAATTCCCAAAAGGCTAAAACATTTGGTTAGATCGATAGTTTTAATGTAGAATGTTATCTTAATATTAGATTAAGTATACGTGAACAAGCAAGTCTAATGAGATGACCTCTCACTGGACACAACCGCTGGATTAATTCAAATTTTATAAAAGTTAAAATGTTTAACGAGACAACTCAAGGCCAACAGCCATTCTAAATAGCCTTTTCGAAATAATGAGAAAGTAGTAAAGGCTAGTTGTTGACACCTAAATTTCACCTAAATTAATTAATTTGAAGTAGTGTTAAAGGTTAGGGATTAGTCACAAAAAGAGTTATTATTAAAAAAAAAAGAGTTAAAAAAAGTTTGAAAAATATTTAAAAAAAAGAAAAAGAAAAAGAAACGAAAATGGTCGGGTTGGGCCGGATTCGACCTTGGCCCGACCCGCCCCTCTCTTTTCTTCCCCTCACATTGGGCCTGGCCCAATCTCCTTTCTCTTTTGACCTCGGCCCAGCCCCTCCTTCTTCTCTTTTGCTAGTCTTCACTCGAAGACTTGTAGAAGACAGAGCAGTAGGAGGGTAGTGAAAACAAGGGCAGCAGAGGATCGGTGGCAGGGAGCGGCGTGATCCGCGGGTCGGGGGTTGCAGTCCGGCCGGCAAGCTGGTAGTTGCAGAAGCCATGCGCGCTTGCTGGCCGAAGATAAAACCGGAGGGGGAATTGGCACCAAGAGAGAGAAGTCGAAGGGGAGTTTTGGCTACCATCAGTGGTCCGTTCGTGAGTTGCTGTCCGTCATAGCTCTTCTCGTTGAACCAAGTAAGTCTTCTCTACTCATGTATGCTCTGTTTTTGTAGGGTGTCGGATCGGAGCTCGTGGACGACCTGTTCGCATGAGCTTTGGTCCCTTCGGCCTCTAAATCTTTCGCCAAAACTCTGTGTGTTGCTAGTCATTTTCCGAGAACCCTGGTCCCATTTCGAGTCTCGGTTGAGTCGGAAATCCAAACATTTGGTAATGCTCGCGAGCCGTTTGTATAAATGCCTGAGTGAAGCTAGCATGACTATTCTTGAACCTTCGTCCATTATACACACTCGCCGTTGATAGATGCGTTTTGTTGCTGTTCCACACGTTTTTGTTTCGTCCATTTCAAGTTTACATAGCCATATGTTGTGATTCGGGCTTATTTTCATACAAGTTGGGTCTCGTCTCCCTCCCTGTTCGTATAAGTGAGAGAGTGGGTGTCGGCTTGGCAGCGGCCTGATCGTGAGCGGTGTCGGTGCCGGTGAGGATGGGTAGCGAGGCTTGTTTAAAAGGGCATTGGTTTAGTCGATGAGCTTCAGTAAAAAGAGCATTGGAGAGAAGGTGGCTTCGGGCGTGCAGAGAATGCATGAAGAAGAAGAAGACCAAAAGGCAAAAGAAAAATAAAAGGAAAAGAAAACAAAAGAAAACAAAATGGCTGAAAATAGAAAAATGAGAAATGGGCTTGGGTTTGGGTTGGTTTAGGATTTGGACTTGTGGGCTTCCCTTCCTTTTTTTAAAAATAGATTGGACTGGGTCTACAAGGGGAGTCTCCTCCGCGAAATGGCCTGACCACCTCTGGCCGGGCCTTGGGCCTTGTTTCTTTTCAAAGCGGGCTGACTGGCCTGCCTACCAGTTGGATCGAACTCGGGTCGGGTCTCCGACCGGACCCGAATCCGCACACAGGGTTGAACTAGGTCGGGTCAGACTGGACGTGACTCGGTTTGCCCATTTTTTCAAATTAAAATTTATTATTTTTAAATTAAATTTAAAAATTAAAATTGAAAATTAAAAATTTAAAAAATTGAAAATTCTTAAAAAAAATCAAAAATTAAAATTTTTTAAAAAGAAAATTAAAAAAATTAGTTAAAAAAAGTTTAAAAAGTTAAAAAAATTTAAAAATTAAAAAATTTCGAAAATTCAAAAAATGATAGGGTTTGGTTAGGAATTGCTATGTGTTGTCATTTTTAAGTGTAATTATGCATTTATTTTGATTACATCGTATGTTTAGATTGTATATCTTGTTATGTTTAATGGTATGTGTGTAGTCATATAGTATGTTTAATAGTATGCGTTTAGATTGCACCCGTATGATCACTTTAATATGTTTGTGGATGAGTAAAATTAATCCAAATTGCTTGACAAAAAAAAAATCATTTTGTTAAATGAACAAGATTAGGTACCGAAAGGGCATTAATTGACCAATTAGTGTAATCAAGTCCTCGACCCTAGATTCTCTGGTTGCGTAGGAAGTGAGGTACATTCCCACGCCTCACTTGGTTTCTAGCCGATTTCAATAGGCTAGTGGCGACTCATTTTGTGCAAAATTCGTAGGAAATATCCAAATGTCACGCAGGGTATGGACTTGGGAGAGCTCACATCTAGTCATGGGCCTCAGGCCCGTCCTTAGGCAATACCCCTAAACCTGCTCCATCTCCCTGAGGGTAAGTCACGACAGCTTGGCGACTCCGCTGGGGACTTGGTTTTTCCTCTTAGGCCAAAATTAATCCTGTTCGAAAATATTTTTGTTTGACAGCGAGGATATCATGTGCATCCATAACATGTTGAATGTTGAATGCTTATGGGAGTTATAAAGGACGGTGATTTCTAACATTTGTTTTGTAGGGGGTGTAAGAGTGTGAATGGTTTATTTATGTTTGAAGTGATGATTGTTTTTAAATTGTCATGCATGAGTCTCTTGCATTGCACTACACCATAGCACACACAACTTGCCGCCGGACCTGGGCCGCATATGATCACTTAGGATGGTGTTAAGGTGGATACCACTTCGACTACAACCACGTAGTACGAGTCGCCCACTTTAACCCCGAAATTTCTTTCTTCACGTCGAAGGTACCCACCCCGGTCTGCAACTGCGTGACACGGGTCGGTTCTTTGACGAAGCCGGAGTCATGGGTAACCCGACCTAGCCGCGACCTTGCCGGTTCAGTCCGGTGATCCTATGGCTCCATTTTGAGCTGTTTAGAGTAGAAATTGAACCACCGTCCATGCGTATGTCTATGTCATTGGCTTTGCTACTTAATAAGTAGGGTAAGATTTTCGAATTCTCTCCTTCATAATTTACTTATTTGTTTTCTTTTTCGATCGGTTCATGGAAAATTAGGTTGATCGTAACTGTGAGTAGTATATGATGGGGATACATGAGCTTCACATCATTACTACCCCGAAAGCCGAGCTTCGCACATGGTGGGATAGACTAGACCCGATTGGCTATGATTGGGTGCGATCCTATGTTGGACGATTACTTCCCCTTTTAGAAATAGAAACTCATGATGGTGTTGTACGAGCGTTGGCGCATGTCTGGTGTCCCGAGACTTGCACATTCATGTTCGATGACCACGAGCTCACTCAAACCCTGGAAGAATACAATGTTGCCATGAGAAAGCCTTTGGTGTTGGAGTTAATTGGCCCACTTGTAAGGACTGAGCATGCATCGACCTTATATGATTTTCTTAGAGTTAAGGAGGATGACGTGAGGAAAGTTTTGAAAGCTAATCGCAAGACCTACCTGTTTTCATTCCTAAATGAGCTTTTTCAAAATGCCCCGTCTTTTCAAAATAATAGGATCTTCTTGCTAGCCTTCTTCGGGTTTGTGTTATTTCCACATTGTAGGAACGCTATTAATCCTTCCGTAGCGTGGGTAGTTTGTGAGGCATGTATGGGAAAGGGCTTTGTTAATGTCGTCCTGACTGAAACTTCTTTCCCTTACTTGTTTCAAAGAAAACAAAAACAAAACTTTCCATGCTCCTCCTGAACTTTTGCAAATTTGGTTCTTCTCTCACGTTAAAGGGTTTGGTAGCTTAATGATCATGAATGACATCTCTGACTCTAGTCACCCTATCCTGAAGTTTAAAGATAGGAAGACGTTTGCCCCCGATTATCATTATTTTGAGTGGTTAGTTTTCATGACCAACCCTGGACCCGAAGATTTTCAATGGCACGCCAAATGGCTCCAAGTTCGAGAAGCACGGTTCGTGTGTGGGCTTACTGGACCTGTTCCTTTGTTGGGAATTATCGGAGTCACTGAGTATTACCCGACCCGAGTCGCCCGCCAGTTCCAAGAGGTTCAACAACTTCCACCGACAATTCAAGAAGACTTGCTCAGGATAGACTTCCTTGATGGATGCTAGGATCACGAAGACTCCGTTGCATTAGTCAAGTTGATGTGGGATATGTGCCATCCCCGGAAGTTGATATGGTCCAAAGAGGAGTTGGAAGAGCAAGAGAAGACCTACTATGCCTCGATGGAATACATCCTTAGGCATAAAATCCCAGAGAGCCTACGCTTGAAGATTCCCAACGTGCCATTAAAAACCACTCACCGAGCCAAGATCAAGCGCCTCAAAAGGAAGCTCGAAGAAGCCGAGGAGTGTGCCTCAAAGTTGACCCAAGTTAGTGGGGTAATCACAAGCAGGAGCTGTCCTCATTAGTTAGATCGAGTCAAGTGTGATATGTAATGGGCCCATGCCCACATATGTTACAATGTTAAAACAAAATTGTCTCGAGTGGCATTATCGGGAGATAAGAGTCATGATTAACTTCGTTGTTTAGGGGTTCTCCCTCATGTCTTCTCCTTCGTTATGTAGCAACCCTGCTTTCAATGAAACGAGCAAATTGGGGCGATTAGATCTTTGTCATGGACCGGTCGCCTAATCATTACTCCATGCTTATATTTGCTTATCTATCATTGTTTAGGTACTAGCCGATCAATTGTCTTTTACTGATCGTCGACACGGCCAAGTGGAGATCCCTAATTCGCATGCGCGCGAAAGTCATAATAGAGAACGAGGACACCAACGTACGCATGGCCAAGATGGAGGACCAGCTGGCCCAACTCACCACAATGATGCTTAAAATAAGCCAGAAGCTCAAGGAGCCCCTCACTGTGGCTGTCACTAGAACATCTACTCCGGTGTTGACGGAAGGCACGCATGTTACCGATCCCCTTGGGAAAGAAACTGCCGGGGAGGCTCCTTCTGTCATGCCAATCATCGTCAATTTGGATCCTACTCTGAAGGAAAATCCAACACCCCGTCTAAGTGAAGAGAGTGAAAAACGTTTGGCAAAGATGGAGGAGCAACTGTGTGCCTTGTAAGGTTACGAGCTGAAAGGAGCTGATAGGCTCTCTCCATACACTAAGACGAACTTCCCTGAGAACTTCCAAAAGCCTGAGTTCATAAAAAAATATGACGGAACGGGATGTCCCAAGACCCACCTCAGATATTACATGAGGAAAATGGCTCGCTACGTTGACAACGGGCTATTTCTTGTACACACATTTGAGGATAGCTTGGAAGGCATTGCCCTAACGTGGTTCATTGCGTCGGACATTGAAGAACTCACTAGTTGGGAGGATCTAACCAACGAGTTCTTGCAACAATACCGGTTTAATACCGAGCTCGCCCCCACGAGGGAAGAATTGACTCATATTGAGAATAAGAGGAACGAGTCATTTAAGGTCTTTGCGCAAAGGTGGAGGGCCATGGCCTCACAAGTGAAGCCGGCTTTGAATGAGAGGGAGATGAAACAATTGTTCCTCAAGACATTGCCTCCTGAATACTTCCAAGGGTCAGTGTTCTTTGGTTGCCAGACATTTTCGCAATTAGTTGAGGTAGGTGAAGGAGTTGAATGGGCAATGGTTGAGGGAAAGATTTCAACTGGAGGCACGAAGAAATTCTGGCAAGAAAAGATAAGGAGGTCACAGTTGAAATAGCGCTTATGCATGAGCCACCTTTCCCTTGACCGTCCTTAACACCCACGTATAAGCTTATAGTGGTTCAAGGTAGCTCGTCATGAGCATATGATAATGTTAAGAGGCCTTTTCGAAAGGATTTTTCTCCATTGCCACGCCCATTGTCAAAAATGTTACCCATGCTCCTCGAAAAGAGAATGGTTGCGAAGGAAGTACCAAGGGACAATCCCCTGAGGTTCGCCGGGTTAGATATGAACAAGACCTGCGAATACCACAGGGGAGAAAGGGGGCATGATGTGGATGATTGCAACGTGCTGAGATATAAAGTTCAACAGCTTCTAGACAAGAAGATCTTGACTTTCAAGGAGGCTCAACCTAACGTGTAACAAAATCCTCTACCAAATCATGCAGGGGGAGTGAACTCAAATTCCGAGGAGATGCGGGTGAGTCAACAGCCTCTAGTGGTGGATGCTTCCAGGTTGTATGATTCCTTAGTGCTGGCGGGATACTACGGAGGTTAGGATGATGTGACCTAGAAGAGAAGTTGAACCGTGTTCGCAAGATGGTAGCCATGGGGTAATTCGACGAGGAGAAGAAGAGGAGGGGGTTGTGTCCATGATAATGCCATCATCATTCCGCTCTTCTTTCTGCAAGTTTGCTTGTATATCTTAGGCAAAGAATGTTATGCTTGGAATTTCAAAGACCCCAGCTTTGTATGAGGAATGGGTGATAGCTATGATAACCCAAATAGTGATTGAACTACCTGATGAGGAGCTCGCTGATGATATTAAGATGGTGTCGCGACCAATTTTTCGGGTGTGAACCACCTAGGGTTTGGCTAATGGATTGTTAAGTCTAGACTTAACTCGGGCTCTCCCAAGCCCATACCAATTCGCGACTTAGGTTCAAGTTATTAACATGCGATTGATTTTCAATTAGGAGTCGCCACTAATCTATTTTTTGGTGGGTCGATTAGAAACCTAAGTAAAGTAACAGGAGATTCACTTTACTCCTACGAACCAAAGATTTATGAGTTCGGGGACTTGGTTACGTTAGATTTCTCTAACGCCCTTTCGGTACCTTTCTTTTTATTTTGAAAAATGTTTGGCAAGCAATTTGGATTGATTTTAAATCTATTTCCCTAACATGTGAGGTGTTCATGCAGGTGCGCAAACCACCAATTTAACACTCAGATAAACAATAAATAAATTGCAAAAACTTACCTCAAAGCAACGAAAGCATCTGCAATGTTAAATCAAAATCCACATCAACAACCCTAGATATGGTTTCTAATTAACACGCAATTTTTGTTTTGTTTTCACTTAATTAATGAAAGTCATGCAATATGTAATGCAATGTTAATTGAATGACCTAATTCTAATGACATGTAATTTCTAATTAGAAATGAACCTAACAATAATCACTAAAATGACATGCATTGTATGAAACTAATTCTATATGACGTGCACATGTTTTTATTTTCCTAATAAGCATGCAATCTATTTAGGAGAAATTATCTAAACCTATAATATGCAATCTTAGCATGCAATGACGTGCAAAGAATGCCCTAATTCTACATGACATATGCATAATGACATTTTTTTTATTAAAAAATGCAATCTATCCTAGAAATTGCAACTAATTTATCCTAAGACAAATTTTATGAAATTTCAAATGATCTAGCTAGATTAAGATTCTATCTAATTTAAACTAGGGATTAAGTCATATTAAATCCTAATTTAAACTAAAACATTATCTAAATCTAAAATGCCATTTATCTAAAAAAGATAATCTAAATTTAAAATGAAGCATGCAATTCTAATCTAATATGCACAATGATTTTTTATGGTTTTTTTTAATTAATTTCGAAATTAAAATTTTCACATAATTAACATGCAATTCAAATAAAAAACTAACAACCTAAATGAATGCACCCTTTTTATTTTATTTAAAAATTCATAATAAGATTGCAAATCCTAAATATGCAAGATGACAACAAACCTAATCCTAATTAAGATTTTTTGATTTTTTGATTTTACGAAAATAAGATTCGACTTAACTAACTTGACGATGGCAAATCAAACAAGATAAGATTGATATCCAAAAATTAGTGAACCATATCTCGCGCATGAGATCGGGTTGACCAATTTTAAATTAAATCGCGAATCGAATCTCGGGCTTGAGATTAGATTGTCGATTTTTATAAGGGATTGCGAGTCGGATTTCGGGCGCGAAAATCGGACTGTCAATCCCTAGCTTGAGGGACTATTTCATATTGGGATATCAATAATATATCAAGGAACAATTCCACTAAAACAGAATATTAAAAAAAAAAGGTAAAGAAAAGAAAAACCACATAATCAGATTTTCTTTTTCTTTTTCTGTTTTTCTTCTTTTCCAGACACCGCTCGTGGATTTCTAAGGGGAGCCGACTAATCGGTTCAGCAAAGGAAACTCCGGCCAAGGTGAACCAACGGTGGTAGCAACACAGAAGCAGAGCTAGGGAGGCTCGGGTCCGGACGGGCAAGGGCCGGCGTTGGGCGGATTAGCGTCGGTGCTCGGCGGCGTGGGCGCGGCAGGCTTAGGCGTTGTGGGTCGTTGTTGGCGAACGAGCAGAGCAGCGGCGGGTCGGATCAAGCGGCGCGGGTCCACCTGGCTTGCGACCTGGGTCGCCGATCAGAGGTCACGACGGTCAGATGGGCGTCAGAGCAGAGGGCTGTTGGGGTCAGTCAAACTCGGATCGGCAGCAGCTTCGGTGTCGTCGTTCGGGCAGAGCTGCAGATTGCAACGTCGGTCGCGAGGGGGGTTACAGGTGCTCGTGGACGGAGGTGGCCGACGAAGATACAGCAGCAGCAGCGGAGCGTCGGGTTGGCGCGAGTAGCACGGCTGGGCGGCGATGCGAGCTTGCGGGCACCGGGGACGGGCGGAGTGGACTCGCGAGCAGCAAGCAGGTCACGGCTCGGCGGAACTTCGGGTCGGGAATCTCGGCGGCGCGGCGAGCGTCGGTGGTTGCGGTGAGCGTCGGTGGTTGTGGTGAGCTTCGTGGGGAGACCGACGAAGCGGCTGTGGCGGACGCACGGTGGCGGAAACCTCGCGGATGGAAGTTGCAGAGGTGGAGCAGCGGGTTTGGGGAAGATGATGAACAGTAGGGGTCAAATCACCTCTACCTTTTTACTTTTCTCTCTCTCCCCCTCTCACGTTCTGACTTTTTCTCTCTTTTTTCTGCAGTTTTTTCTTTTTCTGCTCTTCTTTTCCGCAGAAGCAAAACCTCTCTGGACCTTTTTTCTGAATTTTTTTTCAAAGAAGCCCCCTTCCACGATTGATCCGTACGTATCCTTTTATAGGCGACACAAACAGGATTTTTTTTAAAAATATTTTCATCTCCCGAATATTGCTTATAACCTCTTAATCGCAAAAATCCTTATCTCAAAAATATCCTCCCCCGATTTCATCATCTATTGATAAAAAATAAGATTACAATGCGATTTTTTTTTTTAAAATTTCAAAAACCATAATATCGCATCAAATCTTAATTTTTTCGCAAGATAATCAATTAAAAATAACGACGGGCTTGGGTTAATTTTATCCTTTCATGGGCCTAGCCCGGCCTATTAATTTAAAATTCAAAAACACCAATTCGACCCATCCGCCACCGGTCCAGTAAATAAAATGCAAAATATGCAAACTAAATGTAGCTATGCAATTAATATTTTTTTTCAGGGATAAAATTAACCCATAATTTTTTATGCAATAAATGACTAAATGGATCGCCAAAATTTAGGTGTCAACAGCTGCCCCTCTTTGAAGGTGAGCTCGAAGAGGTTGCCTTCAAAGACAAATTGAGATCTAAATTTTGACCATGCAAATGCACTGAATGATTTTTTTTTTGTCGGAAAATGAATCATTTTTTAATGCAATTTATATGATGCATGGAAATGCTAATGCATATGATAAAAGACTTACCTGGAATGACTTACCTTCAAGGAGGGTAGAGTGATTCAAGATAGTTGGTGTTACATGTCCAGGACTCGTACCATTCTACGGTTGCCCAGAATAGTAACATGGCTTTGCAAAGAGACTGCTTCCTAGGACCCGTACCATTCTACGGTCGCCTAGTATGACAGTGTTTGGTTGTGTCTAGGACTCGTACCATTTTACGGTCGCCTAAACGGGGATTTACCTTCCAGGACCCGTACCATTCTACGGTCGCCTGAATAGGGAAATAAGTTTTGTCTAGGACCCGTACCATTATACGGTCGCCTAAACGGAGATTTACCTTCCAGGACCCGTACCATTTTACGGTCGCCTGAATAGGGAAATAGGTTTTGTCTAGGACCCGTTCTATTCTACGGTCACCTAGACTGAGATTTTGCTTGGCTAGGACTCGAACCATTCTTTGGTCGCCCAGCCTTGCAAAAGAGATCAACTGACCAGGACCCGAACCGTTCTTCGGTCGCCTTAATCAGATTGGCTTTGGAGGAAAATCTTTGGGGGACAACTCAGTCGAGTGTCGATTAAAAGGGACTCTGGGCTACAAAAGCACGCCAGGTTGATAAAAGAAATCCGGGCTACGGAAGCACGCCGATTTGGTATAAATGGACATCGGGCTACGAAAGCACACCGGGTCAATGAATGGGACTCTGGGCTACGAAAGCATGCCAGGTCAATATAAAGGACACCGGGCTACTGAAGCACGCCGGGTCAATGAGAAGGGACTCTGGGCTACGAAAGCACGCCAGGTCAATATAAAGGACGCCGGGCTACTGAAGCACGCCGGGTCAATAAAAAGGGACTCTGGGCTACGAAAGCACACCAGGTCAATATAAAGGACACCGGGCTATGAAAGCACGCCGGGTCTATGAAAATGACTCTGGGCTACGAAAGCACGCCAGGTCAATATGAAGGACACTGGGCTACAAAAGCACACCAGGTCAAGAACTCCGGGCTACAGAAGCACGCCGGGTCTATTAAAGGCGACATCGGGCTATGGAAGCACGCCGAGTCGATGAAAATGACTCTGGGCTACGAAAGCACGCCAGGTCGATATAATTGGACAACTTGACCAAGTCAAGTGTCGATGTACTTGAGAGAGAATACCTGCACAATGACAAGTATTTTAGAGTATGGTAGAGATATACTTACTTGATGATATCTCTGACTCTTTGGGATATGTCTTTTGGAATTTGGATATCCTGTGGAGGTCTTTCACCTCCTGGTGGAGGTTTCTCATCTTCTAATATCATGAAACATTCTGAAAGGAACTTGAATTACCTGTCAGACATGAATTAGAGCAAAAACTGATATGCATTCATCAAAGAGATAGACAATCTAAGCTACTCTAGAATGCACATTTCAAAATTCGGTGAGGTTTTCATCAACTCAATCGGGGTTTATGCATAATGACCTTTGCATCACCCAAATTTCCACTGGAGAGGATTATCATTCAAGACAATCTTCACTCACGACATGGATTTCTTAAAAATACTAAATGAGAGACTTTCGGTTAGAAAAGACTTTCACTCACTCTCATTCAGAATGGCTATTTTATGAGAATCACTCAATTTTATCATATCGACATGGGTCCGAGTATTCTCGCAAACGGTACGACCTTACCAATCTGAGAGGTCTTTAACAGGGACCATAATGAGGGCTTGGTCAACGGCTTAACAAAAGGACTCTTTGAGTCAAAGCTATTGAATGAACTGTCTTGTGATCATCTCCGGGTTTACAAGTCAAGAACCCTGCAAAATGAAAAAGAAATAATCTTGCTCGCACTTCTTCGAGCGATGCTTATAAACATATGAACTCCTACGTTAATTCAAATGCCCTAATCTGAAGAGACTTTATAAGGGACGTAACGTAGGTTGGGTTCATGGGTTGAGAAATGAAAGGATCATTAGGCTCAAAATGTGTGTAAAATGTGTGAATTGATGATCATCTTGGCATTGCCATCAGTTTTCTTTTTCACCATTGGGGATTGTCTTCATGAAATGCCCCATTGATTGTAAAAACTCAATTTTTGAGTTCTTTGAGTATTGCTTCATTGGGATTCAACCTTTTACAATTGATAGTCACCTTATCTTGACTCTCTTTTTTCATCTATGGGTATTGGCCTTGCTTTTACCAGGCACACTGCTTTTCATGCCCCAAGTTCTTATTCATTTTTTCTTCACTTTTTTTTCATAGGCATTGACCTTGCTTTTACCAGGCACACTGTTTTTTCATGCCCCTTAGTTCTATTTTAAATTCAATTCTTGCGCATAATGCATGCGTCAAGCAATTACACTTTGAATGACACTCGAACTTTTCAAGAGTCTTCATCTGCCTTTTGCCTTGCCCCAGTGTGGGGGATGATCATCAACTGGGTTTAATATGAAATGAATTTATAGGCTCAAATGGGCTATGCAATGGATATAAGTATGTATGATAGAGAAAGAAATGCTCTTCGTCATCCTAAGGCACTTAAATTATCATATGAATTCAATGTAATAGCACGACTTGAAAATTGATGCAAGTGAGAGCAAGAAAATTTCAATCCATTTCCTTTACCTTATGGTGCCATCTTACCTCCAATTTGCCCCGATGTGGGGTGGTTCTTGACAGGGGTAATTTGAAAAAAATCTTCACAAGTGTATAAGGCTCAAAGTGGTTAAGCAATGGATCACCTGTTGTGTTTAGGATAGAGAAATGAATTGCCCCATCATCATTTTGGTTATCGTACCTTTTGCGAGAGAACTCTTTACCTTGCGGATATGGAACTTCCTACAAGTGTATCAAGTGTATAAGTATGGGACTGTGTATAGGATAAGGCTTGCCTTTCATCATCCTGATACGTCTCATTCAGCATTCTTAAGCATTGAAGTCACTCCATTAAATTGTCTATCTTGACAAATCTCCATATGAAATTGGTGAGCTAAATCAATATGAAAATTTTCTTTTCAAAAGATTCCAACAACATTAAGCATGAAAAGCTTTTGTGACTTCAAACGAACAAAACATGCTCTCATAAGTATAAAAAACATGATTTCAAACATTCAATCAAGGAATTGTCCCACGAAGGGACTATCTCAACAATAGATGCCCTTGGATTGTCTCTATCAATCAAAAGTGAAAATCCACTTTTTGATTTGATGAATACTCCGTTCTTGCTTTTGCCCCTGCACAAGAGAACGTGCATGAATAGGATACTATGCAACTCAAAGTAAATTCAAATTGCACAACCATTTTGGCTTGGATCGAGATTTTGTCTCGGTCATGTCACTACCGAAATTTGTCATGCCCCCAATTTATCATCTGCAAGGAAAAGAATAGAGTGTCAATTCCAGAATTAATTATATTCATTCTTTTGATTTGTTCCATTATTTTCTCATGGAAATGAGAAACTTCATTTGGCCTCCGAGAATGACATCTCACACAAATTGTTATGAGATGTGCCACATATCACACTTTGGAATCCAGATGATTTTCTTCACTCTTGGGAGATGTCATCAAGATCAGTTAGGAAATGATCATTTGCCCCCACATCTATTTTTCCTCTCGGATGTATGTTCCCAAATCAATGGGCCCACTATCATTGGAAATTGACGCGTTATTTTCAAACGCCTCTCTGTTATGCTCTGAGACATGAAGTAAATGAGTTAGAAAAACAAACAAGGGTAACCTAATGCATGCTTTTTGGAAATGGCTTGAAAATGATCTTTTTTTTTTTTGTTCTTTTGGAATTTTTTTGGATGAGGAAGCATGAAGAAGCCTAGTCCTCGGAATTCTCCTTGGATGATATTTTCTTTTCACTGTTGGATATCGTCACCGGGCTAGTTTGGTGTACCCCATCATGTCCTCAAAACAAAACTTGTAATTTTATTGATATTCATCAATCGAATTACATTTATTGGAATGTGATGTTCAAGCACAGAAGAAATTGAAATCAATCCCTAAAAAGTGACAAGAATTCCCATGCAGGGGAAAGTGCATGCCCCTAATTAAATGAGGAAATGGAACAACTTAGGACCATGAATCATGTGTACTTGAATTTTTCACCCTCCTTTATCTTGTGAGGCGAAGCCTTCAGGTCCGATATTTTCTCTCTATATATGTCACTAGTCTCTTCATGATGGCATCAAATTTGGCTATCTCAGGAAAATGATACTGTTAAAAAAGTCTTCTTGGCTCTCTCCTTAGAGTCACAATTTCTCATTGCAACACTTTTGCTTGATGAGATTAGCTCTTTTTGATTCATCATTGTAGCTCTCGATCGTGAACAGATGGGTGAGCGGGATCATTCCATAATCACCTAATTCAAATGAATGGGAACATGTAAGAACGATGGTAAATAGAAAGTCAATCCATGACAATGATCTAGTTGAGCTTTCCATTTTTTTTTTTCATTTATTCATGAAAAGTTCGTACAAGAAGGGCATTTCCTAAAAATAGACTAAGAAAATAAAGATAGACACCCTAACAAGACCAAATTTCCTAAACATGAATTGAAAACAAATTCTCCAAAGTTTTTTTGGCAAATGATTCATTGCATGGTAATACCCTCATTTCATTTCTAATTGACAAACGAATTAGATCAAATGACTAACCTAGATTGTCATGGATGGACCAAAAGTAAATTGCATAGTATGGGGATAGAAGACTTACTTCACCAAGGAAAATCAATGGCAATCACATAGACATGCGCATGGTAAGTGGCTCGATTTCTACTCTATAAGGCTTATCAAGGTGGAGTCACAAGGATGATCAGACTAGCCACGGGCTTGTGGACTATGTCGGGTCCTCATGACTCTGGCTTGGTCAAAGAGCCGACCCGGGTCGCGAGCATGCGGACCGAGGTGGGTACTCTTGACACCACGAAAGAAACTTCGGGATTGAGATGGGCGACTCGTACCGCAAGCATGCGGTCGGAGTGGTATCCATCTCAACACCATCCTAAATGATTCTATGCGGCCCAGGTCCGGCGGCAGGTTGTGTGTGCAATAGTGTAGTGCTAGATGCAAGGCATGCATGACAGTTTATATCAAGCAACACTTCGTTCATGAAAATAAACCATACATTCCTACACCTCCCTGCAAAACAAAGGTTAGCAAACACTTCCCCTTATACCTCCCATCCCGCAGGAACATTTAACACCTTAAAAGTTAGGGGCGTACCTGGAATCCTCGCTGCCAAACAAAAGCATTTTTTCAAAAAAGAAAATTGGCCTAAGTCCACTAAGAATTTCAACTCAAGTCCCCAGTGGAGTCGCCAAGCTGTCGCGACCAATTTTTCGAGTGTGAACCACCTAGGGTTTGGCTAATGGATTGTTAAGTCTAGACTTAACTCGGGCTCTCCCAAGCCCATACCAATTCGCGACTTAGGTTCAAGTTATTAACATGCGATTGATTTTCAATTAGGAGTCGCCACTAATCTATTTTTTGGTGGGTCGATTAGAAACCCAAGTAAAGTAATAGGAGATTCACTTTACTCCTACGAACCAAAGATTTATGAGTTCGGGGACTTGGTTACGTTAGATTTCTCTAACGCCCTTTCGGTACCTTTCTTTTTATTTTGAAAAATGTTTGGCAAGCAATTTGGATTGATTTTAAATCTATTTCCCTAACATGTGAGGTGTTCATGCAGGTGCGCAAACCACCAATTTAACACTCAGATAAACAATAAATAAATTGCAAAAACTTACCTCAAAGCAACGAAAGCATCTGCAATGTTAAATCAAAATCCACATCAACAACCCTAGATATGGTTTCTAATTAACACGCAATTTTTGTTTTGTTTTCACTTAATTAATGAAAGTCATGCAATATGTAATGCAATGTTAATTGAATGACCTAATTCTAATGACATGTAATTTCTAATTAGAAATGAACCTAACAATAATCACTAAAATGACATGTATTGTATGAAACTAATTCTATATGACGTGCACATGTTTTTATTTTCCTAATAAGCATGCAATCTATTTAGGAGAAATTATCTAAACCTATAATATGCAATCTTAGCATGCAATGACGTGCAAAGAATGCCCTAATTCTACATGACATATGCATAATGACATTTTTTTTATTAAAAAATGCAATCTATCCTAGAAATTGCAACTAATTTATCCTAAGACAAATTTTATGAAATTTCAAATGATCTAGCTAGATTAAGATTCTATCTAATTTAAACTAGGGATTAAGTCATATTAAATCCTAATTTAAACTAAAACATTATCTAAATCTAAAATGCCATTTATCTAAAAAAGATAATCTAAATTTAAAATGAAGCATGCAATTCTAATCTAATATGCACAATGATTTTTTATGGTTTTTTTTAATTAATTTCGAAATTAAAATTTTCACATAATTAACATGCAATTCAAATAAAAAACTAACAACCTAAATGAATGCACCCTTTTTATTTTATTTAAAAATTCATAATAAGATTGCAAATCCTAAATATGCAAGATGACAACAAACCTAATCCTAATTAAGATTTTTTGATTTTTTGATTTTACGAAAATAAGATTCGACTAAACTAACTTGACGATGGCAAATCAAACAAGATAAGATTGATATCCAAAAATTAGTGAACCATATCTCGCGCATGAGATCGGGTTGACCAATTTTAAATTAAATCGCGAATCGAATCTCGGGCTTGAGATTAGATTGTCGATTTTTATAAGGGATTGCGAGTCGAATTTCGGGCGCGAAAATCGGACTGTCAATCCCTAGCTTGAGGGACTATTTCATATTGGGATATCAATAATATATCAAGGAACAATTCCACTAAAAAAGAATATTAAAAAAAAGGTAAAGAAAAGAAAAACCACATAATCAGATTTTCTTTTTCTTTTTCTGTTTTTCTTCTTTTCCAGACACCGCTCGTGGATTTCTAAGGGGAGTCGGCTAATCGGTTCAGCAAAGGAAACTCCGGCCAAGGTGAACCAACGGTGGCAGCAACACAGAAGCAGAGCTAGGGAGGCTCGGGTCCGGACGGGCAGGGGCCGGCGTTGGGCGGATCAGCGTCGGTGCTCGGCGGCGTGGGCGCGGCAGGCTTAGGCGTTGTGGGTCGTTGTTGGCGAACGAGCAGAGCAGTGGCGGGTCGGATCAAGCGGCGCGGGTCCACCTGGCTTGCGACCTGGGTCGCCGATCAGAGGTCACGACGGTCAGATGGGCGTCAGAGCAGAGGGCTGTTCGGGTCAGTCAAACTCGGATCGGCAGCAGCTTCGGTGTCGTCGTTCGGGCAGAGCTGCAGATTGCAACGTCGGTCGCGAGGGGGGTTGCAGGTGCTCGTGGACGGAGGTGGCCGACGAAGATACAGCAGCAGCAGCGGAGCGTCGGGTTGGCGCGAGCAGCACGGCTGGGCGGTGATGCGAGCTTGCGGGCACCGGGGATGGGCGGAGTGGACTCGGGAGCAGCAAGCAGGTCACGGCTCGGTGGAACTTCGGGTCGGGAATCTCGGCGGCGCGGCGAGCGTCGGTGGTTGCGGTGAGCTTTGTGGGGAGACCGACGAAGCGGCTGTGGCGGACGCACGGTGGCGGAAACCTCGCGGATGGAAGTTGCAGAGGTGGAGCAGCGGGTTTGGGGAAGATGATGAACAGTAGGGGTCAAATCACCTCTACCTTTTTACTTTTCTCTCTCCCCCCCTCTCACGTTCTGACTTTTTCTCTCTTTTTTCTGCAGTTTTTTCTTTTTCTGCTCTTCTTTTCCGCAGAAGCAAAACCTCTCTGGACCTTTTTTCTGATTTTTTTTTTCAAAGAAGCCCCCTTCCACGATTGATCCGTACGTATCCTTTTATAGGCGACACAAACAGGATTTTTTTTTAAAAATATTTTCATCTCCCGAATATTGCTTATAACCTCTTAATCGCAAAAATCTTTATCTCAAAAATATCCTCCCCCGATTTCATCATCTATTGATAAAAAATAAGATTACAATGCGATTTTTTTTTAAAATTTCAAAAACCATAATATCGCATCAAATCTTAATTTTTTTCGCAAGATAATCAATTAAAAATAACGACGGGCTTGGGTTAATTTTATCCTTTCATGGGCCTAGCCCGG